>BSBK01003684.1:1112500-2571778 GCA_027943335.1 Chamaecyparis obtusa | reverse complement strand
TTTATATATTGTATTTATATGTTTTGATTATGTTGACAATATTTTTTGTTTTAGAGTTTTTGTTTAGATTTTTCCTTTTTTTAGATTGATTCACTCATCTTGCTTACATTTCCATTTATGGTTTTTAAGAAATCATTAATAAAGACTTGGTTAAAATTTGTTGCTAGTTAATAATGTTCACAAGCTTCATTTTCATGTATTTTGTTAAGGAATTATCTCTTAGAGTTTTCTAAAAGAAAATAATATTATCTGAGGATCTTTTATGTTTATTCTTTGATCACACATGTTTTCAAGTCATGCGAAAGTTTTTACATCAACTTTTTAGATCACACTTTGTGATCCATCATTAAGATAATAGAGAGCTAAAGAGAACAAAATTTGACTATCTTAGACTAGGATTAAACTAAATAGGGAGACGAGGAGAGAGATAATGTGTGGTTCTAAAAAAGGGGGTGAGACAAGATTTATAAAACTAGAAAAAAAATTTTAAAAAAAATCCAATAAAAAAAAAGCAAGGAAACCATAAGAAACAACTAACCCCATGCTATATTATAACTTCACCACACACACAAACATGTGTGTGTAGGTACGTATGTATCATTAAAATATTCAGAAAATGAAAAATAAGAAACAAAACCAATAAAAATGCAAAAGTGAACTGAAGTGGAACATAACTAAAAGAAAAATTTGATCTTGAATTCTTAAACATCTTGATCATAGTTATGGTTACCAAAATGAGGAGAGATAGGCCACTTATATACCTATCACAACATTCAAGATTCAAAAATTAGAGGAGGTTGACACAAAATCTAATATCCAGCTAAAACACTACAATTGGCCACCCATTTGAATTTGGTCCCAAATCTCGCAGTACAGATCACCCAAGGCATTATGTACCCAATTAAATAGGATAAAATTTGAATAGGGAATCAGGAAGAAGGAAAAAATGTCAAAAATGGAGGAGATGGGTTGTTGGATCAAGCATAATGTACATGAAATCTTGAGAATGCCAAAATGGGGCCTAATAGAGCATCTAATTATAGATTCTTACTTTTTAGGATGGTACATTTAGACCCCACTTTAGCGAGAGTATGAGACTACCTCATGCTCACAGTAAAGTAGATTAATGCATTGGAAAAGTTTTATCAAGGTCAAGGATTCAAGTAGACACCAAGACCCCAATTCAAAACAGAGAGAGAGAGAGAGAGAGTATCCTAGTGAGGTTTTTTCCTTACCCGAAGTCATGAAAAGAAAAATAATTGCAAAATATGGTATTAATAGTATTAATAGTCTAGCAAGCTATGATATGTTAGTCAACCCATTGAAAAAAGATAACTAAGTGAAGTATAGTCCACTAGAAAATACACCAAAAGAGGATCAATCCTTAAGGAAAGAATTGCATTCATTAAGGGATCCATAAAAAAATGATCATTCCTAAGGAAATCATAGTCTCTAAAGGGATCTAAAAAAGAAGGATCAGTCTAAAGACCCATTGAATAATGCACAAGGTATGATAATGTAATGAAAGGACAAGCCTAAGGAAGCATAGTCTCTTTATCCATCCACATAATAGATTGAATTGAATCATTGTGTTTCTATGTACAAAATGTGAAACAAAGAGTAGACTGTATGCCCCCACATTAAAGCAATTGCAAATATCTTAACATGAGCAATGGCTTCAACGGAGCATACATGCACCCACAAGAGACATTTCCACTATGAGTTCCTCCAAAGCAAAGACAAAGAAAGGGAAATGAAACACATGACAAAGAGAGAACAAAGGGATCTACTAAGTCTTGGGTCAGTATGATCATATGATAACTTATGTATATCAAATTTATATGAAAATCAATTGACATCATTTCCCAAAGGTAGTAGGAATACAAGCACAATGGAAGAAAATCATATAAGAGATACAAAGAAGAGTCTTTTTGATCCAGCATTGTAGAGACCAAAAATAATGGTAGCTACTTCTTTGTGTCATCCCCAATCAAACAACAAAAAGGCACATGCACAACATAACATATATACAAAATATGAAAAAAATAAGATACAAATAGAGGAATGTCACAACAATTCGGTTCCTTTATCACCTTTCGCCAATAGAGAAACAAGGGTCATTTAAAGAAATATAAATAAAAACACATAGAAAGTAGCACATTTTAGGAGAAGTATAACATAACAAGAAAGTACATAAAAGAATCCACCATACAAGAGGAGAAAATCAAGAATATCGCATCCCCCCATCTCAATCTTACAGTTTAGGGAAGTTGGTAAAAATGCAAGAGGCAAAATGTTGACCACAATAGATGGATCTATCACAAGTTTCAAGCAAGGAACGTGCTCTAATTATGAGTTGCTTTGTTTGTCACTCGGAGCAAGAGATAATTATTTTGTAAATCTAACAAATAAATCATTATTAACATCAATGAGCTCATATATGTCATCAAAATCACTAGCATGAACATCATTCACATTGAAAACATTAAAATCATCATCATTAAGAGTATCTTCTTCATTCAAATTAATCATAGGAGAATCTCTAATATGGATAGAATCATCATGTTTATGTAATTTCACCCTTTTTAAATTAACATCCTCCATTGGGCTATGCATAGGTTGGTCAAAGGGAATCAAAGCATCTCATGAGCCCTAGAAAATTGTCTACAATGGAGCTCATGAGCACAACAATTGACGTAGTGCAAGGCCGAGAGAATCCCCAAAGGAGATGTCCAAGCCCCCAGCTAAACAACCACATAAATGAATCCAACAACAAAATAAGATCTGCAACAATCTAAATTCTTTATTCATAAAATAATTGATTGCATGCAATGTGTCAAGCTGTAAGGCCTTCCCGGTTATGACCAATTACAAAGAAAGTAATAGTTTTGCAAGATCCCTCAAGATCCAATTCAAACCCTAACCCTAGATAACTAGATCAATAACAATAGGCTACAACCATCTGGTAGAAACATCTAACAAGATCTAAACTTGTGCTCGCAAGTCACCAAGCAATCTTCTTGTTCCTAAGCCTCAACCACTAGCTCTTCTCACAATTCATAGCTTCAAATTCCTAACTGAATCTATGCTTCTCTTTTCACTCCCCTGAAAAACTACCCCAAACCTTTCTTAAATACACTTCTTTAACCACAAGTTGGCTAGAAGAAAGAAATAACTCCTAAGCCCAAGTCGGCTCCTAAAACAAATATTAAATACAAGACAAGTCAGCTCTCAAATAGCCTTACAAATGATTAATTCTCCATGTTGGCCCCCAGATCTACCTAGGAGAATGAAACACAAGCTATCCACATTAAATACATCAAGTCAGTCCAAAAAATCCACAAGAACTCTAGTTGGTAAGCCAAACTACCGAGCGTTAGTAAAAATAATTGAGCAAGCTAGGCATCACCGAGTAAGGTTTTGCCAAGCGCCAGAATTTTTTTTGAGTTCCTTTAGCAATCGAGTCCTTTAGCAACTGATCCCCTCGGTCAACACTACAACTGAGCAACAAAACACTCCAACATGTAGGATTGCCAACTCTATTTTCTTTTCATTCTCAAGTATTTCCTTGACAATCCACAGGTCTATTCTCCATACCGATCTCCAATCCTTCTAGGATCCTTTAACTCAACTTGGCTCCCAAAACTCAAGTTCCTCCTACCGAGTGTTGTATCCAGCAAAGGCATTAGGGAAAACTTCCTACCACCCTTCTCAATAGTAAACACATTCTTGACACAATCATGCATAGCCCTACAATCATACTGCCAAGGTCTACCGAGCAATATGTGACAACTAATCATGTCCACAATATTGCACAACACTTGATCCTTATACTAGCCAATCTAAAAATCAATAAGACATTGCTCCCTCACTTCCAAAGCATGAACATCTTGCAACCAACCAATCATATAAGGACAGGGATGTCTCACTCTTTTCAAACTGAATTTCTGAACCATCTCCTCGGCTACAAGGTTATCAATACTACCACCATCCACAATCACATTACCTCCTGACTTGCACCGAGTTCTGAACAAGTTACTCCTTTGACAAGGTTCCACCTTAGTACCGATCAATTTTCTTTGAACCAACAATTTTTTTTACTCTACCTCAGGCTCATTTAGTATGTTCTCATTCACCACAACAACCCTTCGATCACCAACCTTCTAGGAACATTCATAAGCTCTATGTCCTTCTTCACCACAATGAAAATAAGTACCCTTAAAGGTAACCTTACATGTCCTCTTCCTTGGCTCAATAGGTTTCATTTTATCTTCAATAGTCGATTTATCCTTCACCTAGTGATCTTGTTTTTCCTTCCCTCAAGAATTACCATGTTGTCTCCTCTTTAACTTATCTTCTACCTTCAGGGCATACTATTAAGCATCCTCAACTGAATCAATCTTCAGCATACCAAGCTCATCCTAAATATTGAATCTCAAGCCATTCACATACCATGCTACCTTTTCCTTACCAAGTTCTTTGTGTCCAGACCGAATAGTAAGTTTGTAGAACTCCTTGGTATGGTCTTCAACGGTCAATTCTTTCTGCTTCAAATTATACAATTTCTTAAACAACTTAAGTTCATATTCAGCAAGTATTAAATTAGCCTTCAATTTAGCCACCATCAACCTCCATCGATTGATCAGTATTTCACCTTCATCTTCTCTTTCTCTCTGTAATTCTTTCCACCAAAGAGCAGCATGTCCTTTCAACTTTGTCTGTGCCAACCTCACTCTAAGAGGATCTTCAATTTCTTCAAGCTTAAAGAAGTCTTCTAACTCACCAATCCAATCAATCAAGTTCTCAAGTTTCAAAGTACAAGAGAAGTTAGAAACTTCCATTCGGTAACTAGCACTTAATCGAGCTTCAGATCTCTGCAACTAACCAATTATGTCTTCACTAGATGTGTCCATCTGATCAGTTATGTCATCTCCACTATATCTAGTAGCCTCAAAGTCTTCAGCAACTTCCTCATAGCCATCCTCAGTGCCCACATTCTGAGGTACACCAACCATAGCCCTTATGATCTCAAAGATCATGTCATTCTTCATTAATTCTATCTTAGATCTGAAATTAGCTTTAACCTTCTTTGTAATCCTAGACTCCATAGTATCATAGAGATCTAAAATCTCTCTAGGCTCCAATCTTCTTGGAGGCATCTCCAAAGATATTTGTAAACCCAAGGCAAAAAATCACCAACCCAAGGTCCAGGTGCAAACTGCATCAACTTTGGTGATCTATCCACACACTTAAGAACTTCAAGCTCAAGTACCACCTAACGCAATGCAAGGCTGAGAGAATCCCCAAAGGAGATGTCCAAGCCCCCAACTAAACAATCACATAAAGGAATGCAACAACAAAACAAGATCTACAACAATCTGAATTCTTTATTCATGTAAAATAACTGATTACATGCAATGTGTCGAGTTGTAAGGCCTTCCTGGTTACGACCAATTACAAAGCAAGTAATAGTTCTGCACGATCCCTCAAGATCCAATTCAAACCCTAACCCTAGCTAGCCAGATTGGTAACAATAGGCTACAAAAATCTAGTAGAAACATCCAACAAGATCTAAACTTGTGCTCACAAGTCACAAAGTAATCTCCTTGTTCCTAACCCCCAGCCACTAGATCTTCTCACAATTCATAGCTTCAAATTCCTAACTAAATCTTTGCTCCTCTTTTCACTCCCCTCAACAACTACCCAAACCTTTCTTAAATAGACTTCTTTAGCCACAAGTTGGTTGGAAGAAATAAATAACTCATAAGCCCAAGTCAGCTCCTAAAACAAATATTAAATACAAGACAAGTCAACTCTCAAATAGCCTTACAAATGATTAATTCTCCATGTCGGCCTCCAAATCTACCTAGGAGAATGCAACACTAGATACCCACATTAAATACATCAAGTCAGCCCAATAAATCCATAAGAACTCCAGTCGGTAAACCAAACTACCGAGCGTTAGTAAAAACAACTGAGCAAGCTAGGCATCACCGAGAAAGGTTCTACTGAGCACTAGAAATTTTGTCAAGTTCCTTCAACTAATGAGCCCCTCAATCAACACTAAAACTGAGCAACAAAATGCTCCAACATGCAATATTGCCAACTTCCCTAGGATGCTCTTGCATCAATAGTTGCATTTGGTTTTCTTTATAATTTGAGGTAGTTTATGATCAATAAACATTAGGTCATTTTCTTCTTTAGGAGGAAGAATAGAAGGAACCGCACTAGGTTGAGAGATAGAAGTTGTAGGACATTTATAAGATAGAAGAGGTGGAGCCGATACATAAATAGGAGTTATAGAAGGTGTGGAAAGGAGTCCAGGTCCAGGGAAAGGAGATTGAACCACCTTAGGATTTCTAAGTTCACAAATATTTTTGTCTTTGAATTTTTTATAGGATAGGAAGAAATTATCTTTGCGATGTTGAATTAGTTGAGGCATGCTAGGCCAAAATAATTCAAGGTCAAATTTTCCTCAAATGATTAAAGGTTGATAAAGACTATTGAAAATTTTTATCATAGTCTTCACGATTAACTATAGTTTATAGACTTATGGATATGAGAGACTATATCTTTATCAACCTTTAACTATAGTTTATAGACTTATGGATATGAGAGACTATATCTTTATTCATGGGTGGAACAAATGAAGCTATTGAAAATTTTAATCATCACATATAATTTGTCATAGGAGTGTTACTGGAGCTGTCTTGTGTAAATATGTTCTCCAATTATAACATTCACCGTGCAAGTAGGATCTATAAGGAATCCACAAGAGGGAACACCATTAATCTTTGCAACAATATAAAGATGACCATCAAGTGCCCTAATAGTCTCCTTAGAATGAAATGTAATATAAAGCTCAAGTGTTAGTTTGGATTTGGGTTCAGATTGATCAATAAGGTTGACAACATTGTTGGCCTTGGTACATTCATCATCATATTTCACAATAGTAGGAAGACCAACAATATTAGTTGAAGAAGGTAAAGAATGGGTAGACTCAATGGTATTAGTAGAATGGGAAGGTAAGGGATTGGTATAAAATTACAATTCTTGGTTGGGAGGGGAAATAGATTGTTTCCTTGATCATTAACACCCTCAACAAATATAGCATTAGAATCAAAAGGTTCTTGAACAATAGATTTCAAATAGAAACACTTTTCAATATCATGACCAGTTTGACGATAATATCGACAAAAAGCTTTGGGATCAATTTTTTTGTTGGATTATTTTGAAGGATAAATTGGTTTAATTAGATGAGGTGTTAAGGAATTAGCATTAATCAACTTCAACATCACATTATATAAATATTTAGAAAGAGGTGTAAATTTATGAGAAGGTTTAAAAATAGATGACAAAGGAGCCACACCTTTGGATGTTGTTGCGACTTATGCATCAATGTCATGTGATGAATTGCTAATCTTGATGAAGCCTTTAAGTTTTTGAAACTTTTGGAAAAGCTGAGATGCATCATCACTATTATCAACTAGAGCCATTGGAGTGGTACTCTCAAATTGACTCACTTGAAGCTAATAACTATGAAGCACTAGACACAATTGAGTAAAGGAAGAAAATTTAGAAAGCAATATCTTATCTCTAATGTCTTTTTTGTAAATTAGCAATGAAAATATGTTGAATATCAATATCACGCATAGGATAAGAAAGTTGATCATGAAAATGTTTGAATCTATCAATGAAATCAATCAATCTTTCTTTAACACCTTGTTTAGAATGCATCAAATAGTAAAAGGAATCTTAGGACCAATATTATTTTGAAACTGTTGAATGAAAGAATTAGCAAGTTTTGAAAAGAATTAATGGAATAAAGAGGTAAATAGAAATACCATTGCAAGGTCTTGTCTTGAAATGTTCTATTAAATAATTCATCCATGAGTTTATGATCATGAGAAAACTCACTACACAATGTGTAAAAAGTCTTCACATGATTCAAGGGATCACCTTTACCAGTGTAAGTCTCCAAGTGAGGTATTTTCATGTATTGATGGATAACGACATGAATGATGTTTAAGGAAAAGGCGCTAGCAATGTCACAAGTGGAAATATTGAATTTGGATTGAAACATAGAGGTGATTTGTTGTTGCAAAAAGGAAACAGTTTGAGCAAGACTATTGATAGTGGATTTGGCAGAAAGGTGGGTATGAGACATGTGTGAAAGGTTTAGTGCATTATGGGAGATGGAAGGAACATTGGAATATGAAAATGAAATATTATTGTAAGTAAAATTTGATGAAGGTGGGATAACACACTAAATACTTGAAGGAGGAGGTACAATAGGATTAAGAATACTTCCAAGACAATATGTGTAGGGTTGATGTTTGGAACGGATGTAGTTATGAGAGACATAGTATATGTAGGAATATTAGGTAATGAAGTAGGAATAGGAATAGAAGTCTCAAAACCAGTGTTAGGTTGAGTTAAAACAAGATCTTGAGCACAATCTTTAATGGGTTTAACATTGTTATCAATGAGATTGAAAATAGCATGCAACAAGAATCATCTTCCTTATCATTTCTACTAAAGAAATGGCTTCCATATTAGAATGTTCTTGAACAAATCATTACTCAAACTTTTCAAAGTCATAAGAATTTTTCTGCACTTGAGTAGGAGACACTCTTAAGGAGATATTAGAATATGAAAATGGAACACCATTGTAAGTAGGCAGGGGTGAAGGTTGGGTGACACATCAAACACTTGAAGGAGGATGTACAATAGGATTAGGAATTCTTCCAAGACAACATGTTTAGGATTAATGTTTGGAACATATGTAGTCATGAGAGGTGGAGTGTAGGTAGGAACACTAGGTAATGAAGTAGAAATAGAAGTCTCAACACTAGTAGGAGGTTGAGTTAAATCAAGAAATTGAACAAAATCTTTAATAGGTTTAACATTGTTATAGATGAGGTGGGAAATAGCATGCAAAAAATCAACACCATTATCATCATTATGAATCATCTTCCTCATTATTTCCATTAAAGAGATGGATTATGTATTAGAGTGTTATTTTCCTAACCATTGTTCAAATTTTTCAAAATCATGGAAATGATTTAGACTTGGGGAGGAGACACTCTTAATATTTTATCTTCATCATGAGAAGAGTGGGAAGAAGGATTTTCAACAATAATAATTATATTGTTAGTAGGCATGTGTGTCTCATAAAGATTCCTAAGAAACAAAGAGGAATCGGGATCAAAGAAACCCATAAGTCTATAGATTCTCCTAATTAGAATGCTATAGGTAGGACTCAATGTTATAACACGCATGCACAAGGAAAGAAAAAACATTTGTTATATTGTTAGTAGGCATGTGTGTCTCGTCAAGATTCCTAAGAAACAAAGAGGACTCGGGATCAAAGGAACCCATAAGTCTACAAATTCTTCTAATTGGCATGCTATAGGTAGGACTTGTTGTAAAAATGGTCAGCGCTCCCCTCAAGATTTGCGACATGGTTTAACAGCCTCATGTGTCTTCTATAAGTCTAGTGGTTGTATCAGGCATTAATAGGTCGATCATTTGGTGCAACGGAAACCACTACTTGTAACAAGTGGTATCATAGCTTGGTCACATGTTCAAATCCCCTCGGGTAACGCTGAGGGGGAGATTATTGGAAAAATGGTCAGCACTCCCCTCGGGATTTGTGACATGGTTTAACAACCTCTTCTATCTTCTATAAGTCTAGTGGTTGTATCGAGCATCAATAGGTCGATCTTTTGGTGCAACAACAACCACTACTTGTAACAGGACTCAATGCTATAACACGCATACACAAGGAAAGAAAAACATTGTTTAACAAATGTAAATATTAAATTTGAAAGACATACAAAAACTCATTAAATTTATGCAACATAAATGAAATTAAAACACATAATTGCACATGAAGTCTAAGGAATAACACATCTAACTATCAAATCAAATGTGGAAATATCATGCATCAGGTTCACCAAAATGTACAACAAGGAAAAGATGGGGGATGAAATGAAGCACATAGTGGTAGTCCACCTTTTCCTAATGCACAATTAGAAGGAAGATGACCCAATAGGCTCAAGTAGGACTTAAGTGCTAAGTGGTTGCAATGATCCTTCATGATAATGTATTTGAATGAGTTGGATTTGAGGGGATATTATAAGATGATGCAAGATAGAAGGCTAAATAGGAAGAAATGACAATTTTCATTATACACAAACTAACAAAAAATAGACAAGAACCTGCAATGACCTGAAATAGTAGCCAGAAGACTGTATTGACTTGTGGTCTTAATTTGGAGTTTAATTATAGGGTATATAGTGCGTTGGGTGTTTTGTACCCAAGTACTGATCACCTAAGTTGTTACGTACCATTTACTTTTTTTGAAACTTTCATAGATAGTTTGTTAGATCCTATACTTTTTGAATAAGTCTTGATAGGTTTTACACATGTTTCTGCACACAAAAAAATAAGAAAAATGTTGTGGAAAGGGGTTTTCCTTGGTCAAAAGTTAAGGAATCAACCTTGAAATCAAAATGAAATTGCATGAAAGGGAAGTATATAAATGTAAAGGTAAATATTATATCTACCTTGTAAATGTGTATACCTTCATAAATAGGTATTGAGATCACACATATTTATGAAGATGCTTACATGTTGTTTGAATTGTAGTTGTTGAACCTTGGAATGTAGAAAGGAATCAAGGATAACTTCACCAAATTTATAGATCTACAAATACTCCTCATAGACCTTTAATATGTTATGCTTGATGGGCAGTTTCTTGAAAGGAAGAATGCATGTAGATGGTCAAAGGATCTTCTTGCTTGGTTGTGGACTCCTCTACTTGGCCATCCTGAGATAGGATCTTTCTAAAATGGAGAAGATTATCTTCAAAGATGCCTTGGATGCTTGATGAATGCTTGAGACTTGATATTGAATGCTTGGATGTGAAATTGTAGGAGAGAACTTGCTTACCTTATGAACTTGATTATGGTTACTAAAATGACAAGTGATAGGCCACTTATATACCTCTCAAAACATTTTGGGATTCAAAAATTGGAAGAATCCAACACGGGATCTAATATCCCGCTAAAACACTCCATCAGGACACCCAATTGAATTTGGGATCAAATTTTATGGTACAAATCATCCAGGGTGTTATGTACCTGGGTGCACATCACCCAAGGTGTTATGTACTTGAGGAAATAAGCTAAGTTTTGAATGGGGGGTCAGGAAAGAGGAAAAAAATGTCAAAATGGAGGAGATGGGTTGTTGGATCAAGCATAACAAACATGAAATCTCAAGAATGCCAAAATATGGCATGATAAAGAATCTAATTATAGGTGCTTACTTTTTAGGATGGTATAATAGTTATCCTTTCACAAGGCTTCTTTTCGCACACTAACCCTAATTATAGACCCTCACCCTTTTATGCTAAATTTCCTATAGCACAACACAACACAACATGCATACAAAAATACAAAGAGTTGTAGCAATATTATACCAATGATTGTATTTAGTGTTTCACTCACCACAAGGCTTGTTTTGGCATCCTGGCCCTAATCATGACTCCTCACTCTTTTATGCTAAATCATTCAATTAGAAAATGCTAATTTATTCCCTAGGATTTTTGCCTCCTTTAACTAGGCAACATTTGCTTTCTCTTCCCTAAAAATCTACCAAATGTATCACCTAATCTATTGGAATTATGGAAAGATGCATACTGAGAGGGGACGGGTGAATCAGTACCCTTAAAAAAATTTCAAATTGAATCCTTGTAAACATGAATATCACTAACCGACTGTATCATTTGCATTTAACATACATCCAAAACATAACTAAAATGTAAATGCATGTAATCTAATCAATAAAGCATTCATAAAAATTTATAAACATAACTAAAGTATTTTGTTATCACAGAAACCCTTATTAGAAGGTAAAAACTGTGGTGGAGATGACACCCACAAAGCTTCACTACTGCAGTAACAAAGTTGTCAGTTAAGGCTGCAAAGATTTTGATCACTTCTGGTGATCTTACCCTATTAAGAGTGACAATGAGATTAACTATATCTACGTGGTTAGAGGATTTTAGCAACACAATTAAGTGTGCACTATGTTAAGAGATTTACAAAAGAACTGTTAAGTTCACTCTGTTAAGAGATTTAAAATCTGTTACAATGGCTAAAGAGTAACAATAGGATTTTATCTGTAAATAACAACTTAACATGCCTGATTTCAGATCTGTAATGTACTTGTTTGTTATCACCTTAATGTGATTGATCTCTTCTCTGAATTCTACTTAGTAGCCTTCTATTTCTTATAAACTGTATGTTATGTCAATGCTTGTCAATCATAACCCCGTCTGACCTTCAGATGTCTTCCAATGTGGTAGCCACTACATGTGTGATTCTTGTCAAAATAACATCTATACAAATTTTATATCAAATTGATCTGACCTAATTAGGGTTTAGACTCTATCTTAGAAAACCTAAGATCATCATTACATAGGAATCATCAATAATTAAATGATTACATCCATATTAAATTTTGTCTCGATCTTGGTAAATCATTTTCTAATTAGTGTAAACTATTTGCCTTGTAGTTTGCGTAATTCCAAACTGCTATGTCGTTTCCTGTTTCACTCGGTGTATAGTGCATTCATCACTCGGTAATTAATTGGTGCTCAGTTCATATGAATGCTCGGTGACTATCATGCTTGGTACTCGGTGACCATTTGGCTCGGTAAGAGTGCTCAGTCAAAACTATATTCGATTAACATAGTGATCTGCCTTGTGTTCTACTCGATGTGTAGGCTCTGTGTATTGACCGACTGTCTTGTCTTGTTTCCTTTACTGACTATATGACTGAATGATACTAATGAAAACCATTAATGCTCTTTAGGAGTAACATAATCTACTAGTTTGAAATTAAAAATTTACTATTATCTAAGGCTGGTATATTAGAATGTGGTTCTTACCCATTAGTATGCATCCAAAAGTTTCAAATTTTGTATCTAGGGGTGCATATTAAAGAACATCATCCTATGACATTTCCATAATAGATGGATTAAATATCAATAGATTGTATGTGCATTTAGTACTTGGTCTCAATTGTAATCTTAACTTATTCAGTCAGTCAACTTAGCAACCATTATCCATTGTTCTCCTTTTCTTTGTTTCACTCTGAGTAAATCAACCTTAAGCCATAACCATCATCAAGACAGGCAAATAATCTTTCCTCCATACATAGCAAACCCTAAAATGTGTTTCTTGAAATCCTATTTTTCTAAGCCATATACATGATTAGAAATAAGTTTTGAAATAATCTTGAAACTAAATGTTACAATAGACATAGCTACACTAAAAAGAATTTTTTTTAAAAATGACAAAATCAACCTAACCTAAGTATAAAAAAATAATTTATTACAAGCCTCTTGTCACTAATCCAATCCTATTGTCACTAATCTAATCCTATGTGAATCTCTAAAACTTTGTCACATATACATTGTACCAAATCCTAAATAAGCCCCAATTTCCCTTCGATATATTGTTTTCTCAAATTAAAAAATGTACCTATCTCCAACACTCGTTTACTTAATTGGAATCTAAGTTAGACATTTAATTTAGTCATTTTATTTCTCTAGAGTTAAAGCAATGTTTTTAAGGAATGCTAATTTGCTTGAGTCCATTTCCATGGTGTGTTGGAAGGCTTAAAAATGATTTGAGAACGTGAGAACAAAGTCAAAATATAAGACCCTTATACAAGGAAAAGACTATACACCTATATAAAGAATAATACCCTTAAATAAAAGAATAGAGAGAAAGAATAATGCCTTATATAAGGGAAAGGATGACCAATAACGCCCTTCTATTTAGGGGGGAATATACCTTGAATCATAGAACGGCAAAATGTGAATCACGAGAAAATTATTGCATATAATAGATGTTTTATTCCTTTATAAACAAAATATTTTACGTTCTTGTTTGGTCTAAGATTCGTGAAGATCACATGGAAATTAAATATTAAAATTGCTAATGACGAATGTATTTTAATTTTTACTTAAAATTTACAAATTATTTTGCATTTTAATGGTTAAACTTATAAAATCTTTGGTAAAAAAACATATATTATGAGATTATTGTTATGTATATTTTTATTTGTTAATTTATTTTAACAAAAGAATTAATATTTAGGTGTTCGTTCAAATTCTAATAAATTTAATGATTTTAGTTATTTTAAGTTATTAAGGTGATCATTTTGTATAAGTCGATTTTTGCATGTTTCAATTCAGATAGGGAAGTTATGATGTCACATCATATGTCTCTTTAGTTAAGGTCTCCAAAGCTGTCCCAAAAAGAAGTAAGACACATAGGTGTGCATAAGTCATGTTTAATAGTGTGCTAATGTAGCATCACATAATTGTTTGCTTTTAAAAATTTACTAGAATCGTCTAGGGATAGGTATTGACATGACACTTTTTATACTCCACTAGAAAATTAATTATGCCCCAACTACCATCCCCACAATTAGACCCCACTCCACTTTTGACTCCTATACTACACAACTTCTTAGTCTTTGATTGTATATATAACCATTAAATCAATCACTCTAAAAATTTTAATTAGAAAAGATTAAATCAAATCTATCAAATTCTCAAATGATGCCTTTAAAAACTACTAGACTACATAACATTAATTCAACAAGCTATGACCCACGCCTATAATCATCATTTCTATACTTCAAATACAATTATACAATACAATTAGAGATAGCAAGTTTCCACAATCCATGAACTGTTGTTGTTATGCTTCTGGGCAAGATTGTGTGAAAAACATTTCGGATCATACTCCATGATCCATCACCAGAATGAGAAAGTTTAATGATCCATCATCACGATGAGAGTGTTCTTAAACTCTCTTATCATGATGATAAATCATAGAATATGATCTCAAACGTTAATGTAAAAAAATTTCACACAATCTTACCGAAAAGCATAACAACAAAATAAAATTACTTATACACTCTGGTGATCTGAACACTAAATGGTTGGTTTATATTTAGTATTTATTTGCGTGCGAGCATCAATTTATTAAGGTGATCGTTACGTATAAGTCAATATTTGCCCTGTGCCCTACAAGGATCTTTCAATTGCCTAAAATCCATATAAAAGCTTTCGTATATCGGATTAAGTACATAACGACGGAAAGGCACAACGTCTCCCAAGTCAAAAGAACGACGCAAACAGACGAATTCAATGATAAAAACAAATGCTTATCAATAAACTTACGTAAATACAAATATAGAGAGAATGGCCGGCGGGTGACGGACCCATACATGCAAAAACTCCACCCGCCAAATCACATCAATCAATACATATTTCGGCCGCCTCATCGAATTAAACTAAAGAATTCGCAGTGGGGCCTACACCAATCGCACGCCCACCACGTCATCATCAGTGAAATGGACGCGCCACCTCCGGCCCATAATGCCAGCTCAGCATCAGATAACGGATAATAATCAATCAATGTCTCTGACCGATGCGTGCGTGGACTAAGGCAACAGTGGGTCCCGCCGAGAATGCAAAAGGTTCAGACACGCTGAGTCAGCAGACTGCAACTCAGTAGAAGAAGTACCACGGTCCACGTGTGCATCAAGGTTGAGGCTGTCGAAGTTGACTGGACATCGCTGGCGCCAAAAATCGTATTCACATTGCTGTCGCCATTGGTTGTGCCGGCGGCCACCGTCGGGCTGGTGGCCACAGGCGTACTGTTCGAACTCTTTTGACTGCACAAGGAAAGGAAAAGAAAAGAGATCTTATAATCCACAACCATGATGCCACACACTAGATTGCGTTGAAAATAAACCAGATGCCACGTCAGATTGCGCTTTCAGTTAGGTGATGGAAAAGGAAGTTGGAAAAAGAAGTAAAAAGCTGACCTGGCCATAGCGACGGTGGGGCAGAAGGTGAGGGCGTAGTTGGCACCAGCGCAAGTAAACGTGCTGGTCTTATCGTCGAAAGCGTAGCTGTACGCACGTGGACACGCCGACTTAAAGAGCTGCGAGTAGGCTGACGGCTTGCATGTGTTGGGGTTTGCGTACGTCCCACTGCAGCAGTACTGCGGGCTGCCGAATACGTCGCACGCACTCTTGCATGCCAAGACGTTGCTATTCACGCCGCCGTCTACCAGCTGAAGTTCCTTCGGGCAGCTGAGATTAATGTCTACTATGCAGCCGGTGGCCAGGCAGGAACCGGTGCCGCCGGTGGCCACGACGAGCATGGGGAGATTGTAGCCGTCGACTAGACTGACGTCGTAGAAATCGAGACCGGCTGGATCGATCGTGAACTCGGCGAGAGATGCCGGTGGAATAGCGCCGGCGCCGCTGCATTGGAGCTGCCCGCCGCAGTCGCCGGTGGTGCAATTGCCCTTTCCGTCGGCCCCGAAGTTGCAGCCCGTTCTGCCCCACATGCGACCGGACCACCGGGCGGGAGTGGCGACGACACGGGTTGTTCCCGGTAGCAGCTCGAAGCCTGTTGTTGACAATGGTGCTATGCCTGCGTTTGACAGGAAGCCTGGCCAGACGGTGTACCCGCAGTTGTTCAGGACTGTGAAGGAGGCCGCCCGTGCTTCTGCAGGAAGGGAACAGATCAAGTGGAGAAAAATGTGAGATATTTTTGCTTTTCATTTGTTAATGTTTTCAAGAAATCTAATAAAGAAATGAAAGGGATTTTAATCAATCTTTAAATGCAAAAAGATTTTAAGCGATCTACAGATGCCAAGGGATTTTAATCAATCTTCAAACGCTCCTACTTAGAGTGCCAAAATGAAAGGGATTTGCTGAAGGGGATCAAATAACCAGGCACTGGATTGTGTGGAGATTTATTCCATTGGGGCTTGGAGTCCATGCACAGAGTTCCGTTGATCATTTATCTAAGCCTCTTTAAGGGATTCTGATGTTTGGGTGAAGTTGAATCGGGCACAATGGAAATGGGGCTCAAATTATGAGCCTCTTCAGGGGATTCTGATGTTTGTGTAGAGTTGCATCGGCAAACATGGAAAAGGGACTCAAATCTGAGCCTCTTTAGGGTATTCTGATATTTAGCTAGAGTTGAATCGCGGCAAAATGGAAATGGGGCTCAAATCTGAAGCCTCTTTAGGGGATTCTGATGCTTAGCTAGAGTTGAATCGGGAAAAATGGAAATGGGGCTCCAATCTTAGGCCTCTTTAGGAGATTCTGATGTTTAGCTAGAGTTGAACGAGGCAAAATTGAAATGGGGCTCAAATCTGAGCCTCTTTGGGGGATTTTGATGTTTAGATAGAATTGAATCGGGCAAAATGGCAATGGGGTTCAAATCTGAGCCTCTTTAGGGGATTCAGATATTTAGCTAGAGTTGAATCGGGCAAAATGGAAATGGGGCTCAAATCTGGAGTCCCTTGAGGGGATTCTGATGTTTAGCTAGAGCTGAATCGGGCAAAATGGAAATGGGGTTCAAATCTGAGCTTCTTGAGGGGATTTTGATGTAGAGTTGAATGAGGCAAAATGGAAATGTGGCTCAAATCTGAGTTTCTTTAGGGGATTCTGATGTAGAGTTGAATGAGGCAAAATGGAAATGGGGTTCAGCCTCTTTAAGGGATTTTGATGTTTAGCTAGGTTGAATCGGGCAAAATGAAAATGGGGTTCAAAATAGTGGACTACTGGAGAAATGCTATCGGGCAAAATGAAAATGGGGTTCAAAATAGTGGACTACTGGAGAAATGCTATCGGGCAAAATGAAAATGGGGTTCAAAATAGTGGACTACTGGAGAAACGCTAATCCGACGAAGATGCAGTAGTGTCCAAATGTACAACTTTGAAGTACAATAATTGAGACTTGGGGCTCATGATTCCTACAGTAGTGGAGAATAAAGCATTCAGAAATTTTGCCCAATTGAAAGAATTCAAAAAGGTTTGATTCGCCTCCTGTCATTTGTCATGGTAAGATAAATGATGTAGATCAGGACTTCCTCTAGAGATGTTTGAGTATAATATAGGCTAACTAAAGTCCATTAGAACATGTTAATATGTTTTCCAAATGGTGCAGTTTTGATTACCGATGGAGATTTCTACACAACTAAACATAAGCTTGAAACGATTTGGATCACATTGCCAAAATCTCTGACAACTAATACTACCATTAGAACAGGGGATCTCCTAGAGGAAGGTTTGAGTTCTCTACTACTGACAATTGAAGCCACCATGGATGAACCTTAATAGTAATGGAAATGGATGATCCTCAAAAGATGATAGAACAAGTTTCTTCTGTGAGGATAAACTATGGTGCATGAGATTTGTATGAAGCCCTCGAGAACATTGAAGCTATATGGTAAACTTAGCTGACATGAGAACAGATGACCCCTAGAAAGCCTCTGTATACTAGATACATGTGCCCACAGCCAAGATGATGCTATGGTCGATTGGAATGGTATTCAGGACGGATGACCTAAATAAAGCCTCTTTTTCTTGACATGACCAGCCTTCTAAAGTGTGGAAAAACTCAAAAAGAATAAGAGATTCCATGCGTGCTCCCAACCTTCTGATAGACAAAACATCTCAATCTAAGAGAAACTCGTCAGCACTTTGGTATTTTTAAGCTCTGCAAGTTTGGCTTGAAGGAAGAACCATCTGCACTCCGTACCATGAGCTCTGGAAGAAGAAATACCTAGCACTGCTTGTTGAAACCATGTGAATGCCATTGTGGTTGTACACAATGAAATCTCCATAATGACATATCTATGCTATGGTGTTATTTATTTGATTAATCCTTCCAGATGGGATCTAATGATGTTGAACTGATAAAACACTTGGATGACCAAACTTTAGTAAACTTCTTCGGAAACAGGGTGTTTTAATGTTGGACTGATAAAATACTTAGATGACAACAAAGTTCAGGAAACTTCTTTTGAAATAGGGTATTTTGATGTTGAACTGATAAAATACTTAAGACGACCACAAAGGTTAGGAAACTTCTTGGAAACAGGGGGTTTTCATAAGCTCTACATGTATAACATGACATCACATATAAGTTAAAATCTTGATAAATCCTGTGACCTTCCCATTAAAATGGAGCATTCACTCAAACCTGTAAGCTTGTACTCTACATGCATAATATCAATGTTTCTCTGTGCAGGACTCGTTTGAATAAAAAGCTTGATAACTATACCTCAGAACAACAACAGAAAGAGAAAAACAAACACTCTGTTTTACAATGCAGTGCTTACCCTTTGCCACAGTTAACAAGATAATCACAAGCAGCTTCTCAACGATTGACATGGCTGCAAAGATCTCTCTAAGTATTCCTCGGTTGCTGAATATGAGATGTATATGTAAACCTCCACAGTCCCTGCTGACCGTTTGGTATACCCACACAGGCCAGGAAAACGTCCACACCAATGTTCTGTTTTATCTTTTCAGTACACTGCTGTAGAGCAGGCTGTGCAGAAGAAGAGCACAAAGAAATTAAAAAAATCTCTGACAGGTCACACAAAATACTGAAATATCCTGATTTTTAATACATCAGAAGCTGCAGAGTCACATGAAATGAATTTCAGAGATTATTAGTCCGTTGTTCTCCAAATCTCCTATCTATTATAGAGCCAAATTTAGAATAGATGGGCCCACTGTGAAATAACAGAGCATCTTGATAAACCATTTAAATTAACCACCTACCCACTAAAAAGCTCCCTAAAACTCTTCCTCCCCACGCAATAATAAATACTAAATAGTCTCTTGGAAGCAATGCCACAGAAATGCTCTGTTATATCTGAAACTTGAAAATACAAAAACCAAACAGAAAACAAAAATCCTGTGTTTTGTTTCGAGCAGGAGATTTGAGGAAATGTGAATTTCAAGCTTGGTATCCAAGGATTGAAGAGGAAATGAAGAATTAGAATATGCGTTACTTATTTATAGAGGTGATATGCCTGCCTGAGCGCTACAGTGTGGTAATTTATTAACCTTTCCCATTTAAATTTTCAAGGTATTTAATTGGAGAGGTTACTGCTTTTTTTTCTTTTTTAAACCTGGGTATCCCCGCTACTTAGCCCAGTGTCTAGTGTCAGTTAAGGCGAGACTAATCTCTCAAGATGGTGCGTACCCGCAACCTCAAGCCAACTCTACTACCAGTGCCAACTGAGAGGTTACTGTTATAAAGATCTTATTTTTCTCTTACAAGATACTTGAATGCACATCCTTATTAAATGACTGTTCTGGTCATGATCTGATCTGATCTGATAACATAACATCTTATCTTAACTATAACAACTTGCTGCTACACAACATTCACATAAAATTAAAATTTAATTTTGTCATAAATTATAAAAGATTCCGTCTTTAATTTTTAACTAATCATATTAATATTCATTTATTAAGTTCCTTTTTATTTTCTTGGGATGTGTACCAAGGTTTAAACCGCTGTTGGGAGTTGACAGAGTTGAATAGGCCAAGTTGAATACCGAACCTTTGTGGCCTCACAAGTTCATAGCTCCATGTCAAAAGCATTTCAAATTCTTATATATATATATATATATAATTTTAAAGGAAAGATTTTATTTAACTTGTAAAAATGACATTTATGTTTAATTAATTTACCTACTCATGAGTCTTTAATTTTCAACTAATCATAATGATATTCATTTATTATGTTTTCTTTTAAAGAAGTTTTATTTAATTTATTAAGATGTCATTTATATTTACATCTTTAATTTTTAACTAATCATAATGATATTCATGTATTGTGTACCTTTTTATTTTTGGAGGGGGGAGTTTTATTTAATTTGTAAAGAATTCATTTATGTTTAATTAGTTTATCTACTAATGCATCTTTAATTTTAACTATAATCAAATGATGTTCATTTATTATTTATATTTTAATTTTTGGGAGGAGTTCTATTTGATTTGTAAAGATGTCATTTATGCTTAATAAGTTTACATACTCATTAAATTATGACTACATATTAAAGTTATTTAAATTGTAAAATTATTGGAGGTTCTTTCATAAATTTTAGAGAAATTTTATCGATTAAATAATTATTTTTAAAATTTTATAAAAAGATTTTCATAAATAATATTTTTAGTGTTATGCACTCTCTCTTTTTATATTAAGACTTTATCAACACTTCTAACATTTTTTTATAATATTTTTGGTAGTGTTGTACACTTTCTTTTTTACATTAAGAACTTATTATTTATAAAATATAAAGGTGATTCTTACACATCACTTTTGTACAAATATGTGTATAAAGATGTAGAAGAGAAACGTGTATACTTTTTACTTCCATTCTTTTTTACAATCACTTTAGTTTTGTTTTAAAATATGTCGATTTAAGATTTAATTTGAGATATTTTTAATGGATATGTGCATTGGATATGAAAAAATTCATTTGTGTATTTACTTTAGAAATTGTTGATGTGATCATATATGTTTAAATTCAACATATTACATCTCAACTTCTATGTGTCAAAATGTTTGATTTAAATCAAAGTTGTCACTGTACACCTCAAATAGTGCACTTCTCTAAGTCATTATATCCAAGGGAATCCATGAATGGGATACCTTAAAAAGTGACCTAGAGCTATTTATGTATAAAGTTGCAAGATTATTTGATTGCTCTCAGCTAGAGCTATTAAGCTTATGACCTTGCTAGTCAACCACACAATGAAAGATTCAAATGAAGACAAGGGCAAGAATGTCAATATCCCCAAGAATCAAAATAGAATGCAATGCAAAGTTATACTATGAATGAAAATGCAAGCTACATTATGAAAGGAAATATGCAAGTATTACAAAGCTTCCTAATTAAGCTAGATGAAGTAATATAAAGCATAAAGGAAACTAAGCTAATATGAAGCTATGAATGCCATGATAAATGAAACTAGAATGCAAGAAATGAAACTAGAATAGCACGTAGATGCAAAAGCCAAGAATGCTCCAAATCTATAAAAGCTCCAAAGTGACCTAGAAAACCTGCAGCATAACATTAGCATAAAAAGATTGATATCTAAGAATGAAAAAAGAGCTCTCCTTTTATAGGAAATGAAAAGGAATGGACTATTAAGAGGCAAAATATTTAATCAAGGGTGGAGTTTGAAAGAAGAGCAATCCATGTGCACAAATATCCTCCAATGAGAAAATAAAAGTTGACTTTTGTGTCCATATAAGACAAAAAGTGTTTTTTCTCTTTTTATAAAATAAGAATAATGTTTTATTTGTGCAACTTAGGATAAGAGGAAAAGTGGAGGCTTTATATTTAATAAAAAGGGAGGAAATATTCCTTTTAAATAAATAAAGACTTAGGATAAAATGGTTAACCCAAGGCAAATAATCGAAAATGATAAAATAAGATTTGATCAAGGAAATTGATAATGTTGATTTTTGAAAATATTGATTCAGAGATTTGATAAATTGTTGAATGGGGGCTCAAAGTCTAGGCGACCATTTTAGGGTGCATACATTTGCCCCTCTTTGACCAATGTGTGATCATTCTGGGAACACATGTGGTCAAAGAAGAATTGAAATGTAAGATCAATTTGGGATCACAAAATAATCCAGACATGTGATCATTCTGGGAACACGCCAGGACAAAAATAAACCGGCTGAAAGACAAGACCAACACCATTGCTGTTAAATGATAGTCAAGTCTCAAAATAAGAATCTCAGGCTGAACTGAATGATAAAGTTGAATCAAAGATTAAAGCTGATAGGTACTGCCCCCCCGGAATTGAAATTGAAATCAGGTAGAGGAGAACAGCAAATAGATAAACTTGATCAAAGCACTAGAAATCATTATCGAAGATGAGGCATGATAGAATAACCATCAAGCAATGAAGACATGCCCCAGTTTGACTAGGTTTGACTGAGAAAAGATATAGGATAAAAATCAAGTCAAACTTTAGAGAGGTGACGCGAATGAAAATGAATGAAAGACGAGAAGGTCGAAAGAGATGGGGGTGAAGAAATGAAGATGCCCCAACAAAGATCGAAGGATCAAGCTTCAAATGGTCAGCCAACTACGCAGAAGAGGGTGAGAGTTTTGAAATGTGATTTTGACTATCAAAATTAACTTGGATTTCGATTTCGATCCCGAAAATGGATCTAGGATGTTGAAATTAGCTAGGGGTGCAATTTTTGCGCAATTCCGAGGTGTTTTGAAAATTACGTTAAAAAGTCAAAATGCTATATAAGGGGTGAAAATGTCATTTTCAAAATCATGTCTTATTGTGATTTGAGAATCTTGAAGCACTTAGGGAGAGAAAATGGCTCAGCAAGCAGCAGTTCCAGTCCACAGGCATCGTTTTGAGCACGCCCAGTTGCATAACCGGCCTCCACACTATGGTGCCCCGGTATGTTTTCAGAAAAACTTGCCCTTTTTGAGTCATTATGAGCATTTAATGTCAATTAAACATGTTTTTAATTAATTTTGAAATTTTAAATTTGAAAATCGGACGAAAGATCGTACGATCTTTTGCAAGTATCACACCCTTTGAGGGGAAATGTCGTGCGATACTTCGTGGGTCAATATAGTATCGCACCGGCATTAAGTCAAGTATCGCACGATACCGGATAAAATGTCGTACGACACTAAGCGAAGTATCGTACTCCAAGATACTATCGCACTGCTATAAGGAGAAGTATCACACGATACTTTACCAAAAAATAGTATCGCTCAGTTTAAAAACTTGACATTTTTTAGTGTTTTTGAGCAAAATGACATGGGTCTAGACAATGTTTGCGTTCTTAAGATATTTTGTATTGATTTTAGACATCCATCATGATATGCTCTAACATCTGGCTTGGTTTAATGGGTTGTAGGAGCACTTTCCGGTGTTACTCATTAGAGCGCCGAAGGTTACTGAGCTACGATATGTTCGAGACTTGGATGATCCAGGTTGAGTAGATCTGAGGACTATGGGCTTCGACTACCTACTGCAGTTGCCCCACATAAGAGATGTTCACGAGTTGTTGACTGTGCTTGCCGAGAGATGGCATAGAGAGCACAACACCTTCCATCTGCCTACTGGAGAGGCATCGATCACCTTGGAGGACATGTATCAGATACTCCGAGTACCTAGCCATGGCAATCCTGTAAGTATAATCATGTTTATAGATAGTCATAGATGTAAAGTTTTCATATGATATAAACTGACATGATTGTTTGTTGGCACAGGTATACTATGATTAGGATCCTACTAAGGGACATCAGGCCATCCAGGGCATGTTCCAGGATGTCACTATCATAGACAAGCACATCAGTTGGGATCGATTGATGGATGATTTTGGTAGAGACTTCTCAGTACTTTGTATAGTTGCTTCTATTATTGCACAAGCCCTTATCACTGACAGGAGTCAGAAGGGTTTCTCACTGGGATGGGGCAGACTATTAGTGGATCTGGTGGCGCATCCATGACGGATGGCATGGGGCCCGGCCATATTGGCCGATATGTACCACGAGCTCCATGAGATCGTGTACCGAGAGAGTAGGACATGGGCGTGTGGTGCCATTCTAGCACAGGTGTGGGCATGGGAGCACATCGTTGTGGTGCGCCCCTAAGTACAGCCGAGGGAGAGGAGACATCCCTTCATCTATAGGTATAGAGGATTCCTGTCACAGCCACATAGCGGCGACATGACATACTACAAGAGAGCTTTGGATGAGTTGACCTCCTTTCAGTGGAGGCCATACAGGTCGATTGGGCCATGGGGAGATGCAGAGGAGTTGAGTTATATGCTATGCAGCCGGCCACTGGTAGGTCGACATGCAGATATCGTTGAGAGATTTATTATCATTCGGGTATGGCGGCAGTTCAAGTGGCAATAAAGAGTGTTGACAGAGACCACTACATACACCCGGGCTAGGGATGAGGAGGGTCATGGTTGGCTGCCAATGTTGGATTACCAGCAGGCAGTACAGGATACAGCTGTGATCTGGAGAGAGCCCTAGGACTACCTCCCAGACATGGCAGATGCAGCCTATAGAGTAGAGTGGTGGAGGGTTCCATTCCCTCGATTCACAGTTCCTGATGCACAACCAGCAGCTCAGGGGGATGATGATGATGACGGGGATGGAGGAGATGATGGAGGGAGAGTTAGAGAGATCGGATAGAGCTCTCGAGCAGGTGGCCGAAAACTGCCACGGGGACAGAGTTTAGCTAATGCGGAGGAGGATGTGGCGAGGCCAGCTCGTCGATAGGTGGATGCAGGACAGGCTGCGGGAGGAGAGGACCTGAGGGCTAGGATCCATGCAATGGAGGCAGAGATGCAGCAGCTGCAGATCACGATAGCCGTCAGAGAGCAACAGCTGACAGATCTCAGGGCAGAGATAGAGAGACGGGACAGAGCCATATAGGTGGCCACCGTAGAGAGTCGGAGAGAGGTAGCGCGAGCTGCATACTATCATGGTCTCTACATTCAGGCCGTACCAGAGGGTCATAGGGCTCCATCGTACTCCGCGATAGTTGGCAGATCAGATATGACACCGAATGCAGCACCACCTCCTCCTCCACCAACCCCACATGATGGTGCCAGCCAGAGCTAGGATTGGGATCTAGGCTTAGGTTTTTTAGATGTTTTTACATACCATGAGACTTTGATCCAGATTTTGGGATCTCATATTGTATGTTGTATCATGACATTATTATATATATGAGATTACTAGATTTGTGATGTATCTATGTATTTGTCTCACTTGTGATGGATGTTTCAGTTTTGATATTGTCTTGTCATATTGCTCAAAATGTATGTTTATATGCTCATGTATGATCTCTCTCATAGATGTATGTTTAATTCTCATGTGTGTGATATAGACTCATGTTTCTGAAAATGATCTCTTTAGGATATAAATATGATGATAAGATTAACCCCTTGTGATGACAGGAACAGGTCGTGATGTGAAAGACAAGGAGTGAAAGACATGATCGAGAAAAGAAAAGGTGAGCACAATTGACCAACAGGTCCTCGAAAGATGAAAGGAAAGCTCTCTCCATATGCAAGGTGCAAAACTAAACTATCATGAACCTACAAATGCAAGCTACTATGAAAGTGGTTGACTTGCAAGGTCACAACACCAATAGACATCTAATAATCATCATCGAGATTTATTGGTAGCATCGTAAGATCATACAAAACACACTAGTATGACTATGGGTATATGAATATGATCTATATCAGATAGGAATGTGGGAATCCCACCTAAGCATCAAAGACATATAAGTCAAGATGACTAGTGCAGTGAGATTACCTAAGTTTAATATAGCAAGATTATATTCACATCGAGACACAAGGAAAGTTAAGATGACTATAAGTATGCACTTGCAAAGACATTCAAGGATAATACCTTGTAGATCCCATTGTCAAGTGGAACAAGCATAAATGTTAATGACAGTGAGGACCAACAAAATATACCCACAAGTAGATAAAGCAATAAAACATGTCATCAGGCCCTTAGTCTTCTAGCTATGCATCATCAAAAACTTCTTAGGGAGAACACTTATCAAAGAAATCATCATAGACAACACACAAAGAAATAAAGTCAAACAAGTCTCAACGAGTCAAATGTTTAAGTGCGTGTGTGTAGGTCATAGAGTCAAACTTCGAGTATCACATCTGCTAGTGGAAGATATCATATCATGCTAGACTGCGGGGGTAGGCTTATCTGATAAGTGTTGAAAAATACTTGACGCTAGGGTAGTGTTGAAAAACACAGTTGGGGTGGTGTTGAAAAACACTGTTTGCAAGATGTCTTAAAAACCAACACATCTTAGAGACCAAAGCTAACATAGTTATGCCCCCTAGACAAAGACAAAGACCAATTCCAAACCAAGGCAATAAGGTCAAGGCATGATGGAGAAAGGCTAAGTGTCGAGGACACATGCTAAGAAACAAAGGTGCAAAGGCCTCAAGTAGCGCATGTTTCCAAGTTTTCACCACTTGGAGATTTTTTTATTTTTTTAATTTTTTTGTATTTTTGCTACCAAGATGCCTATTTCCAAGTTTTCACCAAGGCACTTTTTTTTTTTTTTGAATTTTTGCATTTTTATTTTTTTTAATATTTTTTTAGGACTTTATATGCTTTTTAAGATTTTTTCAGCATCATTTATGAATTTTTTTAAAAAAATTTCAGGATCATAAAATATGTACAAAGGATGCCGCCAGACTAAATAGGCATCATGAATAGAACTTCTTTAGGTGCAACACATTGATAGGATCAGGGAGCTGCTCTCCCTTTTCATCAGATAGTAAGTAAGCACCTATACCAAAAGCAGCAGTAATAATGTATGGTCCAAGCCAATTAGGTTCAAACTTCCTTTTTTGTTCTCTATGCTGTTGGTTCTTAGGGTTTTCTCGCAAGACAAGATCACCCACTTGAAATTCTCTAGGGCGAACCTTCTTGTTGAATGCTTTGGACATACGCTTTTGGTAAACTCTCATGTGATCAAAAGATGCTTTACGCTTTTCATCTAGAAGTTCTAGTTCTTGCAACCTCGTGGTGCAGTAGTCTTCATCTATCACTAAACCTTTGAGAGAGACTCTAAGTGAAGGGATCTCTACCTCTAAAGGTAACACTACTTCAACACCATAAGTGAGGGCAAAAGGTGTAGCTCTTGTCGAAGTACGAATACTTGTTCTGTAGGCCCACAAGGACGGATTTATCTATAGATGTCAGTCTCTACAATTCTTGTGAACTGTTCTATGGAGGATTTTGAGAATGGTCTTGTTTGAAGCCTATGCTTGTCCATTTCCTTATGGGAAGTAAATGGAGGACCAATGCTGTTTCATCTTGAATTTATTGCAGAGATGTTTAAGGTCCTTGTTTTTAAACTGACCTCCATTGTCAATGATTATCTCGAAAGGCACTCCATACCGACAGATGATGTGATTTAAAATAAACAAAGAAACTGTCTTGCCTGAGGCAACAAAAAGTGGGACAGCTTCTACCCATTCGGTAAAGTAGTCAGTAGCAGTGATAATGAATTTGTGTCCACTTGATGAGTTGGGATGAATCTGCCCAACAAGGTCAAAGGTCCAGCGCTGAAATGGCCAATGAGAAATAGAAGGAATAAGCTCTCTGCCTGGAGCGTGTATCAGGTTTCCATGTTTCTGACACTTTTCACAAGATTTAGCAAAAGCTACTACAACTATCTGCATGGTGGGCCAATATTACCCTACCCTAAGCAATCATCGAGCCATGGCAAAACCATTAGAATGTCCTCCATAAATGCCCTCGTGAATGTCAACTAACGCTTGGTTGGACTCATCCTTCTCTAAACACCTAATAAGTATCCCATCTAAACCCCTCCTATACAGATCACCAGAAATAAGGGTGTGGCGAGAGACATTTTGGATTAGGTTTCTTTGTTCAGAACGATTGAAGGTTTCAGGAATAGTACCATCACGGAGATATGAATAAATGCCACCATAGCGAGATGATTCATGGCCAACAAGGGCGCAAACAACTTGGCTTTCTTGGGAGTCATAGATAGGATAATGTAGCTCTTCCACCAAGAATTCAAATCTGGACTCATGTTGTTCTAGTTGAAGAAGTGAAGCTAATGTAGCCATAGCATCAACTGCTTTATTCTCTGCTCTAGGGATTTGTTGAAATGTAACAAAGGTGAAGTATCGTTGCAATGAATCAACCATTTTCTTATATGGTACCAGTTTTTCATCTTTGGTTTGGTATCCTTCATTAACTTAGTTGACTATCAATTGCGAATCCCTATAAATATGCAGCGCTGTGATTCCCCATTCTATAGCCATCTTTAGTCCATTTGTTAAGGCCTCATACTCAGCAATGTTATTTGTGCATGGGAACAATAGTTTGTAGGACTTAGGAATTGTGTACCCATGAGGTGAAACAAACAACACTCCTGCACCTGAACCATTTTGCATAAAAGAACCATCAAAGAACATCTTCCATGTTCTTGCAGTCATGTATATTATGTGCTCATCTGGAAATTCAACTTGAATTGGTGCTTTATCTCTAATTGGAAAATTAGCCAATTGGTCTGCAATGGCTTGTCCTTTTATAGCCTTACGCTCAACATATTCTATGTCAAATTTTGAAAGAATCATCATCCATTTAGCAAGTCTACCCATGAGAGCAGCCTTACCAAGCAAGTATTTTAGGGGATCAATTTTTGCAATGAGGTGTATTGTATGTGCTAGCATGTAATGTCGCAACTTTTGGGAAGTAAACACCACCACTAAGCAAGATTTTTCAATACTAGTGCAGTTGACCTCATATGACACAAGAGTACGACTGATATAATATATGGCTCTTTCTTTTCTAGTATCGTCAAGTTGAGCCAATAATGCCCCCAGGGAAGATTCTGTTGCTAAGACATATAATATAAGTGGTTTTCTTGGGATATGAGGCATTGAGATTGGAGGATTAGCCAAGTACTGTTTGATTTGATCCATGCTTTGCTGACATTCCTCATTCCAAACACATTTAACCCCTTTATGCAAAGTCTTATTAAAGGGTTGAGCTCTATCAACCAGTTGTGAAATAAACCTCCTTATAGACTGAAGGCATCCTTGAAGACTCCTCATTTGACTGATGTTTGTGGGAGGCAGCATATCCATTATTGCTTGAACTTTTTCTAGGTCCACCTCTATTCCTTTAGCTGAAATAATAAATCCTAAGAGTTTGCCAGAGGTAACTCCAAATGCACACTTTTTGGGATTTAATCTGAGTTGAAACTACTCCATACGATCTAGAATTACTTCCAAATCGGCAAGATGTGTATCCCTTTTCTTAGATTTTGCCAAGGTGTCATCCACATAATCTTCCATATTCTTATGCATCATGTCATGGAAGATAGTAGTCATAGCTCTTTGATATATAGCTCTGACATTTTTTAATCCAAATGGCATGATGTTCCAGCAATTTGTTCCCCATGCACAAGTGAATGCAGTTTTCTCTTGGTCTTCAGGAGCTATTTTAATTTGATTATACCCAGAAAAGTCATCCATCAAAGAATAGATCTCATAGCCCGCGGTCATGTCCACTATCATGTCTATGTTTGAAAGTGGAAAATCATCCTTTGGGCATGCTTTATTAAGATCTCTAAAGTCTATGCAAACACGAATGGACTTGTCATGTTTTGAAACTAGTACAATATTGGATATCCATTCGGCATAATCAATGGCTCTTATAAATCCTGCACTGAGGAGCTTCTCTAATTCAGCTTTGACAAGGAGAGCTATGTGAGGATGCATCTTCCTCAATTTTTGTTTTACTGGTTTGATACCTGGAGCTATAGAAAAGTGATGCATAATGAGACTAGTGTCCAATCCTGGCATGTCTGAATAAGTCCAAGCAAAGTTAATTTTCTTTCTTTGTAGGAACTTGCTATATGCCTCTTTTTCTTGTGTCGATAAAGACTGAGCTAAATGCACAATTTGTGGAGCCTCTAGTGTATTCAAATTAACTGGCTATGTAGGCTCAACAAGTACTGAAGACCTATCCTGAAAGCAACTTGGAAGATGATCAAGTACCTCATCCTTGGGTGCCTCGAAGAGGTTTTCACCCTCTGATACATCCTTTATTTTTACTTTTTTAGGTTTTGACACCGCCACATAGTGGTTTTCGCCATCAGAACTCTTTATTTTTTTATTTTTTCTTTTCATTTTGTGACTAAGGTACTTGATATTTGGTTTTGTCATACTTGTAGTTGGTTCACTAGTGGAAGAGACTACAGGTTCAAGGGCATTTAGGTAGCATGCTATTTCATAATCATTTTGAAAAGTTAGGAGCTGAGGCTCTTGATAGCGCTGAGACCAACCAATTAAGTGAGGATTGGCAAGGGGTAGGTCAATGACTGGTTCAATATTGTGTATGCGAATGGTATCATCTCTGGTGATTGCAGAGTTAGGATCCGTCAAGTATCCCTCTAAGGTACCCAAATCAGGACTTATCCTACTAAGCGAAGCATCGTCCACTAAAGCGACTCATGGATTCCAATCTTCTAATCCTACACTAGACTCATTAGCTACCTCGGGTTGGGAACCATATGTATGGACAACACCAATGTCCATGTCAACTGTAGAACAATCAGAAAGAGTCTCCCACTCATACTCATGTGAGTCCGTATCTGAATCCCGACTAGGATGCTTACACCAACCATATTTTTTAGGCCTTGAGGTAGAAGCTTTGATGTCACCAAGGGTAACACCTTCTTGAATGCCATTTGTATATTGAATAGGACCCTCAACATGATCTTCAATAGTGGATTGTTCTTGTTCTAGGTCTGAAATTGTTGGGTTGTCAACTGTAGTATCTAAATCTCCCCAAAGGAGATTGGTGGAAGGGACCCAATCTTCACACCTATCTTGTTGATTTTGCAAATTGGGTATGTATTCATCATCACTATCTGTCGCAGCTAGGATAGGGGTAACTTTCTTGTTCTAACTTTCAAAACTTAGGCCAACTGTTGTCTTAGATCTGCGTCCAAAAAGAGCATGATTGAGTGGTTCAGCCTTAGCATCTAATCTGTGACTGAGAGGACCATGACCTGGGTAGCCCATATTTTTTACCAAAGTATATCCTCTCCCATAAGCTTTAGGAGATGGAGAGAAATTTTCATTGTGCTTGTATTTTTCCTCTTTGTAAATCCAATCTCTAATGGCCACTTCTTCTTTTTCATCCTGAATGGGCACTGAGGACTCTACAAATGTATCAAACAGAGTCATTGCTAAAGATGAGGGACGCATCTCTTGTGAAGGCTTACCATAGGACCTAGGTGAGACTGGCAGCTTTGTGAAGGAGTCAATGTGATAACCCCCCATACCAAGGTCTATGGTTTTGAACTTGTTCTTGCACTGTTCTAAAGTTGCATCAAAATTTTCTGCCTCCTGATTAAGAGGAACATGGGTCCCTGCTGAAATTGCATTAACAGATAATGTGCTATCCCCGGGTATACAAACTTCTACTCCATTATAGGGGAACTTGACACATTGGTGGTAGGTGGACGACATCACTTGCATGTCATGGATCCACAGTCTACCAAGCAGAATATTATAGGCTAAAGGACCAGCGTCAACAATTTGGAACAAAATGTCCTTTTCAATGGCGCCAATCCTGATAGGGAGGACGACCAAGCCTTTGGAGCTTCTTTCTGCCTCATCATAGGCTTTGATGGTTATTTTTTTGCAAGTATCAATAACTTTCTTTGAGTAACCCAATATTTTCAACAAACTCAAGGAACAAATATTGAGCCCCACACCCCCATCAATCAACACATGCCTGACACGGGTCTTGTGAATCATGACTTCAAAATGAAGGGCAAGATTATGCAGATGGCTCAAGGCTTTGTCATATTCTTCTGAGAATGTGACGTAGTGTGGGCTGGCAAGGTGGTTAACCATGTTTTGGAATTGGTCAACATCTATGTTGTTAGGGACATTGGTTGTACGCAAGGCATCTTCAAGGACACGCTTATGTCTTGGAGACAATTCTAGGAGCTCAAAAATTGAGATTTGAGCTGGTGTTCTTTGTAACTAGTCAACAAGATTGTAGCTCATTTCAAGATTGACTGCTGACTTGGTGGTGACATTCTTGGATGTCACTTGCTTGGATTTGCTAGACTGGTTGGAATTCGGACCTCTAATGACCACAGGACCTTGACCTTGGCTTCTGGTGACAGCATTAAGAGCTTGGGATGACCTTTGAGAGTGAGGACCTCTAAGCACCACCACGGGTTCTTCATCAAATATGGGAGGAGAGTCCACACCATGACTATAAGAATCTTTGTTTCGCATCATGTTGACATTTTCATCCACAACTTCAAGCATATTGATAACATTCTTTGCAGACGTATAGGTGTAGTTGATTGCAGCTTTGCCATCTTTGGGTTTAGAGGTTTCCCCCTTATCGTATTTAGGCAAAGGTTCCTTAAACGCTTTGTGATCTGCATTGGTTTTCAATCCATCAATCTCAAGTTTGCCATTTTCAATAAGATCTTGAATGAGATGTTTAAGTTTCCAGCAGTGTTCTATGTCATGGCTAATGCTATTATGAAATATGTAGTGTGCTTTCTCATTCCATCAATATGGCTTAATGTCAGGTATGTGAAATTTTGTTGGATCTTGTGGTTGTGCAAGATTGTTATCAATAAACATTTTGAAAACATCCTCATAAGAGTCCCCAAGCTTAGAGAATTGCCACTTTTCCTTTTTGGATTTGTCTTGATATCTTTCTTTATGCTCTTGTTGGTTAGAGGATGTGTTAAACTTCATAGCTTGAACCGCACTAGACAAATGAAGGACACCTTGATCCTTTGGTTGGGAAGAGTCAACAACTCTGTCATTAACTACTTGCTTATTTTTATTCTAGTGCGAGTTCTCGCTTTTGTCCTTATGTGAGTTGTTATTATTTTGAAGACATCCTCTATTCTACATGCGGTTTCGACCATGGTGTCGAATGAATCAAAAACCATCTTCCGAACCTCATACTACATCTCAGGTACTAAATTGCTCACAATGATATCAATTCTCTCAAGTTCAGGAATTGTCCTAGAATACCGAGAGCACAATCATCTCCACCTTTGTAAAAATGTAACAAAGGATTCCCCTTGATTTTATTTTAAATTACACAAATCAAGCATGGTGACTGACCTTGATAAGTTTTAGGCAAAATGTTGCACAAACCTGTGGACCAGTTCTTTAAAAGTTTTGATGGGAGGGGTTATGTTGGTAAACCACTCCATAGCTTGACCTTTTAGACTCCTTGGGAATAATCTCATCAGATAGGAATCTTCATGGTGAAATTCAAAACTCATGGTATAAAATAGATGCACATGATCATGTGGGTCACCATTACCGTCATATTTGTCATATTGGGGAATTTCAATTTTCCTAGGAAAATCCTTCATGCTCACACTCCTATCAAAAGGATTAGGACAAATAGAGTCAAGGTTGAAGGAACTCTTGGGAGCCATCATTTTCTTGATTTTCTTAATTTCTTCTTCTTGTGAGGGGTGCTATTTCTTGATTCTCCTATCCACATCAAAATTATAAGGAACCCTCGCACCTTTGTTAATCAAGTTCTCTAGGAACTTATCCTTATTTTGATCAAGGTACTTTTCCACATATTGTTGGAATAGTGGTTCTTGTTGCATTCTCATAAAATCTTGATCATCTAAACTTGTACTACTTCCTCCATGTTCAGAGCCATGATGAGCTCGTTGGGAGGGTTGTCTTGAGTTCCTAGGAGGTGTTCTTCTCCTATGTTGTGACATCCTTCTTCCTCTAGGACTAGGAGATCTTGAAGGGGTCCTTAACCGCCTTCTGCTTCTTGGGGTTCTTGAGGGAGTAAAGGGTGGAGAGTTGTTTCCACTGTTGGTACCCGTATTGTTGAATTAAGCATTAAGTTGTTGATCTAGGAGCCTATCTTGTTCTTCTTGTGCGGCTCTTCTCTCTATGTCCAACAAGGCTCGTTGTTCCTCCTCTAGGAGCCTAAATTTTTCTTCTTTTGTAGCATGTTCATTTAAGAAGGCTTGTTTTTCTCGCTCAATTCTTTTTAGCCTCTCACTTGTATATCTTGAGGTTGTTTTTAGTGGAGAGCTTGGCCTTGAACAATTGAACAAGTTAGCTACATTCACATGAGCATCACAAGATTGGTTGTTTTGGTCTTCATGTTGTGACCGTGCATCTTGGTGAGCTTGTGCATAGTGTCTTTCAACTCGTTGATGAGCATCTAGATATCTTGAGTTAATAGGGGGTGATTCAGGTTGATTGTCATCATCAAATGACATGTTACCTCTATGTCTTTGGAAAATGTCATCAAGAGTTTGATCCATTGCTTCTCTTTGTCTCCTAGTCAAAGTGTAGCTCATGTCCATATTTGATTGAGAGGATGGTAAAGAAGTACTCAACTGACTAAGGCTGCTCCTAGGCTCAAACCAAACTTCTAAAGCACTCCTAAGAGATTGATCGAAGACGAGTTCCTTCCCCTTTCGCTTTTGACAAGTTTAGACTAAAGGTAATTGTTCAAAAACTACTTGAGGTTGTTATCCTTGACCCACTTGGTATCTTGTTGTAATCGGCATGAAAGAAAACACCCTTAGTGAGAAGATAACCTTATGAACCGCTAATTGTCAAACTAGGATAGTGAAAATATTCAATCGTCCAAAAGAGAGATGATGAAATAGAAGGTTGACACAAGGTATAAATCAACACTACCACAGTGGTGCATAACAAAAGGATTCCAGTATCCTAGCACATATGGATCAGGAGGACGATTTAACCAAAATATATTGAAATTGAATTTATATGAAAATGGATTTGGACAAAAGAGTACTCAAACTCTCCAAGTGTGCAATCAAGAGATCTAAAGGTGGGTCTTGTCAACAAGGACAATTCCTAACTTACTAATGAAAAGCAAAACCTTTGGTGAAGTCAAAGATTACTAACTCAAGATGTCTAGAGCCAAAAAAATGAGGTACAAACAAGCTTTCAGTTGCAGGGTACAAAACCTACTAAAATCTGGTCAACCAAGGAAAAGCTGAAAATTGTATGAATTAGGCAGATAGCAAAAAGATTTTGGGCGATAGTTTCCAGGCTAACAGGGCGACAGTTTTAAACCAGACAATATTTTGTGTTAAGCAGGGTGATATTTTCCAGATAGCCCAGGCAATACTTTCCAGGCAAGCGGTGCGATAGTCTTCCAGTGACGAACTATCGCATGATATTTTCCAGGACAAGGAGTGATATTGTTCCAGTGTCGTACGATTCTTGACCAGTGAGTGTTAAAAATCTCAGTTTTAAGGGCAATTTGGTCCAAATTTCAATTTGAGAGTTAGTTTTTTTTATCTCAATTATAGTGACAATAGTAAATTAACAGGTTTGCAAACAGTAGGTGATCAAACATGTCTTCAAACACTTGAAACAAGGGCAAAAGAAACCTTGCCAAGACAAGCAATTGTGATATCAAAATTAAAAAATCCTATGAACACTACCGTGATGTTGAATATGCAAGAACATTTACACAGGTATATCACAACGAGAACACTCCAAGCACTTTCTAGCCTAAAAAGACAATGGCTCAATACTTAACAACTTGGCCCACACTTGATGCTCCATTGCCTCACACAAAGTGGTTGCCCACAATAGATATTGGCTTTGTCATGGAAGTGTCAATGACACAACCAAAGGAACACAGATGGTGAGTAATCTTGGGGTGATCCGGATTATTCCACTTGGATCAATCCTTGCACCAAGAAGCTAAGCGGCAAAATAGAGTGGCCTCTATCTATGGTTCTTAATAAGGGCTTCCGTTCGTAATACCCTTCTTGCTCCCCAAAGGGACTCCTTACCTTGCGGCACGTAACGGACCTCGCGGCCACAAGAGTACCTTAAGAATTCTTACTCAACATTTTCCTCATGGTCACAATCCCACAAGTACTCACATCAAGTGAAGACAAGTACTACGTCTACCAAAGTTTTGTGTCCTTGATAGCCTTGAGTTTATAGTGGGTTGGAATAGCCAGCAAAAGGCTTGTCCCCACTTGGGTCGTTCTTCTTGATTGCTCAAGAGCAGACCCGCTAAAAGATTCTAAAGATCTAAACAAAGAGTGGATCAACTTATGAGGTTCAAGGTTTTTGTTTCACCACAAAGGTGAAGAGCATACTCCCCTATCTCAAAGTTTTCTCCCAAACACACCAAGCAAATGTTCAATTACCCTCTTGCTTTTAAAATCCAAAGATGGGTCAAGATTCTCTATTTCACCACAAGGGTGAAGAGCATACTTCTCCTACCACCCAAGAATTCCTACAACAAGATATTATGTTCCTATAAAATGAAACAACTAGTAATTGCCACACTTGAAATGAAATAAACAACAAGCACTTTTTTTCTTCTTTTTTTTATGCTTTTGGGCAGCCCTGCGAAAACTGTTAGTAGCCCTTGTGCATGCAATTTTTGGCAAAATATTCAAGCAAGGGGCACCTACAACCACAACTTTTTAGCCCCACAATGGTTAGCAAAATCAAAACCCAAATGAAATCTGCAAATTAAATCTATCTAACCACACCAAACTAAACCAGCAAGCTAAGTAGATCCAAATTCGGCCATAAAGAACCAAGAAACAACTCACTGTCAGGTACAGGTGACAGTACAATACCAAAAGTATCGTGTGATACTTTACAACATACTGTGGTGATAATATATTTCTGGGCGATACTTTACTGAACCTGCAGGTGACAGAATGTTTCGAACAATGCGATAAACCCTGTAAAGGTCGTGCGACATTTTAACTGGTAAAGTATCGCGCCGGTATACAACAAACTATTGCACGATACTGGAAAAGTATCACACGATATTCTGAGCCAAAAAAATTAGAGAGCCAAAAATGATGCTAAAATATGCAGAAAAATTGATGAAAATGCAAGAAATGAAAGGCAAAACAACAATGCTCTACCCCACAGTGGGCGTAAAAAATGTACACCTCAAATAATGCACTTCTCTAAGTCATTATATCCAAGAAAATCCATGAATGAGATACCTTAGAAAGCGACCTAGAGCTCTCTATGTATGGAGTTGCAAGATTATTTTATTGCTCTCAGCTAGAGCTATTAAGCTTATGACCTTGCTAGTCAACCACACAATGAGAAATTCAAATGAAGACAAGGGCAAGAATGCCAATATCCCCAAGAATCAAAATGAAATGCAATGCAAAGTTATACTATGAATGAAAATGTAAGCTAATCTATGAAAGGAAATATGCAAGTATTACAAAGCCTCCTAATTAAGCTAGATGAAATAATCTAAAGCATAAAGGAAACTAAGCTAATATGAAGCTTTGAATTCCATGGCAAATGAAACTATAATGCAAGAAATGAAACTAGAATAGCATGTAGATGCAAAAGCTAAGAATGCTCTAAATCTTCAAAAACTCCAAACTGACCTAGAAAACCTGCAGCATAACATTAGCATAAAAATATTGATATCTAAGAATGAGAAAAGAACTCTCATTTTATAGGAAATGAAAAGGAATGGACCATGGAGATTAAGAGGCAAAAGATTTAATCAAGGGTGGAGCTTGAAAGAAGAGCAATCCATGTGCACAAATATCCTCCAATGAGAAAATAAGAGTTGACTTTTGTGTCCATATAAGACAAAAAGTGTTTTTTTCTCTTTTTATAAAATAAGAATAATATTTTATTTGTGCAACTTAGGATAAGAGGAAAAGTGGGGGATTTTTATTTAATAAAAAAGGAGAAAATATTCCTTTTAAATAAATAAAGACTTAGGATAAAATGGTTAGCCCAAAGCAGATAATCAAAAATGATAAAATAAAATTTGATCAAAAAAATTGATAATGTTGATTTTTTAAAATATTGATTCGAGGATTTGATAAATTGCTAAATGGGGGCCCAAAGTCTAGGCGACCATTTTAGGGTGCATACAGTCACATTTAAAGACATTGTTATTTCAATAATTTCGTATCAAAAGCGCATCACATCATGGGAGCATATTTGATTGAAGAGCATCCTCAACATAGAGCAATTTTGCATCAACTTAAAAAATATTGTTTTTTTGTTTTTTTTGTAAAGTTAGGTGATTAAAAATAAATGCAAACATCTATAGGTCTCTATGTACTTAGGAAAGTGTCAAAGGGGACATATGGGGTTGAGATTATTTGATATTTATCGCCTATGTGTAAAGACAATTGTAATTTCCAAGAATAGACAATTGTAATTACACAAAGTAATCAAATCAAGGCTCTTGATTTTTTCTAAGCCCTTAAATTTTGTCCATTATAAGAATCCACACATCCTCATAGCCTTTGACTTGATACATAAGTTAACATGGCATGTTGAAATAAATAAGCATCTTCTTGCCTAATTAGCCTCCATTAGTATTTTTTAGACTCATATTTATATTTGTAAAGACCTTAAAGAATAGTAGAGTTTATTTCTTTACAAAAGTATTAAAATATTATATAAGAGAAAGAACATGCCCACACATTAATTCACAACCACACATCTTATTGTAAAGATCTCTAGTATATAATACAATATTTGAACTATCCTTTATGTTTAGTTATTTTTCTATATAATTTTAATATTGTTTAGATTTTTGTATGTTGTACATAATATTTGAACCATATTTTAATATTTAGTAATTTCTATTGGAGTTGATGAGAAAACAACCCACGACTCCCAAGAATCACCAACATGCAAACAATTGTCACAGAAAGAAAGAAGCAAAAGTTATGGAGGCCTGAATGCAAGGATCCATGAAAGAAGAGATATTCTTGATATGCAAAAATAAAAGTTGCAATACAATAAAAATGAATGTGTTGTGTTACAAGAGAGATCAATCCTTATACAAGGAGATCAAAACCCTAAAAAGGAAACCTAGGTTGCATAATAATAATTAATAAAAGAATTAATCATTATATGCCTAAAGTTTAGTTTTAGTAAAGAAAGAGATAATAAGTGACTTAATAATTAAATCAATATGATTTAATTAATAAATAAAATAACTTATTACTCTAACACCCCCCCTTAAGATAAACTTAGGGGGTAGCTAGAAACCTCGAACATCTACTAAAAGCAAATGGGTCCCGGTAACAAAAGTATGATCAGGTAACCAAGTACAAAAGAGAGTCTATAAAGCAGAGAAATAGAGAAAATCACATGGAAAAAAATCTACTCCAAAAAGAGACAAGGACTGGATGAAGGACTAAAGAAGCCTCCAAAACTAGAGAATGTTTTAGAAAATAGGAACAAAGAATGAACATGTAGAACACCACTGACCCAAGAAGTTGCAAACTCTGTCAAGAAGTAACTATTGATCTAAAGAACCTCCACTGAAATAGAACATGACTAAGTAGAGAAGACTGTAATATGCATGATTACCCTCAAATGACACTACTCGAATCAGGAGGCAAACAAAGGCAAATAGTTGAACACGAAGATACAGATGGCATAAAACACAAAATCTTGAAGAGATGATCAATCAAAGATGGAAGAGTGCCTCCAAAAAATAGGAATGAAAGAGTGTCTATATGGTAAATGATCCATCTCATTGAAATGCATAGGTACCTAGCCACTACATCCACCTAATATATAGGAACAAATACTGAATACATAGCTCACTCCATCGAACTAAGGAAGCATAAGACTGAACAGTAGAAACCCCCCATAATGCTGACAAGGGAGAGGTGATAGGTACACTGAAAATGATGGTCAATAAGAACTGCATGATGAAGAACTAGGAACATCAAAGGTGCAGAGAAAGTACAAACACGTATAAAGACATCCTGAAGCTAATGTCGTGGAAGGAACACTCACTTGACAAAGGTAGATGGAAAACAAAAGTAAACATCAAACCCCCCATGAAACTTTATAATGGAGTGCGAGTACAAAAGGCACAAAAATGTGCAAGATCCCAAGCATGCAATAGAATGACACTTTATCTCAATGTGTTTTCATAAAAGAATGCTTACAAAAGATGTATACAATGCTCAAAGAATACAGAAGGCTATAGAAACATGAATAACAGTCAAAGATGACTCATCCCATATAGGGAAGAGATCGCAGGACCTAAAACATCCAAGATATTCACCAAAGTGCATAAATACAAAAAAATGAATAAAATATACCTAGAGAAGAATCTGGGAAAAATACTGATAGCACTAGAAAGATCACAGAACAAGCTTTCCAAAGATATCTTGTTTGCCAAAAAAGGAGTCTGGATGCACAAGATATGGCTCCCGGAGTGCAAAAAGGAACTTCTAGTTTTGACAGAAAACAAAACACAATCAAAAAATAAAAATCAGAAATTCAAACCTCTAGATCTAGATAGAGCTCAGAAAGATATTTATGATGATATCTCATTTTCTAATTTTGACATCGTATGCTCAAGTTATGAGCAAAAAAATAAGTGCTATGGAAGGGTCCAAAGGGTGCATGGAAAATGTTGATGTAGTGCTGACGCCAACAAGTCATGGACCTATATTTGACAGTCAAATGGACATCACCACAAAACAATAATAGGGCATAGGGGCCAAAATTTTTGGCCCCTAGTCATGTGGTGACCAGAGGGCTGACAACCAGGGTGTTGGGGCTTAGCCCTTGGGCATGCATGTGACCTCAGTGGGGGCAACACGACGGAAACCGCGGTGGTTCCATTGGCAGTAACCACGACAGACCTACTAGCGGGGGGCCGCTAGCATTTTTGTTAGCTATAAAAAAAAAAATTTACCTCAAAGTGGGTGCTAGGGTCGTACAACCTTGGTACAATTTTTTTTGCCTGAGATCGCAACATTGTCCAAAGTGGACAAGTTTTATATAGAAATAGGGATTTTTGAGCACTTTAAAGTCAACTGTGAGGTCTGTTTGAGCCCAAAGAGACTAGAAACAAAAGCCCCCCCAGATCCAACACAAAACTTCTAAAAATTACAGATCTGACAAACAAGGCCAAATCTCTCAATAAGAGAACAGGGGCATGAAAATTTGAAGTTCTGATACCATATTGGAGTTGATGAGAAAACAACCCACAACTCCCAAGAATTACCTGCATGCAAACACCTATCACAAAAAGAGAGAAGCAAAAGCTATGAAGGTCTGAACGTAAGGATCCATGAAAGAGGAGGCATTCTTGATATGCAAAAACAAAAGTTGTAATACAATAAAAAATGAATGTGTTGTGTTACATGAGAGATCAATCCTTATACAAGGAGATCAAAACACTAAAAAGGAAATGTAGGTTGCATAAAAATAATTAATAAAAGAATTAATCATTATATGCCTAAAGTTTAGCTTAAGTAAAGAAGGAGATAATAAGATAAACTTAGGGAGTAGCTAAAAACCTAGAACATTTACTAAAAGCAAATGGGTCCAACAAAGGTCTGAACAGGTACCCAAGTACAAAAGAGAGTTTTTATAAAGCAGAGAAATAGAGAAAAACACATGGGAAAAACTCTACTCCAAAAAGAGACAAAGACTAGATGAAGGACTGAAAAAGCCTCCAAAACTAGAGAATGTTCCAAAAAATAGGAACAAAGAATGAACATGAAGAACACCACTGAAGTAAGAAGCTGCAAACTCTATCAAGAAGTAACTACTGATTTGAAGAACCTCCACTGAAATAGAATATAACCAGGTAGAGAAGACTATAATCTACATGAGTGCTCTCAAATGACACTACTCGAATCAGGAGGCAAACAATTGAACTCGAAGATATAGATGACATAAAAAACCAAAGCCTGAAGAGTTGTTCAATCAAAGATGGAAGAGTGCCTCCAAAAAATAAGAATGAAAGAGTGTCCATATGGCAAATGATCCATCTCACCGAAATGCATAGGTACCCAACCATTGTATCTACCTAGTACATAGGAACAAATAATGAATACATAGCTCACTTCATCGAACCAAGGAAGCATAAGAACAAACAATAGTTAGTATAATTAGTTTTGTTTAAATTTTTGTATGTTGTATTTAATATTTGCATAATCTTTTAATGTTTATTTTTTAGTATAATTTATTTTTGTTTAGATTAAATGATATATTGTATTTAATAGTTGAATCATTCTTTACTATTTAATCATTTCTTATCATTATTTAGTTTTGTTTAGATTTTCATATGTATTATTCTTACTAAATGTTATATATCATTTTTGTTTTAATTTTTTATATATTGTATTTAATATTTGAGCCATTTTTTAATATTTAGTCATTTTATTATAATTACTAAAAAAGTTAGTGTTCATGCATTTATGAATGAATTCAAGAGTAAGGTCATACCTAAATATGTGAAACACTCAAAATGCTAGCTCGTTTGATGAATAGTTTCACATATGCAAGAATACATTTTCAATTGGTAGTATACTTTTAGTCTTTACTTTACAGATAACTACACGCTTGCACCACTGTAATACCTCAAAAATGGGCTATAAGTTCATTAACCTCCTATATCATCAAATCATATGAAATCGACATCAAAGTCCTAATCTAAGGCACATCTAAACATCATCAAATCTAATTGATTATCTTAAATTTTGCATCGGAGAATATTCCTAGTAATATTCCTAATTATCTTAATTATCTTTAATTTTATAATTATTTGGCAATAAATCACATTTATCCTAAAGTTTGATTAATTGAATATTTTCATATTTAATTAATTAGATTTAATATTTGCCACTTAATTGTGTAATTAAATTTAATTATATCTATTATTAATTGTATTATTTAATTTTGACAATAAATCTAATATCATATGAATAATTGATTAAATTCTTATTTAATTAATTAAAGCAAGTTGTCATTATTTAATAATATAGTTTTTAATAAAAGTTTGATTAAATAATTGATTAACCCATAAATCAATTGTTTTATTTTTAAAAGCAGTTAAGTTGGAAATAAATCACTTTATTATTAAATTAATTCATAAATAAAACATGCCCAATCATAAAAGCAAACAACTATCAATTATCAATTAAAGCTAAACTCTATTTTGAGTTAAAACTTAGCTTTTGCATGTTTTTGTGAGTTAATTATCTTTTATTTAAAAATAACTCAAAAATCAAGTTGAATTATTTGAGTGATTTATGGCTTTTTCTCATGCACCTCCAAAGCTTTGGATTTCTATAAATTAAAGGCTCAGCTCTTCACAAATCATCTCATATTTTGCACAATCACGCTGGAGAATTAGAATTGAAGAATCAAAGCTATTGCGAATCGACATCTTTGTGAGATCAATCTTATTTTTGCATTCATATTACATATCATTGTTAGATTCATAGCATATCAGTTTTCAATAGCATTCATATCATATCAGTTTTTATCATTCTTATTGCATAGAAAATATCAAAAATATAGATTAATTGCATTTATTCCATATCTAGAATTGCATTCAAATATTTCATTTAGGTGTCATCTAGGTCACTGATCTCGATTACAATCTGAGAACATTAATCTCGCACCTATTAGAAGGCAGTAAATCGCTTGGTTAGATAGCTTTCAATTTTGCACGATTTTGATTATCACTAACCTCTAATGTTTTACTGAGTGTTGTGTTTACAGATCAGATATAATTTTCACACACACAACCACAAGATGAGATCCAACCGCAATATTATAATTCCGTGCAAGTAACATTTTTTGTTCATATTGTCTATAGGCATGCACCTAATACTACAGAAGAGGATCAAAAAATTTTGAGAGTATCGTTTCTATATGAGTGATAATAAATTATACTCATCGGAGTTTGTCCAGTATTGCTTTAAGACCTTTTATGAGAATTTAAGGGAGATAGAAATTCATATAACACAACATCTAATACGGTCAGATAATTGCACAGGGCAATTCAAGAATGCTAGAATGTTTTATTGGTCGAGTATGACACATAAGAAAATCAATATCCAACATGTCTGGAGTTTTTTTTAGGCTAGACATGGGAAGGGAGAACATGATGGTGTCGGTGCATGTGTTAAGAGAGCCCTTTGCAGAGAGAACCTCAAATTTGAGGAAAAAACAAAATTTAGAGATGCACTTGCAATTGTTGAATGGTGTAAAACAAGTTTGTCTACAAGATCAAGTAAGAACTCTACAATCAGACGTTTCTTTTGGCTAGTTGAAGAGAAGAATATCATTTCTAGATATGATTATGATACAATCAGCAGATCGACTAAATGACATTCATTTAGGAGTTCTAATTCTAGCACTTGGACTATATGGACTAGGGATCTTGCATGTTTTTGTCAATTTTGTGTTGTGGGTGAATGAGAAGAATGCAAGAATATGGAATGGGTTGAAAAATGACAACATAAATCATTAACGCTTAGTGAGACACAAGATCAAGATGATATAAGAAATGAAGACCTAGAACATGAATTTACATCAGAAGATTGTGATCGTGTTTCAGACTTCATACAACCTAGTAATTTAATTCAATTTCTTGTAAAGTTTTGAATTATATTATTTAAGTATGTCATATAATTTATGATTGTATTTAAATTAAAAATCTAACAAGTTTTATTTGTGCATGTACTTAATTTTGTTTTGCAGGACATGTGTATGTTGTTGTTGCACTTGAGGATAATGAAGAGCAGACTGAATATCTGCTAGCTCGATGTGTAGAACCTAAGAAAAAGTTGATATTTCATCAAGTAGATGATGATGGTTTTCAATATCCAATTGGGTCTGTTGTGTTAGTTTGTACATGGCTACACAAATAACTAACAAGAAGGAATGGTTTACCAGCTTTTGAAGACTTCCAATCAGAAATGAAGATTATGCACTATTCCCATTTAGTAGTGGCAACAAATATAAAATTGGAAAGATACACAGGGAAACCTAATAAAATATTATGGACACTTTCAATGGAAGAGCATGAGGCAATCATAGACGCATTGCAAAAAAGAGAGGATGATGATGGTACATTAGGTTGAATCAAATTTATGCATGTAATTTTTTGTTATTTGTCTTATTTTTATATGTTGTTATATATGTAAGTGTCTTCCTTCAAGTCTCATATGTAGAGCTAATTACTTTGGTTTTCAGGTGTCAAGTACAACTTGACAACATAGATGACAGTCAACTTGTGCATTTTACAACTTTTGGATAATCAAAATTGTAATACTATGTGAGTGCAATTCATTTTTTTAACTTTTGTATCCAATATTTAAATTTGAAATAAATGAAATTTGACTTTAAATGAACTTTACATTTAATTACATATTTTCTAACATTTCAATGTTCATTTTTATGATGCGTGACCTCTAAAAGAACATAGACATGAACTATTTATGAAGTTCAATGCACACTTGTATTCGTCCAATTTTGGTTTTATAAACAACATGAGTTCACTTTTATTCATCCAATTTTGGTTTTATAAACAACATGAGTTCACTTTTATTCATCCAATTTTGTTTTAAATTTAAGTTAAATTCATATTTGTATTCGTCTAATTTTGTTCTAAATATTAAGCTATGTACATTAGTCTTATGTTCACTAATAGATAATGATAAAGTTATTTGTACATCCATATTCATAGTTCAAATTAATAGATCTCATTATTAGATAGATGATTTTTTTATAGTTAATCAAAGTTAATATTACTTACATCTATATTGTTTCATGTCAGTTATATACTAAGTTAGTTGATTAATGATAGTTTTAAAATCAATTGCTCTTGTCAATTACATGAAGAAATAACTACTACTAAAGATCAAATTATGTAATTGGTATTTAATTATAATTGATATTAAATGATCATATTACATAAGCTCATATATCTAGACTCAAACCACTATTTAAAAAAATCATGAAATAGGATTAAAAAATCCATGAATAAGATAAATAACATAACAAGTCCTGGAATAATATGTATCATAATGTCCATCATATACTCATGATATATATAATCACACAACAAAGTCCTACTCTAACAATAAGTCCAAGTAATATGATAACAAGTCCTACTCTAACAAGTCAAAATAATATGACAAGAAGCCCTGATAACACAAGTCCAAATAACATGATAACAAGTCCTGATAACATATATTATAACACATGCCATCATAAATTTTCCATCATATAAGAAGTGAAAATAATGTATGTGACAGGTATAATCTAACTCTTCTCATCAAGTTGATCAGCAGTCCTCTTCATCACAGTTCGCCAAGAACACCTGCATGCAAATGACCTGTTGCTAGAAGGAAGCAGAAGACACAAAAAGCAAAGCTTGGAAAATCTCAGCGGTGTGAGAGAAATTGTATTCCAATCTAAATGAAAAAAGAATTACAAGGTTCAACCTATAAAGCTGAACAAAATGTTAAAACTAAAAAAGCTAGGTTGCACATTATAATTAATAAAGATATAATTATAATGTACCTAAGAGATAGCTTAAGTAAAAAAGAGTAATAAAACCAACTAATTACTCTAACACCCCCCCTTAAGCGAAGCTCAGGAGGTAAGCTAACCTAGCACAACTATGAAAGTAGGAAATGGGTCCCGACAACAAGGCCTAATCAAGTACCCAATACAAGGAAATCTCTGTAAACCGGAGACAAAGGAGAAAACCCAGTGGGAAAAACTCCTCTCCAAAAAGAGATATAAAAGCAAGCAAAAGGCAAAAAATGACTTCAAGAGATTCTCTCAAAGCCATAAGTACAATGCGTGCTGCCAACCCCCCCCCCCCCCGTGAGAGAGAGTCAAGGCTCCAAAGCCCCCCTGGAATGAAAGAACCCCTGGATCAATGAACAAACCATCATGACGCCAATACAAAGGAGTGAAAGGCAGTGAGCACTGAAGAGGTAACCTTGAAAGATGAGGTGTCACTGGAAGGCCGAGCTGATGCTCAAAGGAGTAGACACAAGGATCCTAAAAGGGAACCCCCAATGTAGGTGGAATGATAGGTGTGCTGACACTGTCAGGAGAGAGGAGATGAGTGTCCTTTGTAGAATCCTCAACAACTGTACCTGGTGGCTCGATGAATGGAGCTAGAGGGTTTGGCAGTGATGAAGAAGAGTCTTGTTGAAGAGAAGAAACCCCAACAAGATGAGGTGAGGCAACCACAGAAGTGGTCTCAAGAATAACACAGAGGTTCAAGTGACCTGACTATCCCACATGATGCTCTCACGTAAGAGGAGAGTTGTGCTCCGATAATGGAGATGGTGGACCAAAGTGTGAGAAGGTATAGAGATGGGTGGAATGATCAACTGTCCCTGTAGCAACAATGCCACATGTCGCACTATCCCGGATGAAGACCGAATCTAGCGTGAACTCAATTGTCTTCCCTGACCCACTGAGTGTAATCTGATAAATCGAGAGGAGGTTTGCAGACAGAGATGGAACATACAATACATCATTGAATGTGCCATCCTAAATGCATACAAAACCTTTCCCGCAGACTAGCATAACAGTGTTATTCCCCATGAGAATGTGAGGAATAGGAGAAGCCTCAATAGAAGAGAAGATCTCCGGAGAAGATGTCATATGGTGCAAAGCACCTAAATCTAGTATCCAAGGGACCTGTGAAGGGGATGCAATAGAAGCCCGTAATGCATGACCCTATCCAAAATCATGTCCAAATGTCAAAGATGAGGCAAAAGACTGAAAAGAAGACCCCTGTGAGGTAGAAGAGGATGGAGAGGAAATAGTGCTCTTCTGAAGGAGAGCTTGCAAATCTGTAATCTATTTCTCATAGCCATCAAATCTCTTCTGAAAACAATGTGACTCATCATGAGGTCCCTTCTGACAATAGGAACATGTAGGGCTCTTAGTCTTTTGTTTCTCCTTCTTAGAAGAAGATGGTGGGCCAGTAGAGTGCTGAGAAGAGGAATCAAATATCTGCTTCGATTTCTGCTTCTGTGTATCCTAAGGTGTCTTGGCAAGCAATGCTTGTGACTATGAACCTATAAGTGAATCCATCTGATTGAGCTTGGACAACTCATGAGTCAACCTGTCACAGAAAGTCTCAAAAAAGGGCATAACATGACGTGCACCCAGTGCATCCATAGTGGAGTAGAAGGTAGAAGTGAAAATCTGATAAGGGCCACGAAACTTTGAGAGTATCAGAAAGATACACTCATCATCTGACTTCATCTTTCTAGCAACCTGTAGAATGGATCGAAGAGACTTGAACTTCATCAAGAAGTCCTCAATGCTGGTGAATGATTCAAGTACCGAGGTGAACTCTGCATCTATCTAGAGAACCCTGAACTAATTCATTGTGCCAAACAAGGTGGAAAACTTGTTCCACATATCCCTAGGTGTGGTCAAACCATCCAGGTGGAACAACAACCCATCTGAAATGTTCATTGCAATGAGGCCCATTGCCTCATCCATCCTATTTCTTTGCATAAGAGCCTCATAAGGCCTCTGTAGAACTGGCTGAGCTGCATCAAGGCATGACCATAGCCCTTTTTCCATAAGCAATCTAGTCATCTGTCCTTTCCAAGTGTGATAGTTGTGAGGTGTAAGGCGAGCGACAGAAGAGTCCGCCATTGAGAGAAAGAAGACAGAAGTAGAAGGATCTTTCTGAAGTAAATTACAGAAAGTAAAGAGCACCCCCCACAAAGTATAATATTATCCCCCGTACACAACAAAGTACTATGAAAGCACAAGAAACGAGAAAAAAACCTGAGTTCTAGAAGCAGAACAGGAGCACAGAAGAAGGGGTGACTTTGACTGCAAAAAATGGTAATCAAATGGAAAAATCAGGAAGTGAGACCTGCACAAGAGCGACGGGCTCGAAAAGACCTTTTTGATGATATATCATATGTCAAATTTTGAGTCCGTATGAGCCTTATAGGACCAAAAAAGCCCAGGTACCCCCCAAAAATGCAAACACACTGGAAAAACACAATCCTGGGAAAAAGTTTGACGATCGTATGGCCGTCACAGAACGTCCGGAGGTGGCCGGTGGCAAGGCGGCGGCGCGGCGATCGGAGGTGGGCTGCGGTGTGGTGGCGCGGCAGCGCAGTGACGCCTTTGAATTTTAACGAGAGGCATTATTTTTTAACGCCGTTTTTTATTTTTTTAAGAAATAAATTAATTTTTTTCTTGATATTCATGTCCGTACGGCCCTAAGAGGGAGAAATTTTTTTCCAGAGGTCACAGTGGCCAAAAAATGTAAATTTTATATGATTTTTGACTCTCTCAGGCTTTCTGAGCGCAATGGTGGCATCTGGTTTTGCTCAAAATGCTTCAAAAAAAAATAAATTAAATAATGTCCTGCAGAGAATACCAGATCTGAAAAAACTTGAAACCCTTAACCTCAAAAATTGCTTCAAAAACACCAGAACAGGTAGCAGCAAGGAAACTCTGATACCATGTAGAAGTTGAGAAATCCAACTTCACAGTTCACCAAGAACACCTGCATGCAAATGACCTGTTGCCGGAAGGAAGCAGAAGACACAAAAAGCAAAGCTTGGAAAATCTCAACGGTGTGAGAAAAATTGTATTCCAATCTAAATAAAAAAAGAATTACAAGGTTCAACCTATAAAGCTGAACAAAACGTTAAAACTAGAAAAGCTAGGTTGCACATTATAATTAATAAAGATATTAATTATAATGTACCTAGGAGATAGCTTAAGTAAAAAAGAGTAATAAAACTAACTAATTACTTTAACATGTGACAGGTATAATCTAACTCTTCTCATCAAGTTGATCTGCAGTCCTCTTCACTCCATGTGAAGGTGACTGAGATGCACCATCATGTTGTGTCTTCTCTTGAGTACCCTCGTCCTCCTGTACATTTTTAAAAGATCACATCAGAATACCATGTGTGTTTAATTCAAATGACTTTCATAATTCACTTAAAAGTAATTAATATTAATTTGAACATTTAAAATTTTACAATGCATCCATCCTCAGTAATGTCCTTGGTGGGACATGGAGGTCCTCTATTAGCTACATCAAAAGTGGATGCAGCTGAAAGTCCTATAACAACAAACATTACAAAATTTTGATAATCCAAGTATAAAAAATAGGTACACTATAGACATTGCAAAATTAATTTTAATCATGACCTCAAAGGACAATGTTGATGGTTGCATTTGGTTTAATCTTGTAGCCATGTCAAGAGTCATGGTGGTGTCGACCTGAACAACATATATAAAGCATGAACCAAACTTAGAGTATATACATAAATTTTACAATATATATAACTTGACTATAAATTTATAGAACAAAAGCATGTACATTAGGTGTGTGACACATAGCTAATGTCACCGATGAGTCAGGACATAAATGTGATGCAACATGAGACAATCCAAAAGCCTACAATTGCAAAAAAATAAGTGCGAGTCAAAATTGTACATAAATTACTAAGAATATAATCTAATAGATCTAATTTAAATATTCTCATTTTTTAAATAAAAAATAGTATCCTCAATAATGAAATTTGGAGCTAAGCATGTAAGAAACGCCAAGAAACCGAAAGTGAATAAGTACTTCGTACTAACTACTGGTTTTAGTCCAGAGCAGCTTTTTACGGGCAAAATCAACTGACCACAAGGTCGCGAGATCGACACTTACTACGGCCATAAATAGTAATAATAATAAACACCCCAAAAAACTAAACGCCAATATTAATAATCTAATAAAATAATAATGATATTACTATTATTTTATTTTGTTCTATGAAGGCGTGCCATGCTGTAGTAAGTGGGCGTCATGATGCGCACGAGGACACGTCAGCTCAGCTCTGCCGTATTTCTGAAATGACAGATTATTTTATTATTATTTTACTACGGTTTAACAGTTACGGCTTTCGTTTTTTGTGTAGGCATGTGACCAGCTCATTAAAGCGCGCCAACTAAAAATGTTTATTAAATGTTACCCATATTCCCAAATATGCTATTTTAAGAGACTTTAAAATAGGAATACGTTTGTTTGATATATACGCATTAAGTATATTATTTTATATGTATATATATCATCGGTTTCTGAGATGAAGTCAAACTTGACTGCCCAGCACGGTTTACACGGCATACGAACGGTCTTTTTCATGTAAAGGTCGGCATCCCGCCGGAAAAAGTTAATGTCAGACGTTTAATTCGCCGAACTTTTTGTTTAGTTTCCCACGCTGGTGACCTAAAAAGAATAGAGCATTGATTTAGATGTACGTTTTTGGGGGCTAGTTTTCTTCTTTACAGATTGTTAGCCCTCATGTGAACTCTAGAAACAAAGAGATTGCCATGATTTAAGGTTGGAATGATGAAAATGTAGTGAAATTTGTCAAAGGACAAGGGCCATGCTCAGCTCCACATTTTTGACAATCAATCATGGGAAGGCAAGGGGGTGTTTTCTTACCTAAATATGCAAAAATGTCCAATCAATTGTTTTTGGAAAGGAGGGAAAATTGTTTTGAGGAAAGGAGGGAGAGTGTTTTAGAGAGACATCATAAGTTTTGGAATGGAGGGAAAATGTGTTTTTTTGGAATGGAGGGAAAGTGTTTTAGAGAGACATCATAAGTGTGTAACATGCAATCATTCAAGCACATAACATGAGAATAGGGAACACATGATAAGGTATGAATATGTTTTCAATATGAGGGAGTCAAAGATTTATTTAATAGGTTTGAGTTTAGAGGGCTTGTAATTTGTATTATTTTTTACATTCAATTAATACTGTCTTTGAAAGTACGCTTACTAAACCAATTATGCGTATTTTTTATTAAAAAATTTCACAAGCATCTTTGGAAATACTATCAACAATTGTTGCACAATCTACCTTAGTTATTGTGTACTTTTATTGAGCAACTATTTGACTTCAAAATGAGTTGTATGTTGTCTCGAAAACTATTTTTATTTCCATAGGCACTAGTTATGATTATTGATGCTAAATTGTTCTTTTATTTTGACAGGGAATTTGTTTGTCGACTTGTAGGTCATTGTTAATCTCCTCGGGACATTGTTTTCATATGATGTCAAACAATACTTATTTCAATAGTGGTGTTTTGCGTACCCTAGATTGTAAGTTTATTTTGGAAGACAACACAATGACTAAGTGGGTAGTTTTCTTGCTAATAATTGAATGTAAGACATTCAAACAATTAGAGGAGATGCAAAAAAGTTGTATACCTATGTCCACATCAAGTGGGAACCCAAACTAAAAGGAAGTTAAGGTAGCATAACAACTTCCTATACTAACCTTGAGAGGAGGGTTATGAAAAACTTTTCAGATATTTACAACAATTACAAAAGCTTAACATAAGTAACATGTGTGCCACAACACAGGGATTCGTGTGGGAAAATCTTTTTGGGACAAAAAACCCACACTCAAAAAGTTGCTTAATATTTTATTAAAAAATCAACAATACAATACAATATACTTGCAAAGCAAGCTTCTCATGAAAGTACCACCAACCAAATATATGGAGGTAACTCATTAATTATAAGACTCTTACACAAAAGCTTCATCTCATGCACCTAAAATATAGGAGATATGATACATGAAATCGTCAAATGGCATTACAAAATCATGGGCTAAAACCACCCAAAAAGTGGTGCCCAACTTATCTCCAATCCAAGATGCCATGTGATGTGCCAAAACACACACAACACGTGTAATTGCCTTTTGCAGCTCATTTGTCTCCGACATGTTTCTATATATCCCATTTCAGAAGACCCAACTTTTGTAGACCATAAATTTTGATCTAGGAATTTGATTGATGAACCATTTGAAGCAATAAAAAGCTCATGAAACATTATATCAAGCTACAAATTAGCTACGTCGATTAGGACCGCTTTCAAGCCATTTTAGAGCCTCTGAGGCTTTCAAAATTGACTTTAAGACTCATTCATAACTTTTAAAAATGAAAACTTTAATATCTTCAAATCTAGACATGATCTTGCAATAAAAATTCATCTGCGTGCTAATTTAGTCAATCCATAGTTTTGGGAAAAAAATTGGACCAATCTATGCTCCAATGTAAACTTACTATAAATAGTAATCTAATGTGAATGCAAGTTTAGGACATCATTTTCCTAATATCATCCCACTTTCCAAACACCTTGCAAGAGAAAAGGGAATACACCATAATTTAATTGATATTGGCCATTAGGCTCGTAGCCTTTTAGCACCATCTGAAGTTCTCTATGCTCACAAACTTAGCTAAAGAATCTGCAACACTCATCGAAGTCTCTACCTTAACCAACTTCACACTACCATCCTTGACCATATCCCTAAAAATATGATATTGAAATTCAATGTCCTTGGTCTTGGCACGAAAATTTGGGTTCTTAGTTATGAAAATTGCACTTTGACTTTAATTGATAAACTATCACTCCACCTGATTTTATTCTAATATTTGAACAAGATCTCTTAGGCGGAATTGCTTCTTTACAAACATGAGTAGATGCTATATACTTAGCTTTAGTAGTGAAAATGCAACCATAACCTATCACTTACTCATCCAACTGAACATAAGCATTGGTGGATCTTTTTTTATCAATATCATTTGCCCATTTTGGATCCACATAACCATGAATATCAAGGGAAATCTTGTCTCCTATCAAATTACCATGATAACACAAATAATGCTTTGAGGTGCCCTTCAAATATTTGAAGACTCTTTTAACTTCATCCCAATGAACTCTACCAAGATTAGAAATATATCTACAAATAACTCCAATTTTGTAGCCACTATCTAGTCTAGTACAAATCATATGCATACATCAAACTTCTAACTACACTCTAACAAGGTATTCTACTCATGGCTTCCATATTTGATGGTGATGTAGGACAATCTAAAATAGATAACGTCATTCCAACTGTAAAAAGGAACACATAATGGTCTACAATATTGCTTGTTGAACCTCTGTAAACCGAGCTCACATACATACTCTAGCCTACCCATAGCTTTCTATTTACTCTTTCTCTTCTAATTTTCATCCCAAGAATATGTTTAGCTACACCAAGCTCTTTCATTTCAAATTTAGAAACAAGATGATACTTTAATTTTGAAATCAATCATTTCACTCTAGCAATGAATAATATATCATCAACATGCAATAAAATGTATATGAAGTAATCACCATCAACTTTATAACAAACTTAGTAATTTGATTTAGAATGCTCAAATCTCAAACTCAACAAATTTTTATCAAAATTTGGGTACCATATCTTGTATTGCCCTACTAGAGAACCCAAGAAAAATTAACCTAAACATGCTACTAAGTTTACATAATAAATTTTTTCTTAAGATTACAAATAAAGACATAAAGACAATACATACTCATTTACACAATTCATTTATAGATTACAAATATCAAGGGTTCCTTGACGTAGAATTATATAAATATAAATTAATCTATTAAGTACAATAATCATTCAAATCAAGTCCACATAATGAAACTAAAGTATATCATCTCGTAAAATAATACCTAAATACAACGTAACCATAAGGTATACATGATAACCCACATCCACTACACAAGTCGCAAGGTATGTAAATATAATCTAAGTACAAAGTACAATACAATAAATGAAAGATAAGAGTAAGTCTCTAATGATAAACAAGAGGATACAACTAGTACAAGGATCATCCAACACTGGTACAAGGACATAAAAACCTCAAATGATAAAAGAATCAATATGACCCGACCATGTGGAACCAAAGGTCCACTCCCACCATGCTGAGGAGATAACAACAGACCCTACTAGGATATCAAACACCAAATTCCAACACAATACAACCCTAGACAAGGGATCCTGGAAGCTCTCTATCTCAAAAAGGTACAACACCAACTGCAAAGATAATACATACTCTACCAGAGATAACCAACACATGTAGGAAACCTAAAATGCATAAAGGGAAGTGTCATCACATGAGTTAACTCTAGAGTTACCTTGGAAGTCTCTCTGGACCTCAGACCTCTAGTGACTCTATGTGGTATCAGTAACCTCTCATAGAGACAAGGCTACCAACTATGTCTCATCCAATCCATGCAGGCGGCCAACATCTTCTCACAAACCATCCTAGCCTATACAAGCACTCAAGGCATGGGTGTAGAACACAAACATCTTATTAATTCATTTTAAACCCTCAATATATTTAAGTTATCATTTTATTAAGTAACTTGCAAAGGATACCCAAGAAGCCACTTCCGAGCTCTAACGCCTCCAAAACAAACCACTTCCCATCTATACACTGAGATAACCTACCATAATGCTCCAATAAAAAAACAAAGAGGAAAACCGAAACCATAAAAGCTTCTCATAAGTCATAAATCATGATAATCGCCAAAGTAAAATAATGGAGCATAGTAGAGAACAACAAAACCTATAAAAGGATCAAATAGTCCATCTCAATATAGACCTTACCAAAGATCATCCATCCCATAAAGGATATCTCAATAAAATAAAAACAATCTGTGTAGTCTTATAACACAAAACCAACGATAATCAAAGCATCAATGACATCCATCTCTAAAAATGAAGTAACATAACCCATAAAAATAATCATCCAGAACATGGAACAATCATAGTAGAGAACATAAGGTGACCAACTAGTAAATCAGACTTAATTATAATAACGGTCGTCACCTTTTTGGTCAACTGAAATAAAGATCAAAACACAATACATCATATGAGATCACTCACATATATCACCGAATCATACATGATCCAATCAAGACTTAAAAAATGGTTATAAAGATTCTCCACACAAAATCAGAGTTCAACAAAAAAACATTTCAAAGCCTCTGGTATGCAATTTTTAAAAGTTAATGTAATTTTCCCAAATAAACAACATCAAACAAGACAATAGAATATACCAAGTAGTCAAACTATAACACAAGTCTCAATTGTTTAAGAACAATCAATTTTATTTATTAAAGTCTAGTTTGACTTATCAAGAAAATGTTCATTTAAAATCTCATGCATATATAAGTTTTTTAAACAAGTATTGAAATAAAATCTCCATGCATATCAAAACACAATGTATTTAATAATAAAATAATGTTATTAATTTTCTAAATATAAATAGAAATGAAAACATGAATATTAAAACCCACATGTAAAAAAATCAATTAATATTTATTAATTATTTATTTATTTTTCAAAATAAATAAATAATAATAATAATAATAATTTTTTTAATATAAATCTAAAAATTAATAAATAATAATAATTTTTTTAAATCCGAAAATTAATAAATAAATATTTTTTTTTAATATATATAAATCTGAATGTGTGTGTGTGTGTGTCATAGATTTCAAAAGCCCAAATACATATACATTTATTTTTCCATTAGTTTTTTATTTCATGATTTAATCTTTTTCTCAATGTATATATTCTTTACTACTTTCTTTTAATTCTATAAAATGATTATGCTCATATGCAAATATTATATATCTATTTTAATTTGATTTACTTCCTAGGGTTTCAACAAAAAATACAAATAAACTCTAACTGATTTAATACAAGACTTTTCCTCGATGTTTTCCTAACAAAAAAATACCAAGTATTCACAATTCTACAATCACAAGATTTCTTCAACCAAAAAGCTTTCAAAATAAAATTTCGTACAAAAGAAGAATTACAAAACTTTTATCAACAAAATCTGGCAGGCACAAAGTAAACTATCTTTTAAAAGAAAATCGGATCTACAAGGGTTTCAAACCCTACCTAGAATCTAAAAACTGATTTGAACAGGAAATAAGACAAAATCAAAACACTCCAAAATACAAGCTTTGAAAACCATTCTCTACTTTCAAGCACCAAAACCATCTTTCAAAACCAGATAAATGTGTCCCTAATAGTGACCAAAACCCTCTAATACAGAAAACCTGCAAGCTAGGGTTTCAAAACATGCAACTCCAAAAATAAGATGAACTCAACTCTGAAATATAAAAAGAATTACTTTTATTTTATTTTCCTCCACTTAAGTCACTTTAACTCAACTTTTATTTTAAAAGGTAAAGTTTTAATTTCTTAATAAAGTGTTTTCTAAATATGCAACTCAACATAAAAATCACTTAACTTATTTTTGCATTTAGATATCAATTATTTTTAATTAAATTAAAATTCCTAGCACGTTTGAAATATGCAATTTAGTAATATATATTATTTTATATTTTAATTATGCATTTAAATTCCAATTTAGACTTAGTATTTAATTAAATCTCCACTTTCCATAGCTAGGCTTTTTAATTAATTCTTTTTAATAAACATAGGTATTTGATTAATTCTCATTAATTAAATAACCTTATATTTTAATATTCTAATATTTTATAAGATATAAGTAATCAATCACGAAATTAGGTCTTTAATTAAATCTTTTATTTATTTTAACACAAAAATCACATCAAACCTACAACATGCAAACCTGAAAAAACCGATTACATAAAAAATACTAAATCAAACACAGAGGAAGAGTTAATGAATTCACATTACCTCGACGAATTTAGAGGGTAATAAATAAGGTACTTGTCCACTATTTCAGGATAATAAATAGTTTAGGTTAGGATTTGGACCTGCCTATTATCTCATCTTTCTTACCATTGAGATATTGCGATACGACACACTCATCCTGGTAATTTAGGGAAGTCATACCCGATACCTTAAATCCTACATAAAAGATGAGCATGTACATACATGATAGACAATGGCGAGGATTGGTTGATCATGTGGATCTCGCAAGAAAGTAACTACGACTTTCTCCCTCAACTGCATCAGTCATGTAAAACAAAAAAGTAAAACATACACACTAACCATACACATGCAAGTATGGGGTCAATAAAATCATGAATATAAATAAATCATATGCGAATAATCAACATGAAAAGTGACATAAAAAAGTTTGCCCATATAAACTAATAAAGTAAACTATGGGAGGGGTATTACATCCACCTCCCCTAGAATTAGGCTTACTCCTAGAAGCCTACAAACAAATAAGGATATGCATCCCTCAACCACGACACATTCTACTAAAAAAAAAGACAAAACAAGCTAGAAAATAACGACATGATATATAGTCATCAAGAGAAATATGATTCTAGTTTAAGCATAAACTGAAGATCACATTGATCAATCATTCATTATTAATCGATTTAAATAGATCTAGATCTTTATTCATTCAACATCACATAATTCATCTATAAATTAATTGTATAAAGTACACATTTGTATTTACATCAAATAACAAATTGAGAGGTTCATACAATCCTAGCAAATGCAATACTAACATATATGACACAATGCATTTCACCTTCACATAAAAATATAGTACAATTCTTTGTGATGTCCTCCTTTACACATACTATCAGAGGTCCAAAATGAAACATGATAGAAAAAACACTTATCAAAGAACAGGGCCAACAATACCAAATATTTGGAATAGCCACCAAAAAGTTCAAAAGAATAAAACCCAAGTGGAAGAATTCCAAGTCCAATATTAATCATAAAATGTCATGATGATTTCAAACAGTAAATCAAGTGTGACTAGTGTCAAAAATAGGTAGCAAAAAGAGAGTTAGGTGACAAGTCCAAGCATAAGAAAGTACATAAATTAAATGCTAGCCCTAACACAAAACAAACAAATCATCAATAACCAAAATAAATTATCAATCATAAAACATTTTACATAACAAAGTGACTGGTGTCAGCCACACTCAAGGGAGTAACCATTTCACGACACCCAAGAATACAATATCTTAGGTGTGTTTAGAGAATGTACCCAAACACAATAGACAATCGCTAAAGTAACATGAATCAAATACTTGTAACTAAACAACTTTGCAAAATGTTATAATGGTTCTCAAATACTAAAGAGTTAGGTGTCTATGTTTTTTTTCAAGTTTCAACTACAAGACATCTAATGGGCGTACAAAATTCCCAGAGTTCCCAGTGTAAAAATATGAGCTCTGATACCAAGTGTAATGCCTCGTCAAGGAACCCAGGAGAAATTAACCTAAACATGCTACAAAGTTTATAGAATATTTTTTTTTCTTAACATATTACAAACAATAATGGATAACAAAGTGGAAGCAATATAACATAAAGACAATACATACTCATTTACATATTACAAATCTTAAGGGTTCTTTGATGTAGAATTACGTAAATATAAATTAATCTATTAAGTATAATGTTAGTGTAGAGGGGTAGAATGTAAGGTATAGATAAATATGATATGTGTGTGGGAGATGATAGGAAATATAAGATCCACCCCTAAATCCAAATTCCCATGGGAGAGATCCAAATTGATCAACCAAAAGGTTTAATGCACAAAAGAATCAATCTATGGAGAATATGAATAAAGGAGAAAACCTTATATTTTATTATGAAAGGTATGTGCTTGAAATCTTAAATGAATAGAAGACAAATACTAACCTCAAAATAGGGTAAATCTGGAAAATGCTGATTTCTGATGTCTATGTTTAGTTTCGGGAAATTCTGCAACCTGCTCCGAACTGGAAATGTCGAGACAAAGAAAACCAAGAAAAATTTCTGTCTTTGGGAGCTAGGTCTCCTTTGACCTCAGAATCAGAGTACAATCTTACCCCGAGGCACAATATCACCTCCACTGAAGGTCGACCTTGACCTGAAATAGCTCCGACGGAAATTCTATTCGCAGATCTCGGAAGTTCACCGAAAAGGGTATCTAGATTTGCACTTTAATTCGCTATCCTATACCTGGACTTGCAAGAAAAATGGTTTTTGTTATTTGAATGGGGGGTTTGCCTTGGTCAAACCCAAGTTTGGAATCAACCTTGAAATATAATTGAAATTGCAATATATATATAAACAAAGTAAATGGAACTATTCACCTTGCTTATGTTGAAGTCCTTGCGGAGGATTTGAATCCTTGAATCCACAAGTAGGGATGAATATAGAATCAAATGTAGGATGTCTCAAATAAATTGCATTAGATCTTCAACACCAATATTTAATGGATCTTGGACTAGGAGGAAGCTTGAATGAATGTGGATGGAAAAATCTTTAACAAGAGGGCTCCAAAGAGATTGAATGGCTAACAATGGATCTCCTTGATGAATGCTTGAATGCTTGAGGATGAATGAATGCTTGAATGTTTTCCTTCTCCTTCTTTCTTGCTTGATCTCTTGATTTCACTTATGCTTGAATTCAATGATGAGTGGATGCTTGATCATGAAACGTGGATGTGAAAATGAGAGAGGACGACTTCCTTTTATACTAGTCTAGGGAACAAACTTCTAGAGAGGCCAACATTGGAGAATTAAATCCCAATTAACCTTAACCCCTAGAAATGGACCTAAATTAGATATCATTTAAGAGTTTACCATTCTGAAATTTGAAACAACCGACCCGAAAGTGGTAAATAAAACTTTCTGAAGCCCGACATCCTGAAACTTTCGGAACCTGAAATTTGGACCTGGGGTCAGGGTCGAGGTCAACTCTGACCTAGGTCAGAGTCAAGGTCAAATTTGACCTAGGTCAAGGTCGAGGTCAACCTTGACCCACCAGGTCGTCATTGACCCAAAAAGTCAAAGTTCTTAGTTTCTCAGAAAAAGTTGTTAGAAAGAGGTTGGAAACAGGGAGAGAGAAGCAAAACAAGGAGGAAACAGCCAGATCCAGTCAAATACCCATTCAAGGCACTTGACATGACCCCAGACCACTTACTCGGAGGGATAAACGTTCTTAACATGAAAGGGATTCTATTTTAAGATGATACATTAAGCCCCCACTTTAGCAAGAGTATGGACTCGATGCAAACTCTTGGTAAAGGAGATCAAAATGAAAAGATAATCCTATTGAAATCAAAGGGAAAAAGAAATCCTCAAGCCCCTAGGGACTTAAGTTTTCATCAACTCCAAGATCATAATAAGAGAGACATCTCTAGAAAAGAGAGAGAAGATGGTGTGATTATGTCACCCAATGAGAACTTATGTCCCATTGTGAACCACACAAAGAAACAACACAACTGGAAAGATGGAATTGAACCGCCTAGTGAATGTGGCTACTCACTAGTCAACCCATCAAAGATTCACTCTTACGAATATCCTATTCCACAAGAGAAAAACTAAAAACAAAAGAGATCCAGTCTTAAGGACACCTTCGACCTTAAGGGATCAAAATTTGGAAACTGGAGAGATCAAGAGATCCTATGAAATAAAAATAAAAAACCATGCTTTAAGGATTAGTCACTAATCCATAAAGAGAGAGAAGTATCTTGAAAAATATATGTATATCGAAAGTGTGTGTGTGCAACAGGTGAGTAGAGCGTATGCCCCCATGTTAAAGTCATTGCTAACACTTTAATAGGAGCAATGGCTTGAATGGAAACATAAAAAACTCCATTGATTACGTTTCCACTATGAGATAGCCCCAAATGAAGGCAAATCAAGGGAAATATCACATAAACATACAAAGAACATAGAAGGGATCTACCTGTCATGGGGTCAGTATGATCATAAGATTATATATATATATATATATATATATATATATATATATATATATATATATATATATATATATATATATGTATGTATGTATGTATGTATGTATGTATGTATGTATGTATGTATGTTATTGCAAATGAATTGACATCATTCCCCAAAGAAAGTAGAACTACAATCACAATGGAGGAAAGAACATAGAAGAGTTCCGAAGAAGAATCTTTTCAGATCATGGCATGGAGACCAAAAAGAATTAATGCTACCAAGTCGCAGATCCAAGAAGATTACACAAGAACACATTTACGAACAATAGCACAAGTACAACATCACATGAAACAACATATAGAAGAATAGAGATACATATAGAGGATTTGTACAACAGGTTTGATTCCTTCATCACCTTGTACCAACAAAGTAACAAGGGTCATATAAAAGAATCTAACAATATTTAGCAAACACATTACGAGAGAAGCACAGTATGATAGACAAACACACAACAAAGGCTACCATGAAGGACAAGCCAATCAAGTGTGCCACCTACTCTCCCCATCTTGTTCTATATCATTTAGGGCAGGTGGGTAACTCGCAAGAGGGACTATATCCAACACAGTAGGAATGATAGCCAATTCCAAACAAGGATCCTCTTGAGAATCATCATGTTCGATACTAGGTACAATTGTCAATTGTGATGAAAGCATATTAGGTAAATTAGTATCAATGTCAATAGTCTCATATTCATCATTATTATCATCAAGAGTATCTTTTTCATCCAGATTAATCAAAATAGGATCTAAGATATGAATAGAATCATCATAATCATGCATCTTAACATCATTATTAGCATTAACTTCTTCTAACATATAATGCATAGATTGATCAAAAGAAGGTAAAGAACTTTGAATAATAGAATTATGAGTTTTAGCTTGAGCACGATGCTTTTTATGACGTTCATTAGTAGATCAATTACATTTTGTCTTGTTTGAAATATGTGGAGAACTTGGAGGAACAACTACCGGATCCTTCGTAGGTTCTATAGAAGGATTAGTAGGATTCTCAGCAGACTGACAAGTAACACTAGAAGCTTGATTAACAGAACTAGAAACCATGGATAAAGGGGGTATGGAAGGTGTAGAAAAAAGACCACGACTAAGATCCATCAGAGGCATGCTTAACTCGAGAATCTTGCGATGTTTATAGGCTTGATATGAGAAAAAAAGATTATCAGGTCGAGAAGGACATGAATTAGGTAATGAAGGCCAAAAGAAATCAAGGGTAGCACAATCCCTGGGCCTAGAAGGTTGATATAAATTATGGTTTATCATCTTCACTTCGTCATCATGATTGAATTTAAGGCATTTATGGATAGGTGAAGCAACAACATGCATGGAATTCAATCACAGAAAAGCAAGCTTAACTTGATATTGATCGAAAGTAGGAACAACAACAAAGGTAGTGTTCGCAATTTTACCACAAAGTTAAACTAGAAAATCAATAGAATGAAATGATGGATACAAAAAACCATTACAAGTTTGAATCCACACATCAGATGTATCATAAGAATCACCTTGGAAGTTTTTCATAAAAATATTTTCTTCAGTAATAACATTGACTAAGGATGTAGGATCAACTAGACAACCACGTGTATGTATCTTATAAATCCTAGCATAAATGTAAAGGGGACCATTAGGAGCCTTAATAGTCTAAGAATAATTAAAGGTAATCAAGAGTTCCTGAGGTCTTTTATTCTTAGGTTGTTTTCGAGGTTTAGGTTGAGATTTCAGTTTAAGCTGTGGTTGTGGTTTAGGTTGAGGTGGAACTTGAGATTGAATTTGAAGAGGATATTGAGGCTAAGGTGGAGATACAGATTAAACAACATGCTCCCCTTGATTAACAATGTGATTAAGATCATCCATCTTTGAATCATACACAATATCCATAGAAGATGGCTGAGCAATGGTATTAGTATCATATGTAGGTAAAGGATTTGTATAGATTTGAAGGTTTTGATTAGGAGGAGATACATATTTGTTCCTGCTACCATCAAGATTATCAACAGATAAGGCATTAGAGTCGATTAAGTCCCAAACCTTATGTTTTAAAGAATAACATTTCTCAGTATCATGACCATTTTGACGATGATATTGACAAAAAGCTTTAGGATCAAAAGATTTAGATGCTATTGTTGTGGGTAAAAGAGGTTGAATAGGAGGTAAAGTAATCATATTAGCAGTTAACAACCTATTCTAATAGAATGTAAAGATTTAGAAAGAGTAGTAAACATACGATTTAATCGAAAAGTAGTGGATGCAGAAGTGGCATTGTGAGATGCAACAACAACTTGATCAGCAACTACATTCGCTTGTTTGTTTATCTTGACATAGTTGTTGAATTTTTGAAATTTGTTTGGATTAGGAGGAGTATCACTCTTATCAACTAGAACATGAGACATTAGAGTGTTGCTCTCAAATTGACTCACTTGTAATTGATAATGATGAAGCGCTGCACAAAGTTGTTGAAAAGAGGTAAATTCAATAAGTAGATTCTTATCTCTAATATCCTTTTGCAAATTTGAAATAAACATATGTTGAATATCAATATCAGGAATAAGATAGGAAATTTGATCATGCAAATGCTTAAATCTACCAATAAATTCAATCAATTTTTCCTTAGCACTTTGTTTACAATGCATCAAATCAGTCAAAGACACTTGCGGACCAATGTTATTTTGAAATTGTTGAATAAAAGCATTAGCAAGTTTTGGAAATGAGTCAATAGAATAAGGAGGCAAGGAACAATACCATTCTAAGGCCTTGTCATGAAAAGTTCTAGAAAATAATTTGGCTAAAATCCTATGGTCATGAGCATAATCACTACAAAGGATTTGAAATGTTTTAACATGATGAACATGGTCCCCTTTTCTGCTGTAATTCTCAAGATGAGGCATATCAACTTGCTGAGGAACAAGAGTATGAATAATTTCTAGAGACAAAGGACTTCCCATGTCACATGTAGGAATGATAAACTTGTTTTGAGTCAAGGATGCAAGTTGTTGTAAAGATGACATAGTTTGAGCCAAACTGATGATTATTGAATCATTAGAAGAAATAGGAGGAATAGCAACATTAGAAATACTAGCTAAAGTATAAGATGCTGCAAGAATGAAAGACACAACTGGAGGAACACTTGGAACTACAATTGAAAGAGGATTGGAATAAGTAAAATGAAGATTATGATAAGAAGGTTGTGATGTAGGAAGGGACATAGGAGGAACACTCATAGGAATAAAGGGAACCATTGCAGTCACCAAAGAAGGAGTATAGGTACGAATACTAGATAAAGGAACATAAGAAGGTTCTATACTAGTAACATGAGGAGTCAACCCTAAATCTTGAGATTCTTGAGCTAAACGTTTAACATTTGAATGCACAAGATGAGTAATATCTTGCAATAGATTAACACCTTGACCACTATCATGAAGAACTTTTTTAAGAGCCTCTATAGCTTGAATAAAATCTTGATTATAGTTTTCTTGAATAAGCCAATTACCCATTTTATCAAATTCAGTTGAGAGTTTTTAAACTTGTTCAGGAGGAACTCTTAAAGCATCATCCTCATCATGATATGAGTGAGAAAATTTTTACTCCATAATAGGGTTGGAATCATGAATAATCAAATTGTCATCCAAGATCCTAAGGAAAGGAGAGGAAGATTCAGGATCAAAGACACACATGAGTCTACAACTTCTTCTAACCAGAATGTTATAGGTAGGACTAGAAGTAGTAAAGCTCATATACCAATGAGATGCAAATGAAATAAAATAAGAAAACACAAAGCATGAACAAATGAATGAGATGCAAACATCTAAAATAAATCTAATACATGTAAGATCTAACACCATAAAAGAAAAAGTTTAACCATAAATAAGATAGGGCATCTAATTCCACAAAAGAAAAGGGGTAAGCATGTCAGGTTCACCAAAATGTAGAGGGGTAGAATGTAAGGTATAAATAAATATGATATGTGTGTGGGAGATGATAGGAAATACAAGATCCACCCCTAAATCCAAATTCCCAAGGGAGAGATCCAAATTGATCAACCAAAAGGTTTAATGCACAAAAGAATCAATCTATGGAGAATATGAATAAAGGAGAAAACCTTATATTTTATTATGAAAGGTATGTGCTTGAAATATTAAATGAATAAAAGAAAAATACTAACCTCAAAAAAGGGTAAATCTAGAAAATGCTGATTTCTGATGTCTGTGTTCAGTTTTAGGAAATTTTGCAACCTACTCCCGACTGGAAATGCCGAGACAGAGAAAACCCAGAAAACTTTGTCTTTGGAAGCCAAGTCGACTTTGACCTCAAAATTAGGGCACAATCTTACCCCAGGGCACAATCTTACCCCCCACTCAAGGTTGACCTTGACCCGAAACAACTCCGACAGAAATTATGTTCATGGATCTTGGAAGTTCATCGAAAAGGGTATCCAGATCTGCACTTTAATTCGCTGTCATGTACTTGGACCTACAAGAAAAATGGTTTTTGTTGTTTGGATGGGGGGTTTGCCTTGGTCAAACTCAAATTTGGAATCAACCTTGAAATATAATTGAAATTGCAATATATATAAACAAAGTAAATGGAACTATTCACCTTGCTTATGTTGAAGTCCGTGCAAAGGATTCAAATCCTTGAATCCACAAGTAGGGATGAATGTAGAATCAAATGTAGGATGTCTCAAATCAATTGCATCAGATATTCAACACCAATCTTGAATGGATCTTGGACTAAGAAGAAGCTTGAATGAATGTGGATGGAGAAATCTTCAACAAGAGGGCTCCAAAGAGATTGAATGCTTCAATGGCTAATAATGGATCTCATTGATGAATGTTTGAATGCTTGAGGATGAATGAATGCTTGAATGCTTTCCTTTGCCTTCTTGCTTTCTTGATCTCTTGATTGCACTTATTCTTGAATTCAATGATGAGTGGATGCTTGATCATGAAATGTGGATGCTTGATCATGAAAAGTGGATGTGAAAATGAGAGAGGAAGGCTTCCTTTTATACTAGTCTAGGGCACAAAATTCTAGCCAACATTGGAGAATTAAATCCTAATTAACCTTAACCCCTAGAAATGGACCTAAATTAAATATCATTTAAGATTTTACCGTTCTGAAATCCGAAACAGCCTACTCGAAAGCGAGAATAAAACTTTCTGAAGCCCAACATCCTGAAACTTCTGTAACCTGAAATTTGGACCTGGGGTCAAGGTTGAGGTTGAATCTAACCTAGGTCAAAGTTGAGGTCAACTTTGACCTAGGTCAAGGTTGAGGTTGACCTTGACCCACCAGGTCGTCATTGACCCAAAAAGTCAAAGTTCTCATTTTCTCAGAAAAAGTTGTTAGAAAGAGGTTGAAAATAGGGAGAGAGAAGAAGAATAGGGGGAAACAGCTAGATCCAGTCAAATACCCATTCAAGGTGCTTGACATGACCCCAGACCACTTACTTGGAGGGCTAAACATTCTTAACATGAAAATGCTTACATTTTAAGACGATATAGTTAGTGTACAATTTTTTCCTTTCTCAAGATTTGATCTAAAAGGCTCTTACTAAACCAAAAGGAAATTTAATCACAACACTAACAATTGATTTTCTTTAATAGAAAAATCTCTGCATATTTTCAAGGTGCAGCTACCTCTCTAGTAAATATTCAATACAATCTTATTTGATAAAGTATGCAAATCATGAGTATTTTTTACTAGAAAATACTTAAGGTGAAACATTAATTTCATCAACATGAAAAGAATGTGCAAGTTTAACAATCATTCAAATTTTATAACCATGATTATCCACATGCATGAAACTAAAGGTTTACACACAAATTCTCTCTGTTGCTTCAGACATACAATTAACTCATATAACAACTAAGCTTCTTCAAATATGATTCATCTCCATAGGAAAATAGATCACATACATTGATAAACAATAGTATTTATCACTTCAAAAACTTATATATATATATATATATATAATCACAAGATCTTGTATACATTCTATCATACCAGTTTAAAGAAATTAAAGCATAGATTTTCAAAATCTCAGAGAGTCGACCCTCTATAAGTCTTAAGTCTTTCAATATATAGCCACATAGGGCTATAAATCAACCATGATTAAAACTACCTCACCAGAGGTAAATAGTTTTTAGTTAAAATAACTAACTAAGAGCATAAAGTAGGAAAAGTGGGGCTGTGGCATGAAACACCTTTTTAATCCATGCAAGTGTCCACTAGAGCTAAGGTGTCGGGACTGAGACCAACTGAGCTGCTTTCCAATTCTCATACGCAGTAGTAAATGCAAAGATCACTTGCTAATGTGGCAGTATGAGGTAACAAATTCTCTGCTTCCACACTTCCTTGTCTTTCCTGATTTGTGCCACTTCCCCATCATGCATTTCCAAGTGTTTATGCTTGATCAAGAGCATCGATTCCATGTGGGCAACCTTAGAAAAGTCCTGCACAATCAATGTATTCCTTCAGGACATATAAGGTTTTGTCATCCAAACCTGGGACTGGCCTTTCTGCAAGAAACTTCTACTGGTCGTATTCCTGAATCTCCACCATCCATTGGATCTCTTTCACCTAGCTTCCTTTTTCTTTTTCCCAACCTTCAACACTTGCTCCAACCTTCTTAATAAGGTTACTGGCCTTGTTCTGAGCTTGATTCAAGAAACCTAAGTGTTTGATGGCCTCAAATTTAACATACTCAATCCATCCTTCAAATGTTTTGGTAATGGCCTTATTTCTTTGCACCTGATCCAGGAATTTCTAGTTAATTGGAGATTTGACATCAATTGACATTGGCATTTCACTCAACGGAAGAGGCTCTGGATGCTAAATAGAATGAATGTACTGAGACATATTTTTCATTACTTCCTTCATCTCTTGTTTATCCTTGGCATCCATCCATACTCTATTAGCAATCTTTTAGTTTGACACTTCAAATATCTTCATATCTACCGCTCTACTATCTTTCCCCAAGTCAATCTTTGACACTTGATAATCCTGTGCAGAAAATTCTTCATTCCCTTTATCATTTACTAGTTTTGCAATCTCTACTACCCAATGGCTAGTATCTTTGTCAAACTCAATTCTGGATTCTGTCTTAGGTTTTTTGACCTTTGGGGTCTTACCCAAACATTTACTTACCACATCCTCAATTGGCAAGGATAGAGGCATGACACTTCATTTCTTAGCAATAGAGTTTTCCAACCACTGTGGAGCTATGGTAGTTTTCTCCTGCGTCTCATAGCTGCTCAGAAGAGCAAGGGAATCCTTTGGAGTGTTTTCTGAATTACCCTGAACCTGCTGATTGTCAGACATACTAGGAGAAATGAGATATGGAACTAGCCCTCCTTATTGTTCAATTTCAGGAGAGTCCTAGTCTACTACAACACTGGAATCCACTACTGGTTCCTTGTCTTTATTCTTTTTTCGGGCACTTGAACAGGTCATCCATGTGGTAGGCTCAACTTGAAGTTGAAATTGAACTTTTGGGACAATTGGTTCAACTTCAAGTTCAAGGTTACCTGCAACAAATTTACCAACAACATGATTAGTTGAAACATAAGCTTTCTTTGAGGAATTTCTTTTCTTTGATTTCACTTGCTTTTTTGAGGACTAAGGGATAATTTTAGGAGTTTTCTTTTCTCGAAGCCAATTTTATGTCCTTCTAATCACACTAACCATCTTGGACTGTAAGTTATCCTCCTCTACTTTTGTCCAATCAACCTCTGGGATAGGAAGGGCTTCAACTTGCTCAAGATATTGGGAATCAAGCACCTCCACATTTTCATCTTCCTCAACACCATGAATATCTAAATCAATCCTGAAAGTGATAACCCACCTCATGTGTGCTATAAATGTGTCACACTTCTATGAATCATTACATGCAAGGAAACTCAAGAATGAGCCCTCACAAATCAATCCATAGCTCCCTAGGCATGGAGTGCAAGGGTTTTTAAGAATGCTCTCAGCTAGAGCTATTTAGCCTATAACCTTGCTAGTAAACCATGCAATGGGAGATTCAATGAAGACAAGGGCAAGAATGCCAATATCCTCAAGAATCAAGAATGAAAATGCAATGCAATGCTATGCTAGAAATGGAAATGCAAGCTAAGCTATGAAAGGAAATATGCAAGTGTTACAACCCAAGCTAATTAATCTATGTGAGCTAATCTAGAGCATAGAAATGAAGCTAATCTAAGAAAGCATAAATATGAAGCAAAGCTAAGAATGCAAGAATGAGATGTAGAATGCAAGAATGAGATGTAGATGCTAAGAATTCTCCAAATCTTCAAAAGCTCCAAAGTGACCTAGAAATCTTGTAGCATAAAGTTAGCATAAAAAGCTAGGGGGGCCAGAAATGAAGAGAGCTCTCCTTTTATAAGAAATGGGAAGGAATGGACCATGGAGATTAAGAGGCAAAAGATTTAATCAATGGTGGAGCTTGAAAGAGGAGCAATCCATGTGCACAAATATCCTCCAATGAGAAAATAGGAGTTGACTTTTGTGTCCATATGAGACAAAAAGTGCTTTTCCCTTTTTTATAAAATAAGAATAATGCTTTATTTGTGCAACTTAGGATAAGAGAAAAAGTGGGGGCTTTTATTTATTTAAAAAGGGAGGAAATATTCCTTTTAAATAAATAAAAACTTAGGATAAGATGGTTAGCCCATAGAAAATAATCGAATAAATGATAGAACTAGGATTTGATCAAGAACAAGCAATTGATAATTTAGCAAAAGGGGCTAATAGTCTAGATGACCATTTTTAGGTGTATACATTTGCCCCTCTTTGACTAATGTGTGATTGATCTGGGAACACATGTAGTCAAAGAATGAAGTTGAAATGTGAGATCGATTTGGGATCACAAAGCAACTCAGATTAGCCAAGAAAGCAAGAGATAGCCAAGAAGGCAAGCAATAGTGTTCTGACTCCAAAGAATGAAGTGCAAAAAAATAGCAAATCCAGCATGGTCATCCTGGTAGCAATAGTACTGAACACTTAGGAAAGAGATAGCCAATAAGATATGATGTGTCTGCCCCCTCGGGATCGAAAGTGAAATCCAAGTAGAGGGAATGCAGAAGCAAGAGCAACATGATCAAATCACTAGAAATCATAATCGAAGAAAGAGAATAGAATAACCATCAAGCAGTGAAGATATGCCCCACACATGGGACACGGGGCACGAACCTATCGGTCCCTCAACCTGTAAACACCACTGAGGGGGATTGGAACTTGGGATGTGAAAGTGAATGAAAGACTAGAAGTTTGAAAGAGATGGAGATGAAGAGGTGAAGAATGCCCCAGCGAAGATCAAAGGATCAGGCCTCAACAGGTTAGCCAACTACGTGGAAGAAGGAGAAAGGTGACGGGAATAATCAAGGGGAACTCAGATTTCGGTTTCGATCCCAAAATGAAAGGAAAATGATGTGATATGAAAGACAAGAAGCGAAAGACATGATTAAGAAGAAGCGAAAGGTGAGTGCAGTCGAGTAACAAGTCCACGTAAGATGAAAAGGAGAGCTCTCTCCATATGCAAGATGCAAAACTAACTAACATGAACCTAAGAATGCAAGCTACATGAAAAGTGGTTTACTTGCAAGGTTACGAAGCCAATAGACATCTAATTATCATCATCGAGCATTATTGGTAGCGTCGCAAGATCATACAATACACACTAGCATAACTATGTGGATCTGAATATGATCTATATCAGAGAGAAATGTGGAAATCCCACCTAGGCATCAAAGACATGCAGGTCAAGATGACTAGTGCAGTGAGATTACCTAAGTTTGATATAGCAAGATTATGCTCGCATCGAGACACAAGAAAGTCAGGATGACTATAAGCATGCACTTGTGAAACAGTCAAGGATAATACCTTATAGGTCCATAGTGTCAAGTAAGACCAGCATAAATGCTCATGACAGTTAGGACCAACAAAATATACCCACAAGCAAAAAAAGCAATAAAACATGTTCTCATTCCCTCAGTCTTCTAGCTATGCATCATCGAAAATGATCATAGGGGGAGAACACTCAACAAAGAAATCATCACAGACAGCACACAAAGAAATAAAGTCAAACAAGTCTCAGCAAGTCAAAATGTTTAAGTGCATGTGTGTAGGTCATAGAGTCAAGCTTTGAGTATCGCATCTGCCAGTGAGAAATATTGCATCATCTAGACTGCAGGGTAGGACATCTGATAAGTATTGAGAAACACTCGACGCAAGAGTAGTGTTGAAAAACACTATTGGGGTGGTGTTGAAAAACACCATTTGTGACGTGCCTAAGAAACCCAGATGCACAAAGAGACCCAATATAAGCTCAAAACAAAAGATGCCCCCTAGACTAAGAAAAGAGTCAATTCCAGGCTAGGAGAGGCAAAGAGAGAAGTGGAGCGAATGAGCACCACGCAAGACTGATAGACATAGGTGTAGAGGGTCTCAAGCAGGGCCTGTTTCCAGGTTTTCACCACTTGATAGATTTTTTTCTCTTTTTTTTTGAATTTTTTAAATTTTTTGAATTTTTTATATTTTGTCAGGACTTTTTATGCTTTTTAGGATTTTTTCAGCATCATATATGAATTTTTTTAGAGTTTTTCAGGATCAATAAGATATGTACAAAGGATGCCCCTAGATAGAATGGGCATTAAACTCATGAGCAAGATCACATCGTGTAGTCCTAATGTCTAGCAAGGTGAAAAACAAGAGGGATTAGCAAGCTGGTGACTGAGATGGAGGAAAGGAGAATGAAGGCGAATGAAAGGAAGAAATCTTCAAAGTCAAACTCCTCAAGAGTACCCAAGCTAGGGAAAACTTTTCATGAAAAGCATATTTGGACAAGCAATGAAAGGCCAGCATGGGATAAGCCTCAAAAGTGTAATGCAAAAGAAGGAAAGGATGCAGTCCAAAGGAGTAGACATGTCAAGAGGCTTCATAGCATCATGTTTTACTCTTTTTATTAGATCAAGACCAAAGGGGAAAAAGATAGAGAAAGGCTAGAATGAATGGAGGAAAATGACTATGAAGGCTAAACATGAAAGGAATGAAAGCAAGATCATCATAAGATAGCTCAAAAGATAGCCAAATGTTTGCATATAGTTCAACCTTGTCAAGATCAAAGAGAGAAGATGGAATGGATGAAATATGTAGAAGAACTACGCATGATGCCTGATTGCCAAGTTTTCATCATGGTACTTATCCAAGGCACCACAAGAGAGTGGTTTTCACCATAGGATGAATTTATTTCTCTTTATTTTTGCTACCAAGGTGCCTGTTTCTAGGTTTTCACCATGGCACATTTTCAATTTTTTTTCTTTTTTCTTTTTTCTTTTTTTCTGGAAGAAGGCAAGCTTTGCAGATAATGCTCCTTGAAAGGATAAACCATAATATGTCAAGGATTCAAAATGATATGCTCAAAGATGCTGATAGGGAAAGGAAGATGGAATAGAAAAATGGAGGATAAGGTTTTATGTAAAGCAAGTGAGGCTGGAAGATAGGAGGAATAGACAAGTGAGGAAAAAGGATAGAAGGTAGAAGGATAATGAATGGAAAGATTGTGAAAGGGTAGATGGAAAGAAAGGCAAGATCAACGTCGACACACACCTTGAAGGGTGGTGAGAGGATAGAGGAAATGTGAGCGAAGAAATACGAGAAGGAATATAGAGAATATTTAGCAGAGGTTGTGGTTCAAGCACATGGAATTGAAGAATGTTTTTGGAAGAAGATGAAGTGGAAGCCTTTGGAAGCTTGAATGTCAACTTCACTTGTTGCTCAATATTAGACTCTTTCAAGAGAGACTTTGGAATCCATATAGCCTTAGGTTTTTTATTTCCTTTTGATGATTTAGAGAGAATATCTTCAATGATGGATTTTGGAACCCATACTTGTCTTGTAGTTTTCTTCTTAGATATCTCTTTTGACTTTATGCTTCCATTTCGATTAGAGGAGACATGGTGATCTTCTTTTTTTGATGGATTATTGTATTGCTTCTTTTTCTTGTATTGAACATTCAAGTTACTTCCAAAAGACTTGGGACTTGTGGAAGAAGAAGGATGATATGACTAGTTTAGATGGGTGAGTGGATGAAAAGGATTCAAGGGTATGCATCTATGTTGATCTTGAGGAAAGATAGGAGATGGAGGGACGTAAGGACCCAAGATGGATGATGAATTAGGAGAATTAGGAGGGGAAAGTGAAGGGACATAAGGGCCCAATATGGAAGGAAGACATGAAGCCCTTAGCAGTGGTGGAGGAGGTCCAAGGATGGACATGGAAGATGCAAAAGGATAATCAATAAGTTCATCAGCGTCTATATGACAACCAAGGATATCAGCATCTTTGGAGTGAGCATTGGAATTTTCAATAGAATTGTGGACATCTTGAATAGGAGCATCTTCCTTGATAGGATTGTTCAAAGCTTGCAAAGACTTAGGAAGAGTAGAAAGTGGAAGCGAGCATGGAGCGATAGAACAAGAAGATGGAAGATTTTGATCTTGACAAGAATCATTGGGTAGCATAAGCGTATCAACTTTCTTTTGATTTTCAATAGCCATTACATCAGAAGTAACAACACCATTTTTAATAACCTTAATGGAAACATCATCTTTGAAAAGCACAAGTGTGGTAAGGTTATTTTGATCGTCAATAAGCTTAATGGTGCAAGTAGTAGCTTGATCTTGCTTAGGAGATGGTGGAATGAATGCAGAAGAGCGTAGAGGATCAAAAGAACCATGAAATGGATCAGAGACATCATGAAAATAATTGGATGAAATGGAGGGTTCTTGATCTTGATCTTTTTCTATATTCTTTTCTTTATCATTTTTAAAGTCCTCTTGACATGGAGCCACTTCTAAAGACAAGGAAGCATGTTGGGATTGTATGGAAGACTTTAGAAGAGATGGTGAAGAATTAGTTGAAGTAGGCACTATGGAAGATGAAGGCTTAAGATCTTTCAATTTAGCATCATTAGAAGTATTTGTAGCAAATTGAAGGTGAGCTTGAGTTTCTTTAAGAGGTAGCCCTTGAGGATAATTGTAGGGAACTGCATGAAAAGTATTAAGATCTTTGTTGGATGAAGGACTTGTGAAAGATGTGGAAGACTCGAAAGCTTTAGGAAATGTATGAGTATTGGAAGAAGTAGGGGATGGAAGGGGACCATCACAAGACAAAGGTTCATCATTAACATGATCTTGCTCGGAAGTGCAATTTTGATTTTCAGCAGTGGAATTCTTAGAGGAAAGATTCTTGTAGTAGTAATGTTTATAATCAGCGCGTTGCATTTTATAGTCCTCAGCCGTAGTAGATGGATCATCATCAAGGTATTGTTTACAAACATAACCAAACTCTCTTTCGAAATCAGAATCATATGGATCACCATCACAATCTCTCTAATATGACAACCCATTTTTAGTAAGCATGAGTCTGTGACTAGGAGGACTCTGAGGAATAGAGGTGTCATAAGTATCACTACATTGTCCATCATCATAGTCATCAAAAGAATTACAAGGATTGTCACGTTGCTCATTATGGTATGGCTCAAGAAGAAAAGCAAGACTCTTGGGGGAAGTAGAGGAAGAATAAGATCGTGAAGAAGAGGAAGGTGAAGACCTAGTGAAAGAAGAAAACTTAGCTAAGGAAGAATTCGAATGATGTTGAGAAGAGTCATGATAAGATTTGGAAGTTGAAGAAGGAGAATAATGTCTAGAAAGGGCATGGTAAGATGTGGAGGATGAGGAATGATGAGAAGACCTAGAAGATAAAGAGTGTTTGGAAGAAGGAGATTGTGAGAGAATCATGTCTATAATCCTAGCAAAGGCATCAGACTCAAGCATCTTTTTGTTTACTCTTACCTTAAGTTGATGACTTGCGGGATGGTTGGAAAAATAATACTGTTCGAATTGAGCAATGAGTTCAAGATCATCCCTTCTCAAGAGAGGTTCTATAGCAAGATAGTTGAAGCTCATGATTCTAGAAGAGGAGGAATCAAGCATGAAATAAATGAATAGAAGAGATGAAATAGAAGAAGGTAGACTAGATAATAAGAGGAAAAGAATCAAGAAGACATGAAAATTTTAGGAAGAAGAGAAAGAAGCATGAAGAAAGAAGAGAGAGGATGAAAATGGGAGACTAGGAAGACATGAGAGATGTGGAAGAAAGAAGACCAAGAGTCATCTTGAGAAAATTGATACCATTGAAATTCATTTGGATATTGAGCAACATGTAATAACCCCTAAGATCCAACCTAGACTGACCAAGGAAGACCGAAAATGACACAAATCAAGCAGACAACAAATGTTCACTATGTGATAGTTTCAAGGCAAAAAGTATGACTCTTGACCAGTGAACGTGAAAAACTCAGTTTTGAAAGCAAGTTGGCCAATGTTGTAGGTTGGATAGTGCAATTTCTTAGTTTGACAGACAGTAACAGCAAGTAAAAGACAAGTTTGCAAACAGTAGGTGATCAAAAATGTCATAAAACACTTGGAACAAGGGCAAAAACAACCTTGCCAAGACAAGCACTTGTGATATCAAAATAGAAAATCTTATGAATGCTACTGTTTGTTTAAATGTTGAAGACGTTTACACTGGTATAGCACAATCGAAGACAATTCAAGCAATTACTACCTAGAAGGACAAGGCTCATTACTTAGCAACGTGGCCCACAACTTGATGCTCCCTTGCCTCACACCAAGTGGTTGCCCACAAGAGATATTGGCGTTGTCATGGAAGTGTCAAAAACACAACCAAAGAAACACATATGGTGAGTGTCTTGGGGTGATCTGGGTAAGTCCACTTGGATCAATCCTTGCACCAAGAAGCTAAGCGGCTAAAATAAGGTGGCCTCTATCTAATGGTTCGTAGTAAGGGCTTCCATTCATAACACCCCTCTTTCTCCTCATAAAGGACTAGGACCTCGCGGCCTCAAGAGTACCTTAAGCATTCTTGCTCAATGCTTTCCCCATGGTCACAATCCCATGAGCTACTAACATCAAGCGAAGACAAGTGTTATGTCTACCAAGGTTTTGTGTCCTCGATAGCCTTAAGATTATAGTGAGTTGGAATCACTCACCACCAAGGAAAATGATGACAAGGTTGTCCCCACTTGGGTCGTTCCTCTTGATTGCTCAAGAGCGGGCCCGCTAAAGGATCCTTATACTAAACAAAAAGTGGATTAACTCTTGAGGTTTAAGGTTTTTGGTTCACCATAAGGGTGAAGAGCATACTCCCCTATCTCAAGAATCTCTCCCAAACACACCAAGCAAAAATTTAATTACCCCCTTGCTTTCAAAATCCCAAGATGGGTCAAGATTTCTGTTTCACCACAAGGGTGAAGAGCATACTCTCCTAGCACCTCAAAATTCCTACAACAAGGTATTAAGTGCCTATGAAACGAAACAACTAGTATATGCCGCACTTAATAAAGAAAGCAATTAAACAAGCACTTGATTTGGTTTTTATGCTTAGGGCAGCCCTACAAAAACTATTAGTAGTCCTCTTTGACATGCGTTCTTTTGGAAAATTTCAAACAATGAGAGCACGTACAAACACAACTTGTTAGCTCCACAATGGTTAGCACATCAAAAATTAGATAATCTGCATGTAAAATAGCTAATCAAATGATAAAATCTGAAAATGAAACCATCATGGTTGGATTAGGCTCGAAAAGACCTTTCCAATGATATATCACACTTTGATTTTCAATACCATTTGCAAAATTTCAAAAAAAAATAGGTGCCTGTTTTCCAAATGCTAGAATTTTCAAAAAATTTCAAAAAGATAGGTAAGATCTTGAAACTTGCAAGATAGATAAAATAACTCAAAAATAGCTCTCTGCAAGGTCCAGGTGATATACCTCAGACTTCACCAGTATCGCGCGACACAGTTTCCTATATCCAGGTGATATACCTCAGTCTGAGTGATATACTTCACAATAGGTGGGTGATACTTCACACAACACCAAGCGATATACTTTAATACAGGCGTGCGATTCTTCTGAGACGTGAAGTGTCGCACAGGTATTATAAGGTATATCATGCGATATACTGAGAAGTATCACGCGATATTCTAAGACAAAAAAAAACCAGGGAACGAAAATTATGCTAAAAACTTGCCAAAAAAATGACGAAAAATAATGAAAATGCAGAAAAGGAAGGGACAAAGCTAGTCTACTCTGCCCCATGGTGGGCGCCAAAAATGTGTGCTATAAATGTGTCACACTTCTATGAATCATTACATGCAAGGAAAATCAAGAATGAACCCTCACAAATCGATCCATAGCTCCCTAGGCATGGAGTGCAAGGGTTTTTAAGAATGCTCTCAGCTAGAGCTATTTAGCCTATAACCTTGCTAGTAAACCATGCAATGGGAGATTCAATGAAGACAAGGGCAAGAATGCCAATATCCTCAAGAATCAAGAATGAAAATGCAATGCAATGCTATGCTAGAAATGAAAATGCAAGCTAAGCTATGAAAGGAAATATGCAAGTGTTACAACCCAAGCTAATTAATCTATGTGAGCTAATCTAGAGCATAGAAATGAAGCTAATCTAAGAAAGCATAAATATGAAGCTAAGCTAAGAATGCAAGAATGAGATGTAGAATGCAAGAATGAGATGTAGATGCTAAGAATGCTCCAAATCTTCAAAAGCTCCAAAGTGACCTAGAAATCCTGTCGCATAAAGTTAGCATAAAAAGTTGGGGGGGCCAGAAATGAAGAAGAGAGCTCTCCTTTTATAAGAAATGGGACGGAATGGACCATGGAGATTAAGAAGCAAAAGATTTAATCAATGGTGGAGCTTGAAAGAGGAGCAATCCATGTGCACAAATATCCTCCAATGAGAAAATAGGAGTTGACTTTTGTGTCCATATGAGACAAAAAGTGTTTTTCCTTTTTTTATAAAATAAGAATAATACTTTATTTGTGCAACTTAGGATAAGAGGAAAAGTGGGGGCTTTTATTTATTTAAAAGGGGAGGAAATATTCCTTTTAAATAAATAAAAACTTAGGATAAGATGGTTAGCCCATAGAAAATAATCTAATAAATGATAGAACTAGGATTTGATCAAGAACAAGCAATTGATAATTTAGCAAAAGGGGCTAATAGTCTAGATGACCATTTTTAGGTGTATACACCTCAAAGTCATCTTGGACCATAATCTCCTTCTGACTTCCAGATCATCCAAGAAATTGAACCAATAATTTTCAAGTTCTGGAACATGCATGAATGTGGAAGGAACATTCATGTTTGACTTGGTAAAACCTCTGTAATCAAAAATTTCTCTAGCAATGTAAGACTTTAAGTTCAAGGCGTGAAGCTCGCCTTCCATTTCTAAGGCATCTTGGAAAATTTTACACCTATAGTGATCTAATTCAATGGGAAATAGGACACCTGAGAACTTTTTGGAACTATTAGACTTATGTTCAACAATAACCAATTGCCTGCAAATTTCCATCAAGATTATGCTATCCAAACAAAATCTGGGTAGTCTCAAAGGCTCTTCATCAAATGCCCCAACCCTAATATAAGGGAACCTAGGGAACTGAATAAAGTAACACCCATAAACATTCACTACTTGCATAGCTTCCTTTGTGAGCCTACTATTTTCTTTCCCGCGCAGCCCAAAGACTAGTTTACCTAGGAATATATCATTAATCACTTTGAATTCTTCTATAAATCTCTCACTCTACAAACATGTGTAGTAATCATAAATCTTCATGTCATTGTTCCATGGCTCATCGGGAAGACCTTTCCAATTTTTACAATAGGAAAGAACATATATAAGGTAGGAAGTCATGTAGAAAAGGGTTAAATTGGTTACATTTAGGAGTTCTCTATGAAGTTTCTCGGTGATTAAGTCGGCCTAGTCAATAAACTTTTCCCCTCCTAAAATCTTCTGAATGAAATAGTACATCCAGTCTTCCTAGTGGAAGACATGTTCATTTCCCTTAACTCTGTTTAGAAGGAAAATAATGTCTGCAATTTCCTTATAGAAATATTCAATTTTCAAGGGTTTGGGCAACCGTGAGCCTCCCTTCTCTAGCTTTTCCAACCAACTTTGAGCAATTAGAGAATTGTATCTTTTCTTATCCTCCTAATATATATGGGTCACTTCTATATAAGTCCAGGACTCATAGGGTTCTCTGTGAGGGATTTTAAGAGATGCTATAAGCGTCTCTCAACTGATTCTTACTAAGATTTCCCCTGAGGCATCCTTAATGCACCTACTCTTAGCATCATATTTATTCGCACATTCTAGCACAAGCTCAGGGCATGCTAGGGTTGGGGGAAATGTGTCAGCTTCCATTAATCCACTTCCAGCCAATGTTTTAGAGAAAGATCCCTCTGATGCATTACAAACCCTCTCACATAACTCCACTAGACTAACATTAACCAGAGAGGTGTCACAAATGTCTGGGAGTGATACTAATAAACGGGTTCTACTTTCAATTTTCAGAAGCTTTGGGCAAAACAGAGGCATTCTAACATAAAAGAAGAGAAAATTCACAAAATATAGAATCAATCTTCCTCTACAAACTAAAAGCTAGAGGAAAGAGGATAACTCACCAGTCATCTACACACAAATTCTCTGCAATTCCCTTACCACAAACTCGGCTGCTTCTTTCTTCGAAAGAAAATGATAATCAAATGCTAATAAAGGTTTCAATTTATTAGCAAGGCCGGTAAAAATCCTGAATATATTTTTGTAGGAAGATTGTAATGAATGCATTTATGTCAAAATCATTGATGTGACATATTAAGTTCTTTCTCATTAAATTTCATGTCAAATCAGCACAAATTTTTTTCAGTTCCCAATAACGTCTCCTGATTACCACACTCTCCTTAATAATGACCCTTTTCTATTGCGCCACCAACTATCATAATCATATTTATGCATACTTGTACTATCCCATCAAATCTGGTACCTTCGCATGACAACATTCTATAGTTTTGATTTGATAAACATGCTTCTTGAAAATGAAACTTCCCTACAAAAGAAAGAACCATACTTCCAGAATATTCCATATCTTGGACTTTACACTTGAACTTGACAAAGTTCAAGGTTCAGGTTCAACTTACAAAAACTGACAAACCAACAAATGGGGACTTTGCGGATGAGGACATATTAATAACTTCCAAATGGATCTTGAACTTGAACTTGAACTTGACAAATTTCAACTTCAACTTCATTATAGAGCTTTTACTGACAAAGAACGAACTTGGGAGTGAAGAAAAAGATGAGGGTAACATACAATAACCATTCAAATCTTCCAAATAATAAAACTAAAGTATATCATCTCATAAAAGAATACCCAAATACAACTGAACCATAAAGTATACATGATAACCAACATCCACTGTACAAGTCACAAGGTATGTAAATATAAACAAAGTATAAAGTACAATACAATAAATGAAAGATAAGAGTAAGTCTCCAATGATAAACAAGTAGATACAACTGCTACAAGGATCATACAACACTGGTACAATGACGTCAAAACCTCAAATGATAAAATAATCACTACCACTCAACCATGTGGAACCAAAGGTCCACTCCCACCGTGTTGAAGAGATAACAACATACCCCACTTGGATATCAAACACCAAAATCCAACACATTAGAAAACTTAGACAAGGGATCCTGAAAGCTCTTTATCTCAAAAAGGTACATCACCAACTGCAAAGATAATACACACTCTACCAGAGGCAACTAACACATGTAGGAAAGCTAAGATGCATAAAGGGAAGTGTCATCACTGCTTGGCCAACCAATAGTATTAGAAACCTAGAGCAATGGACTGCCTATTTCAAGATTGGACACCCCAAATGATTCCTAAATTCATTATTTGGTCTCATTTAATTATCGACCAAGGACGTAAACTTGGAATGGCATTTGCAAAGTATATGCTTCAAACCTTCTCTTTCTAAGTCTATCTAAAGAATTCAAATGCTTATGCTTCAGGAAAACTATACTAAAACTGGTAAGAAAATGTATTCTAATAAAAGAAGGAAATCACAGTTAGGAACTACTCCAACTGACTGTGCTGCAGGAACAAGCTACTAATTCTGATATCAGTAGCTGTAGGAACAACAGAGTTCTAATACATATAAATGAACAGGAAAATGAACTCTACACTAATAGAATAATTCACTCATCAAGTGGGCCCCCTTGAATGAGTGAATGAAAAGTAGAATCAAGATGAAAGATGCAAACTTGAATTGAACATTCTATTCATCCATAAAATGATTACACTTGATTGAAACAGTATGCAAGAGTTCTATTAAAAACCAGTTTGTTCGACTAACTCCAAAAGAATCACAATAGTCGATTATTTAAAAGGAAGCTACAACTATCTCCTAAATCTACGATCACTTCATAAATGAGGATCGGTTACAACTCATAAAGTTTCACAACATAAACATTATTGACCATAAATAATCCCAGAATATAGCGCACACTAAATCTGCACATTGCATGCAACAGAAAGTATTGACTTTCTTGTGAAGATTCTGCAATCTATGGTTGGCTTTGATGACTCCCGCACCAGTATACTGGTCCTTGAATATCCACAGTCAACTCTTGCAAAACAATCAATGCACACATATCCAACCATATACATATATATCCATATCATCAATATTAGGAAAAGGTGTAAGTCTTAATTATCACTCTTGCAAATCCTACGACTACAGGAGGTAACTACCCAAAACATAGCTTAGGCAAGGAAACATCCATTAACATGTATAGCTATTATATTCACCATTCCTGTCCATGAATTTAAGCAAATATTATGTCTTTAGAAGTATCCACATTTCCATCTTATGTTCACACACACATATATAACATATACATAGAAACCATAAGTTCATATGCTTAAAACCATAAATTCATGTCTATGTGCAATAAAATTGTTCTAGAAAGAGGATAAAAAGTAGTGAGAAAGATGGCTATTTTAGAAGCCCATCATTTCCCCCCAACTGAACTATTGCTGGTCCCCAAAAATCATGAAGTTCTGAATCCTGGCATGGACCCTCAAATCACTAGTTGTTCTCTACCCAGACTCATCATGAACATAATCAAAGTATCCATGAGTCTCTTTGAGTCTTTCCCAACGCTGGACTTCAGAGGCCATGTCATAATCAGTTACACTGTCATTCATCACCAACAATGGTTGTAGGAAGAGTGGAGGTTGAAACCTTAATGGAAACCAACGGTTAAGGAGTGTCCTTCCCAACATAATATACCATGGAACTCTTCTTGTGGAAAGGGTTAGATTCCTATGGTGAGTGAGGTTCCATTGTCTTTAGATCATGTGACATCCTTATCCACCTCTTCCTGGAGGCACTAATTGCTATGACAACATCTCATTAGGAATGCTAGTCCCAGTCTGCAAAAGCTTGTTCTCGCACTGGATAGATCTTATTGGCTCCACTAGTGTTTGCTGTGATAGAAAGCCAGTCAAAATATGTCTGCCTGGAGTGCTGAACTTCAGGCCTCATCATTAAAGGAGCTGACATTTATTTGTCTTTGTATGGCATAACTTGGTGTTCTCTACTCATCTCGTTCTACATCCATGACATAGCTTCTCTTAACTGTACATCCCCTACATAGAGGAGTGAATTCCACTCTGTGTCATCATGAACTACTAGGTTATGTAAGTAAAATTCACACCATAGGTTTTTCAGAGTCATTGGGGCAGACTAAAAGGCATAGTAAAATTCATGGGGAGTTGATATGGAAGGATTGAGGCCTTCTACAATTCTTGTTAATTTGAAATTAACAAGTTGCTCTTTAAGGAATAATGCATACACCGGAGATGGCGATCTGCATTCCATTAGCTCTGGAATTAACCCTGTAATCTGATCAATCCTCCATTTCAATATCTCAATCTCATCTAATTTCTACTCCAACTGAGAATTCTGCTCACTAATGACTCATTTCAATTTTTCCTTTTCTAAATTCCATTGTGTCTTTTCCCATAACAACTGTTGGTATAAATTTATCCCTACAGCAAGGGGTGTAGACAAATCTAGTGGGGGTAAAGGTTACTGATTGAGTATGTCCACACATCCAGATGGAAAGTGAGGAGTTTTAATTATTTTCTTTGGTGCAAAGGACTTCCCCTTCCACAAAACAATTGTCTTTATTAAATTGGTTTCCTCACTAACATCAGCTACCACCTTAGCCAATGTTTCTAACCTATCATGACTGCTCTGCTAAGTTACTTCAATAATTTTAGTCCCAAAGTCAGGAATTTCTTCTAAATTCATACTAATGTCCAGCCCAACAGTATTATCTACAAATTCCTCTGTGTCCTCAGAGTCCTTGTCACTATCAATCAGTATGTAGTTAACTCCAATATTAACCTCTATTTTTGGACTTTGCTCTCTTAATATAGTGTCATTGGCTGCAGGTTGATGAAATAATTCCTTAGAAGAGGAATTTTCCAAAGACTCATTTTCTACAGATTCAGAAAACTCAATGTTAATAATAAGAATAGAAGCTTCAGCATCTTTCTTAGAAAGCCTTCTACTTCTCCTCATAGGGGGTATGGATGAGCTCGAAGGACTCTCTGTTTCTTTCTCTTAGTGACTACCTCCTCTGCCACTGCTTCAGGAGGGTTCTCAGAATTCTCTTCCCTAGGAGAATGTAGGGTTTCTTCCACATTATCAATATTATCACTAGGCTGAGGTTCTAATATTTCCTCTTTTGGCTCCATTGTTTTACCCTTATCTTTCCTAGATGTAGACCTAGTCCTTACGGACAGTGAAGATTTAGGAATATTGGGAGCTTTCGTACTTTTGTTTTTCTTCCTCTGAGAAGTAGAGGCTCCAACACTAAAAATTCTTTTTCTAGGTGACCTAGAAACGAAAGGAGAGGCTTCAGGATCATTCTCAATTCTTTGAACAATTTTATGAACCCCAGAAGATGTTTTCTCTCTCCGACCAACACCATGACCTCTAGGGCCGACTACACTAGGTTCAACCTCATTCATTTGCAAAAAATTTTCCCATGTCCCAACCTTTTGTCTATTCAATTCCCTTTCTACAATTAATTTTATTAAGCAATGATGTGAAATAGACTGGTTGCTTCCTGACTGGACTAATAAAGCTTGCTTTTTCACAATGTTAAATAGGAAGCTGGGAAGATTTACCGGTCTATTATTGTGCCAAAGATGACTGAGAATTTTGAAATGCAAAGCATGCAAGTACTTGTAGCGTCCCTCATAGGTGAAGTACTGAATAACAAATGCGGCTAGCTGAATGAACTCCAGAGGCAAAGATAATCGCCAAGTTCCTTACTTCCTATCGATATCTAACTGAGGATCATCGTGCAAAGTGAACTATGCTCTCACCGAACGCAGGTCAAAATCTTTCACCCATTGTTCACCTTCTTGAGGTAAACCAATCACTTCAGCTACTACATCTTCTGTGAATTCAATCTTCAAGCCTTTGACTTCTGCAAACCCGTCCTTCAAGGTAGATAAAAATTACAGAGTGACTTCCTCATTAAACCCTTTAAGGCTTAAACAATAATCCATCCATCCTCTCCTTCTAAACATTTCACAAGTGGACGTGTCATTTAGCAAAACCCTATGGTCCACTAGTTCATGCCTTTGAAGGTCACCTCCCATTGCTACTCTCAAACAAATTTTGAATTTGTAGAACTACAATTCTCGCAAAGTTTGACAATGGCAAGTCACAGACCTCAATCCATTATGGAACAAAATGTTGCAGAAGAAAAGACGGCGTACAAACTACAACTTGATTCATAGAATTAAAGATTTTTGCATGAAATCTAATGATATAAGTTTTGCATTGTTGGGTATATTCTTGATTTTCTGAGGTTTTTATCCAAACATTGGTTTAGTCCTCTGGTCTGTGAAGTTTTCCTAGGTACAGGTGTCGGAAGTTCTTCAAAAAATTGTCATGGCCCACTTCAAAACCCTAACCCTAGGTTTCATTTTTGAAAATGTCGATTCATGCAAAAGTCCTCATGATTAGCCCTTATTCTTCTATTTCATTGTTACCTTTTTAAGTCACTTAAGTTGATTAAATCATGCACGTGTTAAATGTTTTGTGTTCGCTGAATTAGAAAAGTTCATAGCATGTCTCATATAGTATTCGGCGATTTAGCGAACAAGTCAATCTTATGCTAAGTATCATTTTAGTCGCATGGTCTCTAAGTATCCCGGTGAACACCTTAACCATTCAGCGAATTGGAGAATATGTTAAAAATGCTAAGTGATTGTCTTTGTTCGCGTAGTCTCCAAATATCCAGCAGTTATCAGAAAACATTGTGCGATTTGGCGAATGCATTATCTCCAATTCACGTATTCCTTGGTGGTTCTTTGCTTACACTCAGTGACTTGGCGACAACGGTTATCGCTCATTCTCTGAATCTAGCGGTTAAAGGCAAAATAACCTAGCGACTTGGCGAGTACCATAGATCATTGTCAGGATCGACGGTTGTGGTTTAATCTCAGATATTATTGGGTCCCACATGTTTCATTTAGTGAATGAGCGACTGTGTAAAGTCTTCTAAGTTTGGCGGCCCCCACATTTTCGTACGATGAATTTGGTAGAAAGGGTTGTTTCAAGTGTTCGCTTGTTCTCAGAATAAATTAGTGAGAGGCTAAGTAATCTGGCGATTTGGCGAATCATGTGGTCACAGGTTCTCTTAAAAGAAATGTAAAGGGCAGTATGATCTAGCGACTGAGCGAAGCATACAGTCGCTAAGTCTCAAAATGAAGGTGACATGTGGCGGTTAAGCATGAGTTCACTAGATAAACTAGACGGTTAAGACAGATTCAGCGATTCAGAGAGTAAACGCTTCGCTAGTTCTCTGAATAATCAAGCGGTTAAGTATCTCATTAAGCGAATGCGCAAACCCTTTGTTCGCTAAATCTCCAAGAAAATTGACAGTTAGCTGGGACATTAAGAGAATGCGAGATGGCTTTGTTCGTTGGTTCGCCAAATGATAATTGCAGTCAAGTGCTCGAAGGGTATCACTATGTTCGCTAATTCGCGAAAAGTATCATGAGTTAAGGATTGCATTTTGAGAACCCGCGAAGGCTTTGGTTGCTAGTTCTCTGAATATATGCTAGGGTTAACATTGTATTAAGCGATCATGAGAAGCTTTCAGTGATAAGCAACAAGAGTTTCCTTGTTTGGAATAAGCAACAAGAAGTGAGGAAACTTCTGCCTGAAGGTATGGAGCCAAGTGAAGAGACATTGAGAGCCTTAAATTATTATGATCCTAGCCTTGATCCCATAACTGCAGATGAAGCTAGACAACTGGTCAAGTCAAGTGGAATGCTATTGACTCCAGGATGGGATCTGACTTCTGCTTTCATCATAGATCAAATAAGAAAGAAACCGAAAGGTAGCATGTCATATGAGGTTCACATTGGTGATATGATAAGAGGAAGTGGCTATGACCCTAGGTCTCAAGCTATTGTAATGTGGTCCATGGCCCCTAGAACTCAAAAGCCATCTCTATTGAGTATAGAGGATAAAATGGAAGGGAATCAAATTATTGATGCAGGAGCATCTTGGGTGTAAGAGCAATCTTGCATCACCCAAAAAAAAAATATTTCTATTTTTATATTCATTAAGGGCTATTTTGTGCAGAGCTGCTATTTATGAAAAGTTACTATTTTTGGTTATTTTTGTATATGCTCAGAATGATCTAATTTCTTTCTTAGAGGTTCATTTTGGCCATATAAGTCTGCCAGTAAAGTTTCATTGCCAGATCAAGTGTATATTGAAAGATATTAAAGATTTTCAGTATTGGCAACAGGGTACAGAAACTTTGAACTCAGTTTTGAAGGCTTTAGAAGCCCCGGATGAGGTCAAAAATTTGGGTGACGGGCACTTGCGCTGATCAAGCCTGTAGAGCGCTTCGTGGCATTTTTGAAATGGGGTTATAATAGCCGATCGGGTCAACTGGTGATGACTTATGGTCTTCGGAAGTTGGGCCACCTGAAATGGAGGAAAATATTTTTCTTCAAAATTTTTGTTCGGGTTTCAAAGGTTATCTTGAGCCGACTATGATGTAATAAAATGTAAAATAAAATAATTCTAAGTTTGGTCGGCCTTATTGGCTAAAATTCTGGAACCTTCCCAGGCGGTGGAAAATTGTCTATATAAGAAAGGTTGTATTATTGTCTTAGGCAGTTCAGAATAGTTCTGGGTAGTAGATCTAGGTAATAATTCGAGGCTTTGTCCTATAGAATATTGTAAGGGAATGCCCATGTGGCTTTGCATATTGTAATTCTGAAAGTTTGTAATTCCACATTTGTGGAGATAATAAGAAGCCAATTTTCTGTTCTTGCATATTGTTGTTGTTTCTCTGTTTCTGTTATGTGTTTGTGGTATTAAGGGGAGCACCTGGAAGAAATTGAAGATAGATTTGAAATTTCGTTCATCGCATCATCCACAGATTGATGGACAGACAGAGGTGGTGAATAGGAGTTTGAGAAATTTGCTGAGATGTTTGGTTGGAGATAAGCCAACAGGATGGGATCTGATTTTACCACAGGCGGAATTTGCATACAATAATTCTCTCAACAGGAGCACTGGTAAATCACCATTCCAGATTATATATGGAAGTAGTCCAAGAAATGCATCTGAGTTGAGAAAGATAGATAAAGGAGAAATAAGTAGTGCTGAGGCTTAGGATTTTGCAGAACATTTGAAGAACATCCATGGGGAGGTGAGGAAGCATATTACCAAGATGAACGCACAGTATAAGGCTAAGGCAGATGAGAAAAGGAGGTATAAGGAATTTCAGGTTGGTGATGAAGTCATGGTTCATTTGCGGAAGGAGCGGTTTCCAGTTGGTACATATAACAAGCTGAAAATGAAAAAGTTTGGACCGTGTAAGATACTGACGAAACATGATTCAGGAAACGCATATGAGGTAGAATTGCCTACTGAGCTAAATATTTCACCAGTGTTTAACATTTCAGATCTGACAGAGTATCATGAAGGAGGTGTTGAGGATGAAATCACAGCAGCACAGTGGAGTATTCCAGCAACTAGTTCAGACACTAAGGAGATTGAAGATATACTGGATAGTCGTGTTGGTAGAAGCATAAGAAACAGGACATATGAAGAATATCTGGTCAAGTGGAAAGGATGACCTGTAGAAGATTCATCATGGCTAAAGAGGGTGGAGGTTAACCGTCTTAGTTTTCCTCTGCACACCTGAGTCGGGACAGGGTCACTTCTCAAATTACCCCGGGTGTCTGATGCATGAGCATCCTGGGTGTAAGAGCAATCTTGCATCACCCAAAAAAAAAATATTTCTATTTTTATATTCATTAAGGGCTATTTTGTGCAAAGCTTCTATTTATGGAAAGTTACTATTTTTGGTAATTTTTCTATATGCTCAGAATGATCTGATTTCTTTCTTGGAGGTTCATTTTGGCCATATAAGTCTGCCAGTAAAGTTTCATTGCCAGATCAAGTGTATATTGGAAGATATTGAAGATTTTCAGTATTGGCAGCAGGGTACAGAAACTTTGAACTCAATTTTGAATGCTTTAGAGGCCCCGGATGAGGTCAAAAATTTCGGTGACGGGCGCTTGTGCGGGCCAAGCCTGTAGAGCACTTCATGGCATTTCCAAAATGGGGTTATAATAGCCGATCGGGTCAACTGGTGATGACTTATGGTCTTCGGAAGTTGGGCCACCTGAAATGGCAGAAAATATTTTTCTTCAAAATTTTTGTTCGGGTTTCAAAGGTTATCTTGAGCCAACTATTATGTAATAAAATGTAAAATAAAATAATTCTAAGTTTGGTCGGCCTTATTGGCTAAAATTCTGGAAACTTCCCAGGCGGTGGAAAATTGCCTATATAAGGAAGGCTGTATTATTGTCTTAGGTAGTTCAGAATAGTTCTGGGTAGTAGATCTGGGTAATAATTGGAGGCTTTGTCCTACAGAATATTGTAAGGGAATGCCCATGTGGCTCTGCATATTGTAATTCTGAAAGTTTGTAATTCCACATTTGTGGAGATAATAAGAAGCCAATTTTCTGTTCTTGCATATTGTTGTTGTTTCTCTGTTTCTATTATGTTTTTGTGGTATTAAGGGGAGCACCTGGAAGAAATTGAAGATAGATTTGAAATTTAGTTCATCCCATCATCCATAGACTGATGGATAGACAGAGGTGGTGAATAGGAGTTTGAAAAATTTGCTGAGATGTTTGGTTGGAGATAAGCCAACAGGATGGGATCTGATTTTACCACAGGCATAATTTGCATACAATAATTCTATCAATAGGAGCACTGGTAAATCACCATTCCAGATTATATATGGAAGTAGTCCAAAAAATGCATCTGAGTTGAGAAAGATAGATAAAGGAAAAATAAGTAGTGCTGAGGCTGAGGATTTTGCAGAACATTTGAAGAACATCCATGGGGAGGTGAGGAAGAATATTACCAAGATGAATGCACAGTATAAGGCTAAGGCAAATGAGAAAAAGAGGTATAAGAAATTTCAGGTTGGTGATGAAGTCATGGTTCATTTGCGGAAAGAGCGGTTTCCAGTTGGTACATATAACAAGCTGAAAATGAAGAAGTTTGGACCATGTAAGATACTGACGAAACATGATTTAGGAAACGCATATGAGGTAGAATTGCCTACTGAGCTAAATATTTCATCAGTGTTTAACATTTCAGATTTGACAGAGTATCATGAAGGAGGTGTTGAAGATGAGATCACAGCAGCACAGTGGAGTATTCCAGCAACTAGTTCAGACACTAAGGAGATTGAAGATATCCTGGATAGTCGTGTTGGCAGAAGCACAAGAAACGGGACATATGAAGAATATCTGGTCAAGTGGAAAGGATGACCTATTGAAGATTCATCATGGCTAACAAGGGTGGAGGTTAACCGTCTTGGTTTTCCTCTGCACACTTGAGTCAGGACAGGGTCACTTCTCAAATTACCTCGGGTGTCTGATGTAGGAGCATCCTGGGTGTAAGAGCAATCTTGCATCACCCAAAAAAAAATATTTCTATTTTTATATTCATTAAGGGCTATTTTGTGCAGAGCTGCTATTTATGGAAAGTTACTATTTTTGATAATTTTTATATATGCTCAGAATGATCTGATTTCTTTCTTGGAGGTTCATTTTGGCCATATAAGTCTGCCAGTAAAGTTTCATTACCAGATCAAGTGTATATTGGAAGATATTGAAGATTTTCGGTATTGGCAGCAGGGTACAGAAACTTTGAACTCAGTTTTGAAGGCTTTAGAGGCCCCGGATGAGGTCAAAAATTTGGGTGACAGGCGCTTGCATGGGGCAAGCGTGTAGAGCGCTTTGTGGCATTTCCGAAATGGGGTTATAATAGCCGATCGGGTCAACTGGTGATGACTTATGGTCTTTGGAAGTTGGGCCACCTGAAATGGCAGAAAATATTTTTCTTCAAAATTTTTGTTCGGGTTTCAAAGGTTATCTTGAGCTGACAATGATGTAATAAAATATAAAATAAAATAATTCTAAGTTTGGTCTGCATTATTGGCTAAAATTCTGGAACCTTCCCAGGCGGTGGAAAATTTCCTATATAAGGAAGGCTGTATTATTGTCTTAAACAGTTTAAAATAGTTTTGGGTAGTAGATCTAGGTAATAATTTGAAGCTTTGTCCTACAGAATATTGTAAGGGAAAATGCCCATGTGGCTTTGCATATTGTAATTCTAAAAGTTTGTATTTCCACATTTGTGGAGATAATAAGAAGCCAATTTTCTGTTCTTGCATATTGTTGTTGTTTCTCTATTTTTGTTATGTGTTTGTGGTATTAAGGAGAGCACCTGGAAGAAATTGAAGACAAATTTGAAATTTAGTTCATCGCATCATCCACAGACTGATGGACAGACAGAGGTGGTGAATAGGAGTTTGAAAAATTTGCTGAGATGTTTGGTTGGAGATAAGCCAACAGGATGGGATCTGATTTTACCACAGGCAGAATTTGCATACAATAATTCTCTCAACAGGAGCACTGGTAAATCACCATTCCAGATTATATATGGAAATAGTCCAAGAAATGCATCTGAGTTGAGAAAGACAGATAAAGGAGAAATAAGTAGTGCTGAGGCTTAAGATTTTGCAGAACATTTGAAGAACATCCATGGGGAGGTGAGGAAGCATATTACCAAGATGAACGCATAGTATAAGACTAAGGCAGATGAGAAAAGGAGGTATAAGGAATTTCAGGTTGGTGATGAAGTCATGGTTCATTTGCAGAAAGAGCGGTTTCCAATTGGTACATATAACAAGCTGAAAATGAAGAAGTTTGGACCATGTAAGATACTGACGAAACATGATTCAGGAAATACATATGAGGTAGAATTGCCTACTGAGATAAATATTTCACCAGTGTTTAACATTTCAGATCTGACAGATTATCATGAAGGAGGTGGTGAAGATGAGATCACATCAGCACAGTAAAGTATTCCAGCAACAAGTTCAGACACTAAGTAGATTGAAGATATACTGGATAGTCGTGTTGGCAGAAGCACAAGAAACAGGACATATGAAGAATATCTGGTCAAGTGGAAAGGATGACCTGTTGAAGATTCATCATGGCTAACAAGGGTGGAGGTTAACCATCTTGGTTTTCCTCTGCACACCTGAGTCGAGATAGAGTCACTTCTCAAATTACCTCGGGTGTCTGATGCAGAAGCATCCTGGGTGTAAGAGCAATCTTGCATCACCCAAAAAAAAAATATTTCTATTTTTATATTCATTAAGGGCTATTTTGTGCAGAGCTGCTATTTATGGAAAGTTACTATTTTTGGTAATTTCTATATATGCTCAGAATGATCTGATTTCTTTCTTGGAGGTTCATTTTGGCCATATAAGTTTGCCAGTAAAGTTTCATTGCCAGATCAAGTGTATATTGGAAGATATTGAAGATTTTCGGTATTGGCAGCAGGGTACAAAAACTTTGAACTCAGTTTTGAAGGCTTTAGAGGCCCCGAATGAGGTCAAAAATTTGGGTGACGGGCGCTTGCAAAAGTCAAGCCTGTAGAGTGCTTCGTGGCGTTTCTGAAATAGGGTTATAATAGCCGATCGGGTCAACTGGTGATGACTTATGGTCTTCGGATGTTGGGCCACCTGAAATGGCGAAAAATATTTTTCTTCAAAATTTTTGTTCGGGTTTCAAAGGTTATCTTGAGCCGACTATGATGTAATAAAATGTAAAATAAAATAATTTTATTTTGGTCGACCTTATTGGCTAAAATTCTAGAACCTTCCCAGGCGGTGGAAAATTGCCTATATAAGGCAGGCTGTATTATTGTCTTGGGCAGTTCAGAATAGTTCTGGGTAGTAGATCTAGGTAATAATTCGAAGCTCTGTCCTACAGAATATTGTAAGGGAATGCCCATGTGGCTTTGCATATTGTAATTCTTAAAGTTTGTAATTTCACATTTGTGAAGATAATAAGAAGCTAATTTTCTGTTCTTGCATATTGTTGTTATTTCTCTGTTTCTGTTATGTGTTTGTGGTATTAAGGGGAGCACCTGGAGGAAATTCAAAATAGATTTGAAATTTAGTTCATCACATCATCCATAGACTGATGGACAGACAGAGGTGGTGAATATGAGTTTGGGAAATTTGCTGAGATGTTTGGTTGGAGATAAGCCAACAGGATGGGATCTGATTTTACCACAGGTGGAATTTGCATACAATAATTCTGTCAACAGGAGCACTGGTAAATCACCATTCCAGATTATATATGGAAGTAGTCTAAGAAATGCATCTGAGTTCAGAAAGATAGATAAAGGAGAAATAAGTAGTGCTGAGGCTGAGGATTTTGCAGAACATTTGAAGAACATCCATGGGGAGGTGAGGAAGCATATTACCAAGATGAACGCACAGTATAAGGCTAAGGCAGATGAGAAAAGGAGGTATAAAGAATTTCAGGTTGGTGATGAAGTCATGGTTCATTTGCGAAAGGAGCGGTTTCCAGTTGGTACATATAACAAGTTGAAAATGAAGAAGTTTGGACCATGTAAGATACTGACAAAACATGATTCAGGAAACGCATATGAGGTAGAATTGCCTACTGAGCTAAATATTTCACCAGTGTTTAATATTTCAGATCTGACAGAGTATCATGAAGGAGGTGTTGAAGATGAGATCACAGCATAGTGGAGTATTCCACCAACTAGTTCAGACACTAAGGAGATTGAAGATATACTGGATAGTCGTGTTGGTAGAAGCACAAGAAACAGGACATATGAAGAATATTTGGTCAATGGAAAGGATGACCTGTTGAAGATTCATCATGGCTAACAAGGGTGGAGGTTAACCGTCTTGGTTTTCCTCTGTACACCTGAGTCGGGACAGGGACACTTCTCAAATTACCCCGGGTGTCTGATGCAGGAGCATCCTGGGTGTAAGAGCAATCTTGCATCACCCAAAAAAAAAATATTTCTATTTTGCTATTTTGTGCAGAGCTGCTATTTATGGAAAGTTACTATTTTTGGTAATTTTTGTATATGCTCAGAATAATTTGATTTCTTTCTTGGAGGTTCATTTTGGACATATAAGTCTGCCAGTAAAGTTTCATTGCTAGATCAAGTGTATATTGGAAGATATTGAAGATTTTCGGTATTGGCAGCAGCGTACATAAACTTTTAACTCAGTTTTGAAGGCTTTAGAGGCCCCGGATGAAGTCAAAAATTTGGGTGATGGGCGCTTGTACAGGTCAAGCCTGTAGAGCACTTTGTGGCATTTCTGAAATGGGGTTATAATAGCCGATCGGGTCAACTGGTGATGACTTATGGTCTTCGAAAGTTGGGCCACCTGAAATGGCAAAAAATATTTTTCTTCAAAATTTTTGTTCGTGTTTCAAAAGTTATCTTGAGCCGACTATGATGTAATAAAATGTAAAATAAAATAATTCTAAGTTTGGTCAGTCTTATTGGCTAAAATTCTGTAACCTTCCCAGGCGGTGGAAAATTGCCTATATAAAGAAGGTTGTATTATTGTCTTAGGCAGTTCAAAATAGTTCTAGGTAGTAGATCTGGGTAATAATTCAAGGCTTTGTCCTACAGAATATTGTAAGGGAATGCCCATGTGGCTTTGCATATTATAATTCTGAAAGTTTGTAATTCCACATTTGTGGAGATAATAAGAAGCCAATTTTCTGTTCTTGCATATTGTTGTTGTTTCTCTGTTTCTGTTATGTGTTTGTGGTATTAAGGGGAGCACCTGGAAGAAATTGAAGACAGATTTGAAATTTAGTTCATCGCATCATCCACAGACTGATGGAAACACAGAGGTGGTGAATAGGAGTTTGGAAAATTTGCTGAGATGTTTGGTTGGAGATAAGCCAACAAGATGGGATCTGATTTTACTACAGGCGGAATTTGCATACAATAATTCTATCAACAGGAGCACTGGTAAATCACCATTCCAGATTATATATGGAAGTAGTCCAAGAAATGTATCTAAGTTGAGAAAGATAGATAAAGGAAAAATAAGTAGTGCTGAGGCTGAGGATTTTGCAGAACATTTGAAGAACATCCATGGGGAGGTGAGGAAGCATATTACCAAAATGAACGCACAGTATAATGCTAAGGCAGATGAGAAAAGGAGGTATAAGGAATTTCAAGTTGGTGATGAAGTCATGGTTCATTTGCGGAAGGAGCGGTTTCTAGTTGGTACATATAACAAGCTGAAAATGAAGAAGTTTGGACCATGTAAGATACTGACGAAACATGATTCAGGAAATGCATATGAGGTAGAAATGCCTACTGAGCTAAATATTTCACCAGTGTTTAACATTTCAGATCTGACAGAGTATGAAGGAGGTGTTGAAGATGAGATCAGAGCAGCACAGTGGAGTATTCCAGCAACTAGTTCAGACACTAAGGAGATTGAAGATATACTGGATAGTCGTGTTGGCAGAAGCACAAGAAACAGGACATATGAAGAATATCTGGTCAAGTGGAAAGGATGACCTGTTGAAGATTCATCATGGCTAACAAGGGTGGAGGTTAACCGTCTTAGTTTTTCTCTGCACAACTGAGTCGGGACAGGGTCACTTCTCAAATTACCCCGGGTGTCTGATGCATGAGCATCCTAGGTGTAAGAGCAATCTTGCATCACCCAAAAAAACAATATTTCTATTTTTATATTCATTAAGGGCTATTTTGTGCGGAGCTGCTATTTATGGAAAGTTACTATTTTTGGTAATTTTTGTATATGCTCAGAATGATCTGATTTCTTTCTTGGAGGTTCATTTTGGCCATATAAGTCTGCCAATAAAGTTTCATTGCCAGACCAAGTGTATATTGGAAGATATTGAAGATTTTCGGTATTGGCAGCAGGGTATACAAACTTTGAACTCAGTTTTGAAGGCTTTAGAGGCCCCGGATGAGGTCAAAAATTTGGGTGACGGGCACTTGCGCGGGTCAAGCCTGTAGAGCGCCTCGTGGCATTTTTGAAATGGTGTTATAATAGCCGATCAGGTCAACTGGTTATGAATTATGGTCTTTGGAAGTTGGGCCACCTGAAATGGCGAAAAATATTTTTTTTCAAAATTTTTGTTCGGGTTTCAAAGGTTATCTTGAGCTGATTATAATGTAATAAAATGTAAAATAAAATAATTCTAAGTTTGGTCGGCCTTATTGGCTAAAATTTTGTAACCTTCCCAGGCGGTGAAAAATTGACTATATAAGGAAGGTTCTATTATTGTCTTAGGCAGTTCAGAATAGTTCTGGGTAGTAGATCTGGGTAATAATTCAATGCTTTGTCCTATAGAATATTGTAAGGGAATGCCCATGTGGCTTTGCATATTGTAATTCTGAAAGTTTGTAATTCCCCATTTGTGGAGATAATAAGAAGCCAATTTTCTGTTCTTGCATATTGTTGTTGTTTCTCTGTTTCTGTTATGTGTTTGTGGTATTAAGGGGAGCACCTGGAAGAAATTGAAGACAGATTCAAAATTTAGTTCATCGCATCATCCACAGACTGATCGACAGACAGAGGTGGTGAATAGGAGTTTGAGAAATTTGCTGAGATGTTTGGTTGGAGATAAGCCAATAGGATGGGATCTAATTTTACCACAGGCAGAATTTGCATACAATAATTCTTTCAACAGGAGCATTGGTAAATCACCATTCCAGATTATATATGGAAGTAGTCCAAGAAATGCATCCGAGTTGAGAAAGATAGATAAAGGAGAAATAAGTGGTGTTGAGGCTGAGGATTTTGCAAAATATTTGAAGAACATCCATGGGGAGGTGAGGAAGCATATTACCAAGATGAACGCATAGTATAAGGCTAAGGCAGATGAGAAAAGGAGGTATAAGGAATTTCAGGTTGGTGATGAAGTCATGGTTCATTTGCGGAAAGAGCGGTTTCTAGTTGGTACATATAACAAGCTGAAAATGAAGAAGTTTGGACCATGTAAGATACTGACGAAACATGATTCAGGAAATGCATATGAGGTAGAATTGCCTACTGAGCTAAATATTTCACCAGTGTTTAACATTTCAGATCTGACAGAGTATCATGAAGGAGTGGTTGAATATGACATCACAGCAGCACAGTGGAGTATTCCACTAACTAGTTCAGACACTAAGGAGATTGAAGATATACTGGATAGTCATGTTGGTAGAAGCACAAGAAACAAGACATCTGAAGAATATCTGATCAAGTGGAAAGTACGACCTGTTGAAGATTCATCATGGCTAACAAGGGTGGAGGTTAACCGTCTTGGTTTTCCTCTGCACACCTGAGTCGGGACAGGGTCACTTCTCAAATTACCCTGGGCGTCTGATGCAGGAGCATCCTGGGTGTAAGAGCAATCTTGCATCACCCAAAAAAAAAATATTTCTATTTTTATATTCATTAAGGGCTATTTTGTGCAAAGCTGCTATTTATGGAAAGTTACTATTTTTGGTAATTTTTCTATATGCTCAGAATGATCTGATTTCTTTCTTGGAGGTTCATTTTGGCCATATAAGTCTGCCAGTAAAGTTTCATTGCCAAATCAAGTGTATATTGGAAGATATTGAAGATTTTCGATATTGGCAGCAGGGTATAGAAACTTTGAACTCAGTTTTGAAAGCTTTAGAGGCCCCGTATGAGGTCATAAATTTGGGTGATGGGTATTTGCGCGGGTCAAGCCTGTAGAGTGTTTCGTGGCATTTCTGAAATGGGGTTATAATAGCCGATCGGGTCAACTGGTGATGACTTATGGTCTTTGGAAGTTGGGCCACCTGAAATGATTGAAAATATTTTTCTTCAAAATTTTTGTTCGGGTTTCAAAAGTTATCTTGAGCCGACTATGATGTAATAAAATGTAAAATAAAATAATTCTAAGTTTGGTCGGTCTTATTGGCTAAAATTCTGGAACTTTCCCAGGCGGTGGAAAATTGCCTATATAAGGAAGGTTGTATTATTGTCTTAGGCAGTTCAGAATATTTCTAGTTAGTAGATCTGGGAAATAATTCGAGGCTTTGTCCTACAGAATATTGTAAGGGAATGCCCATGTGGCTTTGCATATTGTAATTCTGAAAGTTTGTAATTCCGCATTTGTGGAGATAATAAGAAGCCAATTTTTTGTTCTTGCATATTGTTGTTGTTTCTCTGTTTCTGTTATGTATTTGTGGTATTAAGGGGAGCACCTGGAAGAAATTGAAGACAGATTTGAAATATAGTTCATCGCATCATCCACAGACTGATGGACAGACAGAGGTGGTGAATAGGAGTTTGGAAAATTTGCTGAGATGTTTGGTTGGAGATAAGCCAACAGGATGGGATCTGATTTTACCACAGACGGAATTTGCATACAATAATTCTGTCAACAGGAGCACTGGTAAATCACCATTCCAGATTATATATGGAAGTAGTCCAAGAAATGAATCTGAGTTGAGAAAGATAGATAAAAGAGAAATAAGTAGTGTTGAGGCTTAAGATTTTGCAGAATATTTGAATAACATCCATGGGGAGGTGAGGAAGCATATTACCAAGATGAACGCACAGTATAAGGCTAAGGCAGATGAGAAAAGGAGGTATAAGGAATTTCAGGTTGGTGATGAAGTCATGGTTCATTTGCGGAAGGAGCGGTTTCTAGTTGGTACATATAACAAGCTGAAAATGAAGAAGTTTGGACCATGTAAGATACTGACGAAACATGATTCAGGAAACGCATATGAGGTAGAATTGCCTACTGAGCTAAATATTTCACCAGTGTTTAACATTTTAGATCTGACAGAGTATCATGAAGGAGGTGTTGAAGATGAGATCATAGCAACACAGTGGAGTATTCCAGCAACTAGTTCAGACACTAAGGAGATTGAAGATATACTGGATAGTTGTGTTGGCAGAAGCACAAGAAACAGGACATATGAAAAATATCTGGTCAAGTGGAAAGGACGACCTGTTGAAGATTCATCATGGCTAACAAGGGTGGAGGTTAATCGTCTTTGTTTTCCTTTGCACACCTGAGTCGGGACAGGGTCACTTCTCAAATTACCCCGGGTGTCTGATGCAGGAGCATCCTGGGTGTAAGAGCAATCTTGCATCACCCAAAAAAAAAATATTTCTATTTTTATATTCATTAAGGGCTATTTTGTGCAGAGCTGCTATTTATGGAAAGTTACTATTTTTGGTAATTTTTGTATATGCTCAGAATGATCTAATTTCTTTCTTGGAGGTTCATTTTAGCCATAGAAGTTTGCTAGTAAAGTTTCATTGCCAGATCAAGTGTATATTGGAAGATATTGAAGATTTTCGGTATTGGCAGCAGAGTACAGAAACTTTGAACTCAGTTTTGAAGGCTTTAGAGGCCCCAGATGAGGTCAAAAATTTGGGTGATGGGCGCTTGCGCGGGCCCAGCCTGTAGAGCACTTCGTGGCATTTCTGAAATGGGGTTATAATAGCCGTTCGGGTCAACTGGTGATGACTTATGGTCTTCGGAAGTTGGGCCACCTGAAATGGCGAAAAATATTTTTCTTCAAAATTTTTGTTCAGGTTACAAAGGTTATCTTGAGTCGAATATGATGTAATAAAATGTAAAATAAAATAATTCTAATTTTGGTCAGTCTTATTGGCTAAAATTCTGGAACCTTCCCAGGCGGTGGAAAATTGCCTATATAAGGAAGGCTTTATTGTTGTCTTAGGCAGTTCAGAATAGTTCTGGGTAATAGATCTGAGTAATAATTCGAGGCTTTGTCCTATAGAATATTGTAAGGGAATGCCCATGTGGCTTTGCATATTGTAATTCTGAAAATTTGTAATTCCACATTTGTGGAGATAATAAGAAGCCAATTTTCTGTTCTTGCATATTGTTGTTGTTTCTCTGTTTCTGTTATGTGTTTGTGGTATTAAGGGGAGCACCTGGAAGAAATTGAAGACAGATTTGAAATTTAGTTCATCGTATCATCCACAGACTGATGGACAGACAGAGGTGGGGAATAGGAGTTTGAAAAATTTGCTGAGATGTTTGGTTGGAGATAAGCCAACAGGATGGGATCTGATTTTATCATAGGTGGAATTTGCATACAATAATTCTGTCAACAGGAGCACTGGTAAATCACCATTCTAGATTATATATGGAAGTAGTCCAAGAAATGCATTTGAGTTGAGAAAGATAGATAAAGGAGAAATAAGTAGTGCTGAGGCTGAGGATTTTGCAGAACATTTGAAGAACATCCATGGGGAGGTGAGGAAGCATATTACCAAGATGAACGCACAGTATAAGGCTAAGGCAGATGAGAAAAGGAGGTATAAGGAATTTCAGGTTGGTGATGAAGTCATGGTTCATTTGCGGAAAGAGCGGTTTCCAGTTGGTACATATAACAAGCTGAAAATGAAGAAGTTTGGACCATGTAAAATACTGACGAAACATGATTCAGGAAACGCATATGAGGTAGAATTGCCTACTGAGCTAAATATTTCACCAGTGTTTAACATTTTAGATCTGACAGAGTATCATGAAGGAGGTGTTGAAGATGAGATCACAGCAGCACAGTGGAGTATTCCAGCAACTAGTTCAGACACTAAGGAGATTGAAGATATCCTGGATAGTCGTGTTGGCAGAAGCACAAGAAACGGGACATATGAAGAATATCTGGTCAAGTGGAAAAGATGACTTGTTGAAGATTCATCATGGCTAACAAGGGTGGAGGTTAACCGTTTTGGTTTTCCTCTCCACACTTGAGTCGGGACAGGGTCACTTCTCAAATTACCCCGAGTGTCTAATGCAGGAGCATCCTAGGTGTAAGAGCAATCTTGCATCACCCAAAAAAAAAATATTTCTGTTTTTATATTCATTAAGGGCTATTTTGTGCAGAGCTGCTATTTATGGAAAGTTACTATTTTTGGTAATTTTTGTATATGCTCAGAATGATCTGATTTCTTTCTTGGAGGTTCATTTTGGCCATATAAGTTTGCCAGTAAAGTTTTATTGCCAGATCAAGTGTATATTGGAAGATATTGAAGATTTTCGGTATTGGTAGCAGGGTACAGAAACTTTGAACTTAGTTTTGAAGGCTTTAGAGGCCCCGGATGAGGTCAAAAATTTGGGTGACGGGCGCTTGTGTGGGTCAAGCCTGTAGAGCGCTTCGTGGCATTTCTGAAATTGGGTTATAATAGCCGATCAGGTCAACTGGTGATGACTTATGGTCTTCAGAAGTTGGGCCACCTGAAATGGCAAAAAATATTTTTCTTCAAAATTTTTGTTCGGGTTTCAAAGGTTATCTTGAGCTAACTATGATGTAATAAAATGTAAAATAAAATAATTCTAAGTTTGGTCGGCCTTATTGGCTAAAATTCTGGAACCTTCCTAGGCGGTGGAAAATTGCCTATATAAGGAAGGTTGTATTATTGTATTAGGCAGTTCAGAATAGTTTTGGGTAGTAGATCTGGGTAATAATTCGAGGCTTTGTCCTATAGAATATTGTAAGGGAATGCCCATGTGGCTTTGCATATTGTAATTCAAAAAGTTTGTAATTCCACATTTGTGGAGATAATAAGAAGCCAATTTTTTGTTCTTGCATATTGTTGTTGTTTCTCTGTTTCTATTATGTGTTTGCGGTATTAAGGGGAGCACCCGTCATCAATTATTTGGACTGTGCAGAATACAACTGACCTTGAAGTTTCTAAGGCAGTGACTCATTGGGCTAACTTGAATGAGGCAAAAATAGTTCAATTATCTGAAAGGTACTCGAAGTTGTTTGAAAGTGCAAACCTGGTGGCCAAGGATAGAGATTTAAAATTGATGAAGATCAAGCAGCTAGAAGATGAATTGGTAAAGATAAAAGTTAAGCTTGAAGAAGCTTCGAAGGTAGTTGTTTCCCACCCTGTGCAGATTGAGGTCCCAATCCAAACTGATGAAGAAGTACCTGAGGGACCTACTGAAGATTTGGATAAGATAAGGATGGAGGCATCTTTGGACACCATGTCAAAGATTGTGCAATATAGGCGAGATAAGATAATAGAGAAAATGGATACAGTTTATCAATCAGTCAGCCAATTGCATCAGACCAACACAAAGATAAATGAATCATTGGCTACTTTGGAGCCACTTCATAGTGTTTGGTTTGGAAGAAGTTTTTTTTTTGATAAACTTTATAGTCTATAGGAGCATAAGCCTGAGATCCCTGGAGTAGTTACAAAAGTTTTTGAGAAGATTGGCTTAATCAATGCTGTTTCAAAGTTTTTTAAAGGTAAGTCCAACCAGGTGAGGGTTAAGTTGTTTATGTTTGATAAACATTATAGCAAGTATCTACCTACGGTATGTGATGACAACAGAAACCTGATCAAGTTGGAGGAATGGAAACTGTCAATGGATCAGTTAGTGATTACACAAGATGCTTTCCTTAATAGTGACAATACTTTGGATTTTGAGAGGTGTAATAGCATCATTGACAGTCTTTTTAAAATTGAAAATAATTGCATACGCTTTGTGGCAGAAGCCAAAAATATAACTGACTCCATGTGGGACAAGAAATTCAACTTGTTACAAGAATTGCAAACTTACAACTAGCCATCAGATGATGAAGTAGCGGCTTGGGAGAAGCTAACAGTAAAGAAGAAAAAGAGGCTAGTTGTCCAACTTATAGAGGAAGAGGAAGAATAGAGCTGCAGATGGCACCTGATCGAGAAATTGAGCGAGAGAAAGTTTCAAACAAAGGATGATGTAAGTTAGCCGGAATGGTGGTCATCATTCATGCAGCAAATTCAGCAACTTCTTTGAAATATCTTTAGACAAAGATGCCACCTGTGGAATTGTTGAGAAAAGATTTTTGTAATGTGTTCTTACAATCTGTTTGTCAGTTTGTAATCTTGTCTCTAGTGTAGGATCTTTTCTAGCCATCCCAAGCTTGTTGCATCCTTTCAAGGATTCCAAGATGGCTATGTTATATATAGTAAGTTTTTACTCTTTTGAGAGGTGGTTGAAAATACTTTGTAAGCAAGGTTCTGAATACAAAACCTTATTTTCTAAAAGTGAGAGGACACTGTATCTATGCATTTTGACTGTTAATATAAAACATTGAAGCTCTGTTACTACTATTTTGCTATTTTTGTGTATGGAATGTGTTAGTTTTCTTATGTATTTAAATTGCAAGGCTTTCTTAAATGCATTATTCACAAGGTGAATATAGGGGTTAAGCTTAAGTTTCTTTCAAGGAAAGAGTAAAATCTTAGGGGAGATCTCTGGGAACGACTAATCTATGTATGAATTTGATGACAGTAGTAGGAATTAAAAGGATGGTATGTTAGGCATGTCATTTGAGTTTTAGGAAATTAGTTTTGATAGTTATATGCAGAGGTAGGGTTTGACTCTATCGCCCAAGTGGATAAGGCACTGGTTTCAGATCTATTTACATTGATTTGCCACCCTAAATCTAAATAACTGTTACATTTTACTTTATTTGTACAATCACAAACCTGAATCATTCTGTGACAAGTTCATAGATATGCTTTGTAATGCTTTGTAGAAGCACTGAATGAGGTTAACCTTCCTTGAGTTCTTTTCTAAAAAGAAGAAGGATGAATATCCTTAAGCCATTGTTTTGCGTTGTTGCTTTCATGATTTCCATCATAATATTGTGTATCAGGATAATATGGGCTATACTTAGAGTTCTCTTATCTTATTGAGTGAGTTTGAAAGCGAGGACAGAATAGTGAAGGAGCTAGTTCACAATTCAGAGCTCGGTCAAAACTATGAATTGGAATAGGTACACCCGCCTGAGTATTCATACTCGAAGTGAAGAAGGTTTTCTAACCTTATTATCTTAGTGTTTGCATCTTGCTAGATTATGTCCATTGGGATTATAGGAGTATTTGATTATCTCCAAATTTGAGCACTAACATGCATAACATCTCATAAAAGCTCACGCGTGCCAAGGCTGCCACCCTGAACACATCACAACATATCATTAGAAATCAAGATCAGATTTTAATATCTTTAATTCACTTCAAATGTGATGATACAATCACAAAAGGATAGATCATCAAGTCATGTCGCTGACATAATTCAAAGACAAACTTTAATTTTACATGCTAATTTGAAATTTTGAAAATAGAATAATTCCGCCCCCCCAACTAAGTAATGGCATGGGTCCCACCAAGCCAGGTTAAGCAAGAGGGAAAAATGAAAATGACACAAAATCCTAAAAATTAATGAATAAAAATAATATATGTACGAGTATATGTGGCACGAACCTGGAGGTGCTGCAAGAAGAGTTGTTCAAAAAATTGCACCTACATATTTGAAGTGATGGGATGGGGTGGATGGGTGGAAAAAGAGAGAAGGTGAGATGAAAAATTATTATGGAGAAAGTATTCCACGAAATGTGAAATATTTATTATGGTGGTCTTGAATGGAATCAAGAATCGGCAAAATCCTAGGTGGAAGACCCAGATTCTTTGGCTACATGATCACTTGCTTCAGTTGTGCTCTAGAACTGCTTCAGGAACTCATCACGGCTAATAGGTTTGTGGTAAAGTTTCAGGCGATGCCCATTGACAAGTAACTTGAATTTAACACGATCAATGGTTGAAAGTTGTACTACTCCATTGTCAAATACTGATATGATCTCATAAGGCCCAAGCCATCTGGTATGAAATTTCCCAGGTGTGTGTTGGTATCTGGAATCATATAACAGTACCCAATCTCTGACAGAAAATTTCTTATCACGAATGAACTTATCATGCCATTTTTTCCTTTGTTTGTATATCAAATCTGTATTATGGAGAGAAGACTTCCTATATTCATCCAATCCATTTAATTGCAATAACCTGTCTTGTTGTGCTTTGGTGATATCTATATCTAGATCTAAAGTGGTGCAAAGTGTTTTATGCTAGAACTCAATCGGCATAGAGGTGGGTTTTCCATATACCAACTCAAAAGGAGTAAACCCTGTGGTGGTTTTCCATGTGGTGCAGTAAGCCCATATGGCTTCAAGAAGGTGGGTAGCCCAATCCTTTTTATGCACAACTACTATTTTAGTGAGAATGGATTCGATCTCTCAGTTTGTGATTTCAGCCTGGCCATTGGCCTGAGGATGGTAGAGTGAAGATTTTCCATGATGCATCATGTACTCCTGCATCAACTCTATGATAAGGTTAGAGGTGAATTGTGCCCCTTGATTTGTGACAATTTCCCTTGGTACTCCAAATATGGTGAATATGCGTTCATAAAGAAACTCAACAACTTTATGATCTCTAGCATGTCTCATAGCTTTGCCTTCAACCCATTTTGTTGCATAATTAGTACATACTAAGATGTAAGACTTCCCATGAGAAGAGGGTTCAATAGGTCCAATGAAGTCAATACCCCACTTGTCAAAGGGTGTGACAACTACCTGTGGTTGCAGGGGCATTTCATTAGTCTTTGTAGGACATCCCATACGTTGGCACCTATCACAGTGCCGAGTATATTTTGTTGCATCCTTATGCAAAGTAGGCCAGTAGTACCCAGTTGTCAAGATTTTGTAGGTTGTCCTCTTTGGGGCAAAATGTCCTCTGCATGGCTCATCATGGCATGCCTGAAGGATGTCATAAGTTTCATCCTCTCAAATGCATCACCTTATGACCTAGTCTGGTCCTATATAAAACATGAAGCCTGATATCCAAGAGAAGTTAAAACTCTTCTCAACTAACAGATGGTGCTTTTTAGGAGAAAATTGAGGTGGTGTTCTCCCTGTAGCAAGGTAGTTGGCTAAGTCTGCATACCATGGATTAAAAGAATCAATAGAAAACAAGTGCTCATCAAGGAAGCTATCATCAATTGTTGTAGGATCATCTGGCACTTGCAGTCGTGACAAGAAATCGGCCACTACATTAGCCTTTCCTGGTTTGTCTATGATCTTTACATCAAATTTTTGCATGAGGAGTAACCAGCATGCTAATCTACCACTAATGGTAGGTTTATTCATTAAGTACTTGATAGCTAAATGATTAGTATAAACAAATACTTCATAGCTTGTGATGTAGTGCCTAAATTTGTTTAGTGCATAAACAACTACTAACAACTCTTTTTCAGTAACAGTTTAATTTAATTTTGCTCCTTGCAAATTTTTACTAATATAGTAAATTGCATGTTCAATAATACCTCCCTTTTGTCCCAGAATTGCTTCAATAGCATAGTCAGATGCATCTATGTGGATATGGAATGGAAGCTTCCAATCAGGTCCTCTGAGAATAGGTGTTTTTGTTAGAACATCTTTCAACTTATGGAATGATACTTCACATTCCTCTATCCATGCAAATTCAACTTCTTTCTTCAACAAATTATATAATGGTGCTGCAAGTTGGCTAAATTCTTTTATGAACCTTCTGCAGTAACCAACATGGCCAAGGAAACTTCTGACATCCTTTTGCTTAACCGGTGTGGGGAGTGTGTTTATAACTACAATTTTTTTAGGGTCAACCTGAATTCCAAAATATGAAATGTAGTGTCCTAGGACTACTCCCTCCTCCATCATCATATAACACTTCTCACTGTTAAGAGAGAGATTATAATGTTGACATCTCTTAAGAAACTTTTCCAAGTTAGCTTGTGCTTCTTCAAATGTGGTTCCATGACTTTTAAAGTCATCCATATAGACTTCAACACAATCAGCAGCAATGTCAGAGAAAATACCCAGCACTGCTCTTTGGAAAGTAGCAGGGGCATTACACTATCCAAATGGCAAGACTGAATAGGAAAAGGTTCCCCAAGGATAGGTAAACATTGTCTTGTCCTGGTCTTTTGGTGATATTTGTATCTGATTATACCCACTGAAGCCATCTAGAAATGAAAAGTACTTTTTACCCACAATATTATCAAGCACTTGGTCAATGAAAGGTAGTGGAAAGTGATCCTTCTTAGTGGCTTTGTTAAGTTCTCTGTAGTCAACACAAACTGTCCACTTTCCTCCTTTCTTTGGAACAATTACAAGAGGAGAAACCCACTAACTGTCAGAAATAGGATAAATGAAACCTGCACTAAGAAGCTTCTGCAACTCGGTCTTAACTATGTCTCTTAAAGCAGGGTTAATTCTTCTTTGAGCTTGCGTTACTGGCTTGTATTCTAGGCTTATATATATTTTGTGAGTACAAAGTTTGGGATCTAGCCCTTTCATGTCAGTGTAATCCCATGGAAAGGCTTGTTGACTATCTTGTAAAAGCTTGAGAAGACTAGACATCTGAGATTCAGTGAGGTTTTTATTAACATTCATCTCCTTTCTTGAAACAATTTCAACTCTCTTAACTATTTCTAACATCTGGACTTCTGCTATGGATGGAGACTTTATCTCATGGGGTAGCAAGGTGTGAAGATAATCAGGTGTTGCAGGAAGCTAAAATGTGGTTTGCTTGGGTAGTATTATTTGAAGGGAACAATTTGGATCATCACAAGATGACTCCTCAGAACCATATTGGTTGGTAAGGATTACTGCTAGTATATCATCTTCTTCTTGTGATACCATGAATGGATTCCTCTCAATGACCACGAGTTTTTGCGCAAAGTTTACTTCAAGGGTAGCATCTCCTAAGTCTGGCCAGACAATTTTATCAAGTTCACTTTGGGGTTTTGTTGGAGAATACAGAGTTAACTTCTTGGTATTTATTCCCTCTGATATGGTCATCTTCCCTAAACGGCATGCAATGCAAGCATCAGTCATGGCTAACCAAGGTCACCCTAGGATTAATGGATATCCTGCTAGGGTGGCTTTGGGTGACAAGACTATGAAATTGGAAGGGTAATCTAAGGAATCCAAAGTAACAACAATATCCTTGACCATACCATCGGGCTTGACTGTGGAATTATCAGCTAACTGTAATATTGTTGGTGTGTCCTGCAAACCAATGATATTAAGTTTCATTAGAACTTCCCTAGTCATAACATTAATTGATGCTCCCAAGTCAATGAGAACATTCTAAATTTGGGTACCATTAATGTAAATGGTTACCACTGGACTTCTTGGATCTGAATACTTAGGCATGACAACTTTTCTTAGCATGAGATCAGAGAGCTAGCCTAAGACATGGACAATATTAGGGTCTTTCTTTTTCCTTCTAGGTTGTTTGATACAGGCTTCTTTAATTGCTTTGGTATAGACTAGAATTTCTTTAAGGGCATCCAACAAGGGAATCTACACTATCATTTGCTTGAGCTGATCAATCAAATCAGTGGCCACAGGGTTTTCTTTTGGAGGAATGACCTGAGACAATCTTTGCGGATAAGGAGGGTTCTTAGGCACTGGTACAATTTGAACAACAGGTGGAACATCAATAGGTTGGTTCACGGGTATGTCCTCAACATCAACAACTTCAATTATTATTGGCTCCTTGGGTGCAGGCAGTGTAGTTCCTAATCTAAGATGGATATCATTTACGTGCAAGGAATAAGCTTGTTGCTTATTATTAGGATTTGGAGTTGGTTGAGCAGGAAGTTGAGTTGGCTTTTGATGGTTTCTATTTGCTACAGGAGGTGGCAGCATAATAGCTTGCTACTGAGGTGGGGGCATTATTGCTTATTGCTGATTAGGCTGATTGGGTCCCCAGTGAGGTTGTGGTTGCCAGTTACCATGAGGTGGCCATTGGCTATTCTATTGTGGCTGCTAATAGGATTTATACTACTATTGGTATGGGTTAAATGGTGGTTGCTACAGATAGGCTTGGTTATAGTATGGTTGTTGATTGGACCAGTTGTGATTCCAATTTTGACCCTGAGGAGCAAAATTTTGGGGGTTTTGGTTTGGCCAATAGATATTATTATTATAACCAAAATTATTCAGTGGGTCCGGAGGCATACCTTGTCTCTGAGCCCATGGACACCTTTGAGCAACATAGAAAACTTCTCCATTCTCCTCATCTATGGCTTTGAACTTGGTGGGCATTGGGTTAATGTCCACAGATGCAACCGTCTCACATTTATAGTTTCTCTTCGTCTCTCTACAATGAGAACAGAACTCAGCAAGCACAACATCTGACACTTCCTTCTTCCTCCTCGCTTGCATACTATCCAGCTGAGTGGCGATATCATTAATGATGTCTTGCTTGAAGTCAGATAGAAAATTAGACAACTCCACTTTGGATACTCTTGAACCACCATAGGACTTATACGATAGGTCTCTAAGTCCCCTACCCTTCTTCAAAGTGGCCCTTGAATAATTTTGACATACATTTTTTATGTCAACCCAACCTTTTTGTGTGATATCTCCTCCTGCCATTAGGTCTAGAGCCTCAATACTTCCATCATTCACACCTTTTAGGAAGAGGTGTTTCTAAGATGCCTCATTTAGCTGGTGCTATGTATTACGCTAGAGGTTGAACATAAATCTGGATACATAATCCTCCAAGGTTTCATCCTCCTTTTGAGACATTTTAAAATTGTCATCACCTTTCAAATCTTGACCTCTACAATACTCTTTGTACTTCAAAAGAAACATCATGCACATGGCATTCCAATCTTCTACAACATTAGCACCTAACCCCATGAACCATCTCGAAGTAGCTTCTTTTAGAGTTGATGGAAACAAATTTAGCTTGTGGGCATTAGTGGTATAGTCATAACTCTGGCAAATAATATCAAATTCAAAGAGAAAGGTCTCAGGGTCCTCTATAAGGAGGCCATAAAATTTGGGAAGCACAGCAGTCGGTATATTCTTCAAATTTTGGTTACCTTGCTATTGAGGTATAGGAAAATGAAAGGGAGCTTGAGCAGCCATTCTGGGAGGAGGACCTGGTGGTGGTGGTTGATATATAATAAGAGCAAGTGGGTTATCTTGGTATTCAGGTTCAACAAATAGGTCGTTAAAATGTAGTGATTCCTCAGATGATGAAGAGGATATGTGTTCCTGAGCATCAGCAAATGGATTTTCAAAGGGTTCTTCTTCTTCATTCTCACTTTGAGGTTCTTCAACTTGAGGATTAAATAAATCAAATGGTTATCCTTGGTAGTTACGAGGAAGAAATCTCCCAAGGTGATCTCTCCTTCTATGCATAAAAATGCTTACTTAAGTACTAGATTAAAACCAAGACTGCAACTACAAGGATAAGTTTGAATTAACACCATCCCCGACAATGACGCCAAAAATGCTTGGCCAAATAATAGTATTAGAAACCTAGAGCAATGGACTACCTATTTCAGGATTGGACACCCCAAATGATTCCTAAATACATTATTTGGTCTCATTTAATTATCAACTAGGGACGTAAACTTGGAATGGCATTTGCAAAGTATATGCTTCAAACCTTCTCTTTCTAAGTCTATCTAAAGAATTCAAATGCTTATGCTTCAGGAAAGCTATACTAAAACTGGTAAGCAAATGTATTCTAATCAAAGCAGGAAATCGCAGTTAGGAACTACTCCAACTGACTATGCTGCAGGAACAGGCTACTAATTCTGATATCAGTAGCTGCAGGAACAACAAAGTTCTAATACATATAAATGAATAGGAAAATGAACTCTACACTAACAGAACAATTCACTCATCAAGTGGGCCCCCTTGAATGAGTGAATGAGAAGTAAAACCAAGATGAAAGATGCAAACTTGAACTGAACATTCTATTCATCCATTAAATGATTACACTTGATTGAAATAGTATGCAAGAGTTCTATTAAAAACCAGTTTGTTCGACTAACTCCAAAAGTGTCACAACAGTCGATTATTTAAAAGGAAGCTACAACTATCTCCTAAATCTACGATCACTTCATAAATGAGGATCAGTTACAACTCATAAATTTTCACAATAGAAACATTATTGACCATGAATAATCCCAAAATATAGTGCACACTAAATCTGCGCGTTGCATGCAACAGAAAGTATTGACTTGCTTGTGAAGATTCTGCAATCTACGGTTGGCTTTGATGACTCCCATGCTAGTATGTTGGTCCTTGAATATCCACAGTCAACTCCTACAAAACAATCAATGCGCACATATCCAACCATATACATATATATCCACATCATCAATATTAGGAAAAGGTGTAAGTCTTAATTATCACTCTTGCAAATCCTACAGCTACAGGAGGTAACTACCCAAAACATAGCTTAGGCAAGGAAACGTCCATTAACATGTATAGCTATTATATTCACCATTCCTATCCATGAATTTAAGCAGATATTATGTCTTTAGAAGTATCCACATTTCTATCTTATGTTCACACACACATATATAACATATACATAGAAACCATAAGTTCATATGCTTAAAACCATAAATTCATGTCTATGTGCAATCAACTTGTTCTAGAAAGAGGATAAAAAGCAGTGAGAAAGATGGCTATTTTAGAAGCCCATCAATCACATGAGTCAATTCTAGAGTTACCCCGGCAGTCTCTCTAGACCCCGACCACCTAGTGACTCTATGTGATATTAGTAACCTCTCATACAGACAAGGCTACCAACTATGTCTCATCCAAACCACACAAGCGGCCAACATCTTCTCACAAACCATCCTAGCCTATACTAGCATTGAAGGCATGGGTGAGGAACACAGATATCTTATCAATTCATTTTAAACTCTCAATGTATTTAAGTTATCACTTTATTAAGTAGCTTGCAAAGGATACCCAGACAACCACTTCTGATCTTCGACACCACCCAAACAAGCCACTTCCCATCTACACACTCAGATAACCTACCCTAATGCTCCAATAAAAAAAGAGCAAAACCAAAACCACAAAAGCTTCTCATAAGTCATAAATCATGATAATCACCGAAGTAAAATAATGGAGCATAGTAGAGAACAACACATTGTATACAAGGATCAAATAATCCATCTTAATATAGACCTTACCAAAGATCATCCATCCCATAATGGATATCTCAATAAAATAATAACAATCCTTATAGTCTTATATCACAAAACCAACGATAATCAAAGCATCATTGACATTTATCTCCAAATATGAAGTAACATAACCCATAAAAATAATCATCCAGAACGTGGAACAATCATAGTAGAGAACATAAGATGACCAAGTGAATTAGACCTAATTATAATAACAGTCATCACCTTTTTGGTCAACTGAAATAAAGATTGAAACACAATACATCATATAAGATCACTCACAGATATCACAAAATCATACATGATCCAATCAAGACTTAAAAAATGGTTATAAAGATTCTCCACATAAAATCAGAGATCAATAGAAAAACACTTCAAAGCCTCTAGTATACAATTTCTAAAAGTTAACGTAATTTCCCCAAATAAACAACATCAAACAAGGCAATAGAATATACCAAGTAGTAAAACTATAACACAAGTCTCGGTTGTTTAAGAACAATCAATTTTATTTATTAAAGTCTAGTTTGACTTATTAAAAAAATATTTATTTAAAATCTCATGCATATATACTTTTTAAATAAGTATTGAAATAAAATCTCCATGCATATCAAAATACCATGTATTTAATAATAAAATAATGTTATTAATTTTCTAAATATAAATATAAATATAAATGAAAATATTAATATTAAAACTCACATGTAAAAAAAATCAGTTAATATTTATTTATTAATTATTATTTTTTAAATAAATAAATAACAATAATAATATTTTTTTTAAATATAAATCTAAAAATTAATAAATATATATATATATATTTAATATATATGTATATGTATATGTATATGTATATGTATATGTATATGTATATGTATATGTATATGTATATATATATATATATATATATATATATATATATATATATATATATATATATATATATATATATATATATATATATATATATATATATATATATATATATATATATATATATATACATACATACATACATACATACATACATACATACATACATACATACATATGTATATATATATATATATTTCAAAAGCCAAAAAATACATATACTTTTAATTCTATAAAAAAATTATGCTCATATGCAAATATTATAGATCTATTTTAATTTGATTTACTTCTTAGAGTTTCAACAAAAAATACAAACAAACCCTAATTGATTTAGTATAAGGCTTTTCCTCAATGTTTTCCTAACAAAAAATACAAGGTATTCACAATTCTACTATCACAAGATTTCTTCAACCAAAAAGCTTTCAAAACAAAATTTATACAAAAAAAAAATTACAAAACTACCATCAACAAAATCTGACAGGCACAAAGTAAACAATCTTTTAAAATAAAATCAGATCTAGGAAGGTTTCAAATCCTACCCAAAATCCACAAGCTGATATGAATAGTAAATAAGACCAAATCAAAACACTTTAAAATTCAAGATTTGAAAACCATTCTCTACTTTCAAGCACCACAACCATCTTCCAAAACCAGATAAAAGTGTCCCTAATAATGACCAAAACCCTCTAATATAGAAAACTCGCCAAGCTAGGGTTTCAAAACTGCAACTCCAAAAATAAGACAAACTCAACTTTGAAATATTAAAAGAATTACTTTTATTTTATTTCCCCCCACTTAAGTCACTTAACTCAACTTTTATTTTAAAAGGTAAAGTTCTAATTTCTTAATAAAGTGCTATCTAAATATGCAACTCAACATAAAAATCACTTAACTCCTTTTTGCATTTAGATATCAATTATTTTTAGTTAAATTAAAATTCCTTGCATTTTTGAAATATGCAATTTAATAATAAATATTATTTTATATTTTAATTATGTATTTAAATTCCAATTTAGATTTAGCATTTATTTAAATCTCCACTTTCCATAGCTAGACTTTTTAATTAATTCATTTTAATAAACAAAGGTATTTAATTAATTCTCATTAATTAAATAGCTTTATATTTTAATATTCTAATATTTATAAGATATAAGTAATCAATCACAGAACTAACTTTAATTAAATCTTTTATCTATTTTAACACAAAAATCATATCAAACCTACAACATGCAAACTTGAAAAAAAATGATTACATCAAAATTACTAAATCAAACACAAAGGAAAGGTTTATGACTCACATCATCTTGAAAAATTTAGAGGGTAATAAATAAGGTACTTGTCCACTATTTCAGGACAATAAATGACTTAGGTTAGGATTTGGCATGTTTGTCTGTTATCTCCCCTCTCTTACTATTGAGATATTGTGATAGGGCATGCTCATCCTAGTAATTCAGGGAAGTCATACCCAGTACCTGAAATCCTACATAAAAGATGAGCATATGCATACATACATGTATAAATATATAACAAACAATGGTGGGGATCAGCCAATCATATGGATCTCGCAAACAAGTAACTACGACTTCGTCCCTCAACCACATCAGGTGTGTAAAATAGAAAAGTAAAACATACACACTAACCATACACATGCAAGTATGGGTTCAATAAAACCATGAATATAAATAACATCATCATATGTAGATAATCAACATGAAAAGTGGCCTAGAAGAGTTTCCCCATATAAACTAAAAAATTAAACTATGGAAGAGGTATTACATATCCTAGGACTCTGTTTGAGGCCATACAAAGATTTATTCATTTTACAAACCAAATTATTTTGCTTTTTACCACATAGTGTTTTGGTTGTGTCATATAAATATGCTCTTGTGAATAATCATGAAGGAATAGTTTTCACAACTATTTTCTCAACTTATGAATCATAAGCAATAGAAATAAAAATTATAAATCTAATAGATGTCATTTTTATAATATGAGAAAACGTCTCACCATAGTCAACACCCCCAACTTAAGAGTAGCCTTTAGCAACCAACCTCACTTTATACTTCTCAATACTTCCATCTAAACCATTTTTTTTTCTTAAACACTCATTTGTAACTAGTAAGTTTTCATCCTTCAATAGCGGAAAATTCCAATTACCATTCTTTTTCAAAGCTAACATTTCTTCATCCATGGCAATCTTCCAATATTTTGTGCATCATTCACACCTAATGTCTCTTTTGCAAATCTAGCTTCACCTATGTTAGGATTTGTACCATCAAAAATTGTAAGCACCCTATATGTGTGTACATTTTCATGATTGTTTGGCACCTAGCTTAGTGTATTTCCATTTCAACATGCACAATAAGACTTTATATGGCACTTAATGGACACCTAAAATCAAATATGGGTCCTATGTTATTTCAACTTCATCAAAACTTAATGTGAGCTATTATTTCTAGGCATAATCCTTTTTAATATTTCTCCTCTTCAATCATTTAGTAGCCTACATGGGCCCTATGTTACCATTTGCAGCCTGTGTTTTCCCTCCCAAACTCAAAATCACATGTACCTCAAAATATGGTATCTCCTAGTTATCTATGACCTGTGGTTGAAATTTATGCCCTAATTGATGAGTATAGGGTGCCTAGGTGTCCTATACCCAAGTATAGGGAGCCTAAGAATACAATACCCATGTATAGGGTGCCTAGGAATCTTATACCTTAAGTTTTGGCTTGAAATTTGAATTAGGGGCCCACCTCGGTAATTTGGTGGGTTTTCTAGATTTGTGGTCAACCCTCCTAAGTTTTAACCCCCCCAAAAAAAAATATTTTGAGAGGTATATAAGTAGCCTATCTCTCCTCATTTTTAGCACCTATATCTACTCTTGAATATATGCAATAAAGATTTCACATCTAAGCATTCTAGGTCAAGTCTCGAGCATCCTTCAAGAATTATAAGGTGTTTTCAAGGAAATCTTCTCCATTGATCTAGTTCCTTTCTCCCATTGAGGGCCAAGAAAATGAGTTCACCATCAAGTAAGAAGATCACACACTCAAGCATCCATCCACATTCATCAAATCAATTAAGCCTTCAACCTCTCTCTCTCTCTCTCTAAAAAGCATTATGGAAAAATAAAATACCCATTACACAGTTTTGTCTTGTATGATTTCCTTTCGAATTTTGGTGTCAGTTCAAAGCTATTGCATTAATATATTTGATCACATTCAAAGAAGCATTTGCATTGCCAAGGTATGATATACTTTATTTCTCAGATCTAGCCTCTACTATATTACAACATGCTTTCATTTATCTTAGTTCATTTCAAGGTTGATTCCAAATAGGGGTTTGACTGAGGAAAAACCCTCTATACAACATTCTTACCTATTTTTCTATGTGCAAGAATAAGTGGTGAACCTACTATTACAAATCTAGAAAGTACAAGATCCGAGAGATGATCTCTAAAAGTTTCAAGCAAAAGTGTAGGGTATACAGTGGGAAGGCATCCTATACCCACGTATATGATGCCTAGGTGACCTATAACCTCCAAAAAAAGATTATATTTTAATCACGAGTCAATGTTGCAATATAGTTTTTTTTTTAATATTCATTACATGTTTTTATCTGATTTATGTTTTTCTATTTCCATTGAAATCTGTCATTTAGCTTATTTAGTCATCTATCTTACATTAGTCAATCGTGGTTATTTAGTATCAATGATTCACCTCTGTAAGCATCACCTAGATTGAATTAGTGCTAAGTGTTTCATTCTTTCTCATGAGAGATGGGTTCTAGTGAACCACTACTCATGAAACATGGGTCAATGAGTTTGACTAAAAAAAAATACACAGTTGAATCGTGATAGCAATATCACAATTTGACTTGTGGAAAAATATATCCTACTTATCAATTGGTGATATTAAGGGGTTTTCTAATGAATGGTTCATAAGGAACAAAAATTTATAAAGCTTTTACAAATGGGGTTACAAGAAAATTGGTCTTAACCTTGGAGGAAACATTGTGGTTAAGTGTGCTTGAACTGGAGTAGTACTAGAATGGGTGACCTCCCTGGAAATCTTATTGCTTCACCTTTGTGAGAATCACCTAGATCCAATTAGTTATAATTGTTCCATTCATTCACATGAGAGATGGGTTCTTGTGAACCACTACTCATGAATCATGCATCAATAAGTTTGAATAAAAAAACTACACAATTGAATTCTGATAGTTTTATCACAATTCAACTTGCTATGAAAAAATATATCCTACTTATCAATCATATCCTCTCAAATACAACTCATTCCAATTCATTATCAACAAAATATCATTGACTCACTCAACTCTTAAGTCCTACTTGATCCTATTGGGTCATCTTCCTTTCGATTGTGCATTAGGAAAGAGGAAGAAGCTAGCTTGCTTACCTTTTCTTATTGTACATTTTGGTGAACCTGACTTATAGAATTTCCATTCTAATTTTGGTGGTTAGATCACCTTTGTATGCATTTTTCCACTTTTGATTTGGTGTTTAGGACCTCATACATTGTATCTTTGGATTTAATTTGGGTACATTTCATTTTCATCGTAGAGTTTACCAAGTTAGATTGGCGTTTATATCTCATGTTGTTACATTTCTCATTACTTCACTTTACCAATCACATGGAATAGATAATAATTTATTACATTTCATGATGTTTATATTCCTTCATCATGTTCTTGCATATGGAATTATGAGACTTTTAAATATCTCTATTCCTTATAAAGCATATTTTAAGCCTTTTATCAATATTTTATGTGGTTTTCTCATTCAACTTTTAGAAAATTGCATGGAGTATATTGATTACATAAGAGTATTTTTTTTATGAAACTAAAGATTTCAGTAGCATAAACCACCTTAATCCTTCTCCTATTGTTCCTATTAATCATGAGGATAGAGATCAAGCTCGTAACAATCTCATATTGGTGAGACCTAGACCTTTTCCTCAACCCACCTTAACGGATAGTCTCAAGGAAGCTATTTTATGCAATTATTTAGATGATCTTACACATTATTTCTTTTATCAAAACATTTTTCATAATCTTGATGTTAAGCATTTTCTTAATGATTTATCTCCAAGCATAACATTCAGTAGACATGAAGATTTTAATAAACCTTTTTCTTCTTCTCCGCCTAAAGAAGATGAGAATAGTGATAGGAATCCTCATAAAGAGAATCCTAATTCCTATCCTATTCCTCCTTATAATACACATTTCCATAAACCTCAAGATTAATCTCCTTCTCCCTCAACAATAAAAGCTAATTACAATGTGGGTTATGACATTACTACTCAACAAATTTATAGTGGACAAAGTCTTGGCATTAATGAACAAGATATAAAATTTCCTATAGATCCTTCTACACAAGTTACTATATGTGGTCTAGGATTTATACCTGAAACCAATATATTGCCTTCTTCTTCCAACTCCTATCTTATTTCATCACAACAAAAACCTCATCTAGATATTCATTTATCAACACCATCCATTGTTACACCTCATTTTGATGATTGTTTGGCTTTGACTAAGAGAATATTTTGGAGACTTAAATGTGACACTAAACTTTATTTTCCTTTTAGACATTTTCCAAAGAATTAAAGATCTCATAATGGTAAATTTATATTTCCTTTTCATCATAGAAATAAACATTCTCTTGCTGATTATATTGAATTTAGATAATTTGTTCAAGATTTAGTAGATCAATGTCTTATTTGTTTAACAATTGATCTTATACTTTTTCTTGATATAAAAAAAATACTTTAGCATCTCTTTCCTATTATGTTGTTCTTATTAGTGTAATCTTAGTAGCTTACTAGGGGCTCTTTATTTTGCATGATGTCCATTGTTAGTAGCATAATAGGTTATTTTCCTTTTCTTTCCACTTGGGGGGAACAGTCTCTTTATCTTATTCATTTTCCTCCCAAAGGATTAATTATCTCTTTGTTGGTTAAGTCTCTTATACTATGATGTCCTTCCATGCATGGACTTGTTTGTTAAGAAATATTCTCTTTAGAGGATTGATATCCTTCTCTGCAACCTCTTCCTTGCTTCACTAGTACATTTGACCTAGTTTTTCTACCAAAATTTTCAACCATGAAATAAAAAAGTTTTGGTTGGTCGAATTATAGAAGGAAAACTTTGATTTTTTTTTAATCTACGCCCATGTTCGTCGAAAGTTTGACCAATACTATGTAGGTCGAACTTTCAATGACCATGGGCATAACTTTAAAAAAAAAAGATTTCATTTCATTATTACCACTTATATAATAAATATAAGTAGGGTTTTGATTTCATTCCATTATTACCACGACATATTTTTTCAAGGTTGCAACGCATGAAACCTCATCGGCACTATGTATTGGAAGCTCATTGAGGTAACCTTCACTTTGGAGAGCAGATTCAGCACTGAGGTAACGTGATTTTATTTTCCTGACTCTTGTGAGAATTTGAATGCATCTATTTATTATTACCAATTTTAAAAAGTTTGAAGCCAATTTGTTCCCCAAAAATGTCGTTTGCTGCATATTTTATTATTTTGTTGGGATTGGGATTAGCTGGGATATTGTTGGCGGTGCAGAGAAGGCCAAAGCTTTACTGGGGAGCTGGCCAAAGCCATGGATTACTTATCCATTATACAGATTTCCTAATGAAGATTTCAAAATTTAATTAAAAAAAAACTGCATTTTCCATCAAAAATGACTGGTATTTACATTCATGCAAACCTGTATTGAAAGAAGTCAAGAATCTAATTAGATGGAAGGCTTCTAAACACTTCTATCTTTCATTTGCAAGTGGTTTGAGTTGATTTTATTAAGTGTGGAAAGAGAATTGGGTTTCAAAATAGGAAAACCCGTGGGTGTGCCCTAGCTGACAGTTTGAATTTCAAACATCTGTTTCTTTCCTATGATCCGATGAAAGTCATTGGCATTTGGTGAGGAGGGAAAATTGTAGAATGTATCATAAGATTTCAATAAAATTACCATATAGAATGTGGATTAGAGGAGATTGATATGAAGATAGCCAGGCATCCAAAATGTGACTAGCATCACGACGAGCATAGACCCGTAACTATTATTTGGTTTCAATTTTGAGTCTCAATTCAAGGATTTGAATTTGAATTACTCACATCTTAATGAGACCATCGTGGGATTGGCCGAGTGCCAAGTTTTGAATGCACCTGTTGTATCAGACCGAGCATCAGGATTTTTATCTTTGAAGGAGATGTTGTGGATTTGGGAGTTTGTATAGGGTCCAAAATCTATACCTCGAGGGACACTCTATCCAAGAGAACATAGATTAAGACAGGGTGATTGTGTTGAGGGGTCTTTTGGGAAATTTAGAAACCAAAACCCAAAATTGTGCCAAGTTTGACTAGCGGCCAACATTGCCACAGGGGACAGTCCTAAAGATTAGGGTGTGTCAAGATCGAGTTACAAACTTGGTAAATGAGAGGGATGTCAATATGAGTTAATTGACATTTAGAAAGGGTCTGAAGGCTTATGAAGAATCTATAATAGTCTAGGTGAGTGAAAGTACTTAGGGAGTACAGGGGTGCATCTTCACTAATGAGACGGCACCTATAAAGATTCTTAGGGAGGAGTTATGGGGACACAATGTATTGATTGGCTGAAAAGATTTTGAACACTTGAGAGTGTAGATCCTTGGTGGGTGCCATAATTAGGCCTCTGAGATTCTTGCAGTTGGGAGGCCTAGAGAATGATCCAAGCTTTGATCTTTTTGGAGGATGACTACCTCAAGGAGAGTGTCAAAGAATCCCAATAACACTTGGGGATTCTATGGTAAAACTTGGTGTTAGATGCAGAAAGCCAGGTTTGCAGGCCCAGGAAGCACTTTGTACTAAAGTGACAACCCTGCCTTGAAAGGTTGATAGACTGGTCTAAGGGGTTGGTTAGGCCATTGTAAGGTCACTTAGGTTGGGTACAATAGTTAAGAAACAAATAAGAAAATATGAATAAGAAAATATAATCCAACTATGATTGAAAGTGGAGAAATGGTTTATAATGTGAAATTCAAGCCTATATATATTTTAACCTCTTGATAGAAATGTTGAATCAAATGTGCAACCTTTGGCATTTTCAAGAGTTGTTTGTACACTACAAATTTAAGCCTATATATATTTTAACCTCTTTCTACTTAATGCATGTCAATATTCTACATAATGTCACTTCATTCTTGACTAGTCTCTATTCTCCTTGTTTGACATTAGTAACTTCCCTCCTGCAAGAGTCCAGCAATTGATTTATTTGTTGTCATGCACTTTCCACTAATAGATACAAACAATATATTTTGAAATAGCCCAAGAATGAATGCTTCCATTGCTAACTTTGACTGAGCTCTACCCTTTCTTCTCAAAGATGTACACCATATAATATACACTAATTTCTAGGCAATGTCTGAAACTATTGAAGTGGCTATTAACTCTTTCTTGCATTTAACTTCTTTTCTGCTTTGATTGACATACATTAGAACTTCTTATCTTTATTCCTAAAAATGAGAAAATAAAAGGCTTAAACAAATGATTTGAGGTTTTGAATTGTGATCATTGGATTGGATCAAATCATGGAGTTTTGGATTAAAATTTATCATATGAATTACAATCACAATCTACATAGGCCATTAAGTCTCAAGGTAGTGACTATCTTATCTTAAGATTGAATTACAGTCACAATCCAATTCGTTAAAATTGAGTCATAGGAGGGAAAAGTACCATTAAATCCATATAAGTCACGGTCCTAATTTTAGGACGGACCTTCAACAAGCTTTTGTAGTTTCAATTTTTTGCTTCACAAGGGGCTGTCTAAATTGTTCATGAGTGTAGAATTCTTTTTTTGGCTTTAGAGACCTAAAGGGAGAATAGTTTTCACAACTTACATGAATGAATCAGTGAAGTCCTATACCTGTCCCACAAGGAAACACAATTTTTTCTTTTGAATAATAAAAAATGTTTATGAAATTAATCATCTCTGAGTGACTTTCATTTTGTCGGCGTGACTTTCATTTTATCATTTCAAGACGTAAAGCTATACTGATGACACTCCACTTGATATGCTGACTATCCATGGGTTCAAATCTTCAGGGTTTGGGAATCACACTATTATACTTCTAAGACCCCAAACCTTCAGCAGTCTCTTATAATGATTCAAAATGTCCAAATCTCCAAGCAATTAAACACAATCCCACTGCAATACCGAAACCCCAATTTTGTGTCTCTAAACCCTTATTTTTAGGGCTTTCTCAATGTCCTATCTCCATGCACTTATGCATCAAATTGGTGACTAATTCACCATCTACTCAACATGTTAGAACATTTCCAAACATAAAACTCACCCCTTGTTTGGACATATTAGCCACTGCTATACTTTGGCATTCATTTTCAATGTATTTTCTCACTATTCAATGTTGTGATCACCTTTAACCCTGATCGATTCTACACATGCAATGTTATGAATTTATAATACAAGTTAAACAACGTCACTCCATGAAGATTAGGCCTCTATGTTCATGGAATGACCCCCATTCTTCTTAAAGTCCTACTGTAGTAACGAAACAGAGAAAGAAAATTGTACAAGTCAGTATATGCCGCTATTGTGTGGGTACAGTCACATTAGGTGACTCTCAAAACATTTCAAAGCATACTATGTGACCTTCGATTCCATGTTTGTGTCCATCCAAAAAATTGGAATTGGAATTTTGAAATTCCAATTTTGCCCCCAAAATGGTCATTTCATCTTCCACTCAAATAGGTGGAATTGGAAATTCCAATTTCTAATTCCAATTTTTCTAAAAGCAAATTTAATATTTCATGGGATCAGTGACTATAAGGATGTATATTATATTGCTATAAGGATGTGTATATATACATGTGTGTATATATACATGTGTGTATATACACATGTGTGTATATACACATGTGTGTATATACACATGTGTGTATATACACATGTGTGTATATACATATGTGTATATACACACATGTGTGTATTTATGTATATATATAAGGATGTATATATATACATGTGTGTATATATATATGTGTGTATATACACACACATGTGTATATGTGTGTATATGTATATACACACATGTGTGTATTTGTGTATATATACACACATGTATGTGTATATATATATGTGTATGTGTGTATATACACACACATGTATGTGTGTATATATATAGATTCAAGAACCTTTTCCAGTGCCCAATCTGCCTGCGCCAATTTGGGAGCTGTAGATCAGAGTGTGGATATCCATCAATTCAAGCTAGAGGCTGCAAACAATATAAGGATTCCATCAAAACATAAAAGACAGGGAAGTTTTAATCTGCACAAAATATATTTATTGAAAAGGCTGGTAGAGTCACAAATTTAGATTACTGGATCTTAGTAATGGATAGAACAATTGGAAAAATGATCAAGGGCATACTGATTATAAGTAAACTAGTAGGTCAGGACATATTGATTATAAGTAAACTAGTAAACCAAAGGATTATATAGTAAACTAGTAAACCATACTGATTATAAGTAAACTAGTAGGTCAGGACAAACTGATTATAAGTGAAGCTCAAACTAACATACCTTCAAAGGTTTCTTCTCTCATATATTAGATGTAGCCATACATTAAGTTAATAATCAAATGACTATTGAATGAAGAATATAGATGCATGGTAATATAATGTATAAAGATAGAGAAACAAATGTCAAAGAGACAAATACTTGGGAACCAATGACAATGCAACTTTAGTATATGTTGTTGTTATAGAGAAATCGGTTAGAAACCCATCAATAATATATATATATATATATATATATATATATATATATATATATATATATATATATATATATATAACCAAAAATTATTATTGGTCTCTTTTTTGACATTTTAATAATAGTTATTTTGACGAGAATGCTATGTGTTCGACGTCGATTTTGACAACATTATGGACCCTGATTGGTCGCAATTTTGACAAACATTGGTCGCATAGATAAAAGGTTTGCTCTACAATTCTTCCAGGTAATTCAGTCGGTAATTCAACCACTAAGGAGGTCGGAATTTTGACGACGGTTTTTCCTATTGTATAATCGACGAGCAAAAGTTCAACAACAGTTTTGGTCATCTGTTCAACCAATGGGTATAAAAAATTTGACTAATCCTCATAAAAAAATAGGGTAAAATTTACTAGTGCTTGGAAGTGTATAACGTTTGTAATTGATTTTTCAACTAAGAATGCATAATGTGACATCCTTTCACTTTCTCTTGTCGTTTCTTTCTCCTTTCATATAACCCTTAGATTAAAACCAAAAATGATTTTTGATTTTTCTTTTAAATGAGAAAATAAGTTTGTAAAGAAAACATTGGAGTATATTGGTTTATGACCTAGCAAAACTATGTTTAGTAAAGATCAAGGACCCCTTTAATACATTTAGCCTTATATTTTTTGAGAGTTTGAAAGAATGTCATTAATAAATTGGGAATCAATGAGTTTCTCAAGGAAATTAAGCTTCTTGCAAAGATATACCTACCTATATTTGGGAGCATCTAAAAACTAATATCTCTAATCCACATGATTTTAAATTTGAAAGGAATTTTTTTAAAATCTTATGAACAAAAATATTTATAAAAATGATGAAATTAATAAACCTTGAAATAGGAATGGTTGAAATTTTATATCAAATGCTCATAACTATCCATTTAGAAGATAAAAGAAAAATAGCCTGACCATTCTACATTTTGAGTTTGATGGGATCTCCTTTTGGTCTAAGAGAATGTGCCATTATGATGAGGAATGCCCCAATTAATCCATTTGAATTACTAAAATATTTTAAAATATATTTGAGATCTAGAGATGCGAGAGACCATGTTACTCTTTTCATCAAAGTTATTCTAGTAACAATCAAATCCCAACCAAAAATGGCCAACTCATCCTTAGGACTTTCTAGGATAACCCTAAAAAGATCCTAGATATAAATCTTAAAATATTGACCAAAGGGAACATTGGTATTCATTAACTAAAAAGAAAGGGAAAAAGAAAAGATATAAACTTTATATGGCATCCAATTATGTTGCGAGAAAATAAATTCAATGCTAAATTTCCTTGTAGACCAAATAATTGCAAGTCTTTAAGAAACTTTAAAATTGACAAAAATACACTTCTAGAAATATTTTTGGATATAAATGTTTTGAGACGACTAATTCTAGGGATTGGTTTTGTTGAATACATCACAAGACCGAGAGGGGGGTGAATCAATTTTGAGTAGACCCTTAAATTTTTTCAATCACAAACATTCATGTGTTAACTTTAGCCAACTTATCATCAAAGAAAGATAAAGCAATGAAGATCATACACATGATCACCATATTTTTACATGGAAAACCCAATGATGAAAACACCACAATGAGAATACCCTTAATATATGAATAAATGAATATAATATTATTTTAGGCACAAAGCCAAGGTAGCTCAGTACTTCTTATTTGACTTGGAAGCTAAGGTAGACAACCTTAGGGAAAGACACAATGGACTAACAAGTTGAGATGTACTTTCCTAGCCAAGATACAAAAGGGACTTATAGGTTGAAGCTCACTTGTTGAGGACAAGATAGAGATCTGCACAAGCTTCCAAAAGGACTCACTATATTCTAGCAAGAAAGAACTAAGATTAAATAAAATAATCAAGTCTTTGAGCATGGAATTGTCCTTGAACCAATGTGTCAAGTAACCAACTTCACGATAATCACAACACACACATCCACTGACTCAAACTTTGACCACAAACTCATATACATTGAATGATATGGTCATTAAAGCACATCACAAACTGATCTTCACACTTCTTCGCATCATATGCCTCCCTATAATTTATACTCAATCCACACTTCAAATTACACATCTAAACATCTATATATATCAACTTATTCATCAAAACTCTCAACTAAACTAGTTACAATCAAAATAAGCATAATTTAAATCATTTCAAGCACCAATTATGCTTGCGATAAATATGGTCCACTTCAAGAGTTAAAGGGGACCTAACAAAATCATAACAAGAGTCTAAACATCATCAAACGATATGCAGGAGTAATAAAATTTCCTCCAAAGTTGGTATTAAATGTAATGTGCAGATAAATAATGTAGCACATTAATCAGTTGGCCCAAAAATATTTGATGCAAATAAATCAATTCAAATCTTTATAGGCCATGGTAAGACCCATAAAAACATCTAAAATCAACCTCCAATGTAAGTCCAAAGAAAAAGAATATGATCCAAGCAAGATAGCCAACTGAGTCGATTAGAGATCAACACAAATGACAATATTGAGAAATATAACATCACAACTTCTCTTGCGGAGCAAACCAATAACTAAAATTTGAACTAGAACACTATGTTAGATAATTGAGAGGGGAGGGGGGGCTTGAATCAGTTAGTTCCAGTTATCCTATAGTCTCAAATCTCCTAGATGTATATATTCAAACTTTTCAAACAAATAATCAACTCGGTAAGCTATCAACAATAACTTTATCTTCATCTACCGATTGACAGTCATTTCAATACTGTGTTTACCAATTAGACTAAATATGAATCATGTAAAGTAAAATAACAATCCAATCACACCATTGAAAATGGCGAGCGGGAGTAGAGCGGGCGAGAGCAGAGCGGGCGGGGTTTCTAGTTTTCAAGCAGAGGAGAGCATTTCTGAAGATGATGATGGTGACCCACATGAGGGCTTGTGGGGTCTCAGTGGGGGGATGTTTCTCATGCATTGGGAGCTCTCTCCCTTCTCTTTTGGTGCCTGTGGAGCCTAGGGTTTGGGAGTTCTTCATCGGTGAGGGACTGAGGGGGGTTTTTCTTCCCTTCTCTTTGGAGTGGAGACACTCTTTTTCCATCAAAAGACTAGAGAAGGTGGGTGCCTATATTGGATCATCTTATGGGATCCTTTCATGATGGCCTCTTCCTGGGACCCTCTTGGGCGGGCCTCTTTCAGGGTTTCACAACTCTTTTCTTTTGGGTGGGAGAGTGGTGACAACTCTTCTGGAGTTGCTCAAAGTGAGATCCCTATGGAGGTGGGGTTTCACTCAAGAGCTTATTGGCAGCTGAAGGTTTCTCCCCTTCTTTACTCCTCTATCCCACTTCCTATTGAGGTGGAAGATCTTTTCGAGGTGAAGGTTTATTTCCCTCTTAATACTTCTTTCCCACTTCCTATTGAGGTGGAAGTTCCTTCTGAGGTGGAGGTTTAGCCTATTGAAGTGGCTCGTTGTTGGATGAAAGAGGTGGGATGGAGTATTATGGGTGAGCTCGACCTTTGCTGGAGGGTTCTAGTTTTGCCAGAGATCTTTGTTGTTTTTTTCTTTTTCCTGGCAGGTTGTGGTTTGGTGGTTTGGGGAGTCTTCCTCATTCCCATCTCCTTGTTGAAGGTTGAGGGAGCCTTTCAAAACCCTGAAGTAATGGTGCAACTAAAGTTTAACTTGCTCATATGTTACAACTGTAGTTTTTTCTCTAGTTTGGTTCTGACAGGGTGGATTGTTCTGTCTGTCAGATCAGTTGGTTATTGCAAGGGGAATCCTCTCTATTCCCATGATGGTTTTGGGTCCCAAGTTAAAACTTGGTCTGGTTATGGGAGCCATCAAAACCCATATTTCTGGTTTAGGGAGCCTAAAAACCCTAGCTATTTGATGTTGATGTAAAGCGTTGGCTTTACACATTTGGCTTGAGCAACTTGAGCCTTTCTATGTGTTTGTCTTTTGGCTATTGTTGTTTTGTTGGGCTCGTCCTACTAGTAGTTCTACTGGCATTCTGTGCAAGGGAGGCTCTGTAAGGTTTATCTTTTTCCCCCAGCTATTTCACTTAGATCTGTGCTTATTCTTCCTAATTTTCTAAAATCATGCATAGGGTTACAATTCCCATAAAAAACTGAATGTATATAGTTTCGGGGCCCATTCAAAACCTATTTTTACCATAATAAAAAACAATCCAATCACATTAAATACACATAACACGTAGAATTTTAACGTGGAAACCATGTTAGGGGAAAATCCACTTGGGACCGGTAACCCAAAATAATTCACTCTTCTAAAGTGAGCTTGGTTAGGAGACAACCCTGTCAAAGGTTACAAAACACACTGTGAGGTGTGACCTAGTTAAAGGATTTATCACTAACAATTAACTCTTGACCAACATTCACTGTGGGGTCAACAAGAAAACCAACAACATTCCTTAAATGTCATATTGAAATAAAAAAGACTGTTAAGTCCACTCGATTAAGAGATTTTGTTGTAACAATGGTTAAATTGATACAAAATGATCTGATTCGAATACAACTTAGATTACAGATTTTTAGATCTATGATAAGCTCAAAATACCTCCTCTGATCAATATTCAGTTCAATCTTTCATATCCTTTGACATATTCAGCTCGGTGAATAATACTTTGACACTCGGTAATGCTTGCAGTTTTGCTCAGTTCTGTCTGTAACCAGCTTGATTAGTGGTGCATGAAAATAGCCCTTTCACACAAATTCTCCTGCAATGTCAATAAGCTCTAGACTCAATAATGAATCTCATGTCTCTTTAAATAGAATTTATAAAAAAAATTCTTATCATCCATTAGATTTTGCCTCTTAATCTCCATCGTTCCTTTTGCCACTTCAAGATTCCTCAACAAATGTGTCTATAACACGTTTCATCCTTCTCCATTCAATCAATCTTGAATTTTGTTAGTCATTAGATCATCATAACAAACTTTATCTTTTACCTCAGAATCATAAGCAATCATCCAACTCATCAATTCAGTTGGTTGTTATAAAATTTATTGTTTCTCTTCACTTGGTTAATATGGAATGTGTTGGTGATAAATAACTCGGTGATAAATAACTCAATTATTACTGTTACTCGGTATATACAACACTAGCTCGGTGTATACTGATATATTCAATTACCAACCACATAAACTTGTTCAGTTCTGATCTCCAATACATAACAAATTCATGTAATACAATCAAGTCAACAATATGATGCCATAGACTCATCAATAAGTTACCCAATGTATACCTTAGTCATATCTTCCATATCCATCTCATCTTTATGTAGATATCTCATTCCTTTATCATTTTCTTCTTCAGATGTTTGTAACTATCATGATAAGTACATTCAAAATGAGTTGACATCAATGACAATACATTGACTACTTTAATTTCCTTACATATCGCTTTAGTAACTTAGTGATCTCTAATCACTATCTTATACTTGTCCATTCATTTCATCAAGATATTCAATCAGTTTTAGGTTAACACACTACACAAACAATATAAACATGTCCTCTTTATTGCACATCAAGAAACAACAATGTGGAGTATTCTTTAGACCAATCCCGACGAACAACCTCATTGTCAAAAAATTAAAACCACCAATATATTATCTACAATGTAGAGGACTTGGAAGCATAGTAATTCAACATCCACATAATATTGTATCTATAACTAAAAGCTAATATCTTCAAATGCAGAGAAGTGTGGAGTATTCTCCCAAATAGTCTTCAAATACTCTTCTACATATTTCATCTTTAGATACTATTTTCTTCCAAAAACAACACATACCCACTATGGAGAAACACTAGAGACCAAGGGAACATCTGAACACTTATTTGTGGACCATCTTTAATAGTAGGTTGACATTAATGAAAATACAAGCTCATATTGCTAACAATATGTCCCTTTGTCATTGATGGAAATACCAATGTCAAATGCTATCAATGCACAAAAACAAGAGTCTCCCTCTTAGGGTATAACTCTCCAAAACTTGTTCAACTCCCCCTTAGGGGTACATCTCATTTGGTTGACATCGATGAAAATAAATTTCCAACAAGTTTCTTAAAAAATAGTAGCATTAGCATTACATGTCTCAATATGGTGCACCATGAACCACCATTTTTTAGGAGCATTAATGGTCCCAACATTTCAAGAAATAATTTTTATATCTTCCTAGAAGAGTTATTTACTATCCTAGACCTAAGAGCTATCAAGAATGGATTTAACACCTATGAAAATATCTTATGTTTTTACCTATTTATTTTTGTAACCTTTTTTATTTCTTTGAGTCAAAAGTAGACTTTTCAAATTTTTCTGAAGTTTAAGATTGGGGAATTGTTAGATTCTCCATTTGTAAGTGTTAGAGTAAATTATTAATTATATTAATTAATACTTACTCCCTTCTTAAGATGTCAACTTCCTTTTGCTTTAGTTAAAAGCACATGCACTAGTTATTCTAAACTCATGCATTAGTCATGTAATAGTCAAACTGATTATTGCATGCACTAGGGTTTGCCTTTCAAGGCTTTCGATCTCCTTTATAAGGATGATCCATTGTACATTCAATTCATTCATTAATTGAGGATATTTTCTTCTTCATATTTTTGAGTCAAACCCTTTCCCTCTTCTTGTCTCTACTTCCTTGTAACAGGTTTTTGTATGCAGGTGATCTTCAGGTTTTGTGGATTTGTATTTCTCAAATCCTACTTTATTTTCGATCTCTTCTTCTAAAAAAGAGAAATATAAGACTGGGAGACCTACATGTTCCTATTGTCAAAAGAGACCTCATGATGAGTCACATTGTTTTCAGAAGAGATTTGATGGCTATGAGAAATAGATTGCAGATTTGCAAGTTCTTCTTCAGAAGAGCATTGTTTCCTCTCCATCCTCTTCTACCTCACAGGGGTCTGCTTTTCAGTCTTCCTGCACATCTTCGACATCTGGATAGGATTTAGGAAAGGGTCATGCATTACGGGCATCCATTGCATCCCCTTCACAAGTCCCTTGGATACTGGATTTAGGTGCTTCTCACCATATGGCATCTTCTAAAGGGGTCTTCTCTACTATTGAGGCTTCTCCCATTCCTCATATTCTCATGGGGAATAACACTATCCTGACAGTCTGTGGGAAAGGTTCAGTAGGCATTCAGGATGGCACATTCAATGATGTATTTTATGTTCCATCTCTGTCTGTAAACCTTCTCTCAATTTATCAGATTACACATAGTGGATCAGGGAAGACAGTTGAGTTCACTGCAGATTCAGTCTTCATTCGGGATAGTGTGACAGGAGACATTGTTGCTATAGGGATAGTTGATCATTCCACTCGTCTCTACACCTTCTCACACTTTGGCCCACTATCTCCATTGTCAGAGCATAGCTCTCCTCTTTTGAGAGAGCCTCATGTGGTGCAGTTAGGTCACTTGAACTTTTGTATTGTTCCTGAGATCACTGCTATGACTACCACACCACATCCTATTGAGGTCTTTTCTCTTTAGAAAGATTTTTCTTCAGCACTGCTTGACCCTTCGACTCCATTTATTGAGCCACCAGGTGCACTTGTTGAGGATTCTACAAAGGACATTCATCTCCTCTTTCATGACAGTGTCAGCACACCTGTCACACCACCTACATTGGGGATTCCCTTTCAAGATCCTCATGTTTTTGTTAGGAATAAGGTGTCTCAACCTTGGATAATTCCTATTCTTATTATTTGTTTTGTAAATGCATTTTTTGCAAATAATGTAATTAAGTGTGAGTGTACATGTCTAGTTGGCATGTTGATGTGTCACTCCACTTGATGTGTCGGCATCTTGTGCGTAAGGAGATCATGACTGAAACGGTCATGACGGATTCCTATGATGCGTAAGAACTATTCAAGGAATGTGCTATGACAGGTGTAAGAGCATCTTATGACTTGGGTCTATTTGGGTGCCCAAGAAGAAGTGGTTGGTGTGTGTAAGAGAATATGCCAAAAATAGGTTGGTATGACAGATTCTCTTACACTTCTCTTGTGACCTTTATTTTTGGCGGATTCTATGACAAGCTGTCATAGTCTATTCTAGGGATGGATGCCTATTCTTGGGATTGCATGTAACAACTATGTACATGTGGCTTTGTGCATGGTTCTTGGTGGTTGTGCCTATTTTTGGGTCCAGAGGAGTCAATATATATGATGTTGCTCCTATGGGAGAGATATAACAAAATTTAAGTCTTGTTGGCTTTGTCTCTCATTTCTTGAAAGAACTTGCATTGCAAGTGTATTGTAATCTTTGTGTTGAAGATAATACATTGTGCAGGTTTTGGAGTGCTGGGGTTTTTTACCGAAAGGTTTTCCCCAGGGTATATCATTGTGTCATTCTCTATTTTTCTATATGCATTGTATGTGGTTGCAATATCTTTGTTAAAGTAGTTAACGAATCTAAAATTGTAAGGATTTATAAGAATTTGCACAATACTCTCCTATAGAGATTAGCGTAGGAAGTTGTTTCCGCACCTGAGTTTCCTTACAGTTTTCTCATTTGAGCATCAATTAGGCCTTCCAGTTTCACCTCTCATTCAGGGGTTTCCTTGTTTTGTGCCTTTGTTTCTTCCGCATTGGAGTTGCATTGGTTCGATCATTACCACAAGGGTTCCATCATTCTGGGGGGGCTTTGGTGTCTCACCCCTCTCTCATGGGGGGTTGGTTGTACTTATGGCTTTGAGAGAGTCTCTTGAGCCATGTCTTTTTCTGCATTTTTCTATCTCTTTTTGGAGTAGGGTTTTTTCCCACTAGGTTTTCTCTATTTCTCCATTTTTCAAAGATTTGGTTGTGCTGGGTACCTGATCAGGCCTTTGTTACTGGGACCCATTTGCTTTCTTCTTGCATTGTTTGTAGATGCATCCTTGCTCATCTTAAGGGGGGGTGTTAGAGTAAAGTATTAATCATATTAATTAATACTTACTCCCTTCTTAAGATGTCAACTTCCTTTTGCTTTAGTTAAAAGCACATGCACTAGTTATTCTAAACTCATGCATTAGTCATGTAATAGTCAAATTGATTATTGCATGCACTAGGGTTTTCCTTTCAAGGCTTTCAATCTCCTTTACAAGGATGATCCATTGTACATTCAATTCATTCATTAATTGAGGATATTTTCTTCATATTTTTGAGTCAAACCCTTGCCCTCTTCTTGTCTCTACTTCCTTGTAACAAGTTTTTGTATGCAGGTGATCTTTGGGTTTTGTGGATTTGTATTTCTCAAATCCTACAATAAGATATCATCATCCTCAACAACAATATCCTTCATGATCTATTCAATGAAGTTTTCACTTATCTTTTTTAGGATTTCATCACCTATATAAACAAGGAAATCTCCATTCAACTACAAGGAATTGAAAGTCTAATTTAATAAACCTTGATATTGAGCATTTTCAACATAATTTTTAAGGACTTGCCAACTTCCTTTCTTTTTCAAGGTTATCAAATCTTTCCTACAATTTGATTCCCTTCTCAAGATAGTTTAGTACGTTTTCCTTCTCTACCATAGACACACAATTCAAAATGTCTATCACAGTAGAAATAAACCCTTTGCCCAAAAGAGGAAAAGAAACCAAACTCAATGATTTCTCTTGCAAAGGAGAATTGTTAATAGTATACCTATGTTCTTAGGTTTATCCAAGGGACATACATTTGGCAAAAATTTAACAATATCCTTCTCAATTTTGTAAAACCTTTGAATGTGACCCTACTTGTGATACTTGAAAAAAGAGGAATTAGTTCTTCCAATTGAACATACTGTCTCCATTTTTTATTTTTATTTTTATTTATAAAAATCAAGTAAAATATGAAAGATGTGAAAACTTACACACTTTCTTGCATAACAGCTAGAGGACTCATGAGAGACATGATCATATCCAAAAATTGAAAAGAGACAGTTGCATAAATCCTATATTTTTAAGAATAGTATCATCTCAATATTTCATGAGAAGCTTGTGCAATCTAAATAAAAGTAGAATCAAAATTATTTTTTTATCCATGAAAGCACTAAATTTGGTATTCCATTTTTATAGAAAAGGATTAGATCCATGTGATAAAAAAGGACTTAATTAGAAAATGAAATCTCTTGCAACCTTATTTTGGAAAGATGCCATAAAAAATCCTATAGGTAGAAAATAAATCTCCAAATATTCATCATATTTCTCCTTCATTTATTTTTCTACAAGACCTCTCCTATGCAAAAACCCCAAAACTATCCAAAATTGTATGGTCTTTAATTCCATTTTTTCTTCTCAAAATCAGTATTAAAATGATCAATTTTAATGTGGTTGTCTAAGCAAATATATTTTTGTTCCCTCTTATTTCTATCAAAATTTAATTTTTTGCATTGAAAAGACTTGCGAGAAATACTAGAATGAAGCATTGGGTTTAAATTTTTGGTCCTTTTTTTTTATTTGAAAATGCAACCCTTGAATTGCCAAGATTAGACCTAATGCAAGAATATCCATGGATGGTTGACAATCATGTATCAACCAAAAAGGGGTCAATTTGATTGGTTGCATTTTAAATTTTGGTGTAAGTTTCATTTCATGAATAATGAGTGGATTTGGAGGAAATTAGTCAAATTTAATTTGTGCTCATATATTTTCATTTGACAATGACAAGTTTGCACAATGGAAAAATGAATATTTGCAATTTTAATGCAATATGAAGTGAAAACGCCTAAAAATAAAAATGAAGGCATTGAAAACTAATTTTAAAACCTTTAGTCATGATTCCTAAAATATAGGGATTGAGGAGGTGGACATCCATGCATGCAAATATGATTTTTCCAATTCAGGAATTTTTGTGAGGAGTGGAGAATTATAAGGGCAGGTCCGCATGCCACTGCTAAGCTTATTTTGGCTAGTAGTCGTTGCTCAATATTTTTAACAACAATTTGTGGAGCAGGTGGCCCCATGATTATGAAATTTCCTTGCTTAATTTATCTTTAATTATATATTTGAATAAAATTAATAAAAATATATGTTTGACAGAAAAGTCACATAAAAAAGAAGGCAATAAAAAAGATGGAAACAAATTTGTGAAGCCACATATCATTTTTCTAACAAGCAACTTAGTTCTAGCCCCCCCCCCCCCCCCCCCCCCGCAGTATTTTTTTAATGCTTAATTTCAATTCCTAAGTTATAGCCGCTCTACTAAAATAGGAAAAGATTCTAATTTATCCTTTTCCCAAGATTGAAAAATTGCATGGGAACACTCTAACTGCTTAAATTTAAGTAGAAAATGCATTTAAGCAACCGCATGGAGACATAGGGTAACTCCTATCTTTTTTGGGAGTTATGATATTGTAGGAATGAAATGGAAAATAATATTTTTGATGTTCCCCTTGTTTTTGTACCAACAAGATAATAGAATACCATGACATGAAATGAAAGGTAATTTCATTTCATTAATAGTTTTAAAAGGAAAAATCTCATTTGATAATTTCAATTTTTAAAGGGTTTGAAAAGAGACCAGACATGGAATAACACTCTCAAGAGGGTTTGAAGGATGTCATGCAGTAGATTTAAAGTGTTTTGTAATAGCAAATGGAGATTCAAGGAATTTAGATTGTAGTTGCAGAGTTGTAGGCAGTGTTGCCAGTGCATAGTAGAAGTTTTTGAAATTTCTTTGAAGCAATCTTTTTGCTTTTTGTTGTAGCTTGCATAATTCATTTTAGATTTTGTAATGATCATATAGTGTTGTCTATTAGTTTTTTGTTGACTGAAAATCATTTTCTAATCATGCTTTTATCTTGTACAAATAAAGGTTGAAGTTGCAAACTCATTTTCATAATTTATTGGCAAATTTCATTTCTTTGTCTTAAATTTGTTTGAAGAAATTTTGAGAGAGTTTTAGACTATATCCAACCCCCTTACATCAAGGTCAAATTGCAACCTTCACTTCTCAATGATCCTTTAAAAACGTTCTCTCTTGAAAACCATTCATCCATGATACCACTCTAGATCTCAACCAATTAACCCACCATTGAGATCTCTTTTCATTAGAATATTAATTTATTTTTTAAATCTATTTAAAACATTTTAACATATAAATTACAAAGATGCAATTAATTTTCAACAGCACTACATAAATCTCCATCAACATACAAATCATAACCAATAATTTCAACAACAATACATAAAAACTCCAGCAAAAGAAGTACAACATAATATGCCCTTTATTATAATAAATCTGATTTCCCACAAGGATGCCATTAAAATCTTATATTCAACACCTTTATCCTCTTACTTTGCCGTCTATCTAGTTGCATTTTGAAGTTTATTGATATTTTTCAACAATGATATAATTAAGTTATTGCTTTCCATACTCTCTCATTGCTTTCTTTAACTAATGATTTTGAATCTATATATTTCAAAAAGCATTTTCCATTCTCAACATGTCTAAGTGCGTTCTCATGTAGTCTAGTAAAATATTCGAAAGTGAAATTTGTTTGTCATAGTATTCATTATTATATTTTATATTAATAAAAAACATTGAGGACATTGAATAAATAAATAACCTAGGTGGTAGTTGAGGATGACTCCTTCATTCTTTGTCATTTGAAAGCAATTGCTCTCCACTCAGCCATGCAAATGGTTAAAGAGATAAGCTATGCATTATTGGAGAAGAGATAAGTTATGCATTATTAGAAAAGAGATGAGTTATGAATTATTGGAAGGCTGAATATCATCTTTTCTATAAATGTTCAAGTTAATTATTGATGAAATTAGTATATTTATTATTATTTTATGTTTGTTTTGATGGGATGTTTGTAATGTACTAGCATATTATCAAGTGATATGTTTTTTGTATTTAATTAGTGGTCTATTTTTATTTATATATGTGTTAGTATTTTCTATTTATTTACCATTAATATATGTTTTTCATATTTACTTCTACACAATCATTTTTTGTCATGAGATTATCATTTTAGCTTAAGGTTTATTTTTCAATTTGATCTAGTTTGTTTTTGAGGTACAAGATATGAGCCCAAAATTCAAATTGATAAATTCAAAATTTAAAGTTTTGGTCCTGTTATACTAACTATCATGAGCTAACTTAACACATGTTTGTGCAACATTTTGTCATATTGTGGTATTTAAAGACATTTAATGTGCGCTTAGTTACAATATGACTACACAAAAAATTCATTAAAATACACTTTGACTATTAAAGGGAAATAAAGAATTAGATTTGCATAATCGTCCTATAAGCCATTTGCATGTCTATATATGCCTTTGATATCATAAGTCATTATTAATTTGACCTACAAAAGTGCTTAGACTTGGGAGAAATTATTCACCTATTGCATCAGGAAACTCCTAGATGGTCTCCTTAGACACCACCTTGGAGAGTTCAACTTTCAAGAAGATGATTAAAACAAGTTTCTAAGTGTGCATTTGATAGATTAATGTCATTAATCACAAATCAATTTTGTGTGCATCAAGTCAAGCACGTGTTGTTTGGGATCAACCCTATGACACCCAAATATGAACCATAGGTTTTATAAGATCACATGGAGTATTTAATTAAACAACCACTAAACTAAGGGTGTACACCTCTCAATAGTGATAAATCAACTCGACATTACATCTTCATCAATTTTCCATCTTTAATTCTAGAGTTAAGTACCACTAACTACTTGTTTAATTTTTGCATTTGCTTTAGTTCAGTTGTCTATCCCAACTAATTAATGTAGGTCAAGTGTGTGCTTATTTATTACATTTATTAAATTATCCTAAGATTATTTATTTAAATAATTTCATTTATTTATGTTTTGATGAACTCGACATCAGGGATAACTTTAAGGAACCCCCCCCCAACCCGAAAAGTATAAAATCGATCCTATTGATTGCTACTGCTAATTTAGCAGAAATTTCCTAAATTTGCCAATTCATCTCTGTGTTGTCATCATCATCCAATTTTGGTATTCTAGTTTCTTCATTGTTCTCTTCATTTTTGTTTGTGTCTTCTTCACTCTGACCTCCGCTTCTATGACTCCCATCGCCACCTATACTTGTCCCACTCGGAGTCGTTGTCGGAGATTGGTTAATCGTGTTGCCCAACCCTCTTCTTTTGCATCTTTTCTTCTAGATTTACATTGCTTTTTGATAAGGAAAAGTATTGACATCATACCTAGATGTGTAGACCCTTAAGCATGTTTCCAAATTCTTGTCTAGTTTGTTTCTTAGCTTTGATTTTAGGAAGCCCAAAGCACTGAAAACTCTCTCATCCTCCACTGAACCCAATATCATGGTTTGACATTTTTAGTATAGTGTGGATACTGATCAGTCACCAAGTGGGAGATTGTTAGCTTGTGGTGACTAATCAGGAAAGTACTATCCAGGAAAGTACTATACACTTTTCCTCCCGACTACTTATAACTCATTCTAACCCTAAAGCGGGAAAATATTGTATAATATGGCTTAGGGTTAGGGATTTTCATGATGTATGATTTTAGTACTTGCGGCAGAATTGGGCTGTAAGGGATTACGGATTGTAATCAGGTTGTAATTACTGGATAATAATAATATTGGACTCGTTGTTGGTGGACGTAGCCCAGGGATTGGGTGAACCACGTTAAATCTGTGTGTCTTGTGTTCTATTCTGTGTGGTTTATTATTTTCTGATATTAGTTATATTTGCACATAATTGTTATTTCTGCCTTGTTAATCCTAACAAGTGGTATCAGAGCGAGGTTATTTCGTTCATTCTTTCATCTATTCTCTGAAGCAGGTCTCACGAGTTAGTGGGAGAGTCTCTCGGTTAAGTGGGAGAAATGGCAGACGAGGGTAGGCTGAAGGTTGATAAGTTTAATGGGTAGAACTTCCAGTTATGGAAGATGCAAATGGAGGATTATCTCTATCAGAAGGATCTATGGCAGCCATTAGAGGGAGTAGCCAAGAAAGAGCAATCAATGTCTCAGGATGATTGGGATATTTTGGATAGGAAGGCACTAGGGAGTATTCGTCTATGCCTGGCACAATCAGTGGCATTCAATATTACTGAAGCAAAGACAGCTAAAGATCTGATGGAAACCCTAGCGAAGTTGTATGAAAAGCCTTCAACTTCAAACAAGGTATTTCTTATGAAGCGTTTATTTAATATGAAAATGGTAGAAGGTGGATCAGTTACTGATCATTTGAATGAGTTTAATACAGTTACAAGTCAATTAACCTCAGTTAAAATTACTTTTGATGAAGAGGTTAGGGCTCTCTTGATTTTGTGTTCTTTGCCAGAAAGTTGGAATGGCTTGGTAATGGCTGTTAGTAATTCTGTTTCTGGTTCTAATACCCTAAAGTATGATGATGTTATTGGTGTTATATTGAGTGAGGAAATTCATAGGAAAAGCTCAGGGGCATCCACATCAGGTAGTGTATTGAACACAGAAAGCAGAGGCAGAACAAGAGATAGAGGAAACAACTCTGGAAATCATGGGAAATCAAGAGGAAAATCAAAGGGAAAGAGGTCCGAATCTAAAGGGCCAAATGATTGCTGGTACTGTGGAAAACCAGGTCATAAGAAGAAAGATTGTTGGTCTCGGAAGAAAGATCAAGGAGACAAAAATGATGGAAAAAAGGAGGCAAATGTGGTAAGTAACAAATCCGAGGAGGATGCTTTGCTCTTGTCCTTAGAAAGTATTGATGATTCATGGGTTTTAGATTCCGGGGCTTCATTTCATGCTACACCCCATAGAAGTTATTTTGTTGATTATGTCCAAGGGGATTTTGGGCTAGTTTATTTGGGAGATAATGAACCCTGTCAGATTGTTGGAAAGGGAAAAATTAAGATTAAGTTGCAGAATGGGAATCATTGGCTACTACAAGAGGTAAGACATGTTCCAAGGCTGAGTAGGAATTTAATTTCAGCAGGGCAACTGGGTGATGAGGGTTGCACAGTTACTTTTAATGATAAAAATTGGAAGGTTTCAAAAGGTTCTTTAGTAGTAGCAAAAGGTGTGAAAGTAGGCACCTTATATCTTTGTACAGGTCATACTGTTCTTTCTACTTTAATTATTTCAGAAGATAATGAATGTTCAGGAACAGTGGCTGCAGTTGAGCAAGAAGAACATCAAACTGTTGTTGTAGATTCTGACACAGCACTGTGGCACAACAGACTCGGGCACATGAGTGAAAAAGGTATGAAATTACTTCATTCAAAGAAAGTTTTACCTGGTCTGAAATGTGTCAATATGGATTTCTGTGAAAGTTGTGTTTACGGAAAACAAAAGAGAGTTAGTTTTGTGAAGAGTGGGAAGGAAAAGAAAAATGAGAGATTAGAGCTTGTGCATACAGATGTATGGGGACCAGCTCAAGTATCTTCCCTTGGTGGCTCTCTGTATTATGTTACATTTATAGATGATGCAACAAGAAAAGTATGGATTTATTTCCTTAGACAAAAATCTGATGTATTTCAAACTTTTAAGAAATGGAAATGCTTGGTTGAGAATGAGACTGGTAAAAAGTTAAAATGTCTCAGATCTGATAATGGTGGTGAGTATTGCAGCATAGAATTTGAAGAATATTGTTCCTCTAATGGTATTCGTAGGCAGAAAACTGTACCAAGGACTCCACAAGAAAATGGAGTGGCTGAACGCATGAACAGGACAATAATGGAGCGTGCAAGGAGTATGAGGTTGCATGCTAGGCTGCCCAAAAATATGTGGGTAGAGGCAGTGAACAGTGCTGTTTATTTAATCAATAGAGGCCCCTCTACTCCTTTGGACTGTGGTATTCTAGAGGAAGCATGGAGTGGTAAGAAGGTGAGTTATTCTTTTCTCAAAACCTTTGGTTGTGAAGCTTTTGCACTTATAGATTCTGAAAATAGAACCAAGTTGGAAGCTAAGTCAAAGAAATGTGTATTTGTTGGGTATGGCATTGATGAATTTGGTTATAGGATTTGGAATTTTGAAAATCATAAAATTGTAAGAAGCAGGGATGTCATATTCAATGAGAAAGTATTGTACAAAGATCTATTGTTGCAGCATGAGAAGAAAGAAAATGACTATGTAGTACTGGATGATACTCCACAAGTTCATGTTCTAGTAATTCCTTATGCTCCGCAACAATAGCAACAACAAATACCACACACCCCAGTGAGTGTTAGACGGTCAACAAGGCTAAGTAGACCTCCAGAAAGATTTTCTCCATCTTTGTATTCTATTTTGTTAACAGATGCTGGTGAACCTGAATGTTATAATGAAGCTGTGCAGGTGGATACAAAGCTTCAGTGGGAGTCTGCAATGACAGATGAAATGGACTCTTTGCTGAAAAATCAGACATGGGATTTATGTAAGTTACCTGCAGGTAAAAGGGCTTTACAGAATAAATGGGTTTACAGGATAAAAGAAGAGGATGGAGGTACGAAAAGATTTAAAGCCAGATTAGTCATAAAAGGATTTGCATAGAAACATGGTATTGATTTTGATGAGATATTTTCTCCAGTTGTTAAAATGACTTCTATTCGTACTGTTTTAAGTATTGTGGCTACTGAAGATTTGCATTTAGAGCAGCTTGATGTTAAAACAGCCTTTTTTCATGGTGATTTGGATGAAGAAATATATATGGTTCAGCCACAAGGATTTGAGGTCAAGGGTAAGGAGAATTTGGTGTGCAGATTGCAGAAAAGTTTATATGGCTTGAAGCAAGCACCTCGGAAATGGTATATTAAATTTGACACTTTTATGAATGGGCATGGATATAGTCGGTGTCATTCTGACCATTGTGTTTATTTTAAGAGGTTGGATGATGACAACTACATTATTTTATGTTTATATGTTGATGATATGCTTGTAGCTGGGTCTAACATGAATCACATTAAGGGGTTGAAACAACAGTTAGCAAAATCTTTTGCTATGAAGGATTTGGGGGCAGCAAAACAAATCCTTGGTATGAAAATTTGTAGAGATAGGAAAAATAGGAAATTGTCTCTATCTCAGGCTGATTATATTGAGAAGGTGTTGCAACGTTTCTCTATGGAAAATGCCAAAGCTGTCAGCACACCTTTGCCTGGTCATTTGAAATTGACTAAGGATATGTTTCCCAAGACACCAGAAGAAGAGACTAAAATGTCTAAGGTACCTTATGCTTCAGCTGTAGGGAGCTTAATGTATGCTATGGTATGTACTAGGCCAGATATTGCACACGCAGTGGGAGTCGTTAGCCGTTATATGAGTAACCCTGGTATTGAGCATTGGAATGCAGTCAAATGGATTCTCAGATATTTGAGAGGCACATCCAGTAAGTGTTTACACTTTGGGGGTTCTACTACTACTGTACAAGGCTATGTTGACTCAGATTTGGTAGGAGATATAGATAGCAGGTGGAGTACTACAGGTTATATATTTATTGTTGGTGGGACAGCAGTGAGTTGGATTTCTTGACTACAAAAGGTGGTTGCTTTATCCACTACAGAGGCAGAGTATGTTGCTGCTACAGAGGCAGCCAAGGAGATGATATGGCTTCAATTCTTCATGGAAAAATTGGGACATCCACAAAAGGATAATTTTCTACATATAGATAGCCAAAGTGCCATTCATCTTGCAAAGAATTCTGCTTTGCACTCAAAGACAAAACACATACAGTTGCGGTACCATTTCATTCGATCAGTTTTGGATGATGGACAGTTAAGGCTGAAAAAGATTCATACTAATGATAATCCAGCAGATATGTTTACAAAGGTAGTAACAAGGGAGAAGTTGAACTCCTGTTCAGCTTCAGTTGGTCTTCTAGACTGAACAAACTAAAGGAACAGCTGAGTCCAAGGTGGTTCAATCCAGTGGGAGCCTCATGTGGGTAGCGGTATTGCTACAGGATCAGTCTCCAAGTGGGAGGTTTTTTAGTATAGTGTGGATACTAATCAATCACCAAGTGGGAGATTGTTAGCTTGTGGTGACTAATTAGGAAAGTACTATCCAGGAAAGTACTGTACACTTTTCCTCCCGACCTCGCCGGAGTTCGGGGCCGGGCCGGGCCCCGATCGGGAGTTTGGGGGCGGTAGCCCCCAAGAGTAGGGGCTCGAGGGCACAACCCCCGAGGAAAAAAAAATTTTGAGGCCGACTATTTTTCGATTATTTGGGCCGACTACTTATAACTCATTCTAACCCTAAAGCGGGAAAATATTGTATAATATGGCTTAGGGTTAGGGATTTTCATGATGTATGATTTTAGTACTTGCGGTAGAATTGGGCTGTAAGGGATTACAGATTGTAATCAGGTTGTAATTACTAGATAATAATAATATTGGACTCGCTGTTGGTGGACGTAGCCCAGGGATTGGGTGAACCACGTTAAATCTGTGTGTCTTGTGTTCTATTCTGTGTGGTTTATTATTTTCTGATATTAGTTATATTTGCACATAATTGTTATTTCTGCCTTGTTAATCCTTACATGACATAGATCAGCAAGCTTGAAGAACTCTAAAATTTCTTCACGCAACATTGTGCTCTGTTTTAGTTATGTCCAAAGCCTTGTTGTCGAGCCCTCTTCATGTGGGTTATGCATTAATTGATATTGATGCTTCATAGTGTTTGCAAAAGTGCCTGATTGTTGTCTAAGAAGACCCTCATCTAAAATTCCATTGATAGTCACTCCATTGGATTCTATAAATTTGCAAAATTCCTTTATCAAAGTCAACAACCTATTATGATAATCTTCCTTAGAGTTTAAGGACCAATATTGAGGAAACACAATCGCCATGGCCTCAAGCAGTTGTTCATATGGGAATCAAGATCTTATTTCAAAGGAAAATTTATAGGCTATGTCCCTTGCATTACCTGCTATAGACTCGATGATCTTGGTAAGCTCTTCCCTTGTAACTATTGTAGCTCGCTTCTTTGGGGCACTGTAGTACATTGGTATCTGAAATCCCCTTACAAAAACACATAAATCCCCATTTTCAACGATCTTTAAATAATTATCAGGATTGTCCAAATCTATTAGTTTCTGCCATTGATTAAATCTTTCATTGGATAAATTTAGGTCATTTCGATAGAGACTATCGAGGGCTTGGCATGACATTTTACGCAAGTAAGCATATTCTACAATATACATGGGTCTTTGCTGGGCTTTTTTCATAATGAACGTCATTTCTTCTAGCATGGGAAGAAGAGATGCTAAAGTCAAAAGTGTCTCTATATTGCCTAACCTCCAAAGTAGGTCGCCACATCTCTGATTTTCTGCATTGTCCCGATTTTCGTACATCAATCCAATCAAAGATTGATATTCAGAAAAAACTCGATGCGCTGGTCCATCCAAAGAGATCCATCTACTATCAACATCTTTAAGAAGCTTGTTTCCATTGGTAATTCCATTAGCAAAGTGCTGAAATTCCTTAAAATGTTTGGGACTTCGACAAAAATATGAGTACAAATCTCTTACTAAATCTTCAACCTTGTTTACTAAAGGAAACTTCTTCACAACTCTAAAAGAAAGATTCATCTTGTGGGCCATACAGTGAATGCCAACAACATATGGTGAACAAGAAGCCTGCATCTTTGTGCAAAGACCATTCCTTTGACCTTGCATTACTGAAGCTCCATCCGCTTCAATACAGATCAACTTCTTTGCTATTGTCAATTCATCCATGCCTCCATATTCAATTAAATGGCTCTTACTAATTGAAATAAAGTTTCTGATGTCGCATTGTCCCTCAATTTTGCAACAGTTAGTAGATGTGGTTGGCGGACATTATTCTGTACAGTATAAACATGCATGCATACCCACAATGCATTATCTATTTTTGTAACTTCATCTAAGGACAATGCAATAAAGTTTGACTCTTTTATCTTTCTCTGTACATCCTCTATTTCAACTTGGGCAATACAACTTGCCAATTCCCATCCACTGTTTATTGACCAATGCATGACAGGATAGTTAGGAACTTTCAAAAAGTGTAACAAACCACTCATTTTTGGATAGTCTATCATTGGATGCCCTCTGCTCAAAATATGGAAAACATTACTTAATTGAATAGCTTTTCCGCATTCTTCTACTTCACTTACTTTTGCAAAAATAGCATTAATAGAACCTTGAACTTCACCAGGCTTAGTCTTAAATTTCTAAAACAAATAATATTCCTTAGCATTCCTTTTATGTTGACATTGCTCCTTTGTTTTATATCTTACCACTTTTATTTCCTTTCCATCTATAGTTGAGCTTTCGTAAACCTTACCAACATGATTCTCTATGGTGTCTAGTTTAAGCTGCAACCACTTTTCCTTTTTATACTTCCAACTACAAATCGTACATCTACATTCTACTAGCGGCTCACCTACAATTGGATTGTCCACGGGTTCAATGAATGGATACTTTTTCGCCCAATCAAATTTAAATCTCTTCGACATCTCCCATTGACGATCAGTTTTTTCTTTTGATTTTCCTCTCCCTTTAGTGTTACTGTTAATTGAACCATCATCATCACCGAAGTCGATCGATTCATCCTGGTACTGGTTATTTACTTGAAATTCTTCTTCAAGGTCATCTTCATCAGAGATATCAGGTTCCACAACTTTGTCACTAGATTTATTAGGCTCCCCAATTTGTTGATTATACTCCTGTGTAGGTTGAGATTGTATAGGTTCCTCTGATGATGTACCTTCCTCACTTTGACCAACACTATTGCGTCTGCCCCCGCCAAAGTATGAAGATATATTTCTGCATTTTGTTGGCCTCTCTTGGACATCTTCACCTTCAATAGTCCTCTTCCTATTTAACTTTGACTATGACATCTCCAACAAATTAAGGTTGCAATAAAATTTTACTTGAATAAGATACTATGGACTCGTAGTTGTTCCGGTTCGCTACCGATCGCAATTGTGAGCTCAAAATCAACTAAATTTTCATACTACTAAATCTGTTGAAGTCTCCTTCTCTCTGGCATATTTCAATAATGAAACTCATATCTCTTAAATAGACAACTACAAGTAAACCATTTTCATATCAGCCATCAGATTTTGCCTCATAATCTCCATCGTCCATTTTGGCGAAGGGGCCGACAATTGCTTATGATAACAATTAATATTTGGCAAACCCCGGGTAATTTCAAATAATTGACTAGGCGAATAGGGCGGGAATTTGGGGCATGATTATGTATGATGCATGGCGAATTGGGTCCTAGTGCAAATAAAAATTTCACTTGGGACAATGGGCCTTTGGCGAATGGTGATCCTCGATAAATACACCCAATTTAATCTGTGGTGAATAAGAGTAAAATACAATATAAATATGGGTGAAGAACCCGACTACAGTACTAAAATTACATAAAAATAGTGGCAAATAATACGACCACTAAACGTATCTTTTATAAATTTTGGGCGAACCAATCAACCAGTATATGAGCATTTTATTCGCCAATTTCTATATGTCGATTGGGACATATTCGCCAATTGGTGAATAATGGCCACTAAAAAAATCCCTGCTCGACATTCTTATGGAAGCTTCTCTTTCAAGGTTTCTTCATTCTATATTAGGTTTTTTCATATCTATTTTTAAAAGTTCTATATCCTTTAAAAAAAATTTGTTTACATATTTGTTTACCTTTATTGTTTGTGCTTAATAGCTTCATTTTATTTAGTTTTTGTGATTCATGATGCCAACTTTCTTTCATCTACCTTATCCACTTTTTTTGTGCCTTTAGGGTTTAATTTATAAAAATAACTAAATTGACCAATGGATTGATTGATATCAACCCTTACCTCATTCCTACATAATTTATAAACTTAAATTGTGTCTTGGGCCTTCATTCTTGATCTATTCTTGGTACTTGGTTACTCATTTCATCTTTCCTTGTTTTTGTTTCATCACCATATAGTTTATCATAAATATCTTTAGCTTCTACTATAGATTTTAATATGTTAGACTACACTCCATTTCATCTCATCCCCTTATTCTTGATGTTTTCATGTTTTTTATGCTATGGATGGGATTATGTCTTCTATGGGGGCATTATTTGTCATGTTTGTGATGTCTTCTCCTTCATAGTGTTTTAGATTGTTTATGCTTGTATTTTGTACACCCTTTCTAAACTTATTAATGAGCTTCATATTGCCTCCAATTTTCTTATGACTAGTGATAGCAGTGTAGATGATCGTGGTGATATTCAATATCTATGAGCACATTTCCTCCACAAGTTTAGATCCATGCTAGGATGAAAGTTTAGAATTGTGTCCCACTTTTATAAAGCAAATGAACAATTCAAATATAGTTTTAAAACTTGGAGCACCTAAAAGTGGCATGCATGCTTTTAAACTTAAAACAATATTTGAACTAATGAAGTGTGAGGCTTTTATAATAAAAATGATTTAGATATAGTTCTTTTAATTAATTTTAGAGATGTAACAAAAAAATAGTAAATTTAATTTGTTTTTTATGAATTCTTCACTTCTCTAAGTTGATTATCAATTGCATGAAAAAAATGTGGAATATGTTTTTAAATAATTATTTAAATTCAATTTCACTTACATTATTATAATTTCAATGGGATGTAACCTATTGTATAACACTATTTATCATAAGAAAATTATATCATTTTGGAGAGGATTCTCTTCTTTAGTATGTTGTTACTATTTTCCAATCAATTTCTCTAAATACCCTATAATCCTAAGGCTAGATCCTTCTGCACTTTTAGTTTTGTACGACCAAGGGTGTTAGCCCTATGACAATACCTTTTGATATATTTAAACAACTTGTACAACATTGTATAATGGAAATATTCTCATATTCTGAACCATGAAAATATTAGATGATCCATTGTTTGGCTAGTATCTTGTATTGATTACACTCCTTGATTTGATAATATAAACCCCGACTTAACCTACAACATACATAAAAGTACATTTTGATTCTTTTGGTTTTAAATTTGATCTTTGATTTGAAAGACTTGAAGCTTTAGGCCAATGCCTTATCAAGGCTAGAGAGTCAAATTACAACATGGCATTCATAGTTTGTTAGCAATATTAATTCAAAATAAGGGAGTTCATGAAACTAAGGCCTCACACCATTTCCCCCTTTGTGAATTCAATTCTATAATTCTTCTTTTAGATCCTTAACACCACACCCAAAACCCTTATGCTCAACTTAATTTTTTTAAAATATTTTCCTATAAAAGATGCAACAAATTGAACACACACCATGAATAATCCATATATATGAAACATATGAAAGTTATCCATTATATTTCAAAGAATTGTAATCCATGTACAATGGATTGGAATTCCCTTTTATAAGAACGGAGCATAAGACAAGCTTAAAGCCAAAAGTACACTTGCTACATTCTAGTTTGACAATTAATTATAATTTATGCCCCAAAATATAACATATCAGAATTTGTAGAAGCCAAATAGAAACATTAAAATAGAAAAAGAGAAATTAAGACCACCTTGCTTCTACTTCCAAAAATAGCAAAATATTTTCCACACCAAAAAGTAGGAGCTAGTGTTGTTGCAAGGGAAGTGTAAGAATTAGATCATTTGAAATTTTGATTTAGTTTGACTCAAATTTGGTGATCGGTTGAAATGTAATGTATGCATCTATTCTTCATACTTGTCTTCACAAGCTCAAAACGTTCTATTTGCTAGTCATTGAAATTATTGAATCTTAACAATATTTTCATTGTGCTTTGCATACTTTGAATCTAATAATGATTTATAGTACCTCTAATAACTCTCACATGTCTCCTCAAAATCATGCATTTGATTAAGAATTGAATTCAGTTGACCCATACTTAAATTTTCATCTAAGCAAACTAAAGATATCAGCTTTGGAAAGTTGAATTTTGTTTTCCATTGTTTGAAAGTCAAGCTTCATCATTTTTCACATTATTTGTTCAAGCAAAAAAATGATCTCAAAGGCATCTTGAAGCTTTACTATTTTTTTAGGATTTTATCTTGGATTCTTTAGGTCCTAGAAAGCTATCTTTCTCTTATTGGTTTTAGGTTTTTAACATTCAAATCATGTTTCATCAATGCATGTTCCATGTCATAATATTCCTTACTCTTGCATTTTATCTTGGTTAACCTATGGTCAACCAAACAAGTGACCATCTTTTTTACTTTATGCATTTTACTTTCCTTCACCTCTTCAAACTAATCCTTCAACACTTCAAAATTTGTCAACAATGTGTACATACCGAATGAGAACATGTGTGATAATTATGAAGGAGCAGGCGCAATATGCACTAGATCATTTGTCAACACATCTATTTTCCCTTTCAAATCGTTATTCTCAACTTCATACTCTATACATTATTTTTTTGTAGCTTCATAGTCCGATTGAAGCTTATTTAAGATGGCTTGGCTAGAGGAGAGAGTCCTCTTCAAGAATGTATATATTTTTTTGATTGGGATATATTTGATAGGGAAAATATGTGGGAGATGAAAACTATCGATTTTAAGTAAGTTGGACTTTGAATTGTTATAACAGAGAAAATATAGATCGAAAACCAAATTTTCTTTTTTCATGCACTGGCTATATATGTCACGTATAACATATTTTGAAATCAGAGGATAACAAGTTTATTTACATATAGTTTTTTGGTGGGAACTAGACCCCCTATTTTTTCAGTATTTTTTAGCAACTGAAAAATTAGCTTTAAAAATTAAAAAATATATCAATTCTTGTTCAAAAAAATTATTAAAAATAATAGACATAAAATTCATCCATTTTTACATATTTCATTAGTTTACATCACCTTCAAATTTCAAACAGAAATGCCACTTTTATGCCATTGAAGTTGAGCAACTTTGGTATTGTTAACCTTTTCCTTTTATAAAAGTGTGACACAGCTTTGTACTTTTACCCCATCTTGAAGCTTTACTATTTTTCCAGGATTTTATCTTGGATTCTATAGGTCCTAGAAAGCCATATCTCTCTTATTGGTTTTAGTTTTTTAACAACCAAATCATGTTTCATCAATGCATGTTCCATGTCATAATATACCTTATAACTATCATCTACTCTTACATTTTATCTTGGTTAACCTATGGTCAACCAAACCAGTGACCATCTTGTTTACTTTATGCATTTTACTTTCCTTCACCTCTTCAAACTAATCCTTCAACTCTTCAAAATTTGTCAACAATGTGTCCATATCGAATGAGAGCATGTGTGATGATTATGGAGTAGGTACAATATGCACTAGATCACTTGTCAACACATCTATTTTCCCTTTCAAATCATTATTCTCAGCTTCATACTGTATACATTATTTTTTTGTAGCTTCATAGTCTAATTAAAGCTTATTTATGATGGCTCGGCTAAGTAAGGAAACTTTAACTACCAAATATGTAGCTTGTAGAGAAGGGATGCCTAAGACTATTTTCACTAATGTAATCCCCTTCAAATTCTGAATATTTTGAATAAGATTTAGCTTTTTGTAATTTGGAGTTAAGGTCCACATTACCAAAGTGTCATACTGTGGACAAAACACAAAGCCAAAAATATCTTTCTTCACTTTCTCTTTTGAAGCGTATATGATTTCTCCTATTTATTATGTCAAATGCAAGAGTAGTAGAAAGATCCCAATGTGGAAGCAAAAGTACTCCACTTTCTCTCAATAATTTCCTACCCTCCTCAGGTGTAATGTTATCAAATTTGAGATTAAATTGACTTAATGATTTCACTCCAATATTGTGCTAAAAGAAAATAGGAATGCAAGGGGAAATCACTAGGATCTAGATCATCAAACTAGAAAGCTCACACCTCAAATTTCTCTCATCACATTGGAAGACTATGATCCCCTAGGCTCAAGGAGGCTCAAGAAATGAGGGGATGCAAGTGAGTTTCCTTATGTTTGAGTTAAAAGTAACTATGCAAAGTATGAATGCAAAATGCAAGAATGGAAGGAGAAACTAGACATTTAAGCATGCAAATATATCTGAATAGTAACTCTGAATTCACAAATAGATCTAAAAAACTAGTACTATGATTGACATGTGATCAGAAATGTAATTCAACAAAGAAATTATAACTCACCTTATACAAAGAAAGGTAAAATGCACTCTCAATTGACTGAAGCTCTCTATTTGACTTTTTTGCCTTTGTCTTCATACTTATGCCTCTTATCACCTGCACCTGCACACAAAAAATGGGAAGGTTGTGGAAAGGGGTTTTCCTTTGACAAACTCCTATTTATGAATCAACCTTGAAATTTAATTAAATGATACTTTGAAAAGGGAGTTGTGTTGTTAGTAGCAGAGGCTTGATAAAATACAATACCTTCATAAACCTTCATTTTGTTGAATTTCTTATGAAGATTCTTGAAATTGATCTTTGATGTAGTCTTGACCTTGGATCTAGGATATGAAGAACAATGGATGCATTTACTATCACTTGGATCTAGACTTCACTCCATGTCTTCCATGCTTGATACTTGAATGTATAAATATCAACATGAATCAAATCCTTGAAATGAATGCTTGATTTCTTGCTTGATTGCTTTCTTGATGGCTTGCTTGATTGCTTGCTTGATTCCTTTCTTGATTGCTTGAGGATAGATTAGATAAAGATGAGATATGATGTCAAATTGAGGGAGGTAACCTTCTATTATAACCTCACCCAACTCATTTGGAGCTTGAAACTTGAAGAGAGCCAATAAAGATTAAAAATCCTACTAAAAACCAAGATGAAAACTGTAGTTCAAATTTTCCCACAAGCTACAAAGCATGGGGCAACTTTCTAGGTATGGGGTGAGCTAAATTTGCCTTACACCAAAAATCTCTTCCTATATTGACGATTTTAAGCTCAAGTTCAAATCAAGAGTCTATCAAGATATTATGATTCCAAAAATGTACTCAAAGTCAGGGTCAAACTCAAGACAAATAGAAAAGGCCATCTATAATTAAATAGGGCATGTATATGCAAGAGGAAAATAAATGAGGGGAAACAATTAAAGAGGCACACCTGTAATTAAGGACTTGCATAGAAATTAAATTTATAGAGGAGATAAATTTAATATTTATTAATTAATTACATAGCAAAAATATTAACCAAGACTCTCTTTTCTTATGCCAATGCTCAAAGACTAGATTTTGGTAGGTATGTATCTCACATACCAACAAGCTCATCAAAAAATTGACCATCAAGACCCCAAAGACCACTAAGTTTCAATAGTATCCTCTTTGAATCCTTAAATTGGCTAAAATGTCTTCATCTAACTTCCTTGACACTAGAGATGAAACTAATTTCTTATTCATGTATACTTCAACTAGGGATAGGGTTTTACTTTTACTACTAGGGTTTATTTTTTATAGAAAATTTTACTAGTTAAATTAAGTTATTCTTATAAATCTAGACTTTAGGATATGAAAAACATGAAAATAGGTTGACTTATAGTTTAGGATAAGTTCTTTCAAAGTCTGTGTTGCAAACCCCTAGTTTTTTCTAATTTTTTTTGCAAAGTTCCAATTAGTAATAAATTCTAGATGTAATCGATTGTGGCTAATGAGACGGTCCATATCCAGCATTTATTTACATCAAACGACTCAAAATATGAGATAAAGAAGTCATTTTGTGATTAGTGTAGTTCATTTTTGAGATATGCACCAAATTTTAGCTATTCTCTAAGTTTGAATAACAACCATTGATTTTGGAGGATAATAATTGTAAGGAATGCAAGAGTGTGGAAACGCCTTCCTAATGCAAATTTATAGGAGAAATAATAAAGAGTTTGAATCTACTTCAAAATATTGAGATAAGCAAAAGAAACAAGAACATAGCCTGAGTGTCTTCTTTGTATTACGATAACCAATGTTACATACAAACAACAATGTATTTTTTAATAGGCTCAGATTGTGTTACAATCAACCTGACTTTACACCACTTTGACAATCTACTATTTCAGCCCTCCATTCCTAATGAATCTCATAGACATTTATACACTCTACAATTTGTTATGGAATTTGGTTATGTCAATCATCACTTTGTAGAACAGTCAACCAACTCTACCTCAAATCGTATCAGAACTGACACCCAATGTACCATAAATGGTACCGTACCAAACTGCCATTACCAGAACTGGCACATATCGAAACTGCCACCATCCTGACATTGTACTGGAACTCCCATTGTACACATACCCGGATTTCCACCCATACTGGAAACTGTCATCATACTAGAATCACCGTACTGATACCAACACTAGTCTTCATATACAATTTCACCGTACTAGCTTCAGCATACTCACCATACCACTTCACCATATTGGGCGTCCTTGTACCATCTCTATCGTACTAGCAACAGCTTTAGCGTACCATATTTGATGTACTAATTCATCGTCAGCCTCGCATACTGATTGCACCGTACAACTACTGACTACATTGTATGATCATACTTCCCCTACAGTGGACCTCATACGATGCGATCACTATACGATGTTCTCACTGTATGGTGGCTTCATCGTACATTCCCATATTCCAAAAATCTCCCAATTGACAAAGTAATTTCTAATATCCGTAGAGTTATTCAACAAAGCTAATAAGCATCAGGATATTTTATCACCACCAAGTATGCGCATATAATTTCAAGCCTCAAAGCCATATCTATGACATATACACTAAGAAACTCCCACTGCATAGCTAATGTCAGTCTGAAATGAATCCTTTCAATAACATCACATAAAAGTGCAACAACAAACTTGTAGCATCAAGAACATAAACAATACATCAACCATGTACCATGTCCTTCTACATACACCTCTAAATGTCAGCAATGTTAGTACAATCTCTTTTGTAGAGCCCCACATGAAACCACAACAACATCCAAATCTCATAACACATGGATCAAGGATGTAAGCTTCTCACAAGAAGATCAACCTCTCAAGTAGTAAATTGTTGATCCAAACAGACCAAGAACGGGGAATGAGAATGCTCATCAATATATCCAAGTCTCCAACCAAACTCAACTAAGAGCACTCTCCTCTTAAGTCCATAATAAGTGAATGCCTCTCAGACTTCTTGCTCAAACCATCAACCATTCCAACAAACACATCCCTAATCACAAGAGAAAACAACATCACCGTCATCTCTAAGTATCCACAAGCACCTATAATTGATCAATTCATGCCAACTCCAATTGCAACATAACAATATCCTAAAGTATCTAGAAAGTGACCAATATACTCAATACAAAGAAACTAAACCAAGATTAATGTCAAAATTCCAACCATGGCCTCAGGAACATAAACAAGACAACATGATCTAAAACATCTCAATCAAAGAGATAACATCCTCCATATATATGAACATACCATAACACGTAAAATAAAAACATAATTCACACCTTTATCAAAGACCCAGTTGAGCCCTCAAGATGTCAACATCTTCAGTCACACGAAGATAAACATCTCCAAATAGTAATTCAACAAATGTGAAAAGATCCTTATCAGGATCTACGACACCTTCCAACATCTGCAATACTAATGAAGATCATTTGCTAACAAAAGAACCTACATCACTGCCAACTCCCACTGAACTATGGTGTCGAGTCACACATGGTATCTACGTCATTGCCAACAACTCCCACTGTATTATGGTTTTGAGTCACACATGGCATCATGAAAAACATCTTCCACATGAAGATTGAATTAATCTAACCAGTCATCATCATATGACTGATTAGCCAAGGAAACAGTACTAGCATCTTCATCATCACTTTGAGAAGACTTTGAATCAGAAGAACTCTGCATTTTATTCTTCTTCTTCTTCTTCTTCTTCTTCTATTTGAAATCCTTTCAGATATGACCATCCTGCCCGCAATTCCAGCACTTCACTTTGGACTTATTTCCAGAATATTCAGACTTCATGTCCTTGCTTTTGTCCTTCGATTTGTCTCGAATGGCAAAAGCCTCTTTAGCCATCTCAGAAGATTTCATCTGCATCTCCTCTAACAGAAGTGCAAAAACTACTTCATCCATTTTAAATTGGGTGGTAGTACTTATGATGGCCATCATAAGGTGATCCCATGAATCAGGCAACAAGCACAACAATAACATGCAACACTCTTCTTCACTAACAAATAGAACAACATATGTTAAGTGTGCAATCACCATATTGAACACGTTTAGATGATCTACCATAGTCGTTCCTCTGTCCATCTTCAAAGAGTATGATGCAGGAGCATCCTAGGATTCTTGACAATCATGTATCAACCAAAAATATGTTTGTCTTTGAAGGTAGATTGTTAGTTTGGTGGAGTACTTGCTCGGTTTTGGAGACTGGTTGCTCGATTTTAGTGTTTACCGGGGTGCTCGGTCTCTAAAGAACACTCGGTAACTAAAGGCATCAGTTCTCCTAGCGCTCAGTGATAATTGCGTTGCTCAGTCATGCTTGGCATGGTCGGTTGACTAGCGCTCAGATATTTCTCTGTTGCTCAGTGTTCTTGCTTACCGACTTGGTTGTTTGGATAGATTGGCTTGGCCGACTAGTTCCTTTGATTTGGGTCACGTTCCTCTAGTTATGGATTGACTGTTGGACATGTGGGGACCTAGATCTGGCATGTTTCATTCTTCTGTGTGGATCTAATGACCGTCTAAAGGCTGACATGGATGATTTTATTTATTGTAAAGCTATTTGTAAGCCGACTGATGTTTTGGCATTTAATAATTGTTCATAGGAGTTAATTATTTTGTCTAGCCGACTTGTGGCTGAGGATGAGTATTTATAGGATGTTTGGGTAGTTGTTTAGGCATCAAAGGGGAGAAAGGTGGGAGTTAGTAGCTTGCGAGCTTAGGCACAGGAAGATTTCTTGGAAGTTGTGATTACAAGTTTAGATCTTTCTTGGAACCCTACTAGTGTCCTGTCATGTTGCAGACCTGGGCTAGCTGAGTGGTGAAGTTGTGGAAAAGATTTGGATCCTACGAGATCTTGTAGACTTTTATTTTATTTGTACTTGGCTGTAACCAAGAAGCCCTTACAGCCTGACACATTGCATGTAATTTTTTGAATTTATGAATAAATATCTATTTATATTAGATCTGGTATTATTGTTGTGTAATTCCGATGTGTTGTTGTTTGGTTGCAAGTTTAGACAGTCCTTAATTGGATTCTCCAAACTTGACTGCATCAAGTGGTATCAGAGCGAATTTTGTTCCTATTGGAGTGAGAGTTGATCTAGTGGAAAAAATTGTTGAAGATGCCTCCGAGGAGAAATTGTGAGATCTCAAAGGAAGAAGCTGTTGAAGAATTCAGTCTTGATGATTTTAGGGCTTTGTAGAAACAAGTGCAAGATCTGCAAGAGGAATTGAGAAAGAATAAGACTACCTTGAAAGAGGATAGTGATGATGAATATGAGGAAGAAGATCATTTTGAAGAAGCTGTAGAAGAAGATAGAGATCCAGAGGAAAATAGAATCCTAAAAGTTATGTCTAAAATTGGGAAAAGACCTAAGATTGAAGTTTCTACATTTTTTGGAAGCCTTAGGCCATAAAAGTTGATTGATTGGATCAATGAGATAGATGAGTACTTTGAGTATGAAGAAATAGAATATCTTGATAGAGTTAGATTTGCAAAGACTAAACTGAAGGGCCATGCAAATATTTGGTGGAGAGAAGTTCAATTGGAAAGAAGTAGAAGAGGAAAGGAAAAGATCACTAAATGGAACCGAATGGTTGAAAAGTTGAAGAAGCAATTCATTCTGGTGGATTATGAATTGGACATGTTTAAGAAGATGCAAGCTTTGAAGCAGACTAACAAATCATTAGAGGAGTATACTGAGGAGTTTTACAGAATCCTGATTAGGACTGGTCATTCTGAAGCTGATAAAGAGAAGGTTGCTAGGTATGTCTATGGTTTGAGACCTAGTATTCAAGAAGAGTTACTTACTGTTCGGATGACAACAATAGGGGACACTTATCAGATGGCATTAAAAATTGAGGAAAAGTTGAATAAGAAGTTTGAAGGAAGTAAAAACAATAGGAACCGAGGTGGTAAGACTGGTGAGACAGTTGTTGAAGGTAACATGACAAAGAATCCTAAGAAGCCTGATGTAGGATCTGGCAGTGGTCAAGACACTAAGAACTACAATAATGGACAAAGAGGAAGATGGAAAAATGAGTTCACTGGTACTTGTTATCAATGTGGTGAAGTTGGTCATAGAAGTTTGTAATGTCCTAAGAAGAGAATTGCGCTGACTACTGAAGAGGATATTGTGAATGTTGCAGAAAAAGGTGAGACTCTTATCACTAGGAGGTTAGCTGCATGTGTTCATGAACTAGTGCAAAGAAGAAATTTATTCAGGACCAAATGTAAGTGAAAGGATAAGGTATGTAATGTCATAGTTGATGGTGGCAGTTTTGAGAACATTGTTTTAGAAGAGATGGTTAGTAAATTGAGTTTGAAAAGAAAGAAGCACCCTAACCCTTATCAGGTTAGTTGGATACAAGATGTGTCTAAGGTGAGAATTGAGGAAAAATGCTTGGTTAATTTTAATATTGGATCTTATCATGATGAGATATTGTGCGATGTATTGCCTATGGATGCTTTCCATATGTTGCTTGATAGACCTTGGCAATTTGATAGAAATGTTTTGTTTGATGGTCATGCAAACACCTATGTGGTTAGGCATGAAGGATCTAGGCATAAGTTGTTACCTTTACAGGAGACAGGGACTAAGGAATGTGGAGTTATCAGGTGTTGTTTGTGTGACAAACCTCAGGAGCACAATGTTGTTGAACCTATTCCTATGAAGTCCTTAAAGGAGAATGAGAACGAGATATCTGAGGAGTTTGTTGAGATTAAGAGGCAAATGGTCTTTCTGACAGAGATAGTACAATAGATGATGACATTTATGACACAGAGAGATGTAAATGATACTGAGTTGATTGATGATTCTGATGGGGATGAGATTTACCGAGGTACTAATGTGATCAGTAGTGGAAGAGGTGGTCAGAATAGGTTGTTATCAGTTACAGACAAAAAAGATATGGGTTAAGAACAAATTTGGCATACCTATTCTGATTCCCTTAAGACGTTCTTGATTTCCTTATGAGAAAATCTTCTTTACCTAGGGTGTCCGATGCAGGAGCATCCTAGGATTCTTGACAATCCTATATCAACCAAAAATATGTTTGTCTTTGAAGGTACATTGTTAGTTTGGTGGAGTACTTGCTCAGTTTTGGAGACTAGTTTCTCAGTTTCAGTGTTTACCGGGGTGCTCGGTCTCTAAAGAATGCTTGGTAACTGAAGGCATTGATTCTCCTTTCACTTGGTGATAACTATGTTGCTCAGTCATGCTTGGCGTGGTCGGTTGACTGGCACTCGGTTATTTCTCTATTGCTTGGTGTTCTTGCTTACCGACTTGGTTGTTTGGATGGATCAGCTTGGCCAACTGGTTCCTTTGATTTGGGTCACGTTCCTTGAGTTATGGATTGACCATTGGATGTGTGGGGACCTAGATCTAGCATTTTTCATTCTTCTATGTGGATCTGATGACTGCCTGAAGGCTGGCATGGATGATTTTATTTATTGTAAAGCTATTTGTAAACCGAATGATGTTTTGGCATTTAATAATTGTTCATAGGAGTTGATTATTTCGTCTAGCTGACTTGTGGCTGAGGATGAGTATTTATAGGATGTTTGGGTAGTTGTTTAGGCATCAGAGGGGAGAGAGGTGGGAGTTAGTAGCTTGTGAGCTTATGCACAGGAAGATTGCTTGGAAGTTTTGAGTACAAGTTTAGATCTTTCCTGGATCCCTACCAGTGTCCTGTCATGTTGCAGACCTGGGCTAGCTAAGTGATGAAGTTGTGGAAAAGATTTAGATTCTGTGAGATCTTGTAGATTGTTATTTTCTTTGTACTTGGCCATAACCGGGAAGGCCTTACAGCCTGACACATTGCATGTAATTGGTGAATTTATGAATAAATATCTGTTTTATATTAGATCTGGTATTATTGTTGTGTAATTCTGTTGTGTTGTTGTTTGGCTGCAAGTTTGGATAGTCCTTAATTGGATTCTCCATACCTGACTACATCAGAGTATAACTTCTTTCTCAGAAAGAGCTTATTTACCAAGGATTTTCCTTGATAAATATCTCCCAACTTCTTCCACAAAGAACATGTAGATTTCTCTTCATGGGCATTCAACATAACAAAATTTTCAAGGCTCAGCCTTATCATTCCTCTGGTCTTTTGAGCTGCCAGATCCCAATCTTCATGCTTCATGTCTGAAGGCTTGTTACCAAACACAGTGATCCACATATCTCGATCAACTAGCATAGCTTCAACTTTAAGTTTCCACAACTCAAAGTTTGTGCCATTGAACTTTTTAATGTCTATTCTCCTTGATATACCCACCATCTCAATTTCTAAATGAACACTTTTCAAAACCCCACTAGAACCAAATTGACACAAATGACCAACCCTGCCCAACAAGGATAGAAAAAATGGTTTGGCTCTGATACCACTTGTAAGGAAAGCAACGATGCGGAAATGTATTCCTAATGCCAAGTTACAGGAGAAATAATAAACAGTTTGAATCTACTTCAGAATATTGAGATAAGAAAAAGAAACAAGAACATAGAAAATCGCATGTACACAAGATAAACATAGGAGACCAAAATTTACATGGGAAACTCTTTCAACAAAAACCCATCATCGAAAATCCCAAGTGTCTTCTTTGTATAATAGTAACCAATGTTACATACAAACAACAATGTATTATTGCATAGGCTCAAATTGTGTTACAATCAACCTGACTTTACACCACTTTGACACTCTACTATTTCAACCCTCCATTCCTAACGAATCTCACAAATATTTATACACTTTGCAATTCGTTATGGAATTCGGTTATGTCAACCATCACTTTGTAGAATGGTCAACCAAATATGCCTCACACTATATCAGAACTAAAACCCAAACTCCTTAAATGGCAGCATACTGGAAATGGCACATACTAAAATTGCCACCATGTTGACATCATACTAGAAATCCCACTATACACATACCCTGATAGGCACCCGTACTGGAAACTACCATCATACCAAAATCATTGTGCTCATATCAGCACTAGTCTCTATGTACGACTTCACTATACTAGCTTCAGCGTACTCGTCATACCACTTCACCATACTAGGCCTCCTTGTACCATCTCTATCCTACTAGCAACAAATTCAACATACCATATTTGTCGTACTACTTCATCATGATCCTCGCATAATGGTTGCAGCGTACAACTATTGACTACACCGTAGGTCCTTACTTCTCTTATCGTGGACCTCGCACAATGGACTCCTTGTACGATGAGCTCACCATACGGTGGCTTCACCGTACTTTTTCATATTCCAACAATCTCCCACTTGACAAAGTATTTTCTAATATCCATAGAGTTATTCAACAAGGCTAATAAGCATCAGGATCTTTTAGCACCATCAAGTATGCACATACAGTCTCAAGCCTCAAATCCATATCTGTCACATATACATAAAGAAGCTCTCATTGCACAACTAATGTCAGTCTGAAATGAATCATTTCAACAACATCACATTAAAGTGCAACAAAAAATTTGTAGCATCAAGAACATCAACAATACATCAACCATGTACCATGTCCTTCTACGTACACCTCTAGCTAAATGCCAACAATCTCATTACGATCTCTTTTGTAGATCCCCACAAGAAACTATAGCAACATCCAAATCTCATAACACATGGATCAAGGTTGTAAGATTCTCACAAGAAGATCAACCTCTCAAGTAGAAAATTGTTGAGCCAAACATACCAAGAATAGGGAATGAGAATGCTCATCAAGATATCCAAGTCTCCAAATAAGACTCAACTAAGAACACTCTCATCTTAAGTCCATAACAAAGTGAATGTCTCTCAGACTTCCTGCCGAAACCATCAACCGTTCCAACAAACACATCCCTAATCACAAGAGAAAACAACATCACCATCATCTATAAGTATCCATGAGAACATGTAATTGATCAGTACATGCCAACTCCAATTGCAACATAGCAATATCCAAAAAGTGATCAATATACTCAATACAAATAAAATAAACCAAGATCAATGTCAAAATTCCAACCATCACCTCGGGAACATAAACATGACAACATGATCTAAAACATCTCAATCAAAGCAATAACATGCTCCATATGAACATACCATAACACATCAAATACAAACATAATACACTCCTTTATCAAAGACCCTTTTGATCCCTCAAGATGTCAACATCTTCAGTCACATGAAGATAACCATCTCCAAATAGTAATTCAACAAATGTGAAAAGATCCTTATCAGAATATAAGACACCTTCCAACATCTACAATACTAGTGAAGATCATTTGCTACCAAAAGAACCTGCATCACTGCCAACTCCCACTTAACTATGGTGTCGAGTCACACATGGTATCTACATCACTGCCAACAACTCCCACTATATTGTGGTGTTGAGTCACACATGGCATCGTGACAAACATCTTCCACATGAAGATCAAATTAATCTAACCAATCATCCTCAGATGAGTGATTAGCTAAGGCAACACTGCTAGCATCTTCATCATCACTTTGAGAAGAATCTGAATTGAAAGAACTTTGCATTTTCTTTTTCTTTTTCTTCTTCACTTTTCAATCATTTTGGATATGACCAGCCTGCCCGCACTTGTAACACTTCACTTTGGACTTCTTTCCAAAATATTCAGACTTCATGTCCTTGCTTTTCTCCTTCGATCTATCTCTAATGACAAAAGCCTCTTTAGACACCTCAAAAGATTTCCTCTACATCTCCTGTGATAGAAGTGCAACAATTAGCTCATCCATTTATAATTTGGTGGTAGTACTTATGATTGCCATCATAAGGTGATCCCACAAATCAAGCAACGAGAACAACAATAACATGCAACACTTTTCTTCATTAATGAACAAACCAACAAATGTTAACTGTGCAATCACCATATTGAACACATTTAGATGATCTTTCACAACCATTCCTCAGTCCATCTTCAGAGATTACAACTTCTTTCTTAGGAAGAGCTTGTTTACCAAAGATTTTCCTTGATAAATATCTCCCAACTTCTTCTACAAAGAACATGAAGATTTCTCTTCATGGACATTCAACAAAACATAATCTGCAAGGCTCAACCTTATCAGTCCATTGGGCTTTCAATATGCTAGATCCCAATCTTCCTGCTTCGTGCCTAAAGGCTTGTTACTAGAAACAATGGTCCACAAATCTCAATCAACTAGCATATCTTCAACTTTAAGTTTCCACAACTCAAAGTTTGTGTCATTGAAATTTTCAATGTCTTTTATCCCTGATATACCCGCCATCTCAATTTCCAGATGAACACTTTGCAAAACCCCACTGGAACCAAATTGACACAAACGACCAACCCTACCCAACGAGGATAACAAAAATGGTTTGGCTCTGATACCACTTGTAAGGAAAGCAACGGTGCGAAAATGCCTTCCTAATGCCAATTTACAGGAGAAATAATAAAGAGTTCGAATCTACTTCAAGATATTGAGATAAGAAAAATAAACAAGAACATAGAAAATGTCATGCACACAAGATAAACACAGGAGACCAAAATTTACGTGGGAAACCCTTTCAAGAAAAACCCACCATCGAAAAGCCCTAGTGTCTTCTTTGTATTACAGTAACCAATGTTACATACAAACAACAATGTATTTTTTCATAGGCTCAGATTGTGTTACAATCAACCTGACTTTACACCATTTTGACACTCTACTATTTTATCCCTCCATTCCTAACGAATCTCACAAACATTTATACACTCTGCAATTCGTTATGGAATTTGGTTATGTCAACTATCATTTTACAGAATGATCAACCAACTTTGCCTCACACCATATTAGAACTGACACCCAATGTACCGTAAATGGCACCATACCAAACCACCCTACCGAAACAGGCACATACCAAAATTGCCACCATGCTGACACCATACTGGAATTCCCACTATACAGGTACCCAGATTGGCACCCGTACTAGAAACTTCCATCGTACTTGAATCACCATAGTCATACCAGTACTAATCTTTGTGTACAGGTTCACTATACTAGCTTCAATGTACTTGTCATACCACTTCACCATATTGGGCCTCCTCGTACCATCTCTATCATACTAGCAACAGCTTTAGTGTACCATATTTTTCATGCTACTTCATCGTCAACCTCACATACCAGATGCACCGTACAATTAGTGACTTCACCATACGACTTTACTTCTCCTATGATGGACCTCGTATGGTGGCTTCACTGTACTTTGTCATATTCCAACATCAACAAGATGAATGGATCAAATTCGAAGGTTTTCATTTGAAAAATCCTTGGCATGCTTTTGAAGATTCAAAATAATTAGAATTGAGGTGGAAGAAAGAGTTATTATCACATCCCTTTGAAGTAAGACCAGGTCTCATTAGAATATCTAGAACTAGTGTAACCTCGTGGTCTAATAGATCTAACAGATCTAAAGCTAACTGACTTATGAAAATTATTTATTTTCTTTAGACTAACGAAGAAAGGTGGACTAAGAATCAGGAAATATTAGGTCCTTGACTTTAGAAAATATTAAATGTTAAGAGCAACCAACAACTAATATGTGGGGTTGACAAATAAATGACCTAAACCCTCCAACTCATGACTTAAAGTTGCCCATTTATAATAGAAAGTCTACATAAAAATATAAATGCTAGGGTTTAGGGTTTAAGGATGCAAGCATATGAAGGCTCAGGACCTAATATTTTAGCTTGTGCAACATAATTGAGGGTTCAACGAAGAAAATAAGCTAGAATTCTTCAAAGGATTCACCATATATTGAAACTATATTTAATACTAAAATAGTCTCATTTATGATTATGATGACCTATTTGTAATAAATAAAATTATTAATTATAAAGATAATTTGAATATTAAAAAATATTTTTAGATTCCAGAATTTGATTTCTACTAAAGTGTATTTTCAAATTTTCATGTGATATGTAGGAAGTGAGATCCTAGTCCATGTATGCAAACTAAGATCTTAAATCTACATCCAGTATATTATTAGAATCATAAGTAGGTTCAACTAAAGTCCTAATATGAGAGCTGAGTTACTAAGTGGTTTTATAACTCCTTTCTGATTGCTATGCATTTGAGATGTTGAAGTGTGTGTGAATCAACTATGTTAAATGATAGGAAAATAATAACTTTCAACATAAATAGTGAAATACAAAATTGATATTGAACACAGTAAACGAGATTAGAAAATGAGAAACATAGAGGAACTTGTAGTTGTTAGCTAGAAATAGAAATGTTGGACTCGTATGATGGACACCCTAGTCTTAAGGTTGTCCAAATTGATGAAATGCCCAAAAATGCAATCGAGAGCTCTTGTACGCATATTTCCTAGAATCTCATCCAAAAAGTGTTATACAAGTCTGTAAACTGCCATAGTCCTAGAGCTTTTGCATGTTCAAAATATGGAAATGTTTGTTTCAATTTTCTTTCCACTCTTGTAGCCTCCTTTATTATTATATCAGAACCTACACACGTGAAAATAGGGAAAAATTGTTCTGATGTATAGAGGCTTGCCCAAGTCAAACCCCATGTTGGTGTTTCCACATCATGAAAAATAACATTGATGCAACATGCACTTGTAATAATCGAATATTGAAATGAAATGATTACACCTTATGTATGAAATCTTCTCATGTAATTTCATATAAAGGTGATGATGCAATTCTCTTTAGGCGTTTCCTCCAAGTGTTGATGCAATAACATGATCACTAAAAATAAATCATGAACATGAGACCATACATGAATGTAAAGTGTTGTAGCTTGATGATTAGTATGATCTGATTTGTGCTTGATGATGTAGATTGCTCTTGGAATTGATTGGGATTGTAATGTATAATGAAACAAACCTTATAAATCATAAAATATTTAGATTCAAGTGAGCGTGAGAGAGTCTTCACCCTAGCCAATCCCCTTGGAGATTTGAAGATGTGGAATTTTTGTCTACCTTGCAGGAAATTAATTTCTTTGTATATTTATTGGAAAATTAATAATGGTAAAAAAGCCCTCTTTTGGCAAGATTGTCGGAATGGATATCCACCATTAGTGAAAATGGGAGAATTGCCACAAGTGGAAAATGACCTAAAATAGGTTTGGGGTAGTAGACTAAAATATTATTTTGTTAAGGATGGTGTAGCTTCTAATTGAATATCTTCTTGAAAGATTTCAAAGATTGAAATCTCCCTTCTATAGAAGGAGTTACTTTTTTCTCTACTTGAATGGAATCTTAAAAATGGATAGCACAGTGTCAAGCTTGGATATAAATTGTCGATGTTTGAAGAAATAAACAAATTGGGAAAGTGGCCTTATAAGATCTACTAAATAAAAGCAATTTTACCTAAAACAAATATTTTTTCATGGCTCTTTAAATAATAGAATTTGAAAAAGTAGTAGCTTTGTGAGACTTGGTATAGTTGAATCTTTCAATTGTACATTTTGTGGTCACAAGGAAGAAACAAATGATCTCCTAAATTGTTGAACTGTGAGGATGCACACGAATGTTGGAAATGAGTACAACAATAACTCTATTGGAGTTACCCATTAGATAATACTTTGGTTAAGGTATTCAATAATGACCCTTATTGTATAAGGATTCTCTATTTTGATCTTTAGGGTTGGTGACACCCGCACTTCTAATATGGAATATTTGGTGGGAGAGAAACTAGTGAGTTTTTAGAAACTATTTTCGAAGTAATTCATTAATTGAACATTTCTATTCCAGAAATAGTTATGGTGGACGTTCACAAAAATCAATCTCATAACTAGATCCTTTACCTCTTGGTATTCTAGCATTTTGAATTATTGGGCTTATTTATCAACCTTAAATCAATAAGCTTTTTGCACAACAAGTAATATTGATAGAAGTAGTACTTTTGGACTCCACCTCCTATGTCTCCTGCCAAATCAAATGTTGATGGTATAACAAGAGAAAAGTATAACAAGAGAAAATATAGGGCTATCTAGAGTTGGATGTGTAACTAGGAATGCGAATGGAGGAATTGTTCAAGCACTAGCAATTAAATTGCTAAATGTTTACACTAATGTGGAAAAAGCACATACTTCTTTGGATGGTCTAAAACTGGCCAAGAGTCTAAATTTTAGAATTTAGTTCATGGAGGGTGACTCTTTAAATATTACTAATGCCAACATCAAATAATCAAGGATTAACTAACAAATCAACTATATTTTAAAATATTCTCGGCATATTTTGGAAGAATTTGATTCTTTTTAGAATATAGAATATTGTTAGGAAGTAAACTTCATTGTTAATGCATTATGTAATCTAGTGTGTGACATGGAAGGAGGTATCCTCTTCTTTGATGAAAATGATTTGACAACTTATGATAATTTTATGCAGTTTAATAACAATGAGCATAGGACCTAGCCCCAATTCCTTTCCTAATAATCATGAGTTCTTTTTTGTAGGGTGGAATGGTTTATCTTGTTCATGGATGTATTCGTAGTTGGCATTGAAATTATTGATCATTGGGGAATTTATTTATAAATAAGTAGATGATCATGCCAACATATTTGCATATTCTTCTTGCATGAAACTTTACCAACTGGAGCATTTGTCCTTAGATAAGAAATAAAATTCATATATTACTCCCATTATTCAATGTACAAATTTTGATGAAAAGAGAAATTATTATATTTGATGAGAGAAAAATTGAAATGACATCTATTTATTCCAAGGTTCACATCATTTGGAGTAAACAAGTGATTCCATAACACTCCCAAGATCATTGAAAATTTAAACAAGAGAGAATAGCAAGAAATATTGCTTCAACAATGCAAGATTGATTGAATGATAATTGAGCATGAAAATGTACATAATAGGCCTTGCATATAAAGGCAATGTCAAATGAAGGATTAGACAAGATGATGGCATGTGTCATAATCCTATGTAATGAGACAACTAAAGTGTTGGCAAATGTATCTATATGAGTTGTCATGTGATAAGATCATGTGACAACTAACAAACCTTCTAGAATGTCAGCAAGTATCTAAGTAAACTTAAGTCATGTGAATAAGTCTTGATCTAGGATCTAGTGCAAACACTAGGTACAAGACCTTACTAGGTCTATACCTTATTCACACCAACACCTACTAGGTAAAGTTTGAATAGCTACAATGGAGTTGTGTGGAAAATTTTATCAAATGTGTACAAAGAAGTCAAATTTTTTTCTAGCTTCCTTGTGTCTCCTATATTTCTTTCAGATAACCTCTATTTTCCTCTCAAATTTGATGGAAATTTTACAATAGTATGGACTTGTTATTCAAATAGTTTTTTATTACGTTCATGAAGAATTCTTCACATGACACACTCTAAATTTCTCTATACAAAATTACGGGTTGCATAATGGTAAGGATCTTGTTGTTGGGTTGTTTCAAAGAAGGGATATTTTTAAGATTTATGGTTTATTTTTTGCATATTGTACTCTCAAGAACTTTCTATAAAAAAAGATGATACAAATTTGAATTTTGTACTTGTTGCACACAAAATTGAGCTTGGTAAAAAATTGTGTGAATTTGCCAATATAATTTCTCTTTTGTATATACTAAAGGAATGGTTGATTCAAAAGTTCAAGCTTCCAATATGAATATGGAAATTAACTAATTGATATATGCCATGTTTAATTTGTTTCCCTATGTTCTACATTGTTGTAGTACTTGTATGGGGTTTTATGTCTTGTTTTTGGCCTTTATGGTTATTTTTGTTCAATTACTTTTCATGGTGATTTTTAGATTTAATTTTAGTTTTATTTTTGTGTGAGATTTTTCCCTTCCACTATTTCCTTTAATGTAATATTTGCAGTGCTTAAGGAACCTATTGTAATGATCTTGTTTAGTATAATATATTGTTCAAGCCTTTGGCCTTTTTTTCTAAAATAATATTGGATGTGTTTAGCAAAATGTAAAGGAATAACCTTTTTTTTTTAAATTTCAATATCTAGATAGTCAAATTAAATACATACAACTCGACATAGATCAAATTAGATTAATTATTTTGACAACTAGGAATGATATATCAAATAGTTCAAATGTTAAATTAGGAATGTAGATATAGATAGAGTTAAGATAATTAGCTTTAGGACCACTATAATGATTAAGTAGATGATGTCATACCAAAGTTCTAACTACCTCGACACTAGAAAAGAATATTCTCTCTATATACTTGAGTTTAGAATTGGAACATTCATTCAACTCTATTGTAGTTAAATTATGTGACTTTTGTTCATTTTTGTTACCATGGTTTTATCTTGTCACAAGTGCAAATCTAATCTAGCTAATTGTAATCTCCTACTTTTGTTTTACTAAATTTTCTACCATGCTTTAACTACGAAAGATTGTTAGTATTTAAAACTACCTTGGATATATCATTAAATCACATGGTTTGTGTTCTCTTGGGTTGAAACCCTTGTTGATTTAATCTAAGTTAAAGTTCTAAAAGTAGGTGAAGACAACACTCTTCACTCATGTGACAATTGGAAAATGATGTTAAAAAATAGGATTAAGTTCCTTTTAGTGCTCTAAGCAAAGTATTTCTAGAATTATTATTCTCTTCAATTGAATTTCTACAAATGATAATTAATGCATGCTTGATATCAAATTGTGTATATTAAATATTTTTAAATACTAGATGAAAAAAATTACATGAAATACATAAAGATTAACTCAAGGTGGGAATTAATTGGGTTATTATTCACAAAACTTAAAATTGTACTTTTTGAAATTCAACAGTTAATTTTGTAGGTGTGTGATTGACTAAATGATTTTGAGTTGGGAATAAATGTTTAACACAAGGGTATAACAAATGTGAAATATATGGGATAACATTTATAAACATATGAGATGAGATCAAATAAATGAGCATATGTGTAAACGGGGATAACTCAAGGATCGGGAATGAGCCCAAAATTGTGCAAAGATTATGTTAATTATGTAGTTTTTACTAAGTCATTCTCTTTAAATAGACCTAAAACTAAATTGCAATTGATATAGGTATGTAAAATTCACCATAAAAAATAAAATATATCTATATAATTGATCACAAAGTATGATCTAAAAATATTAATACAAAACTCTTTTATACAATCTTCTTACAAGTTTGTTATCTTAGTTATGCATCAACACAAAGAGATATTTTGAAAAATAATTCATCGATAATGTTAATGGTTGATGAATATAGTATCCCTTGTTATACTTATTACTACCTTGAAAGATATTATTGAGTAGCTATCAACCTATCCAAGCTAGGATCCTCACTTGGAAAATGCAAGCTCAATAAAGCTACTTGCCAATACATCAACCCCATTCACCACACCATGTATTAGATGGTGGTCGAGATGGATATTGATACTAGCACTCTTGTTGTTGATGAGTTAGAGTGGTATACTTCATGTTTGACTATTAGTTTATGGTTATTTCATTTATTCTTATAAAGTATAAAGATCTATTTTATCATGATTTATCTTGTTATATATTGTTCGTACTACTTTTGTGTAGTTTAGAATGTTATGCTCCATTGTGGCCAAATCCTATGATTTAGCATTTTGATATTTCTTGTAAGAGATTTTATATATACAATATATTTACTAAAGCTTATTTAATACCAATAATAATAGTTTTTATATTGATTACTAAACATATATTCAATTTAAAGATTCAATCATCGAGACTCTAATTTACTCATCCTACAGTTTAATGTCCCTTTTAGCACATATCATTGTTTCACAACCCCTCCATATTGAGATATATTGACAGATTCCTCATGTGCCTCATATTGTTAATGGAGTCTAAATTGAGATCATCTTATTTTTAGATGCTCTAAATTTAGCATAAAACTAGGCGTGATTATTTTTCCTTTTCCTAAACTCATATAACTCTCTTCAAACCTTCATGTTTTATAAGGATCAAATATGTGTAGTTCTTTCTTGTAAAATGTGTTTAATCTTTACTAATATCTAATCAAAAGTTTTACTTCTACAATATTCTATACATAACAAATTGTTTTTTCATTAACCTTGTCTTTTCTTCTAAATTAAATAAGAATCCATATTATATGTATGTATGTATGTGCATGTGCATATACATATACATATACATATATACTTTATTTGCAACTTCTACCTCATTATTCTTAATTAATTTTTCTTTTAAGTTTTCATTATACCTTTGAATCCATTAAACTAATTTTAACCTTTCGTAAACATCACTATCATTATCATTATTTTTTTAATGATATATTTAAGTAGTAATCAATTGTTTTTATTAGCCTATGTTAGACACATTAAAAGTGTGTAATGCAACATTCACATTTGCTCCTTAGTGCTAGGAATCCATGAAAGCAGCCTTACCTCAGCCACCCCACTCCCCCAACTACCCAAAAGACATCTTATTATTATAAAGATGACATCTTAGCAGTTAATTTGTTTTTTCTTATGTAAAGCATTGTGGTGCCTCGTTAAGTATATATACTTTTGAGAGAATAAATCAAATCTTACTATAATGATAATGGGAATCCTTCATCTCTATAAAGAGTGGATAAAATCCCTTTATATCTATAATAATACGTGGATGAAACCCCTTTATATCTATAACACGTGGAAAAAGCCCCTTCTTTCTGTCTATATTCATATTATATGAAAAGGGCCAAATATTTTGGTCAACATACTCTTTCTTATGAGTCTTCTTTATTGTACGTATTTATGTCAAAAGGTTAAGTAAATTTTATAAGTAGATTGGATTAAGAAAAATTTTAATGGTTGTAAAATTATATATTTGTGTTTTTTTTAAAAATTGGGTATGTTTTGTTTAGAATGTTGTATATTTAATAATTAATTTATAAAGATTGTATGTGGAATTGGTTTGTTATATTTTAAGTTCTAATTTTCTTTAATCTAGAAGAACATGAACCTTGTTATCTAGAAATACTTCAAAATGTGTCTAAATATTTTTATTTGTTACATAACTTAGATATCAAGGTCAAAGTAAGTGAGTTTAATCAAGCTAGATTATATTAGAGAAATCATGCACATCAAATCAAATCGTCAAAAAAGATTGAGTCTCCCCATATGGAGGTCATGCTCGTAGACATGAAGACCAACTAGAGTGATAGATATTTAAATTTTCATACCTAAGATCTTTGTCATAAAGAGCCCTAAAAGTCGATAACTAGCATGAATTAGTTGCTAGCATCCACCACATTATTTCCTATCATCAATTGTTGAGCTAAGAACTATATCCAATTAGTTTAATTTTCACATTTGTTTACATTTATGGCAATGATCAACTCATTTACATTATTTAGCAAGCTTGACTTATCTTGCACCCCTAATGGCTTTCCCTTCCCAGTTATAATTTTAAAAGTAGGTTGGAAAAAAAGCTTTTTCCAAAGAAGTGGAAGGATGAGATTGTCTACTACGCCCCAATGGGGGATGAGATCAAGTCTCATGTGCAGCTAGACCGCTATCTAAAAACACATCCTAGTGGCCCCTCCAGTTCATCTTTCAGCTGGACTACAGGCAGTTTGAATGCCTGCTCACATATTTCTAGGCCTAGCTTATTCAGTGATGTTGGTGGAGGGGCGTCTGGGCCTTCTGCGGTTACCGGGAAGGGGCCCCGTGATCCTGGGGGATTGGTCTCTGTTAGTCCATTTTCCTGTCAATGCAAAATTCTTTGAAAATGATCTTTTCCCTGCAATCTTTGTTAGATGTCCCACCCTGCTGCAAGCTTGTTTTAATGTGCGAAGAAAATTCATAATGTTTCATGGTGTGCGCCCTTAGCCCTGTGTTCTTCATGTTGTCACCTTACTCCAGTTCAGATCGCATCTCCTAAATCGTAAAACCCAGGGAGAAATTCAAGTTTCAAGGTCTGCAGGAAACAATTTCAAAATATGCCAAAATGTCAAAAACCTATGATGTTTTCTATCTCCTTTTTGGTCTGCATGAAAACCCTTGATGTTTTCGCATTCCTTTGTTACCTTTGTGTCAATGTGAAAACCTTGGATGTTTTCGACCTCGCACTTCTGCCCTGTTTGTTGGCATTCCCTAACTGCGCAGGTCTGACTAGATGGTGGGTCCAGGTCTTCAAGGGCTTTAAAACGATTGGTTGTTGCATGATCGCATGTCAAAAATTTCAGACATGCGACCATGCGATCGGTTACCTTTTTGTGCTGGGGCCCGTTGGTGATGGAAGTGTTGTGGTCCCGCTGGCAGTCTTGTGGCCTTGTCGCATGATCGCAGGGGCCATCTTTCGACCATGCGATCATGTGACAAGGGTGCCACGTTGGTGGGGAGCGGTGACATGGTGCTGATGTGGTGGTTTGTCGCATGTTCACATAGCCCTTTTCCTGGCTATGCGATCATGCGACAACTGTTTGGACGTCGTGGTTGCGGAGTTAAGGCGGGTCCACTATGCGGGTGTTGCCGAGTTGTTCATTTTTTATTAGTTGTTGACTGGTGAGGTGGCCGAAGACTTTTCAAAGGGGCCCGCAACTGTTGTGAATTAAATGTGGCCGCTCGATTTGCCGGGAAGGGGAAGAGATCTACAGCCACATTTTAATTTTTGTCAACTAGCCATTGCATTTGAATTCAAATCTGTAGAGGGCTTTCCCAACGACAGGAAGGACTGGTTTTAAATGTTTTAGCGGCCTGATTGGATTTTTTGGTGGCGTCAGTGGTTTCAGGGTGATTTGGTGATTTTAATGATTACCCGCCATAGTCTTTTTCCGAGTGAGGGTTGACATGGAGGTGTGTCACATGTTCGCATAGCCCTTTTCTTGGCTACGCGATCATGCAACAACCATTGTTTTGCAGGGTTTTTAGGCAGTTGGTTGTTTGTGATGAATGTGTTAGCTCGGAATTGATTTTGCAGGGCAGTTGTAGTTGCGATGATGATGAAGAAGATCTGGGTTGTTGTCCTGGTCCGATCTTGCTTCCTGGGTGCCGCGATGAGTTAAATGCAAAGGATTGTTGTTTTGGTGTGGGCGGCTAGGGTTTTGATGTATGTCAAAGATCTCCATGGTTAGTACACGTGAAGTCATCAGACTGGCTCTGGCATTGAAGTTGTTCTTCCCACAACAAGAAATCACTTCTACTTGTGATCGCAGTTAGTCTATGATGATGAAACCAATGCAAATGTACATCAGCTTTGACCTGATTTCTTCCCGGGTTTCTAGGCTTTTCTGCAATCTTTCATTTCTTGTTGTACTGGGTGGTTGCAGACTTAATTTTTGTGTTCTAAGTGATCCTTTGCTTGTTGCAATTCTTGTTCCTATAAAAGGATTTTCAGGATCATTAGGAAGGGTTCAAATTTTGATCAGTTCCAAGGGTTCTGGTTTCTATTGGTTCCAAATGAAGGGTCCTTTTCCTATAGATATTTCCTTTTCTCTACATATAGAGTTCCCTCTTTCCTCTCTGGTTTTCTGATAATATAATACAGATTGTAATAGTGTGTCCTATGTATGAGACTCAATATATTTCTACTGTTATCAGATTGTCTCCATTTGAATCCTGAACTTATTGATTATAGCATCAAGGGTGTTGTAGTTTTTCTATTTGCATTTACAGTGAGTGTCTGCAATAGAGTTGTCTTCGTAGAGATAACTGAGTTCAAGATTGGTTTTCAAGTGTGTATGAGCTGAGATATCAAGGGTGTCTCATGCTTGTCTTCCAGTGGATGTTGGTTAATGTATCATCTATTTATAGGTCTCTTCTAAGGGGAGGGTTAAAATCCTTTGAATAGGTGATAACACATTTGGGTACACAGGTGGTTTGATAATGTATGGTCTGATCAATGGTGTGTGGTTGATGTAAGGCATCACCATATTTGAATGTATTGTCTTCTTGTTTCATAAGCTCTCTGTTACAGTGAGGTCTTTGACTCTGCTGCCCAATGGATAAGGCACTGGTCTATGAGAGACTTAGGGTATCTCAAGGGTCCTTTCAACCCAACATCAATCATTTAAATCAAATACCTTTCCCTTTCATGTTGGTAGTAGTAGTAGGAGTTTCTCTCTAGCCTTTAGACTCATTCTATGCAAGTAGGGTTGTTGCATAAGGATTGGCTTCATTGGGGTACAAGTTACCTGAAGGGGTTTGAAGACTATTCCACACTAATCTGTCTGCAGGCCTTTTATTCACCAAAAGGATGTCATGAATGTGCAGATAAGGCAATACCCGCCTGAGTGATGTGGAGCTCAAAGAAAGAGGAGGATGTTCTCTATCCTCATCAATTGGACTATTTTCTTGTCAAACTTGAGTGCCTACCCTGAGAATCAAGCCCATCTTTTGATTCAAGTTTGGTCCTGTAAGGAAAAGCTCCAACAGTCTCTTCGGTGCCGACTTCTTCTTTGGCCGCTGGTTCTAGGGGCCCTATTCTCCCCGTTGCTCCCACTTCCTCCTCTCTGTCTCCAGCTGCGGATGATCTTAGGTTTTCTGGTCAGCAGCAACCTCTCATGGCGGGCTCTTATGCTAAGGTTATTATCAAGGCTTTGAATGGGCCTAGGGTTTCTTCTAGCAGTGTGCCTTCCATTGCTCTAATTCTAGTAAGTGGTTCTCTTTTTGTCAAGCTTTCTATTGTTGCTGAAGGGGACTTGGAAAATAGTACTGAGGTCTTTAAGACTCATGGTCTGATATGTCATTTTCGGGGTTTCTGGCCCAGTTTCCCCTAACTGCATGATTGGGTGTCTCGAAGATGGGAACAAATAATAACAGATAATGTTCATATTTTTTCTTTAACTAAAGGGTTCTTTGTAGCCAAATTTGATAGAGCTAAGGATAGATCTAAGATCTTGTGTGAAGATTTCTTCAGCTGGGAGGAGGACAAATTTATGCTTATGGTTAAATCATGGCACCCCGATTTCAATCCTTCCTCTAAAGTCTTCAGTAAGATCCCTATTTGGGTTAGGCTCCCTTATCTCCCCCCTTCATCTTTGGCACGATTCCTTCCTTGAGGAAGTGGGGGAGGTTTTGGGGGAGTTCTTGACATTGGATCATGACTCTTCTAATATTTATCATTCTACCCTTTCTACCCTTGCCCGCATTCTGGTAGATATTGATACCACATTGGGTCTTCCAGCTGAAATTAAAATTGAATAATATATGGCTTCTTCGAACCAACAATTGGACTACAAGGGTATTCCTTTTAGGTGCAGAAAATGTTTTAGGACTGGTCATATTGCTGCTCATTGCGGCACTAATTTTAAAAAGAAGAAATCCTCTTATACTTGGTGGAAGGGTGCTTCCATCCAGCATTATATAGTATTGAAAAACTCCTCTCAGCATTTGAAAGAGGTTGCTCCTATTTTGGGATCTAAGGTGCCTCTTGTGGAGGTAGAAAGCTCGTGCCCTATTCTGCCTCTTGTTGATCCTATTGGGCTTGCTGATGTTGCTAGTTCTGATCATCCTGTTGAGCCTGGTCCTATTCTTCCTTCATTGGTTGATGCCAAGCTCTCTGCTAGCGGTTATGTGGTTGTTGCTTCTGTCGGCTCTACTGGTGTTTTGGATGCTAAGGACTCTGGCTCTCCTGTCCCACTCACTGGAAACAAGTATGGCCATGTGTTGGTTGTCCTGCTGGCTGGTTCAACACCTTTGCTGGGAGTTGGATCTTCTATCTTGGATTCGTGGTGCTAGCAGGATGAGGCTACAAGAGTTGAAGAAGGTTGGATCACAGTTAAAGGTAAACAATCAAAGAGATCCTCTTCTTCTTTTGACATGAGCCTTCGATCCCATAAGAAGGGGACTAATGGATAGCGTGTTTTGTTGCTATCTACTTCGAACTGTTGTTTCTCAATGTCTTATTTTGGTTGTATTCTTTGTCTGGTGTGAGGGTTTCTGGCCTTTTGTTTTGGCTGGTCTGGTTCGAATTGGAAGCTTTTAATGTTCTATCTTAAGTGTCATCTTTGTTAAATGGTTTCGAGGTCCCTTTAAAACCTATTGTTACCTTAATAAAAAAATATATATTTAATCACATACAATCCTCCATATGACTTAGATTGTTATATTTCATTACATCTAAGTTTGTTATTGATGTCATATAAATTTGCAGTAATGAAACATGGAAAGACTCTTAAGCTTATGGGTTTCCCATAGGTTGGAATGAATCTCTAGAGAAGGTTGGTTCTAACCTAACTTTCCCATTCACTTTTGAGAAAAGGGAAAAGAGACCTTAAAATAGAAACTATGTGCTATTGAAGTGATGCACCAAATGATTGTTGCTAAAACCTATATTGTTGTTCCTTGCACTGTTTACTCAACAATAAAGCTGATTTTAATCAAAACTCAAGACTTTGACATTTTCATGCATCAATATTTCATAGAAAGATTTGGTAAATTTATGATTTTAGAAGGAAATTACATATTTTCACAACTAACACTATGTGTGACCTAAACAATATATGTACTTTCTTTTTGAAGGTATTGAGAATTGAAACATAGCATAAAGAGTTTCTATATATCATCAAATAAGTTACATCAATTATATAGTTTGATCACAAAAACAAAGTCCTTTGAAGGCAAAATTATCTTGCTTAATTGATGAGAAAGGTATATACAGCTAGAATAGATCTTCGAATGCTTTGTTTTTATCTTTTTGTTGGAAAGAACTCTTACATGTTGTAATGCTTGGTAGAAAATTACAAGAACCCCCAAAAATTGAGACCAAAAGTCCCTACATAACTTTCTCTCACGTGGGAGAGAAATTAGGGCATGCATTAAAAGCATTTCATGGCTATTCCTTGTTCTATTGTAGGCTTATTGAACTCCATATTGGCGTTGGAATGGATTCTTGAAAAAGCTCCTCACAAACCAATGGTTTTCTTTTAACCCCTTGGATGCTTGCAACTATTATCATAAGTGTTACTATGTACCAATTGTCCCATAATCCTCTCTAGCTTCTATGACTTCTCCCAGTTTTTAGGCTACATGAAGATGTTGGAAGTGATTAAATTCCTTAGGAGGGTGTGGGAAATCATCAAGGGTTAAATACTTCGACACTTTCCTCTCTATCATTACAGGCTCGAAGTCACTTGCAATCTTGTGCTTGAATCCTTACATCTCCTTGCAAACTGAAGTCATAGTCTTCAAGTTCTTTGGCTTTTATGTTTGTTAATAAAACCTTCATTTCTTTGTCTCGTGTCTCTCACAAATACATGGGAAACTTATGCCATTGTTATATTCTTTTCTTGGCACCACTATATACTCATTTAGCCATCCTCATACTTTTAACTACCTTGTAGGGTGTATGTTCAGTCTTTATTCTTTTGCATTCTACTTTTCAATATCGTCGTAAGAATGTCATTTCTTATAAACCTCCTAAGAAACCTTGCCATCAAAGTGCCACATTTTCTAGGACTTTCCTTGCTTTGAGACTCATTTATTCTATCCTTGAACTATTATCTTCCCTTTTGGCATTGGACTCTACAAACTAAATCCATGTAGGTCATTGGTAAGACAATGTCACATATGCTTGTCAAAAAATCTTAGCAAAAAACAATTGATATCTTGACAAGAATTGTACTCTTCTATCTACTATCATCTTTTTCTTTTGCATGGACATGGTATGGACGTATAAAGGTTCTCTTAGCAAAAGAATGCCCTTAACTGAAAATGTATATTCTATTTCTAGGGAAAACAATATTGTCTACTTAGAATCCTTTTGTCTACTAACTATTCATTAAAGTGCATGTTCCCTGTCATTTGATCCCTTTATGCCAACAAGGTCTCTTGCCTTCATTTTTGTCTTGTCATTTGTAATGCATCTTGCATCTTGCATCATATGTCATGAGACTTACCTCCGCTGTCCTTTGTAATACAATTTGCATGACATGTCATGATACTTTGCCTCTGTTGTCCTTTGGTCTTTCTTGCCGCAGTCACGATGCTTACAACGAATCCTTTGTCATGCTTTAAATGTTAGGGACATCATGGATATTTACTGTCCCTCAGTTTGATGATTTGGCACTATGTTTCTTAGTCTCTTGTTCATAATGGTTAAGTAGTAGTTTTGGCTTTTGTTTTGGTTTTCAAAAACCTCTTGCTTTAGGTTTAATCACTATGGACTATCATTCTTCGCAATCCCTTGACCTGCAACTCTTATCTTCCTATCTCTACCAGCTGCTCCAGAACACTATATAACAGCTCTTAATGCTTTCACTAAAGGGTGTAAAATGTTCTCTTTATCTTTAGTCTATAATTTGACCCTTCATTTCCTTAGGCATTTATTGTCGTCCGTCACTTGTGACCTTTGCTCTTGAATTTCTTTTGTTCTTTTTGTCTTTTTTTTTTTTGCATTTCATGAACATCCAACTTCTCTCTTTAAATTGATACATTGAGGACATGTCAGCATGTTGGGTGCCGTGTGCAATGTTTTTGAAAAGTACTTGGCAAAGATAAGCCAACTGTTTTTGAGCTCTAGGCTATCATGGCACTGAAAAACAAAGAATGATATCCAATGGACCGTGAAAGAAAAGAAAAATAAAGAGTTTAATGGCAGTTTCCATTCCACAGCCTTCTTTGGCACATCAACCTCAGCCAAGAAACATATTTATTGCTGCAGCTCAGGGCAGCAACCTGAAGTACATTGGAGTTTACAAAACTAATCAGACAAATTACCAAATACAAAATCTTCCTTTGATAATTTTGTTGAAACTTCCAAATCTATATATTGGAGCTTGACATGATTATTATGTTGGCATCCTGAACTACATTGGAGGTTACAAAACTAATCGGACAAATTACCAAATACATAATCTTCCTTTCATAATTCTGTTGAAACTTCCAAATCTATACATTAGAGCTTCACATGATTATTATCTAAGTTACCGATTCGGGTGCGGATGCGAGATGCGAGATGCGGATGCGCGGATGCGTGAAATTTTATTTTAGGGGATGCGGATGCGTTTGGATGCATGTATATATATATATATATATATATATTTTTTAAATATATATATATATATATATAATTATATATAATATATATTATTATATATATGATATATGCAAAGAAGTGCAAGAAATATACAAAAATAAATCATTTGATAGTATGAATCAGAATAATGATACTTCATCATTGATGGTCTTGCAAATCCATCACTAACTGGAAGCATTCTCTGTGTTAAGACCATTCTTATGATACTCAAACAACAGGTGCACTTAAGGTTAATTTTTGCTTGGTGGAATACAGGAATGATCTAATTTGGCTGATGCCATTTTCATCATATTCGGGCCAAGCTATGAAGACAATGTAGCAACTTGGCAAGTTTCAAGCTTTGAATATCAATCTTCAAGAGCAGCTTTCTGAATTTTGGTTTGGAGGCTGCACCTCGTTGAGTAGATTAATTAATAACTATAATGATATTAAAGCTCGCTTACAAGCATCTTCAATAACCTCAGTTCTCTGTAATAACAGGCTTGCGAAAGCACCCTTTGAAGAATTGGTTCTGTTTTCCTAGTCATTTCACTGTTTTAAACTGCCATGCTACCTCTTGGAAAACTTACTAATAATAATTTAGACGTGGATAAAACCATGTAGCATTGTAACTTAAATTAGATGCCTCAGGATGCGCCCGGATGCCCTGTGGATGCCACCCGGAAGCGCATCCCGGGCCCCCAGATGCATTGTGATGCACTTCCGGGTGGCATCCAATAGGGCACCCCGGCTCAGCACCTGCATCCGTCCGCATCCGCCTCTGCCTCCAGGCCTGGGCGCTACGCATCGGTATCTAAGATTATTATGTTGGCGTCCATTTGATAACTTCTATAAGGTGTAGCGCTCTGATGATGGAACTAGGAATTATGCAAACTGGCGGTTGACCTATCGACAACATATATTTCAATATCTGAAGCTGATTAGCTTATTTTTGCTAGCAGCTACTACTTAACTTATTTAGGAATTATTTGTAGGACTGCTGCCTGATAAATGCTTATTTTTTCTGCTTGGTAAGTGTATTCTGTCCTTGTCAAAATTCCAAAAATTCCCTTTTGGAAAAAATCATTTACCATCAACTAACTAACAGCAGCAGAAGATCATAAAAAGAAGCTAATCCACATGACTCAAATAATAATAAGCCCATCACCTGCTGAAAAAGAATATCGAAGTTCACAACCCTGCAATCGAACACTACAATAATTTAAACAATGTGCTTTTCAAATAATTTAGGCAGTATTGTAAGAAAAAACATGAGATATAAAATAGAATAAATGAATGCTTGCAACTGAAAAATGGGTCAAAAATATTCTCGCGGAAGGTATTCAATCCACCCCCGGCCATGAACCTTACAAAATTCTTACAGTGTCCAGTTCTCCAAATGATACAATATCCCAAATCTACAGTATAAAAGAGCGTAATTCCCTTGAATGGGAACAAATAATTTGAGTTTCAAACTACACTAATGCTACAAAAGTGTACAAGTATGGTACAAGAATTTTTCATTTAGTCTCTTTATATGTCACTGGTTTGAGGTTTGAAGTACAGCTATTCTGTTGAAGTGGTCGGTTTGTTATCTAGCCGCATCACAAGTATACAACTCTGAAATTTAGCTTTATTCCTGCAATATAGTATAGAAGTTGTCTCCAATACTATTATTCGACAGATGGGAGCTCAGATGGGCCCTCATATAGAGCTGATGTACCATGCAATCGAATTCTCAGCAACTTAGCACTGTATGTTTCCCTTTCCGAGGATTGAAAGAATGGAACAAAACGCAAATAGAATACAACAATTGTGTAAGTAGAAGAATTCATCAAGCACCACTCAGTAAAGGCACATTGACAGAAATCTCCAACTGAAAAAAAATTGTACTCTTTTCAAGTTTATGCTACAATGGCTTCCAAATTTTCCATGTTCTTCTCGCGACACATGCAATCTGGTGCAGGGAAGGTATATACTGAAGCATTGACTTTTCTTAGTTCAGTTCCCTTAACATCACTATGATGTCGCATGGCATGCATTTGTTGCTTAAAAGTCTTCCAACTGCAACAGACACCACCAATAATGTGACTCTATACATGCAAACAGTACAAATGCTACTAGATTGATAATCAAATCAAATGTAAAGCTCATTGAAGACATCAAGGTTTACATTAAATATTACTCTTTTAATAATATAATGAAATAGATCTAACTTTAATTGATGAATGCAACAGCAAGATCTTCATTGCCCTGCTAAATTCCTTTCCACAAAAAAAAAATCAAGGGAGAGCCAATTTTTAGTTTTGGTTGAATAAGTCCAACAATAAAGATATGAACAAAGCTTAGAATAACCTTAAAGGTGACGATTATGTGGCTTCCATTAAGCTCCCTAAAGCAATCTACTCCTTTGATGTCTCGTGTGATAAGTGGTCTGCCTTCTTTAGTTCCATATATCATAAGTTTGTAGTAACACATGCTTTCGCAAGAGAATCAAAATTTCCTATGATCTCATTCACTTGCAAGGTCTACCAGAAAGGCTACCCAATGGCATCATACCTCTATAAAATTGTAACTGATGCTCTTACATATTTGTAACAAAGGCAGGTTGTGTGAAAGAACAGATAGAATCTTCTTACTAGGTAGCTGTGATTTAGTTAGTGCATATTTTGTAGATGACACTTTAACCCTAATTTAAGGCAACAGGCAACGTTTGGACAACTTTTTTGAAGCATCTGATGCAGTCATACCTCTTATCCTTTCAAATATAATTTAGCCCTCTTCAAAATCTTTCTTTAGATGCTTAACATCTTGTTTGATAATCATCTTTCCCAAGAAAATATTTACATGAATTTCAAAAATTGGTATACAAAATATAATTTATAAACCAATTATCTATGGACCAAATATACTGACCTTATCTTTGGATCATCTAATAGAAGAGCCAACTTTCTTTTGTCGGGTTTAATTGTCTTGCTGTGTCCTCCATATAAGTATCTTCGGTGCCCCATCAGAAAATGAGGAAAGTTTCCACCTTGAGTTGTGACAAAAACTTCACCGTGTAGGCAAACAGTGTAGTCTAGTGCAGCCATTCTTGACGAGTAATTCTAAAACAAATACAAAGCCAAGGTAACTAACAATATTGTAAAATAAAACTTTGGATATTAAAATTTTAAACTGACAAACAGCAACCACAAAAAACATTTATAAATGGTAGAACTATGCCCACGAGCCTGGGATCTGGGGTGGAACACAAGGTACCTTGAAAGGAGTAAGTTCATCAGTTGTGGCAAGTGATTCTTTCGTCTGTAATAGAGGAAACATTTGCTTGAGGGGCAACATGGTCTTCTCTGCCTTGTATATTTTCCCAGCTGCTAAATAAATTGATGTGTTGTTATCAAATCCCATTCCTCGAAGCATCATACCAACCTGTATGATTATCAAAGTTCAAATGATCAATTTCACAGACCATTATACAACCTATGTTCTCACGCCAACAGACAAGATTAAATGATGTAGTAAATTCTGTGCATGTTAAGTTATCTACATAAATAGAAACCCTGTGAATGCTTTAGCCTTCAGTTTCAGCCATTCAGGAACTGGACATGTCCACATTAAATTATCCTACCAATATACAACACTGCTTAGATTTCCACTCTACAACATGGCATCAAAGACTAAATATATCTGTTTGTTCAAGACATCCTTTAATTCATAAATTTTGCTTGTGTTAGTTTTCTGAACTTGTTGCTTGGCTGCTGTTCTCCTTCTGTAGGGCACAAAAATCAGCAGCTCTGTTTATTTGTTTGTGTTTTACATTCTTCTCATCCTTCACCGAACACAGACCACCTATTTAGCAGAGGTCTTATATTTGAAGGGATTCTAAAGTTTAGCTGCAGTTCTTATTTCTTGAACAATGTGCTTTCTATCTTTTGCTTTGTTCACTTTCTGCTTTAGTTTTTAAGGATAAAGCTTATTTTCCTAACTTAATGCCCCAATGAAATGTGTATTTGTAAAGCTTAGATGATTCTCCTATTACATGGAAGAGGCCTGAGGAATATAACCGAGTGCAGAGCAGAAAAGATGCAGAGAAAGCAGCTTTGAGTGCAGTGTAATTGATTTCAGTTAATAGGAGATAGATTTTTTATTGCTGTTTGTATTTTCAGCAGAGCGTCTATGTAAGTTATCATACTCAGGTCTGCTGCTTTGATTGAAGATATAATTTACATTTAAGATCAGTTTTCTGAGTGCAATCTGGTGGTTTGAAAGTTTAACAATAATGACCTATTTAAGAAAAAAGGTTGAGATTCTAAAGACACTTCAAACAGGTATCACTCTGTTTATATCTTACAATGCCAGCTAGTCACTGAGCTCAAACTAGAAGCTCTATATTGTGATTAGGACAAGTTTTACATCATCCCATTTAACAGTTCACACGCTGAATGTTTAAAGTCCACAACTAATAAACTTTGTAAGTTGCAATAAGAAAATTTCCTGTGAGATTGGATTTTGAAAGACACCATAATATGTAAAGAGTGAGTTGTAAGATGGTCCAGATCATAAAAATATACCTCCAAGGGAGTTAATGGACATTTTCCATTCACCCTAATTTGCCCAGGTCTAATAATACGGCCTGTTCTGTTGAACTTGCCCCTCCAGCCTTTTTCTCGAGCAACATCCAACTCTTCCTTTTCTTCCTTGCCCCCATCATATACACAACACGAAAATGCTACCATATCCTGCAAACCAAGCAGGCAGCACATCTGGGTTAATCCGGTATAACTGCAATTGGGTTAACTGCCAATAAAATTGGATTTAAATAACAGAAAAAGAAGTAAAACAAAGTGTAAGCACCTCTTCAAATCGAAGATGAACAGCAATAAATTTTCCATTGCTTGTGGAGCTGTGCTTAATCATGCGTTGTACTAACTGGTCTGCAAGGGCAGCAATCGGTTCAACAAACCTTAGTGCTTCATAATTTGCCAAACATCTCATACGCTGAATCAGGGGTGGAACCTCTTGTGACAATCGATTGGCAAATGGAGAAATCCGTATCACACTGCTCCATGAAAAATGCAGCATTAGAAAAAACAGAACCTGCGAACTTTTTGCTATACAGAAAATAGGAAACAAGAATGCCAACCAAAACAAAGATTCCTATTGCACAACTACAAGAAAAATTAATTTCTTCATTTTGCAGTGTTCATTTTGTCAATTTAAGGAAATGTCTTTTCTCATTGTCGGAGAGCTTTCAAGATGGCAGTGGATTTTCTAGGTAACTGCGGGGTAGACCAAGAACCCCTTATGGCTCTTTACACAAAACATTCTACATCTTGGTTTAGGGCTAAAAAAAAAAAACAAATTCAAAACCCCTTCAATGTAAAGTGCCTGAAAGGACTGTTGTCACAAATTCACCAATTTGTTTTTTGAAATCAATCAACACAAACCAAAAGTTATTTCTAATCACTAAGATCCCAATTTGGAAACGTAAGACTAAGAACATACTCAAACGGGATTGTGGACAGGCAAGTAATTACAAACCACTAGTAGCACACCATCCAAATTACAAGCAGTGTCAAAAGCAAAGCATATAGCAAAATTGCTCAATGCTAAACTGGAAAATAATATTATACAAATTCAGATCAATACCAACCTAGTAGCTAACAAGCGGAATTGTGTCACATGCCATAATGGCAAGCTATATCATCCAATTCTGAATCAACATCAAATTGTTGGAAAATAATGTACAAATCAAAAGGGATCTATCTGTGAACCATTGAGGATCTTCTTACAGTAATAACATGGATCTAGCATTGAACCATCCAAGATCTTCTTTCAATATCTAATGTCATTTCTAATTAGCAATAAACTGTCAAATTTATTACAAATTGGAATGGTAAGCTATTAATACTCCTCTATAACGAGATCTAAAAATTAAGTCAAACAGTTGCCGAACAATCTAAAAGTAGACATTTTGTCAAACAGTTGGAATGTAAACTGCAAACACATAAAATATCAAAATAACTACCCAGATCAACTTGATATAATTTTCAGAGTGCAAAAAGGAACAAATAGTGCTGCAACCATGCAGACATTGTTACTACAGAAATCAATTACCAAATCCAATATAAGTGATAGAACAGCATACCCAGAAATACATGATGATGAATAGAATATTATGCAAGTGCGAAAAATATGATAATGAACAGCAATACGGATTGGTAAAATCAGCAAATAGTGTAATTGTCTACTAGCAACAACAGAAAAGACTGTTTTTACACTGGTATGGCTTCCCAAGGATAGTACAGCAGGCTGCAAACCAAAAATTAAGTTCTTTAAAATGTTCAGTAGCCCGCCAGTCATAAAGTAATATTACTTGCAGCCTTCACAAACTCTATGACTAGCCATGTCAGATTTTGTTGTACAGAAAACACAACATTGGCACGGCTTACTCTTCAAAAGTATAGTGCCTCTTTCCCCTCTTTCCTTTTTCAAATGCGTTTTGAGTCTTTAAAGGCTGTGATTAGAATGTGTCTATATGTCTGTGTGTACAGATAATATTGTTGGCAACAAAAACCATCTCCTTGTCCCAGAAACCCGTTGCCTGTTCCAAAGCTTTGTATAACATTGTCATTTTGTAAAATCAGAAGATTACAAACATACATACTCAAATCAAGATTTTGGATTCTTTAAAGTTTTTCTCTCATCTACTATTTAACACTTCCAAAAAGTAAGTTTATCCATCATCTAGATTTTAGATTCTTCAATATCTCCATCTTGTCTAGTAATCTAGCACTTGCAAAATAAGTTTCTCCATCTAGATTATATGCAAAAAGTAATATTGTAACAATCAATTGGCAAATGGAGAAATTTATGTAAATGGGGCCATGAAAAGAAAAGCATTAGAGAAACCAAATCACAAGCTTTACCAGACAGAAAACAGAAATATATATATATAAGAATCAAAGAAATAGATTGTGTGAATGCAGCTGCATTAAAATTCAATTCATTCTATATAACAAAAGGGTTTTTTTTCCATAAACTAGGATAGACATTCCATACACTAGTTACCAACTTGCTTAACTTCGACTTAAAAACTGAGAGCAATTAATGACTAAATTACTGTAGTAATGTTAAAATATAAACAAAAATTAGGGAGATAAACACAATGAAAAATGAGAACCAAGATACCTTGTAAACACAGTCATGGCTAAAAACTCGAGAAGTCATAATCAAACACTCAAACAAGTACTCCATATGGCTATTACAATTTAACTTTGGTCCATAGACTTTCTTAAGAGCTCTCAAAACTCTAGAACACACTGCCAACACCAATTACAAACTCTCCCAGTCAACTCTCTACCCTCAATAGTCAAGAACAAGAGATTAACTCTCACAAACAGCTCCCAATACTTTACGTAATGTCCCCACTTGGGACTTTACTTGCAATTAGGGTTTGGTTTGCACTTGGGAGTTCAACAAAAATTTAAATTAGTCTCTTTTCAATTGATCATTACTAATTTTGGTTAATACACTAGGATCCTTCAATTATCTCCCCTCCATTAGTAATACATTTCATACTATATTGATCCCTATTGATGGTTCCATATATTATATCTTATTCTTTGTTGACTTAGAAACTCCTCCATTCATTGTGATTGATACTAATGATATATTCAATCTCCTATTCCATGATTAACTCATATTCATATAATCGTTTGTATGACTGTTCTTCTGACAGTAATACTAATAAGTGGGAAGCTCTTACTTGGATCTGCAAGATATATTTTTCCTCATTTCCTTCCCTGTATGAATGACTGGAAGTACCTTCTTATAATCTAAGTTTGAAAGGATGAGTCACATGGCCAAGGGCATGAATTCCCATACTAGTTACGCTTCATTACTAATGGCACTTCTTCCGCTATTAGTAGATAATTATCTGGTAGCCTAATCAGTATTCTACGTGAATGCTGATCAATTCCTATTTGCCATTTAGATGTTGATAACACTACTTCACCCTTTTGAGGATACGGATTAGTCATGGATAAGACACAATTCCCTCTTTAAAAAATAATAATTATTCCTTTCTGATTATCAGCTAGGAGATGGTCGACTTTATTCATGTTGATCACTATTTAGTTTATACGTGTTTCTGTCGATTCCTCTTGGCTAATTTAATACACTCCACCATGCCGTCTCTGATCTATATGCACATCCTCCTCACTTTTAGATTACTCATAGTATATTGGCTTGATCGATAATCTTGTTTTTTTATTTATTTAACTATACAACGATGGTTGATTCAAGCAACCAGATATCTTCTTTTAATGACAAGGACTGGTCTTTATGCATGCCGGCTATTTCATGTTTATCCTGTTGATGCCTTTTTTCTGTATAATCTGATTTGTATGCTGATCGAATATAATGATTACTGATTTGTTTTACCATTCCTCCATCCTAAATACGATATCCATGTGTCTATTTCCCTTTGTTTTATTATCCTGAATTTGTACTTAATCCCTTATTTCTGCGATATTATTACTCCCTTGAATATCCAATCAAATACTATTCTCCTCCTTCCCAGTGCACTCTTGTCATGGTAGTGACATCTACAGCCAACTGAGATGAGTAATTTGTTGAATGAGAGCTATGCGGCATTGATAAGCAATTCCAGCCATATATGCCACAACATCATTCACTAGAATGATTGATACAGTTTTATATCTTCGTCTCCTACACTCTGTGATTGGCGGATGCTCCATACTCTTTCCATGACTGTTGATTTATTATTTTAACCTTTCCATTGTACGTGAATCCCTTATTGACCCCTCATATCCCCCTGACTTTACATTCTCCTTCCAATATATATCTTCTCCAAACATCGTGTCCCCCATATCGTCTTTCCCATATTGAGTGCATTGTTAACGCCATTTATTAGATTTGTGATTTACTGTTTAGGACGTTTTCATATATTTATTTACTTATAAAGGAAATGCTCAATTATATATGATAATGTATAGATTATTATGAGTGTATATTAATTTATTATTTATTTTAATATATTCATATATATATACAAGAACGTATTTTTGTCTCTTCATATTTTTTTATACTATTAATTATATTAATAATAATAGATTATAATATTAATTAATTTATTATATATATATATTATATCCATTCATTATTATTATATCAATAATGTAGCTATTTTAATAAATTACATTACAATTTATTATTATTTATTCATTTCATTGAGATATTTTTATATTATAATATTATTAAATTCATTTACTATTATATTATCGAACAATTTTTATTGGTTCATATATTAATTATTAACTATTAATTTATGGAATTTAATCTCAGAGTAGGGGACATCACACTTTAGTTACAAGACTCAATTCACTCCTTTCATACACAATTCAAACACAAAAATAGGTATTTAATCTTTATACATGCTCAAGCCTTTTGGAACTAAAACAACCAAGAACGAAGAAAAGTAAAAACTTGGAAATATGGAACATTATTGGGCTTGCCAATTGAATAAAATGGATTCATTGCTTTCGACAAAAGTGATTTATCACCAAGATGATCTTACATTCACCATAATAGACGAGGAATTCACCAAGGCGATCTTGCATTCACTACAATGGATGACAAATAAGATAGAAAAAGCTAAAATGACGAAATTGTTTGTTCCAAAGTATTATGAACGAGTAAACCTTCATTATTGGAGCTTTATACTCATGTGCAACATCACAAAGCTAAAACACTTACCCTACTCTGAAGGCATGAGCAACAACTTCTAGATTTCAAGACTTGTCCCAAATGAGAGAAAGCCTCTCACAAACCTAGTGATTGAATTTAACTTTCAGGTTGTGCTCAAGTAACTAACTTCCTAACAAAAAATATTTACCAAGCCTTGAAAATTATAGATCATTTGTAACTCAAATGTTCTAGTCCAAAAATGATAACCGAATAAACCTTATTATCAAAACATAATAATAGGCATTGTATATTAACTACACTCGCCCTCATGCATGCTTTAGCCAAGCTTACATAATATTTAGTTTGTGGAAGATTTGTGGTGAGAACAAATAAAAAAAGTTTAAAGTTTTTCCTTAGCCAGCATAGCCTAAATGATAGGCAACAAATATGGGTGAGTAAGTTTCAATCTTATGATTTTCATATAGAATACATTAAGGACAAACAAATAATTTAATCATTGATGCCCTCTCTAGAATGCTTACTCTCCATTACATTTCTATCTTTTAAGCTGGTTGAAAGGTTTCTATTATGGCAAAATATGCCAAGAATACATTTGCTACTAATATCTTCGAAGAAAGTGTGAAGCATGACAAAAATTTAGTAGCAAATGGTTTCATCTTGTATAAAGATACAGTCTTCCTTGTGCCACAATGTTTTCCGTTTTTCTTGCCTCAAAAGGGCCTTGTGACATCATCAATTGATTTGCCACCCTTGGATGCTCATATTGATGCTAGATGCCATCACTAATACACAAGTAAAAAAGTCGAATAATCACAAAATACATGGATCATTAGAGAAACCTACATATAAAAGATGACCTAAGATTCTTGAGCCCCAACTCTACACTTGTAATGTCCCCTTCTTGAAATAGGATTAAATAATAAACAACAATAATGAGAGGGACCAAAAACTCTTGAGTACCTAACTCTACACTTGTCATGTCCCCTTCTTGAAATAGGATTAAATAATAAACAATAATAATTAAATTAAAAATATAAAAACATAAAATAAAAAATAATTAAAATGTTGTTAAGTTGAACAAATGGTCAAAAGGCATGAGTGGAAAAGTTGTCTCCCTCAAAAGAGAGATATAAAAGGGAGAGAAGAGAACTTCATTTGAGGGGAAAAGAAAAGAGGAAGTAAGAGTGGTGCATAAGAATTAAGGAAGGATTAAGGAAAGGAAAAGGAAGAAAATAAGGAAGTGGCTTTCGAAAGGTGAAGGGTTGTGACTCTTTGAAAGAGTGACAATTATGAAGGATCTTGACTCTTGCCAAAAGGCAGACATGGTGAAGAGGTGTGACTTAGGGAAAGATATAAAGGAGAAAAACAATCAAATGAAATAGGGAAAGAAAGGAGTAGAGGAGATTTAGAGCAAAAGTGTAAGGAGGGATCTGAACTAAGAATTTAGAAGTAAAGAAGAAAATAAAATATGTAGATCTAGAATAAGAAGATATGCAGATCTTAAATGGGATATGTGCAGATTTGAAAAGTAGTAAAGACAGATTTGAGAAGTGAGAGATAGGAAGCAAAAAGTGCAGCAATTGTTGCCAAACAGATGTATATTTTCATAACTAAAGGGTGTGACCCTTTCATATGGGCATTAACAAAAGAAAGGGTGTGACTTCCTACACTCAAAGGAGATATAAAAGAGAACTTCATTGAAGAAGGGCATGGAATAAAAAATGAGATCAATTGGGAGAATAATATATTATTCTCAAAGGCAACAATGAAAACTGGTGACATAAATCTTATGAAAGGTGGTGACCCTTCCACTTGTAAATTATAAAGGGGAGATCATTCCAAGCGAACAACAATACGCCATAACTCATCAATGCATCACAAAATCAAGCAATCTATGAATCAGCAAAGGTTCAAACAAACAATCTATCGATCAGCAAAGCTTGGTTCAACAAAGTGAATAAACCAGCAATCAAATCATCATCAATCAATTCACATCTTGGAATCAGAAATCAATCGTCAAATGTCTATCAAATCAATCAATTCATCATTCAAACATCAATCATTTAAGTGTCACCATATCATACCCACATTCATTCATTCAATCATCGGCAGAGAAGAAAGGAAAATCAATCATTAGAAAAACATAGATATACTTGCAATTGTAGATCATATACTGTGGTATGATTTTCCATATGTAATAAGATAACTCTGTGTACATCTGCATGCTGCCTGGTTAGTCAAAAATTAATTTATATCAGGATATAATCTGATCCACATACATCTTCTTATCTTCTGAATCAATGCCTATTTATATCAAGAGATAATTTGATCTGCATACATCTGCATACCTCCTGTAATACTGTATATTTCATCTGACTGTTCACTTGCTTATATATATATATATATATATATATATATATATATATATATATATATATATATATATATATTGCTGATGCAGAAATGGGTTAGGGTATAAAACATATATATGATATTATGCATATTTATACTGTCCGACTGTCGTTCGGGCATGGTAAAGAGATGAAGGGAATTACAAGTAGGGGAACGGTGTTGGGGTCACCTTCTAAGCACACCACCTCATGGCATATGATCGGGGAGTCCCATAAGGCCAAAGGGGGACAAAAGGGACTTCCTTTGGGCTTCGGAAGGATGGACTTTCTGGGCATCATATTGTAAGTGGCCAGCATGCTCTCTATCATGGCTAGCAAAATGCATTAAGAATGTTCAATCATGGGGAGTAGGAAGTGGCAATGTTCAGGAAAATAGTGATAGGACACCACTTCCAGAGGTTATTTAGAGAAGACCAAAATGGGTAGGGAAATTATGGCGCAGAGGGTACAATTTTGTGGTGGACTATGCACAGACCGACTTCTTTAACTACCTCTTTAGCAGTCTGTTTACTATCTCGGGTTTCTAATTCTTCTACTATCGAGAAGAATTAGTCTAATTGTATCTTTATCCACTCCCTTAAGAGACACAAGCTTACCTCTAGGAGAGAAAAGAAGCTTGCGGTTGTACATGGTGTCTTGCATCTCATTGACCATAAGATACTTTTGTACAAATAGAGTCCAACGTAGTGGTGGGATGTAGAGCCAACACAGATTGATGATGACTACACAAACAAGTCTACCAATTCTAGTGATGGGGAGTCGGGGGATGATTAGAGGCCTCACATCACTCCATTTTGTTATTTTGAACATTTCTCGTTGTAATCATCATTATGCAATATTGAATATAATATAAATTTTAAATTCAACATTTTCATTGTTCACTGTTAGATTGTTAATGTTCAATTCAATGTTTAGTAGTTTCTAAGTTTTACTAGTTTGCCAAAGTTTCATTTGCAGATCTTATACATCTTTTTTATAACTATTTTTTCAAGTACTATATATATTTCAGTGCTGCCCCCAAACTTAGGCCCTTCATTCCCTTGTCCCAAAAACATGTCCCCCATCCCCCTCATCAAGAAAGTATGTGGAACTATGACTCATAACACTACCCTAATTGGAGCTAAATTATCAGCTTGTTCGCCCAATAAATATTCATTCAATGGACAAGGGAGAAGGCCAACCTCAACTGCTCTATATATTGTTGTGATCCCAAGGACTCCAATAAAAAAAATGGAGAGAATTATTTCCTAGTAAAGTACCGACCAATAAGTTGAATGGTGCATAACTACATGAAACACAAATGCAATAACCTCCCTTCTTAATTGGTAGAGTATAAATGGCCTCTTCGTATCAGCCAAGCACTCTCCCAAAGATCAAGTTGCTCATTATAAAATGAATACCCACCCTTCTCATCCTATTAGTTACTATCTTAGTCTCTATTGTTCATCATCCTTTTTCCATACCAAAAATGAGCAATTTTATGAACATAGTGTATCTTGGCAAAGACAGATGCCAAACAATTTTCCAACCCAGTTTAAGCAGATATACTAGATTAGTTGAGGTGATGTCAAAATAACCATTGTTCCCTCAAAATAACAGAGTAGTGATTGGATACTACCCTTCAACTGCTGCCTATCTAGATACATACTACTAATCACACCACCATATTCGATTAAATAGGCTAAAACTGTGTATCAGATATAAATTCATGAAACATCCAATATGTATCATACATGATACATATCAGATACACAAGGGATACACCTGATTATACGACAACTTTCTTTGGTCACGCTAGTCCTTCATTAACCATGTACATGAAAAAAAACATATCACACCATAAACCATAAGATATGTATACATAAACATGCTTTTCAAAAACGTTTGCACATTGTGTAAGTATGGGAAAGATTTCAAAAGGATGGGATCAAAACTTGGCAAGTTATACTGGAAATAATGGATGAACAACTATGAAGGCTCAAAACCTACAAGCCACTAGTATGTGGCCAAAGAAGACTTCTATGAAACTCACAACAATATTTCTCTATTTAAAAACAACAGAATTAGCAAGAATGGTTATTTCTTTTACAAAGTTAGCAAACTATTTAAAAAGGTATAGATACGAATTACTAAATTTATATGTTGATTAGAGAATACATCATCTCAAGTTCTCAACAATTGTTTACACTTCCATACTTCATCATATTTCCCATTTTAACATGTGTAAAGTGTGCATACATTCTAATTGAAAAACTGTCCAAATGTGATATCTAAAACTATATCATTTTCACTAATGCACACATCAATTAAGCAATTCAGTACATCAAAAGCTTAAAAGCACTCAATTTGATCCTTCTTTAGAGTTGTTAATTACACAGAGTACAAGCTCAAGTTTCTATGACTTCCATACATAGCTTATCTTATAAATTTTCAATTGAGACAGAAAGGTTTTTTTATTGAAACTTGATCATCTTTTATACAAGCAACTAGAGACAGCTGAAACAATTACGTAAAACAAGGGAATGATTTATAATTTGAATACCGAAGTAAAACATCATGTAACAATAGCCCTTATTAGTTATTACTGTAAGTGCTATCTCATGAGAGAATTTTACTTTCCTTTGGACTATATTTTCTTCAAAACAAGGACAACAGGAATGTTTGTGTTGTGTCAGGTCAAAATGTTCCTACCTTGTCATCTAAGCAATCATTCCAAGAAAGTATAACTTTGACATTGACTTCTCTTTTGAAACTGAAATATACAGATAGTGGAAGGATTAGATGTAATTTTGCATACCCATCCTCTAGCAGTTTAGGTAGAACTTTTTCTTCATAGTAACTGACAGGTGACCATGCCTTTGCCTTGAAATTAAAAATATTGCTCATATTATTGTCAAACTTCTCCATTACAGCTTCTGGCAGCTTCCCGACAACTCTAACATCATTTCTAAGTGTATTGATGAAGTATTCTTCATCATATATATCCTTAAACTTACTGCAACAGTCAACAAAGAAAATACACATTAGCAGTTATAAATCTCAGAGTAAGACGTAAAGACTTTTCTTATGAATAAAAGAAATAAACTAAATAAAGCAATCAATATTCATTGATTTAAGCTAAAGCTAGCATGAAATTGAAAATTGAGACATGTAACATGATGCTTCCAAAAGAAGCCTGCTAGCTACTCTCCACATAAAGGATCTTGAAAAGAATCCCCAAGTTCTGTGCTTTGAATCAAGCTAGTCAAGACATATAACAGCCCTCCACCCATCCTCCCACCATCTAAGTTGACTAATTGGAATACATCTTTTGTTCCCACGACCTCTCCCTACTTCCAATCTGTTGTATTTGTACACAACTTGTCAAGACATATAACTTGCTCTTTTCACTTTGATTTATGTATATCACTCAAATTTTTACCCTTTGGATCTAGACACTAAGCATCATGACCAAGCTTCTAAGTAACTGAGGCCTTGCCACAGCACATACACCAATAGATGTCAACCGGCAACAGACATTATTTGAAACACAGTAACAGGAAACAGATTGAGTAAAAGTCTATCTGCATGCAGAACTCATGCACAAGGGTTGTAGTGCGTTGGTGCTGGATGGAATTGGCTTTTGAGCATTTTAACAAACTCAATTATTGTTTTTTTCTCCTGATTTGGTCTGCCACTTACTCACAGTTGACAAAGAACCTAGAAACACTAGTAAAGCAGTAGATAATGATAAACTAGTTTAGCAGGTCGTACCCCAATCCACAACAGAATCTTATTTGTAATTTTTAGATCCTTGAGATCCCTTTTTGGAGGGGACTCAACTTACTTAAATTGAGTTCAGTTTCCTTTCATTGTATTCTACTCATTGTACTTTTCCTACACCTTGTGAACAAGGTTGCTTCAAGATACAATTGTGAAGTTATAGCTGCAGCAAGACTCGAGCACTCCACCACATAAACAATGAGATTTTATATGGAAAATATGTAATGAACACTATATTTTATTTGATAACTCTCCACAATTAATCTAAATGTATGAAACATTTGCAGGCAAAGAGAAATGAACTGAGTAATCCTATTCTATGTTGATTGTTAAAATTAATAATTCTTGCAAATGTAAAATTAATGATCCCAAGATATCTTTTATGATTTATCCCATTAAACTTATGAGCAGTCATTTCCATTTTGTTTTCCATTTCTTGTAACATGGCCATTAAGAATGCACCACCTAGTATTAAAAAATGAGCACAATCTGAACAGTAGGAAATATCCTTGCATTTAAACCCAAAATTGAAAATATATAGGTATAAGAGAGAATCAAGCTCTGGATGGAGCCTATTACAGTAGAGGCAAAGGGGCACTTCTAGAAATGATATCAGAAACATGTAGCATACAGAGTTCAAAACATAGTTTTGCCAAATTAACATAATTCGAATGGCAGGAAGTATGCTGGCATCTATACCCAAAATTGAAGGTGTACTGCTGTATAGGTGTAAGAGAGAATCAAGCTTTAGAGGTAACCTAATACAACAGAGACGGGGAGGCACTTCTTGGAATTATATTAACAGTAGCATACGACATGCTACAACATGCTCATATAATGAAAAAGCTAGTATGACATAGATGTAGATTGATAAATACACAATTTAACAAATAAAATGTGATCATTGACAGACATGTACTAGTTGCGGAGAAACATAGAGAAGCAATTGCTATCAAACGCACTAGAATATCTTCTGACATCCTAAAAGTACCATGTAACTTTCTAAACTCTTCATTTCATTGTTACAGGCATTTCACATTTTCCCTCATTCCAAGTCCAAGTAGGTCAAAACAAGGCCTACTGGTTCAATTTGATGGACTCAACAAGTTTGGCCAAGTTTTACTATACATCACATTTTTTTATAAAATATCTATATAACATGCTTTTCGAAACTAGCCAAGGCTGTGCTAAGTTTTTGCCAAGTCCAAGTCTGAAGCAAGAATTAACTTGCCAAATCTATGCCACATCCAAGTTGGGAGACACCGGCTCAGATTGTACAGCAAGTACTTCCTCCAAAGATTTAGAGACCAAGAATTTCTAAGGATGAAGAAAGATCAAAGAACATATTTGTGCCAGGTTACAAAGGCAAAAGAATGTGGAGTGCTCACCAAAAGAAAAGCATTGTAGGAGGTTTCAATAGTTTAAAATAACAAGGGAAAATAATTATATTGATATCCACAAATGACCTACATAGGCCATTGGACTTAAAACTGCATCTAGTTACAACAGAAAACTATTGTGTTTTACTAAATCTTAGAAACTGGAAAAGTGATTATAAACAGAAATAGTGAAAACATAGAAAACATTAAATTTAGTTAGCACAAGGTAATGTTACAGAAAGCACAAGTATGGCCTCGGACTGTTGATGTTTTGTAGCTTCTGTCGGATAAAACCTTGAGCCAAAAACTATATATATATTGTTCTATATAAGATATATCTAAATATATTATTATTATTATGTAATTTTTGGAGAAATTAAAATAATAATGATTCAAAGATATTATATATAGATATATATATATATATATATATAATCAATGGTTATTATTTTAATCACATAATAATTCCGATCTCTTATAAATTAGGTTGACCGACTGAATATTTAGAGGTTATTACTTGCAGATTATTGACATTTCATGTTTCATATAGGATCCCGATCGAGCATCATTATCGGTGATCATTTCCAGATTGGATATTATTTATTTGTGCAAGATAAATACGGATCGAACTTGGTAAGCATTTATGTTTATTAAGTAACAAACCACAATTAGAGATCGGGTGTTTAGTTAAGATGAAAAGGCACAATTCATGAGACATCTCATGAAAGGACATGCCTCCACTTTGTGGAGACATGTCTGTTCATGGGATGTGTCTCTTCCTTATATATTTAATGCAGATCCGATCCACAATTGGAGACATTGAAATTAAAAATGTTCTGCTCTTGTAGATCAAATACCATTAAGGAAGATTCGGACTTGTGAATTCATGATCAGTATTTCTCAATATTGATTTGGCATCAACTTCATATTTATCAAGTTTCAATATTCTGATTATAATCTGCAAGAAAGTACAGTGATTGTAAGAATCATATTCTGCAAATAGAAAAGCCATAGATAGATCAAATCTGAAAGAAATTTAGCATGGTATCAGAGCAGGTTTGAGAAACGATCAAAATCAGATTTTTTCTATATATTCCATTGGAAATCTCGTACAAGTATAGACAAATGTGAATGGGAATCAGAACTGGCAGAGTTCACTATAAGCTACAAAGTCATCGTGGAAAACAGAGGCTGTTGTATTATGGTTACCAGATAAGTTTGATTGGAGTAATATTGCTTACAAATGCTTACATGTAGACGTCTTCTGATTTGTTGCATATGGACCCTCATAGGAGCAACTTGTATCAAGGATGATGATGCGCAAATAAGTATTTATTATCCTTGAGTATTATATTTATCTACTCACTGTAGTCTCTCTCTTATTTGTATTTCTATACATACTATAAGAGCTATTTGCCTTGATCTTTTCCAGGGATGCTCTTGCAGGAAAAAGAAGATTGGTATCAGATTCAGAGGGAGTCTGACAGTTTATCATAAGCAATCTTGGATGGAAAGATCAACAGATTGATATCTACTCAATGAGTTCTTCTCTGTGAGAGAAGTTCGAGGTGAAATCTCTTGTTTCCACCCTCTGCGCTGAGGCATGGTGGATGTCATGTGAGTTACTACATGACTTTGTGGTTACTATAGTAAGGTGACGATCTTACAATAGTCTAAACTTCTATCATGATGGATATCATATGGTTGATGTCTAAGCAGAGCATGATAGATTATATCTTGCATGGTGGATTAATTTTCTTAAACAGACCATGAATATAATGTTCCTATGCTAAGTATCATTGAGGATACATGTGCACATACCTTATGGACATTTTGAGTACTTGGTGAAAATCATGCGACTTGATATTCTGAGGCCATTACTCCTGATATAATGAGATGATATCTAATGGTGAATATCTTTTGATCAAAGATATTCTTAAACATGCCATTCTTGATATTACGCTAAGGTAATATCATATCCTGTGTTTATCCTCCCTAGCTAAAAGGGAGTGTTGATGTTTTGTAGCTTCTGTTGGATAAAACCTAGAGACAAAAACTATTAATATATATATATATATATAGTTCTATATAAGATATATCTAAATATATTATTATTATTATGTAATTTTTGGAAAAATTAAAATAATAATGATTCAAAGATATATTATATATATATATATATATATATATATATATATGGCTATATATAATCAATGGTTATTATTTTAATTACATAATAATTCCGATCTCATATAAATCAGGTTGACCGACTGAATATTTAAAGGTTATTACTTGCAGATTATTGGCATTTCATGTTTCATATGGATCCCGATTGAGCATCATTATCTGTGATCATTTCCAGATTGGATATTATTTATTTGTGCAAGATAAATACAGATCGAACTTGGTAAGCATTTATGTTTATTAAGTAAAAATCCCTGATTAGAGATCGGGTGTTTAGTTAAGATGAGAAGGCACAATCCATGAGACATCTCATGAACGGACATGCCTCCACTTTGTGGAGACATGTCCTCTCATGGGATGTGTCTCTTCCTTATATATTTAATGCAGATCCAATCCACAATTGGAGACATTGAAATTAAAAATGTTTTGCTCTTGTAGATCAAATACCATTAAGGAAAATTCAGACTTGTAAATTCATGATCAGTATTTCTCAATATTGATTTGGCATCAACTTCATATTTATCAAGTTTCAATACTCTGATTATAATCTGCAAGAAAGTACAGTGATTGTAAGAATCATATTCTGCAAATAGAAAAGCCATAGATAGATCAAATCTGAAAGAAATGTAACAAACTAAAGCAGTTCAATGGGACTCAAAAGACTAAGAATTTCCTTAAAAGAATTGCATAGAAAGATGGGGTTAACTGAATAGTTATACAAAGCGAGTTCCATAAAAATTAGTGAGAAATTTTGAAATGTTTTTTGTGTTCCTGTGCTATGGACTGTAACCAAGAAGGAAAGTTATTCTTATGTGTCTAAGCTATAAGGTCTCATACTAACTGTTGATGTATGTAGCATTGGTCAGATAAAACTACTTATATATAATAAATTATGGGAAATGACTTATATACATATATATATTAGTATATATAATAATTGATATTATTTGTATTAATATATATATAATGTTAATCATTTATTTATTATTATAATGACTATATAGTTAATAATTAAATTAGATTAATGAATAGACATGTCCCATGAAGGGACATGTCTCTTCTTGTCTTTACCATGTATATATTCAAGAGATCGATGCATTTGGAAAACACATACTATCTACGGCAGTGCTATTACATTTGCAGCGATCTGGAACTTAACATGGTATCAGAACCAGACTGCAAATGTGAGAAAGAAATTATATGAATGAAAAACATGGGATATATCTACTAAAATATTTTGAAAAAGGGAAGAATAAAAATGACCATATTATATAATCAGCAAACGAGCAGGAAGAAGAGTAAAATATGGGAAAAGAAGACTCACATCTATATATATATAGACTGAGCAGAATTAATATCAATCCACGTAATCAGCTATAATCTGATATGCGGTATTATAAGAGGAAGAGACGGAGGAAGCAGCTGGATATGCTATTTTCAGTTTTCTGCTCAGCAAAACAGGACCATCACAGTAGAATTCCCTATACAAGCCACTAAGTATTCAAAGGTTTCTTTGGAGCGAGCGACCGACACATTCAATGCTGACAACATTATTGGAAGCGGCAAAACAAGCACGGTTTACAAGGGTGTTGAAATTTCTTTCGGTTTACAAAGCGAAGAATCAATTGCTGTCAAGATATTGAATATAGAGAATTCAGTGAAGTTGGAACAGTTTTTTTAAAAGGTAATCTCAATGTATTAAGCCGCATTCGTCATCGCAATCTGGTAGAAGTAAAGGGAAGTTCCCAGCCAGGCGAGCAGTTTGTGGCATTGGTGACCAAGTTTGGGCCCAACGGAAATCTGGATACGGCCATTCATGGTGTCCAGGAGCCGTTGGACCTGACGAAGCGTCTGAATATAATCATAACCACAGTCCAGACATTAGTTTATCTGCACAATATATGTGACTCTCCTATTGTCCATTGCCATTTAAGACCCACCAATATTCTGCTGGATGAAGGATATGAAGTCCGTGTGAGTGATTACGGTACTGCTGTCATACTATGGAGTCATCTCCAGCAAGAGAGCAGAGCAGTTCCTGAGGGAACCATTGGATACATAGCACCAGTATAATAGTTCTTGCGAAGGATTTGAGTTGGTGATTATAATCAGGGGCGTCAATCACCATCGAGTTATTCATATGAGGCATCGAGGATGAATGGGATCATACCATGGGATCAAAGGATTACTGAAACTGCCATTTATGATGGAATCTGCATCGTAAGAGACAATATACTTGGAATTTGCGATTCCTTGGAAAGAATAAGGAGTGACAATGTTAGAGCCACGTTGTTATACGAGGGCTGTGACTAACATTTGATTACACACTCTACTAAGAGCCATATGTGAGAGCTGCATCGGGTTCCATAGTGCGATGTTTGCTTTATCGGGAGCAATTCAATTGGATGCTAAAGATTAATTTGACAAATGCTTAGTCAGCGACTGATTATGTTAATATATACATATCACCATGGTCATAGCAAGTACCGATGATTGCATAAGAAAAGTAATAAGATATCAATTAGAATTTTAGCAATTAAGGTTGCAGGCTGAAGGAAGACGTCTGAGAATTATATATGCCCGTGAGTTTATAAAGAATGGAATTTATTTATCCTCCCCCTGAAATGCATTTAGAGGAGCCGTGATTATTATATAAGGTTGTAAATTATTTTGAGCGCCATGGAAGAATAGAATTCAGTTTTTCTTTGTAATTGGTCATTTCCTTAAAGGGTGGACGAAAGCCTGGTATGAGTGCGTGTCATTTGAAGCCAGAGGATGCCTTGAAGACTTGCAAGTCTTTCATTACATGTTGTTCAAGCTTTGTGATGAGCTCAATATATGGGCACCATTTTTTGTAAATTAGTATTATGGACCGACTCCTCTTCACCTTGCATTACTCGGCTGGTGTTATAATTTCGGCAGCAAAAGGAGAGGACAGTATTGAAAGGAGTGATCGCTTAGTGGATGTCAAGAACAATCGTGGAGAGACACCTTGGGATTGTGCAGTCGACGCCAATACAAGTTCAAGGTGTTTTCCGGCCTTAATATGATTGCGATTGCTTTTACCAAGTTGGGTAAAACCCTTGTTTTGTGTTGCTTTTGATTATGGCAGATCTACAGGGAGAAGTTCTGGCAAATAAAGAGTGATCAAACAGTGGACAAACAAATATAGTCGGCAAACCTGCATAGAGGAGAAGCAAAGACAAAAACATAATAGCTAACATCAAATGACACGAGTGCGGATATGAGTGGAGCATTACTTGTATATGCGAATATATACACATGACATCACTCACTACTGAATACAGTCTTGGTAGAGGTCATGTGAGTGAGTCCATGACTAAACACCTGTATTGAGTCACCCTCTAGGAGTATCTATGGTGACCATCATCATAAGATGACGATATTACATGACTGATTTCTTGATAAACACCTATGTTTGTTTTCATTTCCATTCATGAGAGCAGTCATGATGGAGCCACCGTCTGGGAGTAGCCATGGTGGACATTACTCTATAACTCATATATCTGAGAAGACCCTCCTTAGCTAAGAGAGAGTGTTGATTTAGCATCAGGATGACAAACCAGAAGTTATCTAGAAGGATTCCTCCCTAGCTAAGAGGGAGTGTTGGATTTAGCTTCGGGAGGATCACAATAATAATTCAAGTTGGTAGAAGAAATTTCTAGAGGGTAGTGATATTTGACAATAAGAGATAAGTATTTATATCCTTGAAAAATGTTTATAAATTTTGAGTCATTAATTCATGCCATAAGATCGGGGTACTAATTTTTATACTACTAAAATTGATATTTCCCTTCGGGATAGTTTAGTTTTATGAACTAATTTTAATCTCTCTTTGAAGTGCTTTGAGGACAAATCTAGAAGCATAAGAGATTGCATTCAAGGGAGAAAGAACTTAATGCTTGCAGTTATGAAATTAAGTAGAGAGTTGATATCAGATTCAGAGGGAGTCAGACAATGTCAAGATGGAGCACGAACTTGAGCTTCAGAGGGAGCAACTAGAGGATCTGCATCTGTGAATATCTGAGGATCTTGATTCAGAGGGAGCAGACCATGTCAAGATGGGTTCCTTGGTGATATGGTTGAAAGGAAAGTGATTCAGTTGAAATATATTAGTACAAGAGATCAAACTGCAGATATTCTTACCAAAGCACTTCCCAAGGTGAAAGATGATCACTCCAGGAAAAATCTTGGTATGGTTGTAATATAACTTTTGATTTGTATTAATAAAGATGTTTAATGTGTAAACTTCTTATGGGCTCATCCATCCTATGTACATTTCTGAGAGGTGACGACTTCTTAAACAATGGACACTTGTATTTGATGTTACAAGGTGACGATCTTGTAATGGAGATTCATTATGGTAGACATTTTGATATGTCAGTGCACATACCATAATAGGGTTATATGTAAGCGGAATGTAATGTTCTCTAATTACTATATCCTGGTATCACGATCTGAGGTGATATGAAAATCAGGTATCACGATCTAAGGTGATTCCTCATATTACGATCTAAGGTAATATGTAAAACTAGGTATCACATGTTAGGTGATTCCTCATATCATGATCTAAGGTGATGTGAAAACTAGGTATCATGATCTAAGATGATTCCTCATATCACATGTTAAGTGATATGTAAAATTGGGTATCACATGTTAGGTGATTCCTCATATCACATGTTAGGTGATATGTAAAACTGGGTATCACGTGTTAGGTGATTCCTCATACCACATGATAGGTGATACATAAAATAGGTAACACGTGTTAGGTGATTCCTCATCTCACAAGTTATCTGATACTTAAAAGAGCATCACATGTTATGTGATATCTGTCTTCACGAGATATGTGAGATTTCTTATCACAAGAAATGCGATATATGATTTTATCTTCCCTAGCTAAGAGGGAGTGTTGATGTATGTAGCATTGGTCAAATAACTAATTATATATAATAAATTATGGGAAATGACTTATATACATATATATATTAGTATATATAATAATTGATATTATTTGTATTAATATATATATATATATATGTATATAATGTTAATCATTTATTTATTATTATAATGACTATATAGTTAATAATTAAATTAGATTAATTAATAGACATGTCCCATGAAGGGACATGTCTCTTCTTGTCTTTACCATGTATATATTCAAGAGATCCATGCATTTGGAAAACACATACTATCTACAGCAGTGCTATTACATTTGCAGCGATCTGGAACTTAACACTAACAAGTTGGATAGTATGAGGCCCTAACACCAACATGAACTTATCCAATATGCTGCTACAAAAATATGCCTGATGCAAACAGCAATAATAGCATATCACAGCCAAATATAAATACAAATTGGATTACCGTTTACTGCTATATCTAACAAATTTAAAAAACATGAATTAATAATAGAGATGACATTGCATACCAGATGCAGGAGTAAAATATAGCTTTATTTGCACATGAAATTATTATAGAAGACCAGAGATGATCAGGTAGGGATTGGAGTTGATCCAAAGAGAACATACTACTTTCCTTGATGATACACAATATATTTAAAGGACCCAAGGGTTGCCAAGAGGAACATAGTTGTCAACCAACCAAGGCTTATAACTAACTGATGTGTATAACTACCTAACACATACAAACACTTAATACAACCAATTAGTACATGGTCGGATAACCAATCTTATCATAGCATAATAATAGAAATTGTACACTGACTACATCATCTCTTAGGTTTATAAGCGTTAGTGGTCGATGGTAAAGTTCATCTTGGCAACCATCAGGTCTTCTAAATAGATTGTATCATGAAGAAAAGTAGTACAATCTAGTTCGATCAACTCCGAACCTTGGCTGATCATTTTTGGTCTTCTTATGTAATAACTTTAAGTGCAAATAAAGATATATTTTACTCCTATATCTGGTATGCATTTTCATCTCTATTATTAATTCATGTATTTATTTTATTAGATAGAGTAGTAAAAATTTCGGGCCTTAAAAGAAATTAAATCAGACTTGAGCAACTCATGCCCTTAGATCCCCATAAAGGTGAGAAGAGACCATGAGGTGTTCAAGACCATGATATCAGGTGATCTTTAAGGACCATCGAGCAAAGGGGACAAAGGAGACGATTGTGAAAAACACTTGAGGAAAATACAACTGAATTACTCCCAATTCAAAGCCCTTCCCTAGAAGGTAGTTATGTTGAAAATTCAAAACAACCTTCTCTAGACAAGGGAAGTTGAGAGAGGAAAGTCTTCACAAAATCGTATGAGAGTATCCTTCGAGGCATTCGAAGGTTGTCAATAAAAGAAGTCGAGCCAACGGTACATAAAAGAAAATATGAAAGCGAAACAAGTGCATGGAATGTTGATGCCAAAGGAAGAGTTAAGGATTCCTACATAGCCATGAGTGTGAGAGAAGCAATACAACATCCAAATTGGAACTCCCAAACAAATAGATCTCAAGCACTAGGTTTGCATCAAAATCAAACCATGGCAAGTCGTAGTGGAGAAAAAGAAATGTTGCCCAAGTTACAAACAAAGGATTGAAGGATCCCATTAGGTAAAGAAACCTAGCTACAATCTTTTCCAACCACCTTGCAAGGTGTAGTGGTTGACTAGTATACAATAATTGACCAAACCTCCATAAATACAAAGGAGAGATTAAAGAAGGCCTCCGAAGAAGAGCTCGAATTGCTTCATGGTGACAATGAAATAGTAGTAGAAATTTACAATATAAAACAAGGTAAGCATGAAAATGTGTGACCTTATAATCATAGACTTAAAGAATTGCTGGTAAAATTGGATATAGAACCAATTGATAGTTCAAAAATAGTGGTTGATTGAAGGTTTACTTTCATCTTTAAGACAAAAAATGGAGGTATTACCACCCTCGTCCTATTCTAATTTTGAAAGCCTACAATCAAGAAATATTTAGATCACAACAGTCCTATTCTAATTTCAAAAGCCTGAAATCAAGCAATATTTAGATGACAACAGTGAGAATGAAGTGAGAACAGAACAAGCACTTTAGAAGGACATGCTCTGAATGATTAAAAAATTAAAGGTGAAGAAAGAAATTGACAAAGAAAATAACAAACTATGGTGTATTGAGTGCAAAATTGAAGAGCATACAAAAGGTAATTGTCCTAACGTAATGGTTCAGTCAATAAACAAGCAACTATACAATTTGAAGATGAGTACACAAGTACTCTTTACACAGGGAGAGCAATCCAATCTACTAAAGCCACATAATGCATCTCCAAGTGGTTATCGAAATCAATATGGTCAAAGCCAAATACAATGAGACCCCAAAGGATGTCCAATCATACAATGTCAACAATGTAGCAAAAGGGGACAATTTGCAAGACTCTACTAGACAAAGTGCAATTACTGTGCAAATGGTGTAGACCTAGAGACGATGAAGACACTGGATGTTTGAAACAAAAGGCTAGCATCAACCTAATTGAGATTGACAAGAAAAACGAAGTACTAGCAATTACTACTGTTGAAGTAAAGAAGGCCATTTAACCATATCCGTGTACAAAAGAGGCTTCGTGAAGCAAAAGTCAAGGTGGAAAACGCTATGGATAATGAACACTGTCACTCAAATGCAAATGCAAGTATGGTAACAAATCAACTAGAATCCAAGAAATATAACAAGGCGAGTACTTCAAACTACCATACTTGTAGTACTGTATTAAATATTCTTGAACATAAAAATGATATTTTATCAAGGGAGAATGAGACTGCATGCTACAGCCCAATTGGAAATTGGTGAGAATGAAGATCCAAATAACCAAACCTCCACAATCGAGCTACCAAGTGATTGATCCAATATTATTGATAGTCAACAAAACCAAGAAACTAGTAGTGTTGAACATGGAGATCCTTAGAAAGAATCTCACCAACACAATTGTTGATGGCGGATCCGATGTGAACATACTTCTAAAAGACACTTTGAGATGTCTATACAAGCTAACCAATTGGCCAACATCTTTTCAACTGGTGGGTGTTAATCAACAAGGTATTACAGTACTTAGAGTTTTAATGGGACAAGGTAATTATCGGAAACCAAGCATTTTTGTTGAAAATTTTTGTCATTCCATTAAGGAAAAAATGTACAATACATTATTGGGTCGAGGTTGGCTAGTAGTAGCCATTGCCCATCACAATTGGAAAAGGAATACAATCTTCATTGAAAACAAGGGTTGCATGTATGTAATTAACCTAAGTTACCATGGTTCTCCCTAGACCCCTCCGAACTGGCCTGGGTACGAACTGGTACGTGGTCCGGGTCCAGTTCACTTGTGGGTCCGGGCAGGGTTCGAAAATCTGGGCCCAATTGGAACTTCTACCCCGGACGAACGGACCCGAGTGGACCAGCTCACCAAAAAACGAACCCATGGCGAACTGGGGCGAACTTCAGGGCACAAATGTCACTTTAGTCACAATGTTTTGCAAATTTTATAAATTTTTGACATCCGAAACCCTAAAAGGTGGATATGAAAGGATAATTTTTTTTTGTTCATGGGCGGGAGGATTTATACAAATATAACATTTAAGTATAAGTTTGATTTATTTAATTTCTTATACTTTAAGTTATATTTGTATAAATTATAAAATATAAATACTTCAGGATGTTTGAGATAAGTTCCAACTTCATAGGAGTTAAGATGCACATTCTAGATTTTGGGGGTTTTCGAAAAATTTCAGACTTAACCAAATTTCAAGATTCAACAAGCCTTTAGCAGGGTTACCTCCCACAATCCATCATGGCTTTCTAAGGTCAAACTGAAGTTGGCAAAATGATTCTCAAAGGGTTTTAACTCGTTTTATCACAAATCAATTGGTTTCGACCCCATCTCTATGACAGACTTAGCTTAGCTCTCACCCAAATCCCAGACAAACATGACTTCCCAACAGGCCAAAATCACTCAAACCTCATTTGCCAGACCTAGGGACTTGAAAACAGCCACCAACAAAGATATAAATGTTAGATATTGGTCCTTTTGTGTTGGATATACATGTTAGATATAACTTACATGAATATCTAACATTTATATCCAACACAAAAGAACCAATACATCAACACAATACTTTTACATCTTTATGTCTTATATCCCCCCGTCCCCTAGGGTGGTGTAACTATGACTTGTATATGATGGTATGATCATGATTCATGATTCATGATTCTATGATTACAAGTTTTTGGTGTTTTTGTTGTTTAAATGTTGTTTTTATGATACTATGTGACATTCTTACTTTTACTCATGCTTCTAGGCTTCATAAATATGTATATATATATATATATATATATATATATATATATATATATATATATATATATATATATATATATATATAATTTTAAAAATTTTCCATGTATTTTCGAACCCGAACCCCTTTTCAAAATTTTGTCGAACTTGCGAACCAGTTCTTCGTACCTGAACTTCAAACCGAGCTCGAACCGGTAACTTAGTAATTAACCTAAAGAACTAAGTCATAAGTGAGGAAGCAACTTCCTTTGATTCCCCAGATTCGGATTATGGAGAATGGATGGAAAAACGGGCTTCGATGGAACAAAATGACGAAGGAATTCTAGAGCTACAATCATGTTTGGAGAATGAATGAATTACTTTGTGGCCAATTTCATTAGCAAAAAGAGAAATATGATGTATTTTCATCAACTTGTAATTTTCTCGAAGCTACAACTCTCAATTATAGCAACCAATGAAAGAAAGTAAAATTATGAACGATACATCTCAAGTTACTAAGAGAAGAATATTTAGCATGGACCATACAAAAATTAGTCAAGTCAAAACAACTTCACCAAAAATTAACAAAAAAGAGAAAAAATTAAAAATTAAAGAAACAATGAGAAGGAAGAAGCCAGAATATTATTCATCAATTTAAGAAGAAAAAAATTAAAAGATATGTAAAACGCCCGATTACACAACCTCACCATATTAAATTGTTAGAATATGTTGTACATTCACTCAACACACCATATGACTGTAATGTCCCCACTTTCAATGTTGAATATTTCTTGATTCCTTGATGAATAAACATTCAAATGTGTTAGTAGATTCAATACAAATATACATATATATAAACATAAATGAAAGAAAATATATCTAAATCCCATGCTAATTCCCACTTAATCCTTAGGGAGAGATTATAATCAGGTTCCTAGCTCTCTCATAAGGACCTCTAGGGGCTCTAGCTGCCTCATGGCTAATCTAGAACAGTCCTCAACTATTCTACTCTTATTACGACTCATCTCCCTTAAGGCCTCCAAGATAACCTTCATTTGGTATATCCATACTTATAAGCCTCAGGAAGAGATCTCATCTCTTCTCAAGCCTTATTAATACCCACCAAGGCGTATCCCTCTTTACATATGCATATGCTTTTATCAACCATCAATATATACTGTCTCTAAGAGATATTGAAATCTCTCTCTTGATTCCCTTTTTGGCATCTCAACATTCACCAAGAATTAACTTGGATCTAGTTCTTAATTAGCAGACATAAACATCTATTATCCAAAATTAACTCACCTCCACTTAGTTGTCTAGAACTAAGTTTAATCTAATCTGATATATTTGGTTTGCTATTACTCTCTAATCAGGAAGAGGGATTGAGCTCTCTCTTAATCTTTCATTGCTCCTCTAATAATGAAATTGATCTTTCCCCTTACTGATTCGAATAAGATGTAGTTTGTTGATTGCTAAAACATTATATCTGCTATAGAGTCATATTTGTGTTTAATTACTTCTAAGATGGTTTGAATGCCATAGATTAAAGATGCAACTTTAGTTGGGCAAAACATCTTATTTCATGATATTGTTCTTTCTTTACTTGCATTGTTGTTCGTTCTTGTTCGATGATTGACCTCTGCTACAGAACTCCCCTCTTATTGAATGCTTGATTCTTCTTACTCAATCCTCCTTCAGACAGCTTCTTGCTATTGAATTTCACCTTCTTATGTATGCAAATGAGTATTGTTGTGTTTGTTCGATCAATGGTGATACTTTGCTTGATCAAATGAAGGTCTTCTTATACCTTACATTGCAGTTGGACGTCTCTTGGGAGCAAAAGAGCAAATCTCTTCTCTCAAGAGATCATGTCACTCCAACACATTTGTTTATTCATTTCACTTAAACCAATTTCATGTATTACTGTAACTAATGTATAAAAATAGAGATTTCTATTAGATCGCGGATTCTAGGCAATTATAATAATAATGTCTCTGAATTAATATATGGCTGAAAGTGATTTATAATCATTGATTAAGATTACATTAATGATTAATTTCCAAATGTTTCATATTGCTTTGATTAAGTTTATCAATTATGCTGAAAATCACATCAATGAGCAAATGATTTTATATCAAATGTTCATATTGTTTCTGATTTTGAAACAATCTTTCATCTTAATTGAGGATCATCACAGTTTGCCCTTCCCGAATTTGCTTGTCCTCAAGCATTTTAATGACTTATGTTTTCTCCCATGTAGCATGTAATGCCCCTCCAACTCTAACATGTCCTGGATATGCTCACTGGAAGTTAGGCAGTGTTATATGTGATTGTATGATTATTTTTATAAGAGAATGATCCTTCTTGAGGTGTTTACTCAACCCAACTCTCTTCCAACCACTATAACTTCACATTCTAATTTGGGAAATGGTAAATATTGTATAAGTATCTCCCTTTATATCTTCTTATGTGTCCGAGATATTTTAGGACCATGATGTGATGGGATCACCTGATAGATCTATATGTTTCTTTGTGAGATGCTCATTATCAATGTTTATGATTATCTTAGGTTGATTGATTATAATCACGTAAGGGTTAGATGTGTTACCGATTCTAAGGACGCTACTTGTTATACTCAAGACTAGACATGATTACTACATTTGAGTATTAAGGATTATATGATTTGTTTATTTTGATTAGATATTGAGACATTATGAGTACATGTTTGATGATAAAACTAGTTTATAAAGTTGGTAAGTGGTTTACATATACATGATTATATTATGATTCATTCTTTTTATACAATATGGAGTAACAATTATTCTGGAGCTAACCACACTAATCCTCTATGCGTTGTTGAGTACACTGTCTGATGTGAGTGTAGGATGAGGAGAGGCAGTCGTAGTTACTCCTACAAGAGATCCACATGATGTTGCACTCTCCCTCAATGTTTGCCATTGTTTGTGCATATATATATGTATACATGTTGGTGTACTTGGTTGGTGTTGCAGGATGCAAGTACCAGGCATTGACTCCACCTGGCTACACAGATCTGAGTGTGCCTTCAAAATCCTCAAACTGTTGTTGTGTGGAGATTTTACCAAGTTACTCTCAAGGAATTCCTATGGACTTAGGTTCATGTTTAGGAGGTTACCTTAGTTGGGGATTTGTGTGCATTGTTATGATTTTTGTATTGAGATTTATGTTTTAAGTTGGATTTATCTCTTGTATGAATATATATATATATATATATATATATATATATATATATATATATATATATATCTTTGTATTTCTATCTGTATTATAACTGGATGTATATTATATATGTATATGTATATATGGGTGCACACATATATACCTATGCATATATATCTTTGTTAGGGCACTTGAACAGCTTGGTGGCAATGTTGAGATTGGGTATCGTTGACTGGAGCAGTTATTCAGAAACTTACAATTTATAGTAAGTCAATGTTGAGGAGTTGTTATATCTGGCAGGGGTACCCAGACTCAATGGTATGCACAGTGATTGACTCATTCGTCAGTTGGCTCAGTTTGAGAGACTTACTATTTATAGTAAGTCAATGTTGAGGAGTTGCTATATCTGGCAGGGGTACCCAAACTCATGGTATGCACAGTGATTGACTCATTCGTCAGTTGGCTCAGTTTGAGAGACTTACTATTTATGCCCATGTGGCTAACAATTATGCCCATGTTGCTAGTTTCGGTAGTGCACGTGGACTTGGTAGTAGCAGACTTCATCAGTTCATTAAGTGGAACAAGTTTATTGGCTCAAGTTCAAGGTATTAATTATTAATAAAGGATTCTTTATTAATAATTAATTATTATAAAGTTATGATATAAAGTTATTAATTGAGGCCAATTGACTTTATAAGTGCATTAAATAAATGTCATAATGAGGGGGCCTATTTATTTATTATTTCCCTAAGTCAACGTGGGACATTGAAAAGGCATGATTACTGGTTATTAATTATATTATGAGAGTTGGCGCCAAAGTTGAAGGAGTTAATTAATTTATTATAAAGTCAACTTTGCATCAAAAACAAATGCCTTTAAGTAATTAATGAAACTTATTCTCGGAGCCTCATGGATCGATTTGTTATTAAGGAATTATAAAAGCTGAAAAGGGGAAATGGATTCATTATGTTGATTGATGATTTTTGCTTGTGTTCTTGTGAAGACTCTGGAGTTTCCAAGGGTTTCAGCATTGGCCTGGAGAATTGTGAATTCTTTTGGTTATCAGCACTTTGAATCGGTGAAAGATCCAATGATATTATGCAAGTGCGAAATAGCCTCATCCTGGAGTCATTATTGTGCTTAAATTCAAGGTTTTTGGTGGATGTTTTATCAGTTTGCATAGTTATCTGCTGGTTTAAATTGCTAGAGGAGACAAAATTGCAGATCGCAGCCCTTTGAGGTTGTATTGTGGGATTCCCAAGGCAGCCGTACAAGCAATACCAAGCACGTGGGGTTTATTGGCATTGGCGTGATGTATTTTGGTTGAAGTTCCTAGCAATTACGCGACCATTTCATACTGTATTGGACGCTTCGCTGAAAGTGTTAATTGAAATCAGAATAGTGGAGAATTTGGCATAGCACATGGGCTGCATTTCATTACCAGGTTTTTCTATAAGCGGCAATATATTTTAGATTTCAATCAAACATTAATTTAAGATTTTATTGGTTGCATATATGTGCGGGAATTCATGTTTATATCAGCACTGTAATTGGTCATTAATAAGAAATGATAAATTGCATGGCAAGTGTTTGATGAATTGTTTGTATCCATGTTGCATGCCAAGTGTTTGCTAAAATGTTGAAGTATAAAGATTTATCATTTGGTGCTAAGTGTTTGAGTTGATACCTTCTTATTGCAAGTGAATATATCATATTATTATTGCCATACAAGTGTTTGACAAAATTTACATGTAAGGTACTTGTAATTTGTATTGTGTTTGTGGCACGAGAACTCAGAAATTTCAGTTCAGACTTTGTACACCAACTGTTTGACGAAATGCATATGAGACAAAACTGGAAATTTAAGAGTAGAAACGCAAGGGATATTACACTGATAAAGTTAGAACCTATTGGGTCTCTTAAATGATATAAATATCTTTTACCAGTCATAACTCTTGGAGATGACTGATTAGTTTTTATCACTCTTGGAAGGTAAGCACAGATGGCACATTGAATTATAATAGAAAAACCATTCAAAGCTTAAATAATATTCCAAAAACTAAGAAAAAGCAGGATACAAAGCAGAGGAGAGCTTGCCTCGGATCTTTCCAGATGGAATTTAAATGAAAATGGGGAATAACAAGGGTTGCATTCAAAAGGTATGCCACAGCTACCGCATTGCAGATCTACAACACCAAACACAGTCAAAAGAAAATGTTTATCAATATGCAAAAATAACAGGCATTTTGCAAGGAAAATTTTTAAAATAATTGAAGATTTCAAAATCTATATAATGACTGCATACCGAGACACGTTGCTGATTTAACCCACCATTTGCTTCAACAAATATATAGCCATTAGAAGCAGGCAAACCTGAAAGTCATAGATGGAAAACTATATTAGGCAATAGAAATGGCCACCTTCACAAAACAATCCTAAAAACACAGAATACTCAAGATGAATTAGTCACATGCAAAGTTAGGAAATATTTAAGCATCATATAGCATGAAGTTGCTTTCACATAATTATCTTTCTACACTATCAGTAAAAGTAGTCAACAATTTCTGCTACTCTATCAGTAATAAGTCTATAACAATGATCCATTTATGGTTAGAGATTATAGCAACTTAAGCAATATGTACATTAAAAATTAAAATACAAACCAAAGGGGTCGGAGTATAATTGTTAAAGACAATAGCATCAGAGGTCTTTAGGGATTGGGAAGCTTAGGGACATTATATTATGATGTCTATTGGTATATGAGATTACGAAGTAGCCAGCTCATAGAACACGGAACCCATGTTTAAAGAGGATGAGCTCAACGGGTAAGTTATATAATGGGACAAATGATTAACTTGAAAATAAGCTCTATAATTATATTTGGTCATCAATTGGTAGCATGTGTAAAGGGTTTATGTAATGTCCCCTTCTTTGACTTAAGCGTTCAGGGGAGTTCCATTACCCTTTTTTTTCTTTTGATCCGCCAGGGGCATCCCAGCATCCCACAAGACCTTATCTTGGTCTTTCTTTTTTATTGCCAACTTGGGGGACCAATGGTGTGAGATGAAAGTGAAACAGACGAGTTCCCTAGGGATGGGTGCAGCATCCCGCAAGCCACACCCATCAAGAAAAAAATTTAAATAATTACAATAAGTTGTCTTAAATTTATGTTGTGCACAACTTATATTTAATTAATTTTTATAAAGTGACTTAAGTTCAAAAGCAGAAATAATATAAAATCACTATATGAGAGCCTAAAGGATAATTATTTTAATAAAGGTGAACTTAAAATATAACTTCTCGAAAGTTCCCTTGGAAGCTAAGAAGCCAGATTCGCACCCTGGCCCCCCGAACCGGGTCTAGATTCACGGACCAGTCCGCGCCAGTTCCGGGCAAGGTCCGTGCGTGGACCTGTGGACCGTCCAGATCTGCGGGCTTAAGTATAAGTTTGATTTATTTAATTTCTTATACTTTAAGTTATATTTGTATAAATACTTTCCAGGATGTTTGAGATAGGTTCCAGCTTCATAGGAGTTAAGATGCAAATTCTAGATTTTGGGGGTTTTCGAAAAAATTCCAAACTTAGCCAAATTTCAGGATTCAGCAAGCCTTCAGTAGGGTTACCTCCCACAATCCATCATAGCTTTCTAAGGTCAAACTAAAGCTGGCAAAAGGATTCTCAAAGGGTTTTAACTTGTTTTATCACAAATCACTTGGTTTCGACCCCATCTCTATGACAGACTAAGCTTAGCTCTCGCCCAAATCCTAGATAGACATGACTTCCCAATAGGCCAAAATCACTCAAACCTCATTTGCCGGACCTAGGGACTTGAAAACAGCCACCAACAAAGACTACCTAAGACCTAGTTATGAAGACTTTGACATTTGGCATTAATCAATGATCAAGCATCATAGATTCATAGTATGAAATGATTTAGTTTTAGAATTATGTATATTTCTCTTATATTTTTGGATATATAATGCATATATATATATATACACACGAATCCATAATTGGAAAAAAAAAAATTCACGAATCCACGAACCCGATTCTCGAACCCAAATCCGTCCCCGAATCCGAACCGGCAACTTAGCTTCGAAGCTATAAAAGAGAAATGAAGGACCACATTTTCACATCTTGATCATTTTATTTCTCTCATTTGCAAAGTTATAACTGAAAGTTCAACTTCAAGGCCCAAGACAAAAACCCTAAGGGTATTCGGCTTCGAAGATAAAAAAATATTTTTCCCTAGTCGAATCAATAGTGGATTAACATAAAACATAAGATTCACATTTGTGTCTAATAAAGGAAACAGAAATATTGTTAATAATTGCAAATGTCAGATCTCCATGTACAAGTTTATTGGGATTTGCCAGGAAGAATAAATTTGCATGTGTTGTGTGAGTGCAAGTGGAGAAGAAACAAAGTTTATAGTTTTGTGTCTTGTGGGGAAGTGAGTTGGAAATATTAAATTTTATACTAGCTGGGATTTAACCAGGCCATATCATTTGCCTAGCCCATCAAAGAGGTTGTACCACTCCAAAAAGTATCTAAAAGGGGTGAAGCTTTGTTGAAGGCTTCAAAACATTTAAAAGATTCGGCGCAGCATATTGGGGAGTCCAAAGACTCGAAACATCAATGCAGCCTTCCCTAAAGGAGTTGCACCCCTCACACAAGTTGTCATACATTTGCTATTGTCTTACATTTTCTATGGGTGTTGTACCATGCCAGGGGAGGCTGCACAGTCATAAGAATGAGCAAAAAGATAATTCTGATTGGAGTATGTGACTATTTCATAATCCAAGTCAGCAATTTGGCATATAAAAATTGAGTTTAATTGTTGATATTATTGTTGTAACTTTTCAAAATATTATTTTGTTACATCTGTACTTACAATTATATATAATCAAATACACACACATATATATATATATATATGAGAATATCATTCTGCTACAATTGCACTCAAAATTATATGTGTGTGTGTTAAGTACATTATGCAATGTTTTTTGAAATGTTTTTGATTAATTAAGCAGCCTAACAAGGGGGCTGACCCTTACAAAGGCAAGGCCTGAAAACAATTTTCAGACCATTTACAGCACATAGCCAGCACAACAGATGCTAACAGAACATAAAGCACAAGGGTAAAGCCCTAACAGAAAGGGCCAAACTCATGCCACAAGAAAAGATGAGCGAGAGTTTGAAGAGCAATTCTCCCTATACTATCGGACAACTGTCTAGGCAATATTATCCTTAGGCTCCCCAGCAAAGGAGACTCCGCTAGAGCAATTGTCAGCACAACGACTAGAGTGTTGAAGAAGCTGAGCAGTATGAGCAGAAACTTGGTGCAGTGCAGAAGCAGAAGCATTAAGAGCAGCAAGATCCTTGCGGCCAAAAGGAGTTGCACCAATAGAAATAGAGGCAGCAACCAGAGTTGCAGCAGGAGCAAGACTCGAGTTAGCAGCAAAAACCTAGCCCTGATCAGTAGCAAGGGCAACCTCAAGATTTTCAACAGGAGTTTCATCTTCGTCAACAGCCTGTGATCGCTCAGAGGAGGAATCAAAGAGAGAATCAGTAGCCCAAACTGTCAAATGAGCATCACTTGCATCCTTCCACCAAGTAGCAACACCTTTTCATTGCAAAAGAGGGCAGTCAATAGCCATGTGTCCAGTGGAGAAACAGCATCGACAACGAAAGGGAATGCCCTCATAGTCCAGTGCTTGAGTCTATGGCCTTTCCCCAACCATGAGCACCACATCCCCCAGAAGCGGTTGATGTTGTCAGGATAATTGTATGTACGGGTTATTATGTTAGTAAAGTATTATGTTACTCTCGGTCGTTAGTGACCAAGAGGTTAGACAGTTTTGTCACAACGCTTCGGTCGTGGCCCTTCGGGTAGTTTATATACCCTCTCGGAGGATGGACACAGGAGATAGTATTGTATGATCATTACGATGTAAATGTACTTGCCAGTCTGGAATGATTAATGAAAGTATTTATTATTCTATGATACATACTGTGTTTATTATATTTCCTGTACTATGTCTGTGCAATACTAAGTTTACCCCAGCGGGTAAACATCTAGCGCCGTTGCATAGACGTACTCGGGAAGAGAAGTGAGGAAAGGATTTATGCCCAATGTTTTAAATAAAGATAGAAATAAAAAGGCACGAGATGACGAAGGCGAGGCCGCACAGAAGGCTTTGATCTCCGCGCAACAACGTGAACGTCGATATAGGCTGAGGCAACTTGCCAAGGACCAGCTTGCCGGAGGGTTGCCTGAAGGGAACCTCGGAAGTGGTACAGAAGGTGCAGAGGCCGACGGGGAAGAGTTCACTTCGCCGGACATCGGAGAGTGTGGAGTAGGGAGGAACTACTCGAGGAAGCACGATTGAGAAAGGTTTTACTTGAGGAAGAGCGAGACCAGTTTGAAGATTTGACCCGTACACCACGTGCGGAGGACCGAGACCACGAAGGGAACCGTCCAGTCGAAGGTGACGATACTGTTGGAGGTGCCAGTGATAGTACGGCCAAAAGTGTTGTGAACGCACAGGCGAACCCTCTGTTGGAACCAAGGACTCCACACAGTACGGTCCCACCAGTTACGCAAGTGCCACTGGTTACTGGACACAATACTCAAGGAGGTGCGGGTACGAGTGTTGGCACAGGCAGTGCCGGAGCACCGAATCCACCACGGAGACAAGTAAACATGGCGACTAACAAAGAAAAGTTGCCAAAATTCAATGGCGATGGGAAGGAAGATCCAGTACGGCATTGTCATATGTGCAAGACAATCTGGTCGGCGAATGGCGTCGCTGACCATGCAGAATGGGTAAAACAGTTTCCAGCCACACTGAGAGGGGTAGCCATCGACTGGTACTCCGACGTGGACAAAACAAAGGTGACCACTTGGGACGAACTCAAGACAGAATTCCAGAAGGAGTTTCGGCTCCTGAGGGATGACAATGAAATTGTTTCCGAGATATACGATACCAAACAAGGTAAGAAAGAGACTGTGCGGGCTTACAGTCGCCGACTAAAGGAGTTAGTTGGAAAAATGGATAGCCAGCCATCATACGGCCTGAAGAAAAGATGGTTCGTGGAGGGCCTGAAATCTAACCTACGGAGGAAAATGAAGATAGTGCCTCCCACCTCATACGTAGATGCCTGTAACCGAGCAATGGACTTGGAGAGTGAACAGAAGACCTCCAAGAAGAAAAGAAGCAAGTCCTCTTCCGACAAAGGTGACACTTCGGACGATGACAGTGGTAGTGATGGGGAGTCGAAGGGAAAAGTCAAGGCACTCCAGAAAGACATGGAAAGAATGCTAAAAGAATTTAAGTCAATGAAGGGGAGTGCGAGCAAGGACGACGAACTCTGGTGCATAGAGTGTAAGGAAAGCGGCCACACGAAGGGTACCTGTCCCAAAAAGGCATTCTGTGACATTTGTCAGATTATGGGACATTCCACAAAGGAATGCCCATATAACATGAAGACACGAAACCAGCAACTACTCTATACACAAAACAACCATCCACATCAGGGGGGACGGAACCAAACAATAGTGCATCTTCAGGAGGTTACCGTGGCAACTGGCGAGGTGGAGGGAACAATAATAATTTCACCCATAACAGGGTCCAGTATGACGCGAAGGGACGCCCAATGATCCAATGTAGGGCATGCAACCAATGGGGTCATTACGCAAGCGAGTGTAATAATAATGACGCCCCTCAGCAGCTGTGTCAGTGGTGCGGCCCTGGGGACCATGAAGATGCTAATTGTCCTGAGTCTGGCGTAGGGACCAACCTGCTGGATATTGAAGGAAACACAAAGATAAGAGAAGTAATATTGGCTCTTCCCCGAGGGCAAGCCAAGGAAGCGAGATACCCCCATCCCCGTACGGAGAAACAAAGGATGTTGGAAGCACGAGAAGAAATAGAAAGGGCTATGAAAGCCCAACGAGAGACACAAAAACCGGCAGGACCCTACGACACAGACGCCGAACGAAACATTGTACGACAGATGCTCGAACTGGAGGTACCAGTAAAACTCAAGGACCTCTTACACACCATGCCACATTTGGGGATAGTCCTACTGGGCACGCAGTGTGGCCAAACCAACACGAAGCACACAGACACTTCCATACCCGGAGGCTCCGCAACGGATCCAATGTTGCTAGCCATCAATAAAGGCAGACACCCAGCCGTGGTGGAAATGGGCATTCTCGGCACTATCCTAACGGACACCATAATAGATGGCGGGTCCGGAGTAAATGTCCTACCTGAGGACACATGGAAAAAATTAGGGAAGCCTACCTTGTGGCCACCAACATTCAATCTGTTAAGTGTCGATCAGCACGGGATTAAACCCCTCGGAACATTGATGGCACAACCAGTTACGGTGGGTGCACAACCATTTGTACTTGACTTCGTGGTCATCCCACTTAAGCAGAAGGGGTATGATGCCATCCTGGGAAGAGGATGGCTGGTGGCAGCGAAAGCAAACCACAACTGGAAACGGAATACACTCTCGATGGAGAGCGGAGGCAGGAAATTTACTATTGATCTCCGGACCCAGTTGGTGAGCGAGGAACTCGCCTCTTCCTCAGGATCCGAATCCGAAGGGGAAAATGACCCACAAGACGAAGGAAGGAACGGAATGGAACCAAATACTGAAGGTGTGCTAAGATTGGGAGAATACGCAGAGGATGATGTAGATTCATTGAACGGTCTCTTCCACTGGCAAATAGAGGATTCCGAACTCTTCCGACCAACATGCAATGTACTAAGTATTGAGGAAGTGTCGGAAACATTTCCCTCCGAGTACGGTGAATACAACGAAGGGGATGCGAAAGTAAGCAAAGTCCCGACGCACAAATTTGATGAGCCAAACCCCATGAAGAATAAGGAGCCGTTTGTCAAACCAATGAATCTGGGCAAGGAAGAGGAACTTAAGCTCATTCATGTCCGTGACGATTGGAATCCTGTGTGGAAGACCGCAGCCTTCAAAATCTTTATTCTCCTTCTTATTATGTACGGGAAGGAGACTGTGGTCCCTGTAGAATTTATTGTTCCAAGCTTTTGGATCGCCATTGAAAATAGACACGGCGACAGGGAGAGGGAACTACGACACACTCTGTGGACTCTCGACGAATGGATACATGACGCCAGCACCATGACCAAATTGAAACCTTCCTCGGAGAAGATGGACCCGAGAGGAGGGACAGAGCAACGAGGATGGAAAAGGACTCGAGCGGTCAGGCAGGCAAAGCCGTCCGTACGGGTGACCAAAGAAGCCTCCGAACAAGAAATTGAAAAATACTTGTACGACTATGTATGACCATACGGTTTTTTTTTTAAAAAGAGCGAGAAAACATCGTACTACCATACGGACACACGAGAAAAGGAAAAAAACATGTTATAAACACCGTACGGCAGGTATGACACACGAAAGCAAGTTATTAGCACCTGTACAGTTGGTACCGTACAGTCAAGTTCAACAGGAAAAACGTGTGCCATGTTACCGTACGGCATTGTACGGTGAGAGAATGAAACATATGAACACAAGGAAGCAAAATTTTTATACATACCGTACGGCTATTAATGAACAGTACGGCACACCATACGGCATAAGCACAGTAAAAAGACGATATAAAGACCGTACGGCATAAGTTGGCAAGATCACCGTACGGTCACAAGCAAGGAGCGCTAGAAGAGTTTACTTCACCGTACGGTCACGGCACAGGATAAGGAAGCCATACAAACACATGGGGAGAAGAGTTTAGTTTCCGTACGGTAGCACGGCAGACGCAAAGAGACAACCGTACGACAAATACAAACAAGGATGTAACTCGGAACAAGGAAGGACTGGCAGCAGGGAGGAGAAGGTTTTTTTTTGTTTTTTTTTTTAAAAAAAGACGACAAAACAAAACAGTACACAGTGAAGAACGAATGGTACCGAAGGGAAGGGCATGACCAAGTAATAAGGAAAACATAAGCGGTTTGCAGAAAAGAGCATGGGATCAGACGAAAATCACAAAAATGGTGTGTTTCATGGACTTTGAAGGTGCTAAATTGGTCTTGGCGGCGGGGGCGCTGCCCCTCGACCCCGCCCTGTACCGCGACAAGGAGCGCGCCTAGGGCTCTGTCCCAGGACCCCGCGGGGGCGCTGCCCCTCAACCCCGCTGGGGGCGTTGCCCCCTAGACCCCCATCGTCCTTTTGAGGAACACCACAATTGTGAGTTGGGGCATCGGGATGGCATGAGGGAATTATTGAGTTCAGTTATCAACCTTTGGAAAGAGTGACCAGTTGATGAGACCCGGAGCTGCTACAGGCATGGAGTGTCTACATGTCGGAGGTGAAGAGAGCACTGGAGCAAGTCTTTCAAGAGGGGTACTACGCTTTGAGGCACTTGGAGTAGGTGTTGGCTGGACATGAGGTTGTCTTGGTGGATGCATAGAGAGCTCAGGAAGAGCTGACCACCCGGTTGGAGGCAGTAGAGCGACACTTTGCTTAGCGTACCTAGGAGTTGGAAGCAGAGAAGGCAACACGGGTGGCTATCGAGGTTAGATTGGCTCGAAAGACAGTATTTTTTGAACAAGAGTTAGCAGAGGCTACAGCTGAAAAGTATGTTTTGGAAAGAACAACGACGCAACATTGATAGGGAGGGCGGCACTTCAGCTTTTTCAGGGACGCCCTCCGCCCCTTCTCTTCAGTGATTTTCTTCTTCTATGTGGTGTATTTCATCTCCCTTTTGTTGTAAGTCATCGGAGACGACTTGTTTTTTTTGGGGGGGGGGATGATGTTGTCAGGATAATTGTATGTACGGGTTATTATGTTAGTAAAGTATTATGTTACTCTCGGTCGTTAGTGACCGAGAGGTTAGACAGTTTCGTCATGACGCTTCGGTCGTGGCCCTTCGGGTAGTTTATATACCCTCTCGGAAGATGGACATGGGAGATAGTATTGTATGATCATTACGATGTAAATGTACTTGCCAGTCTGGAATGATTAATGAAAGTATTTATTATTCTATGATACATTCTGTGTTTATTATATTTCCTGTACTATGTCTGTGCAATACTAAGTTTACCCCAGCGGGTAAACAGTTGAGAGATATCCATATCAATCAAGATGTGGACAAAAGTAGAATGGCCCATAGTAGTCACAGCTTCATCCACCTTCAAGAAGCATCCAAGAGAGTTTCCATGGCCTCAAAGCAATACATCTCCCAAAACTGGAGTGGGAGATTAGGAAGGTGAACCTATATTGAACGCACATTGAGTGGTTCAATAAGAGGGTTAAAGGAAACTGTCCAGGGTTTGGCAAAAAGAGAGTGGTTCCCCCAAACCCACAACATGTTCAAAACTAGATCACAATCTTCAAAAGAAGAAAATGAAGCAATAAAAAACCCCTTGGCACAAGGCTAGAGTTCAATGTTACCAGAAACTAAGGGTCTCCAAGTGCTGGTTACCCAAAAATGCAAGTCCAGAAGAGAAGGCCAAAGGCTAGTGAATCTACCAACCAGCGCATGGCGTTGGTAAAAATCTACATTGTCCACCACATTTGGACCGCAAACCACCGCAGGGGAGGATCTTGGCACAAGCAATGAGTCTAGCTTTCACCTTTGAAGAAATGGTAGCAGCAGATTTGGTAGCACAAGCGTAGCTCCTTCTACCGGTAGCAGCAGATTTTAAGGGGGAACCCTGTCCTTAACAGCCCCAGGGCCAGAACCACCAGCACCAGGAGCAAAAGAAACAACGTCCAAACCAGGTCGCGGAGTAGTGGAAAGATGCCTATAGGCAGAGAAGTAAACACCCCAAGGCCAAAGCCAGCACATAAAACAGTGGGAGCCTGAAAACCCAATGCGTCCAGACCAAAGGAATGAGCCCCGTGAGCAACGACGGCCGAGCACAGGAGTTCCCAGCAACACCTGTGGCAAGCAAGGAGGACCCGACCACCATAGGAGTTGTAGAGAGAAACGGATATCAAGCCCCGACCGTTGTAGCCACCGCATTTGAAATGCAATCGGAAGGAAGGGCAATCGTTAGCAGCGTCCATCGTTTCTTTCATGAATATTTTTGAAATGTTATCAATATTAGAATTGGGAATTCTACTATGATGACTATTTATAATATTCTTTAGTAGAAAAACAAAGTCAACCAGCAAAATACAAATTGTTTGAAAATGCTTGCGCACCAGATTTTGTGAAAATTGCACATTTTGGCCAAAAAAAAAAATTAGTATATTAAAATTTGGCCAGCCAACCTATTATTGGATAACTTATAGAAAATCATCATGGGACGTAAAGGTGTTCTACAAAGTAAAAAAGAAAGTACAAAAATGGGCTTGGTTCTCATACGACCCTTTTTAAATTTCAAACCATATATAAAACACAAGACAGCTAACTTTTTTTGCTTTTTTTAACAAACGTCATTGCATCCCTAGAAGAAATATTATTTTTCTGTTGTAAATAGCCTTGTGAAGAAGCATGCAAGTCAAAAATGGTGGGGTTATCTCCTTAAATTTGTGGGCTAGGTATATGGCTTTGCCTTTTAAAGCTAAGTCACAATGTTTGCCGAATTCCTAGCTTGAAGTTCAGAATTCAGCAAACATTTAAATAGGGTATGAAATTCATAAAAGTTCGCTTAATACTAGTACGAAAAAGCGGCAGATTTTTTAATAACAATCATTTTCGGCAAAGCAAATCCATTTAAGGTTTTTGACTGGTTTTCTTTAGCAAACAAAACGCTCCCGTTCGTTTCAACAAACTAGAAGTCCCCGTTTCTGGACATAGTTAATAAGTCTGCTTGTTCAGCACATTTCTTTTGAAGTAACTACACTAAGTTTTCATTTCTCCTGTAACGTGACTCTGCTTAGGGGCACATTTCTCTTCTTTTGCAACATGCAGTGATACACATGACCTCCTGTACACTGGCCGCCGATTCTAGCAACTAGTGAGTGTGCGGCTGCAACTTGTTTTAGTATTAGGTTTTTTTTAAGTTTTGTTATTAGATTTTAATATTTTATAAAATTAAGCATGCATTCTTTGTTTTCATTAAATACTTTTTAAGAACTAATATTAAATGCTTTTAAATTTTATATTATTTATTTTCATTTATCTTTTAATAGATGTTTTATAATTAAAATTCAATTTTGTATTATTTTATTACTTTTTTAGTAATGCATTTGCAATGATAAAAGTAAAACTTATGTTTAAAAATAATATATTATTTTTTATTTTATTTTATTTTTATGTTAACATATTTTTATTTTTATGTTTTTAGTGAAAATTGGTACATTTCATTTTGCTTTTTAATGTTATGGCTAATAATAATATGTTTTTATTTGGATTTTTTAAAATAAACTTTAGTATATTATGTTTTTTTAAATGAAATTTAAAACTTTTTTCATTTAAAATTTATACAGTTTATTTTTAATATTTTTAAAAATAAAATTTAGTGAATGTTTTACACAGTTCAAAATATCGTTATCGCCAACTTATTGCCAAGGGCCAAAAAAAATATTGGGAAAATATCAGGAACTTGTGAATCCGAATTTTCTTGAAAAAGATCTTCGAATTCACTTCAAATCTAAACAAATTGCTCTAAAACGCTGCAAATCACGTTTTTTCTCCTTCAAACCCTTTTTTCCTCTTCCAAACACTAATTTGCAAACAAGAAAATGTGAAATGAGTGCATTTTGGGTCATCAATCCCTATTAGTGGAATGCGGCTGATATTTTCGCTAAATATCGCCGATATTTTGGCGATAAGTTCAGTTTTTTTGGGGCAATAAATTTGCCAAATCTCCGCAATAAAATTACGTAGTTTATCGCCACCCAAAACTTCTCGCGATAAGTTTACTTATCGCAAAGAAGTCTGTGATATTTTAATCTATCGGCCATTTCTATTACTTCCTTTCACATTTTCTTAAGTAATATTTTGGCTAAATATCGCCGATATTTTGGTGATAAGTTCAGTTTTTTTTCAGCAATAAATTTGCAAAATCTCCGCAATAAAATTACGTAGTTTATTGCCACCCAAAACTTCTCGCGATAAGTTTACTTATCGCAGAGAAGTCTGCGATATTTTAATCTATGGTTTTACATATTAAAATTTTTTGTTTCTTTTAGTAATTTTGTAGATATATTATTATACTAGAAAATTAAAAGTATATAAGGCGAATTTAATGTTGATTTGGATTTTTTCTCCTTGCCGAACTTCATCCGAATTTTATTGTTCTCAAACTCAAACTTGAATTTGAATTTGAACCTTGTGACTTAGTTTTAAAGAGCCTACAAATACAAAACATATGCGTCTGCATTTTTTGTTTGCCAAGGACACTCGGCAACAATATATTAATCAGAGCTTATGATCCTTGAGACTTTGAAAAGTATTTTCATGATGTGTCATGACAAAGAAGCAAGCATAATATCAACAACCCTTATGGTTTTCCATGGTTTTTAATAAGGGATATCAGAAAGAAGAGCTATTGGTTATTACTTATCAGTAAATGACTCAGCAAAGTGGAGCCCACTTGTATGTTAGGTAGAGCCAATTAATCTACAAAAAATAAAAACATTAAGCCTGCAGCAAAATAAAGTGGAGCTGAAGGAATAAGTCAAGTTAGCTGCATGTAAAAGCAAACAATGCCATTAGTTAATGACATTAACTTTGACATTAATAAACCCACGGGAAATAGAAAAGAAAAAGAGCCCACATAAGATATTAAACTAAGGCTTTTGGTATTGAACAAAAGAAGGAAGTTTAAAGCAAACAGCAGCTTCACTTAGAGAAACAGTTATATGCACCATTTGCAGTGCTTAGAGCAGTAACACTCTCTTGGGTCCATATACATTTAATTCCATTTCATGTCAAAGTTGAAGTGACCAACATTGCGGAGGCCGTGTTCACATCCTGCTATGTGTTTACTCTTTTGATCTGAGCTAGACTCTTAGATGTTATTGTGTGAGGATTTGTGACTGATCTTTTGATGCTGTGTCTTTCTATGATGCATTTGATTACTGATATATTCTTTTGTCCATATGATGTCATTGCTGATGTGAGTAGTTGATTAATCAAGTGATTCGGCAGTGATCATATATGCATGATGTGTATGCCAGTAGATGCCATGATGTTATATGCTGATGTCTAGATGCATTTATATCTTTATAAATAATGTTTTCACTTCAAAACTAAAAGTGTTCTTACGTTCCTATGATCTGGTGTACCATCTTTTGTGCTATGATGATGTACTCGATGATTTTAAGGTGCATTATGTTTTATGGGATCAATGATATTGTTACAATTAGAGATTTGATGATATATTGTATCCTGAATGATGTTTATCCTGGTTAATATCAGTAATGTGATGTGTTTACATACTTGTATTCTCTCAATGTTGGACTAGTGAGCATTGTTGGTGAATGTTAGTTAATTGTGTTAGATGATGATTAAATAATGAATGGAGATAATTAATGTTTCAGTTGTGATTATGATGTTAGCGATTAGATTATACTGCTGTTGTGATAAATGACAGTGTTGTAACTGTTATCACCTAAATAGAGCACCCCTATAGAGTAAACTCAAGCCTATCGGTGAACATGGGAAAGCTTCCTTGATTGTGGGCTCAGATATTGGAAGCTAACCTCCAGAGAAAGCTAGTTCTTATGGTACTTCACCTAAAACTAGCCTAACGAAGACTTTTTGCGAAGGAAAGGGTTAGAAGGATGAATAAAAATAACTGAAATCCAACTGCTAAAAGGTGATGCACCAAACTGTATCTTTGAGACTTAACAGATAACCAACACACAAGAGAACCAATAACAAAAAAAGCTTCCATACACAACTCAATAACACATAATCCTTGCATCAGCAATTTAAAAGAAGGCAAAAATAGCAGTCCCTAAAAGGAGAAAACTTCTTCACAATTTAGAACTGATTCAACACAATATTTCAACCCACAAAAACTATATACTTTTGTAAAAGGCATCAATATGTGATACACAAACACAGAAAAAAGAGAGGGCACAAGCTAAAAATTATAGCTACAAGGTGTTACAAATTTGTATAATCTCTCTCAAATGGGTTACAAAAGACACTTTGCCTCTGTCAAGAACTTAGGAAAAGTTACAAAACAGCAAGCCAAAGGGAAAAAGAACTCCCTACAAATGAGCCTTCAACACAATATTTCAACCTACAAAGACTATATACTTTTGTAAAAGGCATCAATATGTGATACACAGACACAGAAAAAAGAGAGGGCACAAACTAAAAATTACAGCTACAAGGTGTTACAAATTTGTATAATCTCTCTAAAATGGGTTACAAAAGACACTTTGCCTCTGTCAAGAACTTAGGAAAAGTTACAAAACAACAAGCCAAAGGGAAAAAGAAGAACTCCCTACAAATGAGCCTTCAACTCATATTTACACTTTTTTGATCCCTGTGCATTTTTAGGAGCAATAACTCCTAGGTCGGATACAATCTATCAAGCCATTTTTTAGCCCCTCAAAGGACTTCAAAAAGGCATAAAAATGACCAATAAGTCATGCTTCATCAATATCAGCATAAATACCCCCTTATAAAAGCATCCCTATCCTCTAAACAGCTCATGAAGAGCCTCTGAAATGTAATAACTCCCAGCAGACTTTACACTTATCGCCATGACTTTAGCACTTTGTCATAAATTCTGCAATAAAATCACTCTTGACTTTTTAAAATAAAAATAAATATTTATTTTGCATTATAAATAACAATTATTAAATAATTTATAATTTATTACTTTAACAAATATTTATTATATTAATAATATTTATTAAGCGACAATTATAATATTTATTATTATTATAATGATATTTAATAAAGTGATAAATTTATAATTTATTTAATAATTTTATTATGGAGTGCAAAAAATATATATATTTATATTTACTTTTAAAAGTTCTTACTCCATATTTGGATTTTAATTATATAGCTAATATATGTTTATCTTACAACATATACAATATTTGATAAAGTAATTTATAAAATATTACTTTATAAAATATTCTATATGTTATAAGATAATTTACAAAGCAAAGTCTCTATGAATTTTCTATCTCACAAGAGCTATTAGTGCAAACAGACTTTTATCAAACAAAGGCAAAAATGCCTTCCATTGTCAGCTACTTAGGGATTTTGCAACCCTAAAATCAACACAAACCTTTCATTTGTGATCATTTTATCCCACTTGGGCATTGGAGCTCTAGCCGCCAAGGATATGCCGCCATGGGAGTAGGGTTTTTGCTTGGAGGACTTTGAGGATTTCTTGCTAGTTTCATGAAGATCTCAGTTGCCAATCACAAGCATCTACAAGTATGCCTTCATTTTGCAGATGAAATTCAACCTCAAGCTCTGCCTCTATTGAAATAATGTGAAACACTTTCTTTTTCCTGCATTTCCAAGCTCAACTCGAGCTGTCCATGTTGGAAAAAATGTAGCTATAAAATTCATTTCAAGCCACAGATTTTATTGTTGAAACTCTTGCCCATACTTGATGCTTGCTGCGTATTAGGAAATCTGAAACTTCACTGTGCATTTTTACTTGATGGTTTTTGAAAACTTGATAACCTTTACACTTTGTGGCTATTTGAGGGTTTATGTAGCTACTTTGGTTATTAACAACAAGATACAGTACCTCATTGATTGTCATCTCATTTCTTTAGTATTGATTTCAATTTAACAAATCACTGTTAGGAACACTGGCTTTAAGCCCAATGTAACTAAAAACTTTGCTGCACTGTTTTGACCTCATGTGGATCTTGTCATGGCTGTAACTTCTATTTGGAACATGGCACACTGTTTGAAAGCCTAGACCTTCGTTTGCTTCCCATGACAACAATGTGGTTGTGATCAGTCACAAAAAGATATCCTTAAGAAACTAAAATGTCTGCAACTGTGTAAAGCTTTTCCTTGTGTTCTTCCACGCTTTGTCTTTTCTTTGACCACTGCTTCTAGCCTTAAAACAACACGTGAAAGCCTTTTTATCACTGTTGTATGCATTCCTATGGTTGCGAGTTGTCATCCTTCTCGTGGCTGCTCTTATTTTCTTTCTACATGCCTATGATAATAAGAACTTATGGTACTGTATTGACTGAAATCAGATTATTTCCATCATTTGCATCATGTCACACTTGTACATGTTGTTCATGCTATGTGATGATGCTTTGTTCCTTGTTCAATTTATGGACATAGTACTCATCATGACTTCCATTCTTTGTACTGATGTTGTATACATAGTGTTTGATCTGTATCATTGACTCCTTTGAAATTTCATGTGTTGCTATGAAATGTCTTTGTGTTGGAATAAGATCATGTCTTCATTCTTCTTGTAGCTACAACAACTATGACACTAGCATCCTCCCATATGTAGTTGTTCTGATACATAGGGCTGCACTGAGACATATTTGCTTCTTTTAATGCAAGTAGATGTCTTTGTTCTGCAGCATTGATGTTGAACCTCATTATAAGTTTGACAGGTTATACTCGTGCTTCTATTATTCAGATCTGTACCCTCATTATTGCAAGAATGCTCCATTTGGATCTTCATTTAACCCTACAGTTTTCTAGATCAGCACTCTGTCATCCATAACTTTCAACCCAGACAAGATTAGGCCAATCGCTCCGGTGAGTTTGTAGACAACTAGGATAACAACAACATATCCGAAATTCATTAAGATCCAACAGTTCAATTAAAAGTTATGCCTCTATTGTAGCGTCTTTTGATGATATTGATTTGGCTTTGTAATAGTACTGTCTATGATGATGAAAAGCATTGTCGCTGATTGCATCTCAGATTACATTAGCATCATCCTATAGCTTCATTTTGGGTTCCTATAGCATGTTATTTTTGCATTTTTTGTAGTTGTATGTAACCACTATGTGATGTTTGACTCCATTATATCTTATTTGATATCTTGTAGCATGCTGGACTCTACCCTTGTGGGAGCCACATTTTACCCCACGTGCTACAGGATAGACACCTGTATTTACACATGACGCAAACAAGTTAGAAACCAAAATGCCTATTTCAAGTGTATGTGATGATTCAGATGGCTTTCTTTCTTCTTTAATGCACATTGAGACCAATTTGTACATGCATAGGTGAATGATCATGTAAGGTTGCAACTAGTCATTGTTTAGAGCGTTGCTCTAACATGTTGCTTATGACCAATGCAAGAACAAGGAGCACTAAGGAGCTAGGAAGGACAAGCAGATCAAGCAGCAGCAAGACAACCTCAAACCAGTCATACAGGCAATAATTGGTTACCCTCCCCACATGCACATTTATTCTCATTTACTTATTCATGTATGTATTGATCTTGTTTTGCATTGAATAAGAAAGAAGTCAATCTCACGGCTTGTGTGAGACAAAATGTACACTTTACATTCAATAAAGATTACTTTGTTCAGAACAGATTTGTAAAATCTTTTTGTAATGTCCCCATTCTGAGCGAGTGTCTGTGTTATTAGATTTAGCCTATCATTGGGTCCTTGTAGGCTAATACTGGTGATAAGAGGGCCCTGATGTGGGTTTTCGCCTATTTTGAGGGACTTACTATTTATAAATAGTAAGTCAACACTTGGTTCTAATGAGCTCAGATGATTTAGAGGAATTAAATGATGCTCTCAATTTTCATTTTCAGCTTCCGGTTTGGGCTCCAAGATTCTTGGAGGGAGTGTCTATTTTTAGAAAGTCACTCTGTTAGGTTCATCCATCGCCTTTCATCATCAAGATCACGCATGTGCTGTCAGATTTCAATTTTGATGCTTCTTCAGTCATTTTCGCAAGATGGGTGAATTTTGATTATTATTTAATTAAATTGGCTAAGGTTGCTATTTTTATTGGGATTGTCTATTGGGCACCTTGGTGTTATAGCTCGTTGAAACCGGGTTGAGTAGTTTTAAATCTTGAGCTCATAAAACAGGGACCCTATGTGTCAGAATAGCATTATTTTAATGAAAGGGTCATTTTCAGCATTAAAGTGAAGGGAAATATAATAGTTTATTATATTTCAAATGTGCAACCATAAAGCAAGTGGCTTTTAAGTGAAAAATGTCATTGAGAAGCTATGGAAAAATATTATATATACAGCTTTATGAGAATTCAAAAATCATTCTATGACTTGGCTTTTATTTGATGGTGAATATTGTTGAGAAGTTCTTCAACTAGGGTTTGAGGACTGATTCCTCCCCATATGTGCATTTTGAATCACTGGTTTGGTGGTGAATTGTGCTCTGGAATATGAGAATTAATTCTGATTTTCATGGCTGCAAATTTGGTGCTATTGTAAACCAAATTTGATTCTATTATGCATTTTCATGATTAAAAATCGAATTTGGAAGAAGCAACAAGGATTTGAAGAAGTTGAAGAATTGTGAAATTATTTTTGAGCCTATGCACTTTGAAATGGATTTCATTGCCAATGAATTGTGTAGAATTCTGATCATCATAAACTGAATATGGAGACTGTACGGCATTATGCAAGGTAGCTATGTTTTCATTAGAGGTGTCCGAATTAGATTTTCCAGCTGTGTTTTGTGTTTGGGAAGACAGCCATTCTAATCCAAGTTTCTCACATTGCTATGTAAGGGATTGCCCAATGCAAAGGAGATCATGGGAATTGATGAAGGGTGCTCCCCTTAATACCACAAACACATAACAGAAACAGAGAAACAACAACAATTTGCATGTACAGAAAATGCGCTTCTTATTATCTCCACAAATGTGGAATTACAAATTTCAGAATTACAATATGCAAAGCCACATGGGCATTTTCCTTTACAATAATCTGTAGGACAAAGCCTCGAATCATTACCCAGAACTGCCCTAGACAACACTACGAACCTTTTTTATATAGGCAATTTTCACCGCCTGAGAAGGTTCCAGAAATTTAGCCCTTAAGGCCGACGATCCTAAGAATTATTTGCTTTTCTTTTCTTTTTTACATAGGGTCGGCTCCAAATAATTACAAAAATATGTTTTAAGGTACCCCAACTTCCGAAGGCCATAACTTTCTAACCGTAGCTCTGTTTCTCTAATGTAATCACTTTTCAGAAATGGCAGGACCTGATTTACAGTGCCTAATTGGTGCAAGTCGATCGTGATCCGGAGCCTCTAAGGCCTTCAAAATTGACCTGAAAGATTTCGTACCCAAAAACCGCAATAACTTGACCAATACAAATGATGTGGCAATGAAACTCAACTGGTAGGCTGATATGACTAAGATGAACCTCCAACTGTGAAATTAGAACATTCCGAGATCATATGACCAACTTACTAAAAATAGTAAGTTTCCATAAATAGCAGCTCTGCACAAGATAGCCCTTATTGAAAAGAAACTAGAAATATTTTTGGGTGATGCAAGATTGCTCTTAAACCCAGGATGCTCCTGCATCAGGAATTGTTGGTGTCTCATTCTATTGAGGCTACAATACATCTTCAGTAGCTGCGTTACATCTCACAATGGTTGCGTTTCACCTCACAATGGCTGCAATTCAATTTAGTTGCTGACGTCTCAGTTAGGGGCTACGTCTTGTGTTGGCAAGCAGCTGCATTGCTCCAAAAAGGTGCTTATTCACATAGACAAAAATAAATGTATTGTTCATGAATACTTACAAGCATTTGAATTAAAAAAAATTGTGAGCATTTGAAATTAAAATAATTTGTTGTTGATATTAATTCATATGTTGGATAATTACAAAAATATATATATATATATATATATATATATATATATATATATATATATATATATATATTCAAAAACAATTTCAAAAAAACAAAAAAAGTTTCCAGCATAGAGCCAGCAAGGCTCTTTACACTTTCTTTATGTTTCATGCATCTGGCTTTATGCAATGACTTGGTATTGTGTAACCTATTTAAGTTATTTCATTGAACACATGAATGCAATGTAGGAAAGGTAAAAATGCCCCATTTTCTTTGAAACTGTTAGTGGGCTCTACCTAATTGAGCTGTGGGAAAATCCTGGTAACAGTAACATTCGTAGAATGATTACACCACTATAGTTCCCTTTCATTGTTTGGTGTGTTTTCATGATATACATGTGCTTCGGCTATTGTACTAATGTGGACAGGTACCAAGCATCGACTTCACTTGCCTTCACTTGCCTGGCGGCGGTCCTCTCGGTCAATTTCCTCTTGCCGAATACGTCGTGCGAGTGCTGCTTGTGCCAACAACCGTGGAAGTTGGTTCAACAACCGATTCGCTGCAGGGTTCGCCCCAATCGCGTCCCACACTACGCCTGCAGGGACGTCTCCGTTCGTTGCCTCCCTTCGGACGTGAGTTTCAAGAGCTACTTGAAACAAAATTCGGAAGTCACGTGCCAGATTATCCTCTCCGTCGTACAACTCGGTACGGGCTTCCTCGGCTTCTGGGTTTATCGCACTAACGGGTAAGCCCATTATGCCTACTCGCCATCCGGGTATGTCTAGGCAACGGCGCCAGATGTTTTCCCTCTCGGGTCAACAAGAATAGTTGCATAAACACACATTAACTGATAAACATGAACACAGGAAAGTATTGCAATTCGGTAAACATAAAGTACTCAGAAAACCAAATCATGTCATTCACACTCAAAGCAATGTGTACATATAACCTCCGAAGAGACACCACCGAAACGTCACGTCGTAACGGTTCACACTCTCGGTACTAACTGCCGAGATTAACATAAGTTTATTACACAACACCCGTACATACAAAATATACCGACAACATATATAACCTTGACGGTGGTTAAATTTGGAGATAGTCATGTGGCCAATCTTATACTCAGCCAAAATTGTCGTTCTGGCTTTTGGACAGCAATTTTCTCAATATTTATAAACACCCGCCGGTTGTCGCATGGCAATGTTCAGTCGTTCTTATGTGATGATTTGATATGTGTGATGTTAAACTTCAATATGGTCAGGTGGTCGTTTTGTATGCATGTTGTGTAGTGTCACCGGCTAGTGATTTTGGGCGTAATCGTCATAGTCGATGAGTTTTTAAAGGGATTTAATTGTATTAAGATTTTATTATGGATTTATCAAGGATTTTGTATTTGGTTATTTGTTGATGAAATTATGTAAATATTGTGGATTTACATTTTATTATGAGATTTAAGTTATTCATGAGTTGCTTAAAAAGTGACTTTCTATTTCATTTTAATAACTTGGTTTTATAAGAAATTGGGGGTTTTCCTCAAAAACCACTTGTGGAATTCGAATTTGGGCTTGTTTGGCAAATTTTTGGATGAGAATTTTTGTGGGTGTTTGATCTTTGGCTTCCTCAGTTCAATTTCTTCCTTTCCTCCAAGTTTCATCTGATTTGGTGGGGTGTTCTTCGTTTTCCGAGTTTATTTGGGATTTCTTGGCTCTTGAAAGGTGAGTTCAAATTTTCCTTTTTAAAATTTGCTTAAATTTTTAATCTTTTGTTTGAGAATGTTTTGAAGGTTCCAATTTATGGATTCCTTTTGAATTGCAAGTGGGTACAGTGGAAATTTGTAGATTTAAGATCAAATTGATTGCATATTCTTGAAAATGAGGATTTCTAAATGTTTTAATGGCTGGAGCTTTCATGCTTTTGTATTTGGATGAAAAGAATATGTTTTGGGGTCAAATGGGTTTTCTTGTTTTCATGATATCTGAAAATTGAAATTTTGATGATTTTTGGCTTGAAATGCCCAATATTTGAGTTTTGAGTCTTGGTGTGCTCTTGAGCAATGTTTCCATTATGAATTGCATTGTTGTGATTTTGGGAGGGCAATAGCAAACCCATGAATGCCTTGAGTTTGAGCATCATCCTTGATGAGGTCTTATTTGTGCTTGAGTATGCATGTACTTGTAAAATTGGCACTTGTGTGTTCATGTGAGAACAATGGGATCACCCCGCGTGGTTGAGGCAATTCCACTATTGTCGAGAGACATGCCGACAATTCACCATGTTTGTATGGATGTGAAAAGACCTCATTGTGTGCCATATGTATGCTTGAGTGGATGTTACGCCAATTTTGGGAGTGGCTCTCAATGAGGGGACCATGGCATCATGGCATAAGATAATAAGTGTGTGGGCCTAGAGCTACCAGCCATAGATTCCTCCTACATGCCTTGTGGGCTCTCACTAGCCAAGGACATATCGGAGAAGGCCTTGCACTACCAACACATCAAGTTCGTCTCCACGAGAGGATGCTTAGCGCCACAGGAGTCTCGGTGCGGTGAAGCAATGGGTTATTTCGTTCCCCATCGTGGCTATGCAATGACACTCCCAACCTTGGACTATGCACCCACTCATATTGATCTGTTGAGCTAGTTAGTCTTATGATGTTGAGGTATCTAGACTGATTATTGTATTGTTGCCTTGACCCTAATTGTTGTGTACCTCTAGAGAAGTGTGTAGAATCTCAGTACTACATGATTATGGTTCTTGTGGATGTGCTATGATGATATGGATATGCTTTTGTGTATACCCTATATGGCATCTTGCTTGTGTTGTATGGACCACATAGTTATCTCCATGAGCACGATGGGGAGGGCATGAGGGTTCCTTGTGGTCAAGTGGCATGACCAACCACTGTTGGGGACCAATGTACAAGTGTCTAGCAGTCCCAGATCATAATATAACTCCTTGATCTTATGTCATCTTATCGATGTATTCATGCACTTACGATATACTCTTGATGTATTTATAGTCTTTGTAATGATATTGTATTGCCTCGTAATGGATAAATGATGTAATCATTATATAGCCTTAAAATAGGAGTTTCGTGCTTTGTAATGGCATTAAATCTTGTATTTATGATAGGTTAGATTAAATATTTCATGTGGTTAGTAATTGGCTTTCATTTGTGCTTAAAAAACTTGTTTTGGGGGCTAAGAAGCTAGATCGGCATCTGTGCATATCCACTAGTGTCTCTACCTCACTCGACTAAGGCTGCCCAATCACAAAACTATTCTACCTATAGATCAGCGCTTAAGCATGCTTAATCGACATTTAAGCCAATTAGTGCCTAAGCATGCTCAATCAACAATTAAGCTAATTGGCATCTAAGCATGCTCAATTGGCATCTCAGCGTCTCTAGACTAAGACATCTCAGTCTTCCCAAAGAATTAACTAGCGATCAACGTCTACATGTTAGGGATTGGCATCTACGCCAATCAATGTCTATGCCTACTTTCACGTCTCCGTTAAATTAGTTTTGTGAGCCTATTTCCATATTCCAGAATAATTGGGCCTGCATCTCTAGTATTTCCTAGTTGACCTCACACCCTAAACAATTGTTTATGCATGGCCAATTACCGTGGAACCTCATGACTTGGCATTCTATTTGGTTTCTAAATTGACGTCATTGGACCCTTAGGTATTTATTTAAACATTCTTCTCTCTTGTGTTGGCGAATGATATGTTCATGTCACTATTGGATTATGTCATTTAATGATATGTGATGCGTACTTAATGGATATTGTGCCAGTGAATAAAAAAAATAAAAAAAATCATTGCCTTTATATTAGTGCACAAATGGCTGCTTGTCCAAGGGTTCCTTGACAATGTATTACATCTGATATTAGAGCACATGTTCAAACACTAGGAGCTCTATTGTAATATGCTCATTGTGGGTTGAGTGTAATTGCATTTATTGTTATGTGTCCTTGCATTTGGTTTATTAAGAGATTATGTCTATGATGTTACTGATATACCCTTGTTTGCTTTTGAAGGATGCCTCCTGCTAATTGAGGACGAGGCAGAGCTACTAGTCCTTGTATGGGGACATCACCAATAAAATGAACAACAAAATGAGTAGGAACAAGAGCAAAGGAAAAACAGAAATGAAGGACTTGGGGGAGCAGAAGTTATCAACTTACTACAAGAAAAATTGGCACGATTGGTTCCCAAACAGGAAGAGTCATAGAAGCAAGGCTCTTAGGAACAACAGAGTGCCCATGGAGAAAATGAATGGTCTCGTAGCCTGAGGGGATTGAGAGTGGTGCAGAGGAGAGGTCATATAGAAGAGAATGAGGATGCCATCTTAGCTGCACATTTGAGGGACTTAACGAGGTCCAACCTACCTACCTTTGATTGTCAAGGTAGTGGAAGAAAGGTGGAAACTTGGTTAATTGATTTGGATTGGTGCTTTGTCATGCACCCATATAGGAGTAAAACAGGCTTGGTGTGCCATTATGCATCTTAGAGGCTTTGCTTCCACATGGTGGTGTACAGAGGAACAAAACCTTAATATTGACATTGCCATAGTTTCATGGGAGTTATTTCTTGACAAGTTTTGGGCTCAAGTCCTATTCGATTATTATAGGCAGGAGAAAGTTGATGAACTCCATGATTTGAGGCAGTTGACTAGATCAATGGATGAATATGAGCGCAAATTCTTTGAGCTCAAGCAGTATTCCAACTACTCTCATGATGAGCCCATGCTAGTGTCGCATTTCATTAGGGGCCTTAATGCCTATATCAGTGGAGATGGTTAGTTATTCCAGCCAAAGACCTTGGAGATGGTAATGGAGAAAGTGAGATTAGCTGAAGATAATCTAGCTAGAGGACTTGGAAGAAAGGCAGGAGCCCAAGTTAGCAATGCACCCACTACTAGATCTAGTGCATTGGGTACACAAACACAACTCAATGGATCGAGAGCACCATCAGTACCTCCCAAGTTAGGTCAACAGCAGCAAGGCCAAAGGTCATCTCATAGCCAGCAGAGCCATCATAGTAGTAAGACGCCTATCAGGAAGGGGCACAATTGGCGTTGTGCTCAACAGCGTCATGATTGCAATTGGTAGACTCAAAGCGTGCCTCAAAAAAGACATTGTGTTTTCTCCCTCTCTTCTCATCTATCAATGCAATGGGATTTCTCAAGCAAAAAGAGACATGGATCTCTGAAGTTTCGTGCATATTAAAACCTTGCACGATGAGTTTTCTTGGTTTTCTTTTCACTTGTATCTTTCAAGGCAATCTTAGTTTATGGATTTAGAGTTCTTCCAACATCTTATGGAATGTAGCTATGCAATTAGGTCAAGCTTTGAATACAAATGTTGCGATTTGTATCTTTCCTTTTCATGTGTTGCTTCTAGATTGCCTTCTACATTTTTATAAATGTGCTCACTTTGATTGAATCAACTATTCTAGGCAATCATCTTTTACTTAATTTCTATGCTTATGTTTATTTTGTGCTGAGAATATCCTAGAACAAGTGAATAGGTTCTCTATTCTAGGCAATCACCTTTTACTTAATTTCTATGCTTATGTTCATCTTGCCTTTTCACACCAATCATAAAAGGCTGTCCTCCAATAAGACCATACTTTTGCAAGACATCCCATTGTTGATGCTCACCACATGGCACTAGCATTGCAAATGCATCCTTGCAATAATTGAGTATCAACATTAATGCGAGTACACATGGTGAGGTTTTCACACCATCTCCCCATTGCAAATGGGGACTTCTTTTTGCCTTGGCAATAGGAGTAGTGGTCTTAGATGCACTTAGGTGGTCTTAGTTGGTAGCATTTTTCAAATCTCCAAGTCGAAAAGATGAGTTTGGGCAACTTTGGCCTGTTGGGTAGTCAAGTCTATCAAGGGTTTGAGTGAGAGTTGGGTTAAGCTAGTCAAGGATATGAGGTTGAAATCAAAGGATTTGTGATGAAATGAGTTAGAACCTTTTGAAAATCCTTGTTCCAGCTTCAACTTGATCTTAGAAAGTCAAGAAAGGTTGTGGGAGGTAACATTGTTGAAGGCATGTTGAATCCTGAAATTTGGCTAAGTCTGGAATTTTTTGGAAACTCTCAAAACCTAGAATATTTATTTTAACTCTTATGAAGTTGAAACCTATCTCGAACATCCTGACAATATTTATATAAAATATACCTTAAAGTATAAGAGAAAATTATACTTAAATGTTATGTTTTATATAAATCCTCTCACCCTCTGAGCTGAAGGAACTAACTTGGAGAATTTGGGAGTTGACTTGCAAATGAAAAATCCTAGCACTAGATCGAATCTAACCATGTCTTAAGATTTGTAATCCTAGCAACCCCTAAAATTCTGCCCCTATTAAAAGCAAGTTGCAAGTGCAAAATTGATGAAAAAAGGTGAAGGAAAAGTGCAAAATGATGATTTTGGGATGAAAATTTGCCAAGTGAAGTAATCCCAAGAGCTCGGAATCCGACCACCTCTCAAAATTCTTAATCCTGACAAACACAAGATTTCTACCCCTCAAACAAAAGGAATTCAAAGCATAATTTGATGAGGAAAGGCATGATCTAATCAACAATGATGAAATCATACGTTTGAAACCAAACAAGCAAGGGAGAAGTGCTAAGTAAGAATCCTCAAGAGGGAGCGGAATCCATTGCCCTCTTAGGACTCCAAATCCTATGAAAGGTGGAAATTCTGCCTCCCAAATCAGATCACCAAGAAGTTGAAGAACTTAAAGCGTAGTTGAAAGAAAGACCCAAGATAACAATCATGACCATAGATAGAAAAATCGCAGAGTGGCGATATTTGTCGAGTTTCTGTAATGACCCCTTCTAGTAGGATCACTAAAACCCTCAAATCTGAACTGTGGCAAATCATCAAACACTTGGCATGCACTGAATTGTTTTGTTTCCAATGTGTGTCTCAATGTGATAATTGTTTTGGGCATCAAATTGCAATTGAGATAACAATACCAATGGAGTAATGAAATACAATAGAGCAGCAATGAATCTCAAAGCAATGTAAAGGCTTACTACAAGATATCAAAACTTCTCTAATTCTGATTGCACTTTCCAAAATTCATGCAACTGTTACATCTAACACATATAAGCACTGTTTATGGACTGTGTACAACATATGGACTTGGATATGAAACCAATGAATGAACGTAGTCCTATCAATGCACCCAATTGCAATGCAAAGTCTGAATTCAATGACTGTTTTCAGATTATGTATGACTGTGACAATATTCAGAATACAATGCTATGATCTTCACCATACTATGACAATGTGAACAATGCCCTTGCTTTGCATACCAATTCAATACAATAATATATGGCAATGTCTGAACTTAATGGACAGATTATATAGACTGTTACAACTACTGACAATATGGTATGAAATGAATGAACAGTCACTCATAAACAATGACCTTACAATGCACACATCCCAATTATGACAAACCGATTACAATATAGCAATATCAGATTACCATAACAATGTTGACTGAGACTAACCTCTGCATACTAGTATGATTGTTATAACAGAGCACTCTCACACATAAAAATTGGCAACAATAAGATATAATGGAACCTGGTAATGCTGCAATAATGGTTGTCCAAAATGATGAAATCCAATGCCGAAGACTAGATATCAGACCGCCACCAAATCTGCCCCAATTGGCTGTTGTGTGCTGTACTGTATAGTGTCGTACCAGGCCGTACATGTACGGCACCTGCAGAAAATAAAATGCAGGGTTTCGAAACCCCAAAATGGTATCAACAGGGCCACCACTGATGTACTAGTCTCCCTCCAAAAGCATAAAAAATATCTCCAAGTATGTTGAGAGATATGAGCAAAATTCTGAATCTAGGCTCTGGTATAAAGTGACTGAAATGTGCCAAAATTGTCTTCAACCTTCACCAAAATGATTCACCAATACAAATGATGAATTCAAACCCTTATTCCAAACAATTGCAAACCCTCAATATCAATTTTTCAGGTCTGCTTTTTCGAACTGCTTTTTCGGGTCTGCTTTTTCGGACTGCTTTTTCGGATTTGCTTTTTCGGACTGCTTTTTCGGACCTGCTAAAAACGGCCGCCTATAATTTCGGACCTGTTAAAAATGCCTCCTGAAATGCTGTTTTAATCACAAACAAACCCTTACATCAAATTCTCAATGAAGTACCAATGAGATGGCTAAGTACCAACTCCAAATTTGCAACCCTTCAGTAGATATTTCACTACCTCAGTTATGCCAATCCAAGGGAGTGATTCGTTCCCAAAGATCGAATAGAATTTGCAGACCAAAGACTACAAATTGCTTCACAATGAAGAAGTAGAAGAAAATCCAAATCCAAGCATGAACAAATGAAAGCCCAAGCCCTCTATTTATTCTTTTCCTTGAGAAGTTGCTAGAACTTCTAGAAACATCCAATTATAATGTACTTTATAATAAAATAACATTATAATAATAAAGTACATTTCTCAACTCAAAATTATAACAATGTAGACTCATAACTGAATGTAGGCCCAACTACGACTGAACGTAGGCTCAAGACTGAACGTAGGCTCACTCTGGATGTAGACTCCACTACAACTGCATGTAGGCCCAAACTGGATGTAGGCTCTACCGAATGTAGGCTCTGTCAGCAATATGCAATCAAATGATCAACATAATGACCCTCTCTCCAAACCATTTGCCTACGAGAGTCGATGATAGGCAAATCCGTCATGCCAAACGATGTCAGCCAAAATGGGGACATGACAGTTTCTAAGCTCGATGAGTTTTTTGTAGAAAAAATCGCCGATTTTTGTGAAAAACTAACTGATTAATTGGTGAGTTTTACACAAAAAATCGGCGAGGTTTTAAAAAAAAACTCCAAAAACGGCAATATCAGTGTTTAAATGCCAAAAACAAGAATATCAACATTTAAACGCCAAAAACAGTAGGGTTTTAATTTATTTTTTGTTTGCAGCAACTATGTTTGGCAATAAAGGAAGAAAGAAGGCTTGCAAGCCCTTGCTAGATTGCTAAGGATTAGAAGTAGATTCGAGTGGATTTAAAGCGGATTTCAACCAATTTTCTAGAACTAGACCCTCTAGTTCTACCTCTCCCTTATTTGTTAGTAGAGCTGGGAAGAGGAAGATGTAATTGTAATGATGTATTTACTTTTAGTTTTATAACAAGTTGAACTTGGAACTATTTACTATTTCGCTTCCAGCCATCAGCATTCCTCATGACAATGCGATTTTGTACCCACTTTGTGTTTAAATATATGTAGACTCAGCTTGTTTCTTATGTATTCACATTAATTAACTCATTGGATGCATCTTCTAATTGAGTTTTGCAAAAAAAAATGCATTTCTAATTAAATTTAAGCAGTTTTTTCAGTTCCCGAGTTTTTCCCAAAAAAAAAATTCAGGCCTTGGCAAGTTTTTGCCAAGTCCGAGTTTTCAAACTATGATCATAAGAATGTTGATCAAATCCTTGAAGGTGAAGTAGTGAAAGTATAAAGAGATTGGGGCAATGATAAACAAGTAAGAAATAATCCTAGGGAAGGAGTGGAATCCGCTACCTTTCTAGGATTCATAATCCTAAGGCCTCTAAGATTTCTGCCTAGTTTTGATGAGAAAGACATGAAGATATAGAGGAGTACAATTCAAAGACATGAAGAGTGGAATGAAGGAAGAATGATGAAGTTGAAAAATTGGGAGGTGAATGATTCTAAGCCTAAGATAGACCAAACCAAATGATGACAGTGGAGAATCAGTCCTAAGGAGAGGACGGATTCTACCCCTACTTAGGATTCTCAATCCTAGGAAGGGTGAGAATTCTGCCTCTAGCAAAGCAATGAATTAGCCTCACTCAAAATCAACACCAAATAGGGAACATACGGGAAATGATGAGATGTTTGATAGAATGGGCATTGTCAAAAGATGAAGGTGTGAAGCAAAAATCCTAGAGAGGAGGCGGGATACACCTACCTCCTAGGATTTCAAATCTCTTGAAACACCTAAGGGCCCGTTTGGTACATGGAATATGGGCTCTAATTCCAGAATAACATTTTCAGATTAGTGAATTCCATGTTTGTGTCTATCCAAACAAATAGGAATTGGAATTTCGAAATTCCAATTTTGCCCACAAAATGGGCATTTCATCTTCCACTTGAAAAGGTGGAATTAGAAATCCAGGCTCTAATTCCACTTTTCATATGCCCATTTTATGTGCCGTCGGGTCCGTTTTTGACATTTATAATATTTGACGTCCGCAATAACATTTTCCGCCGAAAATTTTGTTTCATTTTCCGCCGAAACCCTTCACTATCTTTTCTGTTCTACGTTCACTACTCTGCAGAGCATAAGTCAAAGTTTGCAGCACTAAGCCTGTTTCAAAGGCTACATGATGGCACTGAAACGTTGTTTACAATGCCATTCTTTTTCATCGGACTTAACCATTTTATCTCTAAGATTTGAAACCTAGATTTTTATACCGTGTAGAAGAGTACCCAAAATCTCATGCCGATGATCTCATTTCTGAGTGTTGAGACATCCAAGGATTTATGTACTGATTTCGAGCGTTTTATTAGCTTTTAAAAGAAAAATATGTTAATGGGGGCGGGGATAGTAAGCGCGGATATGAAATTTTCTGCAGTACCCTTATTAGACTGGTGCTACGTCCGCCCTTTTTCATTTTCTGTGGGGTTTTGTTGTAGGAGTTAAAATTCTTTATGCATCTTCTTAGTCATCTTCTGGGTGAACCAAACAGGTCATCCCATATTCCGGAAATCATTTTCAGGATTTGTATCTTCCAGAATTGCAGCATCTTCCAGAATTGACTATATCTGGCATTTGGTATTCCAGGCACCAAACGGGCCCTAAATTCCACCCAGCTACAAGAATAAAATCCCAGCATATGGGGGATTTCTGCCTTGCATTCATGGTGATTGAAACACAAACTAAGCCTTCAATTAGCACAATGAAGAAAGAAGATAAAGTATGATAAACATGAGTAAAATACTGACAAAAGAGATGAAAATCAGATCAGTTTGGCCTTGAAGTATCTCAAAATTGGTTGATTTTGCCCTCAAACTTAGGCTAAGATCAAATAAGGAATGAGGATATGCATGGAGAAGAGTAAAGAGAAAATCCTAGGGAGGAGGCGGAATCCGCCTACTTCTTAGGATTCCGAATCCTAGCAACCTCATGAATTCCGCCCAGAACTAAATCAAAAAGGAATGAGGAGGTGTGAATGCTTGGTATTTTGATGAGAAAAACATGCATCCACCCTTCTCAACAAGGTCAGACAGTATGAGGAAGTAAAAGATTAATTTTAAATGATTTTATTAGCCAAAAGGAGTCCAAGTCGGCTTGATCATAGACATACCTCTTCAAATTGTGAGTTGCCTATGTAAGAGTATCAAAGGGAATTCGTTCTCAACACAAGACAAGCAGATTTATCTCTGCAAAGGACAGCCAATTCTCCCTTTCTAGAAGCAATTTAAAGGGCAGCAACTTCCTTATTAGCATCAAATTCATCCTTGTTAGCAAGTTGGTGATTCAAAGGAGACAGCAATGTGGAGGTTTGAAGGCAGAGCTTTACTCAAAATCAGAAGTGAGGGGTGGTAAAGAGAAGAAATTTGGGCATGTAATAGGCCTCAAACTCCTTTAAATTCCAAAATTTAGAATAAATTTCATTTCAAGTCAAAGGAGAGAAGCCATTTTATCGAAATCAGAATTTAGGATATGCAAAAAAGAAGAGAAATTTGATCTTAAACCAAAGAAAATCAATGCTCAAATGCCTTTTGCCTCCTTGTTTTGATATAGAAGTTAGTGTAGATGCAATTTCATATCATGCTTTCAGATTTCTTTCATTCCATTCATTCTTACCATTTTGTGAGCTTAATGAATTTTCCTTTGTTTTGCAGGGTGATTGTTGAAGGAGAGGCTTGGAGAGCGAAAGGTGGTGGCAAAGTTAAGCTCAAAACTTCAAATGAGAAGGAAATTCAAAATCATATTATCAAAGTGAAAATTCAAGATCAATATCAAGATGGAGAAAGAAGAAATTTGCAAGCCCACAAGAAAAATCAGAGAAATTTTTGACCAACTTAAATTTCCTCCCGAAATCCAAGTTTTCTTTGAAGAATACAAGTGCATGAAGATTTCATCACTTCAAGAAGTTCAAGATACAAGCACATAGAGTACAATCAAGTTCAAAATCATGGCAATGAGAAAATTTCCAAGGATGGAGATGGAGAAAATTTGAGAAGATGAAGCAATTTAGGAATATTGCATCACAATTGAAGGCTTGATAATGTTGAGTATCATACGATTTTCTCATCCCCAAAAAATTGATCAAGTCTATGAGATAAGGATGCTGAGGTGGCACCCACTTGTCTTCTACCAATCAGAAAATTCTAGATACACATGTTCAAGCACACTCAATCACATTATGCCAAGTTTACATATTTTCTCATTGGCTCTCAAGAGCATTGTAATTTTCTTATTGGCCCACAGGGTGGTGCCTTCATGTAAATGGATGATAGTGTGGCAACCCTAAATAGGGTTTATAGTGGGTAAATCTTGGCCCTTGATCTTGAATCGATATTGGCTCTTCATTGTAATTGAGCAACTATAAAAGGGAAAGGCATTCTCATTTGTAACTCATTAGTTAGGGAGGTAGAGTAGGAGGAGACTTGTTGAAATTGTTGCTATAACGCTATCAAAGTAATTGTTGATTCATTGTTGGTCTTCATGGTGGATTACTTGTGTTGCTTTGGAGTATTGCATGGTTTCTTCAATTCCTCACTTAGATTAGATGTCATTTCATGTTGAGTAGAAGTAGTTGAATGGAAGTTATTGTGGAACCATCTTTGGTTAACTCGCTTAAACCAAACCATTAGCTAGTTGTTGATTGTAACTTTGCCTTGCGTGGTCAAATGGCATTTATATGAGCTTGACTTCAATTATTACTTGCACATTGATATGCATCGATGGACGGTATTAATGGAATGGTGGTAATTTGAACATCTTACATTTACCTTAGGAGATTTCACTAGCTTAGTTGATGTTGATGGCTAAACTAAGTCTACTAGAGTCACAAAGACATCCACGATTTCTTGCATTGTAGGAGAAGAATAGCTTTCTCTAAACCCTTTCCTTGAAGTTGTTTGATTTGAAGAAGTTAAAGTCAAGTTGATATCCATTGAATGAACAACATAAGTCCCTTTGTGATAACCATAATATCACATCATAGAACTAAGTGAAAGTCCACAATAAGAAGGAACCTTGAGGTTGTCTCGTTGATCACACAATCTGTATACATTGTTTAGCATATGAGCATCCTTATACAAGAGAGAGTTGGAGATTTGGTGTTTCATCTTGGAATACTAAGTATTTGATTCTGTATGTTGTAGTGGAACAAAACTCACATCAACAGTGCATATCATCAATAAAACTTGTAACAAACAACAAATATTTTAGAAATTAAAATTAAAAAACCAACTAAAAATTTGGTCAAATTTAATCTTAGCTGATTTCAGTTCTATTCATCTAGTTTAACTTTTAAATGTAGGAACATTGAACAAGTATATCCCACTTTCGATGACCCTTCTTACGTAATAGTTTCCATTCTATCATCATAAGATATTTTGGAGATGTGTTCTCCAATTTTATGAGATAAAAGAAATAAGAAAGCTACAATGTTACCATAATGGTAAGTGATTCCATCCAACGAAATATACTAACCCACAAACATAGAAATAAGCAAAACCCATAGGCCGAATGCTTCCATAATTTCCATTGTTCCACAGGGACACCTCTCAACTTAAAAACCTTGTGTCCCTAATAGGGGATGTTTCCAAGTCTTAGGGGATTGGGGGAAACATCCCTCCAAAACATCACCATCTCTACCACCTCTATCAAGAACATGGTTGGGTTGCTTACTAAGTGGCACATGCCATTAAATACTGATTGCAACCTTTAACTTCATGAAAACTAGTATGCCTTTCATGGGACACTCGCAAAGATCTTATATTACAAATTTCACCTTGAAGATTTCAATTCACCTCCATTTGTATGTCAGCACCGCTACTCTACCACCATCTCCCCACCATCCCCTTTCCATCCCAAAATTTATGCCCTTAATCCTTTAAACCTGTCCCTGCATTAGGAAACTCTATGGAACTACAGTAATTTCAACAAAAAAACCCGGTAAAGGTACAATAGGTTGTGGGGTTTACCACTCCAATGCTATATGTTTTTTCTATGAATAGCGTGTATGTTTCTATTAATGTAAGTTAATATACACTATTCACAAAAAAAGTATGGTGATGTGAGGTCACCACTCAGGAGTTATACAGGAAGTGCTCAAAAATCAAAATGCACATGGGGAAAGCTTGGAACAAAAAACACAAGCAGAGCCCGGGGCCCAAATTAAACAAATAGCAACTGCCTAAGCAGCAAGAGAAACACCAAAGGGCAGTGACAAAGGATTTACCCCATTCTTCAACAAGGCCAACGGTGACATCAGGGAGAGACCACCCTAATCAGTAGCAGCAGCCTCCTCTTTATCTTTGTCCTCTCGTGTGGGCAAGGTCACAAATGCCAACCTTGGGAGCCATTTTGATGAGCCAAGCCACGCTCCATTACCACTCAAAGCTTCCCATCCACTGTCACCGCCAATAGATAGCCCCTCACCCCCCAAACCCCACCCGGAGGCAAAACCCTTGTGAGGCAAAAAGGTGGAGCGACGTTTGGCAAAACCACCAAAATGGCAACAGGGAACCAAGGACCACGGGTTCTGAGAATGCCAATTAAAGGAACTTCAACCACGTCGGCGGCCACAATGTGGAGACCGGCCGCGAGAGGCAGAGCAGTCCAAAGGGACTCTGGAAACTATACATGGGGCATTCCTCCAATGCTCAAATTTTCAGTCCCATTCATTCCGAATTAGTTACAAGCTGCCATTTATTTTAAAACTGTCATAAAAAGATTCATTTTTATTGAAATCAAACATGTGATACAAAAAAATTTACACACTTTTATTCCAAAAGCACTTACAAATTTGCCATAATGGACTGTGGAAATATCATGTCTTTAAACGTGCTACTTATTTTATTTGCATACATACAATAGAGGCATATCATTTAATTTACTTGCATACAATACAAATAGGTCAATGTAGTGATTCTGAAGCATTTACAATAAGAGAACAAAACAATAAAGTTTGCAAAATAAATTAATATCACTGAATTCAGCAAACAGTAACATTAGTTTGTCTTCAGTACGTCTAAAAGACATAAAATTATAATTATTTTGTGAACCCTTTAGTGCAACTGAAAAGAGGAATAGAGAAATCCAAACCTGCATCACTCATAGTCTCTTTGATGCAAGGTTCCCATTTTTCACCTTCTCTAGGAAGCTGCCATGCTGCTATTAGCTACAATCAGTTACAGAAGTTTTGTCACTTAATACTAATGTACCACCTAGCAAGATACACATACCCTTCATAAATAGAAGAGAAAATTCAATTAACAATAAAACTTACAGCAGATGCAACCGACCACCTTGCAATGGGCATAATAACATTATTACAAGTAAAATATAAAATAAAAATACCACTATACTTGAGGAAGAGGATGCAATGAGAGACTACAAAATATTAACTAAGCTGAATCTTGAAAATCCATCTAATATTAACAAGTGAACCTGTCTAAATTTTTCTTCATTTTATATACATCACAAATTTTAATATCCATTTATTACATCATGATTCAAGAAACTTAAATATTCTAAGTCAGGATTAAATCATTTCAAAGAAAATCATCCCAACGAGCTCTGGTACCATAAGAAATTTGACACAAAATCCAAATTACAGGATTTGATTGCAAGAATTTTCATAAACTCGATAACATCACAAGCTATGGTATGGGCAATTTTGGAATGGAGGAATTTCCAAAGAAAATTAATGGCTTAAGAGTTGTCTGAACTTTTTTTTTGTAAAATAACATTAGCAACAGAGAAACAAATGGATATAAAAGCCAGAACTAGATGAATCCTAACTTCTAAGGGACCCAAGAAACCATTAAGAGTGTAGATTTTCAATGTAATACTCGATGACTTCAGATGCTTAAATGGCATATACATGAAATATGCTTTGTCAGTCAAAAGCTGCAAATACCAGTAAGGATTTCATTATTCTCATTATAGTAAAACTGGTTTTGCCTCGTAAAACAATTTCACTGAACAGAAAGATGGGCGCAGTAGAGGAAAAAAAGAGGCACTCCAGAGAGTGTACTTCTGCTCTAGGTTAGGATTTCGAAGGGTAAATCCCATCTAAAACATCTGTTGCACACAAAATAAAACACATTGGCAAAGAAAATAAAAAAAGCAATCTCAAGACTTGGCAAGGCTCTAGAGAAAAACAATGTTATACTTTACCAGATTCAACAATTGTAATTTTGCAATCAAAATTGATCAGTATCAAGGAAGAAAGAACTTCCATATAATTTCTTTCTAAACATTTTGGACATCCAAGGCTTTGTAAACTCTCCTATGACTAAGCAATTTGGATTCCATTGCATGTCAAAGTGCCATATGTTACTAGTGATTGTTTGGACAGTTGCATATTATACTGGAATACAGCAGCTATTTAGATGGTATGTATAGCTTGAGAAAGTGCTGGACTTTATCTCTCTGTGAAGACAAGGATTTGAGAATTATGCTTAATAGTTATGTAACATTGTAAACTAATTAACCTCATGCGCCACGCCAAAAACTCCGTCAGAACTGAAAGCACTTAAGGAAAATACTTGCAGAGCCCTAGATGTTGTAAATGTGCCCCTGTTTTTGTATAAGATTTTTTCTATTAATTGTAAACAGATAGAGTAATTCCATATCAGGGTATGGTGCTGCTCCAATCATGTTTAGTAGAAGCCTAGACAAGAGTTACAGCGCTAAACTCTGATAATTGAAGTTGAGTCATCTCATGTTATAACTAATCAGTTACTTTTGTCTCCAAAGAACAGCAGGTAGAGCTAGGATCCATCCAAAATTTAGAGCTCCAAAGTCTGAGCATTTCTTACAGAGTAAAGAGTTGCACTTTTTACATTCTGTTCCTCTATATACTTTTCCAGTATATATTTAAAAAATCAACTCACAGAGGTACAAAATCTGCCTGCAGGGAAACCTGTGCCATCCACACAGACCTGCCATAGCAAGGTACACACCACACAGCAGGCTCCACATGGCATCCCACCTGTGGGAGTATTCCACCAACATCAGAGGCACAAATTGCCACTACACAAACGGCAGCCTGGTAGCCCTGCCCACAACTCAATACACAGTTGGCAGCTCTGCCAAACAGAGATCCACCACCACCTTCAACAGCTATTAGAGTGAAATAGCCCAACAAGCAGTTTCCCACCAGGTCAGAGCAATTTCTCAGGCATATACAAGTAGTTTTCAGCATTCTAGGCAGTTTCAAACAATTTGGCCAACAGTTTTCTACCCGGATAGGTATATTCTGACCAAAGAGAATATTCTATCAACTAAGCATGCAGGTATCAAACTGACACCAAAGTGACATTTTCATATTTCTCCACTCCAATCTACCCACCTCACGGTTTACATTTTGGTTTTTGCACTTGATTTTCAAAGGCTCCATTCTGAATCACATTGGCTTCTTTTTTTGAGCAATTTTTTTATCTAATCAAATGGTGTAGACAATTTTTATTTTGGTGTCTATGTTTTCCAGAAATTGCAGATCCTCACAGGTATGCTAAGCAGTCATCGCTTTGGGAAGGAACTTTTGAAACTCTAATTGGGCTCATAGAATAACATTTTGGGTGTAATTTTTTTCTTAACTGCACAATTCTTTGTATCCTTTTTGTTGGTGTGGTTTAATCTAACCCATTGCGTATCAAAATGGTATTTTCATTTTTTTAGCCAAATCTCACATTTGTAATGTACTGAGATCAGGAACACTTTGCTGAGTTGGTAAATGGTAGCTGTAATAACATAAGTACAAAGTGTCCAAATCAAAATTTATTGGGGATCATCCATTGAGTGAATGTGGTAAGGTACTCTTGTTGTTGCCCAGGTTGAACTCCTAACTCTATATAATTATACCTCGTGGAACAACCAGTATGGAATTATCTATGCCAAAAAGATTTTGATAAATATGTAGATGAATTTGTGCCTGAACCTACCAGGCTAGGTCAAAAGTTATGGGAAATAAACAATGAGAAACTCTTGATTACATTTGCTCATTAGTCTCTTTTGCTTTACAATTTCATCTTAAATCATGTAAAACACCTAAGGAGGGTTTGCAAATTCTTGATAAATTGTATTGTAATGGTAACAAGATTAAGAGATATCAGATTGATAATGATTTGAAAATCTTGATCCTAAGAGTATTGACCACATCTAAAGACTACATCTCTAAGATTCAGCAACTAAGAATGTGGCTATTAAATTAAAAAAATGATAATTGAAACTAAATATACTATCAAAGCTTGGCCCTAGAAGTATTCATATTTGTTTAGAACTTTATGGCTTTCACACCCATTGGTTCTCTATGGAAGTTGTACACATTGAGCCTACTGTTAATTGTGAAGAATCGATTTTGCTCTTCTTGAATGTTTATTGATAATTTTGAAATGATTACAACTATATCTCAATAATAAACTTGCAAACAATGAATTCTGAAAATATATTCACCAATCTTCGATTATCCCATTCAGATTAAGCATGCTCTTAAACATTAATTACTATTAAAACTTATTTTAATAAAATTTCATAAATAACAAGTCTGCAAAAATTCCAATGGCACCTGTAACACCCGTAAATCCTCCTTGTGTTGTCACGTTTCCCTGCAAATATAATCGGCACCTCTTTCTGCTGTCACAATCTTTTGAAATTAATTGACCACCCTGTGATCATCACACGTGACTGCCCAGAACAGTACACGTTCAGCCCAGAATTGTATGCCGGCCCATAATGAAGCAGTATGGCCCTGCTGTGTCTTCCATGTGACCAGGAAATGAGTCACAGCTTCCCCCTATATCTCACGTGACTGGACTTGGCAGTGCAGAACAGTCACACAAAGAATGCCGTCTCAGAATAGAGTCTCACGGCCCTGCTGGAATGAAAACGTGGCCCAGAAATCTGCCACCACAAGTCTGATATCATTCACGTGCCAGTCTCCTGCTGGACGTTGACAAATGTAAAGGGATTCGCTGTTAATTAAAAAAAAAACCTTCTCTTGTATATGAAATCGCAGGCAATGAAAGCACAATGACCAATGAAAAATTCAGTAATCCTCCTCTTGCACAATACTTTCGATAATCAGAAAATAAATATATAAGCTCCCATAATTATTAATCCAAAACTTCTTGTGTTGAATTAGCAAACACCATTTCATCAGCAAACTCAAACTTCAAATTTGAAACTTTCACCAATCTGATATACAACAGCACCAAATTGCAAACTCAGTAATAATCAGCTGTGAAATTCACCATTAACAGGCAATGGCTCAAATCACGAGATGAGGAATCAGTCCTCGAAACCCTAGCCAGGTTTGTCTTCTTCACGAACTTCAATAAAAAATGATTTCAATAATGGATCAGTAAAGTGTTTTTTGGAGTAGAATATATAGGCTTTTTGGAAAAAGCACTTTACATTATTTTTCACTTAATTGGCTTTTAATATAACTCCACTTTATAACATAAAGTTATAAAGTCATAAGTTATTAAATTAAATCAAAATAATTTAATTTAATAACATCATTTAAAATATAAGCCACAAGAAAATCTAACTGAGATCAACAAACTTCTGACAAAGCCCAAATCCAACTGCCCAACCAGGAATAGGCACTGCCCTGCCAAAAATAGCCACTGCTAAAAATAGTAAGTCTCTCAAACTAGAGACTCTCTGAAAATCGATCTTGAAACATCTGACACTCCGTGCAGACACCCTGCTAATCCTAACCATACCCAAAATACCACTTACTAAAAATAGTAAGTTGACCAAAATGATCCGAATGAAGAGCAAACCTGATAATCTAAACCTCCAGAATGGAATCCCAACGCTAGCTCCACCATCTAACCCCCTCTGATCGCCTGATTAGCCTGTGAGGGTCGCCAAACCAAGCTAATCCCTTAAGTCTAAAAACGGGGCATTACATTAATGCATTTTCAACTGTACTAATTGAAAAGAAACTGAAGTCAACTAAAACGGGCCTCATCAAGTCTCCTAAGCCACAAGCATTGGTGTCTAGTGAACCTAAAGTACACCAACAACTAAGGAATCTTGAAAAGAAAAAAAAGAAAAAAAAAACAAGCCACACAAAGATAGAGCACATATCAATTTTGAATCCTCTCCCTCAAAAATCATCGACAAAGGAGAAGCCCAAATGTGTGTATTGCACGAAACTAGGTCGTGATGAACATTCATGTTATTCAAAACATATTGATGTGACGTCCCCTTCCTATAATAGAATTTAATAATAAAAATAAAATTAATAAATAAATAATAATAAACTATAATATAATTTATTACTAAATTAATCATATTATTAATTAATAATGAATAAATATAATATATTCAGAATTAAATTTTTTTATATTAAAGATAGAGGGATCAAAAATTCAGTTACAGAGTTAAACCGAATACAAACTAGGAGATGAGGCCAAGCCTCAACAACAAAAATAAGCCATCAAACAGTATATCGAGTCCAGGAAAGGAAATTAGTGAAGAACATCTTCATAAACAAGAACCCAGGGTGTCCGCCCAAGAGGGCCTTCCATCCAAACTATACTGTTCTTCTCCTGAATTTGAGCAAGCATCGTCAGCTTAATCAGGGAAGGATCTCTATTACTTTTGAGTTCCTTAGCCAACTGAGCTAAAGCCTTCTCAAAGTTAGCCAAATTGTTCATGTTCTTCCTCCAACCAGCAGCATCTTCCAGCTCATATGCAAACATAGTTGCGTGCCCGTCTTTGAGAAGACGCATGAAGTTATCACGATCAATCTTCATGTTAATAAAGACCTGCATGGAAATTTTAAAAAGAATGAGTCTACGAAAAGATTCAGTAAGAATTCTGGGAGTGCCCTGGTATCTGTCTTCATTTCGAATTTTCCAAATGAACCAGAGAATATTAGAGGATAAAATAAACCAAAACCGGTTAGAGTCCTTTAAACCCTGAATATACCCTGTAATGAATAAACCCTGAATATATTCAGAATATTATATATATTAATATGATAACATAAAACCTCTTTAAGATTCCTTGAGAATCATCTTGACAGAATGTTGCATGGTGCAAGTGTAAAAATAAATCAATAAAAAGAAGAGTTTTAATAATGTGTGTTTCCAAGTGTATACTTTGTGTATGCTCCATGTCTTCATGCATTAATGTGTATACTTCATGTATGCTTTGTGTCTTCATCCATTAACAAGTATGTTTCGTGTATGCTTCGTGTCTTCATGCATTAACATGTATACTTTGTGTTTTCATATATTCACACATGTATTTCATATTTTCATATATATGGCCTTAATTTTGATTGATCTAGAACAATTAGAGTGACAACGCATGCTATCATGCAGATGATGATTTTTAATTCAATAGGCACCATTATGAAATAGCTTAGATCCTTTCCTATTGAAGATGAAAGGACACCTGTCTTAAGATAAGATCATAATTCACTTTCAAAATAAGGGAGGAGACACGTGATAAAATTAGAGCACCACCAAAAAGGGAAATTAAAATAGGTACCCATGATAATTCAATCATTGCTTGAGAAGCAATTTTGGAGAAGGGCAAACTATGACGTCCCCTTCCTATAATAGAATTTAATAATAAATAATAAAAATAATAAACTATAATATAATATATTACAAAATTAATCATATTATTAATTAATAATGAATAAATATAATATATTCATTAATATAGTATTATATATTAAATATATTCATTTATGTATTATTATATATATATATATATAGATGTTCATAAATACAATATTATTTAATAAATGAATATAAAGAACATATTGACTACAGAACCTATCATAGATGTTCGACTTATCCAAATATAGTGGCAACCATATAAAAAGCGGCAATACTTTCTCTCAACACACTGGACAAACAAGGAAATTGACTCACAGTAAGAAGTATTAGACGACGATAAGAAGAAAAGGAATTACAAATTGTTGAAAGAATAACAAAAATGTATGAAGGCCCAAACAAAATCAATATAAGCAATTTTAATAATAAGCAACATTATTAGTAAAGAATTACGATCAAATAGCCAATTTGTACTTCGTTGCACCATCAATTATGAGCAATACAAGGACAGCAATTAGTAAAGAAGTCAAATCTCTAATATCAGATCCATTGATTGGAAATCAATAAATTATATGTTTAAGCAGTCTAATTAGACAATACAATTAGTAAACCCCAGCCTTGATTAGTTATCGAAAAGAAAAGCCAACGGTTTGAGGAGTCATGAACACAAATTAGTGGGAAGGGAATAATTGAGAGGGACATATCTCTATAATGTGTTCCTTCCCTTTGTATAAGAGAGAGTTTGTTTCATCCAAGAAGGAAAGGATAGAGGGAAGAATAAGGAATCTTACAATATATCAAATCCTAATCACAAGGAAGAAATCAGAAAAAGGGAATTTGGTTCGATACCCATTGCATAAGACATGAAAGAGCGAACATTGTATGTGTGTTGGTATGTGGCAACTGATAATGCTATATTGTACACTCTTAACGATTTGTGGGGTTCAATTTAGGGTTTAGGGTTTAGGATTTGAGGTCAAAGGTAAGGAGCAATTGGTATGCAGATTGAAGAAAAGTTTATATGGCTTGAAGCAAGCACCTTGGCAATGGTATATTAAATTTGATAGCTTTATGACTAAGCATGCCTATAGTCGGTGTAATTCAAACCATTGTGTCTATTTTAAGAGGTTAGATGATAAAGACTACATTATTTTATGTTTATATGTTGATGATATGCTTGTAACAGGGTCTAACATGGATCACCTTAACAAGTTAAGACAACATTTAGCAAATTATTTTTCTATGAAGGATTTGGGTGCAGCAAAACAAATCTTTAGTATGAAGATTACAAGAGATAAGACAAATAGAAAATTGCTTTTATCTCAGGCTGATTATATTGATAAGGTGTTGCAGAGATTTCATATGGAGAATGCCAAAGTTGTCAACACATCTTTGCCTAGTCATCTTAAAATGACAAAGGATATGTGTCCAAAGACACGAGGAAGAAGAAAAAATGTCAAAGGTACCATATGCTTCAACTATAGGTAGTTCAATGTATGCCATGGTATGCACTAGACCAAATATTGTGCATGTTGTAGGAGTTGTTAGTAGGTATATGAGTCATCCTAGAACTGAGCATTGGAATGCGGTAAAATGGATTCTCAGATACTTGAGAGGTACATCCAACAAATGTTTATGTTTTGGGGGCTTTATTACTTATTTAAAAGGCTATGTTGACTCGGATTTGACAGAGGATATAGACACTAGGAGTACCACAGGTTATGTATTTACTATTGGTGCGATAGCACTGAGTTGGATTTCTCAGTTGCAAAAGGTGGTTGCTTTATCGACCACAGAGGCAGAGTATGTTGGTGCTACAGAGGCAGCTAAGGAGATGATATGGCTGCAACTTTTCATGGAAGAGTTGTGAAAATCACAGACTGAAAATCACTTTTTTACAGACAGCCAAAGTACTATACATCTTGCTAAAGCTTTTGCCTTGCACTCTAAAACCAAACACATACAACTGAGGTATCATTTCATTCGGTCAATGTTGGAGGATGGACAGGTAAAGCTGGAAAAGATACATACAGATGCCAATCCAGCATATATGTTTACGAAGGCTTCGTAAACAAGGAGAAGATGAACTCCTCTTCAGCTTCGGTTGGTCTTCTTGGTTAAAAGTAAAAAACAAGTAGCAGGGTCCAAGGTGCTTCTTTCTAGTGGGAGCTACACGTTGCAGCAGGGTCGTCCAAGATCAGTCTCCAAGTGGGAGATTGTTTGTATGTGGTGACTAATCATGCTATATTGTACACTCTTAATGATTTGAAAATTTCTCCTACTTTTTCGCGTCACTTTGTAAAACCCTAATTTCTAGTAGTTTCAAAATAGGATTGGTATAAGTGGTTGGGAGTTGAGTTGTAGTATAGTATTATAGTCGCAAGATTGTAGCAGGTCATGCACTAGATAATAAAAGATTGGATTGTTGCAGTTTGGTGGATGTAGCCCATATTGGGTAAACCACATTAAATTCTCCATGTCTTCTTGTTTCCATTTTTGTGTGTTTCTATTCCTCTATTTTATTGATCAAATCTGCATTTAACTACTAGATATCTATTTTCTAACCCTAACACTATGAACATTAAAGGGGATAAATACATACTATATTGTTGGTCAACATCGTGTGACAACAAGAAGGTATGTTGTAATCAATATTATAGAATATCATACTTGATTCTTTTGGAACTAAGAATTTCTTATATGATCTACTAAATATATATATATATATATATATATATATATATATATATATGTTGTATGTATTCTTATTAGAGATAATCAAACAACATACATACATATATATATAATAATAATAATAATAAAATCGGAATTTTATATCAGTTATGTCATATTTTATTTATATAAATATATATGTATTCATAATACTTGAGCTATTAATACAAACATCCATATATATATATATATATATATATATATATATATATATATTCTCATTAGAGATAATCAAACATCCATAACATATATATATATATATATATATATATAACAATAAAATCAGAATTTTATATTAGTTATGTCATATTTTATTTATATAAATATATATGTATTCATAATACATGAGCTATTAACACATTTGCAGCCTATTTCTTAATCTTTTCCTATAGCCCCATGAGGGGATAGGTTGGTGTTGTGTAGGGAGAGGCGGAGTAAATCCACACAAGGTAGTTGAATCCCAAGACAAGATAGGGATTGGGTCCTAAAGCCTTGAGGGAACCTACTTATAGATTGTTGTCAAGCGCCCTACAACGAGTAAATCCACATGCTCCTTAAGGGTTGAGTTTAGGAGAAACGTAAGAAATCCGGGCTTAAATTTGTTAATAAGTGTATTATGAATTATTCATTGTCTTCTTAAGTTGAGTTGATTTGATTGCATACTAATAAATGTTAAAAATGGAAATTGACAGCCTCCTAGCTGGGGGTATTACAATTGATGAGTTAAAACATCTTCTAGTAAAGAACCAAATTAATTTGCATTCTGCTATGTCAAGAGATTTATCATCTTCTTCTCATTCAAAGTCAAAGAAATATAAGGGGCAAGCGCTTGCTGCAATTATATATTTTGAGAATGAATTTTTGGTTCTCGAGCTTCAAATCATATGGCCTCGTGACAAAGTAGGTAATCTTCATTTGAGACTTGCCCAACACCAAATATCTTGATGGGTGATAACACAATCTATGCACGTTGATGGGAAAGTATCTAATGACACGAATGAGGGATCCTTCAATGATGTCCTTTTCATTCTTTCAATGTCAATTGATCTCCTTTCTATCTATTTGCAGAACTAGGAAGACTGTTGAGTTCATGCCAAATTTCATGGTCATTTGGAATTTGCAAAGCGGAGATAGGGTTGTAGATGGGGAGGCAAAGCATCAATCTTGATTGTACATCTTCTCAAATGTTGCTCTTGATGTTCCTTCGGATGATGTTCCTTCAATTGATGTTCACACTCACACATCTAGTGTGAGGATATATAGTATGCTTATTTGAACATTGGTGTTCCTTCATCTACTCAAATTCTATAGACATATTGGTATTCCATCTCTTGCTTCTTTAGAGTTTGGTGTTGCTTCAAATGTGGCTTCCCATGACTCAATGCAACAAGACATATATGTTTTCCAAATATAGCTACTTGGGATGAGTACCTAACAACCATTGTACGTTTGTTTCGAGAGTCCCATTTTGCAAACTAGGATGACACTATTTGAGCAATTAATTACGTGATCTCCTTATTTTTCCAACATCTATACACTTATATTCTAAATATTCTACACAATGGGTTAGAGGGAATAATCTGGTAATTGCAAGGCATAGCATGTCTCTAGAGAAAGTATCTCATCCATAGTTACAGGACTCAGCAAGTCCCGAGCCGAGCCAAGCTCGCCGAGGCAAACTGACCCGGCGGTCTAACTCGGCCAAGTCCTCGCCGAGTCCTTGGACTCGGTGGACTCGCCGAGTCCCGTGGCCTAGACTCAGTGCGTCCAGCCATGTTAAAAAAGGTAAAAACACAAAAAATTAAAAGTTTTTAATGATTTTTTTTGCTTATATGCCTTCTATTCAACGTAAAAAGGTCATTCTATCATTTTCAAAGGCTTAGAAGAGAGGAAAAAGGCTTGGGAGAAGAATATAGGGGTTTTAGACAAAAAATTAGCAAATTGATTGGCTCTCATATGTTGATTGCTGATTGCTCGTGCTAGTTTCTAGCTTGTATTCACACATTGCAAGGAGCTGAAAGAAGCATTTGTAGGAGGCCTCTATAAATTTGAGTTGCATTTCTTCATTTTGGGAGCAATTTTGAAGAAGTAAGTTGCATTTTTGTGTTGTTTTATGAATTTTTTACATTCAAATTTCATATTTTCATTGTGTTTACATTTGTTTGTCTTTAGAATCTTAGATTTCCTACATTTTATTTGATGAAAAAACTTGAAAAGTAAGAGGCCCTAGTCTTTGATTTTCATTATTGTAGATGCTTATTTTTTTTATTTATGATATATTGTAGCAGCAACATAATGTCTCAGCCTGAGGGTAGTTCGTCTAGGCCTTCAATTAACCCAGATGCAGACCCCATTCGTGTAGCAAGGGATAAGGTTTGGAAATATGCCATCCCGGGCTCAAAAAAAGTAGTTACATGTTGGAAGTGTCTTGTTAAATTTAATGGGGGAGGTATTAATAGACTGAAATATCACCTTGCACATATACCAGGGCATGATGATAAACCATGCCTAGAAGCATCACAAGAGATTATACGTGAAATGCAAGCTCATTTAGAGGCCCATGAAGAGAAAAAGGAATTAAGAAAGAAGCAACATGAAGAAATGGCAAGCTTTGGTGGAGAGAGCTCTTCAAGTTTTCGTTCTCCATTACCTCCATCTAGTATTGGTGCTACAAGTGCAAGTATGACCATTGGGCCTCGGATTAGTAAGAAGAAATCCACACTAGATTCCATTTTTGTTCCACACACGACTCTGGGTGCCCAACCATCGCTTGAGAGCATGGGTTGGAATAGGGAGAAACATGAGGCTGCCAAGATGGCACTTGGAGATTTGTTTTTCTACAACAACATTTCATTCAATACAGCAAGGTACTTGTTATTATTTTACTTTCTATGTCTCAGTTTTCTTGCTTTTAACTTTTAAGACTCAAAAATATGCCATATTCATTATAATAATTTTGAAAGTTGAAACTTGAAAGTAATACTTACTAGTATACTTAGTGTTTTTTTAATTTGTATTAGGTCTCCTTATTGGCAAATTGCAATAGATGTTGTTACTGTTTGTGGTCCGGGGTTCAAAGCCCCTAATGATGAGGAGCTAAAAGGTCCTATTTTGACCCGAAAGGTAAATGATATAAAAGTTGCAATTGAGGAGCAGCGTGACATATGGAGGAGGAAGGGTTGCACAATCATGACTGATGGTTGGACCGACAAAAGAAATAGAACACTGCTTAATTTTCTTGTCTCCTCATCAGGTGCCACAGTGCTTTTGAAATCAATTGATGCTTCAGGGAAAACAAAAAATGCTGAGTATCTTTGTGAGGTAATTGAGGACGTGTTGAAGGAGGTGGATGAGGAGAATGTGGTTCAGATAGTCACAGATAACGTAGCAAATTATGTTGTTGCAGGTAAACTTCTTATGGAGAGGCACCGCCACTTGTTTTGGACCCCTTGTGCTGCTCATTGCATTGACCTCATGTTGGAGGATCTTGGCAAACTTTCTTGGATAAAAATATGTGTAGAGCAAGGAAGAAAAATTTGTAAATTCATATATAATCATACTTGGGTCCTCAACCTTATGAGGAAGTTCACAAATAAAAGAGAGTTGTCTCGTCCAGGGGTCACCCGATTTGCAACAAATTTTATCACGTTGCAATCTTTGTTTCATTCCAAGGGCGCTTTGAGACGCATGTTTGTAAGTGAGGAGTGAAATTTCATCATCATATGCAAAGAGCAATGCGGGGATTGAAACAGCTGATTGTATTTTTTATGAGAGTGGCTTTTGGCAACCGACCAAGGAGATTGTGGAGGTAATTTTCCTTTTTGTCCTCATTTCCATTTCATTTCATCATTTTTGTTCACACTTGTTTATGTTCATTGTTCATTTTTTAAAGTAAAACTTAAAGCTTAATGTTTCTAACTTTCTACTTTCACAATGATTGCAATTCATAGAGTCTCTTATTGTTCTCCTACGAATTGTTGATGGGGAGAAGCCCGCAATGGGATATATTTATGAGGGCATGGATAGGGTGAAAGAGGCCATTAGAAAATTTTATGCAGGGAATTGGGATATATATGGTCCCATATGGGTTGTCATTGATCGACGATGGCACAATCTACTTCATAGGCCTATACATGCAACTGCCCACTTCCTTAATCCAGCATTCCAATTCAGCCCAAGTTTTAAGGTAGATGATGAGGTGTGGAGTGGGCTCTATGATGTTGTAGAGAGAATGTCACTAGATGAATCAATTGAAACACATGTAATCCGTGAGATAGAAATGTAAAGGATTTCACAAGGAGACTTATTCTCACGAGACTTATGCAAGAAAAATCAGACACTACTGATGCCAAGTAAAAATCTATGATTCTAAAATCTAAATTCTAATTTCTAATTCTATTACCGTTTTACATTGATAAAGTCAAAGTTATAGAATTGATTTTTAAAATCTCTTGTTTCAAATGCATGGTGTGAGATGTTTGGTAATACAGTGCCAAATTTACAGAGGATTGCAGTTCGTACTTGAGCCAGCCATGTAGTGCTTCAGGATACGAACGCAATTGGAGTATGTTTGAGCATATACACTCAAAGAAGCGCAATAGGTTGGCAGTGAAAAGGATGAATGATCTTGTGTTTGTGCATTATAACCTTCGCCTTCATCATAGACAGATCTTGGGCACTAACACATCTCCTATCATTTTAGAGGAGGTTGATCCACTAGCAGAGTGGAACACTGAGATTGACGATCCTGACTTCAATGATGAAGACTTGGAATGGGTTGATTAGGTGGATTGAAAGGCAGAGGCAGTAGCAATGGCATAGGAGGAGGCTAGAGCGCAAGACCCAGTGGAGGACCCTAAGGCTGAGAGTGAGGGATCTGAGGATGATGATGATTATGAGGAGGATGAGGATGATGAGGATGATGAGGATGCCACTGAGGTTGAGCCTCAGACACAGGGACAGAAGATGGCTGCAGAATCTTCCATGACCTATCTTCGGCGTACACGCAGGAAGACATAGGACCTTTTATTTTGATATATGTTTTGAACTTTTGATTCCATGGATTTCATATTCCATGAATATTGTAGACTTTTGAGTCTTTGACAGTGACACTATTTATAATATTATATTTCAGATTTCTAATGTGTTATTTAGTAACTAGTTTAACAGTTAACTTATTTCCTTCGGTAATTCGCATTTATACTTATGTGATCGATGTAAACTTGTTTATGTATGCAAAGTAGCTTCTATTTATGTCAATTATTGTGTCTTTGATGTTAATTGATTGAATGATGCATGAAAAAAGTTTTAAATCCTTAAAAATCTTTGAATTTCTTGGGTTTTTCAATTTGTCGAGTCCTTGCCGAGTCCGAATCTAGCTTGCCGAGTCCGAGGCGAATCCAAGTCTTGTAACTATGATCTCATCTCCCACACCTACAATGGCAGATGAATATTTGATGTGCTCAAAAAATTTGAATGATTACATAGGCACCCATACATGCTAACATAATAGCCATCTCCTCATGTTGATCTAGGGTGCAATGTGCAAAAACTAGTCTTCTACCATTAATTAGAATAAAAAGTAAATCCTCTTTGTGCCTTCCATTCTATCGGCTATTCCATTTTGATGGAATTTATTTAAAACTTTGAACATTGCATATAGCGTGTGTATCTGATATCTTAAAGTAAAATATAAGTGTAAGTAGGCTAGCTAACAGTTCTGGATGGTTGTATGATTGTATTCCTTTTTTAATCTAAGAAAGAAGAGTTAAACTCACTAGCTAGTGGCCTTATTTTCATTCAAATATTCACCTAAGGTAGAAAAAGATTTTGAAGTTCACTACAAAATTCATATCCTCTATTTTTGAAAAGAATTATGGGAAGATAAGGAGATGGATGAGATGAGCAGACAATTTGCATAACCTTTTACAAAGAAATGCATAATTTGTGAAACAAGAATTTTCGGTATGCAGTGTTTTTTTTTTCAGAGGAGTCTTGTTTTCAAGATAAGTTATCTGATGTTCTTGTTTTCATAAATTCAAAGGAACTCGCTAAATGAAGTTAAGTTTAATCTTATTAAACCTATTTCCTCAAAACTAAATTGAATAATGAAATACTACCTCAACTGGCTTGCAGAATGAAGCCTCCTTGAATACTTCCCATCCCTCTCCCATTTCCAGGTTTCTTGAGGAGGCACCACCATCCCTGTTTCTGATACCTAGATTACTCAAAGGTTGGTGGAGTTTCGCACCATGATTATTCTGGTCCTGGCAATCCAATTGCCAAGAAGAGGGAGGATATTCAATCAAGTTCCTAGTCCAAGACAAAATAAAAGCATTTTTCAGGACTACTCTCCTAAGAAGCTGAAGGTTTCAAATTGGAAAAACTAATGTTGCTCCTTCCAGTAGCAATGATCCTTTGACGAGTAGAAATTAAAAAGGAGGAGAATTCTGGTAATTTGTGCTCCTATCTCAAGAAAATGAACAATAACTAGTTGAGTATTTTCCAGAAGTCTCTAAAGATAGGCCCTCCGGAATCTTATTATACCCATCCATGAGCTTTTACATACACCAACAGCAACCTGTCTCACCTGGAACATGGTGCGGAAAGAAAGCTTCTTGAAAATCAGACACTCCAATGTGATTGATACTAATATTGTGATCTAGAACATGTTCATGAACACCTGCATACACTGGTTAATGATTTGATTGGCATGCTGAAGCAATTCCATTATTGGATTTTCCACAAAAAGATAGAGAACTGGAAACAGAAAATGAGCTCCAGATTTCAAGTCGGAAAATCTTGTGGGGGTCTCTAAAGCTCTCTGTTATTTTTCATACTTGTTGTCTTATACTGCTGATGCCCTTGGATGAATGTTTATCTTTGAAAGTAAATAGTGTAATAATGGAATTTTTGCCTCTTTCAAATTAATTTTTTAAATTCATCCAAAAAAACTGAACAGTAAAAATAAATAATATTTTCTTAGCTTTATTGATTGAAACAATCTCCCTCCAACATTGGAGATGAGTATGCCTAAAGGCCTAAATGCATATTTGTCATGATAGAACTAAATGGATCTAATTGATTTTGGATGCAATGATTGCTATAAAGATTTTATCTTCTTCAATGTAACAAAATTTTTAAATGGACTTCTTTTAGATGCAAATAACCTGTACCTCAGAAAAAATCCAAATGAAAAAATGAAACTGACACTTCCTCTTCTAGGCACAGTAGCTGGAAACTCCTCTGCCCCTCCTCGGGGGCGCATATCCCCATATTCATATCCATATCCATATCAGATACGGATACAATATAGCATGGATACACATCGGATTCCCTACCCACGTGTGCCCAAAAATCCTTAATTTTTCGAATGTGCCAAATACTATGTGATTTGATTTTTAAAAAATTTGACATAAATCTTCTTTAATTTAAAACAAACTTCAATCATGCAACTCTTTTTAAGCTGGTATAAACAAAAACCTACACCGAATGAGGAAGACAAATGAAATGTTTTTCTATTTTAGCTAGCCAGTTTTTTGGGTTATCTTCCAAAGCAACTCTACCAATTTTTTAATATTGTAAATACTTAAATCAACTTAAATTATGTATGTAGCAATTATGTCTCTATTGCTTTTGAAGTAATGAAAATATCCTGTAATAACTTAGAAAATTGTGTTAAATATATGTGTATTTGTTTTTTATGAATGTTGTATCCAACCATATCCATATTGGGAGTCCTAAAAAAAGGCCAGATTCGTATCTGATACCGTACCAATATTTGTATCCATATCCATATCCATGCAACTTTGTTTCTAGGAGGTGGACCAGGAGAGGAATCTGAAACGTAAATCATAATACTTCTGAAAAGTCAAACCCCAGAGAATCCTAACTAGCTTTATTTTTTCAAGTTCTGTGTGCTGTCTTCATCAACTGAAATAAAACTCAAACAAAAAAATAAAAGCTTAACTAGTTTAAATTTTCTTTTTATCAATTCAAATAAAACGCAAACAGAAAAATAAAACTCAAACTTGAGATGGACCCACTACATGAATCCCACACGTAGAATACAGATACTTCTACACAGTTGAATCCAGAAGAATCCAAAATTATTATCACATTGAGGAAAAATATAACTTAGGTACAAAACCTAAAGGTCCTAAACTATCCCAAATTTTCTAAATTGTTCTCATTAGTTCAAATCTAACTAAAGCTAAAAAAATTTGAATTTTATGTATATTGTTTTAGTCATTTCAAATGAAACTCAAACATGAAAACAAAACCTGAACTTCTTCTCCCTGAGGATAGAGATATCTGAAAAAAGAGATGCAAATATTTGAAGCGATCGGATTCAGAAGAATCCAAGCTTAATTTCATACCATGGAAAATTAAAACTAAAAACCCAAACCGTTTCAATTTTTCTGTGTGTTGGTTTTCTCAATTCGAATAAAACCCGAACACAAATAAAAATTAAACTAGTTCAATTTTTTTGTTCCTGTTTTCCTCGATTCAAACAAGACTCAAACAGAAAAACAAGACATTGACTGTAGAGAGATCCAAAACCTGAGATGAAAATACTTATACCCAGTGCAAATCAAAAGAGTCCAACCTTACTTTCTTACAGTGCAGAAAAACAAGCTTAAATTAAAAACCTAAACCACTTCAAATTTTCTGTACTTGTTAAATCATCAATTCAAAAAAAGTCCTAGACAGAAAGACAAAATCTAAACTTCTTCCCTTTACTGATGGATCCAATAGAGAGCTCTGATACACAAAAGGAACAATAAAACCTAAACTGTTTCAAATTTATTGTGTCTATTTTCATCAATTCAAATTAAACTCGTATAAATAAATTAAAGCTATTTTATTCTCCCTCAAGTTAAATAAACAAGAGAGATCCAGCAAGCTCGACACGGCTACATGTACACACTGGAATTCGGATAAATTTATACTACGGGATAACTACAGTTAAGCCACAAAATAAACTATTATATATCTTCTGTGCGCAGTTTTCATCAATTCAAATAAAACTCAAACAGAAGAACATAACCTAAACCATTCCAGTTTTTCTGTGTTGATTTCGTCAATTCAAATAAAAATTAATCAGAAAACTAAAACCCAATCTTCTTCGCCCTCAAAGAGGTTTGGATATGGATATCAGACATGCCAGACACAAATGCCTCTACACAATCAAATCCAGAAGGACCCACACGGTATAGAAAAATTACCCTCAAATCAAATACCTAAATTATTTGAACTTTCCTTTTATCTTCTTCAGTTCCAATAAAGTCAAAATAGAAAATAAATCTTGAAATGCCTCAATTCCGTTGTTATTCTTGGCTATTCAAATAAAATTATAATATTATGCATTTCTTTCTTGTTCTTCTCGTTAATAAAATTCAAAAAGAAAATTACAAGCTAAACTTCTTGAAAATTCTCAGGAAATCAAAACCTACTGTACGTCAAAATTTGCGTTGCTTGTTTTCGTCGATTCTGAGAAATTGAAAGAAAATGCATCAAAAGATCAGACAACGAACCGTGCTGTGCGTCTCGTTGTCAATTTGCATTGCAGGCCAGAGATTTTCGAAAACTTGCGGGCTTCTATACGCAAACCCCGGCCCAAGATGATGGCTGACGACTTCTCCAGCATCAAAAGACACCGCCCCCATGTAAAGCAACAGTCCTGATATATAAATCAGCGGTGCGAACAAAAATAGTCCGTGACGCTTCAGAAGCACAGAGAGCAAAATCAACGCTAGTTTCTGCATAAACGTCTTGGCGGCCGGGGGTGGCCCGACACCGCTCTGCATGCGGCCGCTCTTGCTTCTCCCATGCCTCAAACGCGGCGAAGCCCGCCTTGGTGAAGACGGAGGCGATGGCGAGCCGTGTGCGCTGCTTGACAGGCGGTTGTACGCATTCATTTCTGTATCTTCTTTTCTTATGCATTTAACTCCGTTTCCTCAGACCTAAAAATCAATCTGATACCGTTATCTTTGCACTTATCGTTGTTTTCGCTTGAAACCTTTAATTAAAAATATGTCTTCCTTGTGAATTTACCGCCGTTTTCAAGAATTCCGAGACTTTAAAGCCGCTTACAATATCTCAAAATAATATGCTGTTTTCTTGTTGAATATTTATCCCGTTTAGTCCGCCGCGCAAAATCCAGGAAACCTCACTTAAAATAATCTCGAAATCTCTATGGTGTTCTTGGGCATTCAACTCCATCTACTACGCCGCGCCGAGGTTCGATCCGTGTACAAAGCATGCATTAAAAACTATCAAAACTTCATATCCTTGTATATTCAACGCTCCTTTCTTCAAAGATTCCTTCCGTGCCTAAACACGCCTTAGAATCTCTTTAAGCCTTCAAAATTTTCCCCTCTCGTGCGTTAAATGTTATTTTCCGAGCTTCTTCAACTCGCCCAAACTCAATCTGTGCATCCACCAGACCTTAAAATCGCACAGAAAGCTCTAAAATCTTTTCTTGTTTTCTTCGGCGTTAAGTATCAAAACATCTGTCAAATCTTTTTCAAATTTTCTTCCTCTATTTTATTTTCGTTTTTTTTTTAAAAGCCAATACTCCTTTCTCGGTTTCTTCAGTTCCTACATATTTTTTTTGAATATCATCTCATTTTCGTAACTCTTGCTTAATATCTGTCAATTTCTCATTTTCTTGAGCTGTTAGCGAAGATTTTTCAATTCTTTTCCGATTTTCTTCAGCTTTTTCTTCAAATTCGTGGAAACTCTTCTCATTTCATGATGCTTTTACTTAATATCTGTGAATTTCTCATTTACTTCAGCTCTTACCGAAGATTTTTCCATTCTTTTCCAATTTTCTTCCGCTCTTTACTTCAAATTTCTCAAATCCTCTGCATATAAACGTCAACATTTTAAAATCTCTCAAATCCTTTTTATTTGTTTTATTCAAATTGTTGACCGTGGGGTTTAAAATCGGAGTCCAAAATTATACTAAACTGTGGTTAATATTTTCGCTTAATTTTGTTGTCGACTTTTCGTAATGTGTAAGTCTCCCAGTTGACTGAACGGGACACGCGCCAGTTGCTGAAATCTTCTGAAGGACATTTCGGCTTTTATTTTCACTTGACCCATTCAAGTTACTCGCGTGCCTGGCCAAGTCAAGCGTGCTTTCATGTGATATGAACAAAACTATCTGACGTAAATCTGATACACATTAGTTGTAAAGAGAGTCCATTAGTTTGTGTTGTTACCTAGTTTATGAACGGCAACGGCTATGCAGCCATATAGTTAGATATCTTATCAAGGGGAACTCATTATACTTAGTTTTTTTCTGAAAAAGTGTCCTTTTGGTAAGATATCTAAATATGTGGCTGCATAATTGTTGTCGTTTATGAACTATGTTACTCGAAAATGTGTTTTTATTTCTAAGACTCTGTTTGGTTAGTGGAATTGGGTGCGGGACTTTCATTTTTTTACCAAATCCGAATTCGGTTTTGGCTCTCAAATTGGCAGCACCATCTCCCATTCAAGAGGTGGATTTCGAAATCAAATGCAGGTTTTCAATTTTTATAAGGCAAAATTTAATTTTCCGTCGGGTCCGTGATCTTCTTGCATTCATTTTGGGGTTTCATTTTCGCGTCCGCGCCTCATTTTCGCGGTTTCATTTTCGCATCCGCGCCTCATTTTTGTAGTTTCATTTTCGCATTTGCGCCTCATTTTCACTGCAAATAGAGAAGGGTTTCCTACAAATAGAAGGGTTTGTTCTTCAATACGAAGGGTTCCGGGTTTCCTCACTATTCTTGCGCTCGCGTTCTCTGCAGAGTCAGGTATGTAACCGTTCTTGCGCTTGTGTTCTCTACTCATGAAAGTATGTACTTGTGACGTATTCTGTCAAGCAGCAAGTAGCCTGTGTAGCCAGCAAAGTGATTGCAATTACATTCTATGAAAAAATACTTCTATCCTTTTTAGGGTTTCGAGGCTGCCCATGCATTGTTTTAAATCTTTTGTTTTGGCTCGGGTTGGGAGGACATTTGCTTGACATTTGACATTTTGTTTTTAATTCTTCCATGGACTGCGTGAGATGAAAGTTAGCCAAGTGCATTTGCTTGAAATTTTTTGAAGTCTTTGCAACATATCCATTTCGACCATTCCCTGCAGTCATTACACTATGTGCAGCGATGACATTTCTTTGGCATTTTGACAAACAGTTAGTGTGTATGGTCTAAGGCCACACATTTTGAGTTGTTTCTATTTTTATATTAGCTCAAAAGTGTTACACATAATCAGTGTTGTTTTCCTTATTAACATAGTGTTACACATAATCAGTGTTAAACAGTACTAGTGTTAACACATGTACAGTCATTACACTTTGTGCAACGATTTTCTTTGGCATTTTGACAAACAGTTAGTGTGTATTGTTTGATGCCATACATTTTGAGTTGTTTCTAATTTTATATTAGCTCAAAAGTGTTACACATAATCAGTGTTAAACATGTGTTAACACTAGTACTGTTTAACACTGATTATGTGTAACACTATGTTAATAAGGAAAACAACACTAATTATGTGTAACACTTTTTAGATTACGTGGAAGGGGAACCTTTTTATAACCTTTAATTATTCTAATGTCAAGTGGATCACATCATAACATCCACCAATGTGTAATAGAATCACATCACAAGATGAGAAACAGGAGTTGATTGTTCAATGCTCTACATTGTATATAAGCACCAGTACGTGATTGTCTGACTTCATCGTCTCTCTGGTGCCAATTTCCTCTTCCATGTAATATAAAAAGTGTTACACATAATCAGTGTTACACATAATGAGGCGCGGACGTGAAAATGAAACCCCAAAATGAATGCAAGAAGATCACAGACCTGACTTCATCGCCTCTTTAGTGCCAATTTCCCCTTCCATGTAATCTAAAAAGTGTTACACATAATCAATGTTAAACATGTGTTAACACTAGTATTGTTTAACACTGATTATGTGTAACACTATTTATGTTAATAAGGAAAACAACACTGATTATGTGTAACACTAATTATGTGAAACACTTTTTAGATTACGTGGAAGGGGAACCTCTTTGTAACCTTTAATTATTCTAATGTCAAGTGGATCACATCATAACATCCACCAATGTGTAATAGAATCACATCACAAGATGAAAAATAGGAGTTGAATCCATAATCTCAACTAGCTAAATCAACAGTTATATTACTGTGAAATCAATATAGGCTATTCGACCCGGGTAAGTTAAAATTCTAATTGTTCAGTGCTCTACATTGTATATAAGCACTAGTATGTGATTGCCTGACTTCATCGCCTCTCTAGTGCCAATTTCCCCTTCCACGTAATCTAAAAAGTGATACACATAATCAGTGTTAAACATGTGTTAACACTAGTATTGTTTAACATTGATTATGTGTAACACTATGTTAATAAGAAAAACAACACTAATTATGTGTAACACTGATTATGTGCAACACTTTTTAGATTACGTAATCTAAAAAGTGTTACACACAATCAATGTTAAACATGTGCTAACACTGATTATGTAACACTATGATCATAAGGAAAACAACATTGATTATGTGTAACACTTTTTAGATTATGTGTAACACTGATTATGTGTAACACTTTTTAGATTACATAATCTAAAAAGTATTACACATAATCAGTGTTAAACATGTGTTAACACTAGTACTTTTTAACACTGATTATGTGTAACACTATCTTAATAAGGAAACTTGATTATGTGTAACACTTTTTAGATTACAATAATGTGTAACACTAGTATTGTTTAACACTGATTATGTGCAACACTATGTTAATAAGGAAACCTGATTATGTGTAACACATTTCTTTGGCATTTTGACAAACAGTTAGTGTGTATGGTCTGTGTTTGCCCGCCTGGGTAAACTTAGTATTGCACAAACATAGTACAGGAAATATAATAAACATAGAATATATCAGAGAATAGTAAATACTTTCATTAATCATTCTAGGCTGGCAAGTACATTCACATTATAATGATCATACTATATTATCTCCCGTGTCCATCCTCCGAGAGGGAATATAAACTACCCGAAGGGCCACGACTGAAACATTGTGACGTAACTGTCTAACCTCTCGGTCACTAACGACCGAGAGTAACATAATACTTTATTAATATAATAATTGGTACTTTCAAATATCCTGATAACATCATCCCCCCCAAAAAAAACAAGTCATCTCCGACGACTTACAACAACAGGGAGATGAAATACACTACATAGAATAAGAAAATCACTGAAGAGAAGGGGCGGAGGGCATCCCTGAAAAAGCTGAAGTGTCGCCCTCCCCATCAATGTTGCTTCATAGTTCTTTTTCCATCACATCATATTCCTCTTGTGCCTGCACCAAACTTGTCTCCAAAACATACTTTTCAATTGTAGCCTCCACTAACTCCTATTCCAACAATATTGTCTTCCGAGCCAATCTAACCTCGATAACCACCCATGTTGCCTTCTCTGCTTCCAACTCCTGGGTACGCTGAGCAAAGTGTCGCTCCACTACCTCCAACTGGGTGGTCAGCCCCTCCTGAGCTCTCTGTGCATCCACCAAGACAGCCTCATGTCCTGCCAACACCTACTCCGAGTGCCTCAAAGCGTAGTACCCCTCTTGAAAGATTTGCTCCAGTGCTCTCTTCACCTCCGACATGCAGACACTCCATGTCTGTAGCAACTCTAGGTCTCATCAACTGGTCACACTCTCCAAAGGCTAATAACTGAACTGACTAAGAGTCTAGGGAGCAATGCCCCCAGCGGGGTCGAGGGGCAGCGCCCCCACAGGGTCCTGGGGCAGAGCCCCAGGTGCGCTCCCGGGTCGAGGGGCAGCGCCCTCGCCGCCAAGACCAAATTAACACCCTCAAACCCACACAAAAGTCCATGGAACACACCATTTTGTGATTTTCTTCTTATCCCATACTCTTTTTTGCAAAGCACTTATGTTTTCCTCTCTACCTCGTTATGTCCGTCCCTTCGGTACCATTCATTCTTCACTATGAACTATTTCGGTTTATCATCATTTTTTTTAGAACCTTCGCCTCCCTACTGCCAGTCTTTGCTGTCAATAAATTGTATTCTTCCATTTTAATACCATATCCTTTTTCTGACGTACAAACTCTTCTCTATTTTGTTTCCCTCTTCCTGTGACCGTACGGAATGCCAGCACTATTTCCTTTTCACCAAGCTATTATACGGCCTTATATATATCCAGCCGCCTCCTCTTTCCATCATACCAACCTCCACCTCTGTACGGCTGAACATCATTGTACGGCCTCACTGTACAGTCGTACCAAGATGTGCTTAGGTGCCTTTTTCCCTTTTCTCCTGCATCGTACGACCCTTTAGCACTGCAATTTAGATACCATCGTACAACACTGCAATTTGGATACCATTGTGTTTTGGCGCTGCTATTTGAATGTCATACGGCACCATACGAAAACCCAAATGTGTCGAGCCTTGTACCGTCGTACGGTGGTTACCTATCATGTGGTGCTCTGATGTCGCCTTCTCTTCGTCGTACGTCTCTGTACAACACACCTTTTTCTTTTACCGTGACTGTGGTGATGTCGTACGGTGCGTCATTTGTAGTATGTCATACACTACTGCTGTGGCTAATGTGTTTTCCCCCGTATGGTACTCCTTTTGTATATGTCATGCTGTGGTAGTGCCTTTTTGTCGTACGGTGCCCTTTTTTATTTTATTTTTTGGTACTTGGCCTCTTCACTTTCTGTCATACGGTCGTACGACATGCTTTTTCTTTTTCTTTTTTTCCTTTTTTTCCACCGTACGGTCATGCATTGTTGTACAGGTATTTTTCAATTTCCTGTCCGGAGGCTTCTCTGGTCGCCTGTACGGGCTGCTCTCGGGTCACCTACCTGACCGCTCGAGTCCTTTTCCATCCTCTCAGTTGCTCTGTCCTTCCTCTTGGGTCCATCCTGTCCGAGGAAGGTTTCAATTTGGTCACGGTGCTGGCGTCATGTATCCGTTCGTCGAGAGTCCACAGAGTGTGCAGTCATTCCCTCTCCCTGTCGCCCAGTCTATTTTCAATGGCGATCCAAAAGCTTGGAACCATAAATTCTACAGGGACTGTGGTCTCTTGCCTGTACATAAGAAGAAGAAGGAGAATAAAGATTCTGAAGGCTGCGGTCTTCCACACCGGATTCCAATCGTCACAGACAGGAATGATCTTAGGTTCTTCTTCCTTGCCCAGATTCATTGGTTTGACAAATGACTCCTTATACTTCATGGGGTTTTGCTCATCAAATTTATGCGTCAAGACTTTGGTTACTTTTGATTTCCCTTCGTTGTATTCACTGTACTCGAAGGGAAATGTTTTAGGCACCTCCTCAATACTTAGTACATTGCATGCTGGTCGGAGGAGTTCGGAATCCTCTATTTGCTAGTGGAAGAGACCGTTCAGTGAATCTACATCCTCCTCTGCATATTCTCCCAATCTTAGCACGCCTTCACTATTCGGTTCCATTCCATTCCTTCCTTCATCCCATAGGTCATTTTCCCCTTCGGATTCTGATCCTGAGGAAGAGGTGAGTTCCTCACTTACCAACTGGGTCCGAAGATCAATGGTAAATTTCCTACCTCCACTCTCCATCGAAAGTGTATTCCGTTTTCAGTTATGATTTGCCTTTGCTGCCACTAGCCATCCTCTTCCCAAGATGGCATCATTGATGCAGGAGCATCCTGGGTGTAAGAGCAATCTTGCATCACCCAAAAATATTTTTGTTTTTATATTCAATAAGGGCTATTTTGTGCAGAGCTGCTATTTATGGAAAGTTACTATTTTTGGTAATTTTTGTATGTGCTCAGAATGATCTGATTTCTTTCTTGGAGGTTCATTTTGGTCATATAAGTATGCTAGTAAAGTTTCATTGCCAGATCAAGTGTATATTGGAAGATATTGAAGATTTTTGGTATTGGCAGTAGGGTACAGAAACTTTGAACTCAGTTTTGAAAGCTTTAGAGGCCCCAGATGAGGTCAAAAATTTGGGTGACAGGCGCTTGCGCGGGTCAAGCCTGTAGAGCGCTTCGTGGTGTTTTCGAAATGGGGTTATAATAGCCGAGCAGGTCAACGGGTGATGACTTATGGTCTTCGGAAGTTGGGCCATCTGAAATGGCAGAAAATAATTTTCTTCAAAATTTATGTTCGGGTTTCAAAGGTTATCTTGAGCCGACTATGATGTAGTAAAATGTAAAATAAAATAATTCTAAGTTGGTCGGCCTTATTGGCTAAAATTCTGGAACCTTCCCAAGCGGTGGAAAATTGCCTATATAAGGAAGGCTGTATTATTGTCTTAGGTAGTTCAGAATAGTTCTGGGTAGTAGATCTAGGTATTGATTTGAGGCTTTGTCCTACAGAATATTGTAAGGGAATGCCCATGTGGCTTTGCATATTGTAATTCTGAAAGTTTGTAATTCCACATTTGTGGAGATAACAAGAAGCCAATTTTCTGTTCTTGCATATTATTGTTGTTGTTTTTCTATTTCTGTTATGTGCTTGTGGTATTAAGGGGAGCACCCTTCATCAATCATACCCCTTCTACTTAAGTGGGATGACCACGAAGTCAAGTACAAATGACTGTGCACCCATCGTAATTGGTTGTGCCATCAACGTCCCGAGGGGTTTAATCCTGTGCTGATCGGCACCTAGCAAATTAAATGTTGGTGGCCACAAGGTAGGCTTCCCTAATTTTTTCCATGTGTCCTCGGGTAGGACATTTACTCCAAAACCACCATCACCATCTATTATGGTGTCCGTTAGAATAGTGCCGAGAATGCCCATTTCCACCACGGCTAGGTGTCTACCATTATTGACGGCTAGCAGCATTGGATCCGTTGCGGAGCCTCCGAGTATGGAAGTGTCTATGTGCTTCGTGTTGGTTTGGCCACACTGCGTGCCCAGTAGGATTGTCCCCAAATGTGGCATGATGTGTAAGAGGTCCTCAAGTTTCATGGGTACCTCCAGTTGGAGCATCTATCGTACAATGTTTTGTTCGGCGTCTGTGTCGTAGGGTCCTGTCGGTTCTTGTGTCTCTCATTGGGCTTTCATAGCCCTTTTTATTTCTTCTCGTGCTTCCAACATCCTTTGTTTCTTCGTACGGGGATGGGGGTACCTTGCTTCCTTGGCTTGCCCTCGGGTAAGAGCTAATATCACTTCTCTTATCTTTGCATTTCCTTCAATATCCAGCAGGTTGGTCCCTACGCCAGACTTAGAACAATTAGCATCTTCATGGTCCCCAGGGCCGCACCACCGACACAGCTGCTGAGGGGTGTCATTATTATTACACTCGCTTGTGTAATGACACCATTGGTTGCATGCCCTACATTAGATCATTGGGCATCCTTTTGTATCGTACTGGACCCTATTACGGGTGGAATTATTATTGTTCCCTCGTCCACCTCGCTAGTTGCCTCGATAACCTCCTAAAGATGCATTATTGTTTGGTTTTGTCCCCCCTGATGTGGATGGTTGTTCTTGTGTATAGAGCAGTTGTTGGTTTCATGTCTTCATGTTATATGGGCATTCCTTTGTGGAATGTCCCATAATCTGACAGATGTCATAGAATGCCTTTTTGGGACAGGCACCCTTCATGTGGCCGCTTTCCTTACACTTCGTGCACTAGATTTCATCGTCCTTGCTCGTACTCCCCTTCATTGACTTAAATTCTTTTAGCATTCTTTCCATGTCTTTCTGGAGTGCTGTGACTGTCTTCTTCGGTTGGTCATCACTGCTGCTACCCTCTTCGAAAGTGTCATCGTCTGATGACAAGGATTTGTTCTTCTTTTTTGACATTTTATTTTCACTCTCTAAGTCCATGGCACGGTTATATGCATTATCATAGGATGTTGGGGGTACTATTTTCATCTTCTACCATAACTTGGAGTTCAAGCCCTCAACGAACCACCTCTTCTTTAAACCATCTACTGGTTGGCTTTCCATCTTCCCGACTAGCTCCTTTAGTCGGCGACCATACGCTCGAACGGTTTCCTTTTTTCCTTGTTTCGTCTCGTAGATTTCTGAGACTATCTCGTTGTCATCTCTCAAGAGTCAGAACTCCTTCTCGAATGCTTTCTTTAGTTCATCCCACGTGGTTATCTTGGTTTTATCCAAGTCTGAGTACCAGTCAATGGCAACTCCTCTCAGTATGGTGGGGAATTGCTTCATCCATTCATCTTGGTCAGTAACCCCGTTGGCTGACCAAATGGTTTCACACGTACGACAATGTCATGCCGGATCATCCTTTCTGTCGTCGTGGAATTTAGGCAATTTCTCTTTGTGTGCCGCCATGGGTGGTTGGGCTGGTTTTGGTTGCTGTGTGTGCGGTGGATTTTGTGCTCTGACTCCACCTGTGCTAGCACTTGCACCCACACCTCCTTGGTTGATTTGTATAGTATTTACCAATGGCACTTGTCCTTGTACCTATGTAACGGGTGCAACCATATTGTGTGGAGTTGTTGGTTCTAGTGGATGGTTCACCTACGCGTCTCTAGTGCCTTTGGTCATACTATCACTAGCACCTCCAAAACTGTTCGGTACCGTACCGCTTGATGTCCCCAAACTACTATAACTGTCCAAGCTTGGTGGGCTACTATGATCTTTGTGCCCCTCTATCACTTCAACACTCTCGGTGGCAACAGTTTCTTGAGCCTCCCTCCATACGACTTCCTCTTCTTCCTTTCTTCGGGCTTCTCTTGCTTCCATCCGTGGGGTTAAGGTTAAGGACCCGAACAAGCTCCTTGTTTCCTCCAGGCAGTCCTCGTCACTTCTTCCAGCCTCTCAATTAGATTCCTCCATACGCTCACCTTCACTTACTCCCTTCGGTAGTCCTTCGACACGTCTTCTAAATCTCTCCCTTCTCTCGGCTTGTTACTGTGCGAGTACGACTTGTCTAGCGGCTTGTTCGTCCTCGAGTTCCTTCTTTAAATTTCTATTTTTATTCAATTGATTAGGCATAAAGTCTATGCCAGGATCCTGTCCTCATTTGTCCTCACATTGATATTCTCCTCCAATGGCATTCCCATTCGTCCACTCATTCCGTCACTTACCGGATTCATTTGGCAACGGCGCCAGATGTTTTCCCGCCTAGGTAAACTTAGTATTGCACAGACATAGTACAGGAAATATAATAAACACGGAATATATCAGAGAATAGTAAATACTTTCATTAATCATTTTAGGCTGGCAAGTACATTCACATTATAATGATCATACAATAATATCCCTCGTGTCCATCCTCCGAGAGGGAATATAAACTACCCGAAGGGCCATGACCGAAACGTCGTGACGTAACTGTCTAACCTCTCGGTCACTAACAATCGAGAGTAACATAATACTTTATTAATATAATAACCAGTACATTCAAATATCCCGACAACAGTATGAGGCCACACATTTTGAGTTGTTTCTTTTTTTATATTAGCTCAAAAGTGTTACACATAATCAGTGTTGTTTTCCTTATTAACATAGTGTTACACATAATCAATGTCAAACAATACTAGTATTAACACATGTACAATCATTACACTTTGTGTAGCAATGACATTTCTTTGGCATGTTGACAAATAGTTAGTGTATGGTTTGAGGCCACACATTTTGAGTTGTTTTTATTTTTATATTGGCTCAAAAGTGTTACACGTAATCAGTATTACACATAATCAGTGTCGTTTTCCTTATTAACATAGTGTTACACATAATCAATGTTAAACAATACTAGTGTTACCTAGACAAGATATTTTAATACAAATCGAACATATCATCTAATGTATCTTTCAATTTGCATTACGATCGGAAGTTTGTAGTGGATGACAGTGGAATAGAAAGTGGTGGCTACATGAGCTCAATGCTGTTACCTAGACATGATATTTTAATATTGTTACCCACCACAACACTCATCCCGATGCATTACAAAGAAGCCTCACAAGCCCAATTATACATCCCCTAATAAGGACATTTTGATGCCTAATAGGCCCCCTATTACTCCTTTGAGGAACAAATAATCTTGCAATTTTTGCTAAACAAGTACATGACTTCTTATTATGTCTTCGGCTTCAACACAATAGTGTTGTTATAGCATTTTCTAGGTAGCAGACTTTTCAAAGAAAGAGAAAATGGTAGTGGGCAAAACTTGTTGATATATTTCTTTACAAAACTAAATATCTATCCATATAGATTGTGCAACTCATAGATGCTTCTCATGTCATCACAACAATGGTGGAGCTTCTTAATTTGTTTAGCAACACAGATCTTTTAAAAAGTTGTGTAATTGATTAGCACAGGCAACCTCTTGTATTGTACAGTCATTACACTCTATGCAGCGATGACATTTCTTTGGCATTTTGATAAACTGTTAGTGTGTATGGTCTGAGGCCACACATTTTGAGTTGTTTCTATTTTTATATTAGCTCAAAAGTGTTACACATAATCAGTGTTAAACATGTGTTAACACTAGTATTGTTTAACACTGATTATTGGTAACACTATGTTAATAAGGAAAACAACAGTGATTATGTGTAACACTTTTTAGATTATGTGGAAGGGGAACCTCTTTGTAACCTTTAATTATTCTAATGTCAGGCGGATCACATCATAACACCACCAATGTGTAATAGAATCACATCACAAGATGAAAAACAGGAGTTGAATCCATAATCTCAACTAGCTAAATCAACAATTATATTATTGTGAAATCAGTCTAGGCTATTCGACCCAGGTAAGTTAAAATTTTGATTGTTCAATGCTCGACATTGTATATAAGCACCAGTACGTGATTGCCTGACTTCATCGCCTCTCTAGTGCCAATTTCCCCTTCCATGTAATCTAAAAAGTGATACACATAATCAGTGGTAAACATGTGTTAACACTAGTACTGTTTAACACTAGTTATGTGTAACACTTTTTATATTACGCAATCTAAAAAGTGTTAAACATAATCAGCATTAAACATGTGTTAACACTAGTACTGTTTAACACTAATTATGTGTAACACTATGTTAATAAGGAAACCTGATTATGTGTAACACTTTTTAGATTACAATAATGTGTAACACTAGTACTGTTGTACGTGATTATTCAGTGCTCTACATTGTATATAAGCACCAGTACGTGATTGCCTAACTTCATCGCCTCTCTGGTTTGTCCACATTTCAGGCCATTGATGGATCCTATTGAGAATATTAACCTTTTAGGACGTGTAGCTATGGAGACCACATATTCTCATCTTCTCACAACTCTTCTTATTTTTCTTGTCGTAGCCAAAGTAGTGGTAGCCCGAGAAGGCAATGCATAAACGAGTAAACAAATAAGAAAAGGAAATTCTTTTTATAGAATGGTTATTCATTCCAACAATATGGATTGTCATGATCAGATTTGCATGAGTAGTGGAGCCTTCTTTCATCTAGCTACTATCCTAAGGCTGAAAGGAAGCTTGAAAGATACGATACACTTGACGTTAGAAGAACAACTTGTGATGTTCCTCCATGCCCTTGGCCACAATTTGAGGAACCGCAAGTTTGCCCACAACTTTGGGCACTCAAGAGAGATAATCAGCCAATACTTCTACAAGGTGTTGAGGGCTATCTTAGCACTCCACAAGGATTTGTTTATACCACCTAGTCCAAACACTCCTCCTGAAATTAGTGGGAATGAACATTTTGATCCATTCTTCAAGGTAATTCTTGTGTTGTTACAAATTTCTTGTATGGATTTTTATCCTTATCATATTATTGGTTGACCGTAGAATTGATGATTGTATCATGTCGTATAGGATTGTGTTGGAGCTATCGATGGAACCCATATACTAGTCACCGTCGATGTTGACATGTAGGGTAAATATTGTGATAGAAAAGGCAACCTGTCGCAAAATGTTATGGGTGTGTGTTCCTTCGATTATAAGTTTCAGTACTGCCTTGCTGGTTGGGAAGGATCTATTGCGGATAGTCGTGTTCTAGCTTCAGCTCTGTCAAGAGAAAATCCTCTTGTTGTTCCCCCTAGTAAGCCAAATCATAGTTTAATATAATCAAGGGTACAATCAATGTTTCAAGTTTTAATAATATACTTTATTTATGTAGGAAAATATTTTCTAGTGGATGTTGGTGTAGACACCTAAAAATCTTTTAGAAAATAAATTATTTTTATTTTTTTAAAAATCCCTGATGACATCGTCATTTATTAATTAATTAATTAATTTATTTTTATGTCATTAAATCCCTTTACCTTAATTAAAAATATTTAATTAAGGAATCCCTCCCAAAAATGTTTAAATCTTATTTAAACACTATCTCCTTATTTATTAATTATTTAATTAATAAATTAACCAAAAATCCAAAAAAATAAATTATTTATTTATTTTTTCCCAAAACCTTGCCAAATTCCTAAAGACCACTAACCTCTTCTAGAATCTTCTAATCCTTCTTTAATTTTGATTAAAGGCTAATCCCATCATTTCCTAACCCTAATCCCAACTCAAGAATATTTAATTAAGATTAAATATTAATCCTCAATTCCTAATTTACCCTAGGAAAACTCTAGACTCTTCTAGAACTTTCCTAATCCTTCCCTAAACCCATTTAGGGGAAATTACCTACTTTCCCTAAGCTAATCTAAGTCTCCTTTGACTCCTAGTCAAACCCTTCCCCTAATGAGCCTCAAACTCATTAAAGCTTTTGAGATAAATAAATCTTTATTCATCTCCTAAATTCCTCTTTATCCTTAGAAAAGCCTAGACTCTTCTAGAAAGTCTTCATCCTTATCCCCTTGACTCAAACCCTAACCAAACCCCAAACTCTAACCCTTCTTCCTAACCCAAGCCCTTAGGAAATCCTATAAATACTCCCTCTTCCAAGAGCATTTTATTAGCTTAATCTTTCATCTTCATGCATTGTTATCATGCTCTTTTACTTCTAGCTTTAACATAATCAATCCTAATTGTTAGATTTCATTATTTTCTTCAAGCTTTTTAGCACATCATAGCTTAGAAATAATAGATTAACCTAGTTTCTTCCATTGTTTTGCATAAGCATAGCATCATATCACACCTATTTTGGGCTTAAAAATCAACTTAATCATACTAGTTGCATCAATCTGAGTTCTTGAAGCCTTAGGGGCAATTTTGGGTGTTCTACCCAATATCGTGCCATTTATGGGGTTCTCATGAGTCTCAATCCTTCCAAATCAACATTAGGAACATGCTCCAGGTGCTTAGAGAGCACACCCACATCCCCTAAGCAAGAGCAAATCAAACAATGCTTGGATGCACCTGTTTAGGCTCTATCTGAGGTGGCTTAGCTTAGATGTTTTTGTTTTGAATTGATATAATGTTAGATTAAAACGTAATGTTTGCTTGTCTTAGCCTTTCAAAATAAATACAAATAGCCTAGTCTACATTCTGGCACACCCGGTGGGACCCCTGTCTTGATCATCTACTCTAAAATCAACTTCTCTTGGCCGTTTTTTTCATCTTTTTCTCAAAAATTTGGGTTGTCCTATTTCACTTTCATTCTCAGCTGCGCTTTTGTTGTCTGCAACTGCACATTTGTACAAAATTTTGTAAATCTGTGCATTTATCATGAAAAACTACGCATTTATCACTAAAACTGTGCATTTATCACTAAAATTGCGCATTTGTTCAGACTTGCTGCGCATATGTTCAGACTTGCTGCGCATTTATTCAGACTTACTGCGCATTTGTTTTTTCTGAAAATTAGCATTTTTAAAAGCATTCTGGTAGAATAGGTGTAGTTGTGCATGCATTCTCTGTTGCTGTGCATATGTACAAAATTTGGATTTTCTGTTACTGCGCATATGTTCAGATTCCTTGCGCATTTGTTCACTATTCCTGTGCATCCATTCTAGTGAGCGGTAAACTGGTGTTTTTTAAGTATTTTAATGTGGTTTTTTCCTTGCAGATTCTAACTCTTGTTATTTTTTGCAGGTACAAAAAAACATTTAAAATCAATCCTAAAGGCTTTGTTGATTGAAGAAACTAACTTCATTTTTTGTAAAATCTTGAATGCCTTTCAAGTTTCATGCATCAAAGCTAAATTAGGAACTTGTCTTCTTGGAACTAAAAAATCAAAGCAAATGGAGCCAACAAATCTTGAATGAAACTAAGGGAAAGAACTTAAAGTCCTAAAGCGTCATTGTCCATTTGAAAATCAAACCCAATCTTGAATGCATTAAAAAAACAAACATCTCTATTCCATCCTTTTCAATACAAGCAAAGCGCAAATTAAATCTTGAATGCCATAAAGGATCAAAACAAAGCACTTCAAAGTTCTTAAATCAACACGCAAATCTCAATCTTGAATGATCAAAGAAAGAACTTGCAATCGCTCAAATCGTTTACTTTTTGGAGAAAGAACAAAACAAACCTTAAACACTTGTGTCTTCAATTTCAAAGTTCAAATCACACTTAATCAATTTGGGAAAAAGAACAATTTGATTGATGTGCATCTAGGAGCTTTACTTTTTCTATAAATCCTTGTTAAAGTAAGCAACGTAGAACATTTGAACTTGGACAAGTTCACTTGTTTTACTTTTAGCGAGGCCTGTCTGGGGAGAAAAGCGCTTCCTCCTCGAAGAACGACCTCAAACCGGTATCCCCCCCGACCGGTATATAAATAAAGTGAAGGCAAAAGGTACTCACTTATATCTCCTAATCCACGGGCGTTCGTGCCAAATATAGTGACTGGGGATGGTAAATATTCCTCCCCTAACATTGTTGGGTAGGCTCTTAAGTGAGTCATGGGCAGTCAGCATAATCGGGTATGGAGACTCCATGGAACTATTAAAAACCTGATAAAATAGAGGCTACCCTATCTACATCTGAAAATATCAAAATCCTTGTGCAAGGACCGATTCCAAGGGGTTTACCAGGTTGCCTCAAGATTACTCACCATTTGTATTCCCTTCTAGTGGGTACCAAGCTGTGGGCAAGCGATTTTGATACTCACCTTCCTTAGGTAGATCTGCTTGAAGTGCTTGACAGTCAAATACTTTGTGAAAACATTGTTGAAACATACACTTTTCAAAGTTTTTTCAGAATCGGAGTCAGTTATCTTATTTGTATCCCACAAGGTTGCTTTGTCCCTTATGGAGATTGCTTTTCCAAAAATCTTTGTTGAAATCTATCCTTTGCCATTGGAAAAACATCAAACTGATCTACAACTTGGTTCACAATACTCAGAACAGCCATGTCAGTCCAAATCCTCCCAAAATCCAGAAAATGTCCAAAGCTTCCATAATCTCAAATCATAGTCTTCCAATCATATTCAATCCAGTCTTGTCATCCTTTCCTCCTATCTTAGGTTAGCAGAGTCATCTTGGTCATCCCCCATCCCCTTGTCTGTCTTCCTCTAGAGTTAGTCTTCTTCCAATCTTGAGCCAAATCCAATCCTAGTCTGATCCTGTCAGTCATTCTAATCTGAGTCTTAGTCTTCCAATCCATCTTCATCCTTCATTCCTATCCAACTCATCCACAAGTCAGCATGTCTCAAAATTATTATGATGAGTTTGGTTATTATGTCTCTCCCCTCAATCCATCCTATCCCAAAGATGATGAAAGCCTTGTAGATCACGATGTATTTTGAAAATCTTAGCAAGTTTTCTCCAAACATCCCCCAGCATCCAATCATTCCTCCAAAATATCCTATCATGCCTTCACGCTTATCCACTAGCACTCCCTTTCATGTCCTCGGCAAGGCAAATCCATTATCTTATCCATCCACAACTTATCCCTATCTTAAACCTACACATCCTCCATATGCATCCTTCATACCTCCATCTCTTGCTATGGTCATATCCCAATCACCACCATCCCCTCAAAACACTTCACACTACTTCCCTTATCTAAAACCTCCATCCACTTATCCTCCAAAACCCTTTCAAAACCAAACACCAAGTCTTCCAATTTTTTTCCCCAATCCTCCATCCTATCTCAATCCACCATCTTCTATTCCAAACCACATTTCCAAAAATCCCCTCCCACAAGCAGAGTGCATCCTTCAAACCACTTCATATCCCGTTCCTCGATCCATCACCTCTACTTCTTCAGCACCATCATCCCCTCAAACAGGTTCACCATCATCCACCCCATCTTCATATAAGGACTATCCTAGCTCTCCATCTCCCCCATCTTCTGATCCTTTTTCACCATGAAAGTCTCCAAAGAGTTTCACAAGGAAGCCAACAACAAATCCCACTCCTAAAAATGAAAAGCCAGGCCATCTCAAAACTTCATGTGAAGCCATCATTGATGAGGCCCATCCATCACTCCCATCTGTCATCTATCTTCCGTACATTGATCCTCTTCCATCTCCTAGCATCATTGAGTCCCTTCCATCCGAAGTTTTCATCCAATCCCCACCAACATCACCTCCTCCTAGCATTATCCAAAGCACATCCAGTGAGCCCCATGAGTTCACCCTTCTTCCTACCATTACAGCTATAGAATCTTCCATCCTTTCATCCATACCATCTGAAAAGTTCACCCCTCTTCCTGCCATCATAGTTGCAGAATCTTCCATCCTTTCATCCATACCATTTGAAGAGTTCTTCCTTCTTCCAGACATCACAGCTACAGAATCTCCCATCTTTCCATCCACCCCATCTGAAGAGTCCATCCATGCATCCCCCAACACTCTATCCACACAAATCCTATCATGTCAAGATCTTTCCCAAAAGCATGTTGAAATAATCGCAGAAGAAAATCAAGATCCAATCCCTTCACTTCCCCCATCACATGTTCTATTGCTTCCATCACCCCCAATCCAAAATCCTACAATCCCAATTCTTCCAATCCAAGATCCTACAATCCCTATTCCTCCATCTCAACATCTGTTACTATCTCCCAATCCCAGTCAAGATCCCATCATCCCATCCTCTCCTCTTGAGGATCCAAACTATCTAGCTGCCAGCACTCTATCCTCTTGGTCCACTTACATTTGTCAAAGGCAGTCCGCTTGAAGCAGAAGAAATCAGTTTCATATCTTCCATCAGGGAACCAGAAACTAGATGTTTATCATATTCCCCAAGTCAGAAATATCCTTGTTTGGATAAAATGCTCAAGAAATGAAATTATCAAGGCAAAGGCCTAGGCATCCATGAACAAGGAAATATGGAGCCTATCCAAGACAAGAAACATCCAAAGTTATGTGGAATTGGTCACACATCAGAAGAAGGCACTTCCTCCAGAAATGTTGGTACAACTAAAGCTAAATTCAAGCATCCTTCCAAACCCACTATCACATCTTCCAAAGCATACAATGCCATTCCTCCTCCTCCATCATGACAACCCAGGACAACCTATCACATTCCTCCTTCATCCTCCAAATCCATTTTGGGTCCCTATGTCCCAAAATCTACTAGCACATATCCTTCACATGCTAAATCTATTTTGGGACCTTATATCCCAAAATATCACCCCCCATCTTATCCTCCTTAGTCCTTCATCCAAAATCCAAGCATCCCTAGTTGGTATCAACAAAGGCACATGTCCATATCTCCTATCTACCAAACTCCTTCCATCTCTCCATCCATATTTCCTCCATCCCGCACATCTCCTCATATTCACTCTGATGCTCCCCACAATTTGGATGCCATATCCAATATGAATAAAGGGATATATCCACAAAAATCCAAAGATTGCCATGTCTAGTCTAAACGACATGCTCAACCAAAGAAAAATCTAATGCATCCCAATGGCCACAAAGGCCCAGAAAAGCACAAGAAAAATCTACTACATGGCCACAAAGGCCTAGCAAAGAAAAAGCAAAATTCGATGCATACCAATGGCCACAAAGGCCCACCAAAGCTAAAGCAAAAATGATGTGGATCCCAAAGCAAAAAGATGTAATGCATCTAAAAGAAACATCCACAATGGCATCCAAAGTTGCTAATCCCCCAACTACTCAGTCTTCTCCTCCATCTCCTAAATCTATTTTGGGTCCCAAAGATTTGAAATCTCCTAGCGTAAATCCTCCATCACATCCACCTCTATCTTCCATGTCCTATCTACTTCATCCACCTTCCTCCCAACATGTGCCAATGTTGGTCCTGACAACATCTCCCTATCATGATCACTTTCCATCTTTCCATCCAAACAATTTCTACCACCATATCTCCCATCTACCTCATCTTATCTATGCCTTTGCATAATCCCTCCATCCCAATAAAGTTGTACCAACATCCCGAGAAATTGAAAAGGTAGCAAAAAATCAAAAAATGTCAGCAACAAATCAGAAGATCAGTGAAGAAAGATAGCAACACATCAGAAATATCAGAAGGTCAGCATCTAGTTCGCAAAAAATCAGAAAATCCATAAAAATTGAAAAAAATCAAGAGAAAAGTATCAAAAAATAAAAGAGAAAAACATTCATCCTATGGTGAAAACTTGGTAATTCAGGTGCCTTGGACAAGTACCATGATGAAAACCTGGCAAACAGGCATCATGCATAGGCCTCCCCCCAATTCCTTTCTGCAATTGGGGGCCATTCCCTTCTTCCATCTTTATCCAGCATCTCCTCGATCCCATTTGTCTCTTGCTTCCTTCATCCTCCTTTTGGATCTTGATGACAAAACAAAGACTACCAGGTATACATGCTTTTGGGCACCTTCTTGGCATCCATCACACTTTTCAGCTACATATCCTCTATCCAATCCATTCATCCTAGCTTCCAACTACCTTCCTCATCCTCTTGTCAGCATATCTTCTATCCAATAATACCCCATCCTACTGCCTCTGAATGAATGAACTATCCTAAGCAGGGGGCATCTTATTCCGTGGTAACATATTCCTTAGAGACTATCTTTCATCCAAAATCTTCCATCTCCCAAATCCTTAAGCAAATCCACCATCCAATCTCCCCAAGCATTCCTCTATCCAGATTCCTTAGCAGTTCCTCCAACATCCATCATTAAATCCTCAAGCAAATCTACCATCCAAGTCTCCTAAGCAGTTCCTCCATCCAAATCCAAATCTTCCTCCATCCAAATCTCCTAGCAGTTCCATCATCCTCATCCTAAGCATTTCCTCCATCTTTCCATCACCTAGTATCTTCCCTTGTCATTGGTATCTAGCTATAGGCTAACCTCATTGCAATCCACCATCCAATCTCCCCAAACAGTCCTCTATCCAGATCCCTCAACAGTTCCTCCAGCATCCATCTTCCAATTCTCTCCACATCCTCTAGCTATCCAACATCCAAGATCAAGCCAACCGATCAAATCACATCCTTAGTCTTGTAGCAAGCCTTGATCTCAATCCAATCATCATTGTTGGGATATGTCCTTCCCAAATCTGTGTCATTTCAGGACACATCTACTGTCAGTCCATCTTGGCTTTTTCAGCCCAACTAGGGCATTGTCTTGCATATCTTTGGAGTTTCAGCTTCACCCCCAAGTTCTTTGTACATCCTAATCCTGAGCTTCTGTACATACCCATTATAAATGTCCTCGCATCTTGTTGTACATATCCTTGTTAGTCCTGTAGCAGCATTTGATCAGAAATCTTGTCCTATCCAACCTTGTACTTTAGCAATATCAATTGTTGACTATCCTTGATCATCGTGACTATCTTTGAACCGCATCATTTGCCAATTAGCAACACAACATTCTCCCCATCAGCATAGGGTCCGCACAGATGTATGCTTCTGTTTTGTCTGACCTAAGCCTAATCATGGGTCCCCTTAGTTGTATCCTTCCTGTCCGACCCAATCTTCCACCAAGCACACTAGGTCCATGTCGATGTATCCTTCCACATGTTCAAACCAATCTTCCTGCCATCAATCAAATCAAATCTCTCTCCTTGGCAAAGGTTGTCTTTTGGAGTTATCATTTTGACCTTGGATTTTTGTCCTTTGGGTCTTGTTAATCTTTTACGACTTCTCGTTGTTCTCTACTCAAAGTTGCCACGATCCTTTATATCATGGTGCGCTGCGCATGAGGATAATCTGGGGCAAGGTCTTTTGATCTTTTGCTTCTGCTTGTGAGTCAATCATGTGTTTGTGGTTTCTTCAGCATCGTTTCCACCATGACTCCTTCGGGTTTCATGTGTGATGCTAGGGAAACACTGCGTGTCTTTTTAGCGTCAGTCCTATGCAACACTAGTGACAAGGCCTTGTGTTCTTTCATAATCTTGGCAGGTCTCTAGTATTGCTATATCAAACTAGGTTGTGCTCTCCACATTTTCACTTGGAGCTTCTCTAAATCCCCTGCATTCTGCATCATATAGATTAATCTTGCATTTTGCATCCTCATATAGCTGCATCCTGCATCTTGCATTCCATCTCATCTTGCATTCACCCATCTTTGCTCTTGGAAGCTTGGTTATTTATCTCCCCTGCTTCCTCAATCCTTCCTTCTCTATTTCCTTTCAAGAAAATTCCACAACGTTTACTCCTTGCGTTATTTTCTCGAGGGGGAACAACCCATCATTCCTCTAAATTCTAGCCTGGGGCATCTTATTTTCTTGTCTTTGACGCCACGCCACTTGCGGCATCGCATCAAAGAGGGGAAAAATGTAGACACCTAAAAATCCTTTAGAAAATAAATTATTTTTATTTTCTAAAAAATCCCTGATGACATCGTCATTTATTAATTAATTAATTATTTAATTAATTTATTTATTTTTATGTCATTAAATCCCTTTACCTTAATTAAAAATATTTAATTAAGGAATCCCTCCCAAAAATGTTTAAATCTTATTTAAACATTATCTCCTTATTTATTAATTATTTAATTAATAAATTAACCAAAAATCCAAAAAATAAATAATTTATTTATTTTTTCCCAAAACCTTGCCAAATTCCTAAAGACCACTAACCTCTTCTAGAATCTTCTAATCCTTCTTTAATTTTGATTAAAGGCTAATCCCATCATTTCTTAACCCTAATCCCAACTCAAGAATATTTAATTAAGATTAAATATTAATCCTCAATTCCTAATTTACCCTAGGAAAACTCTAGACTTTTCTAGAACTTTCCTAATCCTTTCCTAAACCCATTTAGGGGAAATTACCTACTTTCCCTAAGCTAATCTAAGTCTCCTTTGACTCCTAGTCAAACCCTTCCCCTAATGAGCCTCAAACTCATTAAAGCTTTTGAGATAAATAAATCTTTATTTATCTCCTAAATTCCTCTTTATCCTTAGAAAAGCCTAGACTCTTCTAGAAAGTCTTCATCCTTATCCCCTTGACTCAAACCCTAACCAAACCCCAAACTCTAACCCTTCTTCCTAACCCAAGCCCTTAGGAAATCCTATAAATACTCCCTCTTCCAAGAGCATTTTATTAGCTTAGTCTTTCATCTTCATGCATTGTTATCATGCTCTTTTACTTCTAGCTTTAACATAATCAATCCTAATTGTTAGATTTCATTATTTTCTTCAAGCTTTTTAGCACATCATAGCTTAGCAATAATGGATTAATCTAGTTTCTTCCATTGTTTTGCATAAACATAGCATCATATCACACCTATTTTGGGCTTAAAAATCAACTTAATCATACTAGCTAGTTGCATCAATCTGAGTTCTTGAAGCCTTAGGGGCAATTTTGGGTGTTCTACCCAATATTGTGCCATTTATGGGGTTCTCATGAGTCTCAATCCTTCCAAATTAGCATTAGGAACATGCTCCAGGTGCTTAGAGAGCACACCCACATCCCCTAAGCAAGAGCAAATCAAACAGTGCTTGGGTGCACCTGTTTAGGCTCTATCTGAGGTGGCTTAGCTTAGATGTTTTTGTTTTGAATTGATATAATGTTAGATTAAAATGTAATGTTTGCTTGTCTTAGCCTTTCAAAACAAATACAAATAGCCTAGTCTACAGTTGGATATCCCAATGCACATAGATTTCTTGCTCCTTATCGGTGTACACGCTACCACCTGAAGGAGTTTTCAAGAGAGAATCCAATAAACTCTCGACAAGAGTTGTTCAACCACTGACACTCCTCTCTTAGAAATGTAGTAGAGCGTACATTTGGTATTCTCAAGTAGCATTTTCCAATCCCGAGGCATGCCACGTCTTATTCTATCATGACACAAGCCCATATTGTATTAGCATGTTGCATACTACACAACTACATTACGTTAGAGGACAACATTCCATAAAAAATTGGTACCAAAGAGGAAGATGATCGTGATGGGATAGATGTACCAATGCTGGAGACATATGGGTTGTCTTAGCATAATAGAGACTAGTGGGCACAATTCTAAGATGATATAGCAAGTAGAATGTGGGAAGAGTATAGATCCCGAGAATAGTTGTTCTTTTATGGGTCAAGACTACATGATGGTTTCCTTTTTCTTTTGTTTTTATCTAGAAGTATTGGACTTTTATGGGTCAATGTGTTTTATTTGAGTAAAGTGATGTATGAAGATACTTTGATATACATGATGGTTTCCTTTTTCTTTTGTTTGTATCTGGAAGTATTGGACTTTTATGGGTCAATGTGTTTTATTTGAGTAAATTGATGTATGAAGATACTTTGATATACATGATGGTTTCCTTTTTCTTCTACGTCCATAAATATATTCCATGTCATATGTTTATACCATTAACAACAATATGTTTATACCATTAACAACAATATGTACAGTGTGATCAGCTGATCTACAACATGACATACATAGAACTAATGATGAGCATGGAAGAAATCGGTAACATGAGCCAAATATCTTCTTCCTCAAAGAAGATAATGTGGACAAAAGAGATGGAATACAAGTTTCTAGACTTGCTCCTCGAGCAAGTACAGCTTGGAAGAAAAGCTGATGAAGGATTCAAAAAAGAAGCGTGGATCGCCATTGAGAGGAGGTTCAACGTGGACATGAACCTCAATCTAACAAAGGACAATTTAAAAAACAAGTTGAAAACATGGAAGCTTGCATATAGAGTGATGAAATAGCTAAGAAATACAAGTGGTTTCACTTGGAATGAGGAAACTCAGTGCATGGATGCTGAGGATAGCATGTGGGATGAGCTTCTGAAGGTAGGGTGATCTCTCTACTATTTTGATGGAAAAAATATTGCATTATTATAAAGTTAATAATGAAAAAGTGTTGAACCTAATCCATTTATCTATGCCAACATGCAGAGAAGAGAATTCAAAATGCCAAAGTGTATAAGAGGCAGCCCTTCCAATACTTTAATGAACTAGGTGCAATTGTGGGTAATGACATTGCTAAAGGTAATGCAGCTACGACAGCCCATGAGACTGAAGAAGGGAACCCTATGGAAGAGCCATTCAATGTGCATGATGAAGAGGATATTGATTTTGTTATACATCTTGATAGTGTTGTTGATTTGGGCGAAGACCCTTATAATCCTTCCAATCAATCCACTGCAATTGCAAGTGCTAGAGGAACTCCTACATCATCATCATCAAGGGTGGGAAAGAGGAGGAAGACAAGTATGGCCGCTTCCTTGGATGTCATCTGTGAAACAATGAAGAAAATAAAAGATGGCATCAACAATGTTCACCTTCACAAAATTGATAAATTTGATGATGACAATGCTTTGACGGGTGCATATACCGCTCTCAAATCCATTCTTGAAGTGAGTCGAGGTGTATTCTTGAGGGCATACGACACCTTCGTGGTTGAACATGAAAGAGCCAAAGGGTTCTTGTTGATGACTAAGGATGAGAGAGTGGACTGGATTGCAGCCACATTTGGTGGATTATAGTTATTTTCTACATACTTTATCAAACTTTATCATGAGTTGAAACTTTATCATACTTTGTTCACATACACTGATACAACTATTTATGTTTATATTATATCAGTTGTTAAGTCCATTTAAACATTCTGCATCTCTATGTTTATGTTTTGAAGTTATTTTTCATAGTGATTTAAATGTCTGCTTGTAATGTAGTATAATTTCCTCTTGATAGTAATAGAGTAGGATGTATGACAACAAACAAGAGATCTCTACCACTATGAACAATGTTATGAAATGATTTTCTGTGAGATAGTTTCTAGTGACATAACTTCATAGTCTTTCAAGTGATTACTTCTCTTGTTATAAACAGTTTAGAAACTGCTCTAACATACCATTTATGAACTGATAAAATTATATTATTGAGCAATTGAACTTGTAGGGATATTTTCATGTTAATTCCTGGAGCCTTAATACATGATTAGAATCAGGAAGAAAATCATAAACACAAATTGAAATAATAGTTTTTTAAGGGCAAGTCATGATAATGTCAGAGGTCTAATGTATCTTGCAATTTGCATTATGATAAGAAGTTTGTAGTGGGTGACAGTGGAATAGAAATTGGTGGTTGCATGAGCTCAATATTGTTACCTAGATAGGATATTTTAATACAAATTGAACATATCATCTAATGTATCTTTCATTTGCATTACAATCGCAAGTTTGTAGTGGATGATAGTGGAATAGAAATTGGTGGCTGCATGAGCTCAATACTGTTACCTAGACATGATATTTTAATATTGTTACCCACCACAACACTCATCCCGATGCATTACAAAGAAGCCTCACAAGCCCAATTATACACCCCCTAATAAGGACATTTTGTTGCCTAATAGGCTCCTTGTTACTCCTTTGAGGAACAGATAATCTTTAGTGGGCTCTCTTGTATAATCATAATCTCACTTGTTACATGGCCATACTTAACCAAGCTCTTGTTTTAGTAAATTTTCTTAGCCCCTTTTCAGTTGAGAGAGAAGGAAATGCTTCAAGGCAGTCATCATGAAAGTATATAATTTAACTTTGTACAAAAAAGGCAGATACACTAATTTTCTGTATGGAAATGCTTCTAGCAATCAAGGGATGGAGCAATACAAGAGGTTGCATGTGCTAATAAATTACATAAATTTTTAAAAGATCTATGTTTCCAAAAAAATTAAGAAGCTCCACCACTGTTGTGATGACATGAGAAGCATCTATGAGTTGCACAATCTATACAGATAGATATTTAGTTTTGTAAAGAAATATATCAACAAGTTTTTCCCACTACCATTTTCTCTTTCTTTGAAAAGTCTGCTATCTAGAAAGTGCTATAACAACACTATAGTGTTGAAGCCTAAGACATAATAAGAAGTCATGTACTTGTTTAGCAAAACCTGCAAAATTGCATTGGACATTGCCAAAAAGGGTCTGCACCATAGTGTCCTAAGTTGATATGAAGCTGACATAAGCAATCATTAAGTGCTTATATGTAGAGAGATTACCATGAATTATTAATTCCTCCATAGATGTGGTGATAGATGACAAGCCACTAACACCAACCTCAACATCCTTAGCAGTCGAATTATCCACAAAATCTCCTTCAACTTCAATACCCTGCAAGTCAATTGTGTTAAGATTTGAGACCTCTGAAATATGTGCTTGTTGAGCCATCAGAGCATGAACATGCCGGTGAAGCATAATAAAAACAACAAAGACTTTGATCCTAATTTTATTATCCAGTGAATTACCTAAAACACCCCTATGCCTATGCAAATCACTCTGAATGTATCTAAAGTCACGAGACTCTAAAGCTAGTTTATATTGTCATAAACCGAGACATAGGCAGGGATAGATAACAAAGAATCATAAGGAAATAATCCTCCCACAAACCCTTGGACATTCCAAAACACATTTTTTTGGATTGCAAAGAGAAGGGAACCAACAGGTAAAACCCCTTGTTTAAAACAAAGCTCAACGAGGGATTCAACAACCAAAAAATATTGAAGCATATCCAAAGAATTTGAAACAAAAACATACAAACTTTGATGAGGGAATAGGATTCTACAAGCCAAAGGAGAAAGTACCTCCTCACCTATAATGCACCTAATATTTCTCCTACAAATATCACACTGAATATTAAACAAAGAAGTAAGAACCCAACTCCTCATTTGTTATTTGTTCTATGAATGATGACTCCCCATCAGTATGAGGCAAGGTGACACATAGGTTGAGTGGATGATACTCCATTTTCCTCCTCACACAAACATGACACCTCACACACTCAGCTTTGGAAACTTGAAGAATACCAGATGAAGTCGATGAGCTCATTACGACAAAATATAAAGACCCATAATCTACTAAAGAAATACAAGCTAATAATAAGACTAGTACCTACAATCTTTTCAATTGTACTACTTTATCTAGATCAAACCTTATAAATGGCATAAATTGCACATATGGAGTACTTTGGATATTGTGATAAAACAAAAATCTACTTTCTCCAAGTTTGGATGAGTGCTTTCCTAATGTACATCTTAGATTTTTAGAATGACACTTGTATTGGCATGTGTAAAAAAGATACTAATGCCATTAATTGTTCAATCAAAGACAATTAATAGGAATAAATACAGGAGCATGCAAATGTTTTAATCGACACCCATAACATTAATCTAAATTTCAAATTGTGAGTGGCATGACATAAGTATTTTTCTTTTCTTAGCTAAATCATATTGAAGACTATATTTAGTTTGTTATCTTTAATAATATAGGACTGTCACTTAACTTATAGAAAATTTATTCATTATGATAATTTAATATCAGCTATTAGCATTTGTTTTGATCTTTATGCTTCATTGTAACTGAAATTTGTCAAATCTGATCTTTATTCTTGTACATTTGATATCTTTCTAATTGATTTATTAATGTCACAATTCAAGCCCTACTAGATAGGATTGTTACCCAATTTTTCCTGTTCCATACAAATTTGGCTATAGACCGAGCTCTATCCAAGGGTCTGCATTTTAACCATGTTGAACACCTCTGACACATTTTTCATGGCCTTGTGTCCTGTCCTCTGGTCTTTGCAATTGTTTTACTCTCTGGTCTGAAAGCCTTTTTATTTGAAAATGTGACCGTTGAAGGCAAAAACCCTAGAAACCCTTTGGCCTATCCTATTTCACCGTTATCTTTTTTGGTCACTTAAGGGTTCATTTCTTCACGTTGGCTTTATTTTCTAACTAGTCGCAAGATCTCCTATTCCTGACGGTTAAGTCCTTAACATCTAGTGATTTGGCAAACTATTACTGTTATGTTTCGCGGTCTCAGTTCTGAAGCAGTTAAAATTTGAGCATGATCTACGACTATTGTTATACTGCTGAGGAAATGTGCTCGGGGGTTAGTATCACGGTATAGCGATGGCCATCGATCTTCATTCCAACGTAGCACTTCAGTTGTCAGTGGGTCCATTGCCACATAGTCCAAGGTGTTTGCTCCTGATTAGTCACAGGATTGTGATGTGAAGACATGTTAATGCGAGCCCAGTGAGTTGTCCCTCCCTAAGATCTACGGTGGTCGCATAATCACAAGGGGTAGAAATATTCCTTGCAATCTTGTGATGGCCGTTGATCTTGCTTTATTGCCAGGTTCCTGTCAGGTGGGTGACGTGTTCACGTTTCATTGGTCGGACGGATGGTGACAAGGATTTGTCAGTGGGCCCGAGGTCTTTGGCTTATGAGGTGAGTTAAAACCCAGATGAATCTCGCGGTTGTCGTTATACCATTGAAGTAAGATGTAGGAAGTTTAAGGCTGCGGTATAACGACAACCATCTGATGAAAGGTTAAGAATGTCGTGGGTCTGTCTTGCCAGGAGGCGCTGAAATGCTCGATTATTATTAGTTGTTGGGCAGAACAGTTGGCATTTGTCAGTGGGTCTGAGTATCTTAAGTGAGGTGGCAGTTGATGAAGATCTACGATTGTCACATGATCGCAAGGAATCTTCTGAGCTCATGCGATCATGTGACCATCGTCCGATGCAAAGTCATGATTCTTCTGCCTTATAAGGTGCCAGTCATGTTGAAGTGTTCGCTTCTCATTGGTTCTGACTGGTGATGTGGCTTTTGACTTTTTAGAAAGGGTTTGCAACTATTTCAAGGGCTGGTTTGAGTTATTGATCTACCAGGAAATGCTGATATCGACGACCACATTTTAAACTGGGACCTGGTAGCCGTTGGAACCCAAATTTGAATATTTTTGCAGGGTTTCACCAGTATTTGATTCAGTGAACCGTGAGCAACAAGGGGTAGCTCAGAATTGATGTTTCAGGATAGTTGCAGTTGGAAAGGATGATGAAGAGATCTAGGTAGCCGTCACATGTGATTTCTCAGGTACCATGTCAGTTCTTCTTGCGTTGAAGAAGCATTAAAAGGTTGGCGCCACCTATGGCCTTCTATACTTCAAAATACAAATATCTGTAAGGATCGGATTTTAAGCATTCATGATAAGCCCGACTTACAGAGATAAGGGTCATGGTTATGGCGTGAGGTTTTCAACTTGCAAAGGTGGACACGTAAGATATTTGATCGGCCAAGATATTTTAGAGATACGTTTATGATCAGATATGATAGAGTTAGGGTTTGATTATTATACGACAATCTATGTAACCCTAGTTAGATTTTGGCTCCCACCTATGTGCAATTAAGGAGATGTATATATTGTTTTTTGGAGCTTTTAGAGCTCAGAGTTTACAATTGTAAAAGAGAGATTTTCTTTTTGAGGAGTTATCCGTGGCATTCTTTTTGCCCTTTGGCTTTCTACAGTTTGTAACCTTTCATTGAGGTTTAGATATTGCAAAGGTATTTTGTGACATCCTTTCTGTCCCTATACCTTCTTGTCTAGATTTTCTCTTAATGAATTGAGTATATGTATGTTTTCAGTAATATCTTAGGGTTCCTAATCCCTCTTTCTTTCTATAATTCATGTGTATTCTTGTGGGTGATTTGATTTGAATGATCTTGTGGTATACTTCAACCCCCTGATAGTCTGTCTCATTCCTATACCTAGTTGCAGAGGTGAATGTTTTTTTGCAGGTTATAGATTGTGTCTAAATTATTAGGAATGCTATTGTTTGTGAAATTCCCTCTTTCCTTGAATAACCTCTTTCTATTGCAGACCCTTCTATGAAACATTGATGCAAGCCTATTCAGTAAGTTGTGATCTCTTAGACCTAAGTTTATGCACTGATTGCATCGTCCATGCTATAATTCATACCATCATTTTGGTGTATCACCTAGTAGGATAGTTTTATTTTAGTTATTTCCCTCTCATGCATTCCTCCTATCCCTTTTCCCCTTAGAATTTACTTCCTTGTCAAAGAGCAAATTAAGGTGATTATCCAAGAGGAACCAGCCTAGAACCTAGAGGTCTCATCTCAGTTAGCATAGGTCCCACACCTGGAGATGATTCCCATGTTATACTAAGTTATCAAGACCAAGAGAGCTTGAAACAAGGGTGCAAACTTAGTGTATAACAAGGATCACGTCTTTACTCTGTGTCCACTAGCAATAAAATAGTATATATCTATATTGTTGTGAAAAGTTTACTATATTATGAAACTATCTCTAAACAATAATATGAAAATGTCCCTCATCTATCTACTAACTGACATTTGCATTAAAAAACCTTATATGTATCAATTGTATAATAGCATCTTTACATATTTAGTGATATATATCTTGTCTTGTTTCTTTTAACATATTAGAGACCAATACACCAAGGAGTACCACATGATGAATGCTTAATTTAATGCATTGTCAATGTGTAGTCTCAGAACTATCCATTTCTAGTTCTTGAGAAGAGATGGTGATATAAATGTATTTTTGTAGATGATTGTATTGTTCATGATTATGTCCCATGTTATATGTATATACCCTAACCATCTTGTTATTATTGTTGCATTACAAAATTTAGTGGAATAATTCTACTTTGTTCAATGCTCTATTTCATTTTGAATTTCTTTTGATATTTCATTTATTTTTCAAAACCGCATGATAGGTACAAAAATAAAAATGGATAGTTTTGAGACTACACATATGATGATAAAGTGAGACTACACACATGCTGACATTAAAAATGTTTGAAATAGCTTGTGGATTCGATTTTGTAGATATTTTGGCATCAACGTTTCTAATCATACTCTGTGATCCTTCATTAGGATGGAAGAGAGAAAAATGATTGAAAAAAAAGTCCATCATTTTGCTCTATTGCAATCACAGAGTGTGATCCAAAATGTTGATGCCAAAAATATCTACACAATCAAATCCAAAAGCTATTTCAAACATTGATGCCAAAAATATCCACATATGTTGATAAAAAAATGAGCTATCTGATGATTGTTTACTATTCATGTTTGTAAATGGTCAATATTTCTAATGGTACTCCTTGGTGTATTCCATTTAAAAATAAACAAGTTTTAGTTTTTCTATCATGTTTAGTTTGTAGATGCAGGATTGACCATCTAACAATATAGACAGTTATGGGAAGAATGAGCGGGATATGAGATGGTTGCTTGTCGAATGTGGGGCATAAGGGCGTAGAGCATGGATTTCCTTTCATTTTCTTATTTAACGGTGTGTTTTCACACCACCATTTAGCTCATGGATATTGTTCTTCCCTATCTTCTATCTGATACCATACATGTTTCATTGTATTTTTTGTATAAATTCATAATATCAACATAAATGAAACTTTTTCATTTTGTACTGATAGAATATAGTCATGTTGTTATATGAATGAAAAAAATAGTATGAATGAACAAAAATTTGTTTGATACAGTGGTGATGGCTATGATAAATTTCCCTATGTGTGACTGTGGTAATGGAGTGCATTGCGTGTTGAGGACATCACACACAGACACTAATCCAGAGCATAAATTATGGACTTGCATAAATAAGAAAAAGGTTGTTAATTGCACAATATTTAAATATTTACAAAGACTAAATATTAGTCATTATAGCAATACTAACTTAGATTTATATTGTTGGATGGCGGTGGATGTGACTACTTTCGGTGGGCCGATGACACGCCATCATTGTCTACATCATATGCACCTTCTACACATATACCTGTTGTGGATGATGAGTGCAAGTCTTGCAAGGCGCTTGAGACAACTGTTGCAAAAGCAGAGGCTACCTATAAAGTCGATGTCATGTTTTTACAATGTTTTCTTTGTGCAACAATCACACTACTTTGTTGGGTCATTATGGAAAAATAGATATATATGTGGACTATAAGACTTATTTATATTTTGATGTGATATTGAGCAATGCAATCATTATTTTCTTGTTATAACATTGTTTATGATAGTGTATAAAATTATTAAAAAAAGTTAAGTTTACTATTCACAATATTAAAAAATAATAATTGTTTATGATTTACTATATAAAAATATAAATTAATAAAAAAAATATAAATAAAAAAATGGACAAAATAAATAAAATATTAAAATAAAACATTATATAATAATTAAAAAAACTTATATTTTTTTCTTGTCAAATTCTAATTCCAATTCAAAATGTAGAACCAAACACAAAAATGGATAATGTAATTCCAATTCCAATTTGAAATTGCAGAACCAAACACAGAAATGGGAATTTCTCAGTTCTAATTCCAATTTTGAAAATGGCAACCAAATGCAAAAGATGGATTGTCTCAATAATCTTTTGGGTCAACCAAAGGGTCCAAACTATCTTCCGAATACACAAAACCAGAATTTCAAAACCCTATTTTGAGATAATCAGGTTTTGACTCAAATTCTAATTCCTCAACCAAATGGGGCCTAATGGGCAAGTTTTGGAAATGGGGATAGTTTAAAAAAAATAATTAAAACCGTCTCAAAAATTTGGGGATGGTCAATAGAAGTTTCAGAAATCTTTGACCGTCCCTGAGACCATTGGGGATTGTCAAGCCATCCCCTAACTGTTCGATGTTGGTCGTTCCAAGCAAGAAGCAAAGAGTAAGATTATTTTAAAAAATATTTGCAATTTTTTTTAATCGTGTGTGAGCCCCACATCTCAAGACATCCCTAAATATTAAAATATGTTATTACTAATATCAAATCTTAAGCATACGATCAAAATATCAAATTGTGTATTCCTTGAAAGTTACGTATAGATTAGCCTGAGTGAATAGAGTTATGCTTAAATGAATAATCATTTGTTGTTGTTGTTAGAACGTGAACATAGTTGTTTGTAAATTCTGGAAGTCTTTGGTGAAAATATGCAGATTGAGAGTGTAAATCTAAGCAATATTTAGTATTCTCAGACCAAATTTTAAGGGCAACAACATAATATCTTTGTTTTCATTTTGACTTTAAAGTTTGAGACTTTGAGTCTTCTCACATTATATGATGCATTGATGCAATGATAATTGAATCTTGATATATATGATATGATACTTTAAGTTTTTAACTTCTCATTTTGTTGAAACTTGCAGCCTTTGCGTATTTTGATATAGGTATGATACTTCTCATTATTTCAATGAATTATATCTATGAATGTATGAAATTGAAATTTGAACTCTCATTTGATGCTATCATAAGTTCTTATTCTATGATGATTCAATTTGATTTATTTGATGTTATGTTCTATGATAATTCGACGAATGATCATTGATTTTAGATTTATAAATGTTATTATGTTGTTGTGATGAATGTTACAATGTTATATAATTCATGAATATATTTGAAATTCCAGATTTTCACACACACACACACACACACACAGTTGTCCCTTGTTTAGAGTAAAAAAAAGTTTTAGAAACCCGTTTCCCTGTCCCCCGTTTTAGAAACTCGGGGTAACATAGTTTCTGAATGAGTTGTATGTAATTTGTTATTAACTAGTAATCACATTTTAAGGTGTAATGGATAGGTGAGGAAAGATGTAATATTTTACAATTTTTAATTAGACTTAAGAAATGATTATTTATTTTATGCTCATCAAAGTAACTATTTTTAAGTAAACTTACATCGGCATAATTTTTAAAATTGTATTAATAAATATAACTAGCACTTGCACCTAAAGGAGGTGCAATGGTTACGTTGATAGTGAAATATATTTTATGTAATATACTAGAGGTGATCTTAAACTGCAAAAAAATTGGAAATGAGTGTATGCATTGTAAACACAATAGTTTTGTACCATGAAATAATTTTATAGTGTTAGATAATGATTAGCACAAAAGAGCTATTACATTGGATACTTTTACCCCTATTTGCTACGATATGTTACTATTGGTGTAATTAAATATTTACTAATTACACTTAAGTTTACTTAGGATAATGCATTTTCATATTAGTTGTCATTGTGACACTTAGGAGTTTGCATTTCATTTTAGCACATGGTTAGGATAACTTCCACTTTAGGTGTGATAGTTGTCATCACATACCTCTTTGTGTGTGAGATCCACCTTTAGTGCTCTTATCACATTATCATCCTCTCATTGTTGCACATACTTTACATACTTTCATGTACAATGGAGGATGATCCACCTTTGGTGGACATGTGATTCCACCTTGTGTGGTTGATAGTTTATCATCTCCTTATCATGTAATCTTATTGCATTGCCTATATATTTAGGCACTCCTACTTTGTAATAATTCAATTGGCTATAATCAATTATTTGATTATTTTTCCTATCTCTCTTGTGCTATCTCTTGAGCTTCTAGATCTTGGATTTTATTCTTTGCCTTAGGAAAATTCTTACATGGTATCAGAGCCATAGGAGTTTCATTGTATAGCCTATTTTGAGAGATTTTTATTGCATGGTCAAAATTGGACCTTACTGGTGCAAATCAGAGGTTGGCATCACATTGAGGAGGTCCAAATACCTCTAAATCAAATTTTGTTTCATCCAAATCGGAGATGTGAAGCCAAATCTAGAGCCATTTGAATTTTCAAGGTTCGGCGGCGGCGATTCAAAAAAAATAATTTCAGAGGTCATTTTCAAACAACGATATCTCAGTCATCTGGAGTCCTTTTTTCGAGCAATTTTTTTGGTTTTGGGGTAGAATTTCACAATCTACACAATGGTGTAGGTGATTTCTAATCTATGTTTTTGATAGTTTTTGAAAATAAAAAATCCCAATTTTTACAACTTTAGAGGCTTCGTTTGGGCTCATATGGACACATTTTCAAGTGCTATTTTTTTTTAAAGTTCATGATTTTTTGTCTACTTTCTAGATCTGGTATCAGTTTGGAAAATTCTAAGTAGACATAGTACTTTCAGAATTTGGTCTATTTTGGCCTATTTTTGGCGCTTGTAATTTGTTAGATCCTTGAGAGATCTTGTGTCTTATTTTTTTGAGTCTACTATAGCTTCATATTTTCTGTTGTAATTATCAAAATTAGAAGTCCACTTTGGTTCATTTTGGCAAGTGGAAATTGTACACGCACTATATATAAAGTGCCAAAATCATCTATTTTGGGGGGGTTCTTTGGCTCATTGCATTTTGGGGGGTGCATTGTTTTTTTGGTCTCATTGTTTCATGTGAGAAGAACATCATGGATGGTTTAATTAAGTTGACAAGAGGGAACTATAAGAAATGGAGTAAATTGGTTCTTGCTCATCTTAGTGAGCATAACCTATTGTCCTATTTGTATGAGTATAGACCTAAAAGTCCTTCTTACAATTGTGACTCTTACTCAGAAATTATTAAGGTTATCTATTTGAATATGGATATGGATGTTATGGATTCCCTTGATGACTATGAAGATGAGACAAAAAATATTCCTGATCTTTGGACTATTCTTTGGGAAATGCATGGAGATCCACATATTCCTCCACTTCCAAAACGTCCAGAACCTCCAGTTGTAGCTCCTTCTCCTCCTACTGAGATCACATATATTGATGATGTGTGTCTTCCTATAGCCACTTGCTCTTGCAATTCAATGCAACAGGATATTCATTGTCTTCCAGACTTGGTTCAATGGGATGACTACTTGACAGACATTGCAGGTTTGTTTGTGGAGTCCTACATTTCAAATTTGGGAGACTTCATTGATGATATTCATCTTCTCTTTGGTGAAGATGATCCTTCTTTAGTTTTGTGAGGGACCATGCTAACCCTCATCTTCATTCTCTACTTGATCATTCTTTCGAAGGTGACATGATTGTGGATACTTTGATACAACATTTGGAGGATGTCTCTTTAACTTCAGAGAAGACATTTGAGTCTTTGGAGATTGGTTTTCATGAATCTCAAACTTCACTTGAGATGACACATTGCATGGTTCAGGTTGATCATACTCATGTGTTGGAGATTCTTATTTAGTTTCCTGAGACATCATACATTTTGAGGATTCTTCCTAGAGATTGGGGAGGATTCATTGATACACCTATGGACTTGTTTCTTCCTAAGGGGAGGAACATCATTCAGTTTTCTTGGTGTAGTTTCTACATTGATCTAGGCACACTTATCATGGGTGTACATTCTACATTGAGGGGGGGCTTTCTTGCTTCTCTTCCTACTTCATTTGAGGAGGCATATTTTTCTTTGGAGTTTGATCCAAATTCTTATGTGGATCAGTTATCATTGGTTCCTTGTTTGTCACCTTCTTCTACTGGGCTTTCTTCTGATTGGTTCATGGCATCTTCATCAACCAAGGACATGGTGACACTTGGGAATACTTCAGAGACATCATACTTCATTTGGATTCACCTTCCTACTTCCTATCCACAATGGGAAGCCTTCTTACATCTATACTTGGTGTATCTTCTTCCTAAGGGGACAAATGTTATTTGTAGGCATTGGACTATGTTTTGTCTTCAAGCACTTACCATCCTTGGAGGAGATTACTCATTATGGGGGGGATATCATGTCTCCTTGTTTCCTTCCTTTGGGGGGATTTTTTATTGTATATGCATGATGTATGTCATAATGGGGGGGTCTTGATTACTCCATCCATCCATGCATCTTATTTTTCATCTCTCTTTTGGGGGAGGGTTTTTCCCATGAGATTTTTCCTCTTTCTCCACTTTATGAGAGATTGCATTATCTATTGCTCTTGTATATTGTACATGGGTACCTAACATGGCCTAATAGCTAGGACCCATCTTGCATTGTGAGCTTAAGTGCATTTCCCTAAGTTGCACTTAAGGGGGGGTGTTGGTGTAATTAAATATTTACTAATTACACTTAATTTTACTTAGGATAATGCATTTTCATATTAGTTGTCATTGTGAGACTTAGGAGTTTGCATTTCATTTTAGCACATGGTTAGGATAACTTCCACTTTAGGTGTGATAGTTGTCATCACATACCTCTTTGTGTGTGAGATCCACCTTTAGTGCTCTTATCACATTATCATCCTCTCATTGTTGCACATGCTTCACGTACTTTCATGTACAATGGAGGATGATCCACCTTTGGTGGACATGTGATTCCACCTTGTGTGGTTGATAGTTTATCATCTCCTTATCATGTAATCTTATTGCATTGCCTATATATTTAGGCACTCCTACTTTGTAATAATTCAATTGGCTATAATCAATTATTTGATTATTTTTCCTATCTCTCTTGTGCTATCTCTTGAGCTTCTAGATCTTGGATTTTATTCTTTGCCTTAGGCAAATTCTTACATGGTATCATAGCGATATCAAAATTCTTACAGTTACTTATAATTATTTAAGCATGTTTACAAAATTCAAATAAGATTGGAGTGCGTAAATGCATTATAATTGATAATTATACATATTATTAAGATATAATATAATAGGTGTTCCCCTTCTCATCATCTCTCTATTTTTATCTCTATTTCTTGATCTCCCCCTTCTTCTCCTCACATCTCTCTCTCTCTCTCTCTCTCTCTCTCTCTCTCTCCCACACACACACACACACATTACCTCTATCTTTCCCAAGTTATATGTATCTTTGTATCTCTCCTTCTATCTTTATCTCTCCCTCTTTTTATTGCTATCCCTCCCCCCTCTCTCTCTATCAGTCCTAGTCACATGTACCAACTTTTACCACCACAAATAACCAACCATTCTCAAAATTATCTAACCAAAATGTGTGTGTGTGTGACTCTACATCCCCCTCATTGTTTGGACCTCTCTCTCTCTCTCTAGATTCATCTTTTTACCCCTCTCTCCCTCTATCTCGCTATTTCTCCCCATTGCTCATTTATTACACAAATGTATACAAAAAGGACCATTTTTTCTAACTAAACTTCCTTATCTTTCCCTTTCTCCATATCGCAATCTTAAAAAAGTGTATTGGTAATAGACCCTAATTAGCTTCAGAACTCAAAAGTTTTATTTCAATCATGTTCAAATCCATGTAAGTGGATGTATACTTAATTTGAAGCTACCACTTCTACATTGAAACCTTTGTTGCATAAAAATATCATTTTCTATATGGCTTATCAATTGACCTCTTGTACTACACAAATGTCTTCACCCTATTTCTCCCTGCTTGTCTTTATCTCCCACTCTTTCTCATTACTTATCCCCACCCTCTCTCATCCCTCTCTCCTCCTACTCCACCCCCTCTCTCAGTATCTCCTATCCATATCTAGGTATCCCTCTACTTCTCTTTATTTATACATATCTCCATCTCTCTCCCTCTTCCTCTATATCTCTCTATCTCTATATTTTTTTGAAATACAATTAATAATTTAAAGCATCCAAATTTGTTACTTTATAGTAAACTAAAATATTGAAAAAAATAACATAAATATTGAATTTAAATAAAATTATAATAAATGCGAGATATTAATGCATTTAAATTTTAATTTGAATAGTTAAAATTTTTAAATTTTAAGATAATACAGGTTAAATTTAATAAAAATATTTTATATTAAATAAATATTTAAGCTCCCAAAAGCCATGGTTCTATGTACAGTATGTCATTATCCACCTAGGGAACATCACAAGCGACAATACACTCATCTCTAGCTTGCGGTTCACAAACATCTTGCGAAACCTTACGAAAGTGGAAAGAAATCTTGTTGAGTAAAAATGAATGAAGAACATAAAACAAGAAGTACCCGTTTGGAAGTCCAGAAATGCACATGCAGCTCCTGTGAAATATAGAGTGGAGCCCATACACCCTTTTCCTTACATACTCTCTAATTCAGGTTTCAGTTTTGTTTTCCAATAGAATTATATTCTATTTAGCTTCAACATCATGCGATAACTAAATTTAAAAACAAAAAATCAATCAAAGTATATAAAATATTTTAGTAAATCATATAATAAAATAATTTCATTAAATAAATTAATGAATAAAATGTATACTTTTTCAAAAGCAACTTTGCAAGTTCATCACAACCAGAAATTAAACCGACTGCTAGAAAATATCTGTAGAATTGAGCCAAATTTATAAACATATATGCTTCATTTGAGGGAAAATGGCAACTTGGCAAAGAACAAAGAAAAACCCACATAACTTGTAGAAGCCCACAGTCACATGGTGAAGGGCGGTTCCTCCTGAATACTCTAAAGTCTGAACAGAGTGTCATTACCAGACATTAATGGTAGAAGTTCCTTGCTCATCATTTTTACCAAGAGCAACTCTTCTTGGACAAACAAGTCCCCAAATTTATGGTCTTATCAAGCCAAAGAGTAGCACTTAATCTTCCCCAGCGATGATACCTTCACTGTTAGACATCTCTTTCCCAAGCTTATCTGCTACTTCTTGAACCCCTCTTTTATTATCATGATTTTTCTTTACATAACGCTTACCAAACATGAATCTCTTCACCCTAGAAAATCTATTGCTATTGTTATTTGCATTCTCAGTTGTCCTGGTTGCAATGACTTCTATAATCAGCTAAAATTTATCTACTAAAACCTAAGCCCCTAAATTTGATCAAATTGTCATAAGTAAAATTCTAAAATTCAAAAGCATAAAGTTACTAGACATAATTATGTGAGCAACCTGAATAATCCCTCTTGCATAATTAATTTATTCCTTAAATCAAGCACAAATCATTTCTCAAATCAAAATTTGGAAATCATTTAATTGTCAAAACCTTACTTTTAATATAAAGTCTTAGCACTTTTATTAAAAAACTCATGAACATCACATGGGTGTGCAACTTAATCTTGATTAAATGACAATTAAAAGGGGAATTATTATTTTGTCTTATTCTCCCATCAAGCTTGACCAATCAAAAACCCTTGGATCCTCTCACATGGATTGATCTCCCTCAACACTCATCTCTACCTAACATCTTTTGCCTCTTAATCTCCACCCTCCATTCTTGAGGTAATTTCTTTAAAAGGGAGCTCTTCCTTGGCTCAAAGAATTCCATCTTTGGTCATTTGTGAGATCCATCTTTTGCATTTTAAGGAGATTATGCCATTCGTGGTTCCATCTTGTTGCATCTTGATTTCCAATCTCATCTTTGAATTCTTAGTTAGGTCATGTTATTCTCATTTCTAGACTAATTTGCATTATTAGTTTACTTGCATTCTAGTTTACTTTGATAGTAGCATTGCTAGTGTTGCCTTAATCTTGCATTATAGCTTCATACTTATCTAGTTTCATTCCTAGTTATCTAATTTGAATTTTCATCTCGATCATCATGGAATGAAGTATGCAAGTGTTTCATCTCATTCATCTTTGAATCTTCCATTTGGGAGTAGTCAAGTCACTAATCCTTCATGCCAATTTGATGAGCATTTGAAAAGGATTAAACTCACTTCAACTAGGAAGCAATAAGCTACTTTTGAGGATTTAGTTATTCATTTGATTTGAATAGTTGTAGCTAAATTCTTGAGTTAATGATTTATTGAGTGTTGGTTACATTAGAACTGATTACCAATTTAAAACCATGCATTTTGTGTGCCCACCATGGGGCCCTAACTAAAATTTTGCCCATTTTCTTGTAGGTTATTTTTGTTTATTTTCTAAAATTGTGATGATTATTGTACCACAGTACTATAGATTATTGTGCGATAATATGAAAGTCAAATTTTATCGCATGCAATTGCAAGAATCATCATAGGATAATCTAGAATAAGGTCTTTCATTGCACCCTATTCTGATTTTTATCGCACAATATATCAATTTTGGTCTTTTATCGCATGGCTTTCTGAGTTGTATCATACGATTATATGGTGTTTTCTGGGTCACTGTGTTTTATTGCATAAAAAACAATGAGCAATTTTGGGGTCATTTTGAGGGAATTTTTAGTTTCTAACCCCTAATTTGATTTATCTTTTTGTTTTCCAGTAGATAATTTGGGTTGCGTGGGATGTTTAGAGAAGAATTGCTTGTTAAAGGCTTTCTCCTACACTTGTTTTGAGACTCCTAACGAATTTGTGGTCGTAGGATTCTTTCCATTTGAAGCTATATTTTGAGACTACTAAGCTATTTGTTTTGTAGGTTTCCTTGGAGATTCAAGTAAACATTGTGTCTTCCTTAGTTTGATTTTCTAGGCACCTATCTTAACTAGGAAGGTTTCTTTTCTTGTCACTAGTTGTGTAGTAGGAGAGTATGCTCTTCACCTCTTAGAGGTTGAATCAGAAATCTTGACCTACTTGATCTATCACTTGTAAAGGAATCTTGGGTAAATGAATATGTGCTTGATGTTCTCGGGATAAGTTATGGAGTAGGAGAGTATGCTCTTTTCCCTTAGGGAAAATAAAAATTCTAAACCTCTACTAGTTATCCACTTTTATTTTCTCATTTTACCTTTAGAGGGTTATTTGTTGAGGGAAAAATGTCGTAGGAATGACCCAAGTTGGACAAAGAAAAGCCATCTCTTCCAACCCACTATAAAATATTTTCCTTGAAGGTTAAAGCCTCAAGGACATAGTTATTATCTATGTTGAGTCATTCAGTTGGCTATAGGAACACATGCAAAGATAATGTGTAGGGATGTGAGGCCTCAATGTTGCTTGTGAGACTACCACTATCTAAAGCACTTGTAGGTTTGTAGGCCTCAATTTCGCTAAGTGGAACTACAAGGGATAGTTCCAAATGGGTGCCCTTATTAGACACCTTAGGATAGAAGCTACCTTGTTCACCTCTGAAAGTATCATAATCTTTGTACAAGGAAGGATCCAAGTGGATTACTCAAATAACTTGAAAAATACACTCACCATTGTATTCCCTTGGATGTTTTAAAGCATGAATGTGGCATTAGGGAGTGTAGACACGGAAAATTGGCAAAAGGCTTAAATCAGTCAAAAGGTGCAACAAATCATCAAAATAGCACTAAAAATCAATAAATAGAACAAAGACAATTCAAATCAAAGGAAAATTCAATTAAATGATTAAATAATTAAATAAAGCTTGAAAAGGGGAAAAACACTAAGAAATTGATTAAATTCAATTAATGACATAGTTGTTGAAATGAAAAATCAAAATGAACCTCTTACCCTTCATGGCTAAATTTAATTACTTTAATTAATTAATAAATATGAATTTCCCTCAACAAAGCAAAAAGGAGACAAAATGGACACAAATCACTCACTTTTGTTGAAATGGTCCAGCCTTTTGAAACCATTTAAATGTTTGTCCCCCAATTTAGGGACAAAGCAAAGCCAATTGACCTTACCCAAGCATAACCATGGTTATCTCACTCTACCCCCTACCCTTGGGAAAATCTTATAAATATAAGGCATTTTGAGGCATTAATCATCCACTCCATATCTTTGAATTGCAGCAAAGCTCTTGCAATTTGCATCCACATCACTCACTTAGCAATTTTCATTGATAATTAGCTTCAATTGTTGATCATTTTGTAGATTTCTTATCAAATAGAGCTAGAATTTGATAATTAGATCTAGTTTGCATATCATTCTTAGTTTAATTCTCATAATTAGAGTGTCACTAGTGAGGATTTGCAGCTGAGAGCCTCATTTACCACTTCAATTTAGAGAACCATGAGATATTTAGATTAATTTGTGCATTATTTAGATTAGTTTGCTTTGAATAGTGTAAATTCTCTTTAAATCTTGTTATTTCATGAAGGTGTAAATCACTCACACACAAATGGCACCCACCGTGGGGCCCTAGGCCTCAAATTTATCATAATTTCCATGTTATTTGCAAAATTTAGGCTAGAATTGCATGAATTTGCTCACTGTTTGCAGGTTACAGAAAAGAAATCACGCATGTCGGTAAAGAAGTCATGCCTAAAGCAAAGAGATGTCATGCGCGAAAATTAAAATATCGCCTAGAGTCTGAACGATTACGCTTTTCAGCCTGCAGAATCACACTTTTGGAAAAAGAAATCACGCCTACAGAAATCAAACTCTCACGTCACAGACAAGCAGCTGATACCTTTGGTCATTTAGATGTCGCCTGGACAGAATTAAAAGCCGCGGCCGAGGAATCATTTTACACCTGGTGTAAAGGGAGTTTCCTGCCTTATTCATTTAATTTCTCGCTTTGATGATTTTAAATGTTGCTTTTGATTGATGAAATGTCGCTTTTCTTGAATTAATTTGTCGCATCTAGTAAAGAGTTCACACGTTATTATAATTTGATATCGCACTTGATTATTTTAATCTCGCTTGAGCCCCTTATGGTGACGCTCACGGTTAAAATAATTACGTCTTTATTAAATTAGATCTCGCATTTAGCATAGACAATGTCGCCTGATTGAGCATTTATATTTCATCAGAATAATTACTGTTGTCGCGTCTAGTAAAGATTTCACGCTTTGCTAAAATTTGATATCGCACTTGCCTATTTTAATCTCGCTTGAGCCCCTTTTGGTGACGCTCGCGGTTAAAGTAGTCACATCTTTGTTAAATTTTATCTCGCCTATAGTCTGGATAATGTCGCGTGGCTGTATGTTCTTTATTTTATCAAAATTGTTAAAATGATGACTGTATTCTAACTTCACGGTCATTTTTTTTTGTCTCAGGAGCATGGTCTATCATAAGAAAGTGCAAAAACCAGAGAGAAGGCATAACTTAGAGGAGAAATTGATCTCTAAAAGGATAAGGAAAGAAAATCGGGTACATTCTACCTTTGTTCTCAACAATGATTTAGAGAAAGAAGTAGAATTATATGCTAAATACATTGCTGTTGTAGATGCTTACAAACAAAAATACGTATCATTAAATTGGGAGTTTAGTCCTTAAGTTTGTAAGAATTTTGCAAGTATTTTGGTAAAAAAAATCAAAAGCATAATCAATTATATCATTTTAAGCTTTGATTTTGGTTTTCCCTCACTTTGTTTGTATTGTGCTGACTAACTTGTTGGTGGAGGGAACGTTTTGCTAAGGTAAGGGAAGGATTTGGAGAGAAAACAAGAAAAATCTACTACTTAAAAATGCGCCTAGCCTTTGCTAGCATTGTTTGAGGTATTTTTCTCATCAAGCTTGCACATTCCCTTAGCTTGTGGCATTTCAAAATTCAAAACATAGTTTAATCATAAAAGGAAAAAATAAACACTTCAATTCTAAGAACCCCTTTGTCACGGGGTTGAAAAAGAACCAAATTGATTGTGAGTGTTTGGGATAAGGAAAGGCAATAGGGATATGCTCTTCACTCTTTGAGTGAATTAAATTCCCAAACTTGCTGTACCAAATCCACTTTTCATGCTTTCAAATGAACATGTTTAAAACTTAGTGGGCTCGCCTCCCGAGATTGCCTTAAAAGGGCCGGTGAGAGGGACAGCCCAAAGTGGGATACACTTGCTTTTGCCGTGAGAATCCGACCCACTATAAAATAAAATGCGTGTATCCTTAATGGGGTACACGACAAAAAGGATTTTAGCTCTTTCGAACTTCCTCTAGTAGTCCTAACGGATTGCGCAAAATCGTGCTTTTGTGCATGTGGGAAGCCCCTTAACATACTTGGGGGATGAAAAGCTAAGATCTATTTTGAACAGAAAACTTACTACATAATGGTAAAATAGCAAAACTACCTATTAGAGCCATGTTTATGAACCAATTATGTGCTAGGTAGATTGCGTGGAAGCTATTCTTGTCTTCAACCTGTGAAAACGTTCAAAAATATACACATTAGAGCATTCTAGGGATATGGTACCCAATTGATGTGTGTGTTGAGATTGTTTTTCTATTTTCAAACAAGATATTCCAAAGTTATTGATCAAAATATCATTAAAATTTTAAACCATTTAAAATTGATCAAAAATCTTTACCTTATTCCAAAAACCAGCTTATCAAGAGAAGAAAGTCAACATACCCTTAAAGTTTGTTCATGCCTGTTATTACAAAGTCACTCTCTATAAGGAAAGCATTACAAACAGACGGGACCTACAACGGAGAAGAGTTCCCATTTCTGAAAAACACTTTCATCACTTCACGAGTGATTGAAAAACCCGCTAAGGCAAAGGACATTAACAAGATGTTTAGCGGTACCCTAGGAAATATCAATCCCAACAACCAAGGGAACAACATGAATGGGGGTATGGATCCTAACAACAATCAAGGAAATTCTAATAATGGAGGAAGAGATCCTAATTCCCAAGAGGCAAATTCACAAGGCAACAACTTATTTCCTCCTCATAATACAAACTTACCCCCAACTGCGGAAGAAGCCACAGTTGAAAGAGCATTAGAGGCAAGACAATGCCCTTATTTCATAGAACTAATGAAAAAGACCATGCTTATGGATAAAGAAAAACACTTCATGGACTTGATACAAATGGGGGTAAAGCTACCTAAAGATTTTGACATAGAACAATTAAAGCCCAAGGAAATAGAAGACCCTATGGAAGCAATGAGGGAAAAATTCAAGGCATTACAAATGGAAATCGACAATTTGAAACAAAACGGGGCTCCTAAGCCTTTCTCTATTGAAACATTATGTCCTTTTCCATTCGATAAGAGTTTGGTCATGATGCCTTTTCCCATTAATGTAACATTTCCTAAATATGAGAGGTATGAAGGAACATCTGACCCACATGATCATCTTCGGGGGTTTTGTGCATTGAGTCTTGAATTCATGCATGAATCAACTTATTTAATGAGACTATTCCCAAGAAGCTTGGGAGGAACGGCCATGGATTGGTTTTCAAAACTACCATCCGGCATAAAATCCTTTGAAGAGTTAGCTTCTAAATTCGTGACTCATTACTCTTATAACATCAAACATGAGGTCACAATGATAACATTATGTAACACGAAGCAACAAGATGGAGAAGCCTTCCTCACATTCTTGCAAAGATGGAGGACTACATTTGCTAGATATCCAAGAAGTGTACCGGAGAAAGAAAAAATGGATATCTTTATTAACGGTTTAAGAAGCGAACTGAATTATAGACTAAGGATGCAATGTCCTAAAACCTTCCAAGATTTGATTGATAACGGAATTACAACGAAAGAAGTGTTGATTAAGAGTGGAGAGTTGAAATTGTACAAGGAAAATAAGAATAACTCTAACTCCAACAACAACAATACCAACAATAACAACAATCAAAATAAAAGTTGGTACAACAACAATAGTCATTATGCTGCAAAGAATAACAACAAAGGCATTGTTAATGATGGTGTAGTGGAATCCAGCAACTTGAAGGTGATTCCATTTGCCCTTACAAAGACACCAAATCAAGTGAATAATGCTAATCAAGCATATAATGCACCTTCCAACAACAATAACAACAATGCCAACAAGAATAATCAAGGAAACAAAGATCAAAACAACAAGTATGATAAGTATTTGAAGGCCACTCCTGCAAGACACTTTACACCCTTGGGAGAATCACTTGAAATTGCATTAAAGGCTCTCATGGCTAACAATGTTATTACATTACCCGCTATTAAGCCTTATGAACCAGAACACAAGCCGGGCTGGTGGGATGCTAAGCATCATTGTGAATATCATAGGATTCGGGGGCACACTACAAATGAATGTCTACAATTAAAGAATGTGGTGCAAGACTTGATAGATAATAACATAATCACTGTTGATGGACCCCAAAATAATGAAGATCATACGGCCTTCAAACAACCTTTTTACAAACATGATAAAGGTGAGTCATCAAATGGCAAGAAACAAAGTGCCAATAATCTCAACTTTGCGCCATCATATGATCATATTGTTAATGCTATCATCATTAATGAACAGCCTCAAAAGGAAGCAACAAATGTCATTACAAGAGGGTAGAATTATAAAATGACTTTACAAGGGATAGTCCCTCAAAACGCCAATATCCCACAATCCAACATTATGGTCAAACAACCTCCTACAGCAGCAAGGCCTTATAGTTTGGTGGACCAATTGCAACGTACTCCAGCACAAATCTCAATCTTAGAGTTATTGAAGTTGTCACTGAATCATAAAGGGATTTTGGAAAAAGCTTTGGAAGAGACACATGTTTCTACTACCTTAGGGGAAGAAAAGTTTCAAAATATGGTAGGACATCTCGTGGCTCCTCATTGTCTTTCATTTTTGATCAAGATGACATGTCTATAACTCATCCTCAAAATTTTCCATTACATATAGAGGTTTTGATCGAAAGGCATAGAGTCAAAAGAGCCCTTATTGATGGAGGGGCTGGTCTTAACATATGCACATTGAGTCTTGTAAAATCCTTAGGTCTATTCGAGTCTTGCATTGACCCTACAAAGAAAATCACCATAAAAGCTTACGACGAAGCTGAAAGAGCTTCTAAAGGCATGATTGTGTTGCCCATCCAAGTGGGACCAGTCAAGAAGGAAACCAAGTGTCAAGTGTTGGACATGAAATTAACCTATAACATCTTATTGGGAAGACCATGGATTCATGAGATGCAAGCTGTCCCATCCACATACCACCAATGCATCAAGTTCCCATACATGGGTGAAGAAATCACAGTTGGAGGAGACTCAAATCCATTTCAATATTGTAATGCACTCAAACCCTTGCATGAATTATACATTCCACATAATCGTGAAGGAGTTGTTCCAAGAATCACCAATGAAGATGCACAAAATCCTCTTCAAGCTAGCTCATCTACATCAACTAAGGGCAAGGAAAAAGTGAGCTACGAGGGTCCAAATGTAATGGAAAGTCCATATATAGCACCTAAATTGGAGACAATGATCTACAAACCTACTAAAGAGGAAAAAGAACAAGCTAAAAAAGATCATTACCAATACATGAGTGAGATGATGAACAAATTTGACAAACAATGCAAGATTAGTTCAAAAGGGGTAGGAGAATATTCAGTTTCTCTATTTGACATGCCCATGTCTCCCAAATCACATGGAAAACCATCAAAAGAACATCTTCCACATAAGTATAATTCTTATTTTGTGAGGGAAGATAGAAAAGCAACATGGGATAAGGAAGAAGATGATGTCCTTCAATTGTTTAATCATGATGAGGATGGTACCTTAGACACTCCCATGGAAAGAATTCAGCATGTCAATATACAAACCGAACAATATGGGAAAGGATTTGATATTATGCAAAAGATGGGATACAAAGGAAGAGGACCCCTAGGCCAAAGAAATAGAGGATTATTAGAACCTATTGAACCTATTTGGAGGGAAAGTCATGAAAAATCCGGAGTAGGTTTTCAATATAAGGGAGAAAGTTCAAGTCCAATGCATGATTTTCATCCTCAAATAAATGCATTAGAATCCGAAGGAGATAGTGATGACTCTAGGGATTATGAATGGGATACTTTATCAGATGAGTCATGTCAAGATAAAGAAGTCATTGCTATACATACTTATGCAAAAATCCCAAAACAAGATGCTCCAATTAATGAAGCATCTCCTATTCAAAGGCCTAATATAGAACAAGCATCTAGTAGTGGAGCATGGATAGAAACATTTTGGACACCTTCAGAGGAGGGAAATTCAAACATTAGTTTTAACCCACTTGTGGCTTTTCCCACATTGTTTCCCGTAGAGGTCGACGAGGATTCAAGCGAAGGGGACTTTGACCCTGCTTCCATGGATCATATTGAGGAAGCGCACATCATAGATCTAAACGATACAATGTATGAACCCTCAAATGAAGTCATGTCCATAAATCCTATTGATGATACCTTACCCACTAACTCCTTAATTTTGATGCATCCGGACCTCATTGATTGGGATCAAACTAAACCACATGACTTACTTTACTTCCCAAATGACCAAGCAACAAACCAATACCTTAATGCGGTTGAACCCTCTTTCACCAACGAACTCAATATGGACATGATGGCAATAGCAAGGGTCCAATCTCTTAGTAAAAAAAAGAAAAAAAAGAAAAAAAATAAAAAAATGAGAAGTTCTATTGGTGAAAACCCAACTGTGGCACCATTAGAACCAAAAACAATGAAAATAAAAGACGTTTCTTTTGGTGAAAACCCAACTGTGGCACCATTAGAAGAGAGATTGGACACTTTTCCTAAACATGAAGAAGAACGGTCATCTATTCTTATAGAACCAACAGAAAAAGTTAACATTGGTACAAAACTAGAGCCAAAGGTCGTACACTTGGCTACATCACTTACATCTCTTGAAAGAGAGGACTTTATCAAATTCTTCCAAGAACAACAAGTAAATTTTGCATGGTCATATGCTGATATGCCCGGACTGGATCCTGATTTCATAATGCATCATCTGAATGTTAGACCCGGAGTTAAACCTGTGAAGCAAAAACTAAGGAAAATGCACCCACATGTGGCTCTTCTAGTCAAGGCAGAATTGGAAAAATTGTTAAAGGTGGGGTTCATAAGAACAATAGCATATGCTGATTGGATCTCTAACATTGTGCTGGTTACTAAGCATGATAAATCTATCCGTGTGTGTATGGATTTCAGAGATTTAAACCTTGCATGTCCCAAAGATGACTTCCCATTGCCAAGCATTGATACTATAGTGGATCTAACAGTAGGTCATGCAATGTACTCATTAATGGATGGATTTAGTGGCTACAACCAAATAAAGATTGGTCCCGAAGACCAAGAAAAGACAGCATTTACTTGCCCTTGGGGTACTTTTTGTTGGAATGTCATGCCCTTTGGTCTAAAAAATGCTGGAGCTACATATCAAAGGGCCCTGACAACTATTTTCCATGACATGATGCACACTTTCTTAGAGGATTATGTGGATGACATTCTAGCAAAGTCCCACAATAGAGAAGAGCATTTACAAATCCTAAGAAAAATATTCATTCGGTTAGAACAATTCAAAGTTAGATTAAACCCAAAGAAGTGTGCATTTGGTGTCAAATCCGGCAAGTTATTGGGTTATATAGTGTCAGCAAAAGGCATTGAAGTTGATCCTAAAAAAGTACAAGCCATTTTAGAAATGGAGATTCCAAGAAATATTAGCCAAATGAGGTCACTACAAGGAAAGATTCAATCAATAAGGAGATTTATCTCTCAATTAGCAGAAAAGTGTCACTCTTTCACCAGATTGCTACACAAGGACACTACATTTATGTGGGATGAAGAATGTGATAAGGCCTTCATTATTTTGAAGACTTATTTGATAAACCCACCTATTCTTATGTCACCTATCAAGGTTAAAGAACTGTTGTTATACATATCAGCCACAGAAAGGTCTCTAGGCATATTGTTGGCACAAGAAGATGAGCAAGGAAAAGAAAGGGCAATCTACTATCTTAGTAGAACCTTAATAAAATATGAACTGAATTATTCATTCATGGAAAGAGCATGTCTAGCAGTGGTTTTTGCATCTCAAAAACTAAGACATTATATGTTGATGCATAAGATCAAATTAATTGCCAAGATTGATCCTCTCAAATACTTGCTAAGTAAAACTGCCTTAACAGGTAGAATAGCAAAATGGGTCATGATCCTAAGTGAATTCGACATTGAATATGTTGATAGAAGAGAAATTAAAGGACAAGTGATAGCAGATCACTTAGCAGATAACCCAATGGAGTCTACACAAACCATGCAAATTGAATTTCCAAATGCAGAAATTGTCAACATAGAAGCAAAGACATGGAAATTATATTTTGATGGATCTTACACACAAGGAGGTTCTGGAGTAGGTATATTATTGGTTACCCCTCAAGGGTACACCATTCCAAAGTCCTATAAACTCTTATTTTCATGCACCAATAACATAGCGGAATATGAGGCATTAGTCATTGGCATCAAAATGGCTTTGGAATGGAATATTGCAGAATTACAAGTGTATGGGGATTCCCAACTCATAATCAATCAGGTTAATAATGAATACAATACCAAAGATATAACATTAATGAAATATAAAACCTTGATTGATGGATGGAAGAAGTACTTTGCTTTGATCACATTTGAACAGATTCCAAGAGAAAAGAATAGAGCAGCAGATGCCATGGCTACCTTGGCTTCATTGTTACAAAAACCAGATCAAAATGAGAAGTATGAGTTCTTGGTGGAAGAGTTGGTAAAACCGGCATTCAGCCTTCCTGATACCCAAATTGTTGCTCTTTTACATGGACATGACTCTCCTTGGTATGGACCCATCTATACTTACCTTAAAGACCAAGTACTCCCCGTAGACCAAACTCATGCCCAAAAACGTAACTTCATACACCAAGCCACCCGTTACCTAATCCTTTTAGACACATTGTATCGTAAGGGTCTTGATGGGATGTTACTTAGATGTCTAGAGGAAGAAGAGTCTAAGTTAGCTTTATGCGAGGTCCACAAAGGCATTTGCGGGTCACACTCAAGCGGTCTTAATCTAGCTAAGAAAATTCTTCGTTTAGGGTACTTTTGGACAACATTAGAAAAGGATGCTTGTCAATTTGTGAAGACATGCAACAAATGTCAATATCATGGTAATATGATACATGCACCGGCTCAAGAATTACACCCATTCATTACACCATGGCCTTTTTATCAATGGGGTTTTGACTTGATTGGAATCATACATCCTCCATCTTCAAACGGACACAAGTATATCATCACAGCAACAGAATACTTCACCAAATGGGTGGAAGCAGTTCCATTAACAACAGCAACCGGCAAACAAATTTCAATGTTCATTTTGAACCACATAATTTGCCGCTATGGTATTCCACATGCCATTATCACGGATAATGGGAAATAATTCAAAAATCAAGATATTGATGAACTTTGCATGACATTTCACATTACACATCATTCATCATCCATTTATTATCCACAAGGCAATGGACAAGCTGAAGCAATGAACAAAAATATCCTCAAAATATTAAAAAGATCAGTTAACAAATCAGGAAGAGATTGGCATGTGCAAATAAATCCTGCACTATGGGCTTACAGAACTAGTATCAGAACACCTACAGGAGCCACCCCATTCTCTTTAGTCTATGGAACCGAAGCAGTTCTACCATTAGAAGTTAAAATTCCATCTCTACGGGTTTCATTAAGGGGATTGATCACTGATGAGGATTATAGGATTGCCAGACTACAACAATTGGAATTGTTAGAGGAACACCAGACTCAAGCTTATGAGCATTTAAGAGTTTATCAAAATAGGATTTCATGCAATTACAACAAACACATCAAACCAAGAACTTTTCAAGTAGGAGACTTGGTCCTAAGAGAAAATCCCAAAAATCAAGCTGAAAGGGAAAAGAAAGGAAAGTGGGAAGCTAATTGGATAGGCCCATTTGTGGTAGTGTCATCCTTTGGAACTGGAACATACAAGTTATCAGATTGTAATGGTGAAGAATTACAAGAACCCATAAACAACATTCATTTGAAGAGATTCTACACCTAAAGTAGATGAAAGAGTATAAAGAGTATCAGATGAGAGAGCATCATAATTATTGTACATAGTTGAAAAGAGATCTTGAAAATACAAAAACATTTGAAAATAGAAAATCCAAAAACATTGGAAAAGAAGAAAGATAAAAAACAGTGGAAAATTGAGCATGAAGAAAGCAAAAATATTTGAAAAACTATCTCTTGGTGAAAACCTAGCAAATAGGCGCCAAGGTGATAAGGAAAAAAAAAAAAAAAAAAATCCAAAAAAAAGAAAAAATGAAAAAATAAAAATAAAAAATGAAAAAGAAAAAAAGTGCCTTGGTGAAAACCTAGCAAATAGGCGCCTCGGTAGCAAAAAAAAAAAAAGTACCCAAAGGTGAAAACTTGGCAACAAGCACTTTTGGTTCCCTTAAGTCATTTCTTTCCTAGTCACATATGTACATAATGCATCTCATCATCTCATTTGTCTAAACCTTCATTGCATTCGTCATTTGTACATAGTCATAATAACATTTTGTAGCATCGTCCTTTGCATTACCCAAAGTTGTCAAAACTGATACATCAAATACTTGGGGGCAGCATAAACGGATTGGAAAGTGGGTACCTCAAAAAGGGTTCAAATGAGCAACATTCAGTCACAAGCAGAAAGGGATCAACATTTTCAGAAGAGAGATCAGATTTTTGTAAACCTTTGATTGATATCATTGTTTACTAACCAAGTAGTTGACTACCACAACAAAATCCTTGAAGCCTAAATTGACTTATTATTCAGGATTAAAAATCAAACATCATTCTATGATCAAAACACTTGGAATTATTCTTTGAAGATCAGAAAACAATGCAAAACACCTAGATAGATTCTTTTGAAAGGTTGGTTAAAAAAATCTGTTTACTTACATTAATTCAATTTGTATCAAGTCTTTTTAGCTAATCAATGATGTTTCGACTAGATTGGCAATGATGGAGACATGATATTTTTCTTGACTATGAAGTGACTGTTTGGAGGAAGATTCATTGCCTTATGAGAATTCATCTAAAGACATGGTCATCAAAGAACCATCGAGGATTATCTTATAAAACAATGAGTTAACCTTTGTTTGTTTACGCAACCGGATACCTTGGATATTTAGATTCTTCATATCTAAATGACAAAATCCACTTGCAACATAGAATCTGACAAAATCGGTATTCGTACTCTCATGATTGTTTGTAATCAGTGATAGTCGTATCGATGAGACCGATGGAAAAGCAAAACGGAGGTTACCATATGAGCGATAAAAAGTGGTATTCATATCATCATGTCAGTGGGTAGTGGTGATTGTACTTGCTTTCCGGTCCCAAAGTGCTCAATGATGAAAATTTATCCTCGAGGCATTTATTTGCTAAAAGCCAGTGACACTTAGCTGCATTGCATTGCATTCATAAAAGGTTAATTGCATTATCATGTTAGATTAATTGCATGTGCATTTGTCTGTAGTATTTTTCCAAGGGAAAAGGGGGGTCATTCAATTGAAATCTTGATCAATCATAAAATGGGTCATTCAATCAAGAATCAAGGAAAGTCCATAACTCATAAGTGTCCATAATATCAAAGATCCATGAACTTTGTCTAATCAAAGATACAATGTCATCAAAATGATACATCCAAGTCCTGATCAATAACTAAAACATGATATAATATCAACAAACTGAAGGAGCTCCCTAATGAATCATCTCAATAACATGTACTCTAGCTTGGTCAACTCATGACTTAAGTCTAAATATCCAAGAAGCTAAGGTCCATATATATATATCATTTACGGAAATGTGCCTGTTTCACAAATCAAGGGAATCATATCAGTATTTTATATCAGTGAATCATCTTACGTCAATCAATCAAGTCAATCACAGCAATCAAACCTATCATTATATGTTCGTGTCTCTATGTCTTGAGAGCGAAGTATCAGTTTATCAATCCTATCAAGATCCCATATCGGTTTTCACACTGATCAAGATCAATCCTATCCGGATCCCATATCGGTTTTCACACTGATCAAGATCAATCCTATCAACTGTATTGGTTTTCACATTGATCAGTTATCCCATATCAGGACTATCCTATCAGATTGACAAATCACATTCGTTGGTACCATTATCCTGTTATAATCACTTGTTTTGCTTAACTACAACAGACCTATCTATCTTGGATATGCAAATTTGTGAGTCATGACATATCATCAATATTTTTCAGAAATCAAAACATATTCCAACTACTCAAAATCGTTCAAATCAAGGAATTAATATGTTTTATTTCTGAGGGGGCATCAGAGTATCAAATTGGCATCACATCAAAAAAATTTATCAGTGGGGCATATCATATTAGTATCATATCATATCAGTATCATATCAATATCATATCATATCAGTATCATTATCAATATCATATCATTATCATATCAGGAGGCAAATCAATTTCATATCAGTTTCATATCAGGAGAAAATCAATATCAAACCTATCAACATATCAGCAATCAATTAACCCAGGACCTTTATCAGTGAACCCAAGACCTATCCTCAAACCAGGACCCATATCATATCAGAGGCATTAGAATCATATTAGCACCATCATCAGAGGCACATCATCATCATTAGGAAGTACATCAATCAGAACGATCAGAGGCATATCAGAACCAGAACTGAATCAGATCATCATACCAACGAAATCTTTGAATCGGTGTTCTTCGCACATCGACTCAAAGAGGGGCATTTGTAGACATGGAAAATTGGCAAAAGGCTTAAATCAGTCAAAAGGTGCAACAAATCATCAAAATAGCACTAAAAATCAATAAATGGAACAAAGACAATTCAAATCAAAGGAAAATTCAATTAAATGATTAAATAATTAAATAAAGCTTGAAAAGGGGAAAAACACTAAGAAATTGATTAAATTCAATTAATGACATAGTTGTTGAAATGAAAAATCAAAATGAACCTCTTACCCTTCATGGCTAAATTTAATTACTTTAATTAATTAATAAATATGAATTTCCCTCAACAAAGCAAAAAGGAGACAAAATGGACACAAATCACTCACTTTTGTTGAAATGGTCCAGCCTTTTGAAACCATTTAAATGTTTGTCCCCCAATTTAGGGACAAAGCAAAGCCAATTGACCTTACCCAAGCATAACCATGGTTATCTCACTCTACCCCCTACCCTTGGGAAAATCTTATAAATAGAAGGCATTTTGAGGCATTAATCATCCACTCCATATCTTTGAATTGCAGCAAAGCTCTTGCAATTTGCATCCACATCACTCACTTAGCAATTTTCATTGATAATTAGCTTCAATTGTTGATCATTTTGTAGATTTCTTATCAAATAGAGCTAGAATTTGATAATTAGATTTAGTTTGCATATCATTCTTAGTTCAATTCTCATAATTAGAGTGTCACTAGTGAGGATTTGCAGCTGAGAGCCTCATTTACCACTTCAATTTAGAGAACCATGAGATATTTAGATTAATTTGTGCATTATTTAGATTAGTTTGCTTTGAATAGTGTAAATTCTCTTTAAATCTTGTTATTTCATGAAGGTGTAAATCACTCACACACAGGGAGTCTTTGTGATTCAAGCATTGTGACTCTTCTTTTGATCTTGTTGCAAAATTCAAAAAAGCCTCATGTGCATAGTCTTTGAAAAAGCCAATATCCCTTTGTGTGAGGTGAAGGAGTATCAAGCTATTGGAAAAGGTTTTGATACTAGCCAAATCCTTAGGTAAATATTGCTTGATGTGTATTCAATTGTGTTAAGACCAGTGGAAATCACTTGAATATGCACTTAATGTTATTGATTTATACACAAAATTAGACTTCACAAGTGTTTGGATCTGCAAGGTTGCTTTGTCCCTTGTTGGATTGTTCAAAGGTTACTTCTTGTTCACATAATTGCTTTGAGAAAACCTTGAAAACTTTCTTAGACACATCTTGATCTTGCTGCAAAATCTAAAGTTAAATAATCTAGATTGGTTAAAAGCTCTCAAAATCAGTGGTGAACTATCCAAAGTAACATCACATCCTTTATTGAGTTTTGTTGCACGAACCTATGCCACCTGAATTTCAAAAATATGATCTTGGGTCTTAATATAATTCCTTGTCTAGTTATCCTATAGCCTCTATGTCACTTTGGTCAGCCTCTGCATACCTAAAACTGGTTATTTCTAACTGATTGGTCCTTTGTTAGCAACTTGGTTCATCTTGGATTTTGTTTAAGATCTTTTAAGTGCTCTATATTTTTCTCAATGCTACCCTATCGGTATCAGACTTTACTAAACTTGGTCACAAGTATCACTAAGCAGACATTGACATCTCAATCTCAATACCTTGTACCTAGTTTAGCTAGCTTTATCAACTTGGTCACAAGTATCACTCAGCAAGAATTCAAGCATCAATCGTGATACCTTGTACTTCAGTCAGTGAATCTTATCTCTTATCAACATATTGAGAAAAATCTATCATTATTTTTTCTTTTGACATTTGCTTAGTAACCTTGTTGCTTCAAAACATCAATCACATATTTTCCATGCCAGTTAGAACTCATAGCCATTACCAAAAGGCTATAGCTGATCTAAAAGGGAAACATATTGATGATACTCATAGACCTTCCTTTCATAGGGAACCTTTGCATCAAACCCCTATCAAGGATCATGTTTATCAATCAGTACCCTTTACATACAATGACTATTATAGTCAATCCAACATGTCTAGGTATGATTGGAGCAACTGTAATAAGCATGATTTTGAGTCTTCTTCAGATGAAAAACCTATAGAAGAAGAAATTAGGAAATTCTAAGAAGAAAAACACTTTCATAAGGTAATGCAAGTTATCATGAACCAAGACAAGGATATATACTTTATGCATCTTGCTTCCATGGGTGTTAAACTACCTTCTCACTTTGATGTTGAAAGGCTAATCCAAAAAGAGGAAGAATCACCCGGGATGACTATTCTTAACAAGCAAGTGCAAGATTTGAGATGTGAAATCATGCAATTTATAAAGGAGAAGGATAAATCTATGAACAAATACTCTCTTGAGTATATATGTCCTTTCCATTTTGATCGTAATCTCTATATGCCACCATTTCCCTCCAAAGTGGAAATTCCCAAGTATCACAAATATGATGGCAATAGAGATCCTCAAGACCATGTAGGAGAATTATGTTCTCTTAGCATGGATTTTATGCATGAACCAACATACCTTATGAGAATCTTCCCTCGTAGTCTTTGAGGGCAAGCCATGAGCTGGTTTACTTCACTTGCACTAGGTATTAAGAACTTTGATGAACTTGTTTAATGATTCATACAACAATACTCCTACATAATTCAACACACAATCACCATGCTCGATCTTTACAATACTAAACAGTGCACTGGAGATCCTTTTGTCACCTTCGTCCAGAGATGGAGAAGGATGTTTACTAGATACCTACGATAGATCCCTAAGATTGAAAAGATTGATATATTCATTAACAACTTGGTACCTGAGGTGAATTATGTACTCCAAATGCAAACCCACCCCACTTTTGATAGATTGGTGGAGGCTTCCATCCATGTGGAAGATGTTCTTATAAGGAAAGGAGATATAACCATACAAAAGGATCAGAAATCCTAAAAAAAAAATCACAACAAAGACAAGAATAAATATTTGAATAAAACCAAGGATGTGGTGAATGATGGAATTGTGGGTACTACCACTAGAAAACCTAAGGAGTCAACTTTTAATCTCTCTAGCAGTATTAAGGAAGCTAAGGAAAATAAGCCTACCTTCTCAAATTTGAAACCTGGTCATAATCATAACAAAGATAAGCCTTGGATATCTATGCCCAAACATGACTTTACTCCTCTAGGAGAATATCTTGAGGATGCACTCAAAACTCTCTTGGCTAATAAAATCATAACCCTGCCTGACAATTCTAAGCCATATGAACCTGAAATCAACCCAAATTGGTAGAATGACAACCACTTTTGTGAGTTCCATGATTACAAGGGTCATAAAACCAATGATTGCATGAAACTTAAACACTTGATCCAAGATCTCATTGATAATAAAACAATCGTTGTAGTCAGACTTCAGACTAACATTGATCACAAGGCATTCAAGAATCCTTTTTTGAAATGTGAGAAATGATAATAATCTAGACCCAAAGATAACAAGGTCATGTTACAAGTAGTGGTTTTCATTGCACCAAAAGATCGACCTGTTAATGCTGGATACAACCACTAGACTTATAGAAGACACAGGAAGCAGTTAAGCCATGTCACGAATCTCAAGGGGAGCACTGACCATTTTTCCATCAATCTCACCCTCAACGTTACTTGAGGGGATTGGAACCTATGACCAAGCTCTAATACCACTTGTTATAAGTAGTGGTTGTCATTGCACCAAAAGATCGACATGTTAATGCTTAATACAACCACTAGACTTATAGAAGACATATGAGGCGGTTAAGCCATGTCATGAATCCCGAGGGGAGCATTGACCATTTTTTCGACATGTCAGTTATGCTTACACCAATAATAAAAGTGTTATTTACATGCTTAAATTATTTTATTGATCCATCAATGTTATTAATATCAAAGAAATATCTAAATTTGAATCATCTAATTGTACAGTGACTCGATCACAAGGCAAAGTCACTTTGCAAGGGGTAAGTCCTTCCTCCTCTTTCAAACAACCAAATACCTAGGTATCCAAACCAATTTCAAACAAACAATTAGTGTCGTCATCCTCTTGAATAACTATAGCCTAGTTGATCAATTGCAATGTACCTCCTCACATATATCAATCTTTGAGTTGCTAAAAATATATCCCACACATAGAGAGATCTCAGAACAAACCCTCTTGGAAACAAACATACCTAATGACTTAGATGTTGATAAGTTTCAATCCATGGTTGGTCATATCATTTCTCCTCATTTCTTGAAATTCTCTAAAGAAGATGACAAGTCTATCATCCATCCACATAACCAACCTCTTCACATCAAAGTTCTTATCCATAAGCATAAAGTGAAACACATTTTGATAGATGGAGGCGTGGGTTTGAACATTTGTACTAATCCTTAGAGAAAAATAATGATAAAAGCATATGATGAGGAAGAGAGATCCTCCAAAGGCATGGTTGTACTAACTATCATAGTGGGTCCTATTGAGAGAGATGTCATATGTCAAGTCCTAGACCTTCCACTGGCATATAATATTTTACTTGGCCGACCTTGGATCCATGACATGCAAGTTGTACCTTCAACTTACCATCAATGTGTGAAGTTTCCTCATAATGGAATAGAAGTAACTATACATTTTGATTATGCCTACTCTTGCAATAATGTGTAACAAGATGACAACATGATCCCACATAATAGGGAATCTTTCAACATTCAAGAAAATGAGGAAGCTAGAAAGGTTACCTTGGCCAAATTTGAGAAGAAGATCAACATCAAAGATAATGGAATGGGTGAGTATAGGTTGGATTCTTCATGCTCCATGGTAAATACCCCTATTTCTCCTAGATCCTATGGGAAGCCATCTTCATCATTTTGACCTATTTGTGTTGCAGCTTCTACCGTTCATGAGGGGACAGGAATAGTCAAAGAAAGAGTATCCCTTGAGGAAGAAAATGAATAAAAAGTTGTCCTCTAGTGGCTTTATAAAGGTGAAGAGCCAGATCAAGAGGTAAAACATGTAGAAATATTTGTTGAGAAGTATGGAAAAGGATGTAAATTGATGAAGAAAATGAGCTATGATGGAAAAAGGGCCTCTAGGAAAAGGAAAAGGGATTGTTGAACCTTTACATTTTGAGTTCCAAAGTCCTAAAGACAAAATTGGTGTTGGATACTATGAGAACAAATTTAATCCATCTTCTACAAATAGGCCTATATTCAATAGATCAGGAGATCCAGATGATGAGGATGAAGAAGATATTATCCCTATGTCTTATGAAAGGTTGCTTCACATACAGACTGGAAACCTATAATATCAGGGAGAACCATACTTACCAATGAACATAGCAGAACCACAGGTAGAAGAACATGTTTCTTCCAGACATGAAACCAAATAGGATTCATCTAATGAGCATGGGAAAATGGGGTCACATGATAATAAACATCAACAAGACAGTCCTTCAGAAGCTCAACACCCTAACTAGGGGTGATAAGGCATCTTTATGTCATATTTTTAAATCCCTAGCATAGTTTTTTCCATGCGCTGTTTCCTATTTCATTATACTTTGCTCCAAACTAATATGATATTTTTATGACATTAAGTGACATGTAGCCACAAAGACATCTGATATGTTTTTAAGACTTTGACATGCATACCTATCTATAAATGCTATATTAAGTATGATAATTCTATGATTATGTTTTTATAGGTAGTTAGTTGTTCAAATGAAAATGTATGTGTGCGTGTTTGTTTGGATTTTATCTTGGATGTATATATTCTAACACCTTGGTTTAGATCATGGTTAGTAAAGAGGGATGACCAGGTGAATGCACCCATACACTAGACAACCCGACTCGATCCTGTAGCGAGCCAATCGACAAAGGAATTAATACAACTAAGGTTACAGTTCTAAGAGGATGAAGGTGGTAGTAGCTAGACAAAGATAGGGTCAAAGAATTTATTATGTTCTTTAGAAAATATATGAAATAGTGATAGGCTAGATTTTTTCTTCTTACCTGTTGTGGTAGTTCCTTTCCTACTTTTCTAGATGATCTCTTTCCTGCTTTCTAGGTTTGTAATAAAGTCTTTGCCTATTTTATGGTGTGAGCAGTTAGCTATTAGATGTCTTTTAATTTAAATAAAGCCTCACTCCTACGTGAGAGAGGGTGATGTTATTAGTTTTTAGAAGATAAAGTTTTTATTCTGTTAATTTTTAGTTTTCATGAATACAATTGTACTTTATTCTTGAATCAATGATAGTGAAGTGTTGAAAGTTAATATTGTGTAAATGAATTTTGGATACTCATCCAAGGGGGGCCACTTGGTGAGGAATCCACATTAGATAGCTCCATTTCATATAGCTTTCATTTTTGCATCTTGTTGTTTCAATTCTAGTGTTCAAACTGTCCCTGCAGCCAAAGTGGCAGAACAGTTGAAGCATCATGGTTTTGAATTTCAAGCTTTGTATTCTTCAAGCTTTAGTATTTCTTCATTTATCTCTCAAAGCATTTGTTTCCTACAACAATTATAGGATAGTGTGGTCTGATTCAATTCTCTATGCATATATTTTGTTGGCCCATTTCAAGTAGCACATCCCTAGATTGATAATTAAATATTGTTTATGACAAGGAGGATAGTTGCTCGATTAGGATGCCCAATCCCTGAGTCCTGGTGATAAGCCTAGTTGTTGAATCCTTTCTAAAATTGATCATTTTTTGCAACATTGCTAGGGATGGTGTCGATCCAAGTTCTAACTCAACCATTTGTAGAATTTGCTTCAAGTTTATGCTTTTATTTCTTGTCCTTAGAGTAAAGTAGTTTTCATTCCCAAAATTTTCCCACACAATACTGCAAACCTCCATTCTAGTTGCATGCATGTATAGAAGAAGAGACACTCTAGGAAGATTCCTACCAAACAACCAATTAGAAGAAATCTTTGTGTTGGAAGAAGAAGAAGAGGGTCACTTTGTGGATGCTATTGTGAACCTTCTTATCTCATTATCATCATTAGGTGAACCCCAAGGCTTTCACCTTCTTGAAGAACCTCTTGAGCTGAATCCTTTTGTGGAAGCTTTGGCTAACTTGGGAATTCAATACCCTAATCATCAAGAAGAAGAAAATTCATTGCCTTTAGTCATCTACCAGACTCAAAATCAACCTCAAGGTCCTCTTAGGATGGAAAACCTTCCTACTTTTCCATTTCCTATTTGACACAAAGTTCTCCCCTATTTAGGAAACTCACTAAGTGGTGAGGCCTTCGGTGCCTTCCTGAACCCAAAGTGGTTCTAGAAGAATGCTTTACACCTTTAGAAGATCCTAAAAAAAACACAAGTCACTATCCTCACAAGAGGATTCTATGCCTTTTCCTAGATTTTTCTCCCCCAGGCTCGATTGATACTTGGTTCCCTTAGTGACCGAGTTGGTTCGATTGATACTCAGTATCTTTGTTAACAGAGTGGGCTCAGTTGATTCATCGAGTTGTTTTCTAACACTCAATAATTTCTACTAACTAGCATCCCCTAATGTCTTTGACTTAGTAGTAAGAACCTTTGTATTGGGAAGGGGATGGAAAGGTTCCATTCTCACTGTATGTCTCCTATGGGAGTGATTTCCACACCTTTTTATATTTTGAATAACATTCTCTTAGGTTTAGGCCTTCTGGGCTTGTAGCCTTCTCAGCGAGGTCCTAAGGGCTTAGTTCCAGATTCTTACAAAGAACCTACAAAAAATATTTTATATTTGGACACCCTTTATGAAGTTGTATCAAACTCTTAGATCGCAAGATCCCAACCAGTATAGACAATACCTAATTCTTCCTGATCCACTAGTCCTAATAGGGCTAATTGGCTCGACTATTTTAAGGAAAAGTTCACCAGTTGATTATCCAAGGCAAACCCTCAATTGGAGTGGTGTTAGTAATCCCAATAAGAAAAATTTATCACTATATTTTCTTTTATCCACCCCCGAAGTGCTACTTCCACTTCACTCTTCCATATTCTGGACCAAGCACATAGAGATGCTTGTTCTAGAGCCTACAAGAAGACTTCTCAAAATAATCCCTTTTCTTCTACACCTTTGAGGATCTATGATACATGGGACCTACTTTCATTTCAACACTTTGCATGGGAATCCCACAAAGGAAAAGCAAGTTGGGCCATTATTTGTTAAAAACCCTGGTTTAGGAGGGTTTCCCGAAAACCCAGTAAACAAATTCTTCTATCTCTCAACTTCAATCTCCAAAATAACTCAATCCAAATGCATTGGAGTCCTAAGTCATGTTAGATGATAGATCGATCAATATTATTCTTCGTACTTCCGTACCAATCCATACATGTTCTGTTATAGTCCAAAATGTAGAGAAAAATAAGGGATTTTTATTAATTGAATGCAAAATTACATAAGTCTTCTCTATGTCTCTAACTATCTTCCACCTACCTGAAAGGGCTATTTTAAGACCTTCCCCAATGAATCCAACCATTTTTCAATTGGTTGTGACCGTTGGGAAGTTTTTACAAGTCGGTAGCAACTTTTCAAAGAAGTTGTCGAGCAACATTTCTTGCATTTTGTAACTGTTGCCCAAAAATTCCCTATCATTCATTTTTGGCCATGGTCCTATTTTTCCAAAGAAATGCTCAAGTGTCAAAACCCTCTGTGTTTTCTACCTTTTAGTGTCGAAAGTCCAGTGTGTTTTCTGCCTTTTGGCCCGAAAACCCAGTGTGTTTTTGACCTTCTCTCTGAAGGCTCAGGATGTTTTTGACTTTCGGTCCAAAAATTCTGTGTTTTCTACCTCCAGCTTGAAAACCCTCTGTGTTTTCGACCTTCAAGTGCGCAACTTTGACCAAGTGGGTCCTAGTTCCTCATAACCGTGCAAGTGCAGTGGAGATCCGATGGCTGTCGCATAATCTCATGGAATCTTTCGAGCCCATGAGATCATGTGACAACGGTCAGATCAGAATCTTAGTGGGTCCACATTTTTTGAGTGACGTGGCATATTTCCTAAGCACGCTATCGTGACCAAGTGGGGCCCAGTTTGTGGTCTTCAAGCTTTCAAGCTGCCAGCAGTCAAGCAAAGGTCACAAGTTGACATTGTCGCATGATCGCATGCAGCCTTCTAACCGCATGCGACCATGCGACAAACTATCAGCGGTTTTAGTTAAGAAATCTAACGTTGTCACATGATCGCATGAGCTCAAAAGGCCGCATGCGATCATGCGACAAGCCTTCAACGACCGATGCAGAGCTTGCAGTTTGGTAGTGGGCCCTTGGTTGGTGATATGTTCACTTCTTAGTGGCTGGCTAGGTGATGACAGGGGCTTCGGTGGGTCATCACGTGGTGACATGTCCAGTCTGCAGTGGGCCCGATAACATGTGGCCTCGTAGATTCAAGATCTACGGTGGTCGCATGTTTGCATGGGATCTTCCGATCCCATGCGATCATGTGATCGCTGTGAGATCCTTCTGATGCTCCTGAGCGGTATTGTTGTAGGTCTGACCGACGTGTGGTTGGGTTTCAGTTGGTCCACATGGTTGACAGGTGACTACTTCTTGCGGGGCCAGGTGTCTATGTGGCAGCAGGGTGAGATCTCAAAGGCTTGTCGCATAATCGCATGAAGCCTTTCGGGCTCATGCGATCATGCAACCAATGATTTTTTAAAGCGGTGCGGTCTGTTTTCACAGGTTTTCTTCTGAGAGAGATGTTTGCAAGTGCGAGTAGCTAGAAATTGATGATTTTAGAGGTGGTTGCAGTTGGGAGAATTTGCAGAAGATTTAGACTGCCATTTTTGGGTCCTTTCAAGGATCTGAAATCGGATTTGAGCCTTTATGGCTGAGTGGGCTTGCAGGGGGTTGTTAGGTCAAGGTTTTTTGTCTGCGAGCAGGATCAGTACAGGAATGGACACACAAAGAAAGATATATCTGATTTGTCGTGATATTTTTAGAAAAGCATTTATGATCAGACACGACTGGTTTAGGGTCAGATTATTTTATGCATATCTATGTAGCCCTAATTCAGATATTTTGATTCCTGCCTGCGTGCAGAGGTGTATATAATTTGTTTTTGGAGCTTTTGAAGCTAAGAGTTCACATTTTGTAAAAAGGAAAGTTTCTTTCCTAGAAAGCTATCTGAGACACTTTTCTATCCTCTGGTTTCCTACTCTTTGTAATCTCCCATTGATAATTCAGATATGGCAAAGCATTTTGTGACACTCTTGTTGTCCTCATGCCTTCTTATGTGAGTTATCTCTTATTGGATTGAAGTTTATGAATGCTGTCAATAGAAATTGGGGTTCCTGGTCCCTCTCACTTTCTGTGATTTTGTGTGTTACTGTGTTTGATCTAATTTAGATGTTTTATGGGTATGCTATAGACCCTAGCAGTCTTGTCTCATTCCTACACCTAGTTGTAGAGGAGGATGTTTGTTTGCAGGTCATAGGTTGAGCTTTCTGTTTAGGCCTTTCTATGAAATACTTATGCAAGCCTATCTAGTGAGTGGTGACTTATTAGACTTGATTCCTCCATTGATCTCATTCCTCTATACTAAGATCCAAACCCTAGTTTCGGTGCATCACCTAGTAGGTAGATTTGCTTTCATTCATTTCCTTTCATGCACTCCTTCTATCCCTTTCCCTCAAAAAGTTTACTTTCCTATCTAAGAGCAAATCAGGGTGATTATCCAAGAGGAACCAACCTAGAACCTGGAGGTCTCATCTCGGTTAGCAAAGGTCCCACAAACTTGAGATGATTCTCTTGTTATACTGGATTATCAAGACCGAGAGAGCTTGAGATCAAAGGTGCAAATTCAATGTATAACATTTCTAGCACACCCGGTGGGACCAAGAGGCCATAAGTTTTCATAGTTCTTGTTGGTTTTGATATGCATCCAGCAGGTTGCAGACCTTTGAGAGGTCATTATTTGGCATATCTGGCGACTCCAAGTTCACATCCACTGGTTTCAAGAAGATTCAGTACCTAAGATGGATTACCATCCTTCTTTTCATGAGGACAACCCTTCATTTCATGGAGGTCAGCTTTATCAGAATAGTGGTACTTCTGATTTCATGCAGGACTACCTAGTTGCAGCAATGAACCAACATACACCTCATGCTTGCCCCTCACCCACCCAACTTCCAGTACCATGGCAGCAGAATTACTCATACCAGCAACCTTAAGAGGAGATGATTTCTTTGAAAGAACATGCTCATCATGCCCAGATCCAACAACGACAAGCTTTGGCTCAGTAGGATCAAGGTTATAGGAGGTATCTGGCAGAACAATACAAGAGAAATGAAGCCAAGCTCGCTGAAGGGTTGGAAACACAAAAGAGACACTATGAGGAGGTGTTGGAAACACAAAAAAGGAGTATGCAGACATAAGCAAAGGAGCAGTTTGATGCTAGGTGGAAGCAGTGTGAAGAAGTCATTGCAGGACAACAAAAAAGTCAAGCAACCCTTGCAAGTAATCTAGCCACACTGAACAAAGTTTAAAAAGAAAATTTAATTAAGGTTAGTGATGCTATGGCTGAAAAAGAGGAAGATTTCCAAAGAAAATTAGCAGCTTAGAGGGATGCTTATGAAGAATTAGAAGTTCACAAGAATAACTGTGAAAGGGTGGTTCAAGACCAAAAATTTTTAATGGAAGCCATGTTTGATAGGGGCATTGAATTTCAGCTTGAGAAAGAACAAGAGTTGGTAGCCCATAAGGAGTTTCATGATAAAGAGATACAAGACCACAAAGAAATAATAGGGCTCTTGATTCTAAAGGGTGCAAATGATAAAGAGACTCATCGGATACAACTTGAGGAAGCTCTTTGTATAGAAGAGAAAGAGGCTATATCACAGTTATCTAATGAATCTTATAATGTTGCCAACCAGACCATCAAATTGGAGGCTGATTTCTTTGAAGAGCTACCTTGTTTTGTTGAAAATGACAATGCTTTTAATGTGCCACTCATCTTAGCTGCTGAAGCACAAAGGAGGGAATGTTCTCCTGAAAAGAAGCCTACTGCTAAGAATGTTGACAAGAGAAATGATGTGGAAGAAGAAGCTCCTCTGCATGAATTGGTAGTTGAAGATCCTGACAACAGTGAAAGGAGCCCCAAGTTCATTCTTTCCAGGGGTTTCCCCATAACGTACTTAGCAAGAATGGAGGCCAACAGTAAAAAAGATCTAGTCATGTTTGTGTCCAAACACGAGTGTTCAAATGAAGCCGAGGTTGAGGGTGAACTTGCAGTTCAGCAAAGGCAAGCTCAAATCACTTATCTACCCCTGGATAATGGAGATAAAAATATATTAGTGGAGGTGAGTCAATTTTTTTATGTCCTTCAAGAGGTAGTGCATCGGTTCTTCATACAACTATGTGTACTTCCTTCCTTGTTAGCTATCCTCCTACATGAAAAGTGCAAAACCCTAAGGAGAAAGGGTAGTTATTTCAACAGTCCAGTGAATGGCTTTGTTTGACCAGGTTTTTGTAACTAGTTAGCTTAGGTTAGGTTTCCTTCTTTCTTCCAGTTTTCTAGTTTAGTCTTTCCCTATTTTCCAAGAAGTGCTCGAGCACAGTTTTGTCCCTCTCCTTGTCAGAAAGTTTTTGTGCTCAAGAAATGACCCCATGCCTAATGGATTGTCAAGGCAACTGGTCTATGTCTAGCAGGCTGACATCCCACAGAGGTCACCAAAATGTTGCCCAAAAATTCCCTATCATTCATTTTTGGCCACAGTCCTATTTTTGCAAAGAAATGCTCAAGTGTCAAAACCCTCTGTGTTTTCTACCTTTTAGTGTCGAAAGTCCAGTGTGTTTTCTGCCTTTTGGCCCGAAAACCCAGTGTGTTTTCAACCTTCTCTCTGAAGGCTCAAGATGTTTTTGACTTTCGATCCAAAATTTTTGTGTTTTCTACCTCCAGCTTGAAAACCCTCTATGTTTTTGACCTTCAAGTGTGCAACTCCGACCAGGCGGGTCCCAGTTCCTCATAGCCATGCAAGTGCAGTGGAGATCCGAAGGCTGTCGCATAATCTCATGGAATCTTTCAAGCCCATGAGATCTTGTGACAACGGTTGGATCAGAATCTCAGTGGGTCCACATTTTTTGAGTGAGGTGGCATATTTCCCAAGCACGCTATTGCGACCAAGTGGGGCCCAGTTCACGGTCTTCAAGCTTTCAAACCGCCAACAGTCAAGAAAAGGTCACAAGTTGATGTTGTCGCATGATCACATGCAGCCTTCTAACCGCATGCGACCATGTGACAAACTATCAGCAGTTGCGGTTAAGAAATCTAACATTATCGCATGATCGCATGAGCTCAAAAGGCCGCATGCGATCATGCGACAAGCCTTCAACGTTCGACGCAGAGCTTGCAGTTTGGTAGTGGGCCCTTGGCTGGTGATATTTCCACTTCTTAGTGGATGGCTAGGTGATGATAGGGGCTTCGGTGGGTCATCGCGTGGTGATGTGTCCAGTCTGCAGTGGGCCCGATAACATGTGGCCCTGTAGATTCAAGATCTACGGTGGTCGCATGTTCGCATGGGATCTTCCAATCCCATGCAATCATGCAACCGCCATGAGATCCTTCTGATGCTCCTGAGTAGTATTGTTGTGGGTCTAACCGACATGTGGTTGGGTTTCAGTTGGTCCACGTGGTTGACAAGTGACTACTTCTTGCGGGGCTAGGTGTCTATGTGGTAGCAAGGTGAGATCTCAAAGGCTTGTCGTATAATCACATGAAGCCTTTCGGGCTCATGCGATCATGTGACCAACGATTTTTTAAAGCGGTGCGGTCTATTTTTTGTGGGCTTTCTTTTGAGAGAGATGTTTGCAAGTGCGGGTAGCTAGAAATTGATGATTTCAGAGACGGTTGCAGTTGGGAGAATTTGCAAAAGATTTAGACTACCATTTTTGGGTCCTTTCGAGGATCTGAAATTGAATTTGAGCCTTTATGGCTGAGTAGGCTTGCAAGGGGTTGTCAGGTTAAGGCTTTTTGTCTACGAGCAGGATCAGTACAGGAATGGACACACAAAGAAAGATATATTTGATCTGTCGTGATATTTTCAGAAAAATATTTATGATCAGACATGACTGGTTTAGGGTCAGATTATTTTATGCATATCTATGTAGCCCTAATTCAGATATTTTGATTCCTGCCTGCATGCAGAGGTGTATATAATTTGTTTTTGGAGCTTTTGAAGCTAAGAGTTCACATTTTGTAAAAAGGAAAGTTTCTTTCTGAGAAAGCTATCTAAGACACTTTTATGTCCTCTGGTTTCCTACTCTTTGTAATCTCCCATTGATAATTCAGATATGGCAAAGCATTTTTTGACACTCTTGTTGTCCTCATGCCTTCTTATGTGAGTTATCTCTTATTTGATTGAAGTTTATGAATGCTATCAATAGAAATTGGGGTTCCTGGTCCCTCTCACTTTTTGTGATTTTGTGTGTTACTGTGTTTGATCTGATTTAGATGTTTTGTGGGTATGCTACAGCCCCTAGCAGTCTTGTCTCATTCCTACACCTAGTTGCAGAGGAGGATGTTTGTTTGCAAGTCATAGGTTGAGCTTTCTATTTAGGCCTTCCTATGAAATACTTATGCAAACCTAGCTAGTGAGTGGTGACTTATTAGACCTGATTCCTCCATTGATCTCATTCCTCTATACTAAGATCCAAACCCTAGTTTCGGTGCATCACCTAGTAGGTAGATTTGCTTTCAGTCATTTCCTTTCATGCACTCCTTCTATCCCTTTCCCTCAAAAAGTTTACTTTCCTGTCTAAGAGCAAATTAGGGTGATTATCCAAGAGGAACTAGCCTAGAACCTGGAGGTCTCATCTCGGTTAGCAAAGGTCCCACAACCTTGAGATGATTCCCTTGTTATACTAGATTATCAAGACCAAGAGAGCTTGAGATCAGAGGCACAAATTCAGTGTATAACAGTAACTTTTTGCAAAATGTTGCATTCTTGCTCCTAATGAGCCTATAAGGCCTAAGCATTGGATCCTAAGGATCCCAAACATTATTAAATCATTAAAATAACCTAAAAGATACCTAGGAAAATCTAAACACCTAAATGTGCCTTTGGACCATAGTAAGAAACCCATGGTTTATAACCACACCGAGGGTGATTAGGTCTTAAAAGTTGGTTTATTAATCAAAATTTGAAAATTCTTTAAAAACCCTTAGGCATGAATACCCTTGGGTGAATCGTCTGAATACCATAGACGTATAGGTGTTGTGAATAGTGGAGGGGGTTCTCCTGCACCGCTATTACTAACCAGAGGGATAATAATAATCTCAAGAACATCCCATCTTCAGCTCTCCCTAAATTATATGGGCTTGTGACAAAGGACCCATACACCTTTATCTTTGAGTTTGATATCCTCTATCAGAGTTATGATTACACCACCGATGCCACATACTTAAATTCTTTTCTGCAACTCTTAAAGAGGTTGCATTGAGATGGTTTATGGGCCTAGGTCGGGATGTTGTTCATGATTGGGATGAAATGAAGAGTGCTTTCTTGACCAAGTATAAGGAGTATTGCAGAGGAAATGATATGAGAGGTGAAGATATTTTTAAGATGATGCAAAAGGAGGGTGAAAGTCTTGAAGACTATGTGTCAAGATTATTGTTCAACTTACAGAAGAATACTCAGCATTAACTCAACCAAGAGTCTCAAAAGTTACTCTTCCTAAGGGGTAATAATGAGGGATGCATTGAAGCCTTGGACCTGATGGCAAGAGGGGATATCACCCAATCTTCATGGGATGATATCAAAAAGATATACCTCAACTACTCCCAAGTTGCAGCCAAGAAAAGGTGAGGATATCAGTCTTCTATAGGAAAGTAAAATGGTGTTGGAGCTTCGCAGACAATGATAACTCATCTCTTATCCAAATTCAAGTAGAAAATTATCAATAACATGGCCACACAGTTGGATACTATGCATGCCAAAAAGAAACATGTGACGAGGCTGAAGCTATTCTAGAAGAATTATTCCCCCATTGCAGACAAAAGAAGAGAGACTATCGGTGTAAGCTGGGTGCTAGTTTGGAGGCTATACAATTTTCCATTGATTTCAATCCAGTGGAAGGAGAGGATGAGCAAGTATTCTTCATTGCACAATGAAGGCCATGGGATCAATGACAAGGTATTGCTAAACTAAAACTAATTGAATATCTTGAGGGAAAGTTTGACAATGGAATGGATATTTGAAAGATAATGATTAATGATCACCGAGCTACTAAAGTGTATGCAAGACATTAAATCAGGTAATGTATTGTAATTGATGTCAACTAGTTTTGAATCTACTTATCATGATGGTTACACACATCTTAAGAAGGAAAATGGTAAATGAATGAGATATCTACATGAAGATGAGATGAATGAGAAAAATATGGATATGGTATTCATTGGGTAACTTATTGATGAGTCTATGGCATTATGTTAATGAATTGATTGTATTACATGAATCTATTATTGGAAATATTCAGGAATTAACTGAGTTACTGAGAGGGGAGGGGTGAATCAGTAACTCCAAATTTTCTTTCAATTTAACATGTAATTTACTTTTAACCTTTGCATACAGAAAGCATGAAACTTAAAAGCATTCACAATAATGACACATAGATTTGGTTACCCAGAAACCTTCCAAAAGAAAGTAAAACTGGGGTGGGGATGAAACCCACAAAGCTTTAATACTGCAGAATAAAGTTGGCCGGTTAAGGCTTACAATTTGATCACTTCTGATGATCTGCCCTGTTAGGAGCAATAAGGATTGCTAAATCCACCCTGTTAAAGGATTTACAAAACATACAATGAAGTATGCACTCGGTAAAGAGATTTTACAAAAGACTGTTAAGTCTACCCGGTTAAAGGATTTAGTACTGATTCACCTGTTAGGATGAAACAGTAGATCTCTTGCTTTGCAACTGGATTGCTGATTGAGATTCGCTGATGTACTGATCACCTTCTGTGATGAATTTGTCTTTGCTGTTCCTTATACTGCTGAAGCCCTTTGTAATTCGCTTATCTCTGCCTTTCTTTCTTTTTCACATATATGCTTCTTACATTGCTCTTGACATTTTTACAACATTGTTTATATACAAGTCTTAAACAATTAATTACAATTACAATTACAAAGTCGGCTTGACAAATAAACATAAGTGCTACTAAGTCGGCCCAAGTATGGTTACACGGTTCCTGCAAACTAACTGGGTGACTTTCTGATACTCGGCGTCCACTGCATTACTCGGCATTGTCATGCACTCGGTAGAAGTGAAGGCACGGTTCATACTGATCACTCGGTAGGTTTTGAACTCGGTAAATACTGGTGACTCGGTAGACATGATGTTACTCGGTTTACACTGTCCTGTTCGGTTTGTACTAACTTGCTCGGTTTGCACTGTCTGCTCGGTTTGCACTGTCTGCTCGATTTGCACCCAGAATGCAAATAAGTTTTGTCACTAGTGGCAATTCTGCTTAATGCCAACAATCTCCCCCTTTGGCATTAGTGACAAAAACACTTATTGGCCAAAACTTATATACATGAATCATGCTGAGTTTTATTTTGATTTTTCAAAATTTGTCTTTGTTATAGAGCTTTATACATTGTCTCCCCCTTTCAATGTGCTAACTGTTTCTATACAAATCTTCTTCTATACATATATCTCCATATATCTCCCTCTATACATATCTCCCCCTTTTTGACGATAATGCCAAAGGTGTATATACAAGTTATTTACAGAGAGAATCCAAAATTTGATAGAAAACTAGAATGTACCTTCATTATTAGTGCCAGGGTTCTGTCCCAACTTTCTTGCAGAATCTTACATGTTTGTATTGCAATTTGGACTTCTGCAGAGAGTTCAATCATGTGATTTGCTATAGAGAACTGATTGTCATGAATCAATGTTTTGGAATGTTCAATGTGCTTATACATTGTATTCATGATGGGAAGGATCATGTGTTGGATGTCTAGCAGTGTGGACCGGATCCTTGTGTCTTCTTTCAGTAGATCAGACTGCATGTTTGATAGGTGTGAGATTTTCATGTGATGAGAAGAGCTTGAATTTGGTTCAAGTTGCAGCTTCTATATGCTAATCTTCATATCCTCATCCATTTTATTCATTTTATCCTTAACATCCTTTGTGAACTCGGCAATATTGCACAATCTGGCCAAAAGAGAGGTAGCATTCGAATAGATAGATTCAATGTTTGACAAAACTGAAGACAATTCTACTTGGTTAATAGCTATGTGCTGAGCAATGTGCTCAAGCACTTTATTGTTGAATCTCTTCTCGGCTCTTTCAACTAACTTTTTTGTCCCAGATGAATCCTCATTGTATTTATTAACTGCTTCTGCTAATTGTAGCAAAACATGTTGGGAGGAGTCTACTTTAATACCTAATGCATCAGACAAAATGTCCTTAGCATCCTTGATGATTTGATATTCCTTGTCTCTCTCCTCTTTAAGCTTCTTTTATTTTTCTTTCCTTTGGAGGATCTCACCTATATTTTGCATTTGGTCCGCTGATAGATTTGCAAAATCCAATGTTGGAATCTCTATCTCTTCATCTAGGTCTATATCCTCTACTACATTCTTACCCAAAAATTTTATACTCGGTAGAGCCTTAGGCTTATCTGTACTTAATGCCTTGGTAGTAGTGACAGTAGATATAGTAGGGCTGGCTATAGAGACTGGTATACTTTCTACTGGAGAACTTAAAACATTTACACTTGAAGATTCAAAAATTAGAAAACTTACTGCTGGAAAACTTGATGATGCGGGAGACTGCAACTCGGTAGAAGAAATGGTAGTTGCTTCTGTTGTTGCAATAGATGATTGGACAAATGTTGAAGTTGTCACAACCATGCTTGAAGGTGTCTCCGGGCTGGATGTAGAAACTTTTACTGGAGAGGTAGGAAGGGATGCAATGACTTCTGCTGCTATCCTCACAGTATCATCTACCTCAGTGTCTTCTTCTTGTTCATCACTGTCATCTTCAATATCTTTTATTATTACTGTTTCAATACTCGGTTGGTGAAGGTGGTATATGTTCTTCCATGTGGCATTTGCAGCCTTCACAACCGATTCCATATTGTTGATCAGAATCAAACAAGTATTGAACTTTAATGTCATCTTACTTTCATTTTCTTTTAATGCCTTCTTTACTTCATCATTTTTCAAGCTCGGCATTAACTATCTCAGGGTTTGATCAAATATGTCTATCACAGTTTGCTTTGCATTGCTCCATCTCATTTTTATTAGATTTAATAAAACTGCTGGAACCTGTGGGGCTATGTCATCAGGAGAGTATTTCCACTGTCCCATCTTTTCAATAACAGCATCTTCTATTTCCTTCTATTTTGTTTCCGATCTGGTTTCATATTTAAAAGATTTTATGTTACTTACTCCAGATCCTGATCCGTCTATAAAGAGTTTGATCTTTTCTTGAAAGTTTAGAGGAGGCCTTTTGAATACTATGTCTTTATCTGCCTTGTTTGCCTTGCCTCTTGCATTTCTCCTTGTAAATACAGCAGTGGGAGGCTTAGGTGCCTTAGTGATGAATACCTTTCCTTTCTTCTTTGCAGGTTCTGGTTCCTCTGTTTTCTCATCCTTTTCTTCTTCTTCTTCATCTTTTTCTTCTTTGTCCTCGGTTATCATTTGCATTTTGGCTATCCTCTTCTTTCCTTTGTTTACCGCCTGTGGAAGCTTTATGCTTAGTTCAATTCTCACCTTAGCTTCATCATATCTTCCAAAATATGGAGCTTTGGGATTGACAGGCTGATTAAGAAGAGCTTCAATGATATTCTTGGTTTCATCAATATTTACCTCATAAGGAAGAGGTTTTACATATACAGTCCTCGGTTTAGCTGCTTGAATATATACATTATCACAATCCACCATAAAACAAATGTCATCTTTGTAATCTTCCACCAACTTCTGTGGAATCCAGAATCTGTCATTCATTTTCTCTTTGAAAGACTCAAAATAATTATCCATGATGCTTTCAAAATTTTCACCCATTTCTGAGATGTATTCATTTATTTCATAAAGTGCTGGCACATCTTTTCTCCATACAACTTTTCCTTTAGAAGGGAAGAATTTTTGAACATAGAAGAATAAACAGACCAATAAGGATCCAACCTTACATGGATTGTTTTTGGAAGTTTGAATTCTTTCCATGTTTTTGTTAAACTGTTTTAACAATAAGTCTGCTAGGTCAAATGTTAAGTTATTCTTGACCACTTTGTATGCCAGGTCGATAGCTTCACAGGAGACACTATTCTGTCGACTAGAACTGTAAATCTTATGGGCAATAATGTGTGTACCAAACTTTAGTTCAGCATCGGTAATGCTGCTAACTTTCATGCCTCTACCATCCCACTCGGCTAGGGTTTTCTTCTCTAGTTCCGTCCGACCTAGGGTTTTGGTAGTTTTTGCTTTGTTCAACATGGGAAGACCAGTAATTTGATGAATCATCTTCTTTGTGATCTCTATGGGTTGCTCAAGCCAAATCTTGCCATCATGTACACGGCTGAGAATGTATCTAACCCATTTATCTCGAAAGTTTCGAGGTAGATGTGCAATGTGAACTAAACCTTTATCTTCCAGATGTTTGTGCTCGGGTTTCAGAATACCATCCACACACAGTTCTTCACGCACAGTATCTAATTCTAGGTTTCCCATTTCATGAATTGAACAGTTGAAATGATTGCGGATATCGTTAATAAGTAGTACCTTAGGAGGAATCTGAGATTGAGCTCCGTTCGGATCTAGGGCTGCTGCAATTGCGGGCACGATCTTGAAATCTGGTGCTTTCCATTCCCCTTGGACTAACATATCAGATCCTTTCTTCGCTGAGGTGCTAGATGATGCCATGGTAGCTCACAGAAAATTCCTTTCGCAAAAGTATTGAATCGCTGGGTTGCTCTTGAAATTTTCTGTTCTCAAAGTGCTAAAGGTTCACGGTGAAGAATGAGTTCGATTACTTGCTTTTTGTTTACAACTCTATCATTAATGCTTAGTACAAATTAGGATATGAATTTTGACAGACTGTCACCCACTAAGAATTAATTGCTCGGTAAAGACTTCGCAACTCGGTGAACTCGAGAATTCATATTGCTCCGACCTCGCTCGGTAAAGACGGGTACCGACCTTGCTCGGTGAAGACTGATACCGACCTCCCTGTGATCTTACTGCATCTTGTATGCTGATTTAGATCTTTCTTTTAATTCGGTTCTGGAACTGCTTGAGATTGGTCTATGAAAATACAGTTCCAGTGCTTTCTTGGAAATTTAGTTTGAGTTGGTAGAGCCATCCATTCCATTACTTGGACTGGATTGCTCGGTAGATTTAGGAATCCATTTTTGTCTCACCTGTTTCCTGACCTTAGTTGCTTCATTCTTCTTTCCATCTTCAACTTCACTAGCATTCATGCAGTTTTTGGCTATGTGACCGAGTTTAGTGCATTTGAAGCATCTTACGGTAGTATCTCTTTTCCTTAGATGATGTTTTATGCAATTCATGCCAATGTGTCCATATTCTCCACAGTAATGACATCTACACCAGGTGTTGTAGTCCCATCCAAACATTGCTTTCATAATTTGTTCTGCTGGATTAAATGTCTTGGATCTGCACTCGGATGCCTTGTGACCTTGTTTGTTGCACTTGTGACAATTACCTCTGAATCTAGGTTTTTCCCTGCATTCATTTGCTTTGTGACCAGGTTGATTGCAGTTGTAACATTTTCCATTGAATTCTGCTTTTTCATTATTCCAACATTTATTTGAAGTATGCCCTATTTTACCACAATGATTACAAGTAGGTTTTTGATTTCTTTGAGTACCTTGCTTAGAGGATTCGCCTTCTCCTTTGTATCTAAGTCCTGCTTTTCCTTTTTGCCTATGAAGATTTCGCTCATACAGCTGATTCAAGTCTTCTTGACTTTTCAACATTCCTTCATTGATTTGTTTTTCAGCATTTAGGTCATCCACCAATCTTAGATTGATTTCCTTTTCAGATCTTAGTTCTTCTCTTGTGCTTTCTATTTCTGATCTTAGATTCAGAATTTCCTCATTTGTATGAGAGATCTGATCAATTAGGTTTTCCAGCTGAAGGGTTTTATTTTGGACTTCAATGTTCCTTCCATCTAATTCATCTTTCAACTTGTTTCTTTGTTCCAAGATCTCACAGAATCTTGTAGAGTGTAGCTCTTGTTCTCTTTTTAATTTTCTCACTTCTTCCTGCAGAGACCCATTCTTTTCTAGGAGTTCTTTGACAGCATTGTTTGCTTCATCTGAGTTATTTGAGGGAAAAAGATCTTCAATCTTTTCTTCAATGTAATTATGATCATTCATCTGATTTGCAAGTTCCTTCCTTCTTCTTAGGGATTGGGAAAGATGTTCTTTTGCTTCTTTGAGTTTAGCTATGGCCATTTCCAGATCTAGCTTTTCATTTTCAATTACCTTGTTCAGTTTGAATACCTCCATTGTCCTGGATCTTTGCTCAAGCTAGTTAAGCTTTGTCTTGAGAACCAATGCTGCTCTGATACCAGTTGTTGGAAATATTCAGGAATTAACCGAGTTACTGAGAGGGGAGGGGTGAATCAGTAACTCCAAATTTTCTTTCAATTTAACATGTAATTTACTTTTAACCTTTGCATATAGAAAGCATGAAACTTAAAAGCATTCACAATAATGACACATAGATTTGGTTACCCAGAAACCTTCCAAAAGAAAGTAAAACTGGGGTGGGGATGAAACCCACAAAGCTTTAATACTGCAGAATAAAGTTGGCCGGTTAAGGCTTACAATTTGATCACTTCTGATGATCTGCCCTGTTAGGAGCAATAAAGATTGCTAAATCCACCCTGTTAAAGGATTTACAAAACATACAATGAAGTATGCACTCGGTAAAGAGATTTTACAAAAGACTGTTAAGTCTACCCGGTTAAAGGATTTAGTACTGATTCACCTGTTAGGATGAAACAGTAGATCTCTTGCTTTGCAACTGGATTGCTGATTGAGATTCGCTGATGTACTGATCACCTTCTGTGATGAATTTGTCTTTGCTGTTCCTTATACTGCTGAAGCCCTTTGTAATTCGCTTATCTCTGCCTTTCTTTCTTTTTCACATATATGCTTCTTACATTGCTCTTGACATTTTTACAACATTGTTTATATACAAGTCTTAAACAATTAATTACAATTACAATTACAAAGTCAGCTTGACAAATAAACATAAGTGCTACTAAGTCGGCCCAAGTATGGTTACACGGTTCCTGAAAACTAACTCGGTGACTTTCTGATACTCGGCGTCCACTGCATTACTCGGCATCGTCATGCATTGGGTAGAAGTGAAGGCACGGTTCATACTGATCACTCGGTAGGTTTTGAACTCGGTAAATACTGGTGACTCGGTAGACATGATGTTACTCGGTTTACACTGTCCTGTTCGGTTTGTACTAACTTGCTCGGTTTGCACTGTCTGCTCGATTTGCACTGTCTGCTCGATTTGCACTGTCTGCTCGGTTTGCACTGTCTGCTCGGTTTGCACCCAGAATGCAAATAAGTGTTGTCACTAGTGGCAATTCTGCTTAATGCCAACATCTATTATGTACTGAAGATCAAGAATGAACAATTTTATGTGATCGGTAAATGAAGAATTATGTATACACTAAGCAAGTGTAGTGTATATCAAGTATAGTGTTAACCGAGCTAGTTATCACTGATGCATTTCAATATTGACCGAGTGAAAGAAATAAATGGAACTTATGACTGTCAACTAAAGATGATGAGCTAGATAATTATTTATGATTCTGAGGTAAATGATAATGTTTGTTATAATGATCAAATGACTGACAAAATTAAAGGATGATAAGATGAAGGAGAATGAAACATGTTATTGACACAACTGCCTAGGAAGGTTAAAGTGACAAAATCAACGATGAAGATTAAGAGGAAAAATCTATCGATGAAAATAAAATAGTTTATGATGTCTATATAAAGAGGCATGATATTCATTATTGAGTCTTTTGTAGGAGAATTTGCATGAAAAGATTGATTTCATGTAACACTGATCAAACTGGTTGAAGACAGAATGGAGCAAATCTACAGACAACACTGAGCGACAGAGAAAGTAATTACTGAGCAGAACAGAGTCGAAGAAGACAAAATTATTGAATTAATTATTGATCAGAGGTATTTTTAAGCTTAGAAGAGATCTAAAAATTTGTAAATCAAGTTGTATTTGAATCAGATCATTAATGTGTCAGTTACAGATAAATCTCTTAACCGAGTGAGACTTAACAGTCTTTATATTTCAATTGACTTTCAATGAATGTTGATTGTTTTCTTGTTGACCCCATAGTGCATGTTCGGTCAAGGGAGAACTGGTAGTGATAAATCCTCTAACTAGGTCACACCTTATAGTGTGTTTTGTAACCTTGAATAGGGTTGGCTCTTAACTGATCTCACTTCAAAAGAGTGAATTATTTTGGGTTACCAATCCCAGGTAGATTTTTCCCTAACAAGGTTTTCATGTTAAAAGTTTGTGTTATATGTGTATGGATGTGTTGAATTTTTATTTTACTTTACACATTACTATAACTGGATTGATCGATAAACACAATATTTAATTTATTGGTAATCAATATATGAAGAAAAAGGTACAGTTGATATTTTACCGAGTTGATTAATTAATTTGAAAGTTTTGTTATATACATCTGAGAGTATTTGGGACTGTAGGATAGTTGGAATTAACTGATTCACCCCCCTCTTAGTTATCTAACAATTGGTATCAAAGCATAGAGTGCTTGAAAGAAAAATTTGAAGGACTTAAGCTAAATATCAAAGATGTATAAGAGAGAGGTGCCAAAGCTGAACAAAGATAACTTCTCGACATGGAAAAGTAGAATGAGATTGTACCTATCAGGGATTGGAGAGTCTACAATATACTGTTAGGATTAACAAGGCAAAAATAACAATTACATGCAAAAATAACCAATATCAGAAAAACATAAACCACACATAAGAGAATAGAAGACACAAGGATTTAACGTGGTTCACCCAATCCATGAGCTATGTCCACCAACAACAAGTCCAATATTATTATTATCCAATGATTATAACCTGATTACAATCTGTAATCCCTTACAACTCAATTCCATTGCAAGTACTAAAACCATACATAATGAAATCCCTAACCCTAAGCCATATTATACAATATTTTTTTTCTTTAGGGTTAGAATGAGTTACAACATGTCAGCCCAAAAAATAGCCAAAAAATAGTCGAGGGCAGGAGGAAAAGTGTATAGTACTTTCCTAACCAGTCACCACAAGCTAACAATCTCCCACTTAGTGACTGATCGGTATCCACACTAAAAAACCTCCCACTTGGAGATTGATCCTGTAGCAATACTACTACCATACGAGACTCCCACTGGATCGAACCACCCTAGACTCAACTGTTCCTTTATTTTGTTCAGTCTAGAAGACCAACTGAAGCTGAACATGAGTTCAAATTCTCCCTTGTTACTACCTTTGTAAACATATCTGTTGGATTATCATATGTATGAATCTTTTCCAACTTTAACTTCCCATCATCCAAAATTGTTCGAATGAAATGGTACCGCAATTGTATGTGTTTTGTCTGTGAGTGCAAAGCAGAATTCTTCGCAAGATGAATGGCATTTTGGCTATCTGTATGCAAAAAATTATCCATCCATGGATGTCCCAATTCTTCCATGAAGAATTGAAGCCATATCATCTCCTTGGCTTCCTTTGTAGCAGCAACATACTCTGCCTCTATAGTGGATAAAGCAACCACCTTTTGTAGTTGAGAAATCCAACTCAGTGTTGTTCCACCAACAGTAAATACATAGCCCATAGTACTCCACCTGCTATCTATATCTCCTACCAAATCTGAGTCAATATAGCCTTGTACAGTAGTAGTAGATCCCCCAAAGTGTAAACACTTACTAGATGTACCTCTCAAATATCTGAGAATCCATTTGACTGCATTCCAATGCTCAATACTAGGGTGACTCATATATTGACTAATGACTCCCACTATGTGTGCAATATCTAGCCTAGTACATACCATAGCATGCATTAAGCTCCCTACAGTTGAAGCATAAGGTACCTTAGACATTTTGGCCTCCTCTTCTGATGTCTTAGGACACATCTCCTTAGTCAATTTTAAATGACCAGGCAAAGGTACATGAAAATCCAAATGTGTACTTGCAATAGAGAAACTTTGACATAGGATTTTTGTGTTCATCATTCATTAGAGAATGTTAAGGAACTTATTTTCATCATTGGGCCATTATTAACAGACATCGAAAAATCACACAATCATCACTAGTCACAAGTGCAACTATGAAGATATGAATGTGATTTATATCGGATTGGAATGTGGAAAGATTCTGACATAAGCATCAAAGACATAAAGGTCAAGATGACTTTGATGTTAGCTTACCCAATTTAATGTAGCAAAACCATGCTCGCATCAAGGCATAGATACTAGGATTACCATAAGAATTGTTGTGCAAAAATAGTCAAGGATCATGCCTCAAATCTCCTAAGTGTTTCAAGGGGACAACAAGAGACACTCTACAGTTTCAAGACCACACCCACAAGTAGAAAGAAAATAAAAACATGCCCCATGCCCCAAGTCCTCTAGCTATGCATATAGGAGAGACTTATTAGACAAGGACACTCAATGAAAATCAATAACAGTCAGCACCCAAAGAAAATATCATGACATAACTCAAGCATTAAGTGTTGTGTTTAAAATTTTTAGTGTGTTAACTGATACTGAGTTCCAAGGATAAGGATCGAATTATTTCAAGTAGGTAAGATCACATGAAAAAATTGGGTAAGACCAAACTGATAATTGTTGAAAAACACTTGATGTCAAGGGTTGTGTTGAAAAACATAGTCGGGGTGGTGTTGAAAAACACCGTTTGTGAGGTGTCCTAAAGACTAACGCATCCAAGAGACCAAAGCTAACACAATTATGCCCCCTAGACAAAGACAAAGACCAATTCCAAACCAAGGCAACAAGGACAAGGCATGATGGAGAAAGTCTAAGTGTCAATGATGCATGCTAAGAAATAGGAGTGCAAAGGCCTCAAGTAGCACCCGTTTCCAGGTTTTCACCACTTGGATTTTATTGCAATTTTTTTAAATTTTAAATTTTTTTTGGAATATATAATTTTTTTGGAGATACATCAAAGTTCCTATTGCTAGGTTTTCACTAAGATCATTTTTTCAAGACATTTTCATATTTTTAGAATTGTTGACAATATATCATTTTTTGAGATTTTTTTCAGGATCAATAAGTATGTACAAAGGATTCCCCCAGACAGAATGGGCATCATGGATAGAACTTCTTTAGGTGCAAGACATTGATAGGATCAGGGAGCTACTCTCCTGCTATTATAAATAGTAAATAAGCACCCAACCCAAAATTTGTTGTGATGATGTAAGCTCCAAGCCAATTAGGTTCAAATTTTCCCTTTTGATCTCTATGCTGTTGATTCTTAGGATTTTCACGTAGGACAAGATCTCTCACTTAGAATTCTCTAGGGTGAACCTTTTTGTTGAAGGCTTTGGACATGTGCTTTTGATAAACCCTCATATAGTCTAATGATGCTTGATGTTTCTCATCTAGAAGTTCTAACTCTTGAAGTCTCATGGCGCAGTAGTCTTCATCTGTAACTAGACCTTTGAGGGGAACTCTAAGTGAAGGAATCTCAACCTATAAAGGTAACATTGCTTCAGCGCCATATGTAAGGGAAAAAGGAGTAGCCCCAATAGGAATATGAATACTCGTTCTATAGGCCCACAAAGCTAGATTTATCTATAAATGCCAATCTCTACCACTCTTACAAATTTTTCTATGTAGGATTTTAAGAATGGTTTTGTTTGATGCCTCTGCTTGACCATTTCCCACCGGAAGTAAATGGAGGACCAATGTTGTTTAATCTTGAATTTCTTATAGAGTTGTTTAAGATCTTTGTTTTTGAACTGGCCTCCATTTTCAGTGATAATCTCAGAAGGCACTCCATATCAACAGATGATATGGTTCATAATGAATAGAGAGATTGTCTTGCCTGAGGCAACAAAAAGTGGGACAAATTCTACCCATTTAGTGAAATAAACAGTAACAGTGATAATAAACTTGTGTCCACTTGATGAGTTGGGATGAATCTGCCCAACAAGATCAAAGGCCCAGTGCTGAAATGGCCAATGAGATATAGAAGGAATGAGCTCCCTTCTTGGATCATGTATCAGGGTACCATGTTTTTGACACTTTTCACATGACTTTGCAAAAGATACTGCATCAATTTGCATCATAGACCAATAGTACCCCACCCTAAGCAACCTTTAGGCCATGTCAAGACCATTAGAATGTCCCCCCAAAATTCCCTTGTGGATGTCAACTAATGCTTGGTCAGATTCTTCCTTTTCTAAGCATCTAAGAAGTTTTCCATCTAGACCGCTCCTATACAAATCACCAGAGATAACGGAATGGTGAGAGGTTTTTCAGGTAAGGTTTCTACATTTAGATGGGTTAAAGGTTTCAGGGATAATGCCATCATGAAGGTATGAGTAAATGGCACCATAACGGGATGACTCATGACCAACAAGGGTAAAAATGACATGACTTTCTAGGGAGTCATAGATAGGGTGATGTAGCTCTTCCACCACGAATTCAAATCTGGATTCATGTTCCCCTAACTAAAGGAGTGAAGCAAGTGTAGCCATAGCATTAGCTACTTTTTTTTTTGCTCTAGGGATTTTTTGAAACGTGACAAATGTGAAGTATCATTTCAAGGAATCAACCATTTTCTTGTAAGGTACCAATTTCTCATTTTTTGTTTGATATTCATCATTGACTTGGTTGATTATTAGCTGTGAATCCCCATAGATGTGTAACTCTATGATTCTCCATTCTATGGCCATCTTAAGTCCATTTGTTAAAGCTTCATACTCAACAATGTTATTTGTACATGGGAGCCATAACTTGTAAGACTTAGGAATCGTGTACACATAAGGAGAAACAAACAACACACCAGCTCCTGAACCATTTTGCATAAAGGATCTATCAAAGAACATCTTCCATGTTATTTCAGTCATATACATGAGGAGTTCATCTGTGAAGTCAACTTGAATAGGTGCATTATCTTGTATCAGGAAAAATCAGTCAATTGATTTGCTATGGCTTGTCCTTTGATTGCTTTATGCTCAATGTACTCTATGTCAAAATCTGAAAGGATCATCATCCATTTAGCAAGTCTACCTGTGAGGGAAGCCTTACCTAGTAAATACTTGAGTGGATCTATTTTTGCTATGAGGTGTATAGTGTGTGCAAGCATGTAATGTCACAACTTTTGGGAAGCAAACACAATTGCCAGGAAAGCTTTCTCAATGCTGGTGTAGTTAACCTCATATGAAACAAGAGTGCGACTAATGTAGTATATTGATCTTTCTTTCCCATGTTCATCAAGTTGAGCTAGTAATGCCCCCAAGGAAGATTATGTCACTAAAATGTATAGAATAAGTGGTTTCCTTGGGATAGGAGGCATTAAAATGAGAGGATTTTCCAAGTATTTCTTGATTTGATCTATGCTCTTTTGACAATCCTCATTCCAAACACATTTGACTCCTTTGTGTAAGTTCTTGTTGAAAGGTTGAGCTCTATTTGCCAACTGTGAAATGAATCTCCTTATGGATTGAAGACATCCTTGAAGACTCCTCAATTGACTAATGTTTCTAGGAGGTGGCATATCTACGATTTCTTGGAATTTTTCAGGGTCTACCTCTATTCCTTTTTCTCAAATGATGAATCCTAGTAGTTTTCTAGAGGTGACACCAAATACATACTTTTTAGGATTTAAACTTAGTTGAAATTGTTCCATATGATCTAGAATGACTTCTAAATCATCTAAGTGTGTGTCTCTTTTCTTAGAATTGGCCAAGGTGTCATCCACATAATATTCCATGTTTTTATGCATCATGTCATGAAAAATGGTTTTCATAGCTTGTTGATAGGTGGCTCGTGCATTTTTTAATCCAAAAGGCATAACATTCCAACAATAGGTACCCCATGCACAAGTGAATGTAGTCTTTTCTTGATCTTCAAGAGCTATCTTAATCTGATTGTATCCAGAAAAACTATCCATCAAGCAATAAATCTCATAACCCGTAGTCATATCCACTATCGTGTCTATATTAGGAAGTGGAAAGTCATCCTTTGGGCATGCTCTATTGAAATCTCTAAAATATGTGCAAATTCAAATGGATTTGTCATGTTTGAAAACTGGTACAATGTTTGATATCCATTCAACATAGTCAATAGCTCTTATGAATCCTGCACCAAGGATTTTTTCTATTTCTGCTTTGACTAGGAGAGCTATGTGAGGATGCATCTTTCTCAATTTCTATTTAACTGGTTTGACACCCAAAGCTATGGACAAGTGATGCATGCTAAGATTAGTGTCCAACCCTGGCATATCTAAATAATTCCATGCAAAGTTGATCTTCTTTTTCTGTAAGAACTTAGTGTAAGCTTCTTTTTCTTATGGTGACAAGGACTGAGCCAAGTGTACTATCTGTGGAGTCTCATTTGCACCCTGTTAGAATAAATGAGAGGGGAGTGAATCAATTATCCATAGTCCCAATCAAAAAATGTATATCCAAAAACAATTTACTAAAACTTCTGTAGCTTGGTAACATAAAATAGTATTCTATCTATGCTTTTACCGATTACCAGTTAATAACATATAATGATTACTGATCAAATCCAATATGTAACATGTAAAGTATGATAACAAACAATCAACACAATCAACACATAACACAAGATATTTAACGTGGAAACCCTGTGAAGGGAAAAACTACTTGGGACCAACAACCCAAAAATTGTTCACTCTTCTGAAGTGAGGTCGGTGAAGACCCAACCCTATTAAAGGTTACAAACACATTGTGAGGTGTGACCTTGTTAGAGGATTTTAGACCAACCGTTATTGTCCAACCAACATTCACTATGGGGTTGATAGGATAACAAATGTACACTCTATGAATGACATTACAAGACTTTCTAGTCCACTCTGTTAAGAGATTTCTCTGTTTACAATGGTTAAAATGTAACACCAGTTGATTTGATTACAACACAACTTCAATTTTAGATTATTAGATCTATGTTAAGCTCATTCAAATCCTCTAATCAATATATCAATTCTATTTCAATCAATATTTAGTAACTTACTATCGCTCGATAATAGCTTTCTGACGCTCGGTAATCTCTGTAGTTCGATTCTCCTTAACCAGTCTAATCAGGCATGCATGAAGCTTGTTCACATGATATCTCTGTAGTCTCCTTCTAGCATGATTTCATCATGAAATCCCAGTCTCTTAAATATATGAGTAAACCATTTTAATTCCATCCATCAGATTTTGCTGCTTAATCTCCTTTGTTGATTTTGTTGCTTAAACCTTCCTTGGCTGATGTGTCAGTAACACATTTTGTTTCAATCCCTTAGATCTTCTTTGAATTATGTTAGCCATCGATCTTCGTAACAAACATTATCTTCATCTCTGATTTCAAGGTACTTTATAGCTCATCAACTTCCATCGGCTAAACTAGTCTTTTAGTTCTTTTCTTCTACTCGGTTAACAAAGAAATGTGTCGATGAACACAAGCTTTGTTTGTACTGTGATCGGTATACACTACACTGTGTCAGTGTATACTGAAATGGTTCTTTAACCAACAACACTGCCTTGTGCATTTTTCTCTCTCCTTCATCATAGATGAATGCAACATAATCAAGTCAATAACATAAGGTCATAGACTCATCCATAAGTTACCCTATGTATTCCTTATTCTTATTTGTCATATCCATCTTCCTCATGTAGATATATCTATTCTTCATCTCTTTTCTTCTTCTTTCTACAGATGTTTGGGTCTAGTAACTTACAAGATAAGTATTGTCAAAACTAGTTGACATCAATGACAACATATTACTAATTTAACCATCTTACATATCTAATCAGCAACTCAATGATCTTAAATCATAGATCTTCAAGTTATACAATGTATTCAAATCAGTTGTAGTTCATCAATCTCTCCCTTTGGCATTGATGGAAACACAATCAATATGAAATATGCCATACACATACCAAACATGTATTCTACAACTCTGTCAACAAATGTTGTAATGGTACAAGCTCTCCCTAGCTTAATATGTTTAATCACTACATTACATAAAAGCATTTGCAAGTGCAGATGAAGTACTGTAGATATGATCTTTTCAGCTCCCTTTTCTATATCTCTCTCCCTTTGTCTTTTGCACCATATTCTTCATATTTATCTCTCTCCCTTTGATAGCAAGGCCAAAGAACAATACAATCATATAGCTCTATAGTAGCCATGTAACTCTCTGTTGTTCGGTGCATTCTCTGTATCTCAGTATACCATTATGTAATTATGTTCTAGTACTTCAACCTTTCACAACCTTAGACAGAAGTCCAAAGTGTGAACTCTGCTGCATCAACATGTATGATCTTTTGATAAGATTAGGCTGATACAACCTCCATATCACCTCAGTGACCGGTAGATAGGGGACAGACCCCAGTCTAGTCCTCAAGTATTCATATGTATCCTTCAGTAGAGGCTTTGTAAATATATCAACAAGTTGTTCTTTTGATGTAAAAAATTCTAGCTTCACTTGCTTCTCATGTACTTGTTCCCTTGAGTAGTGATACTTAATTGATATATGCTTTTTTTTAGAGTGCATCACTGGATTCTTTGAAATATTAATAGCACTAGTGTTATCACAATATATAATCACTAGTTTAGTGATTACCTCATTCATTCCTTCTAACACTTGCTTGATACATGCAATATTTGAATAGTTAGTAGCAGTAGCAACATACTCTGCTTTAGCTATAGACTGAGAAATGCAACCCTCTTTCTTACTTGTCCATGTAACAAGTCTTTCACCAAAGAAGAATGCTCCTCTAGTGTTACTCTTTCTATCATCCACATTTCCAGCCCAATCAACATTGGTGTATACCTTCAGTTCAAACTTGCCTTTCTTAGGATACCATAGTCCATAATCTTCAGTTTTCTTCAAGTATCTTAAGATTCTCTTCGTAGCAACCATGTGTGACTCTCTAGGGTTTGCAAAAAATCTAGCAACTATTCCAACAACATGTGCTATATCAGGTCTACTGTGAACTACATATATTAACTTACCAATCATGGATCGATACAATGTCTAGTTTACCTCAGTAGTTCCATCTTCTTTAGTCAGTTTACATCTAGTGGCCATCAGTGTTCCCACAGGTTTAGCATCTTCCATGCCAAATGTCTTCAAGAATTCCTTTATATATTTAGATTGTGTGATGAATATACCATTTTTAATCTCTATTGAGCATTTAAGGTTGTCATTAGTATCAAAGGATATTAAACAGGTCAGTCGGTCACTTATATTGAGTTGGTCGGTAACCAGAAGTAAGACAAAGTAGTCGGTAAAGCCTTTACACCGAGCATCACACAATTTACTAAGCACCAACAGCACTGACACTAATAGATAGTAAACACCAAGCATCGTAGTATACATCGAGTAGTTTATACAGTATTTACCGATGATCACAAAAAATGGCATAGTAATCTAAAATGGCACATTCTTCTATGCAAATGTTACAATAGATCATAAAATGGTTTACCAAGATCAAGGAGCATTTATTGTAAAAGATACTCATTAAATGTAATGTTTATCTTATTGTAATAGTTGATCTAGGTTAATTTTGCACTGTAGATCTTAGGGTTATGATTATTTTTGTAACCTAATTTTTGCTAAATCAGCAAAAATAGAACACTATATATTTTGTATGTTTGCATCATTTTACGAGGTTGGTGAACTGATATATATGAATCACGGAGCACTTGAAGCCATTGCCTAACTTCAAGTCAATTAGTTTACAGAGCAGAATAGAGTACAAAGGATATCAGATTGATCAGAATCAGAGAAGGCTACCGAGTAGAATAGAGAAGTGAATCATCACAGTCAAGGTGATATTTTTATGAGCATTTATTGATCTATTTCAGACAATTGAGTTTTCAACTAGTAGATAACTGCCTATTACTCTTTGACAATTGTAATGGAGTTTTTTGATAAAATCTCTTAATAAAGTAGACTTAACAATCTTATGTAAATCTCTTAACCGAGTACACACTTCATTAGTGTTGTCAAAATCCTATAACTAGGTAGATCTAGCTGATCTAACATGTTACTCCTAACAAGGTAAGATCACCAAAAGTGATCAAAACTTGTAGCCTTAACAAGCAAACCTTTTCTATCTACAATAGTGAAGAATTTGGGGGTGTCATCCCCACCATAGTTTTACCTTCTTACAAGGGTTTCTGCATTACCAAAATACTTGTGTTATGTGATTGTCATATTGATTTCATGTTGTTTACTTTCTCAAGTTAACTAGATGATTGATTTATGCAATTAGATTCAAGTTATTTTGATCGGTTATCACATTATACAGTTATAGATCTGAAAGGTTTTACAAGTAAAATTTTGGAGTCACTAATTCACCCCTCCCCTCTCAGTACCTTTCTCTCCTAATTCCAAAAATTGGTATCAGAGCATAGTTCTCTTGTTGAATAGTCTAACCATTGAAGGGTAAAGATCTAAGTCACAGAGAGATACAAACTTGACAAGACTATTGAGAATCAGAAGATACAAATATAGATGTTTGTGGAACAGTATAAACAAGCCAAGGAAGAACTGAAGAAATTACTAGTTGAAAGGAAGAATCTTGCAATTTTGCAGAATGAAATCGGTTATCATGAAGAACCTATTGATGAAATATTTGATCATATTGGATCAAGCTCTGGAAGCATCTCTAACAGATTTGAAAGCATAATCTCTGACTTGTCTAAAAAGAATTAGCATCTATCTGAGCAAGTGAAAGCACTTCAAATCGGTCATGAATCTCAGATGGTGAGAATGGTGGAAATCATGAACAATGCTACACAAGCTGAACAAGATCAGAATCTGGCTATTGGAGATTGAAGACTGATGACTGAACAACTCCAAGCAAAAGAAAGTGAAATACAAAGACTCACTGATCATCACTTCCAAGTATCAAATTAGATGATGACAGTTAATCAAGAAATGAACCGAGTAAATGGAGAATTATCAAGAAGACTTGAAGATGTTGCAATACTCAGAGAAGATAATGAAAAACTGAGAAATGAAATAAAGATACAAAAGAAAAACAATGAAATGATGAAGATAGCTGAGGACAACTCTAAAAAGATTGATGATTTCCTAACTAATCAGAGAAGATTCAGAAGCAAAGCAGGTATAGGCTACACCGGTGAAGGAGAATCATCACAACAAGCTGAAAAAGTCAACAACAATCAAAGTCAGAAACCTAAAGTGTTGACATGTTATCACTATGGAAAACTAGGATATACATCTAATGTGTGCAGAAGCAAAGCACAAGGTAAACCTCTTGTCATTCCTAAATTCAATAGATATTGTTATTACTGTGGTAAGTTTGGACATCTAGCTTATGAATGTAGATCTAAGAAAAATGACATTGCTAATAATACTACTAAGGAGAACATATGCTATACTTGTAATAAGCATGGACACACTGCAAGGGACTGCAAGACAAAAATGATACAAGTTTGGATACCTAAAGAGAAACTACAATGAAAGCCATATCAATCGAAGAGACAAGGTAACTCATATGTTTGGGATTATAATAGATGGATTAATTGTGTTGTATGTGGTCGGTATGGACATATTGCAGCAAACTATTATAGAAAGAGTCAGATTGGACAAACAAGAAACTGGAAAAATGTAGGAATGGCATGTATGCACTGTCACAAGGTCAGTCATTTAAGCAAGAACTATAGAGACCGAGCACCAGAAGAAAACCATATATTTGAGAGTGGATATAACATTGCAAAAATTATGAAGTTAAGGAACACAATGTGGAAGAAGGCATCTAATGAGAATGCTGAGTCAAGTAACACTGTCGGTGAAACCTCGTACACTGGATTGGGTGACATCGGTACCTCCACTTAAGATGACAAAGGTATGTATGGAACTAACATTTTTAAATGATCACATTTTACATATAGTTCCTTATATATGATGTACAAATACCAAATCTACATGAATAAAGATGCATTATGGTTTATGTGTTGTGAGTTTGCAAATGTCACATAGTTAGTAAAAGAAGAAATGAGAGTTGATTACCCGTCGGTAATCACTATACAAGGTTAACCGACAATAGTGTAAACTAATGAAGACATTCTATGTTAACCAAGCAAAGGAAATTGTAGACATTACCGAGCTGACAGCTGTTTCGTACCGAAAGTTAGGTCACGCATTTAATGCACCAAAGTTTGAGTGGGAATATCAAAAAGTCTATAAATACGCACGAAATAGAGTTCATTGTTATATTGCAATTTTAAAGAATAGAGATTTTATAGAGAAGAGTTCGAGCTAAAGATTTTCCAGAAAAGATTCAAAGCTATTGTAGATCAAACCGACAACAATTCTTCGATGATATCGAGTAAGTTCATTTTCCTATCGAACACTGGTTATCTATTGCTTGCCAAAACCCTAGAAACAATTTATGGCATCAACATCGACTACAAGCAAATCACAAAACATTAAGGAGGAAGTAGAATTAATTGTTAGGGCTAATTTCACTGAGGCCAAATTCAAACCACATCCCAAGGTTGCAACACAAACAGATGATATGGGTGCATTTTTGAGTATTCCAGATAGGGTTTTGTTAATAGAAGACGTTAGGGCCTATATTCATTGCAAAATCAGAGAAGTAGGTGATTTTGAGACCATTGCTAATTATCAACAAGTTTGTGGACCAGATGGAAAGTTAAAATTTGAATATGAGAAGATTGAGAACTCAGGGTTATCATGCGTCACACACTACCCACAATCTTTCAAAACTGACTGGATAAGAATTGTATTGAGAAAATTTCATGATGGGAAATTATGGCTGGATAAACCTATTGAGGTCATAAAGAAGATTATCAGTAGGGTTACTGGGTACCCTACAACCGACAAAGCAAAAGCCTTTCGAAGTTCATCTTGTCCCGATGTTGAAAAGAACACTGGAGCTCAATGGGATGGTAGGGCATTGAAAATCTCAACCATCAAAGACCCAGTGGTAAAATTCATAGAACATGTCATTGGGTACAAGATATTTCAATCTAGCAGACTAAATAGTGTACCCTGCAGTGCCATGGACATGGCATATAAAATTGTGAAGAAAGATCACCAAGTAGATCTTGCCAAACTGCTACTACACCAACTGCAAGAGAATATGAAGACAATAAGATCAAAGAAGTCCAACACATGTAAGTACAGATCACTGCTTGTCTGTACATTTTTCTATCTGCAAAAATATGTACCTGGTATCGGTAAAGTAAACTAGCAATCTGATAAACCGATAACTGCACAAATTAGTGAAATGATGAAAAGTCTAGGAGATAATTGATGCAGGAGCATCCTGGGTGTAAGAGCAATCTTGCATCGCCCAAAAATATTTCTATTTTTGTATTCAATAAGGGCTATTTTGTGCAGAGCTGCTATTTATGGAAAGTTACTATTTTTGGTAATTTTCGTATGTGCTCAGAATGATCTGATTTCTTTCTTGGAGGTTCATTTTGGTCATATAAGTCTGCCAGTAAAGTTTCATTGCCAGATCAAGTGTATTTTGGAAGATATTGAAGATTTTCGGTATTGGCAGCAGGGTACAGAAACTTCGAACTCAGTTTTGAAGGCTTTAGAGGCCCCGGATGAGGTCAAATTTTGGGCTGAATGAAGCTTGCTTAATTCAAACGTTGTAGAGCTCCTCGCGCCCTTTCCGAAATGGGGTTACAATAGTCAATCGGGTCAACTGGTGATGACTTATGGTCTTCGGAAGTTGGGTCACCTGAAATGGCGGAAAATGATTTTTCTTCAAAATTTCTGTTCGGGTTTCAAAATTTATTTTGAGCCGACTATGATGTAATGAAATGTAAAATAAAAATAATTCTAAGTTTGGTCGGCCTTATTGGCTAAAATTCTGGAACCTTCCCAGGCGGTGGAAAATTGCCTATATAAGGAAGGCTGTATTATTGTCTTAGGCAGTTCAGAATAGTTCTGGGTAGTAGATCTGGGTATTGATTCGAGGCTTTGTCCTACAGAATAATGTAAGGGAATGCCCATGTGGCTTTGCATATTGTAATTCTGAAAGTTTGTAATTCCACATTTGTGGAGATAATAAGAAGCCAATTTTCTGTTCTTGCATATTGTTGTTGTTTCTCTATATCTGTTATGTGTTTGTGGTATTAAGGGGAGCACCCTTCATCAAGTGGTATCAGAGCCAAGTTTTCTTGAGTGTGTAAACAGATCGCCGACTGTGAGGCAGTTTGCACCAGGACCGTGGCTAGGGTTTCAGTGCGCATCACGAAAATGCCTCCACGAAGGGAACGTGGCGGAAGAGCTGGTGTTGTAACACCTGAGGTCAGAGAGCTGCAGAGACAAGTGCGAGCATTGCAAGAAGAGATTCATAGAGGGATGAATCTTAATGTCAGAGACGAAAGCGAGGATGAAGCCGAAGAAGAATATCAAGAAGGAGAAGTTGAAATTGTGAACCAGGAGGAAGAAAGACTTTTTCGGGCGATTTCCAAGATTGGGAAAAGACCTAAGATTGAGGTTCCTACATTTTCTGGAAATCTTAACCCAGAGGAATTGATCGACTGGATCAATGAGTGTGAAGAATATTTTGAGTATGAAGATGTTGAGGATCCTGATAAGGTCAAATTTGCGAAGGCCAGACTGAAAGGTCATGCGAAGATATGGTGGCAAGAGATTCAGTTGGAGCGAAATAGAAGGGGAAAGGAGAAAATCACGAGATGGGATCGGATGGTGGATAAATTGAAGCGACAGTTCATTCCTGTTGATTATGAGCTTGACCTACTGAAGAAAATGCAGAGTTTGAAGCAAGCGGGAAGATCTGTTCAGGAGTATACAGAGGAGTTCTATCAACTTCTCATCAGAACAGGCCATGCAGAAGCTGATAAGGAGAAAGTTTCCCGATACCTTAATGGGTTAAGGCCAAGCATTCAGGAGGAGCTGAATCTAGTTTGAATGAACAGTATTGAGGAGGCATACCAATTTGCCCTAAAAGTAGAGGAAAAGCTGAACAAGAAGTTCGAGAGCAGACAAAACGGAAGAGGTCGCGGTGGATGATCTGGTGGACGGTCATATGGTGGCCGAAATGAAGATCCGAAAAAGAAGGATGAGGCCGGTAGCAGTCAGAATCAACGTGGAAATAATTCCAATCGCTTCCAGGATCAGAATAATAGAGATCAAAGAGGAAGAGGAAGAGGACAAGGATCTGGAAGAGGAGGCTTCCGTGGAACATGTTTTCACTGTGGAGAAGAAGGTCATAGGGCATTTGAATGTCCTCAGCGACAAGGCGGAACAGACAGGAGAAATGAAGGCCAGGCCAGAATTGCACATGTAGATGAAGATGCCAGATCATCAAACTCTGAAGATGCTGAAAGAGGAGAAACGTTGATTAACAGAAGAGTCCTGTTGAGTGGTGAGAATGAACCTGAGCAAAGGAGGAGCCTATTTCGCACCAGGTGCAAGTGTGAAGGTAAATGTTGTGACGTGATTATTGATAGTGGAAGCACTGACAATTTGGTGTCAGAAGAGATGGTGACAAAGTTGAAGCTCAAGAGACAGAAACACCCACATCCATATCGGATTGCCTGGGTACAGGATGACCACAAGGTCATGGTCAGTGAACAATGCCTAGTGAAGTTCAAGATTGGCGGATACCAAGATGAGGTATTGTGTGATATCATATCTATGGATGCATGTCATATGTTGCTGGGTAGACCATGGCAGTTTGACAGATGTGCTGTACATGATGGTCGTGCGAATACCTACTCCCTGACAAAGGATGGAGTGCGACATAAGTTAAAACCATTGAAGGAGACTGAAGAAAAGGTATGTGGTAATGCAAGGATAACTTTTGTTGATGGAAGAAATTTCCTAGATGGTATGAGGCATGAGCATGTATGTTTTGCTTTAATTCCAAAAGCTGGTAAAGAGGAAGTAGAAGATGTTCCTGTAGAAGTTGCAGATTTGTTGAATGAGTTTCAGGATATTGTATCTGATAACGTGCCTGATGGATTACCACCAGTTAGGAAGATCAGTCATTAGATGGACTTGATCCCAGGAGCGAGTTTGCCGAATAAGGCAGCACACAGAATGACACCTGCAGAAAGTGAGGAGTTGAACAGACAAGTACATGAACTGTTACAGAAAGGATTGATCCGTGAGAGTCTGAGTCCCTGTGCTGTACCAGCAGTATTAGCACCAAAGAAGAATGGAGAATGGAGGATGTGTACCGATTCTAGGGCAATAAACAAGATCACAATCAAGTACAGGTTTCCATTGCCACGAATGGATGATATTATGGACTGTTTGAGTGGAGCTGTGTATTTCTCAAAGATAGATTTGAAGAGTGGATATCACCAGATTCGGATCAGAGAAGGAGATGAATGGAAGACTGCCTTCAAGACAAAGGAAGGACTATATGAGTGGTTAGTCATGCCTTTTGGGCTAACCAATGCGCTGAGCACTTTCATGCGGCTCATGAACGAGGTTCTGAAAGAATTTCTGGGTAAGTTTGTCATTGTTTACCTAGATGATATTTTGATCTTTAGTAAGACATTGGAGGAGCATATGATGCATATTCGTATGGTATTTGAGAAGTTGAGAGAAGAGAAATTGCTGATTAATTTGAAGAAGTGCAGTTTTGTGAAGAAAGAGTTAGTGTATTTGGGATTTGTAGTTTCAGCAGAAGGTCTAAAAATGGACCCAGAGAAGGTACAGGCTATCCTTGAATGGCCTACTCCAAGGAGTGCTACTGAGGTAAGATCTTTTCATGGTCTAGCTAGCTTTTACAGAAAGTTTATCAGAAATTTTAGCAGTATTTGTGGACCCTTGACTGAAACAATGAGAGGGGATAGAAAAGAGTTTAAGTGGACTAAAGGAGCAGAAAAGAGTTTTCAATTGTTGAAACAAAAAGTTACAGAACAACCTGTTTTAGCACTTCCAGATTTTAATAAGGTGTTTCAAGTAGATTGTGATGCTAGTGGTACTGCAATAGGAGCTGTTATGAGCCAAGAAGGTAAACCTATTGTTTATTTCAGTGAGAAGTTGAATGATGCCAAGAGAAAATATTTTGTTTATGATCAGGAATTTTATGCTATAGTTCAAGCATTAAAGAAGTGGAGACACTATTTGCTTCCTAAGGAGTTTGTTTTGTATACTGATCATCAAGCTTTGCAATATTTGAATAGTCAAGGAAAGTTGAATCAAAGGCATTTGAAATGGGTTGAGTTTTTGCAGAGTTATACATTTGTTTTGAAACACAGGAGTGGAAAGTCTAATAGGGTTGCAGATGCTCTTAGCAGAAGGCAACTATTGCTGACAGAAATGCAGATTGAAGTGGTTGGGTTCAAGGAACTCAAGAATTTGTATCCAGAGGATCCTGATTTTGGTGAAGCTTGGAAAGCTTGTACAGAACCTGTTACTCTAGACAGGACGAAATGGTTGGATTTCATCATCCAGGATGATATGCTATTCAGAGGGAGTCGGTTGTGCATTCCACGAAGTTCTATGAGGGAGAATCTCATCAAGGAGAAGCATAGTGGAGGATTGGCTGGACACTTTGGTCATGATAAAACCCTTGCTTTGGTTGGTGAGAATTATTATTGGCCACAATTGCAGCAAGATGTGAAGAAGTTTGTACAGAGTTGCAGAGTATGTCAGATGGCGAAAGGAGTGAAGCAGAATACAGGGTTGTATCAGCCATTACCTGTACCAGAGAAGCCTTGGGAGGATATTAACATGGACTTTGTTCTTGGTTTACCGAGGACACAGCGGGGACATGATTCAATTTTTGTAGTAGTTGACAGATTTTCAAAGATGGCACATTTTATTCCCTGCAAGAAGACTAATGATGCTGTTCATGTAGCAGAATTGTTTTTCAGAGAAGTAGTGAGACTTCATGGTTTGCCAAAGACCATAGTTTCAGATCGGGACACTAAGTTTGTTGGATATTTCTGGCGTACATTGTGGAAGAAGCTGAAGATGGATTTGAAGTTCAGTTCATCACATCATCCACAGACTGATGGACAGACAGAGGTAGTGAATAGAAGTTTGAGAAATTTGATGAGATGTTTGGTTGGAGATAAGCCAACAGGATGGGATTTGATTTTACCACAGGCATAATTTGCATACAATAATTTTGTCAATAGGAGCACTGGTAAATCACCATTCCAGATTGTATATGGAAGTAGTCCAAGAAATGCATCTGAATTAAGGAAGATAGATAAAGGAGAAATAAGTAGTGCTGAAGCTGAAGATTTTGCAGAACACTTGAAGAACATCCATGGGGAGGTGAGAAAGCATATTACCAAGATGAACGCACAGTATAAGGCTAAGGCAGATGAGAAAAGGAGGTATAAGGAATTTCAGGTTGGTGATGAAGTCATGGTTCATTTGCGGAAGGAGCGGTTTCCAGTTGGTACATATAACAAGCTGAAAATGAAGAAGTTTGGACCATGCAGGATATTGAAGAAACATGATTCAGGAAACGCATATGAGGTAGAATTGCCTACTGAGCTAAATATTTCACCAGTGTTTAACATTTCAGATCTAACAGAGTATCATGAAGGAGGTGTTGAAGATGAGATCACAGCAACACAGTGGAGTATTCCAGCAACTAGTTCAGACACTAAGGAGATCGAAGACATACTGGACAGTCGTGTTGGCAGAAGCACAAGGAACATGACATATGAAGAATATCTGGTCAAGTGGAAAGGACGACCTGTTGAAGATTCATCATGGCTGACAAAGGAGGAGGTTAGCCGTCTTGGCTTTCCTCTACACACCTGAGTCGTGACAGGGTCACTTCTCAAATTACCCCGGGTGTCTGATGCAGGAGCATCCTGGGTGTAAGAGCAATCTTGCATCGCCCAAAAATATTTCTATTTTTGTATTCAATAAGGGCTATTTTGTGCAGAGCTGCTATTTATGGAAAGTTACTATTTTTGGTAATTTTCGTATGTGCTCAGAATGATCTGATTTCTTTCTTGGAGGTTCATTTTGGTCATATAAGTCTGCCAGTAAAGTTTCATTGCCAGATCAAGTGTATTTTGGAAGATATTGAAGATTTTCGGTATTGGCAGCAGGGTACAGAAACTTCGAACTCAGTTTTGAAGGCTTTAGAGGCCCCGAATGAGGTCGAATTTTGGGCTGAATGAAGCTTGCTTAATTCAAGCGTTGTAGAGCTCCTCGCGCCCTTTCCGAAATGGGGTTACAATAGTCAATCGGGTCAACTGGTGATGACTTATGGTCTTCGGAAGTTGGGTCACCTGAAATGGCGGAAAATGATTTTTCTTCAAAATTTCTGTTCGGGTTTCAAAATTTATTTTGAGCCGACTATGATGTAATGAAATGTAAAATAAAAATAATTCTAAGTTTGGTCGGCCTTATTGGCTAAAATTCTGGAACCTTCCCAGGCGGTGGAAAATTGCCTATATAAGGAAGGCTGTATTATTGTCTTAGGCAGTTCAGAATAGTTCTGGGTAGTAGATCTGGGTATTGATTCGAGGCTTTGTCCTACAGAATATTGTAAGGGAATGCCCATGTGGCTTTGCATATTGTAATTCTGAAAGTTTGTAATTCCACATTTGTGGAGATAATAAGAAGCCAATTTTCTGTTCTTGCATATTGTTGTTGTTTCTCTATATCTGTTATGTGTTTGTGGTATTAAGGGGAGCACCCTTCATCAATAATCTGAATAAGGAATTTGATGCATATTTCAAAGAATTTCAGACAAAAATGCATCAAAGGAGTAGAATTCCAAGGGAATTAGTGAGTAAATTTGAAAATGACATATGTTTTGTAGTCAGCACAGACCACTCTATGATAAAGGCAGTAGAATCGAGAACAAAATGGCTGGCATCGATGGGATATGAAATGAACTCTGATTTCACTTTGAAATCTATTAATGCATTGCTGGCATTGCTGATAGATATCACTGCCACTAGGTTTGGCACATATGAGGAAGCTAAGTCATGAATCACTACAGACATAGAGATCGGAAAAATGTTTAGAAGGGCGAAGAAAATGAGAAAAGATCTCACAACAAGATATGGAAATGCATCAGCCTCATCTGTGGAGTCACCAGTTAAAGAAACAACCGAAGGTCAGTTATAGTTGGCTGATAAGCCCTATGATAGCGAGGAGACTAAGTCGGATAAAGAAAAGGATCCCAGACTGGTTCCTCCCACCATTGTTTGATAGGAAATGTAGATACTAGAACAAAAAGGCATGAAAACAAGGTCATCAACTGCAGCCTCATCCCCTCCAATGAAAGAGGAAATGAAAGTCAAGAAATTGAGGGCAGCTACACCGATAAGGAAATATGTTAAGAGAAAGACAAAGGTTGTAACTGAGGCAACAAAGAAAAGGAGAAAATTGGACAGAAGTAAAGAAGATATAGAGGAGACTGAAACTGAAAATGATCCTAATCAATTCAAGATAGTTCGTAACAGGGAAAGTATAATAGAAGAAATAATTGAAGATATAATTGAAAATGGAAATCTTGCAGATCTAGGCATAGACAAATTTGACAAAATGTCAATTGAGGACAAGACAAAGCTAGAACATGCTATCATCCAGATGATGATTCAATTCAAGAGAGTACCAATGGAATTCACATGTCAATTACTGAAGGAACTAGATGACAAAATAAATGAGAAATGGGCTATTGCACTAGATACTAAGAAAAGGAAAAGAGAACGATCATTAGTTCATGCAGCCTCACACTTCAGCTATGATGTTGTAAGTGAATACTTGACAAAGTACCAAGCAAGATTTCTAGTCAAGAATAGAGCTATGCGGATAATAGATGAGAATGCGGCTAATATGGATGTCACATGTGATTCTCTATGGACATCAATTTTGAAAGCAGAAGAGAAAGCTGAACAGGAAGCATTCTTGAAACTGTCTAATAAGAGACACAGTTCAAAAGGTAAAGGTATTTACATTGATGATGACAAGGGAAAGAAATTAAAGGACATTGGTATATTAGTTACCGAGGTAATCGATATCACCGAACAAAAGGAAGAAATAAGAATTTCACAGGATGCACCAGATCAAGTAAAGATCCACTCGAAGAAGAAAACCAATGATGATGTACTCATTGAGGACATCACAAATGGTGATCCTGATGATAAGGATGATGAAGATGTGACTATTGCACCAAACAAAGATGAAGCACTAGACATTGATAGTGTGTTCACATCTCTATCGAGTGAACTTCCTATACTTGCAGAGGTAGTTGAAATACTTTCACAAGTACAATCGGATGCTTCTCATCCCGAGCAAAATAAAGATACAATAGGGATACAAGCACCTGAGCAACCTGCAGATACAAATGAGCCTACCAAAATAGAGGCATAGTCTATAGAAACAAAGGAACCAGAAGAAACAAAGTTGACCGAGGTGAACCCACCTGAAACTACAACTGAGACTCCCACACCATCTACCAAGGAGCAGAAGAAGGAAGATATGGTGTCAATTGGGAAAGATACTCCGAAGAGTGGAGAAAAAGCTATTGTTATTAGTGAGAAGAAGTCACCTCTTGCACAAAAGAAGAAGAAGAAGAAAGCAAAAGGGCCGGTCACCATTGATGAAGTCATAATTATACCAGAATGTGACCCGAGAATCCTAAGCCCCAAGGAAATAAGTAGATATGGGGAGCTATGTTCAAGGAAAGCGGCACAAGAAAAGTTAAGGCAAGAACACAAATGAAAAGAAGTGTTACATGATGTGAGGGATATTCTACAACAGATAGTACTAGAGACAAATATTGATGAGAATACTCCCATCATAGATCAACTTGCTACACTCACCGACAAAATCAATGCCCCTGATACAGATGCAGATAAAAGAATAGAAGAAAGGGTATAATCAAAGATTCAAGATAAATTGGCAGAAAGGATTAGCACAGAAGTGGCACTAAAAAAGGTAAAATTATTTGAGGTCATTACCAAGGTAAAATCTATCACCCAGATAATCTATCAAATTTTTATCAAGCTTTGTACTTCAGACATCTTCACTATAGAAGTCAGTGAAAAGATAAGAGGTTTAGAAGTAGAAATAAAGTTGAGTACACAAGCAGCTATAACCAAGCTGAATGATTTCTTAAAGCATATTCATTGAGTTCAGGAACTCCGACGGTTGATAGCAGATCTAAGAAAACAAGAAGAGAAAATCATTGATTAGGTCACAAAGTTACAAATAGAACTCACTCCTTACCTGCAAATTTTTGAAACTCATATTGTCAAATCTGAACAACTTGTAGGAACACCAAAGATTTCAGTGTTAGATAATATCTTTGACATGCATGCACAAGTCGGTCTTGAGCATATTGCTCTTACCAACTTGAAAGAGGAGTGGGACAACCTCTTGGAGTCTGTAAAGAAAACCCATCAAAACATTTTTGATAAGATGTAAGTATAATTTTTTTTTTTTGTGTTTGGCATTATTATCAAAAAGGGGGAAAACATGTATATGCCAAATAAGTATACTTTGATATGTACATATTACCGGGAGCATGCACCGAGGGGGAGTACTTTGTACTTAGAAATTTTTTTTGTTGTGGATATGTATATGGCGGAGACATAAGGAATATATAGAAACATTTTGTCTATATACATTTGAAGTTTTGATACTAATGCCAAAGGGGGAGATTGTTAATCTCTATTGAGAATTTAAGGTTGTCATTAGTATCAAAGGATATTAAATAGGTCGGTCGGTTGCTTATATTGAGTTGGTCGGTAACCAGAAGTAAGATAGAGTAGTCGGTAAAGCCTTTACATCAAGCATCACATATTTTATCGAGCACCAGCGACACCGACACCGACGGACAATAAACACCGAGCATCGTAGTATACACCGAGCAATTTATACAGTGTTTACCGATGATCACAAAAAATGGCATAGTAATCTAAAATGGCACATTATTTTATGTAAACGGTTACAACAGATCGTAAAATGGTTTACCAATATCGAGGAGCATTTATTGTAAAAGATACTCATTAAATGTAATGTTTATCTTATTATAATAGTTGATCTAGGTTAATTTTGCACCATAGATCTTAGGGTTATGATTATTTTTGTAACCTAATTTTTTCTAAAGCGGCAAAAACAAAACACTATATATTTTGTATGTTCACATCATTTTATGAGGTTGGTGAACTGATATATATGAATCACGGAGCACTTGAACCCATTGCCTAACTTCAAGTCAATCGGTTTACAGAGCAGAATAGAGTACAGAGGATATCAGATTGATCAGAATCAGAGAAGGCTACTGAGCAGAACAGAGTAGTGAATCATCATAGTCAAGGTGATATTTTTATGAGCATTTATTGATCTATTTCAGACAATTGAGTTTTCAACTAGCAGATAACTGCCTATTACTCTCTGACAATTGTAATGGAGTTTTTTGATAAAATCTCTTAACAGTCTTATGTAAATCTCTTAACTAAATACACACTTCATTAGTGTTGTCAAAATCCTATAACTAGGTAGATCTAGTTGATCTAATATGTTACTCCTAACAAGGTAAGATCACCAGAAGTGATCAAAACTTGTAGCCTTAACAGGAAAACCTTTTCTATCTGCAGTAGTGAAGAATTTGTGGGTGCCATCCCCACTACAGTTTTTACCTTCTTACAAGGGTTTCTGTGTTACCAAAATACTTGTGTTATGTGATTGTCATATTGATTTCATGTTGTTTAATTTCTCAAGTTAACTAGATGATTGATTTATGCAATTAGATTCAAGTTATTTTGATCGGTTATCACAATATACAGTTATTGATTTGAAAGGTTTTACAAGTAAAATTTTGGAGTCACTGATTCACCCCTCCCCTCTTAGTACCTATCTCTCCTAATTCCAACAACCATCATTCTATTGAATCACTTGTAAGCCTAGAAAGAACTTAATCTCTCCAAACATAGACATTTCAAATTCACTTTTCATTTCATCAACAAATGACTTACAAATTTTATCTTGTCATCTAAATATTATGTCATCCACAAATATCTCAGCAATCAAGATAGTATCATCAGAATTTCCTTTCATGTACATATTACTGTTCTCACTTGTTCTAACAAATCCAATACTCAACAAATAGTTATGCAGCCTCTCATACCAGGATCTCGGTGCTTGCTTCAAACCATATAAAGCTTTATGTAATCTACATACCATCTTTGTTTTCTGGATCAACGAACCCTTCAGGTTGTTCTATGTAGACTTCTTCTTCAAGTATCCCATTCAGAAAAGTAGATTTAACATCCATTTGGTAAACTTTGAATTTTTTGTGTGCAACATATGCAAGTAACATTTTGACTGCTTCTAATCTAGCAATAGGTGCAAATGTTTCACCATAATCTATTCCTTCCTCCTGTGCATATCCCTTGCATACTAAACTAGCTTTGTTCCTTTTTACCTCTCCATTCTCATTAAGCTTGTTTCTGAATATCCACTTAGTACCGATAACATTCTTGTCCTTAGGTACTAAACTCCAAGTTTTGTTCTTCTCTATATGTTCTATTTCCTCTTTCATTGCATTGACCCATTCATCAATTTCTAATGCAACTTTTACATTCTTCAGTTCATATTCACAAACTAGACATGTACCTTGTCTTGCTTTACTTCTTGTTTGCATGCCAGCTTGTCTGTCTCCAATGATTTGTGTCTTAGGATGATTTCTTCTGACAAATCTTGCCAGTATCTGATCTCTTCTTTCTTGTTCATCTTGTATAGGTTCATTTGCTTGCTTGGTGGGTGCTTCCTGCTCATCGATTTCTTTTTCCTGTTCCTCGGTATTATTTTCCTATGGACCAGTTGTCACTGTTTGCGATGTCGGTAGGTACTCTGGTTGTTTAATGTAATTGAATCTACCATAGTCTTCCAGTTCCTTTGTGCTTTCCTCTGCATTCTTATCATCAAACTCATCAACTCAAACATTAGTACTTTCAATCATTTTATTAGTTACTTTGTTAAGACACTTGTATGCTTTACTTTTAGTGGAATATCCCAGAAATATCCCTTCATCACCTTTTGAGTCAAACTTCCCATTTCTTTCATCTTTCAGAATAAAGCATTTACTTCCAAAAATCCTGAAATAACTTATAGTGGGTTTGTGACCAAACCATAACTCATAGGGTGTCTTATTAGTGTCCTTCTTCAGTTGTACTTGGTTTAGAACATAAACAACTATGTTGATAGCTTCCCTCCAGTATGTTTGAGCAACATTCTTTTGTAACATCAGTGTCCATGCACAGTCAATGATTGACCTATTCCTTCTTTCAGCTATTCCATTTTGTTGTGGTGTCCTCGGTGCAAAGACCTATATTTTAATACCATGCTCATTAAAAAAGTTAGTAAATTCATCAAAAATAAATTCACCACCTCGGTCAGATCTTAAGCATTTCAATTCTTTACCAGTCTCTTTCTCAACTTTTTTTTTATACCACTTGAACATCTTAAATGCCTCTCATTTTTCCTTCAAGAACATGATTGTCATTAATCTAGTATAATAATCAGCAAAAAGAATAAAATATCTATCTCCATAGTAACTTTGAGTTCTCATAGGACCACATAGGTTGGTATGCACTAACTCAAGTAATTTCTTTGTTGAATAATCTTTGCTTTTGAAACTAGATTTTGTCATTTTACCTTTTTGACATTCATGACACATAACATGATCAGGCTTAGATAAGTTAGGCATACCTCCAACCTTTTTCTTTTTATTGATCTTAATCATGTTATCAAAATTCACATGACATAACCTCTTATGCCACAACCATGCATCTTCATCTTTCATCATTAAACAAGAAGACTGGTCATTATCAAGATAAAACAAATTACCTCTCGATTGTGTTCTAGTTCCAATAAGTCTTCCTCCATCATCAAATATCTTCACTTTCTTTCTCTCAAAAGCAACTCGGTGGCCCGAATTGTTCAGTTGTGCCACACTTAGAAAATTATAGTTTAGACCTTTTACCCAATAAGCATTATCACATCTAATTTTATCATTTATCATCAGGGATCCTTTTCCTCTAACCAAACAAGGAACATCAATACCCATTCTAACAGATCCTCCATTGTGTTCTTCGAGATGATCAAATTTCTCTTCATCAGCCACTATCTATGATCCATGTATCATTCTTATTAACCTTAGAGATAAGTGCTATCTCTACATACCTTTCATCTTCCTTTGAGTCATCCTTCATTGCAACAAATACTACATACACATCTTCATCAGTGTCATTATCGGTGACATCTTCTTCTATAATGTAGCACACCTTCTTGCCTTTATCATTATTGTCTCAGTTGTCTCTGTTGTAGTGTTGGTAACTTTTGTTGCCTCTTCTCCCATAGCTTCCTTCACCAGATCGGTCTTTGTTTCTATCATCATCTTTCTTGTGTGGACATCTAGCAGCAATATGACCAACCTCTTTACAGTTAAAGCATGCTAAAGGTAATTTACCTCTATAGCTTCCTTTACCTTTAGGTAACCTTCTAGCCATAAGAGCTTCAAGTTCATCAAGCTCATCATCAATATTTCTATCACTATCATCATTCTTATTTCTACTACTAGACTTACCAATCTTCAGAGAAGACATAAAAGTAGATTCAATAGATGGTACAACACTATTGTCAAAGTTATTCAGTTCAAAGGTTGTAAGCTTACTAATAAAATTATCAAGAGTAAGGTTGTTACCAGATGTAGACCTTGTTTCATGAATTGTAGACATTCTGATTACATAAAATGGCAATAAGGTTCTGAGAACTTTTCTTACCACTGTCTCTTCATCAATAACACCATCAGATGCTATAATAGCATGTACTACCTCTTTCAGTCTATTTTTGTACTGCACAATATTTTCTCATTCCTTCATCTTCATATCATCGAATCTACCCCTTAAGCTTTCAGCTCTGGCTCTTTTGACATTCACATCACCACTATAAAATTGAGCAAGTTTATCCCACATACCTTTAGCAGTAGTGCAATTTTTAATATCTTCAAATTCAGCATCAGTACAGGCAGCAACAATCTCCATCATAGTAACATTATGTTCATGCCTGTCTCTTAGTTGATCAAGGGTCAAAGGACTAGTGGGCGGTGTAATGTAGCCATTCTCCATTAGTGTAAGGGTAGAATTCCCAATTCCAGATACATGCAGCTTCATTCGGCTTTGCCATACTGTGAAGTTATCTTTGTTTAGCTTTGGCACCTCTGTCTTATACATTTTGAGATCTTTGTGCTGAAGTCCTTAAAACTCTATTCCAAGGAACCAATGCTCTGATACCAATTGTTAGAATAACTGAGAGGGGGGTGAATCAGTTATCCATAGTCCCAATCAAAAAATGTATATCAAAAAACAATTTACTAAAACTTTTGTAGCTTGGTAACATAAAATAGTATTATGTCTATGCTTTTACCAATTACTAGTTAATAACATATAATGATTACCGATCAAATCCAATATGTAACATGTAAAGTATGATAACCAATAATCATCACAATCAACACATAACACAAGAGATTTAACGTGGAAACCCTGTGAAGGGAAAAACCACCTGGGATCGACAACCCACAAATTGTTCACTCTTCTGAAGTGAGGTCGGTGAAGACCCAACCTTGTTAAAGGTTACAAACACACTGTGAGGTGTGACCTTTTTAGAGGATTTTAGACCAATTGTTATCATCCAACCAACATTCACTATGGGGTTGATAGAATAACAAATGTACACTCTATGAATGACATTACAAGACTTTCTAGTCTACTCTGTCAAGAGATTTCTCTGTTTACAATGGTTGAAATGTAACAACAATTGATCTGATTACAACACAACTTCAATTGTAGATTATTAGATCTATGTTAAGCTCATTCAAATCCTTTGATCAATATATCAATTCTATTTCAATCAATATTCAGTAACTTACTGTCGCTTGGTAATAGCTTTCTGACGCTTAGTAATCTCTATAGTTTGGCTCTCCTTAACCAGTTTGATCAGGAATGCATGAAGCTTTTTCACATGATATCTCTGTAGTCTCCTTCTTCCAACATGATTTCATCATAAAATCCCAGTCTCTTAAATAGATGAGTAAATCATTTTAATTCCATCCATCAGATTTTGCTGCTTAATCTCCTTTGTTGATTTTTCCGCTTAAACCTTCCTCAGCTGATGTGTCAGTAACACATTTTGTTTCAATCCCTTAGATCTTCTTCAAATTATGTTAGTCGTCGATCTTTGTAACAAACATTATCTTCATGTCTAATTTTGAGGTACTTTACAGCTCATCAACTTCCATCGGCTAAACTATTCTTTTAGTTCTTTTCTTCCGCTCGGTTAACAAAGAAATGTGTCGGTGAACACAATCTCGGTTTGTACTGTGATCAATATACACTACACTACATCAATGTATACTGAAATGGTTCTTTAACTGACAACACTACCTTGTGCATTTTGCTCTCTCCTTCATCATATATGAATGCAACATAATCAAGTCAATAACATAAGGTCATAGACTCATCCATAATTTACCCAATGTATTCCTTATCCTTATTTGTCATATCCATCTTCCTCATGTAGATATATCTGTTCTTCATCTCTTTTCTTCTTCTTTCTAGAGATGTTTGGGTATAGAAACTTACAAGATAAGTACTGTCAAAACTAGTTGACATCAATGACAACATATTACTGATTTAACCATCTTACATATCTAATCAGCAACTCAGTGATCTTAAATCACAGATCTTCAATTTATACAATGTATTCAAATCAGTTGTATTTCATCACACCCAAATTGAGTGTTTGTGTTGGTTCGATAAACACTGAAGATCTATCTTGAAAGTAGCTAGGGAGATGATCAAGTATCCCATCCTTAGGCACCTCAGAGAGGTTTTCACCTTTGGATTCGTCATTTCTTTTTACTTTTTTTTGGTTCTAACACCACCACACATTGGTTTTCACCATCAGAACTCTTATTCTTTTGATTTTCTTTTCTTTTTATTTTGGGACTAAGGTACTTGATGTCTGGCTATGTCATGCTGGTAGCCGGTTCACTGGTGGAAGAGACTATAGGTTCAATGGCATTCAAGTAACATGTTATCTCATAATCATTTTGGAATGTTAAGAGCTTAGGTTCTTGATAGCATTGGGACCAATCAATGAGGTTAGGATGAACAAGAGGTAAGTCAATTACTAGCTCAAGGTTGTGAATGTGAATGATATCATCTTTGGTGACCAAAGAGTCAGAGTTCGTCAAGTATCCTTCTAAGCTACCCAAATCAGGATTCATCCTAACAAGTGAAGAATCATCTACTAAGGCAACATGTGGTTTCAAATCCTCTAATCCTACACATGACTCATCGACTACCTTGGGTTGAGAACTATAAGTGTGGATGACATCAACATCCATGTCAACTGTGGAAGGCTCTGAGAAGGAGTCCCATTCATACTCATATGAACTTGTTTCTAAACTTCGAATAAGATGTTTACACCATGAAGGTTTGGGATGTGTTGATGTGGAATTTCTAATGTCATCAAGGGTAACACCATCTCTTTTCATCAAACAAACAAGATTCTTTCATTGGCATTCTCTGATAGGATCCTCTACATCTAATTCATCTTGTTCTAATGTTGCAACTATCTCATGAGTGACTAGACTATCTGAATCTACCCAAAGGATATTAGTGGAAGGGACCTAATCCTCACACATATCTTGCTGATTTGCCAAATTGGGTATGTATTCTAGTTCATCTTCACTATCTGACTCATCAAGGATAGGAGTAGTGTTCTTGTTGCGATTTGCAAATCCTAGGCCAACTATCTTCTTAGACTTGCATCCAAAAAGATCATGATCAAGGGGTTTGGCTCTAGCATCCAATCTATGACTAAGAGGGCCATGTCTAGGATAGCCCATATGTTTGACAAAAGTATACCCTCTTCCATAAGCCTTAGGAGAGGGAGAGAATTTCTCATTGTGCATGTATTTCTCTTCTCTATAAATCTAGTCTTTAACAACCACCTCTTCTTTCTTAGCTTGAATAGGCACTGAGGACCCTACAAATGTGCCAAATAAAGTCATTGCTGAAGAGGAAGGTATCATTTCTTGTGAAGGCTTGCCATAAGACCTAGGTGAAACTGCTAGTGTTGTGAGGGAGTTGAGTTGATACCCCCCATGCCAAGGTCTACTGACTTGATCTTGTCTTTACATTCAGATAAGGTTCCATTGAAGTCTTCTACTTCTCTATTGAGGGGAACATGAATACTCACTGAAACTGAGTTAATAGATAAAGTGTTATCCCCAGGTATACAAATCTCTATTCCATTGTAAGGGAACTTAACACACTGATGATAGGTAGATGGCATTGCTTGCATATCATAAATCCACGGTCTACCGAGTAAGATATTGTATGCAAGGGGACCAACGTCAACTATTTGGAATAAAATATCTTTTTCAATAGGGCCAATCCTAATAGGAAGGATGGCCAACCCCTTCAAACTTCTTTCCGCCTCATCATAGACTTTGATAGTGATCTTTTTTCTGGTATCTATAACTTGTTCAAAATAAACCAACGTCTTCAAAAGATTTAAGGAACAAATATTAAGCCCAACACCCCCATCTATCAACATGTGCCTAACATGGGTTTTGTGGATCATGACCTCAATATGGAGAGTGAGATTGTGTGGGTGGCTCAAAGCTTTCTCATCATCCTTCGAAAAGGTAAGGTAATGAGGGCTAGTAATATGGTTAACCATGTTATGGAATTGATCAACATATAAGTTTTTAGGGATGTTTGCTGAATGCAAAGCATCCTCAAGGAATTTCTTGTGTCTTAGGGACAACTCTAAGAGCTCAAAGATCAAAATCTGAGTCGAGGTTCTTTGCAATTGATCAACAATATTATAGCATGACTTAGGATTGACTGTTGGTTTTGAGGTGACATTATTGGATGCCACTTGCTTTGGTTTACTTGGTTGACTTGAATTGGGTCCTCTAATGACAAGGGGACCTTGACTTCGTGTGATAGCATTGAGGGTTTGAGACGACACTCTAGAGTTAGGACCCCTAAGCACCAGGACGGGTTCTTCATCAAAGATAGGAGGAGAGTCCATGTCTAGATCATAACCATAAGGATATTTATCCCTCATCACGTTGACATTCTCTTCTACAAATTCAAGCATGTTGACAACATTCTTTGCATCTGTGTAAGTGTAATTGACCTCAGCCTTGCCATTCTGAGGTTAAGAGGTTTCCCCCTTCTCATACTTGGAAAAATGTTCTTTGAATGCCTTATGGTCAGCGTTGGTGTCTAATCCATCTACCTTAAGTTTTCCATTCTCAATGAGATCTTGGATTATATGTTTGAGTTTCCAGCAGTTTTCAATATCATGTCCAATGCCATTGTGAAACTTGCAAAAGGCTTTGTCATCCCACCAATGTGGCTTAACATCAGGTATATAATGCTTTGCAAGATCTTGAGGATGCACAAGGTTTTTGGCAATGAGTGTTTTCAAGACATCATCATATGAATCACCAAGTTTTGAAAACTGACGTCTCTCTTTCTAGGCTTATCTTGATATCTTGGCTTGTGTTCTTGTTGATTATATGCATTGAGTTTCATGGCTTGAACAACACTAGACAAGGGGAGAACAACTTGATCTTTGGGTTTGGAGGAGTCCACAACTCCATCATTGACCAATTATTTGTTCCTATTCCAATGTGAGTTTTTTCCTTTATCCTTGTTAGAATTTTTGTTATTTTGACCATTATTGTTGATGTTGTTGTCATTTCCATGTTTGGTCAAAATTCCTTAGTCTCTCAAAACATCCTCAATCCTACAGGTGGTTTCAACCATGGTGTCAAAGGAATCAAAAACCATCTTCCTAACTTCATACCACATTTTAGGAATGAAGTTGCTAACAAGGATGTCAATCTTCTCATTTTTAGGGATGGTCCTAGAGTAGCGAGAGCATTGTTATCTCCACCTTTGCAAGAAAGTGACAAAGGATTCCCCTTGATTTTGCTTTAGGTTGCATAAGTCCAACATGGTGATAGATCTTGAAAGGTTGTATGGAAAGTTTTGGACAAATATATGAATGAGCTCTTTGAAAGTCTTAACTGGGGGAGTTATGTTGGTGAACCATTCCATTGCTTGACCCTTAAGACTCCTTGGGAACAATCTCATGAGGTACGAGTCATCTTGATGGAACTCAAAACTCATGGTATAGAATTGATGCATGTGATCATGTGGATCTCCATTCCCATCATACTTGTCATATTGAGGGATCTCAACCTTTCTAGGGAAGTCTTTCATGTGAACACTTTTTTCAAAAGGATTAGGAAAAATTGAATCAAGTGAGAATGAAATCTTGGGTGCCAACACCTTTTCCATCATACTCTTAATTTGTTTGATCTCTTCTTCTTGGGATGGATCTTGCTTCTTAATATTCTTGTCCACATCAAAGTTGTAGGGGACTCTAGTGCCCTTGTTGATTAAACTCTCTAGGAACTTGTCTTTGTTTTTATCTAAGTATCTCTCCACATACTATTGGAAGAGTGGTTCTTTTTGTATCTTCATGAAGTCTTGGGAGTTGAGGTCAAAACTCGAGCTACTACCCCCTTATTGTGAACCATGGTGAGCATGTTGTGAAGGTTGTATTAAGTTCCTAAGAGGTGTTCATCTCCTATAATGATCATGTCGTGAATCCCTTCTTCCTCTAGGGCTAGGAGATCGTGAAGGTGTTCTTGAACATCTTCCACTTTGTGGAGTCTTAGGAGGGGTGGATGGAGGAGAGTTATTTCCACCACCAACACGCATGTTGTTAAATTGATTATTAAGTTGTTGAGCCAAGAGTCTATCTTGCTCTTCCTGGAAGGCTCTCCTTTCTATCTCCAACAAGGTTTATCTCTTTGACTCTAGGAGTCTAAATTTCTCTTCCTTTTTAGCTTGTTCATATAGGAGGGCTTTCTTTTCATGCTCAATTCTCTTAAGTCTTTCACTTGTGTATCTTGAAGGTGTTTTGAGCGGTGAACTCGGTCTTGAATGTATAAAAAAGTCATTGGTGTATGTTGCATTCACATGAGTGTCATAAGGTTCATCATCTTAGTTTTCATGTTGTGATTGTTCTTCTTGATAGGCTTGCCTCTTATCTCTTTCAACCCTTTGGTGTGCATCCAGATATCTAGTTGAGATAAGGGGTGAGACTGGTCAATTTTCACGAGAGGAATTGCCAAATGAAATAGTATCTCTATGTTTTTCAAATATGTCATCAAGGCATTTATCTATTCCTTCTCTCTCTCATTGAGTCATTGTGTAATTCATATCCATTTCTGAGTGAGAAGATGCTAAGGGTGTACTCAACTCACTAAGGTTACTCTTGGGATCAAACCAAACTTTTGAGTTGTTCCTGGGTGATTGATCAAATACAGGTTCTTTTCCCTTTTGTTTTTGACAAGTTTGAACTAAGGGTAATTGGTTAAAGACTACTTGGGGTTTCTTTCCTTTATTTACTTGATATCTTGTTGTAACCGACATAAAAGAAAATGTACTAGGTGATAGGATGACCCTAAGAAACGTTGGTACCAAACTAGGATATTAAAACCACTCACTTGTCCAAAAGAGAGGTAATGAGATAGAGTTTTGCAAGAGGCATAAACCAACATTGCCACAGAGGTGCCTACTGAACGAGTGAATACCCTAACACATATGGATCAGGAGGATGATTTACCCAAGTTATATTGATTGAATTTGAATTTATATGGAAGTGAATGGACAAGAGATTACTAAAACTCTCCAAGTGTGTTATCAAAGGATCCAAATGTTTACCTTCTCAATAAGGACGGTTTCTAGCTCACTGACTCCAAGCAAGGTCACTCGTGAAATCAAAGATTACTAGTTCAAGAGGTCAAAACACAAGAATCCAAGGTACAAAAAAGCTTCTAACAGTGAGGTAAGTGACATGATCTAACTCAGATCGATCGAGGAAGACTGGAAATGATAGGATAGAAAATCATGCAAGTTGATAGTTTCAAGCGACGATGAATCTGCACTGGGTGATAGCTCACTCTAAGGACAGGTGACAGGTGCTGACAGCAAGTTGTAAAAAGTTGTTTTTTTCAATTCCAAAACTCAGTTTTTGTTCATTTTAATTGACCAACTAGATGCATTAACATATTCTTATAATTAATCAGGCACACAAGACAGTAATCAGGGAGTTCAAGCAAACAATTGTCTTCAAACAATGAGCAAGGGACAAAGCAACCTTGCGCATGAACAAGAATAGTGACATCATATTCCACTCCCTAAGGACTCTACTTGTGTATGTTCTCAAAATGGTTTTCAGTCATGCACATAGTCCTAGAAAAGAAAAAGTTGGTTGCACTATGGTTTGTAGTAATGGTCAACTCTGCAACTCTTGCAATCTCAAGTGGGCGAAATCCAATCCTGGCACACTGAGGTTTTGACACAGTCTGAGAATTTAATCAATTAGGAGCTGCTGAGGAGATCTGACAGCCCAACAAGAGACCACACCTATGGAGATTTCTTCCACAAGGACATTTATATAACAGTTGTTGCTCCTCGACATGAATGTCTAATACCTCTTGAGGTTCCATCCACGTGGTTTACCCAATAAAGGGAGTGTCCACTAGGGTTAACCCTCTCTAACAAGGAAGACTCACAATATGGACCTGTTGGAAATTTAGCTGAGTTAGATATCTAGATCTTGCCATTATGGAAACATATGATCTATTTGAAGAACACAGATGACAAAGAGAAAGTATGATAGAGCACAAAGCAAAATTGTCTAAGTATGAATAGTATTTTTCTAGTGTATCCAGAAGACAGATTTGATTGGTGACATCGATTGAAGTAAGTTTAGTGCTTGCACACTTGAACATGGATACTATGATGCATATTGAAGACTCACCTTAGAGCACAAGTCTGTACGACATGTACAAAAGAAGTTATTGTAGTATTACAGGAATAGTGTTAAAGCCGACATGACAATATAGAAGACAAAATTGGTAAAGAGTTAAGGGAGTATTTTTTTATCAAAATAATATTTTAATCATATAAAGGGACAACATCCTAGATGCTAACCCTTGGGAAGCGCATTGTAAAATATATTTTGTAAAGTGCTTTATGTTTATTAAAGCCGACTATAAAAGTTATTATCCCTAATAACTTGTATAAATGTAAGGCATACAGAATGCAAAGTAGAGGATATAGATGTGAATGAGATAGATGATATAATGAACATATATGTGAAAGGTATTGATGCGAAGTTGTGAAAGAGAAGAAAGCAGTATAAGGTTATGTACCTTGCCCTATTTTGTAATCAGTAATCATTGTACATTACTTGTTTAGGCAGTGGGCTCACCTTGTAATAATTTGTAATTAGTACTACCAACTCTTAGTAGGGTTGAGGCTTCTAATAAGGCCTAGAGTCCCTTAATCATGATTGAGACACTATACATATGTAACAGGCTCCTAACAGGCTCAACATCCTTAACATGATACTTTTGATTAGTGGATCTTTGTGGGTATCATCCCCACTTGAGTTTTCCCTTGGCCAGGGTTTCCTCAAGAACAAATAATGTGTTATGAGTTCATTTGATTTATTATTATGCATGTTCTTTAGTTTAATCTGTTATGCAAGCATAAAGATAATCTATTATATCCATAATTGGAAAAAAGTAAAAGTTTTTAGAATATTGATTCACCCCCCCTCTCAGTATTCCCTATTCCTAACAATTGGTATTAGAGCTTAGTTACTTAGAAAAGAATCATTTAGAAAAATCCTAGCAACTTGAGTAAGATCTCTATGGATATGGATCAGCTACAGAAGAATCTTGAAGAAGCTCTTGAATAGATTGATATACTTGTACACACTAAAATGGTGCACTTCTATGAACCATTACATGCAAGGTTGCTCAAGAATGAGGCCTCACAAAGCGGCTCATAGCTCTCTATGTATGGAGTTGCAAGATTGAAAATTGCTCTCAGCTAGAGCTACAAGCTTGTGACCTTGCTAGTCAACCACACAATGAGAGATTCACAATGAAGACAAGGGCAACAATGCCAATATCTCCAAGAATCACTATGAAATGCAATGCAATGCAACTAAAATGAAGATGCAAGTGTGCAAGGTATGCTATAAAAATGGAAGTACAAACTAAGCTATGAAATGGAAATATCAATGGATTACAAATCCTTCCTATTTAGACTATGTGAGCTTATTCTATTGCATAAAAGGAAACTAAGCTAATAATGCCATTATTATGCAACTAAGAAAGCAAATATGAACTAGATGATGCAATGAAGCAAGTCTTCAATGTCTTCAAACTCCAAATGCACCTAAAACCTGCAGCATAACATTAGCATAAAAACATGAGATATGCAAATGGAGGAGAGAGCTCTCCTTTTATAAGAAATGCAAAGAAATGGACCATTGAGATTAAGAGGCAAAAAGTCTTAATCAGCGGTGGAGCTTGAAAGAGGAGCAATCCATGTGCACAAGTATCCTCCAATGAGAGTGAAGTGTTGACTTTTGAGCCTCATGTGAGACAAAAGGTGCTTTTTTCCTTTTTATAAAATAGGAATAATACTTTATTTGTGCAACATAAGATAAGAGGAAAAGTGAGGGCTTTTTATTTATTAAAAGGGGAGGAAATATTCCTTTTAGGTAAATAAAAACTTAGGATAAATGGTTAGCCCATAGGATAAAAATCCAATATATGATCGAAATTAGGATTTGATCAAGAAATTGATAATGTTGAAAATATTGATTATTGATAAAATTGATTCAGGATTGATAAATCAAATAAATGGGGCCCAAAGTTTAGGTGACCATTTTAGGGTGCATACATTTGCCCCTCTTTGACTAATGTGTGATCGATTTGGGAACACATGCAGTCAAAGAATGAAGTTGAAATGTGAGATCGATCTGGGATCACAAAACAACTCAGATGTGAGGTCGATTCGGGATCACATCCGGACAAACATAGACAAAGGCCTTTGAACATGAGGTCGATTCGGGATCACATTCAAAGTAAGAGATAAGAATCTCAAATTTGAGCAAAAGCTCACAAAAGATGTCTGAATCAAGAGAATCAAACGATTGGGGATGAGAATCCCATAGGTACTGCCCCCTCGGAATCGAAATCAAAATCAGGTAGAGAGGAGAACATCGAATCGATAAGGATTTGATCAAATCAGAATGAAATCATAATCGAATGTAAATGATAATAGGATAACCATTAGGCAATGAAACATGCCCCAGTGAGGAAGTAGAAGAATAGAAATAGAAGACTAGAAATAGAGTGGATGAAAGACTAGAAAATTTGAGAGACATGGAAGGAAGAAAGTCCATCGAAAATCAAATTATGCCTCAAAAAGTTAGTCAACTACTCAGAAGAAAGGAAAAATTTGGAAACACGACTCAGATTTCAATTTCGAGTCTGAAAATGGATAGAAAATGATGTGATATGAAAGATCAGAAATGAAAGATATGATCAAGAAGAATCAAAAAATGAGCACAGTTGACCAACAGGTCCACGTAAGATGAAAAAAGGAGAGCTCTCTCCATATGCAAGGTGCAGAAACTAAACTAACATGAACCTAGAAATGCAAGCTACTATGAAAGTGGTTGACTTGCAAGGTCACAATGCTTATAGACATCTAATTATCATCATCGAACATTATTGGTAGCGTCATCAGATCATACAATGCACACTAGCATAACTATGTGGATATGAATATGATCTTTATCAGATAGAAATGTGGAAATCTCACCTAGGCATCAAAGACATGTAGGTCCAGATGACTAATGCAGTGAGATCACCTAAGTTTGATATGGCGAGATTATGCTTGTATCAAGACACATGAAAGTCAAGATAACTAGAAGCATGCACTCACAAAATAGTCAAGGATAATACCTTGTCAATCCATAGGGTCAAGTAAGACCCAGCATAAATGCTCATGACAGTGAGGATCAACAAAATATACCCACAAGCAGATAAAGAAAGAAAACATGTTCTCATTCCCTCAGTCTTCTAGCTATGCATCATTGAAAACTTCGCAGGGAGAGACCACTCATCAAAGAAATCCTCATAGACAGCACACAAAGATAAATAAAGTCAACATATCTCAAGCGAGTTGATTGTTTAAGTGCGTGTGTGTTGGTCATAAAGTTGGACTCTGAGTATCGCATCTGCAAATGAGCACTATCACATCATACTTAGACTATAGGCAAGACATCTGATAAGTGTTAAGAAACACTCGACGCAAGGGTAGTGTTGAGAAACACTATTTGAAATTTTTTTGGGACTTTTATAATTTTTAGGATTTTTGAATATATAATTTTTTTGGTGAAACATCAAAGCGTCTATTGCTAAGATTTCACTAGGATGCTCTTTTTTTTAGGACATTTTATGATTTTTAGAATTTTTGACAATATATCATTTTTTTTGGAATGTTTTTCAGGACCATATATGAATTTTTTTGGTATTTTTTCAGGATCATAAAATATGTACAAAAGATGCCCCCATACAGAATGGGTATCAAACTCTTTAAGAAAGATCACATCGTGTAGTCCCAATGTCTAGTAAGGTGAAAGACAAGATGGATAAGCAAGTTGGTGGAAAAGATAGAAGACATGAGAATGAAGGAGAGTGAAGGGAAGAAATCTTCAAAGACAAACTCCTCAAGAGTACCCAAGCTAGGAAAAAATTGTCATGTAAAGTGCATTTGGACAAGCAATGAAAGGATAGCATAGGATAAGCCTCAAAAGTGTAATGAAAAAGAAGGAAAGGATGTAGTTCAAAGGAGTAGACATGTCAAGAGACTTCATAGCATTGTGTTTTACTCTTTTTTTATTATATCAAGACCAAAGGGGAAAAAGATAGCGAAAGGCTAGAATGAATGAAGGAAAATAAATATGAAGGCTAAAAAGGAATGGAATGAAAGTAAGACCATCAGAAGATAGCTCACAAGATAGACAAATGTTCGTGTATAGGTCAACATTGCCAAGATCAAAGATGGAATGGATGAAACATGTAGAAGAACTACGCATGACGCCTGATTGCCAGGTTTTCATCATGGTACTTATCCAAGGTGCCACAAGGGAGTGGTTTTCACCATAGGATGAATTTATTTCTCTTTACTTTTGCTACCAAGGCACCTGTTTCCAAGTTTTCACCATGGCACATTTTCAATTTTTTATTTTTTTATTTTTTATTTTTGAATTTTTCTATTTTTTTGAATATTTTTTTGGAAGAAGGCAAGCTTTTTAGATAATGCTCCTTGAAAGGATAAACCATGATATGCCAAGGATTCAAAATGATATGCTCAAAGATGCTGAAGGGAAAAGGAAAATGCATGAGGAATAGGCAAATGAGGAAAAATGAGAGAAGGTAGAAGGATAATGAATGGAAGGAATGTGAAAAGGTAGATGGAAAGAAAGGTAAGATCAACGTCAATACACACCTTGAAGGGTGATGGGAAAAATGGAGGAAACGTAAACCATATTCTAGTCCAAGTGCGAACCATATTCTGGTTCATTATTGCTATCTGACTCCTCAAAGAGAGGATTGGTGTGCTTGTTATAATTCTCAAATGTGAATGGAAGAATACGAGAAGGAATATGGAAAATGTTTAGCAGAGGTTGTGGTTCAGGTGCATGGAATGAAAGAATTTTTTTGGAAGAAGATGAAGTGGAAGTCTTTGGAAGCTTGAATGTCAATTTCACTTTTTGCTCAATATTAGACTCTTTTAAGAGAGACTTTGGAATCCATATAGCTTTAGGCTTTTTATTTCCTTTTGATGATCTAAAGAGAATATTTTCAATGATGGATTTTGGAACCCATACTTGTCTTATAGTTTTCTTCTTAGATATCTCTTTTGACTTTATGCCTCCATGTCGATTAGAGGAGACATGGTGATCTTCTTTTTTTGATGGATTCTTGTATTGCTTCTTTTTCTTGTATTGAACATTCAAGTTACTTCCAAAAGACTTGGGACTTGTGGAAGAAGAAGGAAAATATGACTGGTATAGATGGGTGGATGGATGAAAATGATTCAAGGGTATGCATCTATGTTGATCTTGAGGAAAGATAGGAGATGGAGGGATATAAGAACCCAAGATGGATGACAAATTAGGAGAATTAGGAGGGGAAAGTGAAGGGACATAAGGACCCAAGATGGAAGGAAGACATGAAGCCCTTAGTATTGGTGGAGGAGGTCCAAGGATGGAAGTGGAAGATGCAAAAGGATAATCAATAAGTTCATCAACATCTATATGACAACCAAGGACATCAGCATCTTTAGAGTGAGCATTAGGATTTACAATAGGATCATGAACATCTTGAATAGGAGCAACTTCTTTGATAGGATTGTTCAGAGCTTGCAAAGACTTAGGAAGAGTAGAAAGCGGAAATGAATATGGAGTGGTAGAACAAGAAGATGAAATACTTTGATCTTGACAAGTTGCTTTGGATAGCATAAGCGCATCATTTTTTTCTTGATTTTCAATAGGCTTAACATCAGAAGTAACAACACCATTTTTAATAACCTTAATGGAAACATCATCTTTGGAAAGCGCAAGTGTGGTAAGGTTATTTTGATTATCAATAAGCTCAATAGTGTAAGTAGTAGCTTGATCTTGCTTAGGATATGGTGGAATGAATGCGGAAGAGTGTAGAGGATCAAAAGAACCATGCAATGGAGAAGATACATCATGAAGAGAATTGGATGATATGGAGGGTCCTTGATCTTGATCTTTCTTTATATTTTTTTCTTTATCATTTTTAGAGTCCTCTTGACATGGAGCCACTTCTAAGGACAAGGAAGCATGTTGGGATTGTATGGAAGACTTTGGCAGAGGTGGTGAAGGACTAGCTGAAATAGGCATTATAGTGGATGAAGGCTTAGGCTCTTTAGGTTCGACATTATTGAAAGTATTTGCAGCCAAGTGAAGGTTATCTTGAGTATCTTTAAGAGGTGGCCCTTGAGGATAACTATACTGAACCGCATGGAAAGCGTTAGGATCTTTGTTGGATGAAGGATTTGTGCTCTTAAGGCTCCTTGAAGGCTTTGTGAAAGATTTGGAAGACTTAGCAGCTTTAGGAGATGTGTGGATATTGGAGGAAGTAGAGGATGGAAGGGGACCATCACAAGACAAAGGTTCAACATTAATATGATCTTGCTGGAGACTGTAATCTTTATTTTCAGCATGAGAGTTTTTAGACAAGACATGCTCATAGTATCTTCGTTTATAATCAGCACGGAAAGCTTTCTCTTCCTCAATAGAAGTAGATGTATCATATTGTTCACAACAAATATCATAATTTCTCTCAAAATCAGAATCATATGGATCACCATCACAATCTATCCAATAGGATGACCCTTTAGTAAGCCTAAGCACACGATGAGGAGGACTATTAGGAATAGAGGTGCCATAAGTATTGCTACATTGTCCATCATCATAGTCATCATAGTCATCAAAGGTAGGTGTGTCACTCTTTGTGGAAGAGACATCACAAGGACTATCACGTTGCTCTTTATGGTATGTCTTCTGAAGAGAAGTAAGACTCTTAGGAGAAGTAGAAGAAGAATGAGATCGTGAAGAAGAGGAAATTGAAGACTTAGTGGAAGAAGAATACTTGGATAATGAGGAATTCGAATGATGTTTAAAAGAGTCATGATAAGATTTGGAAGATGAAGAATGTGAATAGTGTTTAGAAGAATCATGATAAGATTTAGAAGATGAAGAATGTGAATGATGTCTGGAAGAGTCATGACAAGACTTGGAAGGTGAAGAAGAATGAGAAGATTTAGATGATGAAGAATGTTTGGAAGAAGAAGATTGTGATATGATCATGTTTATGATTCTAGCAAAGGCATCTAATTTAATCATCCTTTCTTTTATTTTTGCTATAAATTCATCACTCATGAGAATTTTGGAGGAACAACACTTTTCGAATATGTCAATGAGCTCAAGATCATCTATTCTTAATAAAGGTTCCAAAACCAGATAGTCAAGATTCATGGTTATAGAAGAGGAAGAATCAAGCATGGAAGAAATGAATAGATGAATAGAAGAAGGTAGACTAGATAATAAGAGGAAAAGAATCAAGAAGAAGAAGAAGAAGAAGAATTTCCCATGGGAGTAGAAGACTTTAGAAGAACATGGGAAATGGAGAAGAAAGAAGAAGACTAAGAGCCATCTTGTGTAATTGATACCATAACGTTCATTGAGATGTTGAGCAACATGACAACACCTAGGATCTAAGATCTGGACTAACCAAGGAAGACTGAAAATAGAAGACCCTTGGTAATAGGATGACCTCACAAAATGTCAACACCAAACTAGGATAATCAAAGTTCTCTATTGTCCAAAGAGAAATGAAAAGATAGAAGAAGGGGCTTTACCAACACTGTCAAAGAGGTGCTTCAAATCAAAGGGTGACTACCCTTGCACTTTTGAACCAGGAGGTTGGGCTAGGCCAAAATACAATTGAAATTGAGATTAAATGAAAATTATTTGGACAATAAGAGTACGAGAATTTCCCAAGAATGTAGCTCACAATTCTAGAGATAAACTTTCTCACCAAGAACAACCTTCTAATGTGATATTTCTCTTTGGCTAATGTGATACTGATGTTGATCTTGACCAATTTGTGCAAAATTTTGAGTTTTTAAGGTCTAATTTCAAGTTTCTGAATGTGAGGATGAAAATGTCTGATTTCAATCACAAATTCAATAGCAATTGGATAGGTTTGCAAATAATATGGGATCAAACATGTCTTCAAACATTTGAAACAAGGGCAAAAGCAACCGTGCCAAGACAAGCACTTGTGATATCAAAAATAAAATTGCACCCTATGAATGCTACCGATTGTTTGTATGTTGAGAACGTTTACACTGGTATCACACAATCGAAGACAATTCAAGCAATTACTACCTACAAGACAAGGCTCAATACTTACCAACTTAGCCCACAACTTGATGCCCCCTTGCCTCACACCAAGTGGTTACCCACAAGAGATATTGGCTTTGTCATGGAAATGTCAAATGACACAACCAAAGGGACACATATGGTGAGTATCTTAAGGTGATCCGGGTAAACCACTTGGATCAATCCTTGCACTAAGAAGATAAGAGGCTAAACAAGGTGGCTTCTATCTAATGGTTCTTAATAAGGATTTCCGTTCACAACACCCCTCTTGCTCCTCATAAAGGACTAGGACCTCGCGGCCTCAAGAGTACCTTAAGCATTCTTGTTCAATGTTTTCCCCATGGTCGCAATCCCATGAGCTACTCACATCAAACGAAGACAAGTGTTATGTCTACCAAGGTTTTTGGTGTCCTTGATAGCCTTGAGATTATAGTGAGTTGGAATCACTTGCCACCAAGGAAAATGATGACAAGGTTGTCCCCACTTGAGTCGTTCCTCTTGATTGCTCAAGAGCAGGCCCGCTAAAGGATCCTAAACTAAACAAAGAATAGATCAACTCTTGAGGTTCAAGGTTTTTGGTTCACCACAAGGGTGAAGAGCATACTCCCCTATCTCAAGAATCTCTCCCAAACACACCAAGCAAAGTTTATTTACCCTCTTGTTTTCAAAATTCAAAGATGGGTCAAGATTTTTTGATTCACCAAAATGGTGAAGAGCATACTTCTCCTACCACCCAAGAATTCCTACAACAAGATCTTAAGTGCCTAATAAATGAAACAACTAGTTTTTGCCACACTTAAAAGGAAAGCAAATAAATAAGCAAGATTTTTTTTTTTATTTTTATGCTTGGGCAGCCCTACAAAAACCATTAGTAGCCCTCTTTGACATGCGTTCTTTTGACAAATTTCAAGTAATAAGAGCACCTACAACCACAACTTGTTAGACCAACAAGAGTTAGGAGAATCAAAATCCAAAGTCTACCAATGATTAGTACATGAAAAATTAGATAATCTACAAAAATAACTAATCAAATGATAAAATCTGAAAATGAAACCATCATGGTTGGATTAGGCTCAGAAAGACCTTTCCAACGATATATGACACTTAAAATTTTGATACTATTTGCAAAATTTCAAAAAAAAATAGGCACCCATTTTCCAGAGTGGCACGGATTTGAAAATGCTGGAATTTTTAGAAAATTTCAAAAAAATAGCTAAGAACCCAAAACTTGCTAGATAGATAAAATAGCTCAAAAACAGCTCACTGTCAGGTACAGACACAGTCCAGACACCAGTATCGCGCGATACTTCAACCTATACTGGGGTGATACTTTTAGTCTGCACGATATTTCGCCTTATGCCAGGTGATATACCTCAGTACTGGTGGGCGATATACTCCAGGCAGGTTGGGTGATAGTCCATAAAGGGCGAACTATCACGCAATATTTCTCTTCAAGGCAGGCGATATTTGTAGCAAGCGCGAAGTATCGCACCGCTATATAAAGGTATATCACGCGATATACTGAGAAGTATCGCGTGATATTTTGAGACAGAAAACCAGAACTGCAAAATTTTTGAAAAATAATCTGAAAAATGACGAAAATGCAAATGACAAAGGACAAAGCCTATCTACTCTGCCCCACGGTGGGCGCCAGAAATGTACACACTAAAATGGTGCACTTCTATGAACCATTACATGCAAGGTTGCTCAAGAATGAGGCCTCACAAAGCGGCTCATAGCTCTCTATGTATGGAATTGCAAGATTGAAAATTGCTCTCAGCTAGAGCTACAAGCTTGTGACCTTGCTAGTCAACCACACAATGAGAGATTCACAATGAAGACAAGGGCAACAATGCCAATATCTCCAAGAATCACTATGAAATGCAATGCAATGCAACTAAAATGAAGATGCAAGTGTGCAAGGTATGCTATAAAAATGGAAGTACAAACTAAGCTATGAAATGGAAATATCAATGGATTACAAATCCTTCCTATTTAGACCATGTGAGCTTATTCTATTGCATAAAAGGAAACTAAGCTAATAATGCCATTATTATGCAACTAAGAAAGCAAATATGAACTAGATGATGCAATGAAGCAAGTCTTCAATGTCTTCAAACTCCAAATGCACCTAAAACCTGCAGCATAACATTAGCATAAAAATATGAGATATGCAAATGGAGGAGAGAGCTCTCCTTTTATAAGAAATGCAAAGAAATGGACCATTGAAATTAAGAGGCAAAAAGTCTTAATCGGTGGTGGAGCTTGAAAGAGGAGCAATCCATGTGCACAAGTATCCTCCAATGAGAGTGAAGTGTTGACTTTTGAGCCTCATGTGAGACAAAAGGTGCTTTTTTCCTTTTTATAAAATAGGAATAATACTTTATTTGTGCAACATAGGATAAGAGGAAAAGTGGGGGCTTTTTATTTATTAAAAGGGGAGGAAATATTCCTTTTAGGTAAATAAAAACTTAGGATAAATGGTTAGCCCATAGGATAAAAATTCAATATATGATCGAAATTAGGATTTGATCAAGAAACTGATAATGTTGAAAATATTGATTATTGATAAAATTGATTCAGGATTGATAAATCAAATAAATGGGGCCCAAAGTTTAGGTGACCATTTTAGGGTGCATACAATACTTACTAAAGAAAGAGATACTCTGAAAGGAAAATATAATGATGCAAAGAACCTCATTGAGAAACTGAAAAAGAAGCTGGAAGAAATGAGATCAGAAAAGGAATCTACAATTTAAATTGGAGATTGTGATGATAATCTAGAAAAAGAAAATGAGATCCTTAAATATGAATTAAAGATAGTAAATTTGAAATTGAGTTTGAAAGATGGAAACAACAAGAATGAAGCAAATCTAAAATCTGAGAAAGAAGATCTGAAATCTAAACTTTGTAAAGTGACATCTGAACTTGAGAAAACCAAATTGCAGTATGCTGAACTTGAAAAGTACAATGTAATTGTGAAAGGTGAACTAACTCATTCTAAGAAACAACTTGAGAGACTATATTCCACTAGTGAGAAGATTGATGAACAAATGTCTTATCAAAAGGCATTCTATGATAAAAATGGTCTTGGATTTAACTTATCTAAGGTAAATGAAGAAAGCAAGGAATCAGATCTGAAATTTCCTAAAAACACAGAAGAAAAGAAATCTGAAGAAACACCTAAAGAAGAAGAACCACCTAAACAAGAAGAATCACCTAAAGGTATGCATAGAGAATTTAAAGGTAGATATTTTACATGTAATAATTTTGGTCATATGAAGAAAGATTATACAGGTAAGCAATTCAAACCTCTTAATGGTTATTGTTATAATTGTCATGGTTTAGGACATAGAGCTATTGAATTTAGGAAGCCTAAATTTAATGAGAATAATAGTAGTAGAATGTTTAGAGATACTAACCATGCAGATAAGAAACTTACTGAAGATATGAATAGAATAAATGGAGTAGTATATGTTATATATGCAACAAGGTTAGAAACATTGCCAGGAATTGTAGATCACACATCAATGAGACTGGACCGAGATATGGAAACAATGGAGTAGTTTGTCAAATATGCAACAAATTTGGTTATACAACTAGGTTTGTAGAATGAATAACATGAGAAACCCTAATCCTAGAAGTCATGCAAGGAGAAATGAGAATGCAAGCAATAGTCAAGGAGGTTGCTATAGTAATTTAGAAGAAGTGAAGTTTATTAAAGCCACAGATCAAGAAGACACATTTAGCACTGAAGGTAATCAAAAAGGTGAAGTATCAAATGGTAAGAGTGAATCTCTTCCTAACCCATCTCTAAGTACTTAATCCATGAAGAATGCAGTAGAATAGGAACTTAGGATAGTGGAGAAATTAGTATAGGATGAATTGAGTCTTGCGCAGTTAATGTAAGGTTTTTTATGATGTAATGATGCTATGGTTAAGAGGGCATGAGCTAATATGAAGTTATGCGAGATCACAAGAAGTTTTAAGTTTTGCAGGTAAGTAGGAACAACTTTTTGGAAAGAAGCGGCAAAAGAATTGAATGCGATGTCAGAATATTGTGAGATTGAAAGGTTAAAATATTATGATGGTATTGTTTGATCATTAAGGTGAGTACAAGTGTTAAGGAGATCAAGCAGTAGTGATTGAGAGCAGTTTGCAAGGATTTGGTGAAAGAATTTTGTGTCGGATCTATGCAAAGCCCTAAATCATGGAATTAAGGTATTTTACTAAGAAAATATATCAGTCAGTTAGAGAATTTGTAGAAGATATGGATGTTTCATTGGTTCACAATATAAGAGATAATATCAGACCTAAGATTAAAAGGGAACTAGTAGAGCCCTTGGAAGAAGGCCCTAAATTAGCATTATCATCCATACCAGACAGAGTTTTACATTTAGAGAATGTTAGAAGCTATTTGGGATGTAAGCTTGAAACCCTTAGTGATAGTGATTTTACTAAAGAGTATGAGAAGCTTTACAATCAAGATATGTCATTGAAAGTAGGGTTTGAACATTTGAAGGACAACAAAATCATAAAGTATTCACTACAATATGAATTTGATGATGAAGAATGCACCAAGATAATTTTGAGCAGAATTCATAATGGAAAGTTTTGGTTAGATGATAGAGTGATAGATATAACAACAGACCTAATTTATGATGTAACTGGTTTGTCTAAATCTAGAGTTATACCATTGAATTAGAAGAACATGAGGAAAATAGTACTGGATAATACTAAGTCATCCTAAAATGGTAGAGGAATAATGATTAGTAAGATTCAGCAAGATGATGTTAGATACTTATGCAAGATCTTAACATCTAAGTTTTGTGCTAATTCTAGAGAAGATTAAAAGATCCCTCCCCAAAACATTTAAATCACATTTGAATGATAAACCCCTTCCAAAAATGTTTAAATCTAATTTAAACATAATCCCTCCTATTTACTAAATTCATTTGGTAAATAAAGTCCTCAACCAATTCCTCAAATAAATTAAACATTTATTTAAAAGCCTAAAAACCTAGATATTCGCTAAGAAAACTCTAGAACCTCTAGATTCTTCTAGAAATTCCTCAACCCTTATCCTAATCTTGGTCAATTCAACCCTTTTAAAGTCAATCCTTATCCCTTTGACTCAACCCCTAACCAAACCCTAAAATCTAACCCTCCTCCTAACCCAAGCCCTTCCCAAATCCTATAAATACCCCTCTCTTCCAAGAGCAAAAAGCAATTAGCCAGCTTTCATTCTCATACATTGTTATCATGCTAAATTCATTCTAGATCTTAGCTTTTTGATAATAATTGTTAGATTTCATGTTTTATAAATCATCTTAGCTTAGAATAATGGATTGAACTCATTTCTTTCAATATTTTCTTAGCATTCATGCATCATATCTAATCCCTTATAATGCATTAGAAGCAATCTCCTTGTGCTTAGATAACACACCCACATACCTCTCATTGAAGCAAATCAAACAGTGCTCTATAGCACTTGTTTTGGAAACAATCTTGAGGTGGCTTGGTTTTGTTTTAATGTCTTTGCTTTGAACTCATGAACATGTTTTTAACCTAATGTTTGAGTGTTTCAACCTTTCAAGACAGGTAACAGATTCGAAATTGTAGCCCACAAATATGATTATTTTCGGATCTGCATTTTATTTGTCAATTTTGGACATATTATTTTTAGATCTGGAAATTATTCTTCTCCAATTATATTATTTTCGGATCTGAAAATTATTCTTCTACATTTATATTATTTTCAGATCTGCATTTTATTTGTCATTTTTAAGCATATTTTTGTGCAAAAATTTGTGACCAAAACCTCTCTATTTTATGTCTAAATACAGTAGGCAAACACAACACTACGGTCCACCAAAGGACACTTTACATCAAGCATTAATCCCAAGGCATCTCATGAGCGCTCATAAGACTCTCCCTTTCAACTTCATATAAATAATTGTGCATTTTCCTATATAAAGTGTTGAAAGTTTTGTTGCACAATGCATGTGGGATAAATGTTTTGGTCGTAGCTATCACAGATTGCATTTTTGGTTTGGGAGACGATTTTCAAATGGGCATAACTCACTCATCTGAGCTCCATTTTTTATGCTTATTTTAATTTGGGGTAAAATTTTGCGCTCTTCCAGATCTTCAATTAGTTTTTGGTTTTGATGCACAAATTTTTTAGAAAATTTAGTTTTTCATAACTGTAGTTGAGCAATCCTCAATTTTGTAACTTCAGAGGCTCTGTTCAGGCTCATACAGACACATTTTTAGGTGCCGTTTTATTGAAAGTGTATAATTTTTTGAGTAATTTTTAGATTTTCTATCATATTGTAGCCTTATTTGGGCACAAATATGACTTTCGGATCTAGGTCCTTTTTGACCTTGTATGATCATTTTAATGCTTGGATTTTGATTTGATTTTAAGAAATATTGATTTGAGTCTGATTTGGCCTCATTGAGGTGGTTGTAAACATCAAAATCAGAAGTCCACTTTGGCCCATTTTGGCAAGTGGCAATTGTAAACATACTACATATAAAGTGCCAAAAACATCATCTCTCTATCTGTCTGTCTGTCTGTCTCTTGTTATCTTTCAGTTTTACATCATGGGTTCACCTAGATGTCCATTGTTAACTTCACACAATTATGCTATATGGAAAGATAAAGTATGGAGTAAACTAATCGAAAAAGGTTTAAATATTTATGTAAATGGTACAATTAAAGAAACCGTGGGTCCTAATGTGGATGATAATGCAAAAATTGATTGGCATATAAAAGACAATATGGCTTTAGGAATTATAAGGAGTTGTGTTCATGAAGATTTCTTCTTACATTTCTAGCTTTAAGGATTCCAAGGGTGCTTGGGATAAAATTGAAGATTTGTATGGTAAGGTGGATGAGGAAAAGGGGTTCACAATTGAGGATGATCTACTCCTCTTGGATCCTAGGAATTTTGACACAATTCAAGACTATGTCAACAAAGACAATGAGTTGAGAACACTACTTAAGGAAGGATGATAGGTTGATTCATCACATCTTGAAGAGACTACCTTCAGAATATGCAACTTTTATATCGAGTTACAATACTCACAAGTTGACCATGGGAGGTTCCTTCACTAAGCCTTCATTTGATGCATTTACAAAAATGTTGATGTTGGAACAATCAAAGTTGATGGATACATGGGTATTTTCAAGTCCTCAAAGTCCATGGCATTGGTGGCTAATAATGAGAACCAAATAAATCAAGGTGGAAAAATTTTCAACAACAAGAAGAAGTGGAAGCCAAAATCACAATCAAAGACACAACAATCTTCCTCCTTACAATAAGGCAATTCTTCTTCCAACAAGAAGGGAAACAACAACAAGAAGGATAAACTATTGTGTGCATATTGCAATAAACCAAATCATGATGAGCGTCATTGCAAGACTGAGAGAATTGATGAGTTGGAAAACTTACTCAAGAAGAAAAAAATAAATGTGCCAAATGCTTCCAAGGATTCATCTCCATCCACTTCAAAGGGAAAAGGACAAGCATTTATGGCAAGTTCAAGTTCTTTAAAGGATTGGATTCTTGACTTGGGTGTCACACATCACATGGGTGCTTCAAAGGGGCAATTTTCTTCATTGGAGCCATCTAAGGTACCTCACATATTTGTAGGGAATGATACACAAGTGGAAGTTGAAGGGAAAGGACCAGTTGAGATGGAAAATGGAGAGTTCAAATATGTTCTCTATGTTCCTAACCTTAGCACCAATCTCCTTTCAATTTACCAAATCACTAACTATGGAGGTTGAAATAAAGTTGAGTTCCTTCCTAATTTAGTCATGGTGCAAAATCTTAAGGATGATTCATTGGTTGTAGTGGGTAAAGCTAATCATGACACAATTCTTTATTCTTTCTCCCACTTTGTGCCTAAGTCTCCTTCACATGCCTTTTTGACACATACTCCATCATAAAGTAAATTATGGCATAAGCAGCTCGGACATCTTTATTTATGATATCTTCAACAACTTAGCTCAAAACAAATGGTCAAAGGTCTACCTACAATCAACTTTTCCAAGGGTGAGTGTTCAACTTGTTCAATGGATATGCATCTTGAAGAGAATTTTGAAAAAGGGAAGTCTTGGAGAGCATCATTTGTTCTTGAGTTGGTTCATAATGTACTAGTAGGCCCCTTTCCATTAACATCAGTCAACACGAGTCGCTATGTCCTCTCATTCATTGATGAGTTTTCCCGCATGGGTCTACTTTCTTGGTCACAAGAATGAAGTGTTTGATAATTTTCTAACCTTCAAGAGTCATTTTGAGAAACAATCAAGTAAATCCATCAAAGTTCTTCATGTAGACAATGAAAGAGGTTATGTGAACTCAAGACTTAGATACTTTTGTGAACTTGAGGGTATTGATCTTCAGATCTAGTTGCATTTAGTCCTCAGCAGAAGAGTTGCAAAAATGAAGATTAGAACTCTTAAGGAAATGGAAAGTTGCATGATTGAAGCCAAGTCTCTTGATCCATCACTTGTGGTAGAATCTATAAGCTGTGCCAATCACATCCTTAATATATCTCCTCATAATGACTTAGATGGAATGACTCCTTTTGAGGCATTGTGTAGAATAAAATTGATTGTGAAACACTTCAGAGTATTTGGTTGTCCAGCATGAAAAAACAAAACTTCACAAAAAATACAAGGCACCTCCACCAAGGCCTTGTACATTCATTGGATATGAAGAAAGTGTTAAGGCATATAGACTTATGGATCTTGAGACTCATGAGATTTTCATAGAGATGAATATTCACTTTGAGGAAAGTTCACCTAGCTTATCCTCTAATCCTCTCCATACTTCAGACATTGTGGAAACTGATAGTGACAACAATGGGAGTGATTCATATGGTTCATCTACCTCAACTCCTACATGCAAGATTACACATTTTCTTGGTAAGCTTAAGGTTGAGGATACTCCATCGTCTTCCACTAGACCTCATTGGGTTAGACAAATACTTGATTCAAGAGGTTCACTTGTGGGAGATCCTTTAGATAGTCACAGGACAAGGTCACAACATCAACACATTCCACATGCATATATTGCTACAGTGATAGGTCCATATGATTCAGTACAGTAGGGTATACCTTGTCTTCTAGTTATAGCTTCAGGGGATGGCTACTTGATAGCCATTGCAGGTTTGTTTATAGAATCCTACATTGCTAATATGGGATACATCATTGATGATATACATCTCTTTTATGGAGAAGATCCTTCTTTAGTTGTTGCAAGGGAACACTCTGAACCTCTTGTCCATTCTCTACATGATCAGTCTTTTGAGGTTGATGTGATTGTGGATCCTTATGCACAACAGTTGCAGTAGGTCTCTTTATCATTAGAGGATACACTTGGTTCTTTGGGACATGTTCTACATCCATCCTTGTTTGATCCTCACTTGTTCTTTTCAATAGTTTTGGAAGGGGCAGCCTTCGACATCGACACAAGGATGGTTGAGCAATTTTTAGACTTCATTCATCTTGAGGTTTCTTCCTACAGATTGGGGAGACATCTCATATACACCTATGGCTTTGTTTCTTCCTAAGGGGAGGAACGTTGTTCAACATTCATGGACCAACTTCTACATTCACGCTAAAGCAGTTATCACTGATGGGCATTTAACATTGAGGGGGGGCTACCATGTCTCGCTTCTTCTACTACTTCTCTCTTATGGGGGGGAAATTTTTCCTCATATGGGGTTTTGTCCTTCTCATACTTCTATATTGTATATACATGATATATGTCATAATGGGGGGTCTTGATTACTCCATCCATCCATGCTTCTTGTTTTTCATCTCTCTTTTTGGGGGACTATTTTTCCCATGAGGTTTTTCCTCTCTCTACTTTTATGAGAGATTGCATTGCATTTCTCTTTCATATTGTACATGGGTACCCAACATGGCCTAGTAGCCGAGACCCATCATGCATTTTCATATAGCATTGTGAGCTTAAGTGCATTCCCCTAAGTTGCACTTAAGGGGGGGTGTTGGTGTAATTAAGTATTTACTAAGTACACTTTACTTAAGTTTACTTAGGAAAATATATTTGCATATTAGTTTTCATTGAGACACTTAGGAGTTTACATTTCATTTTAGTATATGGGTAGGAGAAATTTAACTTTAGGTGGTGATAGTTGTCATCTCATACCTCTTTGTGTGTGAGATCCACCTTTAGTGCTCTTATCACATTATCATCCTCTCATTGTTGCACATGTTGCACATACTTTGATGCACAATGGAGGATGATCCACCTTTGGTGGACATGTGATTCCACCTAGTGTGTTTGATAGCTTATCATGTAGTCTTATTACATTGCCTATATATTTAGGCACTCCTACTTTTTATTTATTCATTATCATTTGATCATATTATCTTGTCTCTCTTATTTGTGTTATCTCCTGAGCTTCTAGATCTTGGCATTTTATTCTTTGCCTTAGGAAAATTATTACAATATACAATGTAATGCTTTTATTAAAATATAATGTCTCTAAAAATAGAAAAATGCTAAAAAAAATTAAGATATGCAAACTAGAACAAGAAAAAAAAATGGAGCCCAAGTAGACTAAACAAAATTAAATTAGGCACAAGTAAGTGAACTAAAGCTAGGCATGTATGTGCAACACGTGCTCAAATATACACATGAATATGCATGAGAATTTTCTTGAGGATGTGCACAATTATTTTATGTAACATTATCAAATGTGCATGATACAAAAATACTATGTAAGAAGCAACATAATGCATGCTCTAACATGAGTACCCTTGTGGTCTTTCAAAAATATATTGCAATATGTATGAAGATTCTAATAGTCACCTATTCATAGATGCTCTTACTTTAGGTTATTTTGTGCCTCTTGACGATTCACTAAATCTACCATACAACTATGATACAAATATTGTTGCTTCATCTTCTTCACCACTTGTATCATTAGCATTTTCCATAGTTTCGTCCTCATCACTCTTGTAATGCCCCTCCCATAGTCTGCTTTTCAATTTTATTGCCAAAATCTTTTAGGCCATTTCCATGTGTGTGTTATTAATTTCAGGGACATTTGAGGATTATGAATGTATGACTTTTTATCGAATAATCATGAATTAGATGTTTTTGGGTTATTTTCATGTTGAATAAATGCAAATGATGATGTTATTTATATGTCTTGGTTATTTTATTTTGATGATTCATAAGTTAGGATATCATCAATACTTATGGTTTTATTGACCCCATACTTGCATGTGTATGGTTGATGTGTATTTTTTATATTTCTTTTTGACGTGCTTGATGTGGTTGAGGGACGAAGTTGTAGTTACTTGCTTGCGAGATCCACACGATCGATGAATCTCCACCATTGCTTGTTTATATTATACATATATGTACATGTTTGTCTTTTATGCAAGTTTGCAGGTACCAGACATTGACTTCCCTGAATTGTCAGGATGAGCATGCCCTATCGCAAAACCTCAATATTAAGAGAGGGGAGATAACATACAAATCCAAATCCCAACCCCAACCATTGATTGTCCTAAATATTGGGCAAGTATCTGTTTCTACCCATTCGAATTCGTCAAGTGACGTGAATTCGTGAGCCCTTCCTTGGTGTCTGTTTCATATAGAGTTAGTCAATTTTTGGATTTTGGGAGTCGAGAGGATTTGTTTGTGTGAATTATTTGATTTAATTAATTAAGTTAGGAGTAAGTTTAAGATTTGAATATTTATATTTTATGAATATGGAAATATTTGATATAGAGAATATTTAATTATTAAGGGTAATTAAATACCTTTGTTAATTAAATGATTAAATTAAAAGATTTAAATTTAGAATTAAAGGGTTTAATTAATTATGAAATCCTATTATAAATTAAAGGGCATAGTTGATTTATTTAATATTTGATTTATTAGTTTGCATAGTTAATTATGCGCTAAAAGTATTTATTATTTAATTAAATAATTATATGCAATTTAAGTTGCACATTTGGTTTAAGTGAAAATTAGAATTAGAATTAAAGTTAAAAGTTGAGTTAGAGTTTTATTTAAAAGTGCATTATTTATTATTAAGTTATTTTATCATGCAACTAAGTAGAGAGAGAGAGTTGAGTTCTGCTTTTGGGTTTGCATGTTTTAGAAACCCTAGGAGGGATAGGTTTTCTTGATGTAGGGATTTTGGGCATTATTTGTAAGGAAACTCAGGTGCGGCAACAACTTCCTATACTAATCTCTAAAGGAAAGTATTGTGCAGATTCCTTTAAATCCTTACAATTTCAGATTTGTTAACTACTTTAACAATGATATTGCAGCCATATACCATGCATACAGAAAATAAAGAATGACGCAATGATTTACCCTAGGGAAACTTTTCGGTAAAAACCCCAACACTCCAAAACCTACACAGTGATTAATCAAAACTATTATAGTTTACAATACACTTGCAATGCAAGTTCTTTCAGAAGATTTCTTCAACTCTTGAAGACAAATCACGACAGCATAAAACGTTCCAACAATACACTTACTTCTCCTATCTTCGCAACCCTAAAAATGCTTATATCATGCACTTCTTTTTTTTAGGGAAACTTCCAAAGATAGCTGTATTAGGGTTTTGCCATTCTCTGAGAAAATAGGAACCCAAACCCCACGATTGGGGAAGAGTGTACAGTACTCAATTTTATCAGTTGCCACATGTCTTCACCTGTCATTGAATCTTTCAGACATAGCTCTTACGTGTCATAGGAATCCATCATAACCGTTTCAGCCATGATCTCCTTACACACAATTCAAGATGCCGACACATCAAGTGGAGTGACACATCAACATGCCAACTAGATATGTACACTCACACTTAATTACATTATTTGCAAGAAATACATTTTACAAAACAAATAATAAGAATAAGAATTATCCAAGGTTGAGACACCTTATTCCTAACATTATTTTCATTACGTCTATCAGGTTTTGGAGGAGCTCTAGAAGAATTGGAAGATTTTTGGGAAAACTTATTTTGGTGGGCATTGTTTTGTGATTGTTTGAAAACTTGGATTTTAAAGATTAGTTTGGATCTTTCTTGGCTTCAAATTTTCAGACGTTGACCATTAGTTAGGGTTTGAAACCCTCTTTATGTAGATTCTTCTTTTGAAAAGATTGTATACTTCATGTTTGGGATTGTTATGTGATTGATTTGAAATTGTCTTATGTTTTAATTCTGGGTTGTTGTTGTGAAAATTTGTATTAAATTGATGTTAGTTTGATTTGGTATTTTGTTTTGGGTGTTTTGAAAACCCTAGAATAAATCAGAGGAAATTGGGTGAGTTTTCTCAATTAGGGTATTTACCGAGGAAAATTGGTATCTTGTCTTCGATATGTTGCAAAAGGATTTAATTAGGAAGTGCATGTGAAATCAAATTCAATAGATATTAGTGCCTTTTTTTTTTGTCAAAACCCTAGTTTCCATATGAGAAAATCAATTTTATAAAAAAAGATGTATGTATTAATGTTTTGTATATATTGTGTGAAAGTTTGATGTTTAATCTATTATTTAATCTTAAAAAAAACAAATTTATCTGCTGCTCTGGTCCAAAATGTTTTCTGGTGTATTGTTCAAAAAAATTTTAAAAAGAAAATTTATATAAAAAATATATAAGAGGGGGTAGGGGTTTCACCCCCCCCTCCCCCCCAATAGCTTGGTTGCCGCACAATAGCTTATGCTATCGGCGATAGCTTGGCTGCTCACGACAGTCAAGTCTGCCACAAGTGGCAGCCATAGGGTGCGGTTGTAGCCCCCCCCCCCCGCCCCCCATGTATTATATTTTTTTTTTAAATTTAACATTTAATTTATTAAATTTAATTAATATTCATTTAAATTATTTTATTTTATATTTAGTTTAATTTAATTTTAAATTAGATTAATGAATATTTAATTTACTTTAGTATTTAAATTAGCTTGTTTAATATTTAACTTAGCATTTTATTTTGTTTGATTAATATTTTATTTAGTTTTAGGGTTGAATTTATTTAATAATGGTATTAATCAGTTGATATTATTAATTAATAGATGTTGTTAGTTTTGTGTTTAATTGCATGGCAAGAAACAAATAGTCAAACTGGTTATGTTTAAAATTAATTAGATTATTTAATAGTATTATTTTGTATTATTGATTGTTAATTAAAGTGCCATTGTTGGTTTAGATTTATTATTTTGTTGAAACATGTAGATGTTTTATTCTTGTATGGATAGTGAAATCTTTCGGGAAAGTTGCTAAACCAGAGGCTTTGGGAGGTGATTGATATTGCTTTGGGTTTTGTTTACATTCTGTCAAAGGACTATTTTAGAGATGCCATATTCATGGTTGCATATATGTTTTAAGTGTACTTTTTATGATGTTGTGATTTAGGGCCAGTGTGTGTGTGTTCTTGATGCCTTTCATGGATCAAGATTTGATCATAGCACTTTTTTTTGGAACCTATATGATTATTTATTGATTGTGAGCCTAGGGGAGGTTAAATAGGTGCATTTTAGGGGAGTGGCTTACAATAAGGGTCTGAGGCCCAAAGAGGCCAGTACCAGGGTAACCTATTATAAGTTGTTTAATAAGAGATAACCTAATAATAAAACTTGGGGATGCCATTAAATGTACAAGATTGATCATTGATGCCTCGCCTGTGCCTTGAGTGCTTATATAGGCTAAGAATGGGATTGAGATTATACCTAGAGAGTAGGTATGATTAGAATTCCTCATCTTCATGAGAGGGTATTCTGGTTCTGCATGGGTCATGTTAAGGGTTTGAGGTCTAGAGTGGCCAGTCCAGGGTAACTCAACCTGATAAACGCTTGAGGGTCCAAGGTCTAGAGAGACCAGTCCAGGGTAACTCAAGTAGTTGTCCATGTGATGACACTCCCATTGTCTATAGTCTAAGTCTCCTCCATAGTTTTTGCATTTGCCTCTGGTGGTGTATCTTTGTTGTCTCATTATTACCTAGTGGTCTATTTTGTTTTATTTGGTGATTGTATATGTGTTCAATATTATGGTATTTGGTGTTTTGGTACATGTTGGTTATTTGATGTTTATTTATCTTTAGTTGGTGGTACCTTGAGTTAGAAATCCTTTAGGACCTTGACCTAGTTATCTTTGATTGAGTTTGTTATCTGAGCGAGGTTTGTTGTTATCTCCTCAGCATGGTGGGAGTGGACCTTTGGTTCCATGAGGTCGGGTGGTAGTGTTTTATTTTACCATTTGAGATTTCGATGATTTTGTAGCGGTGTTGGAGGATGCTTGTTGATGTTACCTTCTTCTTATTCTTCATTGGAGGTTTTTTCATACGTATCTTTTGATGTTCATGATTATATCTTGTATCAGTGCTCCAGGTTGCAGATATTATATTTTATTTTGTATTTGATTATTGTGACATACCCTATGACTTGTGCAGAGGATGTTGTTTCATTATGTATACCTTATGATGTTGGATGTACTTGTTGTTTATATGAGTTAATTGTAATGATTCTTAATCTAAATATTTATTTTGTAATATGTAATTCTACGTCATGGGACCCTCGAGGATTGTTAACTGTAATTGAGTTGAGCATATGTACTTTTTTGTATCTCATGGTTGAATTTCTTCCGCATTGTTATCATCATTGTTTGTAAACAATTAAGAAAAAAATTATTCTATAAACTTAGTGACACATGTATTAGGTTAAGTTCTCCTGGGTTCCTTGGCGGGGCATTACAACTCTCATGTTCTCTCCTTTGAGAAAAATCTCTTCTAATTTTCTCTTGTAAAGCTTCAATTTTCCTTCTCAAGGCTCTAAAATCTTTACCTTGGGCATCATTATGAGGATTTATAGCTCCACTTATAACTCTATCTTTACTCCAACCACATGGGGCTCCTCTTACATACATTTTTCTCAATATGCACAAGCTCAATCCTAGTGCAAATTGTCTCCTTCTAACAAATTTGTTTGCACACTCAAAATCTTTTAGCTCTGATACCAGTAATGTAAGGGGACAAAAACCTCCTCAATACCACCTAAAAAATAACTTCAAAACACTCAAACAATCTAATCTATAACAACAAATTAGATGGATTCAAACATCAAACTTAAGCAAACAAACTCATTAAAATTCTCATTGAAAGTGGAAATTATTTTACAAAACAACCAACCCAATGTATTGGCTTCTCAATGCAGCATTGAAAATCTAATTTGGGTTTGATCATAGATTTGAAACAATGGTGTTTTTGTAGAAAAAAATGGCTTTTAAAAAGCTAACCTTCCAACTCTCCTCTAAGATTGCACCTACAACCATATGGGTTGTTCCAACCCTCAAAACAAAACTACTTACAGGTCTTCCCACTTCCAAAATTTGAAATTTTTTTCATTTTTTTCCTAGACCCCCCCCCCCCCCCCCCCCCGAAAAAAAAAGAAGCTCTCACTCCAAAACTGTTGCTCTCCTACAATACTACACCCAACTCCTTTAAGAATGATTCCCAAAGTAACTTAAATGCACCAATCCACTCTCATAGGATCAATTTCAATTTCATTTTTGGATTTGCTAATTTTGGAGCCATTTTAAGACTCCACCCCATATAAGATGTGGTTATATGTTAAGGAAAAAAAATCATTCCACTTACGGGGGTCTAGATTTCTCACTCCTACAATTTAGTAGCCTTAAAGCATAGGTCAAAGCATATACACTCACAATCTAACACCTACACTCCTACAATTTATCAGTTTTAAAGAGATGGTTATTGCATACACACTCAAAATCTAATGCCTAGAGAAAGAAAATTTTATATTGAAATTTGAAGATTCCCCTAGTCCACATGAATAACATTAATAGCAAAAACTTGATGCACTAAGTCTCTTATTTTTATTGCCATCCTCTCTTATCAAAACCTTAAATTATGCAATTATTAATTAAAAAGGGAAAGAAAAAAACTCTTCCTTAGTACAATCAAATTGAAAGGATACATTTTTTATTGTAAAAATAATTTGATAAAATTAATTTTACATCTTGCATTCTGACAAGACTAATTCAGGCCATCTATACAAAAGTATTGTTATTATTATTGAAGTTGTGCTAGATTTATTGTACTAAAGTGCTAGAATTAAAAGCTAATAAACAAGGTGTCATAATAAGCATGGGGTGGCGCTTCTCTCACTAAATTCAGTAGGAATCCTTCATTCTTTCATGTTATGCCATTGTTATGCACTATCGTTCAAGTTATTTTAGGTTTGCTGTATGACACATATTTTGGCAGTAGGTAGGAGATACTACTTGTGTACATTGACATGGGTTTTAGAGACATAAAGGTGATACAAGAGGAAGAGGAAGAGTTTATGAAGGAGAACTGCAACCAACTTCCTGTGAACAAAATTGTAGGCAATTATGAAAATGTAGTGTTTTAAGACCTTTTAAAATTGGGTAAATGAAAAAATGGGTCTACATTGTATGTCATGTTTTTAAATTAAGTACTTTAGTTGGTCTTGTGGTAAGTGGGGTAATGCAAAACTGGGTATGTATCACTTTTAACAAGAGCTCCACTGCAGCATAGTTCCTGCCAAATGTTGGCAAAAGGGCAGGTATAGCATGATGTTTAGCAATTGGGTAGGCATAACATGATGTTTAGCAATTCTCTTGGGAGAAGTTTGCTTCTTTGTATCTCAACCCAATCAATGTTTAGGGCATTCACAAATTCAGATTACCAAATTGCTTAATTTATATTGCTATTTAATTGTGGACGTAGATTTTGTAGTGCTATGTAAATGTTTAGTAGAGAATTCAAATATTTTAGCAGAAATGGGAAACAAAAGGAGTAAGGGTTGGGTTAAGAAAAAATGGTTTTAACATCTTAGGAATTTCAAATGCTTTTGGCTTTTGAATTTTGAATATATATGCAGAAATTAATAGAATTTAAATATCCCAATACAAACACATAGCTATATCATGATTAGATTGTACTCTTAAGACCTTTTTTAACATAAGTAGGTTGTTATGACTGGAAAATGTCACATAACTATTGAAAGAAATTAGAGGATACCTAGAAATAAAACGTAAATAGATAATCTACCAAACATTTCAAATTTCAGTAGAAGATGGGGAAAGGAAGTATGTCTCAATATAAGTATGCAGACAACAAGTCAAAAGGATTTGTTAGGGATATATAAGTGAATGATTAATGGTTATTGTTTTTGTTGCTAATTTTGCCAACCATTTGTTTAAGGCTAGTAACGATCTAAGGAAAGTTGGTTTATTAATAAGACACAATTTTCAGACTATCTCTGTTGGAATCATTTGTCATTGCACCAAAAGCTCGAACTATCAATGCCCGATACAAATGTCAGATTTAACTCGATCCACGGGAGGCGGTTAAGCCATGTCACGAATCTCCAAAGAGGTGCTGACCACCAAGTCAACAATCTCAAGTAGCCTCGATTATCTTGAATTTTAATGAATTTTTTTATCATTTTTTATTTAACAATTTAAGAATCTAGAACTTAAACCACCGTTTATGTAAATATGCACCAGTATGAACAATATTACTATTTCTTGTCAAATTACGAACTTGTCCTTTTTGGGCATGTCACAAAATTCTGGTATAGGTTTAATATTTGGTCCTTGCATATCCAAAATCAAAAAAATGAAAGCAAGGCTTACCTTCTAATTCTTGTGTAGATTCTAGAATTTTCCTAAAGAGATTCTTTGAATATCCACAAATTGAAATCAACAACCCTTAAGCATCAAACTAAAAATGAGTGCCCATGTTGCGTTTGTATAATTGTTTCATTCAACTTCAACTTGTTTTGAATCTAAAATCTCTTGGCTTGAACTTGTTTAGGATAGGTGCTGATTTGTGAACTTATGAATTTTGTTATCGTTTTCCATTTAATGGTCGTTTGCCTTTTTGTGACATTGTTTCTCTTTCAAATACTAGTTTCTTTTAGGCATTTTTTGACATTCTTTTTATGTTTCCTAAGAATGGTTGATATTCATTATACATCATTAAAATAGTTTAGGCTTTCAACAGTGCCTTGTAGCTTTGCATATGTTCCTATATCCTATCAGGCCAAGAACTTTGTGAAGTAATTCCTAAATGGTAGTGAACTTGTCCATGTATCTCAATGTTAAGTTTACTTGGATTTAGATTTTTTGTCCAAACCAAATATCTTATTCGAATAGCATTGATAAACATACAATTGTAATTGTTAAGGCACTCATAGAACTTTGCTCTGAAAAATCATATCTATTATCTGTTTGTTTTAAAAATCAATATGTAATTACTACTTAAATTGATTTGTGTGTTGAATTAGACAGTAAGAATGTAATTGAAATGACTTCATTGGAAATTGTGTAATTTGTCTGCAATAATTGAGAATATTGATGCCATGGTAAAAATTGGTAAAAATAAGAGCAATCCAACTCTTGTTGAACATTCTGTAATCATCTCAGAAAGATGAGATATCACTAAGAAAGGAAAGAGAAATAGTGTTGTAAAAAGCTACTCTCCAGACATTGGAAACCGATGATCCCTTCATCTTTAACCAGTGGGAAACCTTTGAAAAGATAGTGACAAAGATACACTTTCAAGGTCCAAATTCATGATAGATACAAATATTTTTTATTTTTAAAAATTTGATAAGAACAAAATTGAAATGACATATTACGAATTGTTTAAACTCTTTGGTGCCGAAAATGTTAAATATCTTGTCAGAATTATAATATAAATGAAAGAATTGTAGTATGTATGAAGACGGATTATACTATTTAGATCATTAAATGTTTCTGTAAAATAAAGGTTAAAATGTTCATAACTAAATACTTTCAACTATAATCATTATAACAAGAAAAACTTAGATCATTAAATGTTTCTATAAAGTAAAAGTAAAAAGATTAAACTAGATCCTTATAAAAAGGAAAATTTTATAACTTTCTTGCCTAGGAAAATACATATAGGTGCATACAGACTAGAAGATTAATACCCAAAATCATGAGACTTCAAAACATGGTTTAATTTCCATGTGTTACAAGTGAGAATACAATAATAATATAGGAAAATAAAAATGGAATGATATGGAAGACTAAGAACTGGAAAATGAGTCTAATTGATAACGAATATTAAAAAATCTGACAGCTAAGGAAAGGAAAGAAGACTTGTGTATCTTTTGATTTTTGGTTGTTTCACTTGTGCCCCCTACTCCTACAAAGATGTTGCTGGAATGGGTGTTGGTGAAACTATCTTTAGAAATGAATGCATTTGTTGTTGTTGTGGATGACACCAATATTGGGTAGAGTCAGGCCTGGAATTTAACAACTTCACCCCTAACTGTTATATGATTTTTTTTTATGACGGTTTAGATATTTTAATGTCCTTCATTTTATGTTTTAAGAAAATAATTGATTGTCAATTTTTCTATCATATACGATTCAAAAGTGCAAAAATGACCAATACGGCCATCAAATTCTAGCCTTGGGTAGAGTAAGTAGAGTAGTTATCAAACAAAAATAGAAAACTAAATTAGACAACTTTAATAGACAAAATAGATAAAAACAAAACCATTTTTCCATTTCAAACTTGTACTTGCATGTACAGGTATTGATAGGATGCCATGGGGTGAATTCTATGATTGTGGAATGGTTAGGGCTGGAATTAGAGCCCATATTCCGGAATTAGATTTCTGGATAATATCAATTTCATGTTTGTGTCCATCCAACAAATTGGAATTGGAATTGGAATTTTGAATTCCAATTTTGCCCCAAAAATGGACATTTCATCTTCCACTTGAAAAGGTGGAATTAGAATTTGACCACCAAATTCTACTTTTCAAATGCCTATTTTGAAAAGTTCGTCAAATCTGCATGCATGTAAAATTTTGTTTGACGTCCACTGGGGCATTTTCATCGCCACACATTTTCACCGTTGGTAGCTGTTCTTTCCTTTGGGCAAAAATTTGCGAGGGCTTGCATGGCATGAACTTGCATTTGAAGGTTCACAATATAATCTGCCGTTTCCTGGAAAAGAAGATCCATATTTTTCATCTCCCTTCCACTTGGAACAAGCCTCTGCAAAGCCGTAACCTTCCTTTCAACTGGACTGACATTTTTGGTGTCCAGATTAAAAACCCTAATCTGACGGGCAATAGCCAAGTCGCCATGCTTTTTGACAGGCTTTGCCCTGGATCTGACGGATTTCAAGGCCTGCTTCATGTTCTTTCTGTGAAGGCGGAGGTTCAGGGCTCGACTCCACTTAGAGACTTTTTTTGCAGGGATTTTTTCTTTAATGTTTGCACATTGTTTAAACCAACTGTCAGATTGTAGTTCGACGACATTATTTAATGAAACAAATAAACTATTTTACCCCGATTATGTTGTGTACTGTATGTTTCTATTGTTTTTAGATGATATCTTCAACCCTTGATCTGCAATGATGGCAGGTTGAAGAATAGAATTAGTTTAAATTTCAAAATTCCAATTTTGTCTTCAAACGTGGAAAATACATCTTCTCAGTCATCTTTTGGGTGAACCAAACGGTTGCAACACATATTCCGAAAATCGTTTCGAAGATATGTATCTTCCAGAATTGCAACATCTTCCATAATTGACTATATCTAGCATTTGGTATTCCAGCACCCAAATGGGCCCTTAGGGAATTGGGAATATATCTTTGAAGGGCATAATTTTGAGCCAAATGTGCCGCAATATTGGGGAGAAAACTTGAGGGCATGTTTTATTCCTTGTAATGACAAGGATGTTTACTGGTTCACAAACCAGACATGACAACATGATGGTACAATACTGTGCCATCTATGACCCTTTGGCTTTTTTCTGGGTACTAAGTAGAGGCAAACACTTTGATGTGTTCTCTTTGAGATAATTTGACAAGCATTCAAGTTCATGAACTAGAGTTGTGATAGTAGTTGCTACTCTAAGTTACATTTTTTTTCGTTTTCGTTAAAATGACAATACAAAGCCTAATTAGTTTAATGTACCGAAAATTCAAATATTTTGCAGGATCCAAAGAGAATTTTGGCATTTCTAGTGGAGAAAATTGGAAATTTTCCAGAGCCAATGGCAGATATGGTAAAGAAGTCTCAGATAGACATTGTAAGATTAGCCCAACTGAGCTTAAGACGTCCTTGACAAGTGTTACTAGGACAATTGAGCAAGAGAAATGTGTGTGTTGTAGAAGATGCAATGTGCCCTATGATTCCAGACTTGGGCCAAGGTGGTGGTGCTACACTAGAGATGTGGCGGTGCTTGGAAGGTGCCTTGGAAAAGCAATGACTGCAACAAATGGTTTAGAAGATGACAAAAAGATACAAAAGGATATAAGCTTTAAATAAGTTTGTGGAGGAGAGGAGATGCAGAGCATTTGGGCTAATAAATGGAGCATACTTTACAGGCATTGTGCAACAAGGGTATGAGGGCATTCTAATGAGATTCCTGCGAGACAAGTTTTTGGGTAGAAAGTTATCAGATAACATTTTGAATCAGGTAGATTTTGACTGTGGAGAACTTGGGGTAAACTAAGTGAGTGACAAAATGAATCACAGGCTCTGCAACTGCAAAGGTGGTCCATGAAGCTATAGATGACAACATGATAGAAGCAACATTAAAAAAGTTTGTGGAGGAGAGGAGATGGACAGTGTTCAAGCTGATAAGTGGAGCATACTTGACAGGCATCATGCAACAAGGATATGAGGAGCTTCTAATGAGATTTCTATAAGATAAATTTTTGGTATGAACCACAGACCTTGCAACTGCAAAGGTATCCTATGCAATTATAGAGTAAATCTCACACCAACCTACACCCTCAATCACCCTATATATTAAAATCTTTGGTTTTGATACTAGATAACTCTACTCTTTCCTGATTCACAATGGGAGTAGAGAGAGATAGAGGGGAAAAATAGTTGCAGTTTTAGAAAAACTGCTAAAGCAAAAATAACATTTTCACAACGGGCAGAATCCTAAAGGTGGATTTACAAACAATCATTCATGACATAACCGAAATGCGCATTTCTTGGTGACTGATTTTTACCAAGAAATGCAACAGGTAATAAATACTCCAATCCTTACTATGCAACTTCTACATTGCATACATTGAAAATAAAATTTATGAAATGAATCCTGCAGTTTGATTGGTCAAAAAATTAAACATTAATCACCAAAGTGAAGAGCCCTTCACAATAGTTCTCTGCCATGGCATGAACTAAAAATTGAGTAGTCGAGGTAATATGTCGTTAAACTGGGTCATTGCATAAGCGGGTATCTAGCGTTTTAAAGATTTTAAACAATTTAGAAGAGGATAGTTGAATAAATTTTGGTTTTGTATTCTTTATTACTATATGGTAAACGTTAGCAGATTATGGGCTGGCTTTCAAATGCATGGGGTAAGCTTGAAGCACATTTAAAAGCTTTTCAAGCTTGTTTACACTGAAATGCACACCATCATTATTACACCACAACTGCTAGTTGTATAAATTGAGTCAATACAAAGTGGTTGTTTTGCATTTGTTTATCTTAGGTGAGATTATGGGCTGGCTTTAACATTATCTGGGTAAGCTTGAAGAGTTTAAAGATCTTTAAACTTTGTTCATAGTGGAATGTAGGCTATAATTGTTACAATAGATTCTCCCTCATTCAAATTTTAGACTTATGGATGGCCTTGTTAGAGTTTTTGGCGGCATTATGAAACAGCTATCCCTTTTTCCCTTGCTTGACCACTTCGTATGTCTAGGGTGAGGCTTCCTTTGAGACCGTGTGGGTGAGCTTGAAGTGCATCCGTAAGGTTTTTTTTACTGTTGCACTGCAACGTTGCTGCATTGTCGGTTAGAGTTATGGGTAAGCCTTAAGAAATTGGTGATTTTTTTTTTGTTTTTGATTCTCTTCTATGCATTTTGTTTTGATTCAGGAATAGAATATTTTTTGAAGTTCAGTGGCCTAGAAGGACATAACAATGTGGATTGGGCCTATGAAATTTTTTTAATGTAAAATTCCCTTCTCTGCATTTCTGGAGATGGGTTTGAGACCTTTTTCTGGGGTGTGGTTTCAACAAGAAGGTCCAGGGATTTACAAGTTGAGAATAAAATTGGGGTGAGAGGCGTTGATAAGCTGGACGCTAAATTTGAGTATGGAGTCCAATATGCTATGTTTGAATCCACCAGTGCTTTTTTTGAGGTTACCAGCATGTGTTGAAGGTGTTACAGAGGAAGGAAATGGAGAATCTTGTTTTTTTAAGGCATCTTGTGTTTCTAGAGACTGAGGTTGGGGTGCCAGGGTATTTGGTGTCAGGCAGTGGCAGCGGGCATAGTACTAGTAGGGTTGAGGAAGTGGGGAAATTGGCTGAAAGGGATAGTGAGATGGTTGCCAATGGTTGGGGAGACGAACAAATGTCTGTGAAAAATGAAGGAAATGACACTGATTGGGCTACATGGAGCAATGGGACTGTTGTTGAAGGGATTGATGCAGGTTGGGGACCATGGACCAATGGGAGTGCTAGTGATAGTTGCCGGGGAAGGGTAGAGACATCTGTGACGAATGAAGGAACATCTAGAGGTTGGAAAACATTGATCAAGAAGATTGCTGGTAATGATGGCTGGGGAGGGGAATCGACATCTGTCGCAAGAGAACTGGAGGATACAGATCAAGGTGGACAATCCGAGAAACGAGCAACTGGGGGAAATGAAAGGGCCAATGATGGTTGGGGAGGGAAATCGGATTCTATAAAAACTGAAGGAACAAACACAGTATGAGGTGTAGATGTTGAGAATTCTGTTTTGGGTAACGAGGATGCTAATTGAGATTGTGGTCAGGAGGCCAAACTTGCGGAAGGCAATGGTCCACATCTTGAAACAGAATTACCTGGGTTTCTCACTGCTGATATTGATGACAGTCAGAAGGCAGCAATCAGGCATGGACTCGCAAAGAAGCTGGCGATCATTCGGGGCCCAGCAGGGACTGGGAAAACATTTGTTGGTCTCTTCATAACAGAGCAATTACTTGCCAAGCGAAAGCTACATGTATGCTACACCAATAGGGCCTTAGACCAGTTCCTCGAAGGGATTTATAAGTATGAAACGAGCCTAGTTCGCCTTGGGACTGGAAGCAAGAGCCAGGTTTTGTAGCAATGTAGCCTAGAAAGGTTTCAGAGGAAATTCATAATTCAGCTTCCAAAGACTTTTGGTCGTGCAAATGCCAGGCTTAGGTGTATTAAAAAAAAGATGACTGATAAATTAAACTTTCTTGCGAAGTGTATGTATGCAGAGCATGTAACTAGGGAAGCTCTTGTTGTGGTTGCGAAAGAAGAACATGTGGACAGTTTATTTTTTGCAGTTATTGTCATGAGGATGACATTTACTAGTCATGGTTGGCTGGCAATGATAAGGTGCATCCTACTGCTTTCCCGCACTCAGTTGTGGAGTCTAAACTTGAAAATACCACCCAGAATCAATTATTGAATTTCAAAGATATTGAGGGTGATCCTGTAAGTATTGGTTTGTTTCTTGAGTATGGTAATATTGAGGATATATGGATTTTGGATGCCTCTTCTAGGAAGAAATCAGATGGGTATCGGTTGAGTGAAATTAAATTGCATGGGCAGAAAGCATTCAGGAATTTGGCTTCTGAATATGAATCTTTAATCAATGAAATGGCGGAGACAAAAAGAAAAATTCAACAATACGTATTAAGAAGTGCAAAAATCTTGGGCATGACCACTATTTTAGCAGCAAGGCTCTTTGATATATTGTATTCTATAAAACCACAGGTGATGATAGTAGAGCAAGCAGCAGAAATCTTGGATGGTCAGCTGTTAGCTTCCCTGAATCCTCACATTGAGCATCTAATTCTCATAGGAGATCACTTGCAACTCCAACCTTCTGTTGCCTTCTCGCAACTTGCCCTTAATTACAATTTTGATGTTTCATTGTTTGAACGATTGGTGATAAATGGTATAGAATACAAAACACTAGAAGTACAGAGGAGAATGAGGCCTGCAATTGTTTATCTTCTCTCGGATTTTTAGCCTACCGCTAGAGATCACAGATGTGTTACAACCAGAATTCTTGTTGCTCTGACTAGAGCTAGATTGGGACTATATATGTTTGGGATTGCAGAACTTCTTGCAGAGAAAAGTCAAATATGGGATCATATCATAGATCGTCTAAGTCAAAATGGATGGGTTGGAACTAGGCTGAAACTGTGTTGTCGTAATCATGAAGAGAAAGTATTTCGAGTTTGCACATTAAAAAACTCAAAGTCTGCCTTTTGTCATTTGAAATGTGAAGCTACTCTAAGATGTGGTCACAAATGCACACAAAATTGCCATTTGGGAGGTCATGACAACGTCAGCTGTTTTAGGAAATGTGGTAACATTCTTCCATGATGTTCACATGCTTGTATGAAGCAGTGCCATTTCGATTCAGATACATGTCATCCATGTCTTCAATGCAATCATTCCAAGTAATATTAGCATACTGTACACAATGGTTTCTTGTGCTCATTTAAAGTCACAAAGGAGGTAATTGGGTCACTTTTAGAGTGTTCAAAATTTCAATTCATTTAGGCTTATATGCCATTTGTATCTCTGCTTACATGGGTCACTCATCATTTGAAAATTTTGAATGCCATGTATACAGGGTTGAAGTCTTATGTAATGTAGTTGTTGCAATTAAACAGAAAGAGTAATTCACGTACTACTAGTGAATCTAGCATGGTCAAGCCTTAGGGCATGGTAATGTTTCTCAAACATTTCATTTGCAGCTGATTTCGAATGTCTACAGCATTATGCATTGCTGCTAGCGGGCATTAAAATGTTAGCTTCCCACATCTAACATCAATATATTAAAACTGCTCTTGCAGTAATCTAAGTAAAATGAATTGCTAAAAGTTGTTCTTGAACTTGCATACTTTATCGGTGTAACGGCTCTGCATCCTGCGGAATGTCAAAGTTGGTGAAGGCCCAATCCTTCCACTCTGTCTGCATTCTGAAGATGCTTTTACCATTTCTTCTCTCTTCTTTGACTGTGATGCTAAATATAGATTATTCAGAATATGTAAAAGATATATCATACAGAGCTGCTGTAATTTGAGACTGTATCAAGATAATAAAATGATATGCCCTGACTTGAAGAGTGGATGTAGTTTATACTGAACGAACCACTATAATCCCTGTGTTCTTGTTTGTGTATTTTGATGTTTTATTTCTCTGTTCTGTTTTGGTTCTTTAATTAGTTTTGGGTTTGCAATTTACTTTCAACAATTGGTATCAGAGCTGGTTAAGCTCATTCGATTTTTTAGAAATCGGTGAGGTTTTGCAGGTGCCATGGATGAAGCAGATAAATGGAAGATTGAAAAGTTTTCAGGGCAGAACTTTGGATTATGGAAAGTACAGATTGGATCTCTGCTTGTCAAGTAGGATTTGCAACTAGCGTTACTTGAAAAAGCAAAAGGAAAGGGTTCGATGTCGGATGAAGATTGGGAGAAGGTCGATCAGAAAGCAAAGACAATGATCATCTTATCTTTATCAAGTACTGTGCTCTTCAATGTTTCGACAAAGAATACAACGAAAGAGCTATGGGATAAGTTATCCTCATTATATAAGATAGCTTCAGCATCGAACAAAGTATTCATCATCAAGAAATTATATAATCTGAAAATGAAAGAAGGGGGAGTGATCACGAATCATCTCAATGAGTTCAATATTTTAGTTACTAAGCTGATTTCGGTTGGTATTGCATTAGATGATGAAATAAAGGCGATCTTATTATTATGCTCACTTCCGAACAGCTGGGAAGGAGTTGTAATGGTTGTGAGCACTTCAATTCCTCTTCCGGTGATGCTCTAATAGTTGTGAGCACAAGCAATAGAGGGAGAAGTCGTGAGAGAGGAAGAAATAACAATAATAACAACGGAAGAGGCAAATAGAGTCATCACTCGAAATCGAGAGGAAGAAATGGCACATGTTGGTTTTGTGAAAAATTTGGGCACACAAAGAAGCAATGTTGGAACTACAAAAGGGCTCAAAATAATGTTATTAATGCTGGTGTTAATGCTGCAACTGATGGAGCTTTGGTACTTGCAGCCAGCAACATAGATTCAGATTCGTGGGTTCTCGATTCCGATGCCTCTTTTCATGCAACTCCATGTCGGAGTGCTTTCACAAACTACAATGAAGGTATGTTTGGCAAAGTTTTTCTTGGGGATAATAAAGAATGTGATATAGTGGGAAAAGGGGATATTTTATTGTCGTTGAAAAATGGAAGCAAATGGATTTTAAAAGATGTTAGACATGTTCCTACACTCAAGCGTAATCTAATTTCTGTTAGTCAGTTATATACACAAGGCTGCAATGTTAGTTTTGATTTAGCTTCTTGGAAAGTGTCCAAAGGTCAATTGATTTTAGCAAAAGGGCAAAAAATTGGAGTTTATACACATTAGAGTGTAATGGTGAAGTGGGAGCAGCCATGATGGCTGCGGATAGCAATGCCGAACTTTGGCATAAGAGGCTCGGTCATATGAGCAAAACAGGTCTTGAAGTTATGCTTCGAAAAGACCAACTTTCGGGTCTAAAATCGGTGGATTTGACATTGTGTGAGCATTGCCTTTATGGCAAACAAAATCGCACCAGCTTCGTAAGGACACGTCATGAGAAGAAATCATCTCCATTGGAGCTCATTCATTCTGACGTTTTCGGTCCTACGGAGGTAACTTCTATCGGTGGTGCTAATTATTTTGTTACATTTCTTGATGATTGCACTCGCAAAGTTTGGGTTTATATGTTGAATAAGAAATCAGAAGTTTTTTCAAAATTTAAAAGCTTTAAGGCTAAGGTGGAAAATCAGATTGGAAGAAAAATAAAATGTTTACTAACGGACAATGGTGGTGAGTTTTGCTCTTTGGAGTTTGATCAATTTTGTGCAGATCACAGTATTCAGAGGATTAAAACAGTCCCGTATACACCTCAAGAAAATGGTGCAGTAGAGAGGTTGAACATAACTATTTTGGAAAGAGCTCGGTGTATGTTGTCTAATGCCGATTTGGGGAAGGAATTTTGGGCAGAGGCATGTAATACAACGGTTTATTTAATAAACTGAGCTCCTTCTTCACGTCTTGATTTTGACATTCCAGAAGAGAGGTGGGCTGGTAAGAGGATTTCATTTTCTCATCTGCGTGTTTTTGGATGTGATGCATACACTCATATTAATAAGGAGCAGAGAACGAAGTTGGATTTCAAATCCAAGAGATGCATTTTTTGGGGGTATGGTGTGGATGAGTTTGGCTATCGTCTATGGGATTCAATCACTAAGAAAGTGATACAGAGCAAGGATGTAGTATTTAATGAGAAAGCATTCTCAGGTTTGCACAATTAGAAGTCTAATTCTGATGATTTTATTAAATTTGATTTAGCAGATAATGGCAATACTCAAATACATTAAACTCCCCGTGTTACTTTCCATCCCTCTACTACACCTATCCCCCCAGGAAATGTAAGTCCACACTCTATCATTACTCCAATGCCAGTTCAAATGGTCACGCAACCTGTCATTGTTTCTACATTGCCATTTTCACCAAATTCCACCGAGACTTCAATAAACTCTATGCAGCCTTTGCAAACTCTGTTTCCCACGCCCCTTCAATAGTCATTGCCCACGCAAGCTATTGGAGCTGCTGCAGGTTCAAATCCCTCTACCTTATTCCCCACACAACCCATGCCAGCTCCCTCCACGTTGCCTCTTCCCACACCAAACACTTCTAAGTGGGATGTTTCCTGTTCCACACAGGAAGCACAGCTGTTAACGCCCCTGCCGCATTCTTCTTCTCTACCACGGGCAGAGCATATTTCAAATTGGGCACCCTCTCAACAGATTCATGGGGCCTCCACTGGTTTTCATGGGGCCTCCACTGGCTTCCATGGGGACTCCACTACTACCCGCGTGGACTCCACTACACATTGCATGGAGCCTCCCCTGCAATTTGAACGGTCAGCACGTGCCCAGACCAAGTAGCATACGCTATCGACCACACTTCATGCGGACAATCAAATACAAAGCTCTCAGTTTTTTAAATACCCACCCACAACAGAAACAAGATGGGAGACAGGGTGTCCTCCATGTGAGGCATGGTAGAATGTTATACATATGCCTGTTATTCTGAATGCAGAGGTTATTCAAAATGCAGAGGGTGTAAACACAAAAACTACTGTTGCTTCTGATGTTAATATTAATCAAAACATTAAGTTGAGGAGATCAACCAGAGAGAAGAAACGTCCAAAGAAATTTGATGATTATGAGTTGTTATTTTCTCTATGTTTTGATCAGGCAGAGCCACAAACCTACAAGCAAGCATGTACTGATGTTAATTCAGTGTTCTAGTTGGATGTAATGCGAGATGAAATGGAGTCTTTAAACATGAACCAAACCTGGGATTTGGTTTCTCTTCCACCAAATCATAAGGCTCTGAAGAATAAATGGGTCTATCACATAAAAGAGGAAGATGGAGGATGTAAGAGATACAGAGCCAGACTGGTAGTGAAGGGCTTCGCTCAACAGAAGGGTGTGGATTTCAATGAAATTTTTTCTCCAATGGTTAAAATGCAGACCATTCGTTTGGTGCTTGGTATGGCAGCAGCGTGGGATCTCAAGCTTGAGCAACTCAATGTCAAAACAATGTTCTTACATGGGGACATTGATGAAGAGCTCTATATGGAACAGCTGGAAGGCTTCGTCAAACAGAGGCAGGAGTATTTATTTTGCAGGTTAAAGAGAAGTCTCTATGGGCTGAAACAAGCTCCACGTCAATGGTACTTAAAGTTTGATAATTTCATGACTCAGCAAGGTTTTACTCGCTGCGAATCAGACCCATGTGTATACCTCAAAAGGCTTCAAACTAGTGAGTTTGTGATCTTATTATTGTATGTTGATGATATGTTGACTGTTGGTAACAGTATGCGAGTCATTCATGAGCTAAAAACACATTTGTCTCTTCATTTTGCCATGAAAGATTTAGGGGCAGTGAAGAGGATTCTTGGGATGGATATAATCTGAGATAGACATAGGAGAGAAATAAAGTTATCTCAAGAAAAATACATTCTTAAAGTTTTAGAGAAATTTAATATGACAAATTCAAAATCGGTTGCCACTCCTTTGGCTGATCATTTCTGATTGTCTTAAAAAATGTGTCCTTCTACTTAGGAAGAAAAACAAGAGATGGCTGGTATTCCTTATTCTTCAGTAGTTGGTAGTTTGATGTACGCCATGGTTAGCACATGTTCGGATATTGCCCAAGCAGTGGGAGTTGTGAGTGTTTTATGAGTAATCCTGGTAAAACTCATTGGCAAGCAGTCCAATGGACTCTTCGGTATTTGAGGGGCACTTCCTCTCATGTTTTATGTTTTAACAGTAAGGTCCCTTATATTTGCGGATATGCTGATTTTGATATGGATGGAGATTTAGATACAAGGAGATCAACAACAGGCTATGTCTTTACTTTTGTCGGAGCAGCGATTAGCTGGACTTCTTGAAAGCAACAAGTGGTTGCTCTTTCCTCCACCAAGGCTGAATACATTGCTCTCGCTGAGGGAGCTAAAGAGCTGATATGGTTACAGTGATTGTTTGGAGAGTTGGGATTTAAACAATCCACATTTACTTTATTTTCTGATAGCAACAACGCCATTCAATTGGCCAAAAATTCAACTTTCCACAGTCGTACAAAGCACATTGAAACCAGATTTCATTTTATCCGTCATGCTCTTGAAGAGGGAAGATTACATTTAGAGAAGATTGATACAAAGGTCAATTCGGCTGATGCGTTCACCAAGGTAGTACCTCGAGAGAAGTTTGAATTCTGTAGAGCTTCTCTCGGCATTGTGACGACATAGCCATAAGCACCAAGCTGGGGATATCGGGTTGCAGCTCACAGCGCAGAACGGATTGGACTTCAAGTGGGAGATTGTAATGGCTCTGCATCCTACAGAATGTCAGAGTTGGTGAAGGCCGAATCCTTCCACTCCGTCTCCATTCTGAAGATGCTTTTACTGTTTCTTCTCTCTTCTTTGACTACGATGCTGAATATAGATTATTCAGAATATGTAAAAGATATATCATACAGAGCTGCTGTAATTTGATACTGTATCAAGATAATAAAATGATATGCCCTGGCTTGAAGAGTGGATGTAGTTCATACTGAACGAACCACTATAATCCCTGTGTTCTTGTCTGTGTATTTTGATCTTTTATTTCTCTATTCTGTTTTGGTTCTTTAATTAGTTTTGGGTTTGCAATTTACTTTCAACAATCGGTAATTACCAATTGAAATAACCTACGATTGCAAAGAGCAATTGTTCTTCTTGCCATTGCAAATGGGATCTTAGCATCATTTTTGAAGATTGAATGATCACTTATCTGCAGGTTGACTAACAAATTGGTGGATTTTTTTTTATATCTATGAACTATGATTGATTTGCATCTCCGAGATTTGTGTTTAAGTTTATTTGAATTTGAAATAATTGCTAAACCAGGCATTTGAATGATGTGATGATTTTGTTTAGAACCTTAGAACATGAAGAAAGAAATTCGAGGTTATCAGTTAAAAAGAAGAGTGTAGGATGCCATTTTTTCTTATTTGATGGAAGATTAGGGTTACCGACTTCTGGCTAGTGTAAAAATCATGTCTTGCTCATATTGATTCTTTTTAAATTTCTTTAAAAAGAGGCATATCCAACTTTAAGCTATCCGGCTTTTTACAGGAATTATGTCTTTTTTTCACATTGATTGCATTTGAATTTCTTTTAAAAGAGGCATATCCAACTTTAAGCTAGTCTTCTTTCTATAGAAATTTTGTCTTTTTTTACATTGCTTGCATTTAAATTTCTTTGAAAATAGGTATATCCAACTTTAATCTTGCATTTTTTCTAAAATTGTTTTGCACTGAGACAATTTATTTATTTTTAATGTTAAAACATGGTTTATTTGGGTATATTTGTAAATTATAAACAAGCAGATAAAACTAATGAACATATTTAAGACAACAATAAAAATAAGGCAAAACACAACGCAACAAATTATATTGGTTCACCAAATCTGGCTACGTCCACTATCAAAGTAGGGAATATCTTTATTAACGTTTAACTAATACATTTGTCCATAGCTAATACACAACCATTTATAGAAATATATATAGCTAAATATATGAAAAGATGGGAGAAGGTGAAAGGTCATGACCATTGGGCTTCACATACCCAACAATCTCCCACTTGAAGTCCAATTGGAAAAGCCATGAAGAGTCCTTGCATTTCCACTTTTAATGTTACATCATAACCATTCCCATAGAAGATTTTAATTTTGTCAAACTTGGTTCACAGACACTACGAATTAACCTTCTCCAAATTTTGTCAGACTGAATACAATCTAACAATAAAATATCTTGCCTTACAAATTTTACAGGCGTAAACTCACCCATTAATCCATGATCAAGAATACCACTTTCTATAGATTCAAAATACATTCCTTCATCCAATGAATATTACATCTGATCATATTTACATAGCATCTGAACCAAATTGACAAAAACTCCCAACACAATGGGATTATTCTTGGTTTTCCAAGTAAGATATTTTGATGCTAAGATTCTAGCAACATTGTCGACCTTTAACTTCACTTTAGCCTTATGTGAATCCAAAATGTCTTTCTATGTGTCTTTCTCTTTATAGGTGGTTGTTTCTATGTTGTTGGTTAGCTATTTTTTTTGTAATGCTTCATCTTAGGAAGCTACTTGTCTGTTTGTGGTTGTAGATCCCTATCAAAATCTATTTGTAAAGGATTTTAGGGCCCCTTTAAAACATGTTTTCCCCTAATAATAAACAAAATAAATCACAATTGTGTAACATATTTCATTCTTAAAAATACATACTAATAATTTCTGCAACTAAAAGCTACTTTTCAATACTAAATACCTCTACATCTTAGGTATTATACAAGAAGAAAATATCAATTTTGGGATCAATAATTCAAATTTGAACATGCAATTAATTGTAATTTTTGAAGTATTTTTATAACTACATAATGTGGTTCAGGTCATCATTTACCCAGAAGATTATAGGGAGATAAGAGATAATGGTGGTCAACACAACTCTAATGAGGAGGTGATAAAACATCCCCTTCTCATTATAAAGGATAACAAGGTCTTCAAAGAAAGGAAGCAAAGCAAACCATCATCCCCAACTATGGAAGGCCCTCCTATTGGAGTTGATGAGAAAATAATTCACAGCTCCCAAGAACACCTGCATGCAAACACCTGTCACAGAAAGAGAGAGAGAAGAAGCAAGAAGTTATGGAGGCCTGAATGCATTGATCCACGAGAGAGAAGAAATCATTCTTGATGTGCAAAAATAAATGTTGCAATTCAATAATGAATAATATGTTACAATATGTTGTTATGAATACAAAGGAGATCAATCCTTATAAAAGGAGATCTAAAAACCTAAAAAGGTAAAACCTAGGTTGCACAATAATAATTAATAAAGCAATTAATTATTATATGGCTAAAGTTTAGCTTAAGAAGAAAGAGATAATAAGTGACTTAGTAATTAAATCAAACATGATTTAATTAATAAGAAAATACTTTATTACTCTAACACCCCCCTTAAGATAAACTTTGGGAGAAGCTAAAAATCTAGAAAGAACTACTGAAAGCAAATGGGTCCCGACAACAAAATACTTGATTAGGTACCCAAGTACAAAAGAGAGTCTCTGAAAAGAAAAGAAATAGAGAAAACTACATGGGAAAAACTCTACTCCAAAAAGAGACAAAGACTAGTCTGAAGGACTGAACAAGCCTCCAAAACTAGGAATGTTCCAGAAAATAGGAACAAGGATGAACATGTAGAACATCACTGAAGCAAGAAGCTGCAAACTCTGTCAAGTAATAATTGCTGATCTGAAGATCCTCCACTAAAATATGACCATGTAGAGAAGACTGTAATCTACATGAGTGCCCTCAAATGACACTACTCGAATCAGGAGGCAAGCAACTGAAGTCGAAGATATAGAATATTGTAATATGTACGAGTGCCCTCAAATGACACTATTCGAATCAAGAGGCAAACAAAGGCAAACACTTGAACTCAAAAATATAGATGGCATAAAAAACACCAAAGTCTGAAGAGTTGATCAATCAAAGCTGGAAGAGTGCATCCAAAAACAAGAAAGATAAGAGTGTCCATATGGTAAATGATCCATCTCACTAGAATGCATAGGTACCCAGCCACTGCATCCGTCTAGTACATAGAATCAAATATTGAATACATAGCTCACACTATCGAACCAAGGAAGCAGTAGAACCAACGATAGAAAACCCCCATAATGTTGACAAGAGAGTAAAGACAGGTACACTGAAAAGATCATCCAATATGAACTGCATGATATTAGGAACATCGAAGGTGCAGAGAGAGTACAATCACAAATAAAGATACCTGAGGCTAATGTTGTTGGAGGAACACTCGCATGACAAAAGTAGATGGAAAACAAAGGAAAACATCAAACTCCCCTAGCACTTTATAATGGAGTGCAAGTACATAGAGCACGAACATGTGCAAAATCCCATACATGCAATAGAATGACACTTTATCTCACTGTGTTTGCATAAAAGAATGCTACAATAGTGAAGTATACAACGACATCCAAATTTGACATGCCTTATATGGAAATAGGGGTTTTTGGGTGCTGTGAATTCAATGGTGAGGTTCATTTTGGCCCAAAGTGCATGAAAAAACTAGTGACCACCCTGGGATCCATGTCGGGGCTGGTTGCAAAATGTTTTTTGCCACAAATTCCAACTTTGTCCAAATTGGACAAATTTTATATGGATCTAGGGCTTTTTGGATGCTCTGAATGCAAATGTGAGGTCCGTTTGAAGCCAAGATGACCAAAAAGAGAGGTCCCTCGAGATCCAACAAAAAACCCTCTAAAACTACAAATCTGACGAACATGGTCAAATCTCTTAGGAAGAGTACAGGGGCAAACAAATCTGAAGCTTTGATACCATATTGGAGTTGATGATAAAAACAACTCACAACTCCCAAGAAAACCTGCATGAAAACACCTGTCACAGAAAGAGAGAGAAGAAGCAAGAAGCTATGTAGGCCTGAATGCATTGATCCATGAGAGAGAAGAAGTCATTCTTGATGCGCAAAAACAAAAGTTGCAATTCAATAATGAATAATCTGTTACAATCTATTTTTATGAATACAAAGGAGATCTAAAAACCTAAAAAGGTAAAACCTAAGTTGCAAAATAATAATTAATAAAGCAATTAATTATTATATGCCTAAATTTTAGCTTAAGCAGAAAGAGATAATAAGTGACTTAGCAATTAAATAAAAAATGATTTAATTAATAAGCAAACACTTTATTACTCTAACACCTCCTCCAATGGTAAATGAGGTCTACGTCGATCGTAACTTGTTGGAGTAAGTGAGAAGATCATAGGATTATATTTAGTAGTCTTGATAATAGCTATTAGTAAGTCCTAGAAATTTTGTGAAGGATATATAATGTAGACAGTTTTTTGGAAGGTTTTTGGATTTTTCTATTCCCAAAATATATACTGCTTCTGGATAGCTAAAGAAACAATATAATATGGATAAACATATAGTAATCAAATATTCTATAACTTTAGTTTTATAACAGTGTGTTGTATTCTAGACTAAAGTGTTTGGGTTTGGGTACAAAGCCCATTTTGTAAATAGAACACTGCTTTAGTTTTGGACATATCTTCAAGATATATGAAGCATTTTTTGGATGACGTGTAGCTAAAGTATTATCAATAGTACTAACAATATTATAAATACATGGTGGCCTTGTTTGTTTAAGCTTTTGATATGGTAGTTTCTTTGATATCTTGGAGTTATGCATGATCATGCATAACTCTAAAATATCAATGAAACTATCTTGTGCTCGTATTGATCTCATAGTGATTAGTCATAAGATAGTTAGACATGATTTAGTTATGATTTAGTCATAACATGATATGATTAGAAAAATGTAGATTGCAAATTGTTAACAATATTAATGGGGGACATGGGAGAAGTGGTATTTGTTTATAGCATATCAACTAGGCGAAAGCTGAGAAAGGATGAAAGAAGATAAATGTAATCTTCAACAAATTGGCGAGTATTTATTTTATAATCTATGGATTTTTTAATAAAATAAATTATGGTAGAATGTTGGTAGGTATTATCTGAATTAACTTATATGGATAATTAATCTATAGAATTTTTTGGCTTCGTGCCTTGTACTAATAAAAAAATGAATTAAGAATTTATTGTATTCTTATAAAATTGTAATGAAGATTTTATCAATTTTGTGTTAAATTATGTTAAAAGAAAAAATTACTATCAAAGTAGTTGATTGTGTTTTAACCACTCAAAAGATATTTCACCATAATATAACAAGGTTTAGATATTTCTCCAAAACTACCAAGAATCTCTCTTCTCTTAGAATGATGTCAAGGCTCAATCTTAACTCTCCAACATAGATTAGGTGATCTTTGACACAATTATAAAATCCATATTAGTTAATATGGTTCAAAAAAATTGGTATTAGATCTTGCAAACATTGGTGAATATACTAGAAGTGGTATCTAGGCATTATTATATTTTTCAAACTATAAGACTTAATAAGGGTATTAGAGGCCTTTTCCTCTTTTTCTCATAGCATCCATATTGAATCAAAGCTAGAATTACCAATCACTCATATAAGCTTGCCAACATTTGTTTCACATTATATGGTCAACAATATTGGAGCCTAAACCAACATACTTTGTTTGGTGTCTACTTTTTCAAGGTATCTCTACTAGTTCTAGAATGGCCCATTTAGGCATTCTCAAATCCTTGATGTCCTTTTTTTGGGCATCAAGAATCTCTCAAACATATCTTCCAATTTTGACCCAAAGCTCAAGATATTTGGTCCTAAATTCATGACTTCAACCCATTCAAAGTAGGGTAATTTTCCTAGCATATGTTCCTATTAGGGGATTGACCTTGCATCCCTCATAAATTCATTTAGAATGACATGCTTTTAAAGTGGAAATTATCTTTAGCATATAGAAGGATATAAATTATGCTATTTTTTAGATTGTTTTGTTGATCAACGATTTTCAATTTATATGCTAAAGCTATGATTTGTTCTAATGAGTTATTGTAGATTCAAGTGTAAGCTAACAAAGTTGCACTTGAGGTGGCTCACTTATAGGTTTTATTAGATCACTAGGTCATGTTCCATGAATTGTGGCTAGGGTTTTCTCTACTCCTTCCTCTTTATGAGGTAAATCTCATCTTCATAGGCGTTGTCATGATTGTGTCAATCAAGAGACTCATTTAGAAGTTTCTCTTCCACTTGTTCTTAGCAAGGTCGATTGCAACCTAGAAATGGGCACTTTTCCTCTTTGCTACCTACTAGTGGAGGATCCTTGGGCTAGCCAACCTCTAACAAATTTTCTAGTTGGTTGCCATCTCTCTTATCAGAGTGTCATCCAGTGAAGATAAATAAATAAAAAAATATTGATAATAACGATGGATGGGTTCCTCTTGTGATTATCTCAAAACCCATTAATATATGTGGTAAACTAGAAGATGTGTATCTCTTGCTCCTCCTTTTTCCTTTGTTTTAGCTGCCTAATGACTTTGTTTATGATTTATACTATTTTACTATAACTTTAATCATGTTTGAATTCTTGAAGTGACTTTTTTCCACCCATATTTTTTTAACACGTTTAACACTACTTTTTAGAAAAATAATTTAGAAATTATTCTTAAAAAAATAATTATCTTTTATGGTAAAATATTTTTTATTTAAATATAAATAAAATAAGTTTTAAAAAATTGGATTACGTAGATGATGAGATGATACCATTGTTTTTGTTAGCTATTCTCATAGAGAATATTCCTCACATTGTCCACCCATCGTTATCGTCGAGAGTCATGGATACAAAGTTGGTATTATTATTATTTCTAACGTTTAAATCCCGTTGAATTATGAAATCAAATAGCTGTCGGCGCGCAAACAAGTCAAAATTGGGGAAGAAACGAAGGCTTGAGAGGAAATAATGGTATTAAAAATATTGTTGAATTAGTTTTTTTTTATAATGGAAAATGAAATAAAACATTGCAAGCAAAACGCGATGATGCGTTTTATCGAAGAAATAAATGACTTAAAATATTGCGTCGAAGAAATTTCCAAACTCAGAGAAAGGAAAGTAGGAGGGCGTTTCCTCTCATACCTTGGACCACCCGTTCTTAAGATTTTATACGACTTGACTCATTCCGTGTTAGTTAAAAAAGGAGAAAAAATCAATTAGCACTTAAAATATTGTAATTTAAATTGTTTTTTTAAAACTCTGAAGAATTGAATTATACAAATATTAATTTTTAGAAGTTGAAGAAAATTGGTTTGCATTTTCCAGTATGACGTAATCGGCGTTAAATGAAATTCCATAAACTAGAAGACTTTTAGACATTTTTTTTAAATTACCTGTGCATCAGATTTGACAGGCGATCCGGTTTGCATTTCACACCTCTTTATAATTTAATCCTGGTGGAAACATTTTCTTGCTGGCTCTCACTATATATCAATGTGAACTGTGAAGGGTATTCCACAACCTACATTGAGAATCATTTCTGTTATGGCGCAATCTGCTGTAGGTATGAATAAGCGTTACCACTCTTTCTCTTGCTAAATTCTTTTCTCCGGCAAAGTCCATTTCCTGAACCTTCTGCATATTCCGCTTTTATAATATCTTGTGCATATTCCCTTTTCTAATGTCTTCCGCATATTCGATTCCTTGAATGGTCGATTTTCTTTACTACGAATGAAGATGCAAATAACCTTGCTTTGATATCCTCATGTGATCATATACAGGATTTGGACTTGCTCCCCAGATCAAGGGTCTAGGCGGTGGCGTGGATCGAAGATGGGTGGCGGTGGGCGAAGGAAAAAACAATGTCGGGCAGAGAAAACGGTACAAAGCCATACAAGCTGTCCTTCACAGTGGACGACTACGAGGGCTGCCGGCACTTAGATGCGCAAATCAGAATCAACGAGGTTGGCCCCGTGAAGAAACCCCTCGGCGAGAAGAAGAGCAACGATCACCAGATGCGGAAGACGAAGACCAGGTGGACGCACAACGAACTTCTAAAGCGCCCCTCGCCGATCCTCCGCCGCCTCATGCAGGCAGCTATTTTCCACAGCAGACTGGTTACCCTCCCTACATTAACCAGAGTGGTAATTACCCTTGCTCTGCCTATCCTCCGCAGCAGTACCCTCCCCAGCAGCTTTACCCTAATGTGGGCTATTATCCACCGTATCCTCACCCTCAGCAGTATCCTCCGCAACAGCTTTATCCACAGTATCATTACCCTGGTGTGGGCTATGCACAGTATCATAACCCTAGTCAAGTACAGTATCTTCCGCAACAGCCCTATCCGCCCCCTCCACGGCAGCCAACCAGGCCAACCATTGCAGATTTGGCGGCTTTACTCAACGCCGTAGCCAACGCACAGGATATCTTCAATGGCTTTTAGCCAGCGCCCTAGCGAAAACGCACGGAGAATAACGTCAATGGCTTCGATCTACTACTAGGGAGTGTCGATCGATGTGTTATTTGCAACTTTGTATCTCGTGTTACGGTGATATTGTGCTATTCTCATATTACGGGCCCTTGTGTTTTTCATTTCTTGTCGTATGGTTATATTTATACGAGTGTTTGTTTCTATTCATTTTTTGCTTTGTTAGAATTCATGATTTAGACTAGGAAGATATCTCTGTTTTGAAGGATGCATTGTCATAGTTCCTTTGAATGAGCTAATGTATTTATTATCATGCCCTTCACAAATCATTCAAAAATATAATCAAGCATTGCTGTATATTATTTGGTATAATAGTTTTATGTTTTATTTTTATTTTTTTACAATTCAATAAAGATATATAATTAAAGGCTCATAAAGAATATTGTTTTCAAAAAGTGATATATTTTTCCTTGCATTCTTTTTCGTAATGATTAATCAAACTCTAATCAAATAAAAAAATACAATGAATAGGTCCAACATCATAATCAAAATAAATAAACGAAATTCTCTCTTTTGAAGACAAAATCTCCCACATAAAATACTAAAAATTATATTATATTATATTTATCTTATTAAACTTATTGAATTTTTTCAATATAAGTTTATAAAGTTTTATACCTTATTCAATAAATATTTTGTCTTCATTTTTTGATAATTATTCACATGTACTTTAGCATATCTAGTTCCCTTTATTTTCAAAAATTTCTTTTTGCGCTTTCCTTCGAAAAAGGACTCATATCACTAAAAGTTTTTAGCTAATTAGAAAAATAAAAATCACTAATACTAGCACTTGCACCAACAAGGTGCAAGGCTTATGCCGATAGAAAATAATGTAAGATTTCATACAAATTAAGTAAAAGGTGTTGCATGTTTATCCCAAGACCCACTCCTTTCACACTCAGTCATTACTTTGTCAAACTTTTCTGCATCAAAGTCTAATATGCTCTTTCCCTTTACTTGTTCACCAAGTATTCCTGCATTGTTAAACATGGTATCTAATCTTCCATACTTGGAGACTGGTTTCCTTACAACCTCTGCTACATCCTCTTCTTTGCATACATTGCAGTGCATGTATGTTGCAACAAAAGATAAGGAAGATGAAATATTTTCTGTTGCATTGTATGTAATGTCTCCTACTACAACTTTTGCACCATCCTTTGCAAAGAGGCAGATTGTTTGCAAATAACTAAAGATTCAAATTATAGATACAAATATATATATTGGGTTCTAAAAGATAGGAACATAATCATGTTGAAGAAGATAAAATTACTTATCTTAAAAGTACAAGGAGAATGACAAAATCAGAACATAAAATACACTTAGCCAAAGATTAAAAAAAAAATTCTCAACTAAAATCAAAAGCTATATCATATTTTGTTGTTAAGTTTTAGGATGAACTTATAAATAGCTTTTCTCAAAGTATAATTACACAAGAAATACATGATTACCGTGAGATGAAAGGATGCGTCTATGTATACAATTGATATGTAGTGATGATCAATTAGTAGTCTTTGATCATCTTTGGATGCAATTCCCTTTCCAAGTTTATTGAAATCTAAAAAAATAAGGGATATCTTTTACCTTTTCTTGGCAACAAAATTGTTGAGCCTCTTCACCTTCTAACAAGAAAACTTATTTTGTAAGCAATACAATGCAGGTGTAGGTCCATTGTTCGTGAATGGTTTCAAACAACTGTGATTGGACTGCCTCTTTTATTTCACCCTTTATGAATCTTCCACAACAGATGCCTTAAAAATTTCTACACCTCTCTTTACTTTCTTGTGTAGGCTTTTCTCAAATTTCTACAATTTGGCTTTATAATTTCTTTTATAAATTGAAAAGAAGAATGTATGAATTTGACATATCCTATCTATTTGACTCTTGGCTGGGCAAGAGGAAAAGTATACAGACCAGAATTACCTTCTACACAAAGCTGTTTGCTGAATTTGTAGAGAAGGGCACAAATCCTGCAAGATCTTGCATTGTCACTGAGCTTCATCTCATGAACATGCGGCAAGCTACCAAACAACACCGGGGTAAGATCGGTGAACCTTTTATTGTCTTGGCCAAGAAAGTTGAGCTCTTTCCTGGCACCAATGGACTCTGATATTTTTCCCACCAGTCCTGCGGAAGAAAGTCCCAAGTTTCTCAACTTCAACCTCTGAAAACCCCACACATCTGGCAAAGCTCCTCCGAGCGGATTCTCACTGGGCAAAATTTGGCAATTTGGCTAGAAATGAGGGCACTTTGTTGAGAGTTTATTATGGCTCAAATCCAAAATTTTAGGGTTTTCAGTTACGTTAAACTGAGAGAACTGTCAATATCTCAAATTATGCAACAACCCACTTTGGTCTAATGGAGTATATGTTCCCAACATTATTCTTTTTCATCGAGGTTTCCCACACAAACCACACCTACTCCTCTACCGTACTTCGGAGTCTCTTACTTTTCCTCTTTAATCTTTCTATAACTCCCCCGTTTCTCTCTACGCCACAAAGTTGAGCACCTCTGCATCACCCCTGCTTCCATTTCTTTCCTCTGCCTCTATTTTCAATTGAATCAGATTCCATGGCTTGCAGAAGCAGCTCTCGAGTTTATTGTAGTATATATAGTCCCAGGGCTGAGTGCAGGCGCAGATTTAGTTTGACCTGTTCAGGATCCAGTGCCCGTAATTGAACCACGAGGGGTAAAGGAGCAAGTAGCAGATACAAAGGCTATGAAAGTTGGCCGAGTAGACACCTTACGTGCATGAGAGATTGAAATTTGAACATGCTCCTCCATGATCTCGCCTATAGAAGGGTAGGGCAAGTTTAATTCTACTTCTCATCAATCAGAGATTGAGATTGCAAATGCTTTTCATGGCCTTGCACCACCATTTCCTCCTGCATCTGCATCTACTTCTGCTACATCACCATTGCAGAAGTTGGTCTACGATGTTTTTATTAATCACAGGCCATGACATGTTCCAAAGCCTCAGCCCAGGCTTTTACCAAATTTTTACAATAATATAAATCTGTTGATCTCTATTTCGTCAAGAATTTGAGAGCAAAGAATTATGCAAGCATTTCATATAATTCTGTAGGCTCTCCTAACATGTTCGGTGGAAGCAGGTATGCATTTGACCATTGTAGAGACCGTTGCTCAACATTCATAACTACACAAAAATGATACAATCATCCCACCATTACCCATCCAATCTTCATTTTCATTCGTACCAACTAGCCCAAAAACACAGAAAAACACAACTGTGATCCAAATATGATTTTCATTCCATTGCTAAACAAAGCTGCCCAAAAGTTTGGCCTTCTTCGGGTTAAGCTCATGCTCTGCTTCTAAATTCGGAATGGTTCGGAACAGACGGCGGGCCCATAGAACTATCTTAACCGTTCAGGAATAATTTATTCTGACAGACGGAAAAAGTAGGACGGAAGTTTTTTTCAATATCAGACAATTTTGTCAATAAACTATGCCCATAATAAAAAAGCCTATCGACTTAATTAACTATTAGAAATATAATATAAACATAATAAAAATAATTATTTTCCAATTTTTATCCTTCCCAACTTGTCGGGGACAGACACATTTTATTTCGTATGAGGCAAAGTGCTTTTAGGAAACAAGCAACAACAGACTGTTGTAGGATATAAACCTCATAACGTGATATGCATTTTATTTCATGCATGGTTGATTTTTCTGAAAAGGAAGTTTTCTCGCAGAAGTGACAAGAAACTGTTGTAGGATATAAACTTAATAAATATAATTATTTCAGGACTTTTATCCTTCCCAACTTCTTTGGGCAAACGCAATATATCTCATGCATGGTTAATTTTTCTTGAAGCGAAATTGCTGGCAGTCTCCTGAGTACAAGTGATGAGGAATGTTGGTCATGTGAGATATGTGAATGCATTGATGCATTTTAGGAACTAGCTAGTTGTTGCCTTTTCACTGCAATATTTTTTTTAATTGACTTTTTCTCCTTTTAACCTAAAAAATATGATCGCCGAATTCATTTAATACTTAGAATTGAAATCTCAATCAACCATTGAGTAAGGAAATTATTTGTTAACCATGATAATTAGTTGAGTCGATCCTTATCTTCTGAAGGGTTGTCCAGGGTATGAGAGGAAACATTATCGTACCTTCATTTTGCTTACAATATTTTATATCATTTTCTTTTATAAAAGAATCATTTTACAATATTTTTAATACCATTATTTGGAACTACTCGCTCTGGATCTTGATATGCATCTGCACTTGCTACCTTCACCTCATCTACCGTTGCGGAATTCTACACCTGCTGCTAGAACTGGCTCTTCCTCTATAGCAGCCTCTCTAATCTTTACTCTATAATACAATAACATTTATAATTTTCACCTAACCTTAACCCAATTCACATTCGTAAATGAAACTTTGATATATGATAAAAAAACTCATCTGTAAAAGAAATTATATCCTTAATGAGCCTCATTATATTCAATATATTTCCAAATTTCATAGATTCTTTACACAATTTCTATTTATGAAGATCAGGCTCAAGCTCTACCCATAGAAATAATCTTACTGGGAACGAGTATTGTCCTATAAGGGCTTACTAGGGTTTATCTGTGGCATTGTTTTTCTCTTTCTATTTAAAAAGAGAAACCCTTAATCCAACATTCTAGCTACTTACAAGGTAACAAAATGCCCTCTTTTTATCATCATTTTATGACTGCATTACTTTTCCTTTGATTATTATTTTTGGCTTCATGTAAAATAAGATCCCATTTGACTATATTGTGGTTATATGAATACTGGCAAGGTTTATGCATTTATGAATTTTTTTATTTTGTTTCATCCGTACAACTGACTTGAGTAAAATTAGGGTTCAAACTTTTGTGCTTGCTTGTTTAGCTTAGATATCGTATGCATCTTTAGTAAAATCAATGTATTTTCCAACCTTTAGTAGGCTTCAAACTTGGGCCTCTTTAACTGAAAAAAATGTATTGCCAGTAATTTTTTGAAATTCTGATATATTCTACTACTATATGTAGTGGAGTTGAGTTTTCTGTCAATAGGCTCAAGCTTTGCCCTACCATTATGTTATTTTTTATACTGACTTTAGTAAAATCATGGTTTTAGATATCGCCTGTAGCTTTAGTAAAATCAATATATTTTAAAAAAGCTTCTTTTATGATACAGTTGAACTAACTGATCTCTATTGAATCAAATCTCAATCATATGAGAGTAGACGAAGTAAAATTTGGTCTAGTCAATTATGCTAGAAACCCAAAACTATCAACTCATCGTTGCATGAAAAAAAAAAAACATGCAATTGAAAGTAATATTAAAAGAAAATTTTGGAACATTTTTAAAAAATTTGAAAGGTGTTTAATGTTTAGACGTTTCAAACATTTGATGTTTAGATATTCTGGTGGTTTCAAACATTTGAGCATTTTTGAAACTATAAATGAATAAAACAATAAACCCCAGTTGCTAATAATATTCCCTTGCTAATGTACATCACAATTACTTATAAGCTTTTTCTAAGCTCCTATTGAGTGGAACACCATGCTTGCAGTTTTCATTATCTGATATTGCCAACTAAAGACTAAGGTATTTTCATTTGACAACTAAAAATATCCAATTTCATTTAATTATGAGGTAGCTTTAAAATGTGTGTTCAAAAAGATTCTTCTATATAATTGTGTGTGCCTATTCTATTGTAGATTTCTACGTACGTCCATCCTACAAATCATATACATAATTTGTCCCTTTAGATTTCATACTTGTTAGATTTAAGTCTTTGATGCATTCATTTCATTTTCGTGTTATAGATCAAATACCTTAATATGAGAAAGAGATGAAATTAATTTAAAATGACCCTTCATTAAAAATCCTAATTCTAAGCATAATCCTAACCATAGTATAAATCCTAAGCCTAACCATTATTTGAACTCTAACATTAATGCTAATCCTAATCTTGAACTTAAATCTAACATAACTATTATTCTATCATAACCATAATAATCCCACTTGTAACCATTATATCATCCTAATCATAATTCTAATCTTAATCCCTACCCTAACACTAACTTTGATGTAAACCTGAAACATAATCGTAACCATAACACAAAATTCTAATGCTAACAAAAAATCTAATGTTAACATTTAACCTTAATGTTCAATCCTAATTGTAAGTGTAATCCTAACGAAAAGTCTAAACCCTAACCCTAGTTCTATAATCATACTCATTAAATGCTAAATCATAATCATAAATGCTAAAACCTAATCATAAATGGTAAACCATAAACTTGATTCTATACCTAACCATGATATGAATGCTAACCCTAACCCTAATTATACTAATTTATTCAACTCATACCACCAAACCCTAACCCTAATATTAATCCTAACCATAATCATAAACTTAAATCAAATCCTCACCATAATGCTAATCTTAACCTTAATCCTAACCTTGACCCTAACCCTAACCCAAACCATCACCCTAACCAAATCTAAACCTTTACACTTAATCTAATTCTGATTCTAATCCCAACCATATTAGTAATTACTTGATCCTACTCTTAACATTGACCAACACCCTATTCCTAACCTGAAACCTATTATAATTACAATCCAAACCCTAACCCTAACCATAATAATAAATCTAAACCAAACTCTAACCCTAATGATAACCATAACCATGATATAAGTTGTACCCCTAATGGTAACCCTAATCATGATATAAATTGTAACTCTAAATGCTAACCTTAACCCTAATTATGTTAATTTATCTAACTTATGACACTAAACCCTAATCCTAATATTAATCTTTACTATAATTCTAAACCATAACCATAATCATAAACCTAAACCAAATTCTAACTGTAATACTACTCTTAACATTAATCCTAAATTTGACCCTAACCCTAACCCTAACCCTAACCCAAACCATATCCCTAACCAAATCTAAATATTTACTCTTAACCTAATTCTAATGCTTCCCTTAACACTGGTCAAAACACTACTACTAACCTCAAACCTATTATAATTATAACCCTAACCCTTAACCTAACCCTAACCCTAACCCTAATCCTAACCCTAACCATAATTCTACTCATAACCATGACAATAAACCTAATCTTAACACAAAATCCTAATCGTGATGACTTCTACTATCAAAGTATATTTAAAATATGTCGAGATGCATCAAGGCATTGAATACTTTAATATAGAGAAAAAATTAAAGTTGAAAAAATTCAATGCCTCCTAATCTCCATATAAAATTTGTTTATACATTCATCTATTATTATTTTTTTCAAAAAGATGTGATTTTCTAATCATTTCAATTGCATCCATATCTAAATTCATATACTCTGGTCCATTTAGTTTCTGGCATATGTATTTATAATAATTGTTTTGCTTTATACCCTAAAAAGTTTATCCCTTTGTTTGTTTATGCATGATAGATTTACAATGAAGGTTGAATGTATTGTTGAGATGGCATTTGAAAGCTTTAAGAAAACTAACTGAGCTTATAGTAATCTTTTTTAATATAATAATAATTCACTAATTTTTTTAAATTCTTTTAAGTTAATCTTTTTATTTATTTAAAATATATAATACAAACATAATTTCATAATAAAAGAGTTCTTTTTAGACAAGAAAAATGAATAAATGAAGAAACTTTAGTTTGTTAAAGATTAATATGAGAAACATTTGTTTTAAATTAGAATCTACAGTTATTAGAAACAAATCTAAGATGAATTATCTTTAAAAAGTAAATAAATCAACAAATTTATTAAAGAAATATTTAAAAAGATAAAGTCATTTTAGAAAAAAAAGAAGTTAGTGATTTTTTAAAATTTAAAATAGAAACAAACCTTCACAATAAATCTAAATTTTAGAGAGAAAATATAATAAAAAGAAAATTCAAAATTTTTAACAACTTATAATAAAATATGCCTCATTCATAATTAATTGAAAGTATGACAAACTTTTAACTTTTGATCATATTCACCTTATGCTTCCAACACAAACTTGATAGATCTAATATTATAATTATATTTTATACTAGCTTCTATTTTTTTATCTTTATTAATATTTTTGGATTTTAATTTTAATTTTAATTTATCTTTTTTCTTTATATATATATATATATATATATATATATATAAAATCAAAGTTTAAGTTCACTTTAATACCTCTCAAAATCAACAAATGTCATTTTGATGAGCTTTAAGACTAAATGACCTCTTAGTTTTTTAAAAATATTAATTTTAAGAAATAGATATTACCAAAAAATATAACTAAATATATAAGAATAAATAAATAGAAATATGTGAAAAACTTATATCAAATATTAGAGAATTATAGAGCTTTATATGAAATTTCTAATAAGTACTTCATTTTCCTCTATGTTAAATAAATTGGAAACATGTTATAAATACAAGGATGTTTGGTGTTTGGTATTTGATATGTTTATATAAATATGCTTTTCTTATGGGAATAATTTTTTTTCCCTATAATATTTATCTTATGTGGGAGGCAATGCCAGATTTATTAATTTTTTAAAACCAACTTTATGAAACCTACTTTACTTAATATATTAATTTTAAATTTGTTAGATGTTTGGTTTGAAAATAATTTTGCACTTATTTTTCATTCACTAGTTTAATTTTTTCAAGAGAAAACTCATTTTCTAATCCAACATTATATGTGATTACGTGAATTGAGAATTTTTTTTTATTTTGTAGATATGAATCAATCATGGATGGATTTTCAATCGAAGGAGCAAAGGAGGCAATATCAAAGGGAGCAACTGAGAGCATATCAGAATACATGAGAGAGTAACAAAGACAATGAAAATAACAAATGATAGAGACTCAAAAAAAAGAAAAAAGATGAAGGAGCAATGAAGTTTTAAGATATAATTATGCTAGATTGTTGGCTAACAGATTTATCCTTTTTAAATTTGATTATTCTTAGACTTTATTCCCACCAAAGAACAACTCTTTAGCAATAATTGGGTGAACCATGAAGGATCTCCCTCTGAATTTTATACAGGTACAACTCCTTTAGATAGATTTTCAATGAATGGAACTAAACTAAATTCTCAACATATACTTTTTATCAAAAAGTACAAAGGTGTTAATTGATATCCATCACATCAACACACAATGGATACGAAACATATATATATATATCCCTGATAGGACCCACAAATCCTTCATAATTAAATCAAATAACTTTTGAACAACTTTAGATACAGACAAGAAGACATGTAAAGAACATAAATAAGGTGTAATATGAATTATGACAATTCCAATTAATCAGATAATATTTTCATAGAAACCATTACTCCATATCATTCCAAACACATAGATTCATGACCCAATTGAAAATATCATTTGCTTTGCATTCAAAAATGTAAATTTTTTCTTCAAATAACATAAAAAACAACATGCATACTATAAATTGCCTCCTAAAAAATTATCAGAACCCTATGCCAATCTTATGACTGGGGTGGTCCCACAATAGTGTGTCCCCACTTTTGGGGATGAATAAATTTTGGATGTGCACCGAAATTTCATTTTTGGGGTGTTCACACGAATGGTGGGTCTTTAGGCAAATGATGGGACCCCCTTCGCCCGAAGTACCCTACGTGGGGTACTTCGTGTGAAGGGGGGTCTTCGCACAAAGCAACCAACTTAGGGTACTTCGTGTGAAGACCCCCTTGCCCGAAGGCCCCCAAAATTGATTTTTTTAAAAAAAATTCTGGTGGAGAGGTCATTTTCACATTTCACTTTTATTGTGCTTGTGGACCCCTGATGTTGGAGCGAACCCCCAGATGACGTATAGAGACATTGAAACCTCCTTGGATAATTTTTGAGCTCCTTCGACCATCATATATTCTAGGTACACCCATTTCTCTTTTTTACAATTATTTTTTATTGTAAATTATATATTTATGAATTATTAAGGGTATCATCTTTTCTTGTTTGAATGGTAATTTGGGGAGCATATTTCTTAAGATTAGAAATTAAATTTATGTCAATATCAATGATGACACACAAGAAGTCCATGGAGTCCTTTTTAATTTCTTGACGCCAACTACCAAACTCTGACTTAATGATACAAGTATGAGGGGTGATTGAAGATTTTAAAATGAGAGCACAAATTCTCATAGTCAAATCCCATTCCTTAAAGAACAATCAAATTTTAGAAAATAACCAAAAGGATTCCCTTTATTTTGCAAAATAATCAAATCATGAAACTCATAGGGAAGATGAGAAACTAGAAACCAAGTAGGGTATTGGCTTGGAAGATCTTGTGAAATTTGAAATGAGGGTTTCTAAGGAAGAACATGGATACAATTATGACCAACCCATTACCATTAATTTTCCAAGACTTTCATTTTTGCTTCATCCATATCAAATAAGACAATAAATGTATCGAGCAATAAAACTTGGAGGAAAAGTAAGCCATACTGGTATTTGTAAAGTAATATTTTCTGCAACTTAGATAGGGGAATAGATTTAGCTTGAATATTTTAACTTCATCTACCTTCTGAATTTCTGGAAGCAAAAACATTAACAAAGAGATCACCCCAAAAGCCAGTGAAGCAATTTGTAGTTGGCATCTTGGCCAAACATCTATAGTTAAATGGACTCATACTCACTCAAAGTTCAAAAGTTATCCCTCAAGTAACATTAGAAGAACTAAAAAAAATGGAATGCGACTTTTGTAATTAACTCTAGGAAAATGAAACTTCATCGAAAATACTTGAACAAAATCTTTCTAAAAATTGAAGTGAGAGTTATCTATTCATCCAAATAGCTTGTTCAGGACCATCAACAAGCCATTGGATATATGGAAAAAAATATGAAAGCTAGAAAACATGAAACACATGGATGTCACAAGAATTTACAAAAGAACCAATAACACATAGATGCAAATCAATCCAAGAGATGAAACAACTGCTTTGAAACCAAATTATGGGGTGTTTTGACACCTTAGATGAATTTTGAAACCTTAGCTGATGATTCTGTTGTAGCCATTTTGAAATTGCTTCCGTCTATTGAACCCTAAAAATATTTTAGAGGCCTTTGAAATGAAAATACTTTTAGCAATGAAAATGAGAAAAGAGAAGTGACAGTTATTTTTAAATTGTTAATAATTACATGTTAACTGATCTGCACGATGCCATCCAAGACCTTGCACTACATACATTCACTAGGATCGATCCAACAACCAAGTCGACCACTCATAGATCCTTCTAGAAAATCATGCCAATTAGCTCCAACGGTGGGAAACACTGATCACAATGTCCAACAATCAACCGATAATCAAACTAAGCTAGTGTCATGAAGAAGAACAACAAACTGAAAGATAAACAATAGGATCTCACACACCACATCACTTCAAGAAGTGCGATCATAGACTACGACTCTATGAACAACAAGGAACAAACACTTTTCATTTCTCCAACCCAAGTTCCAAACAGATCGACCGATCATAAAATCTCAAAAAATTATCTAGAACAAAGAATTGCATCTCAAACCCAGTCACATAATCCATCATATCTCACGCGTGGTAACTCCAAACAAATTGTGATCATAAGAACTGCCTCCAAATGATCCCATGAACATCATATCATGACCCCTACCACTAAAGTTCCAAAGAACTCAATCGAAACAACAATCACCCAACCGATGATCAGGAATATAAAACAAACACAAAAGTGGTAACAAAGGTCCACCAGTAAACAAAATATTTTTGGATGATATAAGATTACCAAAGACCCAAAATGCTCCTGCATCAATGTCAAATATAAGATGTCAAAATGGTATGTATGGTGTACCAAACACAGCAAATAAATTTAACCGTACCACGGTCAAATAGTTCATCGCAACCAATTTCACTTGCCTGAAAATTCATAAAGCATTTTCAACAAATCTATTTTGTGCACATTTTGCAATCGCAGTCTGTCAAACAGTTGATGTGCATTGTTGATGTGTCCATATTTCAAGGCATTTCATAAAACAATTCGCATGCTTTGTCTTTGCTTTCACATTTCATATGATTACAATGTGTAGTCCTCATCCACTGAAAAAAATGTGGTCGCGTATCCATTCAAGGCACAAACAAAACTTACAGTATTAAAATGTATTATGAACTTCAGTAAATCCAAGCATCTTGAGAGCTTTCGTGCAAAATTCATCTAGTACATATTCTGGAATCACTTCGTTTCATTCCCTTCGATGGCATCTATTTGAAACATTCGGGCAAAAATTTCATATGCGTTATTGGAACATAGGCATTTTAAGGGTACCTTCTTTTCTTGTTTGAATGGCAATTTGGGGAACAGATTTCTTAAGATTACAAATTAAATCTAAGTCAATATCAATGATGATGGCACGCAAGAATTAGTCCATAAAGTCCTTTTTAATATCTTGGCGCCAACTACCAAACTCTGGCTTAATGATACAAGTATGAGGGGTGACCGAAGATTTTAAAATAAGAGCACAAATTCTCATAGTCAAATCCCATTCCTTAAAGAACAATCAAATTTTGAAAAAAACCAAAAGGATTCTCTACATTTTGCAAAATAATCGAATCATGAAACTCATAGGGAAGATTAGGAACTAGAAACCAAGTAGGGTATTGACTTGGAAGATCTTGTGAAATTTGAAATGGGGGTTTCTAAGGAAGCACATGAACACAATTATGACCAACCCATTACCATTAATTTTCCAAGACTTTCAGTTTTGCTTCATCCGTCTCAATAAGACAATAAATGTATCGAGCAATAAAACTTGGAGGAAAAGTAAGCCATACATACCATTTGAAGCAATTTTTTCTGCAACTTAGACAGGGGAATAGATTCAGCTTGAATATTTTAACTTCATCTACCTTCTACATTTCTGGAAGCAAAAAAATATTAACAAAGAAACCACGCCAAAAGCCAGTGAAGCAATTTGCAGTTGGCGTCTTGGCCAAACATTTAAAAAAATATTTACAATGTCATACTCATACTCATTCAGAGTTCAAAAGTTGTCCACCAAGTAACATTAGAAGAAGTAAAATTTTTCAAATGCCACTTCTATAATTAACTCTAGGAAAACAGAGACATCTTCCTATTCTCAATCATGAATTCTAACAAAACAAGTGATTAGAAAGAGGCTTAGCGCAGCTCTTAATATCACCATAGCACATACGATGAATAAACACAAAAGCGCTCTTTAGTAACACAAGATACTATATTTGTTAATGAAACCTTAGGAGATCATGTCAGTAATGCCACTGACGATTTCCTCTGCGTTCGCCGCGAGGCTGGCTAAGGCCGCCGCATGTGCAAGGGTTGGCCAGTTTGACTGCGGCGCAGGGGGCGGATAGGGCTGTTGCGGAGGATAATAGTACTGCGGATAGGGCTGTTGGTGAGGATACTGTGGATAAGGCTGTTGTGGAGGATACTGTGGATAAGGCTGTTGTGGAGGATAATAGTACTGTGGGTAAGGCTGTTGCGGAGGATAATAGTACTGTGGATAATGCTGAGGAGGATAGCCTGGGTAAGGGTAAGGGTAAGCAGCCTGCTGAGGAGGATAGCCTGGTGGGTAACCACCCTGGTTGTAGGGAGGGTACCCATACCCATACCCACCAGGCTGTTGTGGACTAGGATAGCCCGCTTTATAATTTGGCTGAGCGTCACCTTGCTCTTCTTCAGGTGGAAGGACAGGTCGGCTAACTGGTTGTTGATTCTGGTTTGCACATTTAAGTGAAGGCGGCCCTCGTCCACTGTGAATGACATGTATGGCTTTGTACCGTTTTCTCTGCCCGACATCCTTATTTGCTCCGCGGTATCCTCTTGCATGCACGCCACTGCGTAAACCCTTGATTTGGGGAACAAGTCCAAATCCTGTATATCGCATGAGTAGGGTATCTATTATCAACGTTATCTCTATCTTCATTCTTAGTAAATAAAATAAAATCGATCGTTCATGAAATGAAAAACGGAACATGGCGCAGCAGATATTAAGAGAAAACTAGGACTATGGAGAAAATATAAAGAAATCTATCGTTCAAGAAATAGAATTTGCCTGAGAAAAGAATTCAGAAAGAGAAAGAGCGGTAATACTACTTCATACCTATAGCAGACTGGGCCATAATCGACATGATTCTCAACGTTGATTGTGAAATACCCAAAACATTTATTTATAGCGAGAGACAGATAAGAAAATGTTTCCATCAGGATTAAACTTATATAAGAGAGGTGTGAATGCGAAACCGGATCGCCGGTCAAACCGGTAATTATATAGTTTCTGTAAGAGAGGTGTGAATTTACTCGCTTAGGTACCAGAGCCTGCAAGCACAACAGTCAATATCATAAATTACTTCTGCCATCTTATTATTATTATATGTGGTCAGTGAGATATAATTTGAAGGTACGCTCAACATTCATTAAATCTATTAGATTTTTACAATCATGTAAAGATTTTTACAATCATGTAAATGTTATATGAGATGTAAAGTTTTTTTTTGTCATCAATGATTTACACATTTTACTTCTACCTTCTTTTAAACTCCACCGAGAAGTCGGAACGCACCACATGGAAATCATTATCATCTTCCGAAAGGTACAGATTTTAACCTCAATTCTATGACTTCATTAGCAAGAGCTATGCCACCTTTTCCTCATAGAGAATCTTTTTTATTTAAATTTAAATTAAATAAGTTTTAAAAAATTGGATTACGTAGATGATGAGATGATACTATTCCGTTTGTTAGCTTTTCTCACAGAGAAAATTCCTCGCATTGTCCGTCCATGGTTATCGTCGTAAAGTCCATGATACAAAGTTGGTATTATTGTAATTTTTAATGTTTGAATCCCATTGAATTATAAAATCAAATTGTTGGAGATTGTAATTTCAACTATCCCTGTCACATAATCATCCGTATGCACATATTAAAGATTGAGGCAGATTTGTCAAAGATTTGAAATTTTTTGTATTAACTCCTCCAACCTGTCATTGTCCATCTAGATTGTTCTCACACTTTCTGAGTTATGCTAATGTTTCCTATTTATATTGGATGACTGCATTTTGCCAGTTAATCTCTCCTAGCAGAGTCCAGCTCATAGAGCTGTAAGTAACTATCATGCTCCGTATTGTATGAGCTGCAGCTCAGTATATTGTAATATTATATTATTCTTTTATGTATCAAATATGGTTCTTTTGGTCTGTCCCTGTTTCTCTGTTTCTGCTGCTCCTCTGTATCCATCTCATGCTTTTAGATCAATAATGTTTTCAAAGCTAGTCTATGCTCTGTTCTAAATTTCTGTCACAAATCACTGTCGGCGCGCAAACAAGTCAATGAATTTATGTCACAAATCACTGTCGGCGCGCAAACAAGTCAAAATTGGGGTATAGCGACATCCCAGAAACGAAGGCTTGAGAGGAAATAATGGTATTAAAAATATTGTTGACTGAGTTTTTTTATAATAGAAAATGGTATAAAATATGGCAAGCAAAACGTGATGATGTATTTTATCGAAGAAATAAATGACTTAAAATATTGTGTCGAAGAAATTTCCAACCTCAAAGAAAGGAAGGTACGAGGACGTTTCCTCTCCTACCTTGGACGACCCGTTCTTAAGATTCTCTACAACTTTAACTAATTCCGTGTTCTTCTTTTCAAGGTTTAAAAAAGAGAAAAAGTCAATTAGCACTTAAAATAGTGTATCATATAGACAATTGCTTTTTCGAAGGAGAATTGTGAAGGTGTGTTATTTTTATTTTTATTTGTAAAATCTTTATTAAGTGTTGTGTCTTATGAATCATTCATTAGAAAGTTCATCAATTGATAAGTGGGAGATATTTATCTCTTTGATTTTGTTATGAACTCGTTGTTTAAATATACAAATATTAGAATATTAAGTAATGTGAGAAAATCTAAGGTGCTAGTGATTTTGATAATGCTCTTTTTGCCATCAAGCTTTATTATAAGATTGAAGTCTAATAAATTTAATATTTAAATATAAGCTAGTGTGAGAAATGATACCTTACTTCAAGAAGAGTCTAAAAAGGCACAAAAGGCATTACAAATTGCAAGGATGGGATTGTTTTGTCGCCTCTTCCTTTAGTCTTGGAGGGATATCTACATACAATAAAAATGTACAACAAGAACTTGAAGTATATGCCCTATGTCAAAAGAACTCAAAAGTCTCAAGATCACAAATAGAATTTTGTTAAAATATTAGAAGTGTTGTATTTTGACAAATTAAAATTGATTAATCTAAATGAATTATCAAATTAAAGAAATAATCTAAATTAACGTATATTCTCATAATATTGCCAACTCAAAAGAATGTACATTTATAAAAATTATTAATAGAATTGAAAAGAAAAACTCTAACATCACTAATAATACAATACACAAGAATCATGTATTTAGAAAAAAAGAATTAATGGAATTGAGAAAACAACCAAAACCTTATCAATAGGATTTATATTTTAAAATATGAAAAAAAATATCGTGAGAATTCATTAAACTCATCAATAGAAAAATCGATATATAAGATTTCTGAAATTATGAGGCAAAGCCACGGGTTAAAGGTGGCATGGCTCTTTGTAAAGAAGTCATGCAATTGAGGTTAAAACATGTAAAGAAATTGGGGATGCACGAGATTGATAAATCAGGGAGAAAAGGAAGGAAAATCGCACCAAAAAGGCTGGAGCAGGAGCACGATTCTTGGAAGGCTTTAAGGCTCATAATCTCTACAAATTTCATCATCGTAATTTCCAGGTTTTATTCTATTTTACTGTTTTGTCTCAGCTTTTGTGAACCAATTAGTTATAATCATTTCATTGAGTAGAGACATTCCTTTGATTGGATTCTTTTCTTCCAACTATGTTCTTGGGTGAGAACTTTCACATTTTGTTTCTGCTATTGACGAGCATCGTTTTTAAAATAAAACAGAAAGCAATGTTTTATGTTATTGGTTATGGTTTTTGTTATATGTCTATTGAATACCCTGCTCTACTCACACCATTATGTTCTTCGTAACACCTCATTGGGCCAATCAAGTCTCTAGAATTTATTTCATGTTATTGATGTGAGAAATTAGAAAAGTGCAATTTTGCTTATAAACTGATTTCTTATCAGTTTCTAGGAGACCATAGAGGACGCTTTTTTTGAGTTTCTTTCCTTTTATATATTTTGGTGGTTTTGAAGTCTTTGGAATGTTATCGTTTCTTGGTTTGGCTTTGGCATTGGAAGAAAATAGTATTAAATTTTAACGTGGAAATCTTTTCACTGTGTGATCATTTAAAATTGCAGAGTAACGTCATTATAGAGAAATGAAATTTTTTGGGGTAACTTTGATTTTCTTCCGAACAAGAACAGAAACGAATTAAATTAGCATTTGGAATAGAAGTACATGATGTAACCTTAGAATAGATCCAAATGGTGTTCTATCTTTATTTTGACCAAATGATGATCAGAAGGAGTAAATTATTTTATTTTAATATGGCTTTTCTTGGAAATAATATAACATATCAGTTACTAGATCTTTTAAAGGTAGACTACGAAATTATTTTCTTTGTTGTGTGTTTATTTTCTTGTACGGAAATTGAAAAATTCTGGGAAAGAGTGCTGAATATGAGTAAACAGAGAAGGGTAAGTATATTTTTCTTTTACTTGCTAGTAGAAATCTGGTTAATAAATACATGTTGCTTAATGTGTTGGTTATTATATTCTTTCTCTCTGTCATATTTGTGTTAGTTCTACTTTTATGTATGAGAAAAGCAGTTAGTTCACAACTTGCCTTAGATTCCTTTTGATCCAAAAGTGCTGAGTTGCTAGGTTACTCGAGCAGGGTCGGTGTGCTCTTCATTTCAAGATGAGCCAGGCTAGGGGAGCTAACCACTCCGTGGTTGGGCAGATTAAGTGTCTGGATTATATTTTTGTCTCTAGATTTGTAGATGGAGAAATGTATGATGGCATAGGAAGCTGGAACATGCAAATGGATGATGGATAGTCTATTGGCATTTATGTTGATATCTTGTACCTTTTTTATCATTTGGTTTGTACCTTTTGCAAATGTTTACCTTTGATATATGATGTGTGATAGTATGGTCAACATCTTTTATGTATTATTACCTCATTTTTTATTTGGATATCATATACTATTGACATTGTGGTCGATTTCCACAATTGTACTTAGATGTTATTTGATGATGAAATCAATATTTTATTTTTCTTTTATGAAAATAAAAAAGATTGTGGAATAGTCTTAATGTTTGGAAGACTATGTTTATGATTATGATTTTTTTGAGAATTCCATTTTGTGCTTATGTGTCCCCTATGAGATAGGATCAGTTGTTTACATAGGTACGAGAAAGTACAATCAAATAGAGAGTAGATCCAAATGGATGCCTAAGAAGTATGGATGTAAACCAAAACTAGGAAAAGTATCATCTAATCATTAAAAACCAAGTGTGAAAACCCATGAGATGACACAAATAAATTATGCCAAGTTAATACATCAACATGGGGGAAAATACATATAACCATAGCCTTTAGAAAAGACATAACACAAGCAGATGAGTAATGAGGCTAAAAAGGCATCTGTGTGAATAAATAGATGAAATGTTCTTGTTCCTATTAAAAGAAAATCACAACAATCTTAAAAGACATGTTCATAATAATATGCCTCTGATTGGAATAGGGATAAGATTAGTCCCACCATAATCAGAAAAAGCATTAGTAGGAGCGTTATTAAATGTCACAACCCATCGTATGTTCAAGAGAAAGGGGCTAGATAAGACATCCATCCAATTTGTAACTAAAAGCAAAGGCCAGGGTGGTGCCAATGTATAATTAGAGACAAAAAAAAATGATATGCTTACACATTAGCAGAAAAGGAATATTAAAAATATGTCAAAAGAAAGATGCCATTGTCCATATTGGAAAGCGATTGCACACACAAAACATTGAAGATCAAAACAGAAAGAGTAAACACTTTTCCTCAACCAAACTAATTAATCAGTGATCTGAACATATGAAATATAAGTGAGACGTCGAATTGTGCCACATTTAAAATTTAGGCAATTTATGTCTTGCAACCCCCTCCATCCATGACAGTTAAATTAATTTGAAAAAATCTTTCCCAAGATGACTTAATCCACAATGGTGACTTGCAGAATACACATTAGACTCATAACCTATAAAAGGAAAGATAAGGATTCCTCTCACACATATTTTAGGGGAAGATTATCATTAATAGCTTTGTTTGCTAAAAAATTAGTAATCACATCAATTTCATGATAGCAATGTTTAATCTCATAATGAGATAAGACTTGGAGTTGCAACATGACCACCTCCAAATGATATGTAAGGTTACAACAATTTGTACTCCTATTATGATTGCATCATAAATGACCATTGAATACTTTCAATTTAACAAGCTTTTTAATGTTTAATGTGAGGGAAATAGAGATCCCCAAACTCAAAGCCTCAATTTCAACAACACTAATGGAACCCATTGGAATCTTCTTACAAACTATTTTAACAACCTTGCCAGAACAATCCCTGATGACAACACCAACATCCAATAAACTCAAGTTTCCCCTAGATGCACCATCAAAATTTAGATAATAAAAACCCTCTAGAGGAGGAGACCAAATGACTTGATTACGAGACTAAGACTTTCTTTTTTGTGATATGCAACTTTTAGAGGGAATGGATTTTAATGAAGACCAAGAATTTTGAACGAAGCTATCCCAATGTGTAAAAGTGTTTAGATGATTTATATTCTTATAACGATAAGTCGTGACTACTTTTGAAATGGAATGCTCAATCTTGTAAATGGTCTTAGAAGTGATGGAGACTTTTTCTTAAATACCCGTTGTTTCTCTCTAGCTAGCTATTCCAGATGATGATCAATGGGTTGAACTCCCAGAAGGAAGCAAAAAAAGAGGTCTTATGAATGATTACCCAACCCTTAAAGAATGACAAAATGTCAAGTCCAACTACGGATGACCAACCCAACTTAGAAATGAGCCAATATCGAAAATCCATCAAAAAAGGGTGATGTAGGAAGAGATGATCAAAAGATTCCATGAAGTAACCACAAAAGATACAAGGGAAGACAATTTTAATTCCTAATATGTCCAACCTCATCCTAGTAAGGACTCTATCTTGGATAGAAAGCCACTCAAAAGCTTCAGCCTTGGGGAGACATGCAAGACCCCATAGTAATCTTAAGGACCACTTGTCCACAAGTTAAGAAGCAATGTTGGATTCATAACTAGATTTAACTGTATACTGCCCAAAACCCAATTGAGTCTAGATAAGTTCGTCCTCATAAGGGGTATAAATTACCATTCTCTTATCCATCTCAGACACTAAGACATTAATGAGATCTCGAGGAGCATCTAAAGATGATCAATCCTTTCATTTGTCAGATGGAGGGTAAGAGGAAGTGTCAATAGTAAAATAGTTGCAAACATAAACACCCCAACCATCCTTTAAGGTAGTCTCCAAGATGGATCAATTCCAAACTCATCCCAAAAGTAGGCTTTAGTGTCATCATGGATAAGCCATGTAATAAGGAGGGAAGTATTAAATCCATACAAGATGAGATAAAATTCCTGACTTTAGAACCCTTAGGTATAGAGGTCATAGTGAAAAGTCTATCCCTTATAGGAGAATCCAAGTATTTGGAGTACATAAGTTTGGCCCATTTAGAGTTTGGGTTCCAATAGAATTTCTAGAATAATTAGCACCTAATACTTTGTTTTGAAGGGACAGATAACAAATTCCACTCCCTTGAGATCCTTAGGGAGATAAACCTTATCCCAAGCCAAAAGGGGCAATTTTTTTTCTTCTAGTGGACATTATGAGCCCACATAAAATCCCTAAGGACATTACAATTCCTAAACCAATTTCTTTGGCATATTAAGAACTGGCATGAGATAGATGGGAACCGCATTCAAAACTGATTTAATTATCATAATTTTCCTAGGTAGGGTCAATTATTTATGCTTCCAAGATAAAATCTAATTGGAAATAGAAGAGATAACCTTCTCCTAAAAGTTATGTTTTTCAGATCATGTGAAGAAAGGAATACCTGAGTATTTAAAAAGGAAGGAACTCAGAGAAAAACCCCAAAAGCGGGCCAGCTGATGTTGTACCAAAGGAACCACATTAACGAAGAATATTTTTATTTTTATTTTTGAGGGTTTACTAGCTGACTCGAAGAGGAGGAATAATCATCTATGATCTCCTTGATAGCCCGAGATTCATGTATTGTTGCCTCACCAAATACTAATGTATCATCAACAAATAAGTTGTGGGTATAGCTTTCACCCTAGTTACTTACCTTAATCCCTTTCTAAAGAGATAATGCATTATCATTTTAATAGCACGACTAAGACCTTCAACCATAATAATGAAGAGGAAGGGGAAATGTGCCCCCTAGAGGAAGAGAAGTAGCCCCTTGAAGTACCATTAATTATGATGGAGAACCTAGGGGTGGAAATACAAGAAAAGTTCCATTTAATCCATCCCTTATGAAAATCAAATCTTTGTTATCCATGAAGGAGAAACTTCTAATTTACCCTATCATGGGTTTTCATCATGTCTAGTTTGAGAATAATGGCATATTTCTTTTCCAAGGATATAGAGTACAATATTTCATCAACAAGATTAACCCCCTCAGGGATTTCCCTACCCTAAACCAAACCCCCTTGTTCCTTTGATATTATTTTAGGAATAATCTTAGCTAGTTTTAAAGAGATAGCTTTAGTGAAAATTTTATACAAGGTATTACATAACAAGATCAGTCTGAAGTCAACAAAAGTCCTAAGATTATCAATTTTGGGGATAAGAGCAATCCAAGTGTTATTTAACTCTCTCAAAATGGTCTTGTTCTACCTAGCCTCTTCAAGTGCAAGTAAAATATTTGAACCAATAAACTCCCAACATTTCCAAACATAATAGCATAGTGAAGCCATCAGGCGCTGGAGCCTTGTCTGGGGTCATAGAAAAGATAACTAATTTTAACTCATCAATGGTGAAGGGAGCCATTAACATTAAATTGTTTGACAATGGAATCTTTTGGCTCAACAGGTTCTTTAGTGAGAAGGTTTCTAAAAAAGGATATTGCTTCTCTAGCTATATCATCTTCATCTTGTAAGATACCAAAGTCAGCCTCTATGTTAATGATTTTATTCTTCAGCCTCCTCTGCTTAGTGAAGGCATGAAAGAAACTTATATTCCTATCACCCCTACTAAGCCAAAGCTCACAAGATTTCTACCTCCAATACATTTCTTCACTTAAGAGGACTTCCTCTAGAGACTGTCTAAGTGTCTTTTCAACAGAGAAAGATTATTGACCCATACCATAATTAATGACCCAAGTGTTGAGATCGACCAATTTTGACTCAATACAAGCCTTTTCTTGAAAGATGTTCTTAAAGTGGGTAATATTCCATTCCTTTGTCCTTTGTTTCATATAATGCAACTTTTTGGTAATCTGATACAATCTAGAGCCCTTTATGAACGGGCTATTCTCATGCCGAATTTTTAGTAAAGGGAGATAGGAGGCATCCCTAAACCACATGGGTTCAAACTTGAACGACCCTCTCAGATATTTGACATTATAGGAAGAAGTATTTTTTGAAGAATGCACATTAGAGTTTTGTAACTACATTTGAACGTGTTGCTCATTGTAATATATGTATTTTAAAAGCTACATTCTATCAATTGAATCTAGCAAAACTTGACTTTTAAAGGAATAATCAAATTTCTTTATTTTTATGACTATGCATTTAACCCTTTGTTCATCATTTAAATCTTTTCTTTGACACAAATTTTTTATTTGCATTTATTGAAGAGGAAATTTTGACATTGCATATTTCATTTTTCAAATTGTTTAATTCTTTGTAACTTCCATAATTCATTTTCTTACTTCTTCAAAAGTTGTAGCCAAGTGAAACCAGTATGATCTTGTAATTTGTATGGAAACATATACTTATAGTCACATTTAAAGAAACTTATATGACATCTTTCATAATATCAATTACCATTCACATCATTACCTACCTTCATTTTGCATTGCCTACCTTCAATTTTTAAGAGAGAAATTGTGTAACAAAAATTGTCCACTTTTATGAACAATAATATAACTTTCAATATAATCTGATTAAGCTTATTAGATCTTCCTTCAATTTAAAATTAGTTAAATAATTTTATTTTAATTATATTATTTTATTTTATTTTAATTTAAATAACTTTATAAATATTACAATTTATTTAAAAAATTTAATTAATTAAGAAAATTATTCATGAGAAGCACCTGCTACGAGCTACACTTTAGATTTTATTTTTCACAAAATTTTAGCTGCTTTAATATTTTTCTTATAATATTAATTTTAGATGAAGAAAAAGAACACACCAGTAAAAACAGCATATAATAATATTTTATTTTCAACGATTCACACAATACAAAGCATAACCGTGCACATTGAGTATTGAAGTGAGCTTAATGCCTGAACAATCATTTACAAAACATGTGAAAGGATATTTTTGCCTAAAACCAGTATCTGTCATACAAGCAAAGCCATTATTATATATGAATTATAGAGCTTTAGTTTTATACTTAAATGTCAACTTCTCTGATTATTAAATTTTACCATTTGCGACATTTATGATTTACAGCCTACATTTCTTCCATTCATTGAAATTATTAATATTGAAAAATTCTTACATGATCAAATTTAAAACTTACATACTTACATAATTATTCTTATAGAGTGTGGAAATCTAGTAACTTTAATGCTTTATCTAATTATCTATGTTATGGTGACAGTAATATGAAACTACTCAACAATAATTTGTGGGCTAATAAATCATCTTACCTGAGGTTAAAAAACAATTACTTAATATAAAGAGACATTCATATCAAGTAAATTTCCTCAATACATTATAACTTGGTTGTATGTTGTCATTTGTTTATTACTTAGGAGAAAGATCTAGTATCTGATTACATTCTACTAATTGTGATAGCATTTGTTGATTGAATATCTACATATATTGATTTAATGTTCAATATTTTTGACAATATTGCATAATAATTGTAATTTCAAAGTTTTAATTATTGATCATGACTAGTCATAACTGAATGAAATGTAACCCTTAATTCTATAAAGCAACCATTCATGTGATGTCACATCAGCTGCACATGTATGTATCTCTCTTTTGCACAATTATTGATCTCATTTTTTATTTTTTTAGTTATTTTGGACACCTTGACAAAAAAACATGCTGATGTGGCATTATATATGATGATGCAGCCCTGAAACCTTAGCTATAAGCAGAGAACTTGCTAAGTAAGCTATTAGAAAAGATTATGAGTGATTTGAAATTTCTACATAGAATTTTGAAAAGCACAACATTATGATAATAGATCACTTAGTGTGATACAAAACGTTGATGCAAAACTACTACACAATCAAATCCAGAATAAGCTGCATCATTCTAAAACATTAAAATACTCAACTACTAAATCTTCTTTCCTATCAACCCACTTATTTTCAGATAATATACATTGCATAAAATTAAAAAACAATCTAAATTGTCATCTAACATAACTAAAAGGTTACCGTTCACAACAATAGCATATCAAAAGCCTGTTTCTGCTCCCTACGAAAGAATCACTCAAAAGTTGGGAGCTTGCCATGCAAGTGCTGATAATTTTAATGTATTTTTCACAAATACTCACCATAAGAGCATCCTAACTTAAATTTTACTAAATTTGGTGCAACATAAAATCATTGTAGACCAGTTACCACATCCATGTGGCATATATTTCTCAATAATCCAGAATCACTTGTATATATTAAAGAGATGCAGAAGTATAGCCATCAGTACACTAAAGTCTGCAGGTACAACCGACAAGATTTTTTTAACCCCAGCCAAAGCATATTAAAAATTCAGAGAAATCAAGAATGAGAAGAGAAATCGGGGTAAAAGCGAACACACTTAAGAGTACTAATCTAAGGTACTTTTTGTGGGCTGGTATCCAATGAAATAATCCACAAATCAGTAGAATATCATGAATAACATAATTGCATCCAATTTAATAAAAACTAAACCATTTTCACCGAGGAGAGAATAATTTAGTCGTCTGAGAGATCAGATATTTTACTGGCAAGCCATTTCAAATCAGATAATGTGAGTAAAGAAACAAGAGTGCACACAGCCATGTCACATCTAATCACAAGCAATACCCAAAATTCTGGGTGTGGAGTTATGATGTTCACCCCTAGCCAGAACTTCTGTAGTGTGTATGAACTATTCAAATTTCTGAGAGAACATAATTAGTGGAACCCGTCTTATCAAATAAAAGGCACTGTTATTTGAGATAGTTTGTCAAAAATGTAATTATAATTATGTATAGTTTGAGTTAGTCATTTGTACTCTTGATAGAGAGGTCATAAGTTCAGCTTCTATTGGGGGTAGGGTATGTACGCTTTGTTTGAGGCACAGTTAGTGCCTTCCACAAAAAATAACTGTCACCATAACATGTGGCCGGTATCATGGACTATAAAAGGGCCTACCTTTTTAAGTCGGTTTGTAATAGATATTGCTAACAACATTCAAATTTGTAGTACTAGAATAGATAACTTATCTGAAAAACCCAATGCTTCACCTCTATAACATCACCCTAAATGCAATGAGCACAACTGCAAACTATTCCATTCAATCTTATAAAAAAAAATCTTATAAACCACTACTTACAAATCAATAAATTTAACTCAAAGATTATACAACTTAATCCTGGTAGCAATAAGATGCCACTTGTAACCCTAACCCAGCAGGATAGGGTGAGGACTCCCTCCCCCCCCGCCCGCCCCCCAACAATGCCAATCCCAGCTTTAACCAGCACAATAGAGCAGGGACTCCCACCATCAGAAAAGTCAGAAGATTTTCAAAGCCAACCCAAATAACAACATTCAAATTTGGAGTAGTACTAGAATAGATGACTTATCTGAAAGGCCCAATGCTTCGCCTCTATAAACATTGCCCTAAATACAATGAGCACAACTGCAAACTGTTCCATTCAATCTTATAAAAAAAATTCTTATAAACCACTACTTACAAATCAATAAATTTAACTCAAAGATTATACAACTTAATTCTGATAGCAATAAGATGCCACTTGTAACCCTAACCCAAGAGGACAGGGTGAGGACTCCCGCTGGTCAATGCCAATCCCAGCTTTACCCAGCACAATAGAACAAGGACTCCCACCATCAGAAAAGTCAGAAGATTTTCAAAGCCAACCTGAATATTTTAGAATTTTCATAAACTACATCTAGATCTCCTTTCCACTAAATTTAAATCTAGTAGAGAAACTTTTATATATATATATGGCAGCATATTCATCAAAATTATGAAACCCACAGTAAGAAGTCAACTGAACAAGTATATTTCGTTGAATCTCAAAAGAAGCCCAAATCAGGGTCCCACAAATATTGAAATCATACCCACAAAAATTATTTAAAACGTTAAAGATATCACCGTCCGCGAAGATCAAGTACAAAATTCCATCATGCAATCCGTCAGTCTGATGCAAAATCGCAGCAGCCAAAATCTCCACTATCAGAGCCTGCAAAAGTCGAGTTCATAAGATCGGCAAAAAAATGAGCCCTTCGTATTGTAATCCCATCATGTTCTTTATGTCTGCGGAGCGGGAAGGCAAACAGTGTAGGGTAAAATGTTACCCCCGTGGTCGTGTGGACAACCAGAATAGGCAATGGATCCACCCTGCTGAGGGTAAGCCTGTTGCAGAGGATATTGCCCGCCAGGTGCAAGGTATTGTGATGTATAGTCCGCAAATGGAGGGAACATAGGGTTAGGGTTAGGGTAAGCTGCCTGATGAGAATAACCTGGTGTTGAGAATGGTGGGTAAGGGTAACCAGAGGAGGGCGGGTGATGAATGGTGGTTTTGTGAATGGTGGTGGTGTGAATGGTGGGTAAGGGTAACGAAGGATATTGCCATTGCAGAGGATAATGCGGATAGCCCCCATGGGGCGGAGGCAGAGCTAATTCTGTACAGGTGTTCAGAGGCACTTTCTTCCCCTTCTTCTTTCTTTCCTTATGTTTATGGCCTGTTTGGTAGTGCACCGTTTCCGGCATTTAGCTGGAATTGGCATTTGTATATGCTCATTTCGTCGGAATCCTCTGTTTGGGTGCGCAATATGAAAGAGGGAGATGAATTTGTTAATGCTCATTTTCGCCCAAAATGAGCATTAACATCTCCCTTCAAAATAGGTGAAATTGGGATTTGATCGGCAAATTCCGCTTTTTCAACGCCCGTTTTATAAACCGTCGTTGGGTCTACGGGCTGATTGAGGAAAATTTTGGCGTCCGCGTGCTTTTCCCGTCCAATTTTTCGCCGACTGTCAAGTGCTGTGAATCTTGACAGCAAAGCCGAAAAGGCCGTTTACCAGATCGAGGCGAGAGATGGAAGAGAAGGGCTGAACAATGGCGGTTTTTCTCTGCGTCGAAGTGAGTAACTGAATATCACTGAGTGATGAGATTTGATGTAAAATAGAAGCGGTAAAAAGAGCAAACCTAACGTATGAAGTGTACCTTACAGGGGGCCTAGAATTAGGGTTTCCTCTACAATTCGACCGCCATACCACTTTTCAGTTTTTGTTCTAAAAGATGATTGTCTCAGCATAGAATACAGCCAATAAAAGGCTGAAAGTATCACCATGAGGTAATAAGGTGCGTGGTCCATTCTGACGGCCACCACGGCGCCCCATGTCCAGATCACCGACGCCGTAAATGGAACACAGGCGAACAAAATCCTCTCTAGGGCCATAACTATTGACGATTTCGTGTAATGAAAGTGAATGAGGGTTTGTGCTGCAAACTGCAAGCAAATAAATTGTTTTTTTTTTTCTCTATTTTCCCGTTCCGTGTAGGTTTTTGTTAATTTTAACCAAACGGAGGATATACATCTTCTTGCTCATATTCCGGGTCAACCAAACAGTCCTAACTATAATCCGAAAATGAAAATCCGGATTATCAATTCCACGATTTGACCATTTCCAGCATTCAATCAAATCCATCATTTTTTAATTCCCGCTACCAAACGGGCTTTACGGCTCGTTTGGTAGCGAGAATTACGAAATGTTGCATTTGATCAAATGCTGGAAATGTCAAATCATAGATTTGACAATCTAGTTTTTCATTTCCGGATTATAGATTAGACCGTTTGGTTGACCTGGAATATGAGCGAGAAGATGTATATCTTCCGTTTGGTTCCACTTTTTAAAACTAGAATTGGAATTTGACTATGATTTTTATTTTATTTTTTGAACTATTTTAATATTTTTTTATATTATATTTTATTTTTATTAGTTCATTTTATGATTTATTTTGTTATTGTATTTAATTTTATAGAGAAAACCATAAATATGTTTTTTTTAAAAATTAAATTTTATATAGAAAATCATAAATATTTTTCAAATTTTTTTTAATAAGGTTAATATTTAATTTTGTTTAATTTTATATTCAAAATCATAACTGAGTCATAAACAACAAAAAAGTTCATGAGTTTATCAAAATATGTCCATCGTATCTACTTTAAATTATTAAAAACTTCATGTATCTACAATAGCCATGTGTTTGTTAACCACATTTACACATATGTTCCCAACAAAGTAGTGCGTATAGTACACAAAGAATGCATCGCAGAAACATGATTTCTGCTTTCGCCATTGAAAATAATTTGGTGGCACTAGCTGCCTCTCGAGCCTTGCACTCCTTGCACTCATTCCCTACATCAGGTAAGGATGTAGATGGGGTAGACATAAATTTGGGTATAGCTATAGATGGAGTAGACATCCGTTTGGGTTCATCGACCCACCGGAAGAATTCACATTCACTATTTCCCTGCAATACCAAATCTACATCAGTTCTTCCTAAAATGATTAGTTGTCACATTATTTTTAAACATAAAACTATAATTACATATCCAGACCTTTTTCTTTTTTGGGCAAGCCCAAAATTGACGCCCGAGATTTCTTGAGGTCTGTGACGTCCTCAATATGCATCACCCAACACCACATTGACACATAGGTGCATTGATCGAAGTCATTGACACTATAACAATCTATGGTTGATTAAATACACTTTATAAAATTTTAGAAATTTCACATAATCAAATCTACTCCAACAATCCATGGTTGATTAAAGAGACTTTCTATTTGAAACTGAAATGATCTAATTAATCTATACTCGTACATAGAAGATGGGGAAGAACAAAATCCAACAACGAAATGGTGGTGTGAAGACACACCGTGCAAAGTTCCCATAATAAATGTAATACACCAAGGAGTAACATCAAAAATATGTGTAGTCATCATAAATATAGATTGTAAGTTGAAATCATGAACAACATGAGCAGTGAACAAGTAATGAGAGTTCATTCAAATACACTTCATAAAATTTTAGAAACTCCACATAATCAAATCTACTCTAACAATCTACTCTAAGAATCGATGAGCTCATAAACTAAGCCCAATGCATATATAGTCTTCTTAGGCATAATTGACAAGCCAGACTTTAAATTACAATAATGAGTTAAGTTGTCTCTATACACTAGTTTAAGTAGAAGGGCTTGGGCACATTCACTCGAAACCAAGAAACCAAGTTAAATTTCCATTTTTTGAGCTCAATCCAAACCCTAGTTGAGAATTTAACCCTAGTTATGCATTCAATATATGTGAAGGCACCTCAAAGTAAAGAGTTCTCAAGGCTTTAGAGATAAAAGGATATGCACAAAATGGAATTGTTGAGAATGCCCTAAAAACATTCAAGTAAATGGGCAATCAGGTACAAGTCAATGACAAATTATAACATAGGGTTTAAGGCTTTAGACAAGACTTGTTAGGACTTAGAGGATTTTTATATTTAGGCAAGATTTCAAGGGCTTGACATAGCAAAGAACCTAAAACAATTGGTAAGGGTTCTACCACACAACATGTACAGGCTATTATCTATGACATCTTTCAAAAGGCTAAATTGGTAATTAGTATTCTTATATTTTTTAGAACATTCAATAATTCTAAAAAAATGTATGAATTTTTTGGAGATGTAATAATAATATTAATATCACTTAACCCATCCATTACTATCAAACAAGTCCTAATTTATATTTGTCTCATTTTCTCTATTAATATGTTCACCTTTGAATATTGTCTAAGAATCACATAAGAGGGACCTGTATGCACCCTAAAATGGTCACCTAGACTTTGGGCCCCATTTATTCAATTTGTCAAATATCAATTTTCTGAATCAATGCTTTACAATATATTCAAATCAATTTCCTTGATCAAATCATAACTATTTCAATCATTTCAATAATCTCCTAAGGTTTAATCATGTCATCAATAATTTTATTTAATTAAAAAAAAAATCCCTTTTAAATAAATAAAATAACTTTATTTAATTGAAAGTAATATCTCTTAAGTAAAATAAATTTATTTAATTAAAACCCTTTTTAATTAAATGATTTTATTTTATTTAATTAATATTCATCTTTTAATTAAATAACTTTATTTTATTTAATTAAAAGAGAATTATTCTTTTAAAATAAATAAAATCCTCTCAAAAGATCTTTTGTGATGAAAAAAGAAATAAGTGAAATAAAAAATAAATAAAATAAAGAGATTTCCTTTTCTCTCCACACTTTCTAAAAATAATTTTTCTTTCCTCTTTTTGCATTAATTCCACATTGTTCTTGGGGATGCATTCAATTCCTCATTTTCCTATATAAGGAGCCCTCTCCTTCTCAATTAAAAAATCCAGAATTTTCAGAATATTGTTATGTTGCAAGTTTTTACATTAGAGTTTTTGAGATCATTATTTAGCTTGCATATTTACATATAGCTTAATACTCATAGCATTTTAGTTTAATTTATTTCATTGTTTTAGCTTAATCTTCATTTCAATAAAGTAGTTTATTTTATTGCATTGCAATCATATAGATTAATTTCATTTGCATGCAAGAACTTGATGATTCAATGGAGATTAGCATTCTTGCTTCTCATCCTTGAATCTCTCATTCTGTGGTGTACTTGCATGGGTTCAACTTAGTCAATCTGAGGGCCTCATAACAATTCATACACTCCACAAATAGAGAGCTGTGAATCGATATTCGAGAGCTCATTATTGGGTATTCTCGAATGCAAGGATTCATAGAAGTGTGACCATTTTCTATCACACAGGACCAACTACAATAGTATCTTTCAATATCTCTTTGAAATAAGGAGACCTTGCCATATGAAGTGGGATGGCATGGGCATAAAATATTTTGATCATTGAATCACCGGTTTCCTCACATCATCACAAATTCATCAATCCCACAATTGTATTTTTTCTACTTGCAATGGAAATGACCTTTCTCTTCCCTCTATCTCTAGTTGATATATTGGAATTCTTGCTAATAGATGGCAATGTCATAAATGCACGTCTATTAGAAATAGTTTGTTGCTAGCTTTTCCCAACCCGCATTGTCATTTCAACTGCTCTTCTAATATTATATTCACACAAAATTTAACCCCATTTCCACTCTCACATGACAAATGATGTTCAACCCCACTAGACCTCCCATAAAAATTATTTTTACAAATGTGACATAACTATTGCTTGCTACCCTCTCATTTTCAACCTTTTTATTGCTCAAATGGTGGCAAATTGCAGGAAGGGCTTTTTGGAGTTAAAAAGGCCTTTTGCAAACTTCTGAAAAGAGGATGAAGCTTCACATGTTAATGGAGTATTCATCTTCTATAATGTTCTTGAATCTATACACACTACGTACAAGTGCATGTGTGTGTGAATCAATATCCTTATAATATTATATGAAGGATAAATCTGAGCTAGCCAACCCAAAATCATACATGAATGTGATTGATGCTACCAACACAATCAAATACTATCTTCAACTCTTTTGCATATGAAGTATGGAAGAAAGAAATAGCATATGGATACACTACCACCAATCCAACTGAAAATGATTTTGACATCACCCTGAGACAGTTTGTTAAAGAACTGAATGAGAAAAGGAACAAAGAAAGGTAGATCAATGTGAACCCTGCTTAGCCAGTTCAAGTTGTACCAGTTGTTTATCAGAGATGGTAAAGTTCTGAAATGGTCAGATGAGGTGGACACCCTGGGTTTAACTATTTATTAATCATGTGATGTAATATTTTGTAATTTTCCTTCACTGGAACCAATACTATTTAGTCTTTTTGTATATGCTCTGTAAACTTTGCTCCTAATCAGGAGGAACTATGCTCATACCATAAACTACTATGCTATAATATTTACTACTTATACTTAATATACTCACCCTGCACTAAGGTAATATAAAATCCAAGTGAGTGAATAATCGACAGCAGTTGCAGTCCAACTACATGACATCCATAAATCAGTTGAGAATTCATGCACTCATTAGAAAATCAATTGACAAAACAAACAAGTCATTTCAGGCTATTAAAAGATGTTGCATTTTTCCAATAGAATTCATAACAAAGATACATTGTGCATGAGATTGAGCAAATAGATCAAAAACTAACAAAAACTAACAATAACATTCATGCTACTTATTTTGTTTGAAGGCAAAGGTGACAATATCAAACTACTCTCAATGAATAATAAACATCAAGCACAATTGTGTACAGAAGTATTGTAGCCCAAAGATTTAGATGAATTATCAGATAGAAACCCTAAAGAGAAAGAACGCTTAAAAGAATTCATAATTTTGCTAAGCCACAGAGCAGGGAGATGACATATGCTTTGTCTCATTTCTTCCATATGGAATGAGTGGAGACAACAACACTCTTTCTTCCATACTTCAGCTGCTTGGGTGACACAATCAGATACTATCTTCAACTCTTTTGCATATGAAGTATGGATTGGTGGTAGTGTATCCATATGCTATTTCTTTCTTCCATAGTTCAGATACTATTTATCTATGGTACACAATTCCTGATGCTTGGGTGACAGTTTCCCTCTATCCTCAATAATATGGACTGGACCATGTAGGCTTCCTTTGTCAAGACATGTTTTTCTCACATCTTGTGCATATGATGGTTGGAAATAAACTTGCTCAGTAGCACAGTAAAATATTCTTCCCATGTGCATATGAATTCATACTTACAAGCTTTATCTATACAAGGATTAAATAGAATTTATAAATCTTGAAGCCTTTCTCTATACACCTCAATGACAAATGTGTGAAGCTTAAGAAGGAATGGACTAGGGCTGTCTGGATCCATGAACCAGCTCAGGATTGGGACCCTTTGTGTACCCTATCTGGGTTCAGGACTTTGGGCAACAGAACATTGTAGAGGAATGGAAATCAGTTAGCAAATTCTATTATTCTATTATATGAAATGTTCCATGGTGTTTCTGGGATGGGACAGTTGGACAGCAGGGGACATGTTTTGGGGATGGCAGTCTGAGGGGAGAGAAAGTGCACATTGAACAACAATATAACAACAGCAATATAACATGATATGACAATGATTTCTGCAGAAGGCTGCAACTTCTAACACAATACCAAACAATATCATCATGGCTGAAATAGCAGATAAATATCATAATGCATGAAATAACAGTAAAAACAATATCATCATGGTGTTGATAAGACAAGTATCTAGAGGTTTGTCAATGTTTAAGTAACAATACTTTAAAATGAAAAAAAAAAAGTAGCTAGAGGTCTGCAAACTTCATGGCAATATATTGCACCCTCTCATCTTCATTCATTTGCAAGAACCCTTTGGCTCTATCTTTATCAGCCATGAAGGTGTCATATGCTTTTAGCATAGTTTGTTGAGTCAAATCAGGGATGTTTTTGAGAGCCTCATAGACACTTACCAAGACAGAACTTGATTCAGAACTGTCCACTTTGAGTACAAGAGGTGCACGGAAGTCCTCTTCTATTCTTTTCACAGTTTCACAAAGCACATCCATCGAACCATTCATGGTTGCCTTCTTCCTCTTTCCCCTCCTTGGTGACAATATTGAAGGATTTGGACGACCACTTGCAATCGATTGATTGGAATGATATAATTCATCATCCAAATTAGGTGTAGTGTTAAGAGGTGTACTCATAGGGACATCCTCATCACAATCCATGTAGGCGGGACCATCCATATTGAGCCCTTCTTTTGTCCCTTGTGCAGTAGTAGCAGCGGTACCTTCAGCTATGTCATTACCTACAATGATGGCTAGGTCATTGTAGTACTGGAAGGGTTGTCTCTTGTACACTTTGGCACTTTTGGATTTTTTTCTCTGCATGTTGTCATGATGAATGAATTAGATCTTTGTCTTCTATCTAACTTAATAAGAAGGAAATATTGCTAAGACCAACATATTCAAAACAACATGTCACCTTTAGGAGCTCCTCCCACACCATGTCATCAGCATCCACACATTGAGTAGCTTCATTTCATGCAAACCCACTCATATTCTTCAACTCTCTTATGACTCTAAAACCTTGCTTCCATCCTTTAAGCTTATTTTTGAAATTTTCCTTTGACAAATTAAGGTTCATCTCAGCATTGAACTTCCTCTCAATGGCTATCCAAGCTTCTTTTTTGAAGCCCCCTTCGCCTTTCCTTCCTAGGTGAACTTGATCATGGAGCAAGTTTGGGAACTTTCATTCCATCTCTCTTGTCCACACAACCTTCTTGGAGGAAGAAGTTGACTAGCTTACTGGAACCTCATCGTCCATGCTCATCATCAGATCTGTGAAAGAACACCTACACCACCTATTGTACGCAATCATTAGCTACATGCAAATGAGAATGGATATTAAAGAAATAGTAATACAACAGTGGCATATAATCCAAAATATTGCATTTATGCATGATATCCAGCAATATGTAATATATTTCTTTATTATCCATTCTCATTTCCATGTAGCTAAGTATGCATGTATATATGGTCTACTATGGTCTACTATGGTCTACTATGTTCATACAGTATGCTTGAATGGTCAATATAAAACACTTAATCCATCTACTTGTATACTTAATATTTGTTGTATTTGTTTGTCAAACCATATCTTGTTTGATTCTTATGCACTACCATCAAAGAGGGCATCATAGTCAAAATATGAAACAGGCTCTATACGAGAGTTCAAAAGAATAGTTAAGAACATTAAAAAGACATTTAATATGGAAAATTGGAAACAGTAACGCGATTAACAATCAATTGTTGCCATCATTAGTTAAGAACTGGCCACCTTTTCCATTTAGAAATGGAACTTCATTACGCATATCATTATTTATGTATCCAACACCATTATACTATAATAACCAACTCTACAGATTTGCAGAGGAACCAGATTTCTATAGCTTACCGGATTAGCTAGTGCTAATAGAAGTCTTAACATCAAATATTTAAATCTAAGTTTTGCCTGTGTCTATTTTGTTTTTCTCCAACTTTAGGTGTTGATTCCATAAAATATTCAGTGTACCCAAATGTATGCCACTTAATTCAATAACAAATTAATGCAATGCTCAAATTAATTCAGCCAAAAATTTCACCACGGATTGTGTTAAAAACAAAGTTTCTCCATGTTTCAGGGGTAAGGAGGGTAAGGGGGGACAGGGAATGCATTTTTGGAGCAGAATGTTTTTTTCTTAAACATTAGGGACAACTATTAAAAAACCTAAAGAAACAAAAGGAAGTTAAAATTTTCAAAGTTAAATATAGTGTTCTGGATTTACAATGACAATCACTCTAGCTTTTTGGGAAGTTCTTAACAATTTTTTCCTTAAAATGTTACTTGTTAAAATTTTATGCACCAAGCTATCCATTCTGAAAAAGGGGCTCATAAATGATTGACTATTTTATATGAATATTAATGTAATTTTATTATGGCAACTTAGAAATGAAAAAATATTAATGTCTAAAAACAACCTAAATAGGTAAACGGGACACATTATAACAAGTAGAAATAAGAATCTACAAGGCAAAATTAGTACAAGTCAAAGCACAAGAACAAATGAGAGAAAAAAAAGCTAGGCATTCTAGAGCCACAAGTTTAAGTTTTACTCCACTTATCTAAAGTTTGAAACTGATAGCATGAAGACAGAGACTTTTGAATTCATTCTCTTATGACCTTTATATGTTTTCTTTATAGAGGTTGAAAATATCAGGTATAGAAAGCAGAGGGATTCATATATAAGCTGTGGGGATTCTTATCCAGGTTTTTTTATTCAATGCATTTGTAAATTGATTCTAATATATTAAAATTTACACTGGCCAAACATGAATTGAGGTTTGACAAACAGATACAACAAAAAAAAGGAAAAACTTATAAGATGGATTAAGTGTTTTACATTGACCATACAAGTAGATGGATTAAGTGTTTTATATTGACCATTCAAGCATATTGTATGAACATAGTAGACCATAGTAGACCATAGTAGACTGTGTAAACATACTATGGTCTACTATGGTCTATTGAATCAGTGTGCAATAGAATGAACACTGATTCAGTGTTCATTCTGTTGTAAACTGAATCAGTATTGTAATTATATATGGTCTACTATGTTCATACAGTTGTACTGTATATGCTCTAGTATAAGATGGATTAAGTGTTTTACATTGACCATACAAGTAGATGGATTAAGTGTTTTATATTGACCATTCAAGCATATTGTATGAACATAGTAGACCATAGTAGACCATAGTAGACTATGTAAACATACTATGATCTACTATGGTCTACTATGGTCTACTGAATCAGTGTGCAACAAACTGAACACTGATTCAATGTTCATTCTGTTGCACATTGAATTAGTATTGTAATTATATATGGTCTACTATCTTCCACATGAAAAGGTGCAATTGGAATTTTAGGGCCAAATTACCGTTCTCTCAATCCCCATTTAGAAGAAAAAGTGTCAAACAAGATACAAACATGAATGTTAATCAAAGAGAAATCAGAGTTAGAAATCATACACAAGCTTCATTTCTTTCAAAGAATATTGTAAATGTAAACTATGAGAACACATGTTTTGAGCATCGGCATTACAACAGTATGATTTATATTTTGTAATGCAACAAGGCTTACAAATTCAAGAGGCATAGACAATAACCAGCTAGGAATGAAAGCACATTAAAGAAAAAAGAAAGGTCTTGTAAAACTACAACTAATCTCTACGTCTGTAGTCTTCCCACATCCTACTTGCTATATCATCTCTAAAGTTCCCCCAATCATCCCTATCACACTGACTCAACCCATATGTCTCAAGTATTGGTACATTTATCCCATCATGATCGTTGTCCTCTTCAATAAACACTTCGGATGGAACACCGTCCTCTATAGTAATGAAGTTGTGCAGTATGCAACATGCCAAAACAATACGTGCTTGTGTCATGATTGGATAAGACGTTGCATGCCTCAGGATAGGAAAACGCTGCTTCAAAATGCCAAATGTATGCTCTATTGCATTTCTAAGAGAGGAGTGTCGGTGGTTAAACAACTCTTGTGGGCTGTTTATAGGTTTTGCTTTTGAAAACTCCTTCAGGTGGTAACGTGTACATCAGTAAGGTGCAAGAAATCCTGGTACATTTGGATATCCAGCATCGACTAAATAATATTTTCCTACAAAATAACATATATTTTTAAACCGTGAAACATTGACACCGTCAAACATTTATCATTTTCTTCAGTAAAAATACGGTGTGAAATGGCATACCAGGGGGAACTACAAGTGGATCGGCTCTACTGAGAGCTAAAGCTAGAACACGGCTATCTACAACAGACCCTTCCCAACCAGCAAGAATGTATTGAAACTTATGATCAAAAGAAGAGACAACCATAACATTTTGTGACAAGTTCCCTTTTCTATCCTGATATTTACCTTATAAGTCGACATCAACAATGACTGGTATATGGGTTCCATCAATTGCTCCAACACAATCCTATAGAAAGAAAAATTGTAGTCAAGAAAGATGCAGTAATAAGATTACCACTAAGGAAAGAAATTTGTAGCGCTAGGGGGTTTACCTTGAAGTAAGGATCGAAACGGTCATTCCCACTAATTTCAGGAGTGTTTGGCCTAGGTGGTGTGAGATAATCTGCATGGAGTGCTAAGACAGTCGTCAAGGCCTTGTGGAAGTATCAGCTTACTGTCTCTCCGGAGTGACCAAAGTTGTGGGCAATCTTACGATTCCTCAGATTGTGGCCAAGGGTGTGGAGGAACATGACTAATTGTTCTTCTAACGTTATGCTCATCGTATCTGATAGGCTTCCTTTTTGCCTTACAAGATTGGCTAGCCGAAAGAAGGTTGTTGCACTCATGTGAATTTGGTCATGACAATGCACCTCAAATGAATAATGTGTTTATAAAAACCACTTCCATCACTTCTTTCATTACACTTTGTTTGCCTACCTTCAAGCTCAGACACTGCTTTCGCTACTCCAAGGATAGAAAGAATAAGTGCGTGAATACGATCTTTTCTAACCTTCCTACAAATGACTCCTTGAATGTTTATATTGTTGATAAGATCCATCCCTGAAAAGTAAATGGCGAAGAAGGTTTGAGATACAAAATCGACAGTCATAGGCAGCAAGAGGACAAGCCAAGAAATGTATGTACTTATTGACACAACTGTTTGTAAATGTATTCCTAGTTAATTAAAATGTAGATGTCCTGTTATGCCATTCCTTTATCCTGCAAGCATGTTTTATGTGTTCTGTGCTAATGCATAACAGTAGTATTAATGATGAAATAGGTTCTGGTACTGAAAATGTCAGGTTGATCAACCAATACAGTGCAACACTACCAATTACAATCATGTGTTAAGGGAACAATAGACATTTTTGGGCATGCACGTCCTTATATACAGTCAACTGCCCTTGTGCAAAGAAAGTGGCAGAGTACCTAACAAGGTATTTATCCTTCACAATAATAGAAACTGTGACAGTGGACAGTTTAATAAAAAGTGACTTGTTTGTGGGGCCTATAATGTAAAGTTAAATTATGAAGTCATTTTCGAAGGGAAATAATAAGTTATGGAAAATAATATTTGCTCATTTCCAAAAAAATTATAAAAGGCAAGGAGGAGAGGAGAAAATTAATACTAGACAACTTATTTTCTATACCACAACTTTGGAAATTGAGCAAATATTCATCTTTCCTTCCTAGGATGAAAACCCAACAAAGATTCAGAGGATGGAAACCCTCCAAGACAATTTGTAGAGTACAAATTGAAGATTATTGAACAGATTTCCACAACAAATAATAATCATTATTTTCAGGTGTTCTCCTAGCATGAAAGATTGTTTTAGATCTTATTCAAACCCCAGTTGTGATTCATTCGCATTACATATATTTATGTTAAAATATCTATACACACAATTAATTGGAGTTCCTAGACAAGGTGCAATATATTCAGTAATTCACCTACAAGCTCTACCAAATGCTAAGGAAAAGCAAGTCATACAATTTGTATGTAAGCCTAAGAGAGATGGTAGACATTTTAAGGGAATCGGCACACTTAATAAGGGTCTTTGGACCCCTCATACCCAACCGCCCCTTATGATAAGGGAGAACAACATAAACTAGATGTGGCGTTGATGTTTGGAAGGATAAAAGGGGGATCTTACAGATATCTTTTGGGCAGTTTTGATACAATTTTTGAACATTATTGAGTACTATTGATATAGTATGACATTTCAATGGTGTACACACAGCTATCAACTCATCTTGCAAGTCAAAATAAATATTTATTTTTGCTTCCAATTATGTGTGTGGATAATTGCTTCCAACTGTTGAGTTAATGAATTTCTATCAAACTTTCAGACTAGTACAATATCTGATTTTATGGTAGAATCGACATTGTATTTCATATGATGATCTTGTGAATGGAATATCAATTGATGCAATATTATCTATATTGTAATTTTGTCAAACACTCGAAATAATGCACAAAATATTATAATAATTCAATGTTGGCATTTCGTCAAATAATACTAAAAATTGCAAAAGAAGAAAAGAAATCGACCTAATAAATTACAATAGCATACTTTAACCTGATTGGAAAGCCCTTTGCATTCCTTAGATATGGGAAGAAAAATCCAATTAGTTCTTGGGTACATTTTTTATAAATTGATTAAAATACAATTTAACCCAATATGTCAGATAGAGGAAAAATCTATAGATTAGCAATTTTTGAGATAGAAAAGAGGAATCCTCTAGAAAATATACAAAGATATGTTCACAGCCGCTATCGGTCAAAGAAATCCTTCATAGCCGCTATCGGTCACAGAAATCCTCTAGAAAATATACAGAGATATGTTCACAACAAACTTAAATGTAAAAGTAGAAACCAAGACATGTACAAAAATAAAATCCAGAATCATCTAAAAGGAACACAAGTTCAAATCCTATGCAGAACCATGACATAGAAAGATTGATTTTTCATCAGTATGGTATTTGCAAAGAGATCTAAGATACATTATTTTTCACATACAAGTAGTTATATGCAGCAACCATGACATTAAAGAACAGAAGCTATCATTTATTGCAAAGTTGTGTTATATAACAAAAGCCCTCGTAGACAATGACTCTTACACCAAAATCTCAGTTTAACAGTTATAAATGTTAAGCATAAATGAACTGCATCCATGATATCAAACACTAATTGGACCTACAAACTGATCTAGATTGTACACCAAGACTTGAACTTCAAAATATGACCAACCTAAACATTGATTGGGTCTACAAACTGATTTAGATTGTAGAAATCGCTTGAAATAACAAACTGATTTAGGGTAGTAGTACATTAGTTATGGTCAGATGCTGGCTATTCAATCCTACAAATTCAAAAATGTTTGAGGCTAAAAATTCATTGTTCTTTTCATTGGAAAAACATGTAATTGGTCCATTAAAATTGGTTATGAAGTGTTGTGCTACCAGTAGTTCAAAGAATAATGATTAGCCTTCCAACACATCGCATACCAATTAATCAACTAAGTGACAGAGTAATACCACACCATACATGCTTGATCATTAAATTAGATTAAAAAGACAAGATGAACCTTGATAGGGTAATTTCTTTAGAAGAAACAACCAGTATCAAAAATTTGGGAAAACAAGTATCTCTATGTAAAAGAGAAGAAAGAACAATATATCAAAAAGGACACCAACATAGTTATTAGATTTGCTTTAAAGAAAGAAATTCTCTATCTTGTGAGGCAAAATATAATGTATGAAAAATGTTTTCACAGACCTTACTTCATTGTGAGACAATCTTTGACAGCTAGAGGGTCGTGAACTCCAGATATTAGGGTTTGTTTGTGGGGGTATATATGTGATGCCCAAAAGTTGGGTCAAAACACAACCAACAAATTCTTTTTTAAAAGTGATAAAGTTCCTACAATCATGATGCGGGTTAATGAGTTCAACGACGAGGTTACAATGAATCAGGTGAACAACCTCGACAATGTTGTCTATAAAGGATGCTAGAGGAATATTAATAATTATAAAATATTAATTAATTAATAAATTATAATATATTAACCTATAAAACATAACATGTTCTAATATTTACATCATTGAACTTAATAACATTAACAAATTAATATATAAAAATTACAAGGCAACATAACATCTATTTATATTAATGATAAACCATATATGCAAAATAACATAGAACACCTTTTAACTAGCAACTTAATTAACCACTAAACTAACTTTATTAACAAACTAATTATAAACTAACTACATACTAAAATACCTTATCATTACACTAAACATCCTATCAAACTAACCTTTTCTACTCTCTCCACCTACGTGCCCCAAGGAATGGCCACTTCTATCACATCAAACAGCTATCTCCCAAGATTATTGACCTTGGAGTACGCATGGAGGAATGATGAAATGCATTCAATGTTGTTTTGAACAATTCCCCTAAGGGAGTGCAAGTCAAGGAGGGGCTATTATCATCTAGATTTGACAGCCCTTACAAAACCTTGGGCCACGTACCTCCACTTCATTGTTTACTAAGACTTCTTTAAATCAAAAGAACCTGCGTGAGTCCTTGGGGAAAGTGTGTGGATGTGTGTGGTGGCATCAAGGACACTCCCTCTGTCCAATGGGATTAAAGTGCAATAAAGACAAAGACTTTATTTCTCTTTACACCTGCGCCTAGGGAAGGGAAAGAAGTAAATAGGGTAAGTGATGATATTTTGAATTAAAGTTTATTTTATTTGCATATGTCAAAGGTGGCAAGTTTTATAATAAAATATGACTGTGGATGGATTTTTGTATGGGAATTCTTTCCCATACAAAATCCAGAGAGCATTTTGCTCTCTTTAAGTTTGCTGTAGAGTGCTATTTTTTTTTTTAGCACCTCTATGTCAATTTTTTTTTGAAAACTTATGAGATCATAGTATTGAGAATTAGATGGTTTCTTAAGTGGAATGTGGAGTTTAGGATATTGAAATTAGATAGTATTTCATTCATGAGTATCATAGTTTAATTGTAAATCTAATATTAACAATTCATTCATATTTCATAGCTGTTTCATCACCATCTTATAGAACTAAAAGAGTGATATAAAACATTTATACAGAGTTTATTTCCAATGTTCTTAGACAATTAAAAACATCTAATAGAAACTACAATATTCCTATTTCCTTCAAATAAGTGATCTTAATGATAACTATTCAACATATAATTCTATCAACTTGAAGAACTCATTGCAATGATAAAGAGAGTAATTTCAATGGTAGAGAGAGATTAAGGTCTTTTATGAGACAAGCAAGTATTCATCTTTCCATAATATGAATTACATAACTTTACATTATCTATATTTCCATTGAAATTTACATCATCCTAAATTTTAAAATAACATTGCAATATTCAAAATGATGCTTGCTTTCCTTTACATGAGTATCATAATAAATACATCTACTAAATACATCAATCTTTACAGTGAAAGATCATTATAGCAACATGCTTATCTTTCTTATTTTCCTTTCTAAATTTACAAATTTACAAGTGCTCCAAAGAAAGAAGAATTACATCATATAAAATTTACAACAATGCATCCAAATTATGGAGTGATTTCCTCATTCAAAAAAACATCAAGGCAAGAATTTCTAACATCTTCATCTTCATTCATCCTGACTTCAATTTCTGCAAGTAAAAACAAGGCAAGGAAAAGACCATGGGAGCTCTCCTCCCATCCAAGGCCTCTCATGAGACCACCCCCGAGCTTGGGGAGAACACAATGAACAGGATACAATCATACACACACAAACACAACAAGATTATAAACATTGGTAAAAATCCCAAATTCCCTCAAGAAGAAAACTAAGGAATTTCCATGAATTTCCTTTGTAGGGTGTGGGTAGACAAAACCATGGAGATAACCATTGCATAATAAAACAAGGCCACACATGGACCCATATTTCTCAAATACATACAAGGCACACATGGCCAATTTTCCCTCCTTATACCCCCATTGCCACAAAGGCTAAATGCAAGGTTTCTTGGGGAAAATCACTCACCCAAGTTCATCTTTCCCCACACATGGAGGAGACTCTACACATGGAGTTGCCTCCATTCCCACACCCCCTCTTGATTTCTCTTCCCTCCTAAGGGTGAGTGAATCTAAGAGTAAACAACCCAAAATCCAATTACATGAAAAAAAAAACACATTTGCAAGCTTGCTCTCACCATGACCAACCATGGGGAGCTTAAAACACAACACAAAACAATGCAAGCTACCACCATGACCAACCATGGGAAGCCAAGAACATGATCACAATTACAAACAACTCATAAAAACAGAGAGAGCACATGATTTCCTACCTCAAGTCCAAAGCTATGGAAGAATTTTGTTGAGCCCTAATCCAAGCTTCAAGCTTTCTCCTCTAACTTTTTGGAAACTCTCTAAGAATAGAGAATGGGTGAATGAATCATCCTTAGCCAAAAATTCCTCTAAATAGGGCTTCCACACCTAACCTCATAAATAAGGTTCAATCAAGCAAGTTGCAATTTTCGCTCAAGATAGAATATGAAATTTTAAAAGGGTCATAAAGTCAATTTTAGGCTTCTAAAAAGGTGAAAATACCCCTAACCCATGGGTACATTGAATGGGTTAACAAATTTAGCATAAAACTATCTCCTAAGGCCACTATTAACCCTCTAAACTCATGTCGAGGAATAAGATCGAAAATGGGGAATGGGAACTGCATTATGGTTCCTATGGCAAAAAGGTGTGCTAAGATTTCCCTAAAACTCCTAGCAAGTGCTCTCCCACAACACACGACGTACCTTGATAACATTTAACATTAGTGTCAAGCGACACTTTACAAAATAACATTTCACGAAAGGTACGTCCAATGTCACAACATTAAAACACACAATCATTCAAATTACTGTTACGAATATAAATACTTAACAACGAGGCCTCAGGTCTCTTAGTAGACGGGGCCTTGGTTTAACTGGTTACCCTACGTTCAATGTGATTTCCCCGAATGTGTTTCCATGGTCCTTCCACCTGCAATACCTAAATGCAGCATTAGTAATTCAAGAAAGAAAACCATTAAAATAACCATATATGATATAGCGAAAATTAATCATTCAATTGCATAATTCAACTCATACTTCAATAGCATGTAATATTCATGATTTGATTGCATAATTCAAAAGAAATTCCATAACGTAATTTAAATATCATCAAGATCATCAGGTTCACAAAACATCATATAAAAACATAAACCAAATCTACACATCATGGATCCCATATGCGGAATCATCAAAAGAACAGTCCAACGAGTCAAACATAATATAACAGTAGTCGACAGAGTCCAAGTATCTCTGAAAGAAACATAATAAAAAAAGATAGGCTAATATGCATAACACAGGATCACTATGTGGGCCGAAGGTGGGCCTCACAATATATATGTGTGTGTGTGGTCTCCTTAGACATGGTGTGTGCTATTATTCAGCTAGCAGTACCAAACTCACAATGTGCAGTTCGCGTTGGCATAGGACCATACTGGCCTACTACTGCAAATTTCTAAATAAGTATGTGTGCACCATTGGAAATGATACTAAAGTACGCACACAGATTGGAGATGCAAAACTACTTCTGGAATAAAATGAATACACAACAAAGAAACCCTCTGGAGATGCACTATTTTAGCACATACCCACTTCAAAAAAAATGAATACACAACAAAGAAACCCTCATGGCATGATTGCAAAGGCACAAAAATACAACAGAAAGTGAAACAACGTGTTCTTCCATGTAATATCCTCATTTCATACTGAAGATGAAGCTTCAAAAGGTAAAGACTCACTACAAAATTAGAGATAAAATCTATAGGGGAAACCCATGAACAAGAGACCCTATGCATACCAGATTAACGGAGAATGCAAGTGCTTTTCCGTGAAACAATGTCGTCAAATGCTTCGCTCTGCAGAATGCCTTCAAACATGAAACGTCGACTTCGCATTGCAGAATGCCTAAAATGATGAATGCGGATGCCAAAATAATGATTATGAAGCCCGCGGACCCGACGAGGTTTTATAAAAAGGGGTTTCAAAAAGTGGAATTTGGCCCTCAAATTCCAATTCCACCTTTTCAAGTGGAAGATGTAAATACTCATTTTGAACCAAAATGAGCATTTACATCTTCCACTTCTATTTTCATATTGCACTTCCAAACTGAGGATTCGACGAAATGGGCAATAACAAATGCCAATTCCAGGCAAATGCTGGAAATGGTCCACTACCAAATGGGCCCTTAGAGACTTAAGAGCGGCATTGCTTAGAGATTTAAGTCCCAGTCGGAAAAAAAGATTTTCCCACCAATAGGCCAATTATAAAAACATTATTTAACTCGTTATTAATATTTTTCAGTTTAAAAGGCTGCAAACCTGCGTATATCTAGAGTTTTGAACGGAGTGAGAGTTGAAGAGAGGGCAATGACCCTAACGAGTGCCTATATTCTAGGATTTCACAAAGAAAACACATGAGGTACTTCCAATTTATCCAAAGGCTAACCCATTGTTCTTATGTGGTTGTTTAAAGGTAAATTATGCAAATATTTAATTAGTTAGAAAGGATAAATTAAAATATTTTCCTATTTTAATGGAGTAGTAGTTCAAAAATGAAAAAATAATTTTGGGGTTAAAATAAGCTTAACTAAGCTAAACGCAAGAAAGTAAATAACAAAGTTAAGCTAAATGATAATGCAATACCTCAAGATGCAAGGATGAGCCAAGATGTCAAGACTCCGCGATGTCAAGATGCTAAGATACCAAGATGCCCCCCAAAGATGCAAGAATGAAGAGAGAGCCTCCTTTTAAATAAATTAGAAATGAGCGAGACTTCATCTTCTTGAAAAATTAAAAGAAGATATTGACTTCTATTTATCAGAGTTATTTTATATTTAATTCTCTCAAAATGGTCTTGTTCCGCCTAGCCTCTTCAAGTGCAAGTAAAATATTTGAATGAATAAACTTCCAACATTTCCAAAATAAATAGCATAGTGAAGCCATTGGGCCCTGGAGCCTTGTTTGGGGCCATAGAAAATATAACTGATTTTAACTCATCAATGGTGAAGGGAGCCATTAAAATTAAATTGTTTGACAACTGAATCTTTTGGCTCAACAAGTTCTTCAGTGAGAAGGTTTCTAAAAAAGGATATTGCTTCTCTAGCTATATCATCTTCATCCTGTAAGATACCGGAGTCAACCTCTATATTAATGATTTTATTCTTTAGCCTCTTTTGCTTAATGGAGGCATGAAAGAAAATTGTATTCCTGTCACCCCCACTAAGCCAAAGCTCACAAGATTTCTACCTCCAATACATTTCTTCACTTAAGAGGACTTCCTCTAGAGACTATTAAGTGTCTTTTCAAGAGAGAAATATTGTTGATCCATACCCTAATTAATGACCCAAGTGTTGAGATTAGCCAATTTTGACTCAATACGAGCCTTTTCTTGAAAGATGTTTTTGAAGTGGGTAATATTCTATTCCTTAGTCCTATGTTTTATATAATGCAACTTTTGGTAATTTGATACAGTCTAGAGCCCTTTATGAACGGGCTATTCTCCCACCAAATTTTTAGTAGAGGGAGATAGGAGGCATCCCTAAACCACATGGGTTCAAACTTGAAAGACCCTCTTAGATATTTGACATTATAGGAAGAAGTATTTTTTGAAGAATGCATATTAGAGTTTTGTAACTACATTTGAATGTGTTGCTCATTGTAATATATGTATTTTAAAAGCTACACTCTATCAACTGAATCTAGCAAAACTTGACTTTCAAAGGAATAATCAAATTTCTTTATTTTTATGACAATGTATTTAACCTTTTGTTCATCATTTAAATCTTTTCCTTGACATAAATTTTTTATATGTATTTATTGAAGAGAATTTTCTATATTATATATTAAAAATTTTGACATGGTATATTTCATTTTTCAAATTGTTTAATTCCTTGTAACTTCCATAATTTGTTTTCTTACTTCTTCAAAAGTTGTAGCTAAGTGAAACCAATATGGTCTTGTAATTTACATCGAAACATATACTTATAGTCACATTCAAAGAAACTTGTATAACATCTTTCACAATACCAATTACCATTCACATCGTTGCTCAACTTCATTTTGCATTGCCTACCTTTAATTTTTAAGAAGCAAGTTGTGTAACAAAAATTGTCCACTTTTATGAACAATAATGTAACTTTCAATATAATCTAATTAAACTTATTGGATCTTCCTTCAATTTAAAATTAGTTAAATAGTTCTATTTTAATTATAATATTTTTTATTTTTATTTTCAAAAACAATTTTATAAATATTAAAACTTATTTTAAAAATTAAATTAATTTGGAAAATTATTCATGAGAAGCACCTGCTACAAGCTACACTTTAGATTTATGCAGTTTCTCCTTTTTCAGTTTTTATTTCTCACAATCTTTTGTACTTCTTGCTCTCTAGCATCCTGATGATGAATCATGTAGTATGATCAGAAACGTTATGGTAAAAAATTCTACACAATCATATCCAGAAACTAAGATAACATATGTATAGATTGTGGAAATCTGATAGATTTAATATTTTAGCTGCTATAATATTTTTTATAATATTAATTTTAGTTGAAGAAAAAGAACACACCAGTAAAAACATAGCATAACCGTGTACATGCGTATTGAAGTGAGCTTAATGCCTGAACAATCATTTACAAAATATGTGAAAGGATATTTTTGCCTGAAACCAGTATCTGCCATACAAGCAAAGCCATTATTAGCTTCGGATCATTGCACAATGTTATCTTATTGTGTAAATTATATATGGATTATAGAGATGCAGTTTGACACTTTAATATCAACTTCTCTGATTATTAAATTTTACCATTTGCCACATTTATGATTTATATTTTACATTTCTTCTATTCATTGAAATTATTAATATAGAAAATTCTTACACAATCAAATCTAAAACTTACATAATTATTCTAATAACTTTAATGCTTTACCTGATTATCTATGTTATCGTGACTGTAATATGAAACTACTAAACAATAATTTGTGGGCTAATAAATCATCTTACCTAAGATCAAAAAAATTTACTTAATATAAAAAAACATTCAGATCAAATGAATTTCCTCCATACATTATAACTTGGTTGTAAGCTGTTATCTGTTTATTACTTAGGAGAAAGATCTAGTATCTAAATACATTCTACTGATTGTGATAGCATTTGTTGATTTAATATATCAGCTGCACATGTATGTGTCTCTTTTGTACAATTATTGATCTCATTTTTTAATTTTTAGGTAGTTTTGGACACCTTGGCAAAAAATATGCTGATGTGGCATTATACATGATGATGCAACTCTGAAACCTTAGTTATAAGCAGAGAACTTGCTAAGTAAGCTACTGGAAAAAATTATGAGTGATTTGAAATTTCTATATAGAAGTTAGAAAAGTGCAACATTATGATAATGGATCACGCAGTGTAATTTGAAACATTGCAAAAATACTACACACAATCAAATCTTCATTCTAAAACATTAAGATGCTCAACTACTAAATCTTCTCCCCTATCAACCCACTTATTTTCAGATAATATACATTATATAAAATTAAAAAACAATCTAAATTATCATCTAACATAACTAAAAGATTACTGTTCACAACAATAGCATATCCAAAGCCTGTTTCTTCTCCTTCCTACGAAAGAATCACTCAAAAGTTGGGAGCTTGTCATGCAAGTGCTGATAATTTTCATGTATTTTTCACAAATACTCACCACTCACGATAAGAGCATCCTAACTTATATTTTACTAAATTTGGTGCAACATAAAATCATTGTAGACCAGTTACCACATCCAAGTGGCAAAAAGTTCTCAATAATCCAGGATTACTTGTATATATTAATGAAATGCAGAAGTATAGCCATCAGTACACTAAGGTCTGCAGGTACAACCGCCAAGCATATTAAAAATTCAGAGAAATTAAGAATGAGAAGAGAAATCGGGGTGAAAGCGAACACACTTAAAGAGTACTAATCTAAGGTACTTTTTGTGGGCTGGTATCCAATGAAATAATCCACAAATCAGTAGAATATCATGAATAACACAATTGCACTCAATTTAAAAAAAACTAAACCATTTTCACCGAGGAAAGAATAATTTAGTCCGCTGAGAGATAAGATATTTTACTGGCAAGCCATTTCAAATCGGATAATGTGAGTAAAGAAACAAGAGTGCACACAGCCATGTCACATCTAATCACAAGCAATACCCAAAATTCTGGGTGTGGAGTTATGATATTCACCCCTAGCCAGAACTTCTGTGTTGTGTATGGACTATTCAAATTTCTGAGAGAACATAATTAGTGGAACCAGTCTTATCAAATAAAAGGTACTGTTATCTGAGATTGTTTGTCAAAATGTAATTATAATTATGTATAGTTTGAGTGGTCTATAAATTTATATGTACATTTTTTTAAGGCACAGTTAGTACCTCCCACAAGAATTACTGTCACCATAACATATGGTTGGTATCAGAGACTATTTAAGTCTATTTGTAATAGATATTGCTAACAACATTCAAATGTAATTATAATTATGTATAGTTTGAGTTGGTCTATAAACTTGTATGTACCATTTTTTTAAGACACAGTTAGTGTAATACCCAAAAATGAGCTATAAGTTCATTAATCTCCTACATCATCAAATTGAACGAAATCGACATCAAAGTCCTAATTTAAGGCACATCTAAACATCATCGAATCTTAATTGATTATCTTAAATTTTGCATCGAGGAATATTCTTAGTAATATTCCTAATTATCATAATTATCTTTAATTTAATGATTATTTGGCGATAAATTTCATTTATCCTAAGTTTGATTAATTAAATATTTTTATATTTAATTAATTAAATTTAATTCTGCCACTTAATTATTTAATTGAATTTAATTATATTTATTCCTAAGTATTATTATTTAAATTTGACAATAAATTAAAATTCTTATTATTAATTGATTAAATTCTTATTTAATTAATTAAAGCAAGTTGTCATATTTAATGATATTATTTTTTAATAAAAGTTTGATTAAATGATTGATTAACCCATAAATCAATTGTTTTAATTTTAAAATCAGTTAAGTTGAGAATAAATCACTTTATTTTAAATTAATTTATAATTAAATCATGCACAATCAGAAAAGCAGGCAACTAGAAATTAACAATCAATTTTAAAATTTAAACTCAACATCTAATGATGAGTTGGAATTTGATCTAAACTTTATTTTGAGTTAAAGCTTTGCTTTTGCATGATTTTATAAATTAAATATCCTTTATTTAAAAATAACTCAAAAATTAACTTGAGTTATTTGAGTGATTTATGGCTTTCTTCCATGTACTTCCAAAGCCCTGGATTTCTATAAATCAAGGCCTCAGCTCATCTCAAAGGATCTCATATATTTTTGCACAATCACGTTGGAGAATTGCAATTGGAAGGATCAAAGCTTATTGCGAATCAACATTGTTGTGAGATCACTTTTGTTTTCATATCATTGTTAGATCATTTAGCATATCATAGCATATCAATTTTTACATATCATAGATCCATATCAAGTTTTCATCATTGCATAGAAAATATCAAAAATATAGATTAATTGCATTCATATTCTATATCCATCTTTTGCATTCAAATCTTTCGTTTAGGTGTCATCTAGGTCACTGATCTCGATAACAATCTGAGAACATCAATCTTGCACCTACTAGAAGGCAGTAAATCACTTAGTTACATTAGATTTCAATTTTGCACGATTTTGATTTTTGCTAACCTCTAATGTTTTATTGAAGTGTTGTGTCTACAGATTAGGTATAATTTTCACACACATATTTTTGGTGCCCACCGTGGGGCTCCGAAATGGGTTTCTAATTCAATTCTATCAATTTATATCTTTTTCTCCTCGATTTTTGTGCAAAAATATGATTTTTATTTTTTGTCTATACAATCTTCGTATGAGTTTCTGACAAAAGTCATATGAGTTTGAGCCTGCTGTCGTACGATAGTTGACCAAGTATCATTTCATCAGGCACCCACTGTCGTTTGGAATCTGGATTATCGTTTCATCAGACACCCAGTGTTGTACGAGTTTCTAGATGTCGTCTGGGAGCATACCCACTGTTGTACGAGTTTCTTACTGTCGTCTGGTAATAGACCCATTGTCGTACGAGTTTAGGCATCAAATTTCAATTGTTGTTTCATTTTTGCAGGCAGTTTGTCAGATTTGATTTTCAGATTTTGACTAACAGCTAATCTTAACAGTTGGAATTCTTTGTTTTTGATTGACTCTTGTTGGTTTTGATTGAAAAAAGCGTAAAATTTGTTAAAATCAGGTAAAAATCTACTAAGTACGTTGCGAGGATCTCAGGTATTCCACTTGTGCTGATAATATTTCGATTTGGGGCTTAAAATAAATCTCTCGTGTGTCTAGCTTGGGTGATTCTTTTCATGCTTTTATTTTACACACTTGCATAATTGATACTAGGTTGTGACACCTTAAGTATTTATTAGCAATCTTAGATTACTTGTGATTGATCTTGATTGCTATTTTAGGTTATTAGACTCGCTAATCCACCAACCCCTTATTCTGCCCCGTGGTTGCAAGGCCAGTGCCACATTAAAGGGGAGGGGTCAACAGGACAAAAGCGTTAAGTGTTCCACTTGGCAACCCATTTGTGTTTTTAGGAACTCACTTGTTTTCTAAGTTGAGGACTCGTTTTCAGCTTGTGTGAGGTGTTAAGTGTTCCACCTTGTGGACTCATCTCATATTCACTTTAAACATTAAGTGTTCCTCTTTCTGCTTTTTGGGTACTTTTGGTAGATTTACTTTTAGAAACATACATCTGTGCTCACATAGTAATTAGGCCCTATGAACACTATTCATGATTCTTGAGAGATTGGATTCGCAGCAAAATCTTTTTTGATGACAGAATCCTTGTAGGTAGGGAGGATACTTAGTGCGTTTCACATTCAACTCGGTTAGTGCGTCTTCTCTTATTGATCGATACATTCTCTCCCAAGAGAGGTTGATAGATCACGTGGGGTTGACATCACGAACTTTGGTGAATCAAAATTGGTTAGTGCACCTTCTCTTATTGATTGATACATTCTCTCTCCGGAGAGGTTGATAGATCACGTGGAGTTGACATCATAGACCTTGGTGAAGCAAAACTTTGTCTTAGCGTGTCGGATTAATCTGCTTGCTTTGTTTGGGTTAAAAGTGAAAAGGTGTCAAAAACCTTGGATCTGGAGCCAAGTCCCCTTGTGGTATACTATTGTGAGTCACCTTTAGAGAGGGTTAACCATAGCAAACAATCACTTCACAGGGCAAACTGTGTTGACGGAACCTCAAGCGGTAATAGCCATTTTCGCCATGGTAGTGACAACTGTTATATAAATATCCTTGTGGAAGAAATCTCTATAGGTATGGTTCATTATTGGGTTGTCAAATTTCCCTAGCAGCTCCTGAAGATTAAGTTCTCGGACTGTGTCAAAACCCTGGTGCGCCGGGATTGGAGTTCACCCCTTTGGATCATAAAAGTTGCAGAGTCAAACCATTACTAAAAACCCTAGTGAGGCCAAATTTTTATTTTATAAGGTATATGTACGTTATTGCAAAATATTTTTAGAACATACACAATTAGCACTTATGAGGATTAGAACGAATAAGTCACTTGTTGTTCATGCGCAAGGTTGCTTTTGCCCTTGTTCATTATTTTCAGACATGCTTGAAATCACTTGCTTGCTATTTTGCGTGCTTTTTTATCTATCTGGTTACTGAAAATGAATAAATCTATTACAATCCTCAAATCTGGACATTGAAATTTGCAAACAATCCGAATCTGCAAACTCAAAATTTTGCAAAAATTGATGTAAAATCCTTTTTGGAGTCAAAAATTATTTCAGGAAGTCAAAAGTCATACGAGTTTTTCCAAGTGTCATTTCATTACAACCCATCTATCGTATGATTGAGTACCCAGTGTCGTACGAGTTTCCATGCCAGCAAATTCTCAAAGTCAAAATCTTGCAACTATCGTATGAGATTTTCAACTGTCGTTTCATTGCTACCCAACTGTCGTACGAGTTTTGCAACTGTCATTTCATAGCATACCCACTGTCGTACGAGTCTGTAGAGTGTCGTTTGGGAAATTTTTGAAAGTTGTCAAAAAATTGTCAAAATTGCCAGATATTTAGCTTTTTCAGCCTAATTTTAGAATCTGTCGAACGAATCATTGTGTCAGGAACAGAGCAGTAGCTATTAAGAATCCAATCATTTTCTTAAAGTGGCCTTTTGAATCTGATTCAGCCTTCTGTTTAATTGATTTGAGTCCTTATCATCCTGTTTCAAAACCTTGTCATAACTATCAATCTTCAATCAATCATCAAAATGACTAAGTGTTGTGATATCTTGTCCGCTATCTTTTGGGAACCTACCCATACATCCAGGGCATAGTATCTTTCATCCACGTCTAATCAAATCTTCAAATCAATCAAACCTTGACAAGGTTGTGTCATTTGATCATCTTGATTCAATTCATTCTTCGGTTATCTGGATCTTATTCTTTTGTTTCACTTGAGGTGAATGGTGGAGACTAGAGCTTCCTCTCACAAGAAATCTATCACCACTCTCCAAACTCCAACTCTTGAGCAACTCATCAATTCTAGTCTTTACGAGGATGACGGTCTTGGCAACTATCAATTGAAATCTGGTTACATACCTCCTCCATCAACTTACGGAGGTACTCAACATACCCCCCATCAATCTAATCTAGGGAGTCCACACTCTCCTACCATGTCTCAAGCTGGGACAAACTTTGGCTCTCAGATAGCTCAATCTCGACATGGTGCAGATCAGGAACCCACACCTGAAGAAATTGCTCGCTATCAAAATGATGATGAATTTAACAAGATGATGAGGCATTTCTTGAAAGAAAATAGAGAAGCATACTTTTTACAACTAGCTCATCAAGGAGCTAAACTTCCTCCCAACTTTAATGTTGAAGATATCAATATGCATGAGGAAGAAACTCCACTCACAACTATGACGAAATAGATACATGCTTTACAAGTCAAATTTAATAGCCTTGAGAAAGAAAAGGAACCCAAACAGTTCTCCATGGAAGCTCTATGCCCTTTTCCTTTTGACAAAAACTTGTATATGCCACCATTTCCAAAAAGAGTGGAGATGCCAAAGTATGACAAGTATGATGGACACTCTGATCCTCAAGATCATGTCAGAGAATTCTGTATGCAATCAATGGAGTTCATGCATGAACCGGCCTATCTGATGCATCTCTTCCCTCGATCTCTAGGGGGAGCAGCCATCCACTGGTTCTCTAGACTGCCTTCTACTATCAAAACTTTTGAGAAGTTGATCAAATTGTTCTACCAGCAATACTCCTACAATATTTAACATCTAGTCACCATGATTGATATATGTAATCTCAAGCAATATCCAGGGGAACCATTCCTAACATTTCTCAAGAGATGGAGGAAGAAGTTCTCTCTATATGTTAGACCTATTCTAGAAATAGAAAAATTGGAAATCTTCATCAATAACCTTGTTCCAGAAATCAATTATCCTTTACAAATGCAAGATCATACATCTTTTGACAAGATGGTGGATAATGCTATCAAAATTGAAAAAGTGCTTGTAATAAAAGGAGAAATCACACTTCAAAAAGACAAGTACGAATCTGGATCTAGTTCCAAAGACAAGAACAAAAATTGGAACAAGAACAAGGGCATCGTCACAGATGGCATTGTTGACACTGTCTGTGCCCCATCAAAGGCACCTGCCTATAATCTCACTCTTGGGACTCAAGCCATTAAAGCTTCAGAGAAAAAGTCTTCTCAACCATCTCAAAGGAAGCCAGAATACAAAAGATGGGATAAACATAAAAAATTTACTCCTCTAGGAGAGTCTTTAGAATCAGCTATGAAAACTCTACTGGCTGATAACATCATCTCTTTACCACCAATCTGACCAAATGATCAGGACCCCAAACCGAAATGGTGGAGAGAAAATAAATTCTGTGATTTCCATCGGAGTAAAGGTCACAAAACTAGTAGTTGCTACCACTTGAAGCATACCATTCAAGATCTGATCGATAGTGGAGACATCACAATTGACAATCCCAAGAGCAATAACAATTATACAACATTCACAGAACCATTTTTGAAACATGGTCAAGAAGTTTCAACTTCTCAGCCTAATATGGGGGCAAAAGTCAACTATGCCTACCCTGGAAATAATGTTGTCATCAATATGGTTGAACCATGTCTCCCTGAAAGTTGCAATGTCATCACAATTGTACAAAGAGACAGAGATCATTCCTCAGCTAACGCAGTTACTCGATCATAGGCTCCAATGCATCTGAAAGGACAAATCCCAGATTCATCAAATGTCCCTAAGTGCCCTTCAATCTTTCATCTGCTTCTAAACAGAAGGCTACTCCCAAATCTTCCAATCCAAAGGATACAAGGCCTACATCTTATAGCATTGTTCAACAACTCCAGAACACTAATGCAAAAATCTCCATGTTTGAGTTGCTTCGAATATCTCCAGCTCATAGAGCCATTCTCGATAAAGCTTTGCTCGGTTCCAATGTTTCTGATGACCTTGATTTAGACAGGTTCCAGACTATGGTTGGACATCTTACATCTCCGCAATTTATCTCCTTTTTAGCGGAAGATGACAACTCCTTGAGTCATCCACATAATCAGCCTTTACATATAGAAGTCTTGATCCAGAACCGTAGAGTCAAACGTGTGTTGATAGATGGGGGCGCTGGCCTAAACATTTGTTCTTACAGCTTGATCACACAATTGGGATTTTCAGAATTGGCTATTGATCCTCGAAAGAAGATCACCATAAAAGCCTATGATGAACAAGAAAGATCTTCTAAAGGCACCATTGTCTTACCTATCAGAGCAGGTCCAGTTATCAAAGATACCATTTGTCAAGTGCTTGATCTACCTTTGGCTTACAACATTCTTCTAGGGAGGCCATGGATACATGAAATGCAAGCTATTCCTTCTACATACCATCAATGTTTGAAGTTTCCTTATGAAGGAGTAGATGTTACTATCCCCGCGGATTTGAATACAACTTGCAACACCTTGAAGGAAAGTGCAGATAAGCTTGTGCCTAATAACAGAGAGTCTCCCATTGAACCAACTAAAGAAGCATCCACATCTAAAATGGAAGATCTTGCCAAAGAGGTTAATATCAAAGAAAATAGTATGGGAGAATATACTATTGAGCCAATCTTATCTTTGACATCTCTCCCTATCTTGCCTAAGTCTTATGGGCAATCTTTGAAACAATCCAAACTAGACTCTAAAGAACCTCTAAAAGCATATAAAAATAATTTTGTAGCAGAACAAGTATCCAAGAAAGAGTTTGAAGAGGATGAAGCTGTGCTATCATGGCTCTACAAAGATGAACCTGAATCTCAAGTTGTTCAAACTGGTGACTCTATAGTATCCAAACTCATTTCTAAGTCATATGGTCCAGGAGGTAAATTAATAGCTAAGATGGGATATTCAGGTCAAGGGCCTCTAGGAGTCAGAGGAAAAGGTCTCGTGGCACCTCTCCCACATACTGGTAGAGAAAATAAAAATAAAGTCAGCTTAGGCTTTAAGAAGAAACCCTATCACCTCAAAGGTAATTGCTCTCATGTCATAGAGCAGATCGCACCAGGGGAACCTCTTCTTAAGAAAGAAGAAACAGAACCATCAGATAGTGATTCAGATAGTTTAGAACTCATCACCTATGAAAAATTGCCTAAAGAGATCAAAGACCTTCTTGATGATAAAGATGATCCTATCAAGAGAATTAATGTAGTAGAAACACAAGAACCTACTATCAATCAAGAGATAGTTGCAACACAAAAACCAGCTAATCTCGAAAACAATCAAGAAGAGGGAAGTGGTAGTGATTCTAAGATAGATTCTCATGAGTATGAATACAAATCAGAATCTGAGGGTAACCCTTCTTGGGGTATTCACCCTGACTTTACTCATGTTCTAAGATTTCCTAGAGATCCTGAATCAGAAGATGAATCTAATGACTATGACTGGGGAGTCATCCTAGAACCAGATGAGCTTATCACAGAGAAACATGTTGATGTTATTCACCAATATGCACCTCAAACCAACGTAATTCTAGAGCGAAATGATGAACCTATCGAGTCTGATCCACCTATGGCTGAATTGGACTCCCATGATGACATTGAGCCTATTCACGAATTGGATGTCTTAAGTTGTAGTATCACCTTTGAACTTGAGCGTCAGGTTAGGCCCATTGATGATAGATCCATATCCGTAAACACTATCTCCCAATCTTTCCCTACTTTGACTATCAAATATCCAGAACTTATTGATCAAACCTCCACGAATCCAAGCCATGGTATTTATACCTTCCCAAATGACTATGCCCTTGCTTGCTACCTTAATGCAGTTGAGCCTATGAGGACTTCCATCAGTGAACCGAGCGTCAACATGACCGAGTCGAACATCAAATATCTTAGTCAGAAAAACAAGAGTAAAAAGAAAAATAAAAAAGAGTTCTGAGGGTGAAAACCACTTTGTGGCAGTCTCAGAACCTACAAAAGTAAAAATAAAAGACGTATCTAAAGGTGAAAACCTCTCTGAGGTACCTAAGGATGAGATATTTGATGTCCTTCTGAGTCATTTATAGGATAGATCTCCAATTCTAATTGAGCCCACCCAATCCATCAATTTGGGTACAACAGAGGAACCACAATTGGTACATGTAGCACAATCATTATCAGAAGAAGAGAAGCAAAATTTTACAACATTCCTAACAGAGAAGAAGATCAAATTTGCATGGAAATATTCGGATATGCCAGGATTGGATCCTAATCTCATAATGCATCATTTATCTATTGCTCCAAATGTCAAACCTGTCAAGCAAAAGTTGAGAAAGATGCATCCTCATGTTGCAGTCTTGGTAAAAGCTGAATTAGAGAAGCTTCTGAAAGTCGGATTCATTCGAGTTATTGACTATGCAGAGTGGATCTCTAATATTGTACCTATTTCTAAACCAGATGGTTCAATCAGAGTGTGCACAGACTTTAGAGATGTGAATAGAGCGTGCCCTAAGGATGATTTTCCACTACCGAACATTGATATGATAGTGGATATGACTGCGGATTTCGAGATGTATTCCTTGATGGATGGTTTCTCTGGATATAACCAAATAAAAATTGCTCCAGAGGATCAAGAGAAAACTGCTTTCACATGTGCATGGGGAACCTTCTGTTGGAATGTCATGCCATTTGGGCTTAAAAATGCTGGTGCTACATATCAAAGAGCAATGACATCTATTTTTCATGACATGATGCATCAAACTATGGAAGATTATGTTGATGATACTTTAGCAAAATCTATGATCAGAACTGAACATCTAAAGGACTTGAGCATGATCCTAGACAAAATGGAAAAGTTTAGTCTCCGACTAAATCCTAAGAAGTGTACTTTTGGTGTCACTTCTGGAAAGCTCTTAGGATACATAGTTTCAAAGAAGGGCATTGAAGTTGATCCAGCTAAAGTCAAGGCTATAATAGAGATGCAACCTCCAACGAATATCAGTCAAATGAGGACGTTGCAAGGAAGAGTTCAATCTATCAGAAGATTCATATCATAGCTAGCGGACATATCACAGCCTTTTACAAAAACATTACATAAAGGTGTGACCTTTGCATGGAATGAAGAATGTGAGAACAATTTTAACCATATCAAGAAGTATCTATCAAATCCACCTATCTTGATGCATTCTATTCATGGGAAGCCATTGATCTTATATGTCTCCGCAACAGCCACATCACTGGGGGCATTGCTAGCGCAACATGATGAAGAGAAAAAGGAAATAGCCATTTATTATATAAGCAGAACATTGGTGGCGTATGAAAAGAACTATTCTATGATTGAGAAAGCTTGTCTCGCTGTGATCTTTGCATCACAGAAACTGAGACACTATATGTTAGCTCATACCATGCATCTAGTAGCAAAAATTAATCCACTAAAATACCTACTAAGTAAGGCTGCCCTCACAGGTAGACTGGCTAAATGGGTCATGCTTCTAAGCGAATTTGACATTGAATATGTTGAAAGAAAAGCTATAAAAGGTCAAGTTATTTCTGATCAACTAGCAGATGCACCCATGTTTGATGACACAATAATGCAAATGGAATTTCCAGACTCCTCTATTATGCACCTATCTTCTAGAGAATGGCAATTGTTCTTTGATGGCTCCTATACACAGAATGGATCTAGAGCAGGCATATTGTTCATAACTCCTCAAGGATACTCCATCCCAAAAGCATTCAAACTAAAGTTCCCCTGCACAAACAATATTGTAGAATATGAAGCCCTTTTGAATGGTATGAAAATAGCAATTGAATGGAGAGTAACAGAGCTACACATTCATGGAGACTCTCAACTTGTTATTCATCAAGTCAATGATGTGTACCAAACTAAAGATGGAAAGCTCATTTCTTACAAGAGAATGGTAGATGATCTTAAGAAATATTTCATATCTATCACATTTGAGCAAATTCTTAGAACGGAGAACAAGGCTGCCGATGCAATGGCAACACTATCTACTTTATTACAACAACCTAAACATGAGCTACGCTATGAGTTTCTGGTGGAAGCACTATCTTATCCTGCATATGACTCCCCTGAAACCCGCATGATCTGCACTATTGTAGGTCATGATTCATCTAGATATAAAAACCTATTTTCCTATCTCCAAGACCAAATCATCCTCGATACCTTCAACCGTCATGAAAAGAGATACCTTATCCATAATGCCTCCCGATATGTCATCATTGGTAATGATCTATACAAATGAGGTTTAGATGGTATGCTACTTAGATGTTTAGAACGTGAAGAGTCTCAACGTGCATTAGAGGAAGTCCATGATGGTATTTGTGGGTCACACTCGAACGGTTTAACACTAGCTCAAAAACTTATTAGGGCTGGGTACTATTAGCCTGAAATGGAGAAAGAGGCTATCAAATTTGCTAAGAATTGTCAAAAGTGACAAGTGCATGGCAACTTAATTCATGCTCCAGGAAGGGATCTAATCCCCTTTACAACACAATGGCCTTTTCACCAATGGGCGTTTGATCTTATAGGAGCTATACATCCTCATTCTTCTAATGGACATACCCATATAATCACAGCTACAGATTATTTTACAAAATGGGTAGAAGCAGTCCCTTTGACACAAGCAACGGGGAAACAGATATCTATGTTCATATTGAGCTATATCATATGTAGATATGGGATACCTCATTCCATAATCACAGATAATGGTGGACAATTCAAGAACAAAGACCTAGATGATCTATGTGCCAAATTTAAGATCACACAACATTGGTCTTCTATCTACTATCCACAAGGAAATGGCCAAGCAGAGGCTTCCAACAAAAATCTATTGAAGATCTTGCACAGAATAGTAAACAAAAACTGGTAGAGATTGGCATCTCATGATTAATCTAGCTCTATGGGCCTATAGAACAAGTATTAGAACGCCTATAGGGGCTACACCTTTCGCTTTAGTTTATGGGTCTGAAGCAGTACTACCTATTGAGGTCGAAATCCCATTACTAAGAATCAGAATGCATGGTCTAGTAACTGATGATGACTACAAAGTGTCTAGGTTGCAAGAACTTGAACTACTAGATGAGTGCAGACAAGCAGTGTATGATCATCTCAGAGTATATTAGAAGAGAATGTCTAGAGGCTACAACAAGAAAGTTAGACATAGAGAATTTCAGGTTGGTGATCTAGTCTTGAGAGAAAATCCTAAAAATCAATCCCATCGAGAATGCAAGGGAAAGTTTGAACCCAACTGGCTGGGTCCCTTTGTTATCACTACTACTTTTGGCTCTAGTGCCTATCAACTCTCAACGACTGAAGGAGAACAGCTCCAAGAACCAATCAACGTTCTCCATCTGAAGAAATTCTACACTTAAGGCATTCAGTCTATGGTAAAATATCCTAAAAAAATTATAAAAATCAGAAAAAGTCCTAAAAAAATGAACATCTTGGTGAAAACCTAGCAATAGGAACCTTGATGATTCACAAACAAATCAAAAAAAAAGAAAAAAAAAAAAGTGCCTTGGTGAAAACCTGGAAATAGGCACCTTGGTAGCAAAAATAGAATCTCTACCAAAATGGTGAAAACCCAGCAAACGGGTGCCACTTGTTTCAAAATGCTCCATCTATCAGCGCAATCTTGGTCTTTCCCAGCTTTCAGTCTTGCTTTAGTTTGTACATATCTCTCGGTTTGTTTCTGCATTTCTAGTTTTCAATAAGTCGGTCTGTACACCAATCAGCTCCAGCGTCTGTATCCTATCAATGCTTAACACTTGGGGGTAATCAATGTCATATCCTATGGTCTCTAGTATATCTTAGACATATCATATCCAGTCAGAGTCCTTTGAAGCTTCATTTGAGTCAGTCAAGTTTGTCTTGTCTCTAGAAAGGATTTTGCATCTACAACAATGCAATCAAACACAAACTAAAAATGATCTGTGCTTCATGCTTTTATCTCCTTGTATGCTTACTGATTCGCATTGAGATTTTTGCATATTGTGTCCCTTTGAGCTCTTCGATGATGTCCTTTATAGGATTTAGAGAGTGATGACTGGGGGCATAATCTTTTCTTTGTTTTCTTCTTGTATGTGAAAATTTAAACAACTTTGGAAATTCTAGATTGAAATGGTGTCCGACTGTAAGAGCCTCTATCTCGAATTGGATGGCCATGCGTACCTCGACCATTGATACCCAAAAAATTTAAGGAAGTTTGATCTAACTATTGTCTTTTTGAGTGAGTTCTTTCTCCTACTGTGAAACGCGATCTTACCTAAGGATTTGAACGCTAAAGGGTCACTACGGGTAATTCACACTGGATTTAGAATGATCTCTTGACCGTTTGATGTGTATGTTAAACGCAAATTGCTATATCAAAATGGACATGATATTCAGGTCATCCTGGCGTTTATGCCTTGGTGCTTATATCTAATCTAACATTCCAAAAACAAAATCAATATTCATATATCCATGGTTGTTGACCAGTGGATGTTGTATTGATTCTTGCGCATACAAATCAATATTCATATGTCTATGGTTTTTTTTAGCTAGTGGGCATTGTATTGATTTATCCAGTTACCTAAAAGTTCAATGATGATAACAAATCGACATATGATCAGTGACTAGGTCCTAGGTCTTAAGTTGCATGTCTCTTTGCATTTTGCATGTTTGCATATCTCACAACTGTTTGGAAACACTTCAAAGCTTAACCAATTCTTCATATCAATTCTTCACATCTAACGAGAGTTGAGTCTCACTCAAAGGTCTCTTCATCAAACCGCAAGCAGTAACCCTCTGGGGTTAAACATCCTTTTGACATAAGATTGAGTACTTGTCTTCATCAACTTGCAAAAACATATCATGTGTATCATTTACATCTCATATCATTACCATTTGTTGCATTACTTTCCATCCACTGCATAAAGCATAAATCATACATACATCTTCATAATCAATTACATTTGCATAACATCCATACATATGACAGAAATCATTGCATTGCATTGATCCATACATACATTCTACACTACTCATAGCATAAACATCACATGATATCATCATAAAATCGAAACATGACAAGTACAGATGAAGTCACAATCAAAATATCGATCTCATATATATAAAAAATCTTGAAATGTGTCAGGGGTGCACTACTGGCACAATGTACAAAAGAATGAGCTCCAGAAAGCTATCAGAATCAGAATAGTATATCAGTGATAAAAAAGAATAGAGTATATCAAAACATAAGCACAGGAATCAACTATCAGCATGCTCCTCAGTATCTGGTGGAGGAGGTGGTGGTGCATCTGGTATGGCCTCTACTCTCGGTGCCCTGGCTCCCTCTGAGGCTGCCATATACTCAGAATACATCAGTACTCTTTGCACAATCGGGACAACATCATAGTATGCAGACACATAGTATGAAGCCCGTGAGGTCTGATGGGTCACCTCGGTCTGTAATCTCTGAACCTCTGAGTGAAACTCTGCACGGAGCTCTGTGCGCTGCCTATCTGCCTCTCGATATCTCTCCTCCCACCTAGCACTCTGTACCTTCAGGTCCCAGACCTGAGCTCTAAGACATCTGATGATCTTTGATGAAGTAAGAGGAACAGTAGGATCGGCCTCGGCTGCTGGCATCTTTGTATCCTATGGCTGCTCTGGCTACTGCTCAGCAATCTCTGCCCTGTGCACCTTGTGGCATCTAACCTCGGCTCCCAAATCAAAAGTGGTATCTACCTATGAAGGATCTGTCTCACCACCCACAAACTGCTCAGTGGCTAAAACCTCATCTGGAGACCCAACACTACCCAAAGTACCCCTCTCATCCCTACTCCGTCTCTGTGAACCTGTGGATATACCTGCTGTGGAAGTAGAAGGACGAGGGGGCCTCATATGTCCTAACAGTCTCTGAAGTGGAGTCGTCACTCTCTGTCTGGTGGTGTAGGATGCACTACTTGAGGTCTCAAGCCCTATCCTATGGGAGTACCTACAACATCCATCGCCTCCTCCATGGAGGGTATCAACTCAGTAGGATCTGAGAATCTAGGAATGGGATGATCAGCTCGCCAAGCAGTATATCCATCTGTGACCCCTGCATCAACAACCTGTGGATGGTAGTCCCAATCTCGCCCTATGATATGACTGTACTCATCTGCACATAAGGAATATGTAAGTTGAGCTATCTATCCAAGACCGATCTCACAAACAATGAGTGCATATGCAGTATACTCCTGTGGGGCATCCTATCTGCGTCCATACTGATGCCACACTCTGGTAATCAAGAATCTCTCCAACACAGTGGGAGACCGGCCAATAAGTATCCGACTCTGAAAAAGAAAGTTGTACTGCTCCCTCGCAATGGGCTAGGCCTCTATCTGCAAATAGGGTCTCCAATGCACAAAGGTCATATCATCTAAGCACCGTCTGAAATACTCAATATGACCCATATGGACCTGTGTGACATAACCAGCATAAGTATATATCACTGGCTCCTGTGGTTGCCGCTGTGTCTGGAAAATTGGTCTCAGCACTGGGATATGCTCCCATGCCCATATCTGTAATACAAGAGCTCGAGAAGCAAATCTCTTGCAATCCTGATACACAACCTCGTGCATCTCTGAAAACATGTGGGCCAACAGGCACTGACCCCAGGCAAGCTCAGTAGGCGTGGCCATAAAAAGGGATACCATGAGAGCCCATCCCATCAAAAAGTCATTTTGCTGACGGCCTGGCATGATGAGCTCCCTGATCATACCAGCAATAATGCACTCTAAACGGTGCATCTGACCATATCTTTGTACAAGGGTCTCCCAGGAAATGGACCCCATCAACTATGTATCATCACCAAATAGATGCCTAAAGGCATGAAGACCAGTCTGGCCAGAACTCACATACTCAGGATGCCGACTGCTATGGAATGGAATGCGAAGTATCCTATAAATATCCTCTGGAGTCACAGTCATCTCTCCAGTCAGTAAATGAAAGGTTTGAGTCTCTGAGTGAAATCTCTCTATCAGGGTAGTCAATAGGCCATGATTTACCCTAATATCAGGTAAATGAATGAGATGCTCAAAACCACATGTAGCAAGATGAACCCTCATAGGGTCCGGAAGCGAGACACACAGTCTCTGTGTCGCCGGGTAAGAATGACAAACATGGACATCTGGATATGTGACCTAAATCATATAGAAACGAGGTGTTTTATCATAAATAAGGTTCAAAATCAGGCTAATAGTACAAGAACGAAACAAATTGATATTTTCGATGGTGGATCAAAGAGTCATCAATTAGGCAAAATTATTAGAAAAATCAAATTTTTGACCTAAATATCAGTTCTAGGCTCACTGTTTCTCAAACAACATTCCAGACTGGCTCCGAACGTTGTACGACATTCCACAGTATACCAAATGACACTTCATAGTCATATGACACTTTGCACGGTGTCATACGAGTATTGAGGGACCCGATGAAATGTCGTACAACACAAGGGTCCCTCTCATACGACACTTGGGTGGACTTGAAACGACACATAAATTTCAAATGGAATGTCATACAAGTCTGGTATGGGACTCGTACGAGTTTTCACACATGCAAAAATTAAAAAAGCAAAACGCGTACGAAAAAATTAAAAAATGCTATGAAACATGAAAAATTTGCATTTTCAAAGGGGCACAGAGGTCCACCTACCGGATGTCCATACTATCGGGGTCTCTGGTATCTCCGACTGTGCTCAAATCGATGCGAACTCACAGGAACCTTCGGATCTCACTGTTCTGCCATTTTCTTGCTTAGAGGGCTCCACAAAATCTCCAAAGTCAAATGGTTGAAATGAATTGAAAATGACCCTTCAGGCCTTTATATAGCATTTGACCTAATTTTCAAAAGTGCTCTATTTTTCACAAAAATTGCACCCCTGGCTAATTTCGACGTTCTGAATCCATTTTCGAGATCAAAATTCAAATCTGAGATCGTTTAATATGTCAAAATCATGATTTAAAATTTTTGGGCCTAGGACGGTCTACTGCTTGCATAATCGACCTTCCATCATCACAGAAATCTAGTATTCAACTTAACTGATTATCTAACATCAAACTATCAAAATTTCAACTTGGTCAACTATGGTCAACTCATGGTTTAACCTAGTCAAACTTGGTCTTTTGGGACCTTCCAATGATGCAGAATGTGTTCTTGAACGTGTATAACCACTTTTCCAATCAATTAACATACTTCTGAACTCTCAACGCTGACTTTTCTTGTCAGATTTCAATTTTAATCCCGAAGGGGGCATGGTATTGCACATCATTCAAAGTCTGTAAATCAAATTCTATCAATCTTTCCTCAGTAATCAAGACAACAACCATGTCTAGTTATTGATTCATCAAAAAACCTCATTGCTCGAGGCAAATCTATCATCACTTGGGGCATATCAGATTCATCAAGATCCATATCAATCTGGTATTCTCCTAATCTTGTAAACTGTATCAGTTTTTGGAACCATCAGATCATAGTGTTCTTTCCTTGGTTCTTCGGCAACTGAAGGATTCAAATGTGATACCTGCTAGTTCTGCTAAGACAATTGAGTCTAGAACTGGTCACTCACTTCTTTGCAATCCTAAGGTTTGGAATCAGGCATTTTGACACTTTTTCGCAATCATAGGTTCATTTGCTGTTATAGTGAACATTATCTTTGGTCATTCAGGACCTATTATCTCCATATCAAATCAATATCAATCAACTTCTCTCTCATATCAATTATCAATTTCAAACATCAGTTTCATATCTTTATCAAACACAAACTATCTTTGAACCACTGCGCTTCGCACAATAATTCAAAGAGGGGCAAAATGTAATACCCCAAAAATGGGCTATAAGTTCATTAATCTCCTACATCATCAAATCGAATGAAATTGACATCAAAGTCCTAACCTAAGGCACATCTAAACATCATTGAATCCTAATTGATTATCTTAAATTTTGCATCGGGGAATATTCCTAGTAATATTCCTAATCATCATAATTATCTTTAATTTAATGATTATTTGGCGATAAATCCCATTTATCCTAAGTTTGATTAATTAAATATTTTTATATTTAATTAATTAGATTTAATTCTGCCACTTAATTATTTAATTGAATTTAATTATATTTATTCCTAAGTATTATTATTTAAATTTGACAATAAATCAAAATTCTTATTATTAATTGATTAAATTCTTATTTAATTAATTAAAGCAAGTTGTCATATTTAATGATATTATTTTTTAATAAAAGTTTGATTAAATGATTGATTAACCCATAAATCAATTGTTTTAATTTTAAAATCAGTTAAGTTGAGAATAAATCACTTTATTTTAAATTAATTTATAATTAAATCATGCACAATCAGAAAAGCAGGCAACTAGAAATTAACAATCAATTTTAAAATTTAAACTCAACATCTAATGATGAGTTGGAATTTGATCTAAACTCTATTTTGAGTTAAAGCTTTGCTTTTGCATGATTTTATAAATTAAATATCCTTTATTTAAAAATAACTCAAAAATCAACTTGAGTTATTTGAGTGATTTATGTCTTTCTTCCATGTACCTCCAAAGCCCTAGATTTCTATAAATCAAGGCCTCAGCTCATCTCAAAGGATCTCATATATTTTTGCACAATCACGTTGGAGAATTGCAATTGGAAGGATCAAAGCTTATTGCGAATCAACATTGTTGTGAGATCACTTTTGTTTTCATATCATTGTTAGATCATTTAGCATATCATAGCATATCAGTTTTTACATATCATAGATCCATATCAAGTATTCATCATTGCATAGAAAATATAAAAAATATAGATTAATTGCATTCATATTCCATATCCATCTTTTGCATTCAAATCCTTCATTTAGGTGTCGTTTAGGTCACTGATCTCGATAACAATCTGAGAACATCAATCTCGCACCTACTAGAAGGCAGTAAATCGCTTGGTTAAATTAGATTTCAATTTTGCACGATTTTGATTTTTGCTAACCTCTAATGTTTTACTGAAGTGTTGTGTCTACAGATCAGGTACAATTTTCACACACATAGTTAGTTCCTCCCACAAGAATTACTGTCACCATAACATGTGGCTGGTATCATAGACTATTTAAGTCATTTGTAATAGATATTGCTAACAACATTCAAATTTGGAGTAGTACTAGAATAGATGACTTATCTCAAAGGCCCAATGCTTCACCTCTATAAACATCACCCTAAATGTAATGAGTACAACTGCAAATTTATAAAAAAAAATTCTTATAAACCACTACTTACAAATCAATAGATTTAACTCAAAAATTATACAGCTTAATCCTAATAGCAATAAGAGGCCACTTGTAACCCTAACCCAGAAGGACAGGATGAGAACTCCCCTCAAGACAATGCCAATCCCAGCTTTAACCAGCACAATAGAGCAGGGACTCCCACCATCAGAATATTTTAGGATTTTCATGAACTATATCTAGATCTCCTTTCCACTAAATTTAAATCTAGTAGAAAAACTTATATATATATATATGGCAGCATATTCATCAAAATTATGAAACCCACAGTAAGAAGTCAACTGAACAAGTATATTTCGTTGAATCTCAAAAGAAGCCCAAATCAGGGTCCCACAAATATTGAAATCATACCCAAAAAAATTATTAAAAATGTTAAAGATATCACCCTCCGTGAAGATCAAGTACAAAATTCCATCATGCAATCCGTCAGTCAGATGCAAAATCGCAGCAGCCAAAATCTCCACTATCAGAGCCAGCAAAAGTCGAGTTCATAAGATTGGCAAAAAATGAGCCCTTCGCATTGTAATCCCCATCACGTTCTTTATGTCTGCGGAGTGGGAAGGCAAATAGTGTAGGGTAAAATGTTACCCCCCTGGTCGTGTGGACAACCAGAATAGGCAATGGATCCACCCTGCTGAGGGTAAGCCTGTTGCAGAGGATATTGCTCGCCAGGTGCAAGGTATTTTGCTACATAGTCCGCAAATGGAGGGAACATAGGGTTAGGGCTAGGGTATTCTGCTGTATATGGAGGGAAGGTAAGATTAGGGTTAGGATTAGGGTTAGGGCATTCTACTGTATATGGAGGGAAGGTAAGATTAGGGTTAGGATTAGGGTTAGGGCATTCTACTGTATATGGAGGGAAGGTAAGATTAGGGTTAGGATTAGGGTTAGCAGCCTGATGAGAATAACCTGGTGTTGTGAATGGTGGGTAAGGGCAATGAAGGATATTGCCATTGCAGAGGATAATGCGGATAGCCCCCATGAGGCGGAGGCGGAGGTGGAGGTGGAGCTAATTCTGTACAGGTGTTCAGAGGCACCTTCTTCCCCTTCTTCTTCTTCTTTCTTTCCTTACGTTTAGGGAGATTTGTGAGGAGTGGTGCTAATGTAGTTATGGCTACCTTGTTCCTTTCTTTACTTTCTGGAGCAGCCCTCCCTTTGGGATTTGATTTGACCTCTAGCTTGGTCTTGAAAGTGCAGTCGAGCTTCCCTGTGGGCCTCCTAGAGGAATCGCACACCCAATAACTGTAGAAAATTGTGTGGTCAATCTTTTTTGTGGTGAGGAATTGAATGGGGATGGACACATCGCCTACCTTCTTCCCATCGATTATCTCTTCTGTCTCGATTGTCTTCAATCTGAGCTCCACTATTAAGCTGAGACGACCCTCAACAAGAACCTCCTCATCGACTATGAAGGACATTTGCTTGTTCCAGCTAGGGTTTGGGTTTTTATCCATCTCAATGGCCCTCATTTTTTGCTTGACGGGCCGTGAACCATCCTCGATCCATGCTACCGTGTAAACCTTCCATTCGCGGAGCAAGTCCCCATCGTTTATGTCACTCGCAGATAGCAATGTCAATTGTATATTCATTCTTGATAGAGGGAATCGATCCTCTGACCCTGTCATATTTTCCCCTGCCATATTTTTCCAAGAATATGTAAAAAAAAAAAAGCGGAATATGAAGAAAACTTAAGAAAACAGAATGTGTAGAAAACTCAAGAAAGTAGAAATTGAAGTCCCAATCGGGAAAAAGGAATTTTTTTCCCGCCAATAGGCCAATAATAAATACATTATTTAACTCGTAATTAATATTTTTCAGTTTAAAAGGCTGCAAACCTGTGTATATCTAGGGTTTTGAACAGCATGAGAGTTTAAGAGGTGGCAATGTCCCTAAAGAGTGCCTATACTTTAGGATTTCACTAAGAAAACTCATGAGGTACTTTTCAAACCTATGTGGCTGTTTAAAGGTAAATTATGCAAATATTTAATTAGTGGGAAATGATAAATTGGAATATTTTTTTATTTCAATGGAGCTATTGTTTAAAAATAAAAAAATAAGCTTAGGAAAAAAACAACGGGTTGAAATAAGCAGCAACTAGTTATTGAGAAAAATCAGCAATTACACTAGATTAACTAAGCTAAATTAAGAAAGTAAATGATTAACTAAGCTAAATTAAGAAAGTAAATAACAAAGCTAAGCTGAATAATAATGCAATACCTCAACATGAAACATAAACTAAGATGCAATGAGCCAAGATGTCATGATGCCCAGACTCCACGATGTCAAGAATGCAAAAATGAGGAGAGAGTCTCCTTTTAAAGAAATTAGAAATGAGCATTTAAGAGGCAAAAAAATGGACAATGGTGGAGATTAAGTCTTGATTGATCCATGTACTCATGTCTTTAAGAGGCAAAAAGAAAAGGCTAAAATTAAGAGGCAAAACAATGAGTGGTTGAGATAAATTGGCAAAAATCTTCTTTAAATGTCAAAAGATTCCATCTCATTGGAAAGTGCATTTTTTTTTCTTTTTTTAATTATTATTTTATTTTAAAAAAATGATTTTCATGTGCACTTAGGATAAAGGGTTTTTTTATTATTTAATTAAAAGATATTATGTTCTTTTAATTAAATAAATATAGAATAAAATGGTCTAACTTTGGGATATAATTAAAGAAATGATTAATTAATTAAGCAGAATTGATTTGATGCACAATAATGGTCTAACATTTTAATTTAATTTTTCATAAAGAGAGTTTATAGTTTACTAGACCAAAATTGGGTGATTACATTTGCCCATATTTGAGTCAGTGTGTGAACGAGCACATTGAGTCAAAGAAAATGATGACAGACAGACAATTGATATGAATGAACTATCCTAAGAGACACTGTCTATGAATCTGCGATGCAAGGGCATTCTAGGGTACTCAATGAATCTGCATGAAGGTGTGTATTTTGGCCGGTGTTACTCGATTGCAGCCTTGACCAATGGTCTTGGTCATTGAAGGAAGCTCGGTCACTAAAGGAACTCGGTAATCTCTGGTGCTCGGTGAAAGTGATACTCGGTAATGCCTGTGATACTCGATCAACATTGGTGCTTAGCAATGCTTGGCTTGCTTGGTTATTTCTGTTGGAATTAGGAGAGATAGGTACTGAGAGGGGAGGGGTGAATCAGTGCCTTCAAAACTTCACTTGTAAATTTTTTTAGATCAATAACCGTATACTGTGATAACCGATCAAAATAAATTGAATCTAATTGCATAAATCAATCATCTAGTTAACTTAAGAAAGTAAACAACATGAAATCAATATGAAAATCACATAACACAAGTATTTTGGTAACATATAAACCCTTGTAAGAAGGTAAAAACTGTGGTGGGGATGACACCCACAAATTCTTCACTACTGTAGATAGAAAAGGTTTGTCTGTTAAGGCTACAAGTTTTGATCACTTCTGGTGATCTTACCCTGTTAGGAGTAACATATTAGATCAACTAGATCTACCTAGTTATAGGATTTAGACAACACTAATGAAGTGTGTACTCGGTTAAGAGATTTACATAAGACTGTTAAGTCTACTCTGTTAAGAGATTTTATCAAAAAAATCTACTACAATTGTCAGAAAGTAATAGGCAATTATCTGCTAGTTGACAACTCAATTGTCTGAAATAGATCAATAGATGCTCATAAAATATCACCTTGACTGTGATGATTCACTACTCTATTCTGCTTGGTAGCCTTCTCTGATTCTACTCAATCTGATATCCTATGTACTCTATTCTACTCTGTAAACTGATTGACTTGAAGTTAGGCAATGGCTTCAAGTGCTCCGTGATTCATATATATCAGTTCACCAACCTTATAAAATGGTGCGAACATACAAAATATATAGTGTTCTATTTTTGCCGCTTTAGCAAAAATTAGGTTACAAAAATAATCATAACCCTAAGATCTACGATGCAAAATTAACCTAGATCAACTATTACAATAAGATACACATTACATTTAATGAGTATCTTTTACAATAAATGCTCCTCAATCTTGGTAAACCATTTTATGATCTATTGTAACCGTTTGCATAGAAGAATGTGCCATTTCAGATTACTATGCCATTTTCTATGATCATCAGTAAACACTGTATAAGCTACTCAGTGTATACTGCGATGCTCAGTGTTTACTATCCGTCGGTGTTGATGTCATTGGTGCTCAGTAAACTGTGTGATGCTCGGTGTAAAGGCTTTACCGACTGCTTTGTCTTACTTCTGGTTACCAACCAACTCAATATAAGTAACCGACCGGCATGTTTACTATCCTTTGATACTAATGACAACCTTAAATGCTCAATAGAGATTAACAATCTCCCCCTTTGGCATTAGTATCAAAACTTTGAATGTATATAGACAAAATGTTTCTATATATTCCTTATATCTCCGCCATATACATATCCACAACAAAAAATGTTTCTAAGTACAAAGTACTCCCCCTCGGTGCATGCTCCTGGTAATAATACATATCAAAGTATACTTATTTGGCATATACATGTTTTCCCCCTTTTTGATAATAATGCCAAATACAAAAAATAGAATGTATACTTACATCTTACCAAAAATGTTTGGATGGGTTTTCTTTACAGACTCCAAGAGGTTGTCCCACTCCTCTTTCAAGTTGGTAAGAGCAATATGGTCAAGACCGACTTGTGCATGCATGTCAAAGATATTATCCAACACCAAAATCTTTGGTGTTGGTACAAGTTGTTCGGCTTTGACAATATGTGCTTCAAAAATTTTCAGGTAAGGAGTGAGTTCTATTTGTAACTCTGCAACCTGATCAATGATTTGCTCTTCTTGTTTCCTTAGATCTTCTATCAACCGTCGGAGTTCCTAAACACGGTGAATATGCTTTAAGAAAACATTCGACTCAGTTATAGCTGCTTGTGTACTCAACTTTATCTCTACTTCTAAACCTTTTATCTTTTCACTGACTTCTACAGTGAAAGTGTCTAAAGTACAAAGCTTGCTAAAAAATTGATAGATTATCTGGGTGATAGATTTTACCTCGGTAATGACCTCAGATAATTTTACCTTTTTCAGTGCCACTTCTGTGCTAATCCTTTTTGCCAATTTGTTCTGAATCTTTGATTTTTCCCGTTCTTCTATTCTTTTGTATGCATCTGTATCAGGGGCATTCATTTTGTCGATGAGTGTAGCAAGTTGATCTATGATTGGAGTATTCTCATCAATATTTGTCTCTGGTATTATCTGTTGCAGAATATCCCTCACATCATTTAACACTTCTTTTCATTTGTGTTCTTGCCTTAACTTTTCTTGTGCCACCTTCCTTGAACATAATTCCCCATATCTACTTAGTTCCTCGGGGCTTAGGGTTCTCGGGTCACATCTTGCTATAATTATGACTTCATCAATGGTGACTGGCCCTTTTGCTTTCTTCTTCTTCTTCTTCTGTGCAAGAGGTGACTTCTTCTCACTAATAACAATAGCTTTTTCTCCACTTTTCAGAGTATCCTTCCTAGTTGACACCGTATCTTCTTTCTTCTTCTCCTTGGTAGATGGTATGGGAGTCTCGGTTGTAGTGTCAGGTGGGTTCACCTTGGTTGACTTTGTTTCTTCTAGTTCCTTTGTTTCTGTAGACTGTGCCTCTATTTTGGTAGGCTCATTTATATCTGCAAGTTGCTCAGGTGCTTGTATCTCAGTTGTATCTTTATTTTTCTCAGGATGAGAAGCATCAGGTTGTACTTGTGAAAGTATCTCAACTACCTCTGCAAGTATAGGAAGTTCACCCGATAGAGATGTGAACACACTATCAGTGTCTAGTGCTTCATCTTTGTTTGGTGCAATTGTCACATCTTCATCATCCTCAGCATTAGGATCACCATTAGTGATGTCCTCAATGAGTGCATCATTATCGGTTTTCTTCTACAAGTGGATCTTTACTTGATCCAGTGCATCCTGTGAAATTCTTATTTCATCCTTTTGTTCGGTGATATCAATTACCTCAATAACTGATATACAGGTGTCCTCTATTTTCTTTCCTTTGTTATCATCGATGAAAATACCTTTACCTTTTGAACTATGTCTCTTCTTAGATAGTTTCAGGAATGCTTCATGTTCAGCTTTCTCTTCTGCTTTCAAAATTGATGTCCATAGAGAATCACATGTGACATCCATATCAGCCACATTCTCATCCATTATCTACATAGCTCTATTCTTGACTAGAAATATAACCTAATACTTTGTCATGTATTCACTTACAACAACATAGCTAAAGTGTGAGGCTGCATGACTTAATGAACATTCTCTTTTCATTTTCTCTGTATCTAGTGCAATAGCCCATCTCTCATTTATTTTGTCATCAAGTTCCTTCGATAATTGACATGCAAACTCCATTGGTACTTTCTTGAATTTAATCATCATCTGGATGATAGCATGTTCTAGCTTTGTCTTGTCCTTAATTGACATTTTGTCAAATTTGTCTATGCCTGGATCTGCAAGATTTCCATTTTCAATTATATCTTCAATTATTTCTTCTATTGTACTTTCCCTGTTATGAACTAACTTGAATTGATTAAGATCATTTTTTAGTTTTTGTATCCTCTAGATCTTCCTTATTTCTTATGTATTTCCTCTTTTTCTTTGGTGGCTCAACTACTTTCTTGTTCTTTCTCTTAACATATTTATGTGTCGGTGTAGCTGCTCTTTTTTTTGCTACTTTTACTGCTTCTTCTTTCTCGGTAGGTTGTGCTACAGTTGACGAACGTGTCTTCATTCCTTCAAGTTTTGGTAACTGCATTTCCTGTTCAATATTGGTGAAAGGAACCGGTGTGTTATCCTTTTCTTTTTCTGACTCGATCTCCTCACTATCATAGGGCTTGTCAGCCAATTGTAACTAACCTTCGGTTGTTTCTTTGATCGATGACTCTGCAGATGAGGTAGGTGCATTTCCATATTTTGTTGTGAGATCTTTTCTCATTTTCTTTGCCCTTCTAGACATTTTTCCGATCTTTATGTCTGTAGTGATTTGTGACTTAGCTTCCTCATATACACCAAACCTATTGGTAGTGATGTCTACCGATAATGCCAGCAATGCATTAATAGATTTCAAAGTGAAATCATAGTCCATTTCGTATCCCATCGGTGCCAACCATTTTATTCTCGATTCTACTACCTTTATCATTGAGTGGTTTGTGCTGACTACAAAACATATGTCATCTTCAAATTTACTTACTAATTCCCTTGGAATTCTACTCCTTTGATGCATTTTTGTCTAAAATTCTTTGAAATATGCATTAAATTCCTTATTCAAATTATTTCCTAGACTCTTCATCATTTCACCAATTTGTGCAGTTATCGGTTTGTCTGATTGCCAGTTTACCTTACCGATACCAGGTACATATTTTTGCAGATAGAAAAATGTATAGACAAGCAGTGATTCATAATTACATGTGTTGGACTTCTTTGATCTTATTGTCTTCATATTCTCTTGCAGTTGGTGCAATAGCAGTTCGGCAAAATCTACCTGGAGATCTTTCTTCACAATTTTATATGCCATGTCCACAGTGCTGCAAGGTACACTATTTATTCTGCTAGATTGAAATATCTTGTACCTGATGACATGAGCTATGAATTTTACCATTGGGTCTTTGATGGTTGAAATTTTCAGTGCCCTATCATCCCATTGAGCTCTAGTGTTCTTTTCAACGTTGAGATGAGACGAACTTCGAAAGGCTTTTGCTTTGTCGGTTGTAGGGTACCTAGTAACCCTACTAATAATCTTCTTTATAACCTCAACAGGTTTGTCCAACCAAAATTTCCCATCATGAAATCTACTCAATACAATTCTTATCCAATCAGTGCTGAATGTTTGCGGGAAGTGTGTAAAATGTGATAACCCCGACTCCTCAATCTTCTTATAATGAGATTTTATCTTTCTAGCCGGTCCACAGACTTGTTGATAAGTAGCAATGGTCTCAAAATCACCTACTTCTCTGATTTTGTAGTGAATATAGGCCCTAACATCTTCTGTTAATAAAACCCTATTTGGAATACTCGAAAATGCACCCATATCATTTGTTTGTGCTGCAACCTTGGGATGTGGTTTGAATTTGGCCTCGGCGAAATTAGCTCTAACAATTAATTCTACTTCCTCCTCAATGTTTTGCGATTTGCTTGCAGTCAATGTTGATGCCATAAATTGTTTCTTAGGGTTTCGGCAAGCAATAGATAACCAGTGTTCGGTAGTATATAAACTTACTCGATATCATCAAAGAATTGTCGTCAATTTGATCTACAGTAGCTTTGAATCTTTTCTGGAAAATATTTAGCTCAAACTCTTCTCTGTAAAATCTCTATTCTTCAAAATCACAATGTAACAATGAACTCTATTTCTGTGTATTTATAGATTTTTTTTGATATTCCCGCTCAAACTTTGGTGCATTAAATGTGTGACCTAACTTTTGATACAAAACAACTGTCAGCTCGGTAATGTCTACAATTTCCTTTTCTCGGTTAATATAGAATTTCTTCATCGGTTTGCACTATTGTCGGTTAACCTTGTATAGTGATTACCGACAGGTAATCAACTCTCATTTCTTCTTTTACCGACTATGTGACATTTGCAAACTTTTAACACATAAACCATAGTGCATCTTTATTCATGCAGATTTGGTACTTGTACATCATATATAAGGAACTATATGTAAAATGTGATCATTTAAAATGTCAGTTCCATACACACCTTTGTTATCTTAAGTAGAGGTACCGATGTCACCCAATCTAGTGGACGAGGTTTCACCGACAATGTTACTTGACTCAGCATTCTCATTAGATGCCTTCTTCCACATTGTGTTCCTTAACTTCATAATTTTTGCAATGTTATATCCACTCTCAAATATATGGTTTTCATTAGGTGCTCAGTCTCTACAGTTCTTGCTTACATGACCGACCTTGTGACAGTGCATACATGCCATTCCTGCATTTGTCCAGTTTCTTGATTGTCCAATCCGACTCTTTCTGTAACAGTTTGCTGCAATATGTCCATACCGACCACATACAACACAATTAATCCATGTATTATAATCCCAAACATATGATTTACCTTTTCTCTTCGGTTGATATGGCTTTCATTGTAGTTTCTCTTTAGGTGTCTAGACTTGTTTCATTTTTGCCTTGCAGTGTGCCCATGCTTATTACAAGTATAGCATATTTTCTCCTCAATAGTATTATTTGCAATGTCATTCTGCTTAGCTTTTCATTCATAAGTTGGATGTCCAAACTTACCACAGTAATAAGAATATCCATTGAATTTAGGAATGATAGGAGGTTTACCTTGTGCTTTGCTTCTGCACACATTAGATGTATGTCTTGGTTTTCCACAGTGATAACATGTCAACACTTTAGGTTTCTGACTTTGATTGTTGTTGACTTTTTTAGCTTTTTGTGATGATCCTCCTTCACCAGTGTAGCCTATACTAGCTCTGCTTCTGAATCTCCTCTGATTAGTCAAGAAATCATCAATATTTTTAGAACTGTCCTCAACTATCTTCATCATTTCATTGTGTTGCTTTTGTATCTTTATTTCATTTCTTAGTTTTTCATTATCTTGTCGGGTATTGCAACATCTTCAAGTTTTCTTAATAATTCTCCATTTACTCAGTTCATTTCTTGATTAACTGTCATCATCTGATTTGATACTTGGAAGTGACGATAAGTGAGTCTTTGTATTTCACTTTCTTTTGCTTGAAGTTGTTTAGTCATCAGTCTTCAGTCTTCAATAGCCAAATTCTGATCTTGTTCAGCTTGTCTAGTATTGTTCATGATTTACACCATTCTCATCATTTGAGATTCATGACCGATTTGAAGTGCTTTCACTTGCTCAGATAGATGCTGATTCTTTTCAGATAAATCAAAGATTATGCTTTTAGATTCGTCAAAGATGCTTCCAGAGCTTGATCCAATATGATCAAATATTTCATCAATAGGTTCTTCATGATAACCGATTTCATTCAGCTGAATTGCAAGGTTCTTCCTTTCAACCATTAATTTCTTTAGTTCTTCCTTGGCTTGTTTATACTATTCCACAAACATCTATATTTTTATCTTCTGATTCTCAATAATCTTGTCAAGTTTGTATCTCTCCATGACTTAGATCTTTACCCTTCAGTGGTTAGACTGTTCAACAAGAGAACTGAGCTCTGATACCAATTGTTGGAATTAGGAGAGATAGGTACTGAGAGGGGAGGGGTGAATCAGTGCCTTCAAAACTTCACTTGTAAAACCTTTTAGATCAATAACCGTATACTGTGATAACCGATCAAAATAACTTGAATCTAATTGTATAAATCAATCATCTAGTTAACTTAAGAAAGTAAACAACATGAAATCAATATGACAATCACATAACACAAGTATTTTGGTAACGCAGAAACCCTTCTAAGAAGGTAAAAACTACGGTGGGGATGACACCCACAAATTCTTCACTACTGTAGATAGAAAAGGTTTGCTTGTTAAGGCTACAAGTTTTGATCACTTTTGGTGATCTTACCCTGTTAGGAGTAACATATTAGATCAACTAGATCTACCTAGTTATAGGATTTAGACAACACTAATGAAGTGTGTACTCAGTTAAGAGATTTACATAAGACTGTTAAGTCTACTCTGTTAAGAGATTTTATCAAAAAACTCTACTACAATTGTCAAAAAGTAATAGGCAATTATCTGCTAGTTGACAACTCAATTGTCTGAAATAGATCAATAGATGCTCATAAAATATCACCTTGACTGTGATGATTCACTACTCTGTTCTTCTTGGTAGCCTTCTCTGATTCTACTCAATCTGATATCCTTTGTACTCTGTTCTGCTCTGTAAACTGATTGACTTGAAGTTAGGCAATGGCTTCAAGTGCTTCGTGATTCATATATATCAGTTCACCAACCTTATAAAATGGTGCAAAGATATAAAATATATAGTGTTCTATTTTTGCCGCTTTAGCAAAAATTAGGTTACAAAAATAATCATAACCCTAAGATCTACGATGCAAAATTAACCTAGATCAACTATTACAATAAGATAAACATTACATTTAATGAGTATCTTTTACAATAAATGCTCCTCAATCTTGATAAACCATTTTACGATATGTTGTAACCATTTGGATAGAAGAATGTGCCATTTCAGATTACTATGCCATTTTCTATGATCATCGATAAACACTATATAAGTTGCTCGATGTATACTGTGATGCTCGGTGTTTACTGTCCATCGGTGTTGGTGTCGCTGGTGCTCGGTAAACTGTGTGATGCTCGGTGTAAAGGCTTTACCGACTGCTTTGTCTTACTTTTGGTTACTGACCAACTCAATATAAGTAACCGATCGACCTATTTACTATCCTTTGATACTAATGACAACCTTAAATGCTCAATAGAGATTAACAATTTCACTGTTGCTTGGTAGTTATGGTTTATCGACTGGAGTTATGTGTGATTTGTTGGGCCGACTTGGTGCATTTATTATTTGTATCTTTTTTTGGATTCTCCTAAGTGGATTTGGAGGTCGACATGTTGTATTAAATATTTGTAAGGCAATTTATAAGCCAACTTGTATTGCATTTAATAATTGTTAGGGGGAGTTAATGGTTGATCCAGCCGACTTGTGGCTGATGATTAGTATTTAAGGGGTGTTTGGGTAGTTGTTTAGGAGAGGATATCAGAGGTTGATGAGAAGAATGACATCAGATCTAGGAAGCTGGAGTTGGTGAAGTTGTGGAAAAGATCTTGCATGATCTTGCAAATCAGAATGCTATCTGATAGTTTGTAATTGTAGAGCTAGTGGTCTACACACTTGGGAATAAGGAGATTTCTTGGTGGCTTGCGAGCTCAGGTTTAGATCTACCTTAGGGTTTCCATCAGTTGCTGATTTGTTTAAGAACTAGACTAGCTAGTGTTGTAATTGGATCTTTGATATTGCAGAATTATTTCTGATTGTAATTGGCCCTAACCCAGAAGGCCTTACAGTCGGGCATGTTAATGGAAATTACTTTGAAACAATTGTGGTGTTTTTATTATTGTTGAGTATTCCATTGTGTAATTCTGAAGCTGCAAGGTTTGGACTATCCTTAATTGGATCCACCATCCTTGACTGCGTCAACCTAATCAAACGAAGCACACACTAATACATTTGGGGTCATTTTTTGATTAACATTTCCAATGAGTTATGAGATTTCTTTTGCTTTGTCAAATTATAGAAGGATTTTTTGAATCCATGTATGTGTTCATCAGAATTCCAATGAGCATGGGCATAACTTCAAAAAAGAAAATCTATTCATTATTACGCACAGAGAGAGCAGTTTTATACGTGACACAAAGAGCAGCTCTATTAATTATAGGATGGGAGGTAGGGACAACTTTGTTTTTGGCCCTCAAAATTGGACCTTTGAGTCTTTCACCAAAGAAAATTGATGAAATATTTTCATTAGAACGCTTCAATTCTTTTTTTCATGGTTTTGTTCAAATTACCCATGGTTCAAATCCTAGGGAAGGTTTTTGTTGTGCGCAAGGGAAACGGGTGCCTATGGAGTGCTTGTAAAGGTTTGTCTCAATTGGATGAATTTCTTTGAAACTCTGAGATCAACTGGCATCAGGTTATTAAACTAGAGGGAAAACACCCTTTTCTCTAGCATGTCCACTAGTTTGTAAATGAGTATGCTATAGATTTTGAATGTCTTGATTTGGTGGACGAATTGTCTGTAGAGGCTTCCAAAGTTGCGACCAAGCTCAGAGGGGTTGGAAATTTTTCCAAATATGTTGTGAAAATTATTGTGAACCTTGAAATTATGGATTCATGTTTCAGTGTCACTATGTACTTGGAGCACGTCTAGTAGATGAAGACCAAAAACCTATTGATCTAGCAGTTTCAAAGCCAGTTCATGAAGAACTACCTGCAAGAGGGGCATCACCCGTAGAGGCATAGCTAGGTGATAGAGACTGGAGAAAAGGGAAAGGCATGAAAATATCTATTTTATTTTAGTAGAGAACCATGAACAGAGCAAGCAAAGGTAGAGCAGGCACAACAGGTGAGAAAATATACAATCATACCTGCATACATATCAATAATTATTTTATTCTATTTCCCACAATTAATCATTTTAGGGTTTGGAAAGGAAATCAAAAAGTAGTGTCTGGGAACATACTCAACCTGATTAAGCCCGCACTTTTTGTATATACGTATACCTAGAAGTAGGAAATATGTAAATATGCAAGAGTTTTATTTTATTTCAATTGATAATAGAAGTTTTTTTTAAAATGAAATAAAATGCTTTTGAGGCTTTTTTGGGTTTGAATCATGGTTGCTTATTACTAATATGGTGGCCTATTGAAGGGTTGAGAACTATGATAATGACAATAATAGTGCAACCACTTACATTGCATTGTTGTATATTCTATCGTTAGGTGGTCGTAAGAATTCATAATTTAAGATTAATGGATTTATTTAGGTAGCTTGACCTATTAAATAACTCAATATCCTATCTACTTAGTTTTCAAAACTAGTGAAAAACTTCTGGTTATAAGAACTAAAAGCTATAAGGAAAGAATTGAACAATATCAAGAGCACTATGACATATTCAACAAAGTTCTCTATTGAAGATATATTTCCTTATCCACTTATCTTAGGATACATATGCCACCTTTCCCTAAAAAATGGAAGATTCATAAGTTTGACAATAAAAGGGAAAGGCAGATCCTAAAGATTATGTGGGAAAATTTTGCACATCAACTTAAGAGTTTTCTAGTGAGGAAACATACTTTATGAGACTTGTCCCTTGTAATATTGGATTTAATGCAATGCAATGGATTTTGTGATACCCTTAATAATTAAATCATCCCAAGAGTTGGTCAATGAATTCCTTGCACACTATTCTTACAATTGTGAACATGAGATTACAAAGGCTGACTTATGCAACACAAAAAAATAGGGGAAACTTTTGTATCATTCCTACAAAGATGGATACACTTGACTAAGAGAGCACCTTATAAGACTTTTGATAAACAATTAGTTGAACTCTTTTGTCAAAACTTGAACAAGTAAATTGGAATTGAGATTTACCTTAAGTGCTTAGAGTTATTTGAGGAAGCTATGGACAAATTATTTAAGATTGAATAAGAACTTATTGAAAATAGAACCATTCAAGTGTACAAAGACAAATACCTCAAAGGAAATTCTATTTTATGTAACAATGAAAAAGCCTGTTATTGGTCTAAAAATAAGAACATCATCAATGATGGAGTTGTTGATGCTAAAAGAGTTAAGAATCCATAACCCATCTATAATCTTAAATGTTCAAATTAAAATAAAGGAAAATGAACACTAAATAGCTACCTAAAGAGAAACTTTACACCTTTGGGACAATTACTCGAAATAATGATGAAAGAAATCCTTGCAAATAATCTCATTACATTACTTGAGGTTAGGGAAGTTAGGGAGTATAATTTTCAAGTTAAGCCTCCATGGTGGAATGATGACCATTATTGTGAATATCCATAGAAATAAGGGACATAAAAAAATACTTGCAATAGACTTCAAAATGTTATACAAAACCTAATTGATGATAGAAAATTTGTAGTTGATGGGCATACTTCTTGTAATTGTGATCATAATATGTTTAAGGATCATTTTCCTAAGCATGAAAAAGACAAAGGGAAATCCTCTATGTATGAACATAGTGTGAACTATACCAACATCAAATACAATTGTTGCATAAACTACATTGGTGAAGGATACTATTTGTATTGTCAAAAAATGGAAGCACTTCCATTTAGGATTGGTTTAGCCCTCCAAGTAAGTGGTTTGGGGTGATTTCAAGCACCTTGATTGGGTTCTCAATTTAGATCTGGATTTTTCCCCTGATTCTATCCCCTTTTCCACCTTCTTTCTACACTTTTCTGGAATTCTAGACTAAGATCCTAAGATCTTTGACCTTCGGGTCAAGGATGACCTTGACCCTGACCTAGGTCAAAGTCAACCTTAACCTTGACCCATGATCCAAATTTCAAGGTTCCATGATTTCTGGATGTCAGGTTTCGGAAAGAATTGTTTTCCCACTTCCAGGTCGGCTGTTTTGATCTTCGAAATAGTAAACTCTTAAATTATATTTAATCTAGGTCCATATCTAGGGGTATGGGCCCAATGGGAATTATTTATCATATGTCAGCCTCTCTAGGAGTTTGTGCCCTAGATCACTATAAAAGGAAGCCTTCCTCTCTCATTTTCTCAGTCAATTCACATCAAGTTTTCTCCATCTCTCAAGCAAGCAAGCAAGCATTCAAGATCCAATTCAACAAGGAGATCCATTGTTATCCATTGAAGGATTCAATCTCTATGGAGCCCTCTTGTTGAAGATTTCTCCATCACATTCATCCAAGCCTCTTCCTATTCCAAGATCCATTCAAGATTGGTGTTGAAGATCTAAGAAAATTGATTTGAGACATCCTACATCCAATTCTACATTCATTTGGAGCATCCATACTTGTGGATTCAAGGATTCGAATCCTCCACAAGGGTTTCAACATAAGCAAGGTGAATTTTTCCATTTACTTTGTTTATCTTTGCAATTTCAATTCAATTTCAAGGTTAATTCCTAAATTGGGGTTTGACTAAGGCAAATCCCTCCCCCCAACAAACAAAACTATTTTTCTTGTAGGTGTAGGTGTGGGATGGCAAATATCAGTGCATATCTAGATACTCTTTTCGTTGAACTTTCAAGATTCACGAACAGAATTTTCGTCAGAGCAGTGCAGGTCAAGGTCAACTTTTCGAGGTAAGATCTTACCCTAGGGTAAGATCTTACCCCACATTTGGGTCAAGGATGACTTTCCTCAGAAAAGAAAAGGATTTTTGGGTTTTGTAGATCTCTTAGTTTTATTTTTAAATTGCAAAAATCAACAGTTTATGAGACCATATAATAGGGTTTTCAACCGATTCTTTTTCGGAGGTAAGTAACTTTTATTTCTTCATTTCAATATTAGTCTTCTACATTTACTTTTCATATCATTATAATTTCATGTATGTGTAAAATATCAATTTTGGGGTCTCTTTTATGTGCAAACCATTGTTCTAGACCCCACTGCATATTTTATATCTTACACAATTATGTGAACACCTTTATTATAAAGAGGAAAGAACCCAAATATAATGTCTCTATCCATATAAGCATAGTCACACTTCAAGGGCCTCATTACAAGCCTTCTACATCAACTATGCATTACAATGTTGTAGAGCATTTTGGGAAAACAATAATACAAATATCCATACCTTATAACATGAGGTCATTAGTTTTCACTAGTTTCAATATCCTAACTCAATATTGAGAATGGAACAGACTTTAATATGCATTCCATTTTTTATAAATTTTGATCACAAGAACAACTATTGTTATTTGAGGGATATGTCAAATGGAAAGTAATAGACAATCCATAAATATTTACCAAAATGTTTAAGGAAGGAATATATCTTCTAGGTGGTATCATTGTATTACACTATAAAGAATGTGTTAAGATACATTAGTGATTATGGTAGATGGATTGCTCATCACATGTGTCAATTTGTGCTTTTACCTTGTTTGACTAAAAATTCAGTACTTAAATGTATTAAACTAACTTGAATTTAGTATTAACTATGCATTTTACTTCTCCTCTCTATTTTGATCGTCCTTATACCTATTTTAAAATAAATTTTGTTTACCTATATCCAATCCCAACTACCCAAAACTGACTACAAACAGTTACAAAATAATTCTCTTATAATGTTGCCACTTCAAAAGATGCATAAAATATTGTCAACTCAACAACTAGATCCAAATGACTCCTCATCCATTGACAATGGTCTTTTAATGACCTCTAACAACTATCACAACCCCACATCTACCCTCTCAAACCTTTACATTAAGCCTTATTGGCTTTATTTTCCAATTTTAGGGCTTTGGCACACTTTAACAAAATGGATTTTATAAGCCCCTTTACAACATCATTATGATCTTATTGATCATGTTGACACTATGACAAGACATTGGAAATCCTATTTGTCTTCATCTCCCTTTTTATCTTCATGATCTCCTTTGTGATCTTCATGAAGATCTCATGGTCAACCAAGTGACCCCCTGGGTAGTCTTCCAAGATTTAGGTGCTTTACACCACAAAATCCATCTCAACCTTATTGGATGGTGAAAATAAGTGGGTTGATTTCACACGGTACTGTGTGTGAGTGTTTACACCTTCATAAAATTAGGACAATTATCAACAATTCTATGCAAATATAATGAAAATTTAAACTAAAGAATTTAAATTAACATCCATGGCATCTCATGGTTCTCTATCTAAGCTTGGTAAGTAGAGCTCTCAGCCTTATTCTCTACTAGTGACAATCCTAGAATGAGAAAATTGATAAAATGCCTATATCTAGCTCCCAATTCTCACTTTTGATACAAAGATTAATTCAAATGCTCATGATAATGCTCTCAATTTGATACAATTTTCTCTCAAATTGCTCAAAATATTTCTTAATTTCTCTCAAATTGCCTATAATAATGATGCTTTGCATTTGAATTTCTAAGATATCTATGCTCTCAAAATGACTTCTATTTAGAGTAAAATCCCAAGGGTAGGGAGTAGAGTTACTTGATCATGATTTAGCCTTGGTTGAGTCAAAAGATTTGAAATGTTTTTAAATGGGGGGACAATTTAAATGATTTTCTCAAAGGTTTGGACAAGTACACAAATTTGAGTGGTTGAGATTCAAAGTTGAAAATATGTGATTGAGATTCAACTATTTTGGAGTGATCCATGTGCATTTGTTCTCAATTCTTATTGGTTGCTCAAATTATGTTGAAAGATATTAGGATTAATTAAATTCCATCAATTAATTAAATTAGCCATGTAAGGGAATAGGTTCAATTTGATTTTTTATTTAAAACTATACAATTAATTGATTAAAATCAATTATATAGTGTGATTGATCCCTTTAAGCTTGTATTTAATTATTTAATTTCATGATTTGATTTTTCCTTTGATTTAAATTATTTTGTCCAATTTGATTAATAAATGTCCATTTAAAAATTGATTTGATCCATTTTGAAGAAAATTAGAGCATTTGGCTAAGATTTTGTAAATTTGAATGTTTCTAAGACACCTGCCTAGTTTTGGGTGTCTACAAATGCCCCTCTTTGAATTGATGTGTGTAGCGCATTGATTCAAAGAAAATTACATGTCCTGATCACTGATTCAATACTTGATTGATTGATACAAAACTGATTTGAAACCTGATTTGATTAATGATGCCACATGCCCCACTGATAATAGTTCAAAATTTTAATGCCCCAAATTCAATATTAATGCAGATTTGATACTATGATAATGCCCCCTCAGAAATGAAACAGATTGATCTCTAGATAGAAAAATGATGAAATTACTTAAAAATTGATCCAATATGTTTTCATTTCTGACAAACAGTGATGATAATCAAGGTCTCGATAAATGCCCTAGTTTGATAGATATGATGAGAAAAGCTATGATTGAATGTCCAAGATAGATAGGTTTTTTGTAGTTAAGAGAAAAAGCGATTAGGATATTAGGATAACCGTAACAATGAATGTGTGATATGTCAATCTGATAGGATAGATAACTGATAATTCACTCTCAAGACCTAGAGATACGAACAAATGGTGATAGCACTCAAAAAGAGCAAAAATTGATTGAATTTGATTGATTGACTTTAAATAATCCACTGATATAGAATATTGATATGATTCCCTAGCTTTTTGGATCTGAGATTATGGATCTTCCATGTTGATGATTTTGTATCATGTTATATTTATTGATTAGGACTTTGATGTATCATTTTGTTGATGATATTGTATCTTTGATATACATATTTGATGGATCTTTGATATTATGGACATCTATATGAATTATGGACTTTCCTTGATTCTCGAGATGTGTGTATGTGAGATTATCTTTATATGCAGTTCTATATGATGTTTATGGTGCATTTATTTTTTATTATGCTATGGATGCAATGTATCTTATATATGATATAGATAGATGAATGCAAATGATGATATAACTTTGATATATTTTTTCTGATTTTCAATGTATGGATGCAAATGTTTATTATGGAAATATGGATAATGAATGTAACTATGTTTTTTATTTTTTTGATGTATGCGATTCTTGAAATACAATCCTTAACTAAGTGTATGCAAATGATGAATGAGTAATGAATCTCTTTTTCTTTTCTTTTCAGATATAAGGATAATGAGTAATGAGTAATGCTATGAGTGAATGCAAAAGATAATCTCACATTATTGATTTGAACCAAGGATAAGGTGTTGAATTGAACCCCCCTTTTATGATTGATCAAGATACTTAATCTAACATGAAAATGCAACGCAATGCTACTAATTGTCACTAGCTTTAGCAAAGAAATGCCATAGAGAAATATTTTCATCATTGAGCATTGTGGGACCGGAAAGAAAGTACAACCATCACTGACCAAATCATGATGATATGAATACTGCATTTTATCTCTTTTGGTAACCTTTTGGAAACTAGTACAACCCTCACTAGTTGAATAACCAACTATGGGAGTATGAATATTGGTTTTAACAGATTCAATGTTGCAATTGGATTTTGGTATTAAGATATGGAAAATCTAAATAGCCAAGGTATCTGTTTGCATAAACAAACAAAGGTCAACCCTCCACCTTATATGAAAGTCCTTGATGGTTCTTTGATGACCATGTCGTTGGATGAATTCACATAAGTTGTTGGATCTCCCTCAAGATAGTCACCCAAAAGGAAAGAAAAATACCATGTCTTCATCATCGCCAATCTAGTCGAAACATCATCGATTAGCTAAAAGACACGATAAAAGCCAATAAAGATCATCAAAAAGCTTAAAGTATTTTGCAATGTATCAAGATTTTCAAAAAGAACCTCCAAGCATTCTGATCATTTAAGTGATGTCAATTTTTAATCCCGAATAATAAAGTCAATGAAGGTTCAAGGATCAAGTTGTAGGATCAAAATACTTGGTTGTGAACAATGATATCCATCAAAGGTTCGATAAAATCTCTCTCTTCTGAAGCTCTAAAACTTCTCTCTGATATGTGTCCAAAAGTTGTACTATTGAATTTGTTTGTACCAAAAATCCAATCCTTTCCTGCCCCTAAGTGATAAATGTGATCGTGTGACAACCTTAGGGCAATAGGACAAATGCAACAATGCAACTGAAAGGCCTTATTATGACTATGCACAAATGACAGATGCAATAAAGATTTACAAGTGAGATGAGGGAAATGTAAAATGTACACATGCAACTAGGAAAGACGTAGGGGAACAAAAGGCACTTGATTGCCAAGTTTTCACCTTTTGGGTTTATTGCTCTTTTTCTCTTTTTCAAAAATTTTTTCTTTTTCTTTTTCAATTTTTTTTTCTTTTTTTCTCTTTTTCATTTTTTTTTCTCTTTTTGATTTTCTCATGTACAAAAGTGATGTTTGAGTCATCAGATACACACTTGTCTGGTACTCTTTCGTGTAATACTCTCTCATCTGATTAGGTATGAAACCTCTTTAAATGGATGCTATTAATGGGCTCTTGTAATTCTTCCCCATCACAGTTAGCTAATTTATAAGTCCCCGTTCCAAAAGAAGAAACAATGACAAAAGGACCAAGCCAATTTTCTTCCCATTTACCCTTCTTTTCCATTTTTGCTTGATTTTTAGGGTTCTCTCTTAGCACTAAATCACCCACTTGAAAGACTCTTGGTTTAATGTGCTTGTTATAGTTCCTTGAGATCCTATTTTAGTAAAACTTCAAATGTTCATAGGCTTGTGCTTGGTGTTCCTCTAACAATTCCAATTGTTGAAGTCGAACAACCCTATAATCCTCATCCATTATTAATCCTTGCAACGATACTCTTAGGGATGGGATTTCAACCTCCAAAGGTAGAACAACTTCAGCTCCATAAACCAATGAATATGGTGTAGTTGTTGTAGGTGTCTGAATTCTATTTCTATAAGCCCATAAAGTCGGGTTGATTTGTACATGCCAATCTCTTCCTGATTTGTTCACCGATCTTTTCAAGATTTTAAGAATATTCTTATTAGTAGCCTCGGCTTGTCCATTTCCTTGTGGATAATAAATGGAAGAAGAGTGATGGGTAATATGAAAATTACCACAAATTTCATCCACATCTTTGTTCTTAAATTGTGTTCTATTGTCGATAATTATGGCATGAGGAATACCATATCTACAAATGATGTGATTAAGGATGAACATAGAGATTTGTTTTCTTGTAGCAATGATCAAAGTAACGACCTCTACCCATTTAGTGAAATATTCCATAGCCATGATAATGCATTTGTGCTCATTGGATGATGGTGGATAAATCACGCCAATCAAGTCAAACCCCCATTGATAAAATGGCCAAGGTGTAATAAAAGGATGTAATTCTTGAGCTGGTACATGTATCATATCACCATAATATTGATATTTGGTACATATCTTAACAAAGTGACAAGCGTCCTTTTCTAAGGTTTTCCAAAAATACCCCATGCGAAGGATCTTCTTAGCTAAGTTTAACCCACTTGAATGGGATTTGAAAAAGCCTTCATGGACCTCATGTAAAGCTACCTTAGACTCTTCTTCCTCTAGACATCTAAGAAAAGTTCCATCAAGACCCTTACGATACAATGTGTCGGAAAGGATAGTATAACGAGTCGATTGTCTGATGACATGTCATTTTTGGGCTCGGGATCAATTTAAGGGTAACACCTGGTCTTTAAGGTATGTGTAAATAGGGTCATACCAAGGTGAGTCATGTCCATTAAGTAAAGTAATAATCTGGATATCAGGAAGGTCAAATGCCAGTTTTGCCAACTCTTCCACCAAGAATTTGTACCTTTCATTTTGATCAAACTTTTGGAGTAATGAAGCCAAGGTAGCCATTACATCGACAACTCTATTCTTCTCTCTTGGAATTTGTTCAAAATTTATCAACACAAAGTATTTTTTCCAAGCATCAATCATTATCTTGTACGACATTAACTTTTCATCTTTTGTGTTGTACTCGTTATTGACTTGATTGATCACTAATTGAGAATCACCATACACTTGTAACTCGGTAATATTCTATTCTAAGGCCTGTTGGAAACTACAATTGAAACAATTGTTGTATTGTCATTGATGTCAAACCTTAATTGGTAAGATTGTTGCTACTTAGGAAAGTACTATATCTATTGTATTGTTGTGAAGGATTGGGGCAAGGTTGGTAACAATAGCACCTAGGGAAAGGTTGAGTTATCTTGATATTACAAAGTGTACTTGACTATGTTGTACAATGATGAGACAATGTATTGTTTATCCTAGTAAGACTGAAGACTAAACTAGTAGGCTTGATCGAGCAAAAATGGAGAAATCATGTTTAAGCCAAGTAATGTTAGTGTCGACCGAGTCAGTGTATGCCGAGAAAAATTCTAGTGTCGACTGAACAATAGTTAATTATCGATTGATAAGATTAAGGGGCTTTCTAATGAATGGTTCATAAGGCACAACACTTGGTGAAGGTTTTTCAAATGAGGATGCAAGTAGAGTGGGTTTAACCATGGAGGAAACTTCGTAGTTAAGCACACTCGAGCTGGAGTAGTACTGGGATGGGTGACCTCCCGGGAAGTCTCGGTGCTTCACCTCTGTGAGCATCACCTAGATCCAATGAGTGCTAAGTGTTCCATTTCATTCTCATGAGAGATGGGTTCGGTGAACCACTACTCATGAATCATGGGTCAATGAGTTTGACTCAAAAAAACTACACAGTTAAATCCTGATAGCAATATCACAATTTGACTTGCTGTGGAAAATATCTCCTACTTATCGATTGATGAGCTTAAGGGGCTTTCTAATGAATGGTTCATAAGGCACAACACTTGGTGAAGGTTTTGCAAATGAGGATGCAAGTAGAGTGGTTTTAACCATGGAGGAAACTCCATAGTTAACGCACTCGAGCTGGAGTAGTACTGGGATGGGTGACCTCCCGGGAAGTCCCGATGCTTCACCTCTATGAGCATCACCTAGATCCAATGAGTGCTAAGTGTTCCATTTCATTCTCATGAGAGATGGGTTTGGTGAACCACTACTCATGAATCATGGGTCAATGAGTTTGACTCAAAAAAACTACACAATTAAATCCTGATAGCAATATCACAACAAGACAGTATAAGCCGAGGAAACATTTTTAGTAATGACCGAGCTTTCTACATGAAGACTGAGTAGTCGATCACAGTATTGACCGAGCATCAACATTTTTATATTTGAAGAGAATTTAGTTTTGGAGCTAACATTGTTGAATTCTTGGATTATGTAAAACGTGTTGAATTTATTTATTGATTGTTTGAAAGCATTAAATGCACTGAAAAACATTTTTTTGTAAATCTTTAAGAGATTTGAGATGAAGCCAAAGAACATGAAGCAGGTAGATTCAATGAATCTGACCTAACCCTAAGATCTATGAATGAGATTGAGCGGCATAAGATGAGTTAACCTAATTGAGGAAAGTATTAAGGGAACTTGAGAATTAGATATGTGTGTGCATGGGTGAAAAAGAGAATGCTGGAAGATCAGTAAAGTTTTATTGACTATATAAGCAGAAAAGGCTGAAGGAGAATTGTGGTGGTTGTTTGAAGAAAAGTTTCGAGCAGATCAGAGATGGAGATGGAAAAGTTTCAAAGTCAATAAACCAGCCTTAGTGTACAGAATCGGATCTGATATTTTCAAAGTGAGTTGTATGTTTTTCAAATCAATATTGCTGCTACTTTCTAACCATTGTAACAGTCAAAATCCTTTTAACAAAGGTTGACCTAACAGTCATATGTTAAATCCTTTGAACAAGGTTGCATTCTAATGGAGTGTATGTAAGTCCTATAACAAGGCTCACTTTTAATAGGGTGATTGAAATCCTTTAACCGGGTCACACTTAACAGTATGTATTGTAACCTTTGACAAGGTTGGCTTTTAATCGAGCTCACTTTAGAAGAGTGAAAATAATAGTAGCATGTTATAAAGTGGTTTTTCCCACATTGGGTTTCCACTATAAATCCTGGTGCTAATACTTGTGTGAATGTTTTGGTTTGAACATTTATATGTTTTACAAGTTAAGTTATAGCTGGGTAGTGGACTGCAATGTTATATGTTTCTATTATTGAATCAGTGATGACCGAGTTTGTTTTGGTTATTGGATCTGATTTAAGGAAAAGTTTTTAAGTTTGTCTTATACATCAGGACCTAAGAACAACTGATTCACCCCCCCTCTCTGTTATAATTTCCATGTCTTTTCTTCTATGTTGACAATTGTTGCATCAGGAAACTCCACTTGAATGGGATGTGTAGAAACTAATGGATTTTCAGCTAAGTGATTTGCTATCAATTGTCCCTTAATGGCCTTTCTATCCACATATTCAATATCTAACTCACTTAGCACCATCACCCATTTTGCTATTCTTCCCATTAAGGCAATTTTGCTAAGCAAGTATTTCAAAGGGTCAATCTTTGCAATGAGCTTTACTTTATGCATCAACATGTAGTGTCTCAACTTTTGGGAAGCAAAGACAATAGCTAGGCATGCTCTTTCCATGAAGGTGTAGTATAATTCATACTTAATCAATGTTCGGCTCAAATAGTAGATAGCTCTTTCTTTGTCTTGATCATCTTCTTGTGCTAATAGAACTCCTAAAGACCTCTCGGTTGCTGATATGTACAAAAGAAATGGTTTTCCTTTGATAGGATGCATTAGAATTGGTGGATTGATTAAGTAAGTCTTCAACAAAGTAAAGGCCTTGTCACATTCTTCATCCCATGTAAAAATGGTGTCTTTGTGTAGCAATCTAGTGAATGAGTGACACTTTTCAACTATTTGAGAAATGAACCTCCTTATTGATTGAAGCTTTCCTTAAAGAGACAACATTTGGCTGATTTTTCTAGGAATTTCCATGTCCATGATTGCTTGAACCTTTTCGAGATCCACTTCAATGCCTTTTTTCGAAACTATATATCCTAATAGTTTCCCAGATTGAACACCAAAGGCACATTTTTTTGGATTAAGCCTTACCTTGAATTGTTCCAAGTGTGTAAATATCCTCTCTAGAATTTGTAGATGGTATTCTCTTTGATGTGACTTAGCCAATATATCATCTACGTAATCTTCTAAGAAGGTGTGCATCATATCATGAAAAATTGTAGTCATTGCCCTTTGGTAAGTAGCTCCGGCATTTTTTAGGCCGAAAGGCATTACATTCCAACAAAAAGATCCCCACGGGCATGTGAATGTTGTCTTTTCTTGATCTTCAGGTGCAATCTTAATTTGGTTGTATCCACTAAAACCATCCATCAATGAATACATGGAATGACCAACTATTAAGTCCACTATTGCATCTATACTCAGAAGTGGGAAGTCATCTTTGGGACATGCCAAATTTAGATCTCTAAAGTTCGTACATGCGTGAATGGATTTGTCATGCTTGGTCATGGGTACAATATTTGATATCCATTCTGCATAAGCAATTTCTCTTATGAACCCCACCTTTAACAATTTCTCCAATTCTTCTTTAGCTAGAAGAGTTGTGTGTGGATGCATCTTCCTCAATTTCCGCTTGACAGGCTTAACCCTTGGTTTGACATTCAAGTGATGCATGATGAAGTTTGGATCTAATCCCGACATGTCAACATAGGACCATGCAAAATTCACTTGCTTTTCTTGGAAAATTTTGATGAAATCCTTGCTCTCTAGAAGTGTAAGTGAAGCTGCTAAATGTATGAATTTGGGCTCCAATTCCGTTCCAATGTTGACTTTCTCCATTGGCTCTATAAGAATTGATGATATTTCTTCCTCATGTGCTGGTAGGGTATCCAACCTCTCTTCCTTAGGTGCCACAGTTGGGTTTTCACCGTTGGAAACATCTTTTATTTTTACTTTTTTTGGTTCTAGTACTGCCACATGGTGGTTTTCACCACTAGAGCTCTTCAATTTTTTACTTTTTTTCATTTTTTCTTTTGGATTAAGAGGTTGGACCCCTGCCTTTCTCATCTTGTTTGGATTGAACTCATCAGTGGAAGAGGGCTCAACTGCATTTAGGTATTGTGTCATTGCTTGGTCATTGGGAAAGTATAATATATCATTTGTTTTGGTTAAGTCCCAATCAATAAGCTCGAGATGCATTAAGGTTAAAGAGTCAATTGGAAAGTTGTCATTGGATGGGCTTAAGGACATGACTTCATTAGATGGTTCATACATTATATCATTAAGGTCAATAACGTGAGCTTGCTCAAGATGATCCATGGAAGAAGGATCAAAGTCTTCTTCACTTGAGTCCTCAAAGATGTCTACAAAGTTAAATGTAACATTTGAATCACCCCCCCCCCCCCCCCCCCCCATGAAGGTACCTAAGGTTCACCTATCCATGGATGATTAAGGTTTTCTTTCCCTATGTTAGTTTCATGTGGATTAGGCTGCATGTATGTAGGAAGTATCTTTGGATCTTCACTATCTTGGATTTGTTCTTTAGGAACATTAGTATAAGAATTCATTAGGACAACCTCTTTGCCATGGTAAGAGTCTTCAGATAAGGAATCCCACTCATATTCTTGGGAATCATCACTATCACTATCGGACTCTACCATGTTTACTCATTCATAACAATCATGCATGGGGCTAGAACTTTCTCCTTTGTGTTGATAACCTATTCCTGGTTTTTCTTCCTTTGATCTCTAAGAAGGTTCATTAGGTTCAAGAAAACCTCTATTTCTCATGCCTAAGGGTCCTCTTCCCTTATACCCCATTTTTTGTATAATTTCAAAGCCCTTTCCATATTGGTCAGTTTGGATATTGATGTGTTGCACTCTTTCCACGAGGTTGTTTGAAGGATCACTTTCATCTTTGTAAAGCCATTGTAGAACCTCATTGTCTTTTTTTTCAAATTTTTACTTGTCACTCTCTCTTACAAAATGAGAGTTGTATTTGTGAGGAGGATGCACCTTGGAAGGCTTTCCATGTGTTTTTGGGGACGTAGGTAAATCAAATAGAGAAACAAAATATTCTCCTAATCCTTTAGAATTAATTCTACATTACTTTTCGAACTTGTGCATTATCTCACTCATGTGGTTATAGTGGTCTTCTTTGGCTTTGTCTCTCTCCTCTTTGGTAGGTTTATAAAGTTCCACCGCTGGTGTGGATGTCTTATCTGAATTATGATTTGAACTTGGACCCTCATAACTCACCTTTTCCTTTCCCTTAGTTGATGTAGTTGAATTAGTTTGAATAGGGTTTGAAGTAGATGTAACATTTGATGTTAACTTAGGATTATCACTTTTAGTTTCTTCAATGGCGGCATTTGGAACAATCACTTCTCTATTATGAGGAATACATAATTCATGAAGAGGCCTCAATGCATTGCAATATTGAAAAGGATTTGAATCCCCTCCAATTGTGATTTCTTCTCCCATGTGTGGAAATTTTATACATTGATGGTATGTAGAAGGAACCTCTTGCATCTCATGTATCCATGGCCCACCTAATAAGATGTTATAAGTTAACTTCATGTCTAGGACTTGACATATAGTGTCCTTTTTTATGGTCCCAACTTTAATAGGTAAAATAATCATGCCTTTCAAAGATCTCTCCTCATCATAAGCTTTCATGGTAATTTGCTTCTTAGGATCAACAGAAGACTCAAATAAACCTAAGGACTTGACAAGGTTTAAAGTGCAAATATTAAGACCAGCTCCCCCATCTATGAGAACTCTCTTAACTCTATGTCTTCGAATGAGGACTTCTATATGCAATGATAGATTTTGAGGATGAGTGATGGACATACCATCTTGATCTAAAAATGAAAGACAATGTGGTGCAGTGAGGTGTCCCACCATGTTTTTAAATCTTTCTTCCTCCAAGTTAATAGGAACATTAGTCTCCAATAGGGATTTTTGCAAGATCTCCTTGTGATTTGGAGATAACTTTAACAACTCCAAAATAGAAATTTGAGCTAGAGTCTTTTGTAATTGGTCCACTAAATTATATGGCTTTGTTGTTGTAGATGGTCGTTTAGCCAAAATACTTGATTGTGTAGGACCAATAGGTTTAGGATCAACCCCTTGTAAGGTAATCCTTGAATCTTGCCCCCTAGTGATAGCATAAGATGTTTCCTTTTTGGGTTGTTCCTTGATTACAACAACATTGACAACATGCTCATGTTTAGATAATATGTTGATAATGTTATCATAATGATGAGCAAAATTGACATTATTGTTGCCTTGTTTATTCATATTAGAAGATTCACCCTTCTCATGGTTATATAAAGGATGCTTAAAGGCCATGTGATCTTCATTGTTGTGAGGCCCTTCTATCTGAATCACACCATTGTCAATCAAATCTTGTACCATGTTTTTCAGTTGTAAGCAATCATTTTTGGTATGTCCTCTATTTATGTAGTATTCACAATGACTAGACTCATTCCACCAAGTGGGCTTATTTTGTGGTTCATATGGTTGAGCCCTAGGTAAATCAATAATCTTATTAGCAATGAGAGTTATCAATGCCCTCTCAAGAGGTTCACCCAAAGGTGTGAAGGTCCTTTTGGGAGATGGTGCAAAGAACTTCTTAGACTTGTTAGCCCCTTGATTGTTCCCAAAGTTGTTATTATTGGTATTCTTGTTAGAAGGCACTTTGGGGACTTGGTTTGGATTATTCACTTGAGTAGGTGTTCTCGTAAGAGTAAAAGGAGTGACTTTCAAGTTATTAGTGTCAATAACCCCATCATTGACCACACCTTTGTTGTTGTAATTCCTCAAGCCAAATCGGTTATAGTTATTGTTAGGAGGATTCTTATTTTGATTGTTTCTATTGTTGGAGGTATTGTTGTTGTTGTGGTTCTTGTTATCCTTGTAAAGCTCTAGTTCTCCACTTTTAACCAATACCTCCTCTATAGTCACTCCATTTTCAATAAGATCTTGAAAAGACCTAGGACATTGCAGCCTTAACCGATAATTCATTTCATTACTCAAGCTATTTATAAAGATATCCATCTTTTCTTTTTCTGGTACACTTTGAGAATATCTAGAAAATACTTCTCTCCATCATTTTAATAAAAGTAAGAATCCTTCTCCCTCTTTTTTCCTAGTGTTGCATAAGGTAATCATTGTAACCTCATGTTTGATGTTATATGAATAATGTGTTACAAACTTAGAAGCTAACTCTTCAAAAGTTCAGATGCCCGAAGGTAATTTTAAAAACTAGTCCATGGCCATGCCTCCCAAACTTTCTAGGAAACAACCTCATTAAATAAGTAGTGTCATGCATGAACTCCAAACTTAATGCACAAAATTCCCTTAAATGATCTTGAGGATCAGATGCTCCTTCATATTTGTCATACTTAGGAAAGACAACATTACTAGGGAATGGTATCGTGATTAAACTCTTGTCAAATGGAAAAGGACACAATGCCTCTATTGAAAAGGGTTTTGGAGAGCCACTCTACTTTATTGTGTCCAATTGCATTTGAAATAACTTAAATTGCTTGTTCATGATATCAATCAGATTATCTTCAACTTCCTTTTTCTTAAGTTGATTGACATCATAGTCATGAGAGAGCTTAAGACCTGCTTGAGCTAGGTCTAGAAAATAATTTTCCCTATCTCTTGCTAATGCTTTTTCCATGAGCTTCATGAAGTATGGGCTTTGTATAGCTTCATCAACCTTGTCATCGGTTGCATCTTCAGCAGTTGGTTCACCATTGCCCCCATTTTTATTGTTGTTAAACCCTTGATTGTTAGGGTCTGTTCCTCCTCCATTGTTGTTATTTGACCCTAGGTTGTTTGGATCAATGCCTCCTCCATTGTTGCTATTATCATGGTTATCTTGATTGGTTTGATATGAACCCGTGTTGCCAAAAGGTGGAAGAATCATGTTGGTTTCTATTTCTTGAATGGGTTCTTGTGGTATCTTTGAGGAAGTAAATGTGTCACTTAGAAAATGAAGTTCCTACCTTAGATAAGTTCCATCTTATTGCAAAGTTTTCTTTGCGTAGCAAGATTGAGTGAAAGCCGGCATGAACATAAAATCCCTTGGAAATAGACTTTATCCCACTTGCTTGTGGTCAAATCCTTACAAAATTTTCAAAAATGTTCAAAACTAGGATTTTTGACCAGGTAGAATGTTGGAATAGATAGAACGTCCAAAAGGGTATTTAGATATGAAATCCAAATTTTTTGAAACCCTTGGGAAATATCTATTGTTTTCCCTTCCTTGTTTTTGGGTGTCACTTGCCTATGTGTCGGCATGACTTTAAAATTATTACGCGGTGACTAGAAATTGCCTAGGTGGCATTCTACAGGTGAGCAGGCAACTTTTTGATGTTGATAGGCATTTCTTTAAGTTTTCCAGGCATTTCTTAAAATGTCACAGGCATGACTTAATTGTTCACAGACATTTCTTGAAATGTTACAAGCGTGGCTTCACTATGTATAAGTGTTTTTCCTCTGTGTGTAGGTGACACTTTGCAGACCAAGTTGTAAATTTTAATTTCTAAACATTTTAAGATCAGGTCTGCAGAACATTCTTGCTTGAAAATAAAGTAAAAACACAACACACACATCAAATTTGTACCATGTCCCTAAAACCACACTAAAAGTGTATGTTCTCGATTATTTTTTCACAAGTATCAACAAGAATATCTTCCAAGCAATCTACCTAGAGTCTGATTTGGCTTTTAAACACGTTTGTCTCTAAAAGGCATATTACTATTTAATAGGTTTTTAGTGAGGACCTCCGTTCTAGATCATGTCAAGTTCTTTTACCCACTTGCGGGCTTCTCACACGCACGAAAGCACCATTTGGCGCAATCCTGAAGGACTACTAGAGAAAGTGAAGAATACTTGCACACAACCTAGTCACTCTCCTTTTAAGGAAGAATGCATTTGTTTATAGTGGGTCGAATAGTATCACGACAAAAGTGATTGTCTCCCACTTTGGGTCATTCCCTCTCACCGTCCTCATAAGGCAATTCTCGGGAGGTAGGCCCAACTAAAGATCTAATTTTTCTAGCATATATAGAAAACAAGAAATTGAACTTAGTTCAACAAGTTTGGGAGTTTGGTTCACTTAGAAAGTTAAGAGCATATCCCTATTGTTGTTCTTGTTCCAAACACTTCAAGTAGAATTTTGTTCTTTTTCAACCTCTCGACAAGGAGGTTCTTATAAAATGAAATGTTTGGTTAATTCCTCCCTTTCTCTCTACCAAATTGGACTCACACTTTTGGCTTTTTGATCTACTTCGTAAAATGGAGAGCATATGCCTAATGTTTGTTCAATTTGGATGATAATAAGGTTTTCCTATTAAGCTAGATCCAAAGAAAGCCACAATTTAAGCAAAGCAAGCTTGATATGAAAAATACCTATTTTGTAGCTAGTAAAGGCTAGGCACTTTTTTGAGGTTTTTGGCTTTTTATTTGTTTACTCACCTAGTGGAAATCATTCCCGCTCTGGCTCATCCAAAAAATTAGTCCAACACAACCACACAAAGTGAAGGAGACCAAAAAGAACAATTTGAAATACAATTAAGTGCTCTTGACCAGATTTTACAAAGAAATTTATAATACCTTATTGCAAACAAATCTAGTTCAAAGTAGGAAATCTCGTTTTATATGCATCCAACACTTTAATGTAATGTTTGTAAATATTTTCTTCAAATTCCAAACTATCTAAGATTGCAGCAGTATGAATCTCTTTTTGATGTTTAGTTTGGATTCTTACCTCTTTGCTCTCTTATGTGACTCTTCTTTCTAGTTTCTGTACTTTTATGTGTTTTCTCATTTGCAAAAAAAAAAAATAGACAGAGAGTAAGAAAATAGATTTTAATGATCTGACAGTGAAATTAAACAAAAAAAATCTAAGTGACATTTATCAGCTAACAAGCGTCATTTCAAAGCTAGCAGGCATTATTTTTAAGTTCACAGGCATCACTTTGCAGTGACTCAAGCGACTCTTTAAAATTACTAAGCGTGACAATTTAACTGCTAAGCGTGACAACTAACTGTAAATTATGTAATATTAAACATCAGAAGCAGAAAAGTACAACTAATAAGCATTAATTTAAAGTTGATAGGTGTTATTTTAAAGTTTGCAGGAATCACTTTGCAGTGACTCAAGCAACTCTTTAAAATTACTAGGCGTGAACATTAAACTGCAAAGCGTCATGAATAACTATAAATTGCATAAAATAAAGCATCACAGGTGGCAATGAACAGATAATAGGCGTTGTTTCTCAGTTTGTAGGTGTTTCTTTACACTCTCAAGTGTAACACTTTATATCACAGGCATCAGAGAGAAGAAAACACAGAATAGAAGGAATCTATCAGGCATCAGTTTACTCCTTGTAAGTGTCAACAGAATGCTCACAAGCGTCATTAAATCCTTCGCAGGCATCATTTCTCCTATTTTCTACAAAAATTCACGTAAAAGTGAAGACAAAAACACACATAATTTGATAAAAATGTTAGAGATGAGGCTCAAGGCCCCACGATGGGCACCATTTGTGTGTGAGTGTTTACACCTTCATGAAATTAGGACAATTATCAACAATTCTATGCAAATATAATGAAAATTTAAACTAAAGAATTGAAATTAACATCCATGACATCTCACGGTTCTCTATCTAAGCTTGGTAAGTAGAGCTCTCAGCCTTATTCTCTACTAGTGACAATCCTAGAATGAGAAAATTGATAAAATGTCTATATCTAGCTCTCAATTCTCACTTTTGATACAAAGATTAATTCAAATGCTCATGATAATGCTCTCAATTTGATACAATTCACTCTCAAATTGCTCAAAATATTACTTAATTTCTCTCAAATTGCCTATAATAATGATGCTTTGTATTTGAATTTCTAAGATATCTATGCTCTCAAAATGACTTCTATTTAGAGTAAAATCCCAAGTGTAGGGGGTAGAGTTACTTGATCATGATCTAGCCTTGGTTTAGTCAAAAGCTTTGAAATTTTTTTAAATGGGGGGACACTTTAAATGATTTTCTCAAAGGTTTGGACAAGTAGAAAAATTTGAGTGGTTGAGATTCAAAGTTGAAAATGTGTGATTGAGATTCAACTATTTTGGAGTGATCCATGTGCATTTGTTCTCAATTCTTATTGGTTGCTCAAATTGTGTTGAAAGATATTAGGATTAATTAAATTCTATCAATTAATTAAATTAGCCATGTAAGGGAATAGGTTCAATTTGATTTTTGATTTAAAACTATACAATTAATTGATTAAAATCAATTATATAGTGTGATTGATCCCTTTAAGCTTGTATTTAATTATTTAATGTCATGATTTGATTTTTTCTTTGATTTAAATGATTTTGTCCAATTGGATTAATAAATGTCCATTTAAAAATTGATTTGATCCATTTTGATGAAAATTAGAGCATTTGGCTAAGATTTTGCAAATTTGAATGTTTCTAAGACACCTGCCCAGTTTTGGGTGTTTATAGGTACATCTATTGATCTCAAGAATATCATGCCATTGTTGGATGGACTAAGAAAGTTGATAAATATATGATTCCTTCAATCAATCAACCCATCCAACATAATGCTACAACTTGTAATCTCCCAATGGTTCAATGCTTAGTGTCTCCCTTGCTAATTGCACCACCTCTCTTATCATGTCAACTTTGAGTCTCTCGTGTGAGAGGTCCTTGAAATTAGAACCCACAATAGGAATGACATCAACCATGGTCTACCAATAGGGAGATTAAGCAATATGGAATGAAATGTTCAAATAATACCAAAAAATTGCTATTACCTTCTTTGCTTGTGCATTAACATTTTATTCCATCTTTTTCTTCTCCATGATGGTAGGGAGGTTGAAGTATGGTGTAGGTTTCTAAAATGATATTGATCATTCCACCACCAATATTAGATTTTTTGGAAGGGTTTGTTGGTGGCAGCGAAGGAATTGATCATTCCACCACCATTGAGTAAAGATCACCATCAAGAGTTAGGGAGGAATTATGTTAGATATATCCTTCTGATTGAGACCATTATGGAAACCACGAAAGATTTCAAGGATAAGTTTGCATGAATATCAAAGTAGTGTAGCATAATCATGGTGGGGTGACTCCAAATCTAAATATTTTTGCTAAGGATCACCAACAAGACACGAGGGAAATAAGTGGTGATAAAATAAGATAAAGTGAGAGAAGAGACATACCCAGGACATATATGAACCAAAATGTCATCATTATGGTCTTTCTATTTTTCCTAGTAGTTTTTTCTATATTTTCAACTTCTATAATACTCAAATTTTCTATTTTTGTAAAGGAGTCTCAATGTTATAATTTTTGTAACATTGGGTTGTTTCTAGTTTTAGATCATGAGATGATGTTATCAGTCATGAACACTCACAAATTTTCTCATTTCATAGAGGTTTCATCGCTGAATGATGTTGGTAGAAGGGTGCAGTTGTAGGGAACATTCATTTCAGCCACCACAATTATGATTTGGTTGAGATTTTGACTAGTTTGTGGATATTTTAACTTGTTTCCTTTCCATAAATAATCTAATTTACAATATAATCTTGAGGAGACAGATTGCTACATCATTGAACGCTCCATCAAAACTCATGTTTGGGTTATAAGGCACTGATAAGCATTTTTTATTCTTCATCACGTAGGAGCCAAGTGGAGTAACAAAATCATGAAGGTGAGTACATATGGAAACCTATGGATTTGTGGGAGTTTATGGTTTTTTATGTGTCATCAAATTGTAGAGAATCATCTTTTTAGTGGGTTGCATTCTTTCCCTTACACTCTTTGGGAGACTCTTTAAAATCTCATTGAGACATTTTTAGGGTTTTTTTAATTATGAATCATGCACACTTATTGGCCAAATTGTCTCCTAAGTCACAAAGGTTGCATAATAATTTTGTGGATTATGGTTGCATAATACATTTAAAATTATTAATTTAATTACATAGTCTACTACCTTATCATTGAAACCAACATTTGTAAATGGTGTGTTGAATGTTCAATTACCTTGGTTCGTTTTGCAATTTTTCTATGTTAAAGTATTCATATATAGCCCAATTTTTTTGCCTATGAAGAAAGACCATGTCAGATAATGTCAAGGAAGAACAAAATAAGGAGACACTTTCTAGATTGCAGTCTAATTTTAAAAGAAAAGGTGATGGAAAATGTTATTGTCCCTACAAAAATTGTAAGGGCTTAAATACTTGAAGACTTCTAATCAAAACAACTGAGAAACATTGTAGGCAACATGGTCACATTGAAGGGGTGAATAATTATCGTCAATTGGTAAGTTGTTCATTATATTATTTTAATAATTTATATAATAAGAAATCACTTGATGATGAGATCATGATCATGGTTTATTTATGCTCATCATTTTCATATAAGTCGACCTCCCTAGGGCACATGTTATGGACCATGACAATCCAAAGAATGTGGATTTCCAAGTGGAGGAACATGGAGGTGTGAATATTGAAGTTAAAGATAATGATCTCATGGAGGAAGATGATCATTCGCTAGAAAATAAAATTGAAGATGATGGTATTGGCACAACTGATCATGTGCCAAAAACACAATTAAAGATGATGGTACTGGCATAGCTGATCATGATGATCAAGATGACCTTGATGTTGTTCATGATATACCTCTACTTGAGAAGGCATGCGAGCCCCTTTACGAAGGCTCCCAAAAAAATCTTCTTTCAATTGTATTTTTTTTGGTGAACTTGAAGGTTCTGAATGGTTTATCCAACATAACAATCTCACATATGTTAAGGTATGTCACATATGTCATATTTTTCATCTATTTTAGTTGTAATTTTATTATAGTTAATAAAGGGTGAATCATGCACCATTAATATTATTTATATTAAAAAATTATATTTTTTTATGGTAGATTGGTACGTGAGTTTTTGTTACCACCATCAAACATTCTACCTCACTCACATCGAGAATTATCTGCCATAATGAAAGATATTGGAATGGAGTATCAAACAATAGATGCATGTCCTAATGATCATATTATATATCGTAAACAACATAAATTTACAACAAAATGCCCTGAATGTCGTATCCATAGATATCAAACAAATCAAATAACAAAAAAGGTGTCTCATAAGGTTCTTCTTTATATTCCCATTATTCGATGTCTGCAATGATTATTCGGGTGCACTAGCTTGGCACACTTTATGGATTACCATGCATGCAATAGGAGTGAAGATGATATTATGCGAATGCATGTGAATGGTTCTACATTTAAGGACATAGAGGAAAAGTGGCCACACTTTAAAGAAGAACCTCGTAATCACAAGCTTTCATTGGCAGTGGATGGTGTCAATCCATTTGGAGAGCTGAGACCCGTTTACTCGGTGCGGCCTATTTTTGTTATCAATAATCACATTCCTCCATGGATGTCAATAAAGAGGGAGAACATAATGTTGGTAATGATTGTTCTAGGTATTTTTTTATTTAATAGTCATATACATTAAATTATAAATACCACTGTAAAAAGGTCATAATAATTATGTAATGTTTTTGTTCATTCAACTAGGCAAGTACCAAGTTAAAGATATGAATGTATATATTGAGCCTCTTATTAAAAAGTTGGTGGAGTTATGGAATGGTGTGACTATGTATGACGTCTCTAGAGTAGTAGGACAAAGATAATTGCAATTTCATGCAATGCTTGTATGGACAATACATGATGCCCTAGGGCTAATACATTTGTGTGATATGTTATAGTGTTCAAATTGCGCATCATAATTATAATTATCAAAATAACATATTTAATCCAATTATATATGATCTGCTAGGTCTTCAAACAAAGAAATAATTTGCATGTCTTGTTTATGGTCCGAAGATTAAATATTGTCATTCAAAAAGTTTACGAAAGTAGGTATTCAATGAGTATAGGCACTTCCTCCACAAAAATCATAAATATTGAATTACCAAAAAATATATTTTCAATGGGAAAGAAGAGACTACATCAAAGCCACAAAGAATGACACCTCACCTATGGAAGTTGTAATATAATAGAATAAATTATGGAGGTAATGTCATTCCATCTGATGGTTTATGCTTGTAATTTATATTTTAATATTATGTTTTGTTTACTGATGATGTAATTGATGCTCATGAAGGTTATGAAGGCATTAATAACCACCTTCCATAGGGACTAAAAAGTTATCCTAGACAATTTAGTAGGTTTCCCTACTACGAGAAGCTGCAAATTATTCATTTGTTTGGTGCTATGCATATTGGAAAGAATATAACATAGACATTATAGAAAATATTGGATGGAATGCGTGACAAAGAATAAAATCAAAATTTGCACTGACATTCATGATTCCAATCATGCAATGAAAGATGTCATTCGATCAAATAGAAATGGAAACCAGATTGATATAAGTGCCCTTCCTTGGTAATTATCAGAGCAACAAAGCAATGCTATAAAAGAAGTCATACGAAAAATTCAATTTCCCATAAGATTTGTTGCAAACATAAACAATCTCATATCAAAGAAAAGTGAATTTGGGCCAAGGATGAAAATGCATGATTGACGTACCTTCATTAAGGTAATTCATGTTCTTGCGTATTTACTATATATTTATATTTTGCATGTTCTTTTTATTATATTATGTTAGAAAATAATAAAAATATTATTTTATAATTATTGCAGTTTGTTCTACCTCTATCTCTCCCACACCACTTTGACAATAGTGTCAAGCAAGTTATATACGATCTCAGAAAGTACATGAGGTAAGTAACGATATTTGTTCAATTTTCTATATAGATATTATATTTGGGATATGTTTTACTTGTTATGTAATTTATTGTACTTTATTTTGTAAAGTCTCATTTATATATTATTGTGTCTTCAATCTCTTGTAGGTGGTTGTCATCTAAAGAAATCCATAAAGAAGATATAAAATATTGGAAGAGAAAAATTCCTCATCTAATGTGTGAAATGTAAAAGTGTCTACCTTCAACTTTTTTAATGCACAAGAACACTACCTCATACACCAAGTTGAGGAGATTGAATTGTGTGGACCTATACACACTAGGTCAATGTGGATGGTTGAGAGGCACTTAAAATTTTTTAAGGCTTTGGTTCAACAAAGAGCATGTCCTAAGGGTTCTATGCTTGAGGGGTATATGGTATACCAGACTATGGTTTACATTACTGAATATCTTCCTAAGTTTGCAGCAAAGATCCATGTAGATCACATTTGGGATCCCAACTCCATTAACAAATTTGAATGGGAGTACTTGATGGGGAAAGGTAAATTAAAGAAAGTGAGAGGTACTTATAAGATGTTATTGTAGTTAATTAATGCATAATCTTTAATATAAGTCAGTTGTAAGTCTATTTATTTGTTGTACAATTGTTTGAGAGTGGGATGTAGTACTACATTTATATATTGCAAACAATCTTGATTGGATGACGGTATGGATTGAAAGATGTCAACATTTACATCGGTCATTAACATGAGAAGGTGTGGTTTCATTGGTTAAAGAAGCTCATCACAATGGAGATTCCAATGTTATGCCAATGCAAATTGATTTAGCAAATGGTTTAAGAAATATAGAGGCACGTACAAATCTATTAATCAACCATATATTTATCAACTCGCAATGCAATAATTTTTACATGTTTGACATATTGTAGGTCAAACATCAAAAAGCTATGTTCTAAAATGGTCATAAATTTTGTATCAAAAAGTTGGATGGCGATGGCGATGGCGATGGCGATGAGTTTGATGAAGAAGAAGACCAATGACATGAGTGATGATGATGATGATGATGATGATGATGATGGTGATGGTCATGATGATGAGTTCGATGAAGAAGAAGATCAATGGCATGAATGATATATTGACTGAGTGTTATATTTTGTGTTGAAAATAACCATGGAATGCTTATCACCTAAAGTAACAATATTTTTTTTGTTGAAAATATCTAAAATTATCAAATGATTTTTGTGAAAAGATGTTTTTCAGCTTCATCTCTAAGTGCATACACCCTCTTTATGCATTCATTCTACCTTGTCAAATCTTTCATGCCATTGAATAGCATAGAAATTCACACTTTCATGCTATTTAATAGCATAACTTATGAAGATACATATATGATTTATGATACACTTACACTACCTTTGATTTTCTAATTCCTTACTTCATAAATTTTTTAATTAAGATTTTTTTTGTAGAAGGATACCGTGGTTTAGTATAATTAAAGTATTCTAAAATTGATCTTCCCAATATTTGTCGACATGATTTATTATTCTTCAATGTTGTCTTTATAGCACAAAAGGTTACTCTCTGAGCCCATGATTAGCCGGTTTTAGAGAATATATATGGTCACAAAAAAAAAACTTGGAGGCTTGGAGGTTCAAGGAGGGAAGAAGTCTGAAACAAGTACTTATTTGGAGAAAATCCAATATTTGACAAATTAAGAGAGACAATCAAATTCTTGTTTTCAAGAAAAGACAATCAAAATTTCAAATAAGACAAAATAGTTTGAGTAAATATTTAGATAATAGTAAATGTGTATTGATAAGATTTATATGGCCATCAATGTTTCAGTTTGTATGATATTTAGATAGGTTATATCCCACTTAAAGTAATTCGATTTTATGTTATTTATTTTTTCAAATTAAACTATAAGTTTTAATTTATGGGAGAACATATAAGAAAAAATAGTAAAATAATTGAATTAAATTAATTAATTTTTAAAATATTATTGTTGTATCCCAAATTACCATTTTATATGAATTATAGTAGTTTTTAGGGAGTATATATGTTGACTTACATGGTGGTTTATCTTTTTGAGCTTTTATAAATGGTCTTTGTGCAAGAGTTCCATTTGTTTCATTTAATTTAAAAGATATAATATATCCTATTTATTATATAGACTATCCATAAACATGTTACCATATGTGACCATGTACCAATTTTTAGTCATTATTTTTACAACATTCACATCTCCAATTACTATGACAATGTTGGTGGAAAAATCAATTCATAGAGAATTAATAGCATGAACTTACAACAATAGGTTGTTCCCCACTACACAACAAAAACCATTCTCCACCTGAACGTGCTAAAGATTGAAGATCATACCTAAAATATCTAGCAAGAAATAACTAGATTTAGGATACTCACTAGAATGGAGAGGAAAACTCTCTTGTTCAGTGGAGCTATATTCATAATGTAGGAAGAGAGAATGTACAGAGTAACTATGCAAGGGACAAAAAAAATGTGCCTTGCAAAGAGGGTCATCTTGCCAATTATAGGGAATTCCCCATATAAGATAATTATAGAAGCTATGTGCTTGCATGATGTAGAGGCTAGTGTGGATTTGTGATCTTCTTAGGACAATGATAGTTTTCTCCTTTGTTTTGTAACAACACCCTATTCTTCCTTCAAACAAGGATCAAATTTTGGTCCCAACCCACACTCTAGACCTATCAGTGGTCATTTTCATCATCGTGTACCACCCTAGGCTCCACATCTTTAGTTATTCTTCCATAACACCACATCCATTCATTCAACCATGCTTCATGATTGTTCTCTAACCAATCATCCCAACACCCTTAACTCCCTTGAAGAGTGTTCCCAATCCTTCTTAATATTATCAAGACCTTCTAAACACCATATCTTCCAAATTCAAACTCATAAATTTCAATGGTTATCTTCCCACAACCAAACTGCTCTCTTTAGGACTGTCCTAATAGCCCTATCCAGTGAGAAACTTGCACTTTTCTCCAAAATTTTCCAAAGGACCCCCCCCAAAAATTAGGAATTCAAATACCCTTTTTCAAGTTACAACACTTATGTTGAAACCAAGCACACTTGATTCATAACATCTCCCTCTAAAACTATTGTCTCAATTTTCATTCCTAGGCCTAATAGCCCAAATTACAAAGCAAATCTGTCATGGTTGTATCCCCTAACCTTTCCACTTAGTACAGTCTCTATAAATGAAGTAAAACCAAGGATTTTAGTATCCTTTATGCTATGGACCCTCTGCATATGCCCCAACTCATAAACCCTCACCAAAATAAGCTTATAACTAGGGCTTCTCACAAATGACTTAAAACTCACTTTTGGGATCCAATCTTTGATCCTACACCATGAACTCAACATACCCTAATATAACACATATACAATATGTGTTGTATAAATTTTGTGAAATACTGATTCACCCCCCCCCCCCTCTCAGTATTTCCTATTTCTAACAATTGGTATCAGGGGGAGAGATAGCAGAAAATTGAATATATTATGAGGAAGGATACTCATAGGGGGAGCTATTCTATGGAGTACAATATTGTATATGTGTTGTATAACTTTTGGCCACAATTTTGTGTAAATACTTTGAAGTTTTGTTTGCACACTTAGCCAATTTTCCCATATGTTTCCATAATGACAACATCTATGCATCCACATTAGCCAAATTGCCAACAATCTCCCCCTTTGTCATTGGTGGCAACATATGGGAAAATTGGCTAAGTGTGAAAACAAAACTTCAAAGTATTTACACAAAATTGTGGCCAAAAGTTATACAACACATATACAATATTGTACTCCATAGAATAGCTCCCCCTATGAGTATCCTTCCTCATAATATATTCAATTTTTTGCTATCTCTCCCCCTTTGACAACAATGACAAAGATAGGGTGTACAAAAATTTAAAAAAAATAAATTATGCCTTGTTATCAGTTATTGCAAAGCCAGTAGGTTTGCAACACAGTCACCAAAATCTGACTTCCATGATTCAAAATCTTTCTCCCATACCTTCTTGATGGATTCAGCAACATTGAGTAGAGTACTCAATCTGTATGTTGCTGTCTGACAAGCTTGCAGGGAATTGAAGCTAAACTTCTGAAAAGATGTCTTTGCTGAAAGACACTGCTCAATTTGGTCTTCAACAATTGAGGTCTTGATTGAGATGTGCTCTCTCAAGATGTCAATCCTAAGCATCTTTCTGTTCTTCTCCTCTGCTAACATTCTGATTTCATCATTTAACTTCCTTATGTTCTTCTCTACAGAACTTATCTTTACATTTGGGCTTGACAAGGTGTTTGTTTCAGCTGTAATTGCATCTATCTTCTCTCTGATCTTCTTATCTTCTTCAGCTATTAGGATTTTTGATTTTGTGCATTGTATATACAAACTCTTTCCAGTCTCAAAATGTTTCCTCAAATTCTTTATGCATACATCCAAACTACCAATATCATTTCGAATATTTACACTTAAATTTTGTTGCATTTCTGCTTCAAAGTCTTCCTAAACTTTTATTCTAGCAATATCCTTTAAGTTAGAAAATTCAGAGTCAAAAGAGTTTATTACTGTTTTAGCTTTCTCAAGTGGATCTGATTCAAATACCTTAGTGTTGATCACACTCTCAAGTTTCTTTGTCAAAACTCTAACTTTGCCTTCAAGGTCCTTCACCTTCTTATTCTTTCCAATAATTTTATTAAGAGATGTGATGAACTCAAGTTGATCATCATCTTCAACTTCTTTTCCAAGGTCTTCAAAAATTGAACCAATTTGTCTCTTCTTACTGTCAGGTGCACTAGGGGTAGTGACCTCTATCAAAATTTGTTTACCTTTAACTGTCTGTACTGCTAGAACTGATTCTGATACTGCTGGTGCTTCCACTGCCTCTGTATCCTTTTCTGATTCTGTAATCTTCTCTTTCTCTTCTAAAGCCAAATTGTCAACAATGTTTCCTACATCATGAAATATTGCATCATTTGACTCTAGTGTCACTTTGGTTCCTTCAATGTCCATTGATTCTTTTCCAATATTGATATGTGAAGAAGATGGAACTTCTTCAATACCAACTTCCTTTGCATGCAGTTCCTCTGATTGCTTCTGCTGAGGGTCTGATTCAACTTACTTTTCTGCAACTATATCTACAAGAACTTGCATTACTACTTGCTCTGTCTCTTTCTGTACTTCCTCCTTTTTGCCTCCCATTATAAGGATTGTTCTTCTCTTAGTTCTCAATAAAGTTCCAAGAGACTTCAAGAATCTCTTCAAATGATCTTCATCCTCAACTTCACAGAACTGTCTGATTACATGTTCTCTCATCTTTATGTCCTCTTCTTGTGCTCTCTATTTTCTATTCACAAGTCTGTTATACAAATCTTCTGGGATCTTACCATGAATAGTGCTAAGTTTCTTATCTGTCACAATCATATGTGTAATCATTGCATTTTCAAAATTCAATCTGTCAAATGATCCATATAGATCATAGAATTTATTCAACTTAGTGAAGTCTCCATGCTTCAATATATCTTCATTAACTCTTTCAATTCTTGGTTTCCAAGTTTTCTTCTTGATTGAAACTACATCATCATCTTTAATTACTACTACATTTCTAGGTACAGGTGGTATAATTACTTTCTGTCTCTTGCCGGGTCCTGTTGCACTCACTTTTACTCTTTTGATAGGAATAGGAGAAAAAGATTTATCTCCTTCATCTTTTTCAGGTACTTCAACTTTTACCTTTACTACAATAGGATCAACAGGATCTGCACTAGATACCTCAAGTGAAATTATAAGATTTTCACTTTGCTTCAAAGCTTCTGCAGTCTTCTTAGCTATGTCAAACTCATGACTTGACATACCTGATTCTTTCAGTATTTTCTTCATAGTAGATTCAACTCTCTTACTAGATTACTTCTTTTCTCTCAAACTTATTGCAGAGTTGAAATTCTCTTCATAGGTTCCAAACCTATTTGCATGACCATCCAACTCACACTTTAACAATCTATTCACATATCCTACTATTTCTGCTTCAGATATTTCATAGCCAAGAGGGTCTATGAATTCCATTCTAGGCTCAACTGCTTCAATGTAGGTGAAATCAATGTCTACCATAAAAAAAATGTCATCTTTATGCTTTTCAACTAAGGATTGAGGAATCCTTGATTTGTTCTTAACAATATTCTGAAAAGTCTTCAATACAAGCTTCACACTGTCATTAACTTTATCAAAAAGGTGCTTCATGTAGACTGAGTTTATTCTTTCCATTGTGTTCACATTGTCACTCCAATAAACTGTGTAAGGAAATCTTCTCAAAATATGGAAAAACATATAAGTTATCAGAGATGAAAACCTAAACTGTGTGTACTTAGCCTTCTTAATCTTTTCTAAGTTCTCAAATAACTGAATTTTCAAAATTTCACATAGGTCTACTTGTTTCTTCTCAATAAACATAAGATAAGCTACATGAACCATTCCTGCAACCATGTCATCTTCCCTTGAACTACCATAAAATTTAGTTGTTAGGATCTTGCAAAGGTACCTAACATCATCTTGCTTAATTTTACTTATCACAATTCCTCTGCCATTATAACTAGATCCAGTGTTGTCTAAAACAATCTTTCTCATGTTCTTTTCATTCAGTGGAATCTCTCCAACTTTAGATAATCCAGTAACATCATGAATTAGGTCGGTAGTTATATCAATAACTCTATCCTCCATCCAGAATTTCCCATTGTGGATTCTACTTAAAATGATCTTGGTACATTCCTCATCATTAAATTCATACTTCATGGAATATTTGATAATTTCATTGTTCTCTAGGTGCCCATAAGCTGGTTTAACTAACATGTCTTGATTGTACAATTTCCTGTAATCATCACTAAAATCTGCATCTCCCAAAGTTTCAAACTTGCAACCTAAATATCCTTTAACATTCTCAATGTGCAATACTCTATCTGGTACGGATGATAGTGCTAGACTGTTATCAATTTCAATTGGTTCTAATGGTTCTTTCTTAATCTTAGGTCTATTCTTATCCTGATGCAAGAGCATCCTGGGTGTAAGAGCAATCTTGCATCACCCAAAAATATTTCTATTTTTGCATTCAATAATGGCTATTTTGTGCAGAGCTGCTATTTATGGAAAGTTACTATTTTTGGTAATTTTCGTATGTGCTCAGAATGATCTGATTTCTTTCTTGGAGGTTCATTTTGGTCATATAAGTCTGCCAGTAAAGTTTCATTGCCAGATCAAGTGTATATTGGAAGATATTGAAGATTTTCGGTATTGGCAGTAGGGTACAGAAACTTTGAACTCAATTTTGAAGGCTTTAGAGGCCCCGAATGAGGTCAAAAATTTGGGTGACGGGTGCTTGCGCGGATCAAGCCTGTAGAGCGCTTCGTGGCGTTTCTGAAATGGGGTTATAATAGCCGATCGGGTCAACTGGTGATGACTTATGGTCTTCGGAAGTTGGGCCACCTGAAATGGCGAAAAATAATTTTCTTCAAAATTTCTGTTCGGGTTTCAAAGGTTATCTTGAGCCGACTATGATGTAATAAAATGTAAAATAAAATAATTCTAAGTTTGGTCAGCCTTATTGTCTAAAATTCTAGAACCTTCCCAGGCGGTGGAAAATTGCCTATATAAGGAAGGCTGTATTATTGTCTTAGGCAGTTCAGAATAGTTCTGGGTAGTAGATCTGGGTAATAGCTCAAGGCTTTTTCCTACAGAATATTGTAAGGGAATGCCCATGTGGCTTTGCATATTGTAATTCTGAAAGTTTGTAATTCCACATTTGTGGAGATAATAAGAAGCCAATTTTCTGTTCTTGCATATTGTTGTTGTTTCTCTATTTCTGTTATGTGTTTGTGGTATTAAGGGGAGCACCCTTCAGGTATCAGAGCAGAAGTTCTTGAGTGTGTAAATAGATCACCGACTGTGAGGTAGTTTGCACCAGGACCATGGCTAGGGTTTTAGAGCGCATCGCGAAAATGCCTCCACGAAGAGAACGTGGTGGAAGAGCTGGTGCCGTGACACCTGAGGTTAGAGAGCTGCAGAGACAAGTGCGAACATTGCAAGAAGAGATTCGCAGAGGAATGAATCTTAATGCCAGAGATGAAAGCGAGGATGAAGCCGAAGAAGAATATCAAGAAGGAGAAGTTGAAATTGTGAACCAGGAGGACGAAAGACTTTTCTGAGCGATTTCCAAGATTGGGAAAAGACCTAAGATTGAGGTTACTACATTTTCTGGAAATCTTAACCCAGAGGAATTCATTGACTGGATCAATGAATGTGAAGAATATTTTGAGTATGAAGATGTTGAGGATCCCGATAGGGTCAAATTTGCGAAGGCCAGACTGAAAGGTCATGCGAAGATATGGTGGCAAGAGATTCAGTTGGAGCGAAATAGAAGGGGAAAGGAGAAAATCACGAGATGGGATCGGATGGTGGATAAATTGAAGCGACAGTTCATTCCTGTTGATTATGAGCTTGACCTACTGAAGAAAATGCAGAGTTTGAAGCAAGCAGGAAGATCTGTTCAGGAGTATACAGAGGAGTTCTATCGACTTCTCATCATAACAGGCCATGCAGAAGCTGATAAGGAGAAAGTTGCCCGATACCTTAATGGGTTAAGGCCAAGCATTCAGGAGGAGCTGAATCTGGTTCGAATGAACAGTATTGAAGAGGCATACTAGTTTTCCCTAAAAGTAGAGGAAAAGCTGAACAAGAAGTTTGAGAGCAGACAAAACAGAAGAGGTCGCGGTGGACGATCTGGTGGACGGTCATATGGTGGCCGAAATGAAGATCTGAAAAAGAAGGATGAGGCCAGTAGCAGTCAGAATAAGTGAGGAAATAATTCCAATCACTTCCAGGATCAGAATAATAGAGATCAAAGAGGAAGAGGAAGAGGACAAGGATCTGGAAGAAGTGGCTTCCGTGGAACATGTTTTCACTGTGGAGAAGAAGGTCATAAGGTATTTGAATGTCCTCAGCGCCAAGGCAGAACAGACAGGAGAAATGAAGAACAGACAAGTACATGAACTGTTACAGAAAGGATTGATTCGAGAGAGTCTGAGTCCCTGTGCTGTACCAACGGTATTAGCACCAAAGAAGAATGGAGAATGGAGGATGTGTATATATTCCAGAGCAATAAACAAGATCACAATCAAGTACAAGTTTCCATTGCCACGAATGGATGATATTATGGACTGTTTGAGTGGAGCTGTGTATTTCTCAAAGATAGATCTGAAGAGTGGATATCATCAGATTCGGATCAGAGAAGGAGATGAATGGAAGACTTCCTTCAAGACAAAGGAAGGACTGTATGAGTGGTTAGTCATGCCTTTTGGGCTAACCAATGCACCGAGCACTTTCATGCGGCTCATGAACGAGGTTCTGAAAGAATTTCTGGGTAAGTTTGTCATTGTTTACCTAGATGATATTTTGATCTTTAGTAAGACATTGGATGAGCATATGATGCATATTCGTATGGTATTTGAGAAGTTGAGAGAAGAGAAATTGTTGATTAATTTGAAGAAGTGCAGTTTTGTGAAGAAAGAGTTGGTGTATTTGGGGTTTGTAGTTTCAGGAGAAGGTCTAAAAATGGACCCAGAGAAGGTACAGGCTATTTTTGAATGGCCTACGCCAAGGAGTGCTACTGAGGAATTTTATGCTATAGTTCAGGCATTAAAGAAGTGGAGACATTATCTGCTTCCTAAGGAGTTTGTTTTGTATACTGATCATCAAGCTTTGCAATATTTGAATAGTCAAGAAAAATTTAATCAAAGGCATTTGAAATGGGTTGAGTTTTTGAGGAGTTATACATTTGTTTTGAAACACAGAAGTGGAAAGTCTAATAGGGTTGCAGATGCTCTTAGCAGAAGGCAACTATTGCTGACAGAAATGCAGATTGAAGTGGTTGGGTTCAAGGAACTCAAGAATTTGTATCTGGAGGATCCCGATTTTGGTGAGGCTTGGAAAGCTTATACAGAACCTGTTACTCTAAACAGGACAAAATGGTTGGATTTCATCATCCAGGATGATATGCTATTCAGAGGGAGTCAGTTGTGCATTCCACGAAGTTCTATGAGGGAGAATCTCATCAAGGAGAAGCATAGGGGAGGATTGGCTGGACATTTTGGTCGTGATAAAACCCTTGGTTTGGTTAGTGAGAATTATTATTGGCCACAGTTGCAGCAAGATGTGAAGAAGTTTGTACAGAGTTGCAGAGTATGTCAGATGGCAAAAGGAGTGAAGCAGAATATAGGGTTGTATCAGCCATTACCTATACCAGAGAAGCCTTGGGAGGATATCAGTATGGACTTTGTTCTTGGTTTACCGAGGACACAGCGGGGACATGATTCAATTTTTGTAGTAGTTGACCGATTTTCAAAGATGACACATTTCATTCCCTGCAAGAAGACTAATGATGCTGTTCATATAGCAGAATTGTTTTTCAGAGAAGTAGTGAGACTTCATGGTTTGCCAAAGACCATAGTTTCAGATCGGGACACTAAGTTTGTTGGGTATTTCTGGCGTACATTGTGGAAGAAGTTGAAGATAGATTTGAAGTTCAGTTCATCACATCATCCACAGACTGATGGACAGACAGAGGTGGTGAATAGGAGTTTGGGAAATTTGCTGAGATGTTTGGTTGGAGATAAGCCAACAGAATGGGATTTGATTTTACCACAGGCAGAATTTGCATACAATAATTCTGTCAATAGGAGCACTGGTAAATCACCATTCCAGATTGTATATGGAAGTAGTCCAAGAAATGCATCTGAATTGACGAAGATAGATAAAGGAGAAATAAGTAGTGCTGAAGCTAAAGATTTTGCAGAACACTTGAAGAACATCCATGAGGAGGTGAGGAAGCATATTAACAAGATGAATGCACAGTATAAGGCTAAGGCAGATGAGAAAAGGAGGCATAAGGAATTTCAGGTTGGCGATGAAGTCATGGTTCATTTGCGGAAGGAGCGGTTTCCAGTTGGTACATATAACAAGCTGAAAATGAAGAAGTTTGGACCATGCAGGATATTGAAGAAACATGATTCAGAAAATGCATATGAGGTAGAATTGCCTACTGAGCTAAATATTTCACCAGTGTTTAACATTTTAGATCTGACAGAGTATCATGAAGGAGGTGTTGAAGATGAGATCACAGCAGCACAGTGGAGTATTCCAGCAACTAGTTCAGACACTAAGGAGATCGAAGATATATTGGACAGTTGTGTTGGTAGAAGCACAAGGAACAGGACATATGAAGAATATCTGGTCAAGTGGAAAGGATGACCTGTTGAAGATTCATCCTAGCTGACAAAGGAGGAGGTTAGCCATCTTGGTTTTCCTCTACACACCTGAGTCATGACAGGGTCACTTCTCAAATTACCCCGGGTGTCTGATGCAGGAGCATCCTGGGTGTAAGAGCAATCTTGCATCACCCAAAAATATTTCTATTTTTGCATTCAATAATAGCTATTTTGTGCAGAGCTGCTATTTATGGAAAGTTACTATTTTTGGTAATTTTCGTATGTGCTCAGAATGATCTGATTTCTTTTTTAGAGGTTCATTTTGGTCATATAAGTCTGCCAGTAAAGTTTCATTGCCAGATCAAGTGTATATTGGAAGATATTGAAGATTTTCGGTATTGGCAGTAGGGTACAGAAACTTTGAACTTAGTTTTGAAGGCTTTAGAGGCCCTGGATGAGGTCAAAAATTTGGGTGACGGGTGCTTGCGCGGGTCAAGCCTGTAGAGCGCTTCGTGGCGTTTCCGAAATGGGGTTATAATAGCCGATCGGGTCAACTGGTGATGACTTATGGTCTTCGAAAGTTGGGCCACCTGAAATGGCGAAAAATAATTTTCTTCAAAATTTCTGTTTGGGTTTCAAAGGTTATCTTGAGCTGACTATGATGTAATAAAATGTAAAATAAAATAATTCTAAGTTTGGTCGGCCTTATTGGCTAAAATTCTGGAACCTTCCCAGGCGGTGGAAAATTGCCTATATAAGGAAGGCTGTATTATTGTCTTAGGCAGTTCAGAATAGTTCTGGGTAGTAGATCTGGGTAATAGCTTGAGGCTTTGTCCTGTAGAATATTGTAAGGGAATGCCCATGTGGCTTTGCATATTGTAATTCTGAAAGTTTGTAATTCCACATTTGTGGAGATAATAAGAAGCCAATTTTCTGTTCTTGCATATTGTTGTTGTTTCTCTATTTCTGTTATGTGTTTGTGGTATTAAGGGGAGCACCCTTCATCATATCCTTAACATTATGAACCATAGAAATATCCATCTTATCAACTAATTAAAGATCAAAAAATACCTCAACTTTGCAAATCTAGGGTTTCGGTATGATCGTCGCTGCAAACTGCTTCCAAACTTCTTCAAATCATCCTCAACTCATTTTTTCTTCTTTCAAATCTCCTTTCAATCAATTTTTAATCATGATAACTTTGATTTCAACCTTATAACACTTCACATTAACTCGATCTGACATCGCATTCATTCATTTTGCCGCTAAAACCTCAAAAAGCTGATTCTGCAAACCTGCAACCATAAAACTTTCTGCGACCTCGCAAAACACAATATTTTCTTTTGCACACTTAACCATAGCATTAGTACAACATAATAAACCTATATCTAACTACACAAAACTTAACTCATTCAAATTCCTAATCTACACTAATCCTAAGTCCTAAACTATAAAAACTTACATAATTTAAGTACTTAAAGAAGGGTCAGGTAAAGATTCATCCTTACCATTAGTTACATTACCTTCCCGACTACTTTCAGTGCTAACTATACCTCCTTGATTAGTGCCTTTATCAAATTTTACTTCATCTTTATTGCTACAGCAACCTTTCTCTTTGTTTCCTGCATTTTCATTCCTTCTTCCATTGTTCCTAGGGTTAGGGTTATGATGATAACCTCCATTGTTCATTCTACAAAATCTTGCTGAGTGTCCAAACTTGTTGCATAGCTGAAAAATGATTCCATTGTTTCCAAATCTCTGTCCTTGCTGGTTAATCTGTGACCTGCAATTTCTAGCAATATGTCCTACTTTGTTGCATCTAAAACATACTACCACTTTTCTTTGATTCATTTCTTCAATAGATTTCTTATCTGCATTGTTAGTATTCCCAATCATTCTATCATAATTATTCAAAATTACTTTAGGTCTTCTACATTCATTAGCTCTGTGTCCAAAACTATGACAATTATAACAATGTCCATTAAGAGGTTTAAATTGCTTACCTGTGCAATCTCTCTTCATGTGCCGAATAGTATTACAAGCAAAACATCTACCTTTGAATTCTCTTTGCATTCTCGATTCTTCCTATTTTGATTCTTCTTGCTTTGATTCTTCTTTCTCTCTAGGTGGTTCTTCTTTAGGTGGATCTTCCAATGTGTTCTCATCTAGCTTTATTTCCTCCACACTTTCAGATGTCTTCAGATCTAGCTTCTTACTTTCATGGATTGTTCTAAACATACTAAATCCAAATCCAGTCCTATCAAAGAATGGTTCTTCAAAAAAAATTTGTTTTCCATTCTTATCACTATTTGAATATAGCCTTTCAAGTTGTTGTTTAGATTGAGTTAATTCACCTTTCACAATTTTATTATACTTCTCAAGTTCCACATACTATACTTTTACTTTTTCAGATTCGGATGTTTCCTTTTCAAGTCTTGACCTCAGATCTTCATTCTCAATTTTCAATTTTTCATTATCAGATCTCAAATTTCCATCTTTCATACTAAGCTTCAGATTTACTATCTTCAACTCATGCTTAAGGATCTCATTTTCTTTTTCTAATTCATCACAATCTTCAACAAGCATATCAGATTTCTTTTCAGATTTTAGATCTTCAATCTTACCTTTTAATTTGTCAATAGCATTCTTTGCATCTTCATATTTTCTTCTTAAGGAGTTTCTTTCATCAGTAAGCATATCAATCTGTTCAAGAGCTTCTTCAAGATTCTTCTGAAGTTGATCCATATCCATAGAGATCTTACTCAAACTGCTAAGCTTTCCTTGAATGTTCCTTCTCTGAGTAACTGTGCTCTAATACCAATTGTTAGAAATAGGAAATACTGAGAGGGGGGGGTGAATCAGTATTTCACAAACTTTTTCTTTTGCCCACTTATGGATATAACAGATTACTTTAGTGCATACAAAGATTATCAAGCTGATTAACAAACATAGCAGTAAATAGAAAGAACTCATAACACATGATATGTTCTCGAGGAAACCCTGGCCAAGGGAAAACCCCAGTGGGGATGGTACCCACAAAGATCACTAATTAAAAGTATCATGTTAGGGATATTGGACCCTGTTAGGAGTCAATTTACAATATATAGTAGATCTGTCCTGGTTAAAGGACTTTAGGCCTTGTTAGAAGCCTTAACCCTGTTAGGAGTTAGATTACAAAACCTGATCACTAGCTGAGCTCACTGCCCAAACAGGTAATACAAAATGTTTCTGACTGTAATATGGTACTACTTACAACTTCACATCAATAGCCTTTGCTACTATCACAATATACAACTATCACAAGTTATATTTTCTTTCTTTTTACACATAACATCTATTCTGTCATTACATTTCAAGTATGCCTAATATATGAGTTATTAGAGCTAATAAATTTACATGGTCAACTTCCAAAATCTTTATCCAAGAGTAAACATCTAGGATGTCATCCCTTCATAATGTTAAGTCATTATTTTGACAAGCAAAAATAATCCCTTAACTCTTTCGCTAATACTGTCTCCAAAACTATTTTTTCTGCAAAAACTGTCTTCGGTAAACTTTGAATAACTTTGCTCGTACTACTCCAAACTTTATGTGCACTAAGATGGGGTATCCTCATACTCTGTAGAAGCTTCAGTTAATTGCACAAACAAAAATATTGCTCCAGTGGACGTCACCAACTAAATCTTCATTAGGTGCTCTGTCAGGATCACTGTATCCATACTTAGACAATTTCTTTCTTCAACTTGCCATACTTGCATTCCAGATTCTGCACTCTCAATAGAGATCATATGTTTCCATAATGACAACATCTATGCATCCACATTAGCCAAATTGCCAACAACCCTCACCAAAATAAGCTTATAACTAGGGCTTCTCACAAATGACTTAAAACTCACTTTTGGGATCCAATCTTTGATCCTACACCATGAACTCAACATACCCTAATACATTCCAAAGGAAAATCATACCCTTCTTAATCCCAAACTCCTACTACTATAACCATGGCCCTTACTTCATGCACCTTTCACCCTGTCAACTTGCTCAATTTGGTAATTACCCTGCAAATTCATCAAAATCCTACACATTTGGGGTTAATTGCATAATATACAAGTGTTGGATCCATTCCACAGCCACAGTAACCACAAAAAGTGGATGGATCCAACTTTTACATCCTTAGTTTAATGCAAAATCAAACATTGTCTCAGGATAGTCAATGAAAAGAAATGTAAATTTATTGAAAAATGTCTTTAGAGTATTTTAAAACTTGTTCCAATACATCCACAAATGTGAAGATCAATAAAACATAGAGAAAGAATCAAACAATGCAAGAAATTAACTATTTATTGCTCAAAATATGTGACAGTTCATACAGTTTTACAAATCCTTCTCATTCCCTTTCTCCTCCCCTATACAATCATTCTTCAAGGCATCATATATCCCTCCTTCAACCTCCCTAACCGATCAAATCACTTGATCTTCCTAAAAAAACAAAGTACCACATATTTGGAGTTTCCCTCCAATTGACAAATGACTATTTATATTTAAAATTTTGAATTTGCAAACTTATTCAAATAAACACCTATTGATCTCTAACTCATGGATTTGTCATTTTAGGGGCCCAATAGAATTTCTAAACTCATAAATCCATCTATAGACCTAATCCAAATCCTCTAGGCCTATTGTGTCAAAAAATGACAACATTACATCTTTTTTGCATTTTCACATTTGTTGCATATTAACAGCTTTACATATTTTGCATCATTCACCTAATCCTATTGCATACAATGGTTCTAAGGCCCTGTTATATCAAACCAATGACCTTATAATTTATATTATGGTTTTAGCTCTTCTAATTGACCCTTCATTGTCTTCAAGAGATTCTCTTGCACCATTGCAATACCCCTTGCATCACATTGCAATACCCCTTGCAATGCCCTTCATTCTTTAGGAGGTTCTCCTACACCATTGCAATACCCCTTGCAATAGCCTTCATTTTTGGATTGGAGAGATAGGGTACTAAGAGGCGAGGGGTGAATCAGTGCCCACAAAAACTTTCTATTCATAAACCTTCAAACCTTAAACAACAAATAGTATTAACCTTCAAATATAACTTGTATCCATTGCATGCATCATTCATTCATTTAACTTGTAAGAGTAAATAACATGAAATCAACAATATAATCAACACATAACACAAGTATTTTGGTAATGCAGAAACCCTTGTTAGAAGGTAAAAACTACGGTGGGGATGACACCCATAAATTCTCCACTACTGCAGATAGAAAAGGTTTGTCGATTAGGGCTACAAGTGTTGATCACTTCTAGTGATCTTCCCCTGTTAGGAGTAACATATTAGATCTACCTAGTGATAGGATTTTAGCAACACTGCTTGAGTGTGCACTCGGTTAAGAGATTTACAAAATACTGTTAGGTCTACTTTGTTAAGAGATTTTACCAAAAAATCTGTTACAATTATTAGAGAATAACAAGTAACTATCTGTTAATGACAACTCAACTTGTCTGATATAGATCAATAAAGTATTGACTAGATATCACCTTGTAATTTGAAAATCTTTTCTTTGAACTACTCGGTTATCCTGCTCTAATTCTGCTCAATCTGATTTCCTCTTAATACTATTCTGCTTTGTCAACTGATAATCTTGAAGTTTGGCTAGTGCTTCTTCATTCATACATCAGTTACATCAAAATGATGTAAAAATACAATTATATAGCATACTGCTTTATGCCGCTTATACAATTAGGTTTCAATATCTTAGAGAAAACCCTAAGATCTACGATGTACAAAAATAACCTAGATCAAAACAATAACATAAGATCTTCATTGCATTTAATGAATATCTCAACAATAAATTATCATCGATCTTGGTAAAATGTTTTCTGATTCTGTTGTAACTGTTTGCATAGATATATGTGCCATTTTTGATTCCTATGCCATTTCCTATGTTCCTCGGTAAACACTATAAATACTGCTAGGTAATTACACTGGTGCTCAGTGTTTACTGCTGCTCGGTATCAGTGTCTGATGCTCAGTAAAACTATTCTATGCTTGGTGTAAAGACTTAACCGACTAGTTTGTAATGCTTTCTTTTACCAACTAGGTTAACATAAGTAATCGACTGATGTCTTTGATACTAATGACAACCATGAATGCTCAAATAGAGATAATAATCTCCTCCTTTGGCATTAGTATCAAAACCTTAATGTATACAAACCCTATGTCTCAAAAATTATATCTCTGCCATATACATATATACTTATCAAAAAATTTCTATATACTCCCCCTCGGTGCATGCTCCCAGTAATGTGTAGTATACTTAGAATTTATTTACATATTTGGCATATACATTATTATCCCCCTTTTTGATATTAATGCCAAATACAAAAATGTATTCTTACAACTTATCAAAAATGTATTGATGGGTATTCTTCAATAATTCCAAGAGGTTTTCCCATTCCTCTTTCAAGTTGGTGAGAGCAATGTGCTCAAGACCGACTTGTGCATGCATGTCAAAGATGTTTTCCAACACAAAAATCTCTAGTGTTGCAACAAGTATCTCTACTTTGACAATATGTTTCTCAAAAAAATTCAGGTAGGGTAGGAGCTCAGTTTGTAATTCAGTGGCCTGATCACTAGTCCTTTCTTCTTGTTTCCTAAGATCTTCTATCAACCGCCTGAGTTCTTTAACTCTTAATATATGCTTTACAAAAGCTTGTGGCTCAGTTGTAGCTGCATGTGCACTGGCCTTGATTTCATTTTCTAGCTCTTTTATCTTTTCACTGATCTCGACAGTGAATGGTTCCACAGTGCATAGCTTCAGTAAGAATTGACAAATTAACTGGATGATAGATTTGATCTTAGTATTTACCTAAGCTAATTTAACTTTGTTGATTTCCACTTCTTGGTTGATTCTTTCTGCAAGTTTATCCTGAATCTTTGACTCTACCCTTTCCTCAATTATTTTGTGGGTATTGACATCTGGGGCATTGATTCCTTCAGCAAGTGTAGCAAGTTGGTCCATAATTGAAGTATCCTCATCTACATGTACCTCAGGTACAACCTGTTGTAAGATATCTCTTACATTTTCTAATGTTTCATTTCTCTTGCTTTCTTGTCTCAATTTCTCCTGTGCTGCTTTCCTTGTGCATAACTCCCCATATTTTCTTAGTTCTTTGGGGCTAAGGGTCCTCGGGTATCACAATTACTTCATCTAATGTGACCGACCCTTTTCCTTTCATTTTCTTCTTCTTCTTCTCCGGTTCTTTTGGTGAGTTCTTTGCAATTAGAACAATGTCTTTTTCTTTTTCCCTCGGAGTGTTATGTCCGGTTGACACATTGTCTTCCTTTTTCTTCTCTTTGGTAACCTGTGTGTCAGTTGACTAAGATGGAGCCTCTGATGTTGTGTCAGGTGGGGTAGCCTCAGTTTCTTTGGGCTCTTCTTGTTTCTTTGTTTATGTTTCAGTAGCCTCTTTTTCTTCAGGCTTGTTTGTCTTTGCAGGTGTTTTGGTGCTTTGTTCCCCTGTTATATCTTGTGGTTGCTTGAGGTCTAAGTCATTGAGTTGTTCCTTTGTAAAAATTTCAACAGATTCTACAAGTGCAGGAAGCTCACCCGGTATTGATGTGAATGCACACTCGGTAACTTGTGCTTTATCCTATGTATTATCTTGTGCAATGTTCACATCTTCATCATCATTTCTGTCATCAGGATCACTATTTATGATGTCCTCAATGAGTACATCATTATCATTTTTCTCCTTTACTTGGATCTCTGCTAGATCTGGTGCATCCTATGAACCATCCTTAATTTCTTGTGCAAGTGTTGTATCAATTACCTCGGTAAATGATACCTTTAACACTTTAATCTTCTTTGCTACATTATCTTCAATGAATATTCCTTTACCTTTGGAATTCTTTCTCTTTTTAGACAAATTCTGAAATGCAATTTTCTCATTTTATTCTCTGACAGCAAGAATTGAAGTCTAGATGAGTTGACTAGACTCATCAAGTTCTACCAGATTCTCATCTAACACTAGCATAGCTTGGCCTTTTATTTTGAATTGCTGCACATAAGTATCCATAAGCTCTTTAATCTCATCAAGAGATAGGTTCGGTGCTACCAATACTAGGATTTGTTCCCTCATTTTTCTCTCGGTTTCCAAGGCATATGACCACTTTTGATTTATTCACTCCTCTAATGCCTTGGGCAGTGATCGTTCAAACTCTAATGGAGCTTGTTTGAAGTGAATCATCATCTAGATGATTGCTTCCTCAATTTTGTTTTGATCCTCATTTGACATACTGTCAAAACTGTTGAGTTCCAGATCAGATCTCCATGCTCAATTATGTCTGCAAAAACCTCATCAATTGGTCTTTCTTTGTTTTTTACCACCTTGAATTGACTTTGGTCATTTTCATTTTCATCTTCCTCAAGATCTTCCTTACTACTTATTAACCTTCTTCTTTTCTTTGGTGTTTCAGCTACAACCTTACGTCCTCTCTGTGCATATGTTTTTATCAGTGTAGCTGCCTTAGGTTTTACTACCTTCTCAGCTCCCTTCTTTTGTGGTTGTGAAGCTGCAGTTGATGACCTTGTGCATCTACCTATTTGCACTAGCAACTGCTTCTTCTTTGGAATTGGTTTGGAAGAAATCAGTGTCGAGTCTTTGTCATTATTAGACTCAGTTTCTTCATTGTCATGTACCTTGTTAGTTGGTAGTAACTAACCTTTGGCTGGGGGTTCAACTAGTAACTCCTCAGATGAGTCAGATACATCTCCAAACTTCTCAGTTAACACTTTCTTCATTTTCTTTTCTTTCCTAGTGATTTGACCGATGACAAGACCTATTTTTATTCTTGATTTTTCTTCTTCAAAGGTTCCAAACCTTTCGGCCTTCTTGTTTTTTGGTAATGCTAGCAATGCCTTGATTTATTTCAATCCAAAATCATGATCCATTTCATAGCCCATAGGTGCTATCCATTTTATCCTCGATTCAACAACCTTAATCATTGTATGGTCGGTGTTCACTAGGAAACAAATGTCCATCTCATACTTCTCGACCAATGAACTTTGAATCCTGCTTCTCAAATTCATCTTTACTTTAAAGTCTTCAAAATAACTATCCATAACATCTTCTGCATTATCTCCTAGACCTTTCATAATATGGAAAATTTTTTGAAGTGATCGATTTATCATCTATCCAGTCCATGTGACCGATAGAGGGAAAGAATTTCTGGAGATAGAAAAATAAACATACTATTAGTGAACCAAACTTACAGGTATTGGACTTTTGTGACCTAATGGTTTTCATATTTTCTTCAACCTGTCTCAGTAGTAGCTCAAGAAGGTCTATCTGATATCCGTTCTTTATCATTTTATGAGCCATATCAATTGCACTACACGGTATACTATTTACTCTGCTCGACTGGAATAACTTATAGCCAATTACATGTGCTGCAAACTTTACTTTTGGATCCACAATGGCTGCAATTTTTAGTGCTCTACCATCCCATGTTGTGCCAGTATTTTTCTTAACTTTGGCTCTTGATGCACTTCTGAATGCATTGGCTTTGTTGGTAGTATGGTAACCAGTAACCCTGCTAATCATTCGCTTTGTCACCTGGATCAATTTATCTAACCAAAATGTGCCTTCATGATAACAGCTTAACACAACCCTAATCCATTCATTCTTCAAATTCCTCAAAAAATTTAGGGCATTGGTGAGTCCAAGTGTTTCAACCAATTTATGCTCTGGTTTCAGTTTTGTTTCTTTATCACAAAGTGCCTGATATGCAACATACATGTCAAAATCTCCTATTTTGCCAATTTTATAGTGAAAGTATGATTGTATGTCTTCAGTTAACAAAACCCTAGGTGGGATGCTCAAAAAAGCGCCCGCTGAATCCATTTTTTATGCTACTTCAAGGTGTAATTTTTACTTAGGCTCATTATAGTTTGCTAAAACTATTAGATTAACTTCCTCTTCCACAAACTTTAGAAGAACTTGCAGTAGATGCCATTTCAACAAACTAGGTTTTTGGTAAGTATGAAGAATATGTTCGATAGGGTTTCAACTTACTCAGAATATACCAAAGAATGTGCTCAATTTGATCTGCAACAACTTGAATGACCTTGAAAGATTTTGTGCTCAAACAGGCTCTGTAAAATTTTAGCTCTCCGAAATTGCAATGTGAAAAATGAACTCTTACTTCCGTGTATTTATAGAATTTTCATATTCCCGCTCAAAACTTTATGCAATAAATGCCTGACCTATTTTCTAGTTCGTGACAACTGTCAGCTCGATGACAATTATGAAACTTTCATCATCTCAGTTAACACATGATCTCTTTTCTTGGTTGATACTGATACTCGGTTAACCTTGAATAGTGATTACCAACGGGTAACCATTGTTCAGTCTAACTTTTACTGACTATGTGACTTTGTTAGCTCATAACATATAAATCATAATGCATCTTTATTCATGCAGATTTGGTATGTGCTCATCATGTATAAGGAACTATATGTAAAATATGATCATTTAAAATGTCAGTCCCATACATAAATATATCACCTTAGGTGGAGGTACCGATGTCACCTAATCCATTGGATGAGGTTTTACCTACAACATTACTTGACTTAGCATTCTCATTAGATGCCTTTCTCCACATAGTGTTCCTAATTCTCATGATATCTGCAATAGTATTTCCACTCTCAAATACATGACCTTCTTCTGGTGCTCGGTCTTTGTATTCCTTGCTTAAATGATTGACCTTATGACAATGCAAACATGCCATTCCAGTGCTTGTCCAACTTCGTGATTGTCCAGCCCATATTTTCCTATTATAGTTTGCTGCAATGTGCCCATATCTACCACATGAAATATAGTTAGCCCATGTGTTGTAATCCCAAACATAAGAGTTACCTTGTCTCTTCGGTTGATAAGGTTTGCGTTGTGTCTTCTACTTAGGAGTCCATACTTGCTTCATCTTAGCCTTACATTGTCGTGCAGTGTGTCCATGTTCATTACAAGTATAGCACAGTTTCTCCATACTAGGATTGTTAGCATTCTTATTCAGTTTATCTCTACACTCATAAGCTTGGTGACCATACTTTCCACAATAATAACAATGTCCATTAAAATTAGGAGTGACAGGAGGTTTACCTTGTGCGTTTCTTCTACAAACATTAGAAGTATGTCCCAATTTGCCACAGTGATAACATGAAAAAGTTTTTGGCCTTTGACTTTGATTGTTGTAGACTTGTTCAGCTTGTTGTGATGATTCTCCTTCGCCGGTATAGCCTAATCCAGCTTTGCTTCCAAATCTTTTTTGATTAGCTAGAAAGTCATCAATCCTTTTAGAACTTTCCTCAGCCAATTTCTTCATTTCATTGTGCTACTGTTGAGTTTTTATTTCATTTCTCAATCTCTCATTCTCTTCTCTGAGTATTTCTACATCTTCAAGTCTTCTTGATAGTTCACCATTTACTTAGTTGACTTCTTGATTCATAGTCATCATCTGATTAGAAATTTCAAAATGGGGTTCGGTGAGTCTATGTATCTCACTCTCTTTTACTTGAAGTTGTTTAGTTATCTATCTTCGGTCTTCAATAGCTAGATTCCTTTCTTTCTCAGCTTGTCTAGCATTGTTCATTACTTCTACCATTCTCACCATTTGTGATTCATTACTTCTAGTGATCTCTGATTCTGCTCAATCTGATTTCCTCTGAATACTGTTCTACTCTATCAACTGATAATCTTGAAGTTTGGCTAGTGCTTCAAGTGCTTCTTCATTCATACATCAGTTACATCAAAATGATGCAAAAATACAATTATATAGCATACTACTTTATGCCGCTTATACAATTAGGTTTCAATATCTTAGAGAAAACCCTAAGATCTATGGTGTACAAAAATAACCTATATCAAAATAATAACATAAGATCTTCATTGCATTTAATGAATATCTCAACAATAAATTATCCTCGATCTTGGTAAAACATTTTCTGATTCTGTTGTATCTATTTGCATAGATAGATGTGCCATTTTGGATTCCTATGTTGTTTCTTGTGATCCTCAATAAACACTATAAATATTGCTCAGTAATTACACTGGTGCTCGGTGTTTACTGCCACTCGGTATTGGTGTTTGATGCTCGGTAAAATTATTTCGTGCTCGGTGTAAAGACTTAACCAACTAGCTTGTAATGTTTTCTTTTACCGATTAGGTTAACATAAGTAACCGACCGATGTCTTTGATACTAATGACAACCATGAATGCTAAAATAGAGATAACAATTATGCTTTTAGGTCTTCTAATTGACCCTTCATTTTCTTCAGGAGGTTCTCTTGCACCATTGCAATACCCCTTGTATCACATATCACATCATAATTATGCCACTTAAAAATGTTTGAAAACTAAAAAGATATATCAATTTGAAAATTTTAAATAAAGTAAATTAATGATGAATTGATATCGATTGAGAATCTTAATAGTTTTAGATTGTCAAGTTATACATGATTAACACAAAATATAATAATTTCTTTGAATTGTCAAATAGAAAATCAAAATAATTACATAATGGAAAATAATGCAATCTTCTCTCTCATTTTCATTCATGCACATACATTTATTGACACTTATCCACTTTTTGCATACCATCTCATACATACTATGTTAATTGCATTTTCCATGATTAGATATTTACATAGATTTCATTTCTTTGTTATCCTAGATCATTTTCCTTATAATGGTTGGATCCTTGTAAGTAAATGCATTGTTTATTTTCGGCGTAGCCATTGGACACTAAGGTGCAATTGATAGTTGTTTATCAAATTATAAATGTAATGCTTATGATGCTTAATTGTTGGTGCTAATTTCATGTATAAATGTTGTGTGATTATGTCACCCTTGGTGGAAATAGGTAATTGACTACATATTCAACCCTATTTTTGAGGATCTTCCATAGTATAAATAAAGTAAAGGTAAGCAATGAAATAATATACAATGATTATGATGACTGCATACTTTTCATGTTGTCTATTATGTAATTTTTAGCATACATATCATGTAATTTTTAGCTAACATAAGATAAATGAATTACATATGCAGGAACTTGAACCATATTTACAAGGATCTAGTACAAGCTCATGGATCGACAGGTATAAGTCAATACACCCTAGAGAAATAATATATTATTTTCTTTCTTTCTTGATGTAGAGCCCTCCTAAATTCCTCTAAGGAACCTAATTCAACACAAGGGATTCAAAAAATACTAGAACCATCTCAAGGAATTAGACACATCATGAAATGAACTCCCCTTCAAGGCATACTAGCCCTTGTCTCTTCACCAAATGCCAACTACCAAATATGATGGCTTATAGGGTCTTCAACTTACCCTATCCCAACTTGCATCTACTCCCCACACACTCTTCCAATGTAACTCACTACTTAGACCTATCAGAGCTCAATGCACCTTTCTTGGAATCCCTATAGACTCCATAATATGTCCTTATAACAATTTCCTATCCACTAAGTCCACCAAACATAACTTTCAAACCCAAGAAATCAACTTATTATACCACTGTCACTTTGAGACAGTCATGTCAATATCTTCAACTTTGATTGTCAAATGCATGTCATTGGACTCTCTACCTTGTTCAAGATTCCTTGATAATATAGACTATCCCTCCTATCATTTCCTCAAGCCTACATGGCCAAACATCCATTTGATTATGGATAAAGTCTTCAACTCTATGACTGAGACAATCAACCCTCTCTTTCATGTGACAGTCCAGTCACTTTCATGATTTCATAGCATAGGTTATCAATGCATGCTCCTCTATAACCAATAAGGTTTATTTTATAACATGTCCTCTCCCATCCCCAACATGAAGAGAAGTTATTGAACGTTAAACTCAAAAAAATCACATCTTTTCCTCTCTAGGGTTGTCCTAGATGATGGTTTTGACTGTCTGGACAAAAATATAGATAACTTCTTCTACCTTACACCAAATGAATTGATTCCAACACTAAAAGAAATTTAACTCATTTCTTTAACATATCCAAACACCAAACTTTCAATAAAAATACATTCAAATGGAAACAAACACATATATAGTGGCTGTTTTATGGAAAAATCAAAGAAAATGCAGGTTAAACATCATTTTATTGATTCCAAACTTAGATCTTCCTACCTCCTCAACCAAACCCGTGTTCTCTTCCCTTTTTTTACAATGAAAAGAGGTCTCTTACATACCTTATTAGTGTTTAAACACTTTCACAAGACTCAAAACTATAACCCAAACCTAAAAGACTACCCCTAAAATCATTTAGACCTTATAGTGACCCTTATAGGCCTACCTTGCCAATTTTGGCAATTACATACACATTGAATTTTCAATTACAACAAAATGAATTGAACAGCCATATTACATCTTTGAATGACCTTATAGGTCCCTTATGCCTTCTTTTCTTCATGATTTCCACCTTAGGTCTTGATAGTGACCCTTGTGGCTCTTGTTCCCCTACACCATTTCTCTTTACACCCATCTTGGAGTGGTTTAATAATAAGGTAGGTGATACAGAGGCAAGTAGTCATAGGTCAACCAAGCCTAAAAATGTATTATGAAAGGGATAATTTACAAGGCTTTCCCACAAAACCCAATGCACCTAATGCTCTAAAGTAGCCAAAATAAGTAACTAAACCTTCCCACTTCCAAACCTACCAACCTTGATGTGACTGTCACACAAGTCAACACTAGTCCCACTACCCTATATCATTGTCACATTCTTCAATCCCTCCAAATTGGACTATTTATTTGCACCAACTTTTAACTCTTAGGGTTATTACTCTCGTCACGTCCCTAGAAACCTCCAACACTCTACACAAGGTGACGCAACTCGATAAACAAAATACATCAACACTGCTAATTATCAACACTTGAGGTCCTAGGTGGGCTTATTCAAATCTTAACATTGTTCATATCTCTCACATTACCAACTACATCTCTAATTTGATGGACTATAGGTACCACCAAATAGGTATTTGTTAGATGTTTCTTCCTTGAGTGTTGGAAATGTGAGAATAGAAGACGAAAGTATCTCTTCTAGTAGGTTTAAAATAGGGAGATCAACTAGAGGTCAAAACATAAGAATAAAATTCAATAAACACATGGAATTTTTCCTTTCTCAAGGAGGGTCATGTTCTTATGATGATGAGGCAAAAGGCGACATCGAGGTGCCCTTAAGGTGCACACATATACAGAAACAATGGGTACCCAAGGAACTACCTCCAATAAACACTGACTTTTGTGTTAATGAGAGGATATATCACATAGAACCATCTTCATTACATGGTTTGGGCATATTTTCCATGGATTACATAAAGGTCAATTACAAAAAAGTTGTTGAACTAATGGAGTATGTCAGACCTTCTTATAATTACAAAATTGGATGCAGATTGTTCAATATACAAAAAGTATACGTAGGTATGCACTATCACCAAATTATGTACAATGGAAAGATAATGATCAAATTAAAAGAGTTTCTATGTACATTGATAGAAGGACAAAAGCAACAGGGAATATTACAGGTTTCATAAATAGTACGCGACCTGGGTCAACTAATAAGAAACCCAATTGCATATTTGAGGCGTGTGAGGAAAATAGCGTATTTGTATGTGCAATAAAATGAATAAGTTTAGGGGAAGAGATGCTAATATATTAAAATTTGAACCACATAGATACAAACAAAGTTACTATGATGGGGGTGGTGCGTATTATATACCATTTAAACCGGTCTCCAATTAAAGAGCCCAATATATCATTTGATTATTAAGTTTTTTTATAACTCTATTGGTTTCATTTCCTTAACATTTTTCTATTTAATATTTCTCATAGGGGGACAATGATCCATCACATAGCACAGACAGGGATGTAGATCCCAACCCTTCTTTCGTTCAGGTAAAAATCATTGTAATTCTACAAATTAGATAGAAGCAAAATGTTTTATTATTATGTTTTTTTCTTGAGGGTTTTGCACTAATTTTGATAATGTTACTAATATTCTTGTCACAAACAGATTTTCAAAGAAAGGGTAAAGCACATGCGATACCTCAAGATACATGTACGAAGGTGGACTAGACAATATCATTGCAGGAGGAGATCACAACATTCCCAGATCCTGACAAGGCGATAGAAAAGGCCCTTAGAAGAATTAATAAAGAAGTTATTTCTCTCATTTTTATAATGCCTCAAACTTCTGAGATAGAAGTGAGGGGGAAATATTTGATGGGGATGGCAGGAAACTTGCAAGTAAGCATTAATGAAATCTTTAATTATAAGAAAAGTTCAATAATGCTTTATATTTTATACTCTTATATGTCATGAACTAAAATACGTATCTGTTGTTATATTACATAATTATTTCCATCCTCATCAAACTTCACGTGAACTTGATTAAGGTATTACAGGTAGTTCAGGTAAAATAATTTTAGTGCGAAAGGATACAATTATTTATGTGGTTTTTTACCATTTTATAAATGTATGCAATTATTAATGTGTTTAAAACAATCAAGCTCTTGGAAAAACAATTCCTTTGGGTTAGCATTAGCAAAAATATTCTAAAGTAAAGTTTTTGTACTCACCACTCTTTTTTGGAAAATATTTAATGTTTTATATATTGAATGTATTATTCTTCAGGTCTTGTGGATACTATAGTGCAAACACCTCCTCCTTCGAGGTCAAACCCCTATGTATTGACGTTTGTAATATCGACAACGTGTAGCATGCATACATCCACTCCTACATAGGCCAGAGTTGGTAGATCCCTCTTCTTCTCTCTTCTGTTACGTGTTTATTTCTCTTCAAGTGTTCTTTCTTGGGGGCATTTCATAGTGGCTTGATTTTTTTCAATAGGAGATACATTTCATCAAGATCCTACTATTAATAAAACCATATAGTCATTTCCTGGTTGTTTTTGTGTTACTAGTACTGGATCGTTGAAGGTCACTTTGGTGTTCAATGAGGAAGAAATGCTTCCTTTAAAAATACAAAAGGTTCCTGGTATTTTAAAATTATTATAATATATAGTCTAATTGTAATTTACTTATTGATCACTCATTTTTGGACTAATGATTCCATGATTTTTTTGTAGGAAACATCATTTTTTATAAACATATGAATGAGCTTACATTATAGATATTTGGTAAAACCATATGTAAAAGGTGGAACAATACATGTGAACTAACCCTATTCGACTATTTTCATTTCATATCATTGCTAAAATAGTTTAATCCCTTTCATCCATTTCTTGAAGTATATTAAAGATAGCTTTAGTTCATTTCAGAATCTAACAAGTTTGTTTTTTCTTAAAAGGTGGAATTACCAATTAAAAAGCTAAAAGATGAGCTCATAGATTGTTTGGTTGAGCTCTTTGGAGATAAAGTTTTTGAAAAAGAAAAGGTCCTTGAGAAATCTGGCCAATATCTCAAGTATCTAAGGGACTGGTACAAAACACATTTAAAGAATAATTGAAATTATGAATGACCCCCATGATTCCGGAGTTGGAATGGAGGTGTATGCACCCTAAAATGGTTGCCTAGACTTTGGGCCCCCATTCAACAATTTTTTAATTTCCTGAATCAACATTTTCAATTCGATATCAATTTTCCTGATCAAATCCTAATTCTATCATTTATTCGATTATATTCTATGGGCTAACCATTTTATTCTAAGTCTTTATTTAATTAAAATGAATTCCCTCCCCTTTTATTAAATAAAAAGTCCCCAGTTTTCCTCTTATCCTAAGTTGCACAAATAAAGCATTATTCTTATTTTATAAAAAAAAGAAAAGGCCTTTTTGTCTCATATGGGGCACAAAATTCAACTCTTATTTTCTCATTGGAGGAGATTTGTGCACAAGGATTGATCCCTCTTTCATGCTCCACCCTTGATTAAATCTTTTGCCTCTTAATCTTCATGGTCCATTCATCTTTAAAAGGAAAGCTCTCTTCTCATTCTAAGGATCCACTTTTGAATGCTAATCTTATGCTGCAGGTTTTCTTGGAGACATTGGAGCTTTGGAGATCTTGTTTCATTTAGCTTTCATTCTTTCATTCTTAGCTTACCTTTCATGGCATCTAGCTTAGATTCTTTTATGCTCTAGATTAGCTCACATAGCTTAATTAGCAAGGCTTGTAATCCTTTCATTTTCCATAGCTTACTTGCATCTTCATTCTTAGCATAGTTGCATTGCATTTCCATTGTTGATTTTTGAAGATATTGGCATTCTCACCCTTGTCTCTTTGAATCTCCCATTGTGTGGTTTACTAGCAAGGTTGCATGCTTCATAGCTCTAGCTGAGAGCACTATACACATCCTTGTGACTCCATACCTAGGGAGCTCTATGTCACTTTCACAAGGTTTTCCATTCATGGATTCTCTTGGAAGTAATGACTTAGAGAATTGCACAATTTGAGTGTACATTTTTGGTGCCCACCGTGGGGCAGAACACTCTTGTTTTGTCCTTCTTTCTATGCATTTTCATCAATTTTTCATCATCATTTTGCTTGTTGTTTTGGCTCTTTTTTTTCTATTTTTCTGACAAATTATCATGCGATAGTCTTCTAGTATCATGCGATATTTTATTATATACCCGTGTGATACTTTTACAGTAAAAGTATCGTTCAACAATACAAGTTTCTGTCACGCAGACCTATAGAACTTCATCATCTGGACACAGCACGATCTATCGCACAGAGAGAAAGCATAGAACTCCTATACTATGAAGTATCGTGCGATCTCTTTCTGATAGCAAACTATCACCTAGACCTATAGGTGATTGTTTTGGTTCTTTTGGCTTGCAAGAGTTGGGATTTTAGCTTTCTGGTTTCAGTTGTTGTAGCTAGACAGAGTTTTTACTTGTAGATTATTTGATTTTTGATGTGCTAACCATTGTAGGGCTAACAAGTTGTGCTTGTAGGTGCATTTATTTCTTGAAATATTTTCTCAAAAGAATGCATGTCAAAGCTTCAAATGCACAAGGGCTACTAATCATTTTTGCAGGGCTGCCCAACGCATAAAAACAAATCAAGTGCTTGTTCATTGCTTTCATTTTTAAGTGTGGCATATACTAGTTGATTCTTTTCTTAGGTACTTAATATCTTGTTGTAGGAGTCTTTTGGTGGTAGGAGAGTATGCTCTTCACCCTTGTGGTGAACCAAAAATCTTGACCCATCTTTAGATTTTGAAAGCAAGAGGGTAATTGAACCTTTGCTTGGTGTGTTTGGGAAAAAATTTTGAGCTAGGAGAGTATGCTCTTCACACTTGAGGTGAACCAGAAATCTTGACACTCAAAGGTTAATCCACTTTTTGTTTAGCTTTAGAATCCTTTAGCGGGCTCGCTCTTGAGCAATCAAGAGGAGCGACCCAAGTGGGGACAAGCTAATACCGAGCTATTCCAACCCACTATAAAATCAAGGCTATCAAGGAAACAAAACCTTGGTAGATGTAGTACTTGTCTTTGTTTGGTGTGAGTACTTGTGGGATTGTGACTGTGAGGAAAGTGCTAAACAAGAATGCTTAAGGTACTCTTGTGGCTGTGAGGTTCATTACTTGCCGCAAGGTAAGGAGTCCCTTTGGGGAGCAAGAGGGGTATTACGAATGGAAGCCCTTACTAAGAACATTAGATAGAAGCCACCCTATTTTTCCACTTAACATCTTGGTGCAAGGATTGATCCTAGTGGACTAACCTAGATCACCCCGAGATTACTCACCATCTATGTTTCTTTGGTTGTGTCATTAGCACTTCCACGACAAAGATAACATCTATTGTGGGTAATCACTTTGTGTGAGGCAATGGGACATCAAGTGTGGGCCAATTTTTTAAGTTTTGAGCCTTTGTCTTTTTAGGCTAGCAAGTGCTTGAAGTGTTCTCATTGTGATCTACCCATGTAAACTTTCTTGAACAGAAAATATCACGGTAGTGCTCATAGGATTTTTCTTTTTCTTTTTTTATATCACAAGTGTTTGTCTTGGCAAGGTTGCTTTTTCCCTTGTGAAAGTGTTTTATGACATGTTTGATCACCTACTATTTGCAAACCTGTCTGATTACTGCTATCACTATGTTTTAAATCAAGAAATCCAACCATCAGATTCTAACTTTGACCAAATTACCCTCAAAAACTAAAATTTAAACACTCACTGGTCAAGATTCATATGATACTGAACAATCATCACACGCTGGTCTAAGTTTTATCATGTGATACTTCATTGCTACTTTTGTATCGCACCGCTTGCCTAGATTTTATCGCACTGATTGCCTGGAAATTGTCACATAACCTCTGTAAGAAATATCACCTGGCCAGATTGTATCATCCCAGTACCTTGCAAACTGTCACACAGAGTCTTTCTGTTGTCCTATTGATTTGTGTCACTTTCAGTCTTCCTTGGTTGATCCATGTCAGATTTTAGGTGATATGACATGTTTCTCAACATCCAAATGAACTTAAATGGTATCGAATGACTCTTGGTCTTCTTTCTTCCACATTTCCCATGTTTTTCTAGTCTTCCATTCCCATGGGAAACTCTTCATGTCTTCTTGATTCTTTTCCTCTTATTATCTAGTCTTACCTTCTTCTATTCATCTCTTCTTTCATTTCCATGCTTGATTCCTCCTCTTCCAGAACCATGAATTTCAACTATCTTGTTATGGAACCTCTCTTGAAAATAGATGATCTCAAACTCATTGCTCAATTTGAAGATTTTTATTCCTCTAATAGTCCTTCTATATATTACACGAGTGATAAACTTAAGACAAAAATAAAAGAAAAATTGAATGAATCAGATGCCTTTACTAGGATCATAGACATGATCATGTCACGATCTTCTTCTTCCAAACATTTTTCATCTTCTAATTCTTCTCATCCTTCCTCATCTTCCAAATCTTACCATGACTCTTCTAGACATTATTCGCATTCTTCATTATCCAAGTCTTCTTCCTCCACTAGGTCTTCACTTTCCTATTCTTCACAATCTCATTCCTCTTCTACTTCTCCCAAGAGTCTTACTCCTTGTCTCAATATATACCATAATGAGCAATATGATAGTCCTTGTGATACCTCTCCCCTGAAGAGTGACACACCCACCTTTGATGACTATGATGACTATGATGATGGATAATATAGTGATACCTATGCCACTTCTATTCCTAAGAGTCCTCCTTGTTGTGTGCTCGTACTTACTGGAAATGGGTCGTCACATTGGATAGATCGTGATGGTGATACATATGACTCTGATTTTGAAAGAGATTTTGATGATTTTTGTGAACAATACCTAGATGATACATCTACTTCACTTGAGGAAGAGAAAGCTTTCCGAGCTGATCTAAAATGTAAATACTATAAGAATCTTTCCTCTAAGAACTCTCATGCTGAAAATAAAGATTACGCTCTCAAGAAAAATTATTTTAATGATGGACCTTTGTCTTGTGATGGTTCCCTTCCATCTCCTAAAGCTTCCAATTCTTTCAAATCTTTCACAAATCCTTCATCCAACAAAGATCCTAATACTTTTCATGCGGTTCCCTATAGTTATCCTCAAGGGCTATCTCTTAAAGAAACTCAAGCTAACCTTCACTTGGCTGCAAATACTTTCAATAATGCTAAACCTAAAGAGCCTAATTCTTTATATGTTATAACTCCTACTTCATCTAGTCCTTCACTACCTCTTCCAAAGTCTTCCATACAATTCCAACATGCTTCATTGTCCTTAGAAGTGGGTACATGTCAAGAGGACTCTAAAAATAAAGAAAATAATATAAAGAAAGATCAAGATCAAGAACCCTCTATGTCATCCAATCCATTTCATGATGTCTCTTATATGTTTCATGGTTATTTTGATCCATTACACCCTTCCTCATTCATTCCACAATGTCATAAGTCTTCTCATAAGCAAGATCAAGCTACTACTTACACTGTTGAGCTTATTAACAATCAAAATAACCTTACTACACTTGCACCTTCCAAAAATGATACTTCCATTAAGGTTATTAAAAATAGTGTTGTTACTTCCAATGTTAAGTCTATTGAAAATCAAGAGAAAAATTATGCGCTTATGCTATCCAAAGCAACTTGTCAAGATCAAAGTCTTCCATCTTCTCATTCTACCACTCCATGTTCGCTTCCACGTTCTACTTTTCCTAAGTCTTTGCAAGCTTTGAACAATCCTATCAAAGAAGTTGCTCCTATTCAAGATGTTCATGATCCTATTGTAGATCCTAGTGCTCACTCTAAAGATGTTGATGTCCTTGGTTGTCACATAAATGATGATGAACTTATTGATTATCCTTTGGTATCTTCCATGTCCATATTTGGACCTCCTCCACCAATACTAAGGGCTTCATGTCTTCCTTCCATCTTGGGCCCTTATGTCCCTTCAATTTCCCCTCCTAACTCTCCTAATTCATCATCCATCTTGGGTCATTATGTCCCTCCATCTCCTATCTTTCCTCAAGATCAACACAGATTCATACCCTTGAATCCTTTTCATCCTCCTTCTTCCACAAGTCCCAAGTCTTTTGGAAGTAACTTGAATGTTCAATACAAGAAAAAGAAGCAATACAAGAATCCATCAAAAAAATAAGATTACCATGTCTCCTCTAATCGACATGGATACATAAAGTCAAAATAGATATCTAAGAAGAAAACTACAAGACAAGTATGGGTTCCAAAATCCATCATTGAAGATATTCTCTCTAAATCACCAAAAAGAAATGAAAAGCCTAAGGCTATATGGATTCCAAAGTCTCTCTTGAAAGAATCTGCTGTTGAGAAAAAAGTGAATTTGACATTCAAGCGTCCAAAGGCTTCCACTTCATCTTCTTCCAAAAACATTCTTTCATTCCATGTGCCTAAACCACAACCTTTGCTATCCATTCACCATATTTCTTCACGTATTCCTTCATTCATGTTTCCTCCATCCTCTCGCCACCCTTCAAGGTGTGTGTTGATGTTGATCTTGCCTTCCTTTCCATCTACCCTTTCACAATCCTTCCATTCGTTATCCTTCTACCTTCTATCCTTTTTCCTCATTTTCCTATTCCTCTTATCTTCCAACCTCACTCGCTTTACATAAAACCTTATCCTCCATTTTTTCTCTTCCATCTTCCTTTCCCTATCAGCATCTATGAACATATCATTTTGAATCCTTGGAATATCACAGTTTATCCTTTCAAGGAGCATTATCTAAAAAAGCTTGCCTTCTTCTAAAAAAAATAAAAATTCAAAAAATATAAAAAGAAAAAAAGAAAAAAAGGAAATGAAAAAATTGAAAATGTGCCTTGGTGGAAACTTGAAAACAGGTGCCTTGGTAGCAAAATTAAAGAGAAATAAATTTATCCTATGGTGAAAACCACTCCCTTGTGGCACCTTGGATAAGTATCATGATGAAAACATGGCAATCAGGCATCATGCGTAGTTCTTCTACATATTTTATTCATTCTATCTTCTCTCTTTGATCTTGACAATCTTAACCTATACACGAATATTTGGCTATCTTGTGAGCTATCTTACAATTATCTTGCTTTCATTCCATTCATGTTTAGCCTTCATATTTATTTTCCTCTGTTCATTATATCCTTTCGCTATCTTTTTCCCCTTTGGTCTTGATCTAATTAAAAGGAGTAAAACACTATGTTATGAAGCCTCTTGACATGTCTACTCCTTTGGACTACATCCCTTCCTTCTTTTGCATTACACTTTTCTACCAGCTTGCTGATCCCTCTTGTTCTTCACCTTGCTAGACCTTGGGACTACACGATGTGATCTTGCTTGGGAGTTTGATGTCTATTTTGTTTGAAGGCATCTTTGTACATATTTATTGATCCTGAAAAAATTCTTAAAAAAAGTTTTCATATATGATGCTGAAAAAAAATCCTAAAAAGCATATAAAGTCCTAAAAAAAAACAAAAAAATAAAAAATTCAAAAAAATTTAAAAAATAGAAAAAGTGCCTTGGTGAAAACCTGGAAACAGGCGCCTTGGTAGCAAAAATACAAAAAAATTGAAAAAATCAAAAAAATCTCCAAGTGGTGAAAACCTAGAAACAAGAGCTACTTGAGGCCTTTGCACCCTTGTTTCTCAGCATGTGTCCTCGACACTTAACCTTTTTCCATCATGCTTTGTCCTTGTTGCCTTGGTTTGGAATTGGTCTTTGTCTTTGTCTAGGGGGCATAACTGTGTTGGCTTTGGTCTCTAGGATGCATTAGTCTTTAGGACATCTTGCAAATGGTGTTTTTCAACACCACCCAACTGTGTTTTTCAACACTGCCCTAGTGTCAAGTGTTTCTCAACACTTATCAGATATCCTACCCGCAGTCTAGAATGATACAATATTTTCTACTAGTAGATGTGATACTCAAAGTTTGACTCTATGACCTACACACATGCACTTAAACATCTCGTTGAGACTTGTTTGACTTTATTTCTTTGTGCTGTCTATGATGATTTCTTTGCTAAGTGTTCTCTCCCTAATAGTTTTTAATGATGCATAGCTAGAAGACTAGGGGCATGAGGACATGTTTTATTTCTTTTTCTACTTTTGGGTATATTTTGTTGGTCCTAATTGTCATGAGCATTTATGCTTGTTCCACTTGACACTAGGATCTACAATGTATTATCCTTGAATATTTTTTGCAAGTGCATACTTATAGCCATCTTGATTTTCCTTGTGTCTTGATGCGAGTATAATCTTGCCATATTAAACTTAGGAAACCTCACTGCACTAGTCATCTTGACCTACATGTCTTTGATGCCTAGGTGAGATTCCCACATACCTATCTAATATAGATCATATTCAGATTCACATAGTCATACTAGTGTATATTGTATGATCTTATGATGCTACCAATAAATCTCGATGATGAATATTAGAGTCTAATAGCTCTGTGACCTTGCAAGTAAACCACTTTTCATAATAGCTTGCATTCTTAGGTTCATGTTAGATTAGTTTTGCATCTTGCATACGGAAAAAGCTCTCCTTTCATCTTTCGTGGACTTGTTAGTTGACTATGCTCACCTTTCACTTCTTCTTGATCATGTCTTTTCCTTCTTGTCTTTCATATCACATCCTTTTCTATTTCCTATCATCACAAGGGGTTAATCTTTCACCCCTTATATAGCATTTTGACCTTTTGACCTAATTTTTAAAACACCTTGGAATTTCATGAAAATTGCACCCCTAGCTAATTTTGATGTCCTGGATCCATTTTTGGGATCAAAATCGAAATCTAAGTTCATCTTGATAGTCAAAATCACATTTTAAAATTTTTCCTTCTTCTGCACAGTTGGTTGACCATTTGAGGCTTGATCCTTCGATCTTCGCTGGGGCATCTTCATTTCTTCATCCCCATCTCTTTAAACCTTCTAGTCTTTCATTCAGTTTCATTCGCTTCATCTCTCTAAGGTTTTACTTCATCTTTATCCTATATCTTTCTTAGTCAAACCTAGTGAAACTGGGGCATATCTTCACTGCTTGATGGTTATTCTATCGTTCTTCATCTTCGATTATGATTTCTAGTGACTTAATTAGATTTATCAATTTTCTATTTCTCCTCTACCTGATTTTGATTTCAATTCTGAGGGGTCAGTACCTATCAAACTTCAATCCTTGATTCATCTTTATCAATCAAACCTTGCTTGAGATTCTTATCTCTTATTTGAGACTTGACGATCTCCTATTTACAAGTATGTTGGTCTTGTCTTTCAGCTTATCTTTGTCCCGATGTGTTCCCATCCATCGAACACATGTCTGGGTTGTTTTGTGATCCCAAATTGATCTCACATTTCAATTTTATTCTTTAACCACATGTGATCCAAAATCGATCTTACATTATTCAAAGAGGGGCAAATGCATGCACCCTAAAATGGTCGCCTAGACTTTGGGCCCCGATTCAGTAATTTATCAATTTCCTGAATCAGCATTTTCAATTCGATATCAATTTTCCTGATCAAATCCTAATTCTACATTTATTCGATTATATTCTATGGGTTAACCATTTTATTCTAAGTCTTTATTTAATTAAAAGGAATTTCCTCCCCTTTTATTAAATAAAATGTCCCCACTTTTCCTCTTATCCTAAGTTGCACAAATAAAGCATTATTCTTATTTTATAAAAAGAAGAAAAGGCTTTTTTGTCTCATATGGGGCACAAAAGTCAACTCTTATTTTCTCATTGGAGGAGATTTGTGCACAAGGATTGATCCCTCTTTCATGCTCCACCCTTAATTAAATCTTCTGCCTCTTAATCTCCATGGTCCATTCATCTTTAAAAGGAAAGCTCTTTTCTCATTCTAAGGATCCACTTTTGAATGCTAATCTTATGCTGTAAGTTTTCTTGGAGACATTGGAGCTTTGGAGATCTTGCTGCATTTAGCTTTCATTCTTGCATTCTTAGCTTAGCTTTCATGGCATCTAGCTTAGTTTCTTTTATGCTCTAGATTAGCTCACATAGCTTAATTAGCAAGGCTTGTAATCCTTTCATTTTCCATAGCTTACCTGCATCTTCATTCTTAGCATAGTTGCATTGCATTTCCATTATTGATTCTTGAAGATATTGGCATTCTCACCCTTGTCTCTTTGAATCTCCCATTGTGTGGTTTACTAGCAAGGTTGCATGCTTCATAGCTCTAGTTGAGAGCACTATACACATCTTTGTGACTCCATACCTAGGGAGCTCTAGGTCACTTTCTCAAGATTTCCCATTCATGGATTCTCTTGGAAGTAATGACTTAGAGAAGTGCACAATTTGAGTGTACAGGAGGGACCTCATTTTGGATGTGAAGGAGAAAATTGATAAGAAAAAAGGAAATATGCCAGAAGATGCCAGACGAAGGTATTGATACTATTAAGAATGTAATATGTACTACTTACTGATTTATTTATATAATCTAAGATATTTCAAAATTTCATAAACTGATGGACACATCAAAGGCAACTAAGGCCAGACTAGAAAAGCACAACCAACACAAAGTCATCTATGGTGGTTATATGAGACTTGCTGCATGACTTGTAAGTAATAGTAATCAAATATCGAATTGAAATATTTATAAATCATAAACAATTTTGTGTAATCTAACAATACAAGCAAAATTCATGATATTAAGAAAAATGTAGGGATCTGAATTCAATGTGGTGCCCATGAAAGATGAAAATGGAATTTCCTTCCAACATGGCTATGTAGTCGTGGTTGAATGCCTATGAGAGTCGAGTGGTCATACACAAGATTCTAGTGCATCAATCACACATGTAAATATGCCAAATGAAAATTATTTCAAATTGAATACTTGAGCAATAATTTATTAATTTGATGTTAATTTCCAACATAAAATGAATATTTTTTGTTTTAAATAAGCAAGCAATGATCAAAATGTCCATGACATTGCAATGCAGCCTGATAATCCTAGAATGAAACCTACACATGATGAAGGTCCAGTTGTGCATCCGAGTGGTGAAGGTATTCATTTTATATTCCATCTTTTTAATGTAATTATTGATACATTTAAATATCTTAAATTGAAATTGCTATAACCTTTTTTGTTTATAGTTTAGAGCATGTAGACCGTGGTGACCAAGTGGAGCATGATCTAGGTACGCAACATTAGGAACATGATGTGAATCCATTAGGTAAAGAGGACCATTTTTATTTCTTGTGAACAAATTTAATTAAAATTGGTGTATTAATTAATATAATTAAACTTTGTATTTCAACTCCAGAGGATTTAGAGGGTGTTCACCTTGTTGAGGTTGAGGCTAGACAACATGATACAGTAGATGATGTTGCCCCGTTAGGTGAAGAAAATCATTGTTATGTTCTTTTAATTAATGAAATCTATGTTACTTGATAATGACTGAATTTTATATTTTATTAATGGATGAAATAATTAATGAATGTTAGATGTTAATGAGGAATTTAGAGTTATGTTAGGGGGGGAGGGGCCAATGAGCTTCCACCTTTACATTGTTGGCCTTGTTAAGTAGAGAATATTAAACTATTCTCAAAACAAAGAGAAGCTCAAACTTGTTTGAGGGATAGGTGGCAGACGATATAGCCAATCAAAGCTTGCTAAGAGTATGAAGACTGGTCCTTAGACACCTAGGTCAAACATTGGTAATACTCTAAATTTTAAATCTCACTTCTTGCATTGGTTCACTTGACCCTTCGAAGACACTCTTTAGTCCTCCAACTTAGGATCACTCACATGGACCCACCCACTCTCAAGACCTATTAATGGTCAAGCTACAATTAGTGTGTGTTTTTAGCACTTATCAAATGAGAAGGCTATATTCATTCCTTTGGACTAGAATGGACACATGTGGGGAGGAAGTGGCTGCCCATTTTAGAGTAAATTCATCCATTTTTTGTACCATTTGTTGATGAATCAAATCTGGATGAGGTTGTTGAAGGAATGTTTTTGTCGTTGGACCAAGTTTACTGGAGAGATCAAACTAGTAGTTTTGATATTTTGAAAAAGAGAGTGTTGACTTCTGATAAAATTTCTTTCACTGCCAAGATGTTCAGAAGAGCCTTGTGTCAGATCTATCTAGAGCTTCAATATTTTTTTTGTGAATAGATTGTCTGTGCAATAAATCCTTGATTTTGATGTCTATGCTAGGATACTACAGAATCTTTCAAGAGTTGTTCGGCCTTCAGAAGCATATAAGGAGGTGATCATGCTATACTTATGATGTTCAAATGATTACTCTCTATCTTTTTACTATTTATTGTTCTAGCATCACATTAGTAAGTACCACCTTTAAAGAAGTTTTTCTCAAGGAATATGTTCATTGTAGATCACTATGCATTGAAAGTTCTTGAAGATAGATAAGATTTTAATGATAGACACAACATTAAATGTATCCACATCATAGAATAACCTAATAGATTAGGTAAGCATGCACAAATTCCATCATATATTTGTGTGTTGTGATGACCCCTATATATTAACATAGAAAATTCTTAACAATAACTATGAAGCTATATTTTATTGATAAAAATGTTTGATTTTGTTTTTGTTAAGATGTTTGGTGATGAGAAGGCTATTTTCCAATTTTGGTCCTTGGTTAGTCAATTTAATTCTTACTATGCCTCTTTGTTTCAAATATTTTCCCAACTAATTTAATGTCATTGAAAGATCCTTTTGTTGGGTCAAGGAGGCTAAGTTGTTAAGAATCATCACCTCTTCTTTAGAGAAATGAGTTATACCACTATTTTTTTGTAGAATAATTTGTTGTAGATAGCATAAATTATACCACCTTATCATGATATTATTTGTTTGGCTAGAAGTAATCACAATCTCCCTCTTATGGGCTTGATTCTTCATCCATATCTTTGTTTTCTTTTCATTTATTATTTTTAGTATTAGTTCCTTGCCTTATCAATTTTATATATTTTTTAATTTAATGTGTCAAGTATAATGTGCAGGTGACATGTTGATCTCACTCATTAAGGATAGAGATGCCCCATAAATATTTTCATTCATCACCTTCACATGTTAATATTGCATATAGGGAGGTAAAATTGACTGAATCATGATGTATTTGGAGTCTTGGGTGATTATTTTTAGGTGACATGACAATATATAATGTCAGCTTATACTCAACTTATGTTCACTTTTAGATGGTCAAAATTAAATTTAAATCTAAACTTCATCTAATGAACATCTTGCATTATTTTGGTATATCTTAAATGGAAAAAGAATATGAATACCAATTAATTTTATTGCATACTTGTTGACCTAGGAAGATATATATAGAGTGTGTGCATGTTGTAAAATTGTAATTTTTATAAAGCACTTACCTTTAAGTCTAAAAATCCAGATGAAAATTTATTAGCTTCCTCTGAATGACTCATTCTCATGTTTCTTCCTACCACTTTTACTACCTTATTCCCTTGTGTTAGGTAGCTTCCTTCTTATGAGTTTTTTAATTGATTATGAATGATGACATTTTAATTTATTACCATTAAAGTGTCTAGGTAACAAGTCACCTTGTAAATTTTGCATTGTTTATGCTTTGGTGGGGAATTTCATTTGTAATCTTAGGTCCTGGCCACTAAATTATTAGTTTCCTTGTGTATCTAGAAAACTTGGAGTCATGCAACAAAATAAATTAATCTTCTTGCAGTTATTTTTGTGTAAAATGATTATCAAGTTGGTTGTGCTTTCTCGATACCTTTTTGTTTGTCATTTAGTTTCATAGGTTCATCCAGTCAATGCTTTCAATGAAATTGGCTCATCTGTTGAACCTAACTGAGCAATGCATAGCAATTTTGTTTGTGATTTAGTTTTGTAGGTTCATCCAATCAATGCTTGTAATAAAATTGGTTCATTTGTTGAACCTAACTGGGCAATGCATAGAAATGGAACAACATATCTAATGGGAGAACAAGTTCTATTTTGTATACAAAATAAAATATTGTATGTTTTTTGAGGTGCTTATATGTTGTCATTTAAGCCCACTATCTTCTAGCAACATGATAATCCAAGTCTTGTCTGGCAAGATCACAAACCTTGATAAGCATGGTCCCAAGGATTTTGATAAAGACTTCCACGGTTTCATTTGTGTAGTTATTTGGGTTTTTTTTTTGTGTCATCATGAAATCACTCAAGTGGATTCTTACTATATCACTAATAAATTTATTTTGTTAGTCTATTTTCAAATTGGATTATAGCCCATATTGGCTAATAATAGTTCCAAATAAACTTTCTAGTTGTGACAGCTATAGGATCTCTCGTTGGAGCATTGTTTGTCCATTGGATAAGATAATTAGTTGTAGTGACAATGTATTGGCTATTGTTACATGACTAAGAGCTAATAGGTTGCTAAAAATTGATTGCTTATTTTTCAAATGGCTCTTGTGCAAGAACATGAATGGATGACATTTCATCTCTCTGAATGGATAAACAATGCAAACATAAACTGACAATGATGTTGTACATCCCACAACATGGTCATCAGAATAGTTCATCTAATTAGCATCGTAATTTTGATGACAATGCAAACATAAAATGATGATGATGTTGTAGATCCAACAACATGGTCGGTGAAATAGTTCATCTAATTCGCATCATAAATCCAACAATAATGCAAACATAAACCGATGACAAAGTTGTACATTCGACAACACTATTGTCAAATTAGTTTGTCTGATTGTAGTCAAGATTCTGAATACCATGAAAACCTAAACCGATGAGGATAGGGTCAAAAATGTGACCTAAATTCTCCAAAAGTAGACCCATGTTGTTCGATGTCATTACTATCGAAATTGCAACGACCATGGATACGTTAAATTTTTTGAATAAATTTTTCGATAACTCTTTTGGTTAGAATTCTAACTAATGGAGGTTGGAATTCTGACTAATGGCCATCAAAAATTGGACCCAAATGTATTAGTGACAAAAAGGTAGCAAGATTTTCAATTCATATTTTGATGTGAAGTGAATAAACTAAACATTGAGACTAAGGTTGAAAGGTAAGACAATACCAAAACTGATATGATGTAATGAGAACTGATATGTGCAAGATTAGATTAAAGCAACTTGAAGATTCTCAACTTGATGTGAAGCGATGAAGTTGAGATGCTCCCAACGATGATAGCATGGTCAATTTAAAACTTTAAAAGATTGATGATAGATTATTCACGTCCCCTCGGGATCAAAATTGAAATGATATTGAGGAGATGCGGAAATAAGATAAGTTTGATCCAATCAAGATTAGATAGGGTCCAAGATTATTGGTGATCAATTCAGAGAGATTAGAAAAGCATTTGGACCAAGTCTGACCACTAAATGCTGAGAATTTGCCCTAAATTGAATAAGTTTGACTAGAAATGTATAGCATTAGAATTAGGTCAAAGAAAGCGATTATGAAGAAATGTGATCAATCTTTGCCTCAAAGGATGAAAAGAGAAGCCTCATAAGAACAAAAAAATAAACTCGGATTTCAATTTGATCCTCAAAATTAATCGAGGACACTGAAAAATGATGAGCAAAGTTGTTTGATAATGATGAGACAAAGAATCTCTCCTTACTCAATGCAAGATGCAACCTAGGATGCAAATGAAAGTGCAAAGCACAAGGATCTTACTCATTCCTTATTTTCATCATCAAGCCTTATTAAGGGACATCACAAGATCATACAATTGTCACTAGTGCAAGTGAAACTATGAAGATATTAATATGATATATATCAAATAGAATGTAGGAGACTAACATATGCATCGAATACATAAATGTCAAGATGACTTAGGTTAAGTTTACAGTTAACGTTGCAAGATTACACTAGCATCGAAGCATAAGCACCAAGATAACCATGAGTATGGCCTTGCATAAAATAAACACAATCTAGATAGACAAGAATATAGTTCAAACTCACCTAAGTGTTCAAATGAATCAGGTCGAGGTATATGGGGCATTTGAATCATGATGGAGGCACTTATCATAGACACCTGATGCATCAAACATATAGGAACATCAAAACCACACCCACAAGAAAAAGACAAATAAAATATGCCCCATGCCCCTAGTCCTCTAGTCAAGTGACATCCCGAATAGACTAAGGAGGGAACATCAACAAAAATCATCAATAACAAATAACATACAAAGAAAATATCATTAACCATAGCCTATTCATTTCATTTTAAGCGCGATGTAAAGATTGTCACTAATATTTCTAAGACTTATGCCTGCAAGTGCAATATAAATATACGATTTGGATTGCTAACAAGGTGTTAGTTCAAGATAAGTTATCTGACAAGTGTTAAGAAACACTCAGTGTCTAGATGGGGTAGTGTTGAGAAACACTGTTGTGTCCTAGAGACAATGATGGTACATAATTTCTCCTAATGAGACTTAGACAGAGAGGTTCTAGAACATAGAAACAAGTATTGTGAAAGTCAATTGGTTCATGGCCAAATCCACAAGCTGATAGATGGATCACAAAGGTACAAGTAGTGCCTATTTCCAAGTTTTCACCACTTGGAAGGACTATTTTTGCTACCATGGTGCTTGTTTTTAGGTTTTCACCAAGGCACTTTTTTCTTTTCTTTTCTTTTGATACATCAAAACACTTATTTGCTAGGTTTTCACTAAGATGATCATTTTTTCATGACTTTTTATGATTTTTATTATTTTCTTAGGACCATATATCAAATTTTTTTTAGGATCATATATCATTTTTAAAAAAAAAATTCAGGATCATATATCAATGTTTTTTAGGATCATTTGATATGTACAAGAACTTTGGATGAAGAGAATGACATGCATAGAGCTTCTTTAGGTGGAAAGTATTGATAGGCTCAGGGAGTTGTTCTCCCTCTGGGGTTGAGAGCTGATAAGCACTAGATTCAAAGGTAGTTGTAATTATATAAGGACCCAGCCAATTAGGTTCAAACTTTCCTTTTTACTTATGATTTTGTTTATTCTTAAGATTCTATCTTAAAATCATAATACCAACCTCAAAATCTCTATGGTGTACTTTCTTGTTATATTATTTTGACATTCTTTTATGATATACTATCATGTGATTGAATGTAGCTTGTCTACATTCATCTAGTAGTTCTAGTTCTTGGATGTGTGATATGTGATAGTCTTCATCTATTACAAGCCCTTTTAGGGAAACTCTAAGTGAAGGTATTTCTACCTTGATAGGTAAGACAACTTCAACCCCATAGATGAAGGAAAAAGGTATATAGCTCATGTTGGTATGTGTGTTCTATTGGAAATATTCAAGACTATCCAGGTTACTGAGAGGGGAGGGGTGAATCAGTAACTTCAAAACTTTTAACAAATTCAGATCTTAATAACATTAGATTGATCATCTGACTGCATGCATGAGTAACAGAAAAAATAAAACATTCATAACACTTTGAACACAGAGATTTGGTGACCCAGAAACCTTCCAAGTAGAAAGTAAAACTGGGGTGGGGATGATACCCACAAAACTTCAATACTGCAGTATAAAGTTTGCCAATTAAGGCTTACAATGATCACTTCTGATGATCTGCCCTGTTAGGAGCAATAAGGACTGTTAGGTCCATCTTGTTAGAGGATTTACAAACATACAATAAAGTATGCACTCAGTTAAGAGATTTTACAAAGACTGTTAAGTCTACCCGGTTAAAGGATTTTAAGCTGATTCACCTGTTAGGATGAAATAGTAGATCTCTTACTTGCAACTGTACTTGTTGATTGAGATTCTCTGATGTACTGATCACCTTCTGTAATGGATAGATCTTTGCTGCTTCTTATACTGTTGTAGCCCTTCGCTATTTGCTGAGCAATGTGCTCAAGCACTCCATTTTCAAACTTCTTCTCAGCCTTTTCAAGCAACTTGTCTGTTCCAAAGGAATCATCATTAAACTTGTTAATTGCTTCTGCCAACTACAACAAAATGTGTTGAGAGGAATCAACTTCAACACCTATAGCTTTTGTCAAAATGTTCTTGGCATCCTCAATGATCTTATATTCCTTATCTCTTTCTTCTTTTAGTTTCTTCTGCTTTGCTTTCTTCTGGAGGAGTTCACCAGCTGTTTGCATTTGATCTGCAGTGAGGTTTGCAAAATCTAGCTGGGGAATTTGTATCTCCTCATCTAGATCTATACCTTCTACTACACTCTTACTCATAAATTTTGTACTCGGTTGAGTCTTTATACTTATTGCCTTTGTAGTAGAAATTATTGTAGATATAGTAGGACTTGTAATGAAAACTGATAAACTTCTGACTGATGGGATGCTAACTGGAATACTTGATAAATCAAAAACTAAAGTATTCACAACTGTAGAATCTGAAGTACTTACTACTGAAAAACTCAAATTTGAAGAAGGTACAGAAGACTGCAACTCAGTGGAAGGAGGCTGAAGCTTGGTAGATGAAGTGGTAGCCACTTCTGTCATTGATACATTGAGTTGTGCTAGTGATGATTGGACATTTGATGTATTTGAGGGAGTTGTTACAATCACACTTGAAGTTTTCTCTAGGCTAGATGTAGCAATTTTTACTGGAGAGTGGGGAAGTGAGGCAATCACCTCTGCAGCTATCCAAATTGGATCATCTTCCTCAACATTATTCTTAGCTTCCTCGGTAGCTTCTTTCCCTGCTTCCTCTGTCACAACATTATCAATCTGAACTGTTTCTTCTTCTTCTTCTTCATCACTGTCATCTTCAATATCTTTAATTATCACAGTTTCAGTACTCAGTTTGTGAAGATGATAGATGTTTTTCCAAGTAGAATTTGCACTCTTCACAACTGACTCTATATCTTTGATCAAAATCAAACAACTGTTGAATTTTAGTGTCATCTTGCACTCATTTTCTATCAATGCCTTATTTATTTCATCATCTTTCAAACTTGGCATCAACTGTCTTAAGGTTTGAGCATATATGTCCTTGACAGTTTGTCTTGCATTGGACCATCTCAACTTGACTTTATCCAATAGAACACCTAGAATTTGAGAAGCCATATCATCAGGTGAGTACTTCCATTTTCCCATTTTCTCAATAATAGCATCTTCTATTTCCTATTGCTCTACCTTTGATTTAATTTCATATTTGAGAGATTTGAAATTTGCAATTCCAGATCCTTCTCTCAAATCCTTAATCTTTTGTTCAAATGAGGGAGGAGGCCTTTTGAGTACTATATCATCATTGATTTTACCTGCCTTGCCCCTTGATCTTTTCCTTGTGAATATTGTAGTGGATTGCTCGGGTTCCTCGATGATAGTTACCTTTCCTTTCTTCTTTACAGGCACTTGTTCTTCTTTATTCTCATCCTTTTCTTCTTTACTCTTATCCTTTTCTTCTTCTTCTACAATATCTTCTCCTATGCCCTCGGTTAACATTAGAGGTGTGCTAGATTGCATCTTGGCCATCCTCTTTCTGCCTTTGTTAACCGCCTATGGAAGTTTTATGCTTAGCTCAATTCTTATCTTAGCTTCATCATATGTTCCAAAGTATGGAGCCTTTGGATCAACAAGTTGATTTACTAGGGCTTCAATTATATCCTTTATTTCATCAATGTTTACCTCATAAGGAAGAGGTTTCACCCATACAATCCTGGGCCTTACTGCCTGAATGTATACTCTATCACAATCAACCATGAAACAAACATCATCTTTATAATCTTCCACCAACTTTAGTGGAATCTGGAATCTGTTATTCATCTTCTCCTTAAAAGATTCGAAATAGTTATCCATTATGCTTGTAAAATTCTCACCCATTTCTGCAATATACTCATTTATCTGATAAAGAATAGGCACATCCTTTCTCCATTTTACTATGCCTTTTGATGGGAAAAACTTTTGAGTATAGAAAAATAAACAAACCAACAATGAGCCAAACTTACATGGATTGTTCTTTGAGGTTTAGATGCTCTCCATATTCTTGTTGAACTGTTTCAACAAAAGATCTGCTAGGTCAAATGACAGATTGTTCTTCACAATTTTATAGGCTAGGTCAACTGCTTCACACGGAACACTATTCTGCCGATTTGAACTATATATCTTGTGAGCTATTACATATATGCAAAATTTTAGTTCTACATTGGTAATGTTGTTAATTCTCATACCTCTACCGTCCCATTCGGCTAGGGTTTTCTTTTCCAGCTCTACCCGACCTAGGGTTTTTGTAGATTTAGCCTTGGCAAGCATGGGAAGACCAGTGATTCAGTGAATCATCTTCTTTATTGTTTCCACTCATTGCTCAAGCCAAATTTTTCCTTCATGCACTCGGCTTAGAATATATCTTATCCATTTTATCTGGAAACCCCGAGGCAAGTGGGTGATATGCGTTAAACCCTTATCTTCCAAATGTTTATGTCCCGGTTTGAGAACACCATCAACACATAGTTCATCATGAACAACATCTATCTCTACGGTTCCAAGTTCTTGAATTGTACCTTTATAATGACTGCGAATGTCATTTACAAGAAGTACCTTTGGAGGAATTTGAGACTGAGCTCCACTCGGATCTAGGGTTTCTACAACCGCGGGCATGAGTTTGAAATCTGGCGCTTTCCATTCTCCATGAACTAACATTTCTGAACCTTTCTTTACTTTGGTGCTGGATGAAGCCATGGTAGCTCGGTAGAAAAATTTCTGCTTCAAAATTTTACTTTGAATCGCTTGATCGCACTAGAAATTTCTCTGCTCAATATGCTGATATTCGCGGTGAAGAATGAACTCGATTTCATGCTTTTTGTTAAAACTTTGTCATTAATGCTCCATAGGAATTAGGGTATTGAATTTGATAGACTGTCATCCACTATGCATTAAATGCTTGATGAAGATTTCGCAACTCGAAGAACATACGAATTCATACTTCTCCGACCTTACTCGGTAACCAAATGAAATTAGGTTACTCCCGACCTTGCTCGGTGGTAACTGATACCGACCTTCTTGTGATCCTGTTGTATCTTGCATATTGATTTGGATCTTTCTTCCTTTCAGTTCAGGAACTGTTTTGGAATATGTCTATGAAGATACAGTTCCAGTGCTTTCTTGGAGACTTAGTTAGAGTTCATAGAGCCACTCCCTTCATGAGTGACTTCATTACTTGGACTGGTTTGCTCGGTAGGTTTAGGAATCCACTGTTGTCTCATCTGCTTCCTAATGCTATTTTCTTTTGCTTTCTTTTCATCTTCAACTTTGCCTAAATTCCTGTAGTTTTTAGCTATGTGACCAAGCTTAGTGCAATTATAACATCTTATGGTAGAATCCCTTTTTCTCAACTGATGCCTCACACAATTCATGCCAATGTGTCCATATTCTCCACAGTAATGACATCTACACCAAGTGTTGTAATCCCAACCAAACATTGCTTTAATAATTTGTTCTATTGGATTGGGTGTTTTAGTTCTGCATTCTGATGCCTTATGACCTTGTTTGCTACATTTGTGACATTTGCCTTTAAATCTTGGTTTCTCCTTGCATTCATTTGCTTTATGACCATGCTGATTGCAATTGTAGCATTTTCCATTGAATTTTCCTTTTCCATTGCTCCAACATTTGTTTGAAGTATGACCAATTTTGCCACAGTGATTACAAGTAGGTTTTTGATTCTTTTGAGTACCTTGTTTGGAGGATTCACCTTCCTCTTTGTATCCAAGTCCTGCTTTTCCTTTTTGCCTATGAAGGTTTCGTTCATACACCTGATTCATATCTTCTTGAGATTTCAACATTCTCTCATTGATTTGCCTTTCAGCATCTAGGTCACTCATCAATCTTAAATTGATTTGCTTTTCAGATCTCAGCTCCTCTCTTATATTTTCATTTTCTGATCTCAGAGTCAAGATTTCTTCATTTGCATTGGAGATTTGATCAATAAGGTTTTCTAGCTGAAGGGTTTGATTTTGGATTTCATTGTTCTTTCCATCTATTTCATCTTTCATCTTGTTTCTTTGTTCCAAGATTTCACAGAATCTTGTTGACTGAATTTCCTATTCTCTTTTCAATTTTCTTACTTCTTCTTGCAGAGATCCACTCTTTTCTAGAAGTTCTTTGATTGCATTGTTTGCTTCATCTGAGCTGCTTGAAGGGAAAAAGTCTTCAATCTTTTCTTCAACATACTGGTGGTCATTAATCTGATTTGCAAGTTCCTTCCTTCTTTTTAGGGAAAGGGAAAGATGCTCTCTTGCTTCGTTGAGTTGAGTTATGGCCATTTCCAAATCTAGCTTTTCATTCTCAATTACTTTGTTAAGTCTGAATATCTCCATTGTCCTGAATCTTTTCTCAAGCTGTCAAACTTTATTCTGAGAACCATGGAGCTCTGATACCAATTGTTGGAAATATTCAAGACTATCCAGGTTACTGAGAGGGGAGGGGTGAATCAATAACTTCAAAACTTTTAACAAATTCAAATCTTAATAACATTAGATTGATAATCTGACTGCATGCATGAGTAACAGAAAGAATAAAACATTCATAACACTTTGAACACAGAGATTTGGTGACCCAGAAACCTTCCAAGTAGAAAGTAAAACTGGGGTGGGGATGATACCCACAAAACTTCAATACTGCAGTATAAAGTTTGTCGGTTAAGGCTTACAATGATCACTTCTGATGATCTGCCCTGTTAGGAGCAATAAGGACTGCTAGGTCCACCTTGTTAGAGGATTTACAAACATACAATAAAGTATGCACTTGGTTAAGAGATTTTACAAAGACTGTTAAGTCTATCCAGTTAAAGGATTTTAAGCTGATTCACCTGTTAGGATGAAACAGTAGATCTCTTACTTGCAACTATACTTGCTGATTGAGATTCTCTGATGTACTAATCACCTTCTGTGATGGATAGATCTTTGCTGCTTCTTATACTGATGTAGCCCTTTGTAATTCGCTTATCTTTGCCTTTCTCTCCTCTTCATACTTTGCTATTTCACACCTTGGATATGATATAAAACATTGTTTATATATCAATCCAAAACAATTACAAAATAATTACAAAGTCGGCTCTTAAACAAGCTAACACAAATATTACTGAGTCGGCCCAAATATAGTGACTCGGTTACTGCAAACTAACTCGGTGACTTTCTGATACTCGGCATCCATTGCGTTACTCAACATCGTCATGCACTCGGTAGAAGTGGAGGCACGGTCCATACTAACCACTTGGTTTTAGTTTCAAACACAGTATATACTGGAGACTCGGTAGATATAGTGTCACTCAGTAGAGACTGAATTCCCTATTTACCGTGCTGGCACTCGGTAAATGCTACTCATCTCATCACTCAGTAAACACTGTTCTGCTTGGTAAGCACTATTCTACTCGGTAAACACTGTTCTGCTCGGTAAACACTATTCTGCTCGGTAAGCACTGTTCTGCTCGGTAAACATTGTTCTGCTCGGTAAACATTGTTCTGCTCGGTAAACATTGTTCTGCTCGGTAAGCACGCAGAGTCTGAATAAGTGTTGTCACTAATGACAATCATACTTAATGCCAACATGTTCTTTTTATATAATCCCATAAAGAAGGATTGATTTGAAGATGCCAATCCCTTCTAGACTTACTAACAATCATGTGCAAGATTTTTAGAATAGTCTTATTTGATGCTTCCACTTGTTCATTTCCTTGAGGATAATAGATGGATGACCAAAGTTGTTTGATCTTAAATCACTTACACAATTGTTCTAGGTCTTTGTTCTTGAATTGTCCTCCATTATCAGTAACTATAGAAGATGACACACCATAGCGATAAATTATATAGTTCAGGATAAACATGGACACTTATTTTCCTGTAGTAGTAAAAATTGGTACAACTTCAACCCACTTAGTGAAATACTCAATAGCAATGATGATGAATTTGTGTCCCCCTGATGAGTTTGGATATGTTTTCCCTACTAAGACAAAGGCCCACCACTAAAAAGGCCAATGTGTGATAGATGGAATAATCTCTTTGCCTAGAGCATGTATCAGATTGTCATGCATTTGACACTTCTTACAAGATTTAGCATATCTGACAACATTGGTTTGCATAGTAGGAAAGTAGTAACCATCCCTAAGTAGTTTCTGAGCTAGTGCAAGGCCAATAGGTGAGACCCACATATGCCCTCATGGACTTTAGCTAACACACATTTGAATTTATCTCTCTCTAGACAACTAAGAAGTGTTCTATCTAGACCCTTTTTAAACAAGTCACTAGAAATGATGGTATAGAGGCACCATTATGAATAAGTTGGCAATTTTCATTACGGGTAATGTTATCGAGTATAATTTGATCATGTAAAAAAAATAGATTTTAGCATAGTGGGAGGATTCATGACTAGTAATGGTATACATGATGTGGTAATCAAGAGAGTCATATGTGGGGAACCATAGCTCTTCGACTAGGAATTCATATCAAGTTTCATGTTCTTGCGACTATAGAATGTAAGCAAGTGTAGCCATAACATCAACAACTTTGTTCTCAGGTCTAGGAATCTGTTGGAAGGTCACAAAGACAAAGTAGTTCTTAAGATCATCAACCATTTTCTTATAGGGAATCAAATTCTCATCCTTGGTTTGTTATTCATTATTTGTTTTATTGATGATGAGCTAAGAATCTCCAAAGATATGTAATTCAGTAATCCTCCACTCAATAGACAATTTGATCTCATTCGTTAAAGCCTCATATTTAGTAATATTATTTGTGCAAGGAACAAAAAATTGTATACTTTAGGTATGGTGTATCCTTTAGGTGTGACACAAAGAACTCCAACACCTGAACCATTTTGTATATAGGATCCATCAAAGAACATTTTCCAGGTGCACTTAGTCACGTACATGATAGATGAATCAAGAAAATCAATCTGCATAGGTGCATTATCCTATAAAGGGAAGTTAGCCAATTGATCAAAAATTGCTTGTCCTTTTATGACTTTATGATTAATCTACTCAATGTCAAATTTAGAAAGAATCATCATCCATTTAGCTAGTCGACCAATAAGGGTAGCTTTACTTAGTAGATATTTCAATGGAACAATTTTTGCTACAAGATGTGTAGTATGTGCCAGCATATAATGTTTCCATTTTTGAGACACAAACACTACTACAAGGCAAGCTTTTTCAATATTGTTGGAATTGATCTCATAAGCTACTAATGTTCTGTTGATGTAGTAGATAGCTCTTCCTTTCTTGTTTCATCTTTTTGTGCCAATAATGCTCCTAAGGATGTAGTTGTAGTTGAAATGTATAGAATAAGAGGCTTTCCAAGAATAGGACACATCAAGATAGATGGATTAGCCAAATATTCCTTAATCTGATTAAATATTTTCTCACATTCTTCATTCCATACACACTTAACTCATTTATGAAATTTCTTGTTAAATGGTTGTGCTCTATCAACAAGTTGAGAGATGAACCTCCTATTAGACTATAGGCATCTTTTTAAACTTCTCATTTGACTAATGTTTATCAGCGGTGGCATATCCATGATAGCTTGAAATTTTTCATGGTCAACCTCAATTCCTTTAGTTGATATGATATAACCAAGTAGTTTCCAGAGGTAACCCCAAATACACACTTTTTAGGATTTAGTCTTAGCTTAAACCGTTCCATACGATCTAGGATTAATCCCAAATCTCTAAGATATGTGTTTCTCTTATGAGACTTAGCCAGTGTGTCATCCACATAATCCTCCATAGTTTTATGAATCATGTCATGAAATATTGTGATCATCGCTCATTGATATGTAGCTCCATAATTTTTAAGTCCAAATGGCATAAAATTTCAATAGAAAGTTCCCCATGCACAAGTGAAAGTTGTTTTCTCTTAATATTCAAGAGAAATTTTAATCTAGTTATATCCTGAGAATCCATCCATTATAGAATATATCTCATAGCTCGTCATGCCCACTATCATGTCAATATTAGGGAGTGGAAAATAATCCTTAGGGTATGCTTTGTTTATAGATCTTGGAAATTAGTGCATACTCATATGGATTTATTTGGTTTAGACACATGTACAATGCCAGATATCCATTCAGTGTAATCAATAGTCCTTATGAATAGATCTTGAAGGAGATTTTCTAGTTCATCTTTGACAAGGAGAGCTACATGTGGATGCATTATTCATAGCTTTTGTTTCATAGGTTTAACACCAAGAGATATAGATAAGTGATGCATGATAAGATTAGTGTCAAGCCTTGGCATTTTTGAATAAGTCCAAGAAAAATTTATCTTTTTTTCTAGGAATAAATCTATGAATTGCCTCTTCTATTCCTTTGACAAAGATTGAGCTAAGTGTATGACATGAGGTACTTCATCTATCCCAATGTTGATTTACTAAGTAGGTTCTATCAAAATTGATGACCTTTCTTGAAAGTAGCTAGGTAGACTACCAAGTATCTCATTTGTAGGTACCTCAAAGAGGTTTTTGCCCTTGGATACGTCTTTTCTTTTTACTATTTTTGGCTCTGATGCCGCCAAAAATTGGTTTTTGCCATCAGAGCGCCTATTCTTTTTTTTAAATTTTTTTATTTTATGACTAAGATACTTGATGTATGACTTAGTCATACTGGTTGCTAGTTAATTGGTGGAAGAGACTACATGCTCAAGAGCATTTAAGTAGCAAACAATCTCATAGTCATTTTGAAAGGTCAAGAGCTTAGGCTATTGGATTTTTCATGACCAGTCAATAAGGTTGGGATGCATAAGCAAAATGGATGAGGAAGGTTCCAAATTATTGATGTGGTGGGAATCACTTCCAGTGACAAGTAATTTAGAATCTATAATGTCCCCTTCAGAAATATCTAAATCAATAAGACTCCTAGCATTGTCAATTTGGTCAACAAAGATGATATGCGGATCTAAAAAGTCAAACCCTATAGGTGACTCATCTTCTACCTCAAGTTGATTAGCATAGAAGTGAATGACATCAACTCCTACCTCTGTAGATGCAACTGAGAGAGAATCCTACTCATATTCCCCAAAGTCACTGCTTTTAGTTCTATATAACAATCTAGCAATAGTTGCATGTATGTGTTCTTCCTTAGGATTTTTAATATCTAAAGCATAGTTCTAGTGAGAAGTAAAAGCTTCAAAGGTGTGATCAATATGTTGTTCAAATTCCCCCTAAAGAAGAGAATTAGAGGGGATAAAATATTCTCTCTTTTGAGAAATAGTGTTAATGGGTTCAGTTTCCTTTTCAAACTCTTATGTGTCATTTGTTTCTTCATCTAGAGAGGGTCCATTATCAGTAGTAGAAAATCCCAAACCAGTTTTGTCTTTAGACTTATGTCCCTTGATAGTACTTAGTGGTTCAGAAAGAGCATGTTTCTAATCACTCAAAGGACCATGACCTCAATATCCCATTTTAGATAGAAACTCATATCTCTTTCCATATTTTTCTGGGATAATTTCAGTAGTAGATGTAGAACTCTTAGTGTCTTCTCCATGGTATATCCATTCCCTAATAGCTCTTTCTTCATTTCCATCTTCCATAGGAACTGAGGATTGAACAAAAGTGTCATAGATAGTCATAACAGAGGAAGACAATTTCATATCCTCAGAAGGTTTACCATAAGACCAAGGAGAAATGGGAAGTGATGCAATAGAGTTCAATTGATATTCCCCCATCTCATTATTCAGTAGTTTCATTTTCCTTTCACATTCAACTACTATGATTTTAGGTTTTTTAGCTACTCTATTATGTGGTACAAAAGTTTCAACAGTGGGAGAATTGATTGACATAGTGTTATCCCTTGGAATAGAAACATTAGTACCATTATAAGGAAACATGATACAATGGTGATATGTAGAAGACATTGCTTGTATGTCATGAATCTAAGGTCTTCCTAGCAATATATTGTATGCAAGAGGTAGATCTAGAACTTGGAAGAAAACATCTTTCTCAATTGGACCTACTCGAATATGAAGTAGAACAAGGCCCTTAGAAGATTTTTCTTCTTCATCATTATCTTAATTGTGATCTTTCTCCTAGGATCGATGGTGTGTTCAAAGAAACCCAACTATTGCAACACTTTGTATGTGCAAATGTTCAACCCTGCACCTCCATCTATCAACACATGCTTGACATAAATTTTATGGATTTTGACCTTAATGTATAAAACTATATTATGTGGATGGTTGATTGAATTTTCATCCTCCTCATAAAAGGAGAGGTAATGAGGTGCAGTGAGATGGTTAACCATGGTTTGGAATCAATCAACTTCAATGTCCTTAGGAACATTTGTTGTGAGTAATATTTTCTCTAGGATCTCCTTATGAACAGGGGAAAGTTGTAATAACTCAAATATAGATATCTAAGCGAGAGTACATTTAAATTGGTCCACTAGACTGTAGTTTGACTTGATTGATGTGGATGTGTGCTTAGAAGATGAGGACCCTGACTATCTAGGTGCTGATTGCTTGGAAGAATGAGGCCCAAAAAAGCATGATTTTTTATTGACTTCGAGTGACATCATTCAAGTTATTAGTATATGTATGTGTTGGGAATTTGAATCCTTTAAGGATAATCATAGGTTTTTCCATTTGTGTGTTCCCAGTTTTAAAGTCATAAGACTTTGATCATTGGTAAGAAGAACCAATACCCCTAAGGATAATATGAGGTGATTCATCAATATCCAAGTCATAGCCTTCCTTCTTACCCTTGAACCTAATCATGTTTATGCTCCCATAAGCTAGTTCAAGCATGTGTATGATGTTGTCATTATCTATGTAAGTGTACTTGATCTTAGTGCCCCCATCCTTCATTTTAGATAATTCTCCTTGTTTGTACTTAGGTAGTTGTTTATTATAGACCTTTTTATTAGCATTAGTCACGTGTTCATCCACCCCAACTTTCCTATTATCAATAAAGTCTCGAATGAGGTGTTTAAGTCTCATACAGTTGTTAGTTTTATGATCTTTATTCATGTGATAGTTGCAATAATGGTCATCATTCCACCAATTAGGCTTAACTTCAGGTTCATAAGGTTTTGAATTGTTTGGTAATGTGATGATCTTGTTTTATACCAAAGTTTTCAACACCACTTCAAGTGAGTCTCCTAGAGGTGTAAAAGTGCACTTAGGTTTGGTCTTCCATGATGGTTTACCTTTGCTAAAGTCATTGGACCTATTTAAATCATAAGGTTTCGAAGCCTCTTGTTGTTTGGTATCTTGGATGCCACTAGTCAAACTGAAGATAGGTTCTTTGGGATTGTTTGTAGGCATTTCAACTATGCCATCATTTACTACAGCTTATTTTTGTTCCATGATTGTGATTTACCCTTGTCTTTTCCATTGTTGTCATTGTGATTGTAGTTGTTGTTGTTAGACTTGTCCTTGTTCAAACTAAGTTCACCCTTCTTGACTAGAAAATCTTCAATTCATAGGGAACTTTCTATCATCATGTCAAATGTGGTAAAGAGTTTCTTTCTAAGATCATAGTGTAATTCAAGAACAAGTTTATTGATAAAAATATCAATCTTCTCAGTTTCAAGAATTTGTCTAGGGTAACGTGAATAAATCTTCCTCCATCATTGAAGGAAAGCCACAAAGGATTCCCCTTGACATTGTTTGATATTGCATAGATCTAGCATGGTGAAAACATGTTGAATGTTGTAAGAGTATTGTTGAATGACTCATTGCACTAGTTAGTCAAATGACTTAAGTGGAGGAGATATTTTAGTGAACCACTCTATAGCTTGACCACTAAGGCTTCTAGAAAAGAGTCTCATAAGATAAGTGGGTTCATGGAAGAATTCCATGCTTAGTGCGCAAAACTCCCTAAAATAGTCACAAGGATATCCACTACCATCATACTTATCAAATTTTAGAAATTAAACCTTGCAAGGAAAAGGAGGTATGTATAAATTTTTGTCAAAATAAAATGAACATATAGCCTCAAGTGAAAAGGATGTCCTTGGTTCTTCTTTCTCCTTTTTCAAGTGCAACATTTATTTATTTATCTCTTCCATTTGTTTCTTCATAACCTCCAAATTAGATGGTTCCTCTTTATTTATCAAGTTGTCAACATCAAAGTTGTGAGGTAACTTAACTCCTATTGAGGCTAAGTGCATGAAGTATTAGTCTTTGTCTTGATTCAAGGTCAATTTCATGAGTTTTTGGAAATGTTTTTCTTTTTGTAATCATGGGATGTCTTCTTAAGTTATCTCAACATCTGAATCATCGCTGTGTGAACCATGTGAAATATGTCTAGTGTTTTGAGAGGCATGTTGTGATCCATGTCTAGAGGTGTGATTATCAAAGTCTTGGTCCAAATGTTCTTGATTTCCTTGTCCAAAGTGTTTGTCTCCTAATTGTATCAAAAATTTATCAATCCTCCTATTTCTCTCTTCCATGGTTAGAGTGTAAGAAACACCATTTTACAACCTAGGTGAGGATAGTGTAGACTCGCTAAAGGTTTTAGTAAAGGGATCAAAACCCCAAGGTTCAAGTTCTCTAGGTGATTTTTCAAAGTTTGCCTTGGGTTTTTTTGTTGGTGGATCTGATATCTAATTGTAACCAGCATGAAAGAAGATTGTCAAGAGCTAAATATAATTACTTAGAATGACTTGATTTTCAAAATAGGTAAGCAAAGTGTCCACTTGTCCAAATTGAAAATGCTTAAAAAGAGAGAAAAGATAACTTGCCACAAGATGTCCAAGCTATGAGTAGATGCCCTATATACGACACTTGTGAACAAGGAAAGATAAGATAAAACTATCCAATAGAGATGGTAAGAAGAGGATGGACAAGAGAACAATCTCTTACCCAAGAGTGTATTGAATAGATCCAAGTAATAATTTTTAGCTAAAGGTGACTCCTAACTTGAGAGAATGTACCAAATAACAGGAAGAGCTAAGAATAACAATGGAGAAGCTATGTTGACAATGTTTAAGCTTAGTTTTAAAGTTTGAACTCAAAGGATTGTGATGATTGACTGACAAGTTTAGAGTATATTCTAGACCAAGTTTGATTGTTTATGTTGAAATAAAATAATGTGAACAAGCAATAGTATTAAAATAATCCAAAAAGGGACAAAAAAACCTTGTAGATTGATGAAGGGTGCTCCCCTTAATACCACAAACACATAACAGAAACGGAGAAACAACAATAATTTGCAAGAACAAAAAATGGGCTTCTTATTATCTCCACAAATGTGGAATTCCAAACTTTTAGAATTACAATATGCAAAGCCACATGGGCATTTCCCTTACAATATTTTGTAGGACAAAGCCTCGACTTATTACCCAGATCTACTACCCAGAACTACCTAGATAACACTACAGGCCTTCTTTATATAGGCAGTTTTCACCGCCCGAGAAGGTTCCAGAAATTTAGCCCTTAAGGTCGACTATACATAGAATTATTTTATTTTCACAATTTTTACAATAGGGTCGGCTCAAAAGAAATATAAAATATGCTTTTAGGTAGCCCAACTTTCGGAGGCCATAAATTTTTAACCGTAGCTCCATTTTTCTATTGTAACCACTTTTTGAAAATGTCATGACAAGATCTACAGTGCCTGACATGCACAACCGCCAATCAGCTAGGGGGTCAATCGCAATCCGGAGCCTCTAAGGCCTTCAAAATTGACCTGAAAGATTTCGTACCCAAAAACCTCAATAACTTCACTGATACTGATGATGTGGCAATGAAACTCAACTGATATGTTGAAATAAATGAGATGAACCTCCACCTGTGAAATCAGAATATTTTGAGATCGTATGACCAACTTACTAAAAATAGTAAGTTTCCATAAATAGCATCTCTACACAAGATAGTGCTTATTGAAAACAAAACCAGAAATATTTTTGGGTGATGCAAGATTGCTCTTACACCCAGGATGCTCCTGCATCAGACACCCAAGGTAATTTGAGAAGTGACTCCATCACGAATCAGGTGTGCAGAGGAAAACCAAGACTGTTAACCTCCTCCTTTGTCAGCCATGATGAATCTTCAACAGGTCATCCTTTCCATTTGATCAGATATTCTTCATATACCCTGTTCCTTGTGCTTCTGCCAACATGACTATCCAGTATGTCTTCAATCTCCTTGGCATCTAAACTGGTTGCTGGAATACTCCATTGTGCCGCTATGATCTCATCTTCAACACCTCCCTCATGATACTTTGTTAGATCTGAAATGTTAAATACTGGTGAAATATTCAGCTCAGTAGGCAATTCTACCTCATATGCATTTCCTGAATCATGCTACTTCAATATCTTACTGGCCCAAACTTCTTCATTTTCAGCTTGTTATATGTACCAACTAGAAATCACTACTTCCGCAAATGAACCATGACTTCATCTCCAACCTGAAATTCCTTATGCCTCTTTTTCTCATCTGCCTTAGCCTTATACTGTGTATTCATCTTGGTAATATGCTTCCTCACCTCCTCATGGATGTTCTTCAAATGTTCTGCAAAATCCTCAGCTTCAACACTACTTATTTCTCCTTTATCTATCTTCCTCAACTCAGATGCATTTCTGGGACTACTTTCATATACAATCTATGGATGATGTGATGAACTAAACTTCAAATCTGTCTTCAACTCTTCACTTTCTACTAGTGTCATTCTGTGTGTTGCCTTATTTGGCAAATTGGCTCCTGGAATCAAGTCCATCTGATGACTGATCTTTCTTACTGATGGTAATCCAATAGTCACATTATCAAATACAATATCCTGAAACTCATTCAACAATTCTGCAACTTCTACAGGTACATCTTCTACTTCCTCTTTCCAACCTTTGGAATTAAGGTAAAAGACATATGCTCTTGTTGCATACCATCTAATAAATTTCCTCTATCAATAAAAGTTATTCTTGCATTACCACATACCTTTTCTTGGGTCTCCTTCAATGGCTTTAGCTAATGTCACACTCCATCCTTTGTCAGGGATTAGGTATTCGCATGACCATCATGTACAAAACATCTATCAAACTACCATGGTCTACCCAACAACATATGACATGCATCCATATATATGATATCACATAGTACCTCATCATGGTATTTGCCAATCTTGAACTTTACTAGACACTGTTCATTGACCATGACCTTGTGGTAATCCTGCACCCAGGCAACCTGATATGGATGTGGATGTTTCTACCTCTTGAGCTTCAACTTTCTCACCATCTCTTTTGACACCAAATTAGTAGTACTGCCACTATCAATAATCACATCACAACACTTACCCTCACACTTGCACCTAGTGCGAAACAGGCTCTTTATTTTCTCAAGTTCATTCTCACCACTCAGTAGGACTCTTCTGTTAATCAATGTTTCTCCTCTTTCAGCATCTTCAAAATTTGATGATCTAGCATCTTCATCTACATGTGCAACTCTAGCCTGGCCTTCATTCCTCCTATCTATCCTTCCTTGGCATTGAGGACATTCAAATTCCCTATGACCTTCTTCTCCACAATGAAAACATGTTCCACGAAAGCCTCCTCTTCTAGATCCTTGTCCTCTTCCTCTTCCTCTCTGATCTCTATTATTCTGATCATGGAAATGATTGAAATTATCTCCTCTCTGATTTTGATTGTTACTGGCCTCATCCTACTTTTTCGGATCTTCATTTCGATCTCCATATGACCATCCACCAGATCTTCCATCATGACCTCTTCCGCTTTGTCTACTCTCAAACTTCTTATTCAACATTTCCTCTACTTTTAAGAAAAACTAGTATGCCTCTTCAATACTGTTCATTTGAACCAGATTCAACTCCTCCTGAATGCTTGACCTCAACCCATTAAGGTAATGGGAAACTTTGTCATTGTCAGCTTTTGCATGGCCTGTTCTGATGAGGATTTGATAGAACTCTTCTATATACTCCTGAACAGATCATCCCGCTTGCTTCAAACTTTGCATTTTCTTTTGTAGGTCAAACTCATAATCAACAGGGATGAACTGTCGCTTCAATTTATCCACCATCCGCTCCCATCTTGTGATTTTATCCTTTCCTCTTCAATTTCGCTCCAACTGAATCTCTTGCCACCAAATCTTTGCATGGCCCTTCAGTCTGGCCTTCAAAAACTTGACCCAATTAGGATCCTCAATATCTTCATACTCAAAATATTCTTCACACTCATGGATCCAGTCGATCAATTCCTCTGGGTTAAGATTTCCAAAAAATGTCAAAATCTCAATCTTAGGTCTCTTTTCGATCTTCGAAATGGCTCAAAAAGGTCTTTCTTCTTCTTGGTTCAAAACTTTGACTTCTCCTTGTTCAGAATTTCCTTCTTCGACTTCATCCACGCTTTCGTATCTGACATTAAGATTCATTCCTCTGCGAATCTCCTCTTGTAATGCTCACACTTGGCTCTGCAGTTCCCTAACCTCAGGTGTTACAACACCAACTCTTCCGCCACGTTCCCTTCATGGAGGCATTTTCGTGCTGCTCATTGGAACCCTAACCATGGTCCTGGTGCAAACCGCCTCATAGTCAGCGATCTATTCACACAAAAACCATAACCCACGATCTTGGTGCAAACTACCTCACAATCGGTGATCTATTTACACACTCAGGAACTCCTGCTCTGATACCACTTGATGAAGGGTGCTCCCCTTAATACCACAAACACATAATAGAAATAAAGAAACAACAATAATTTGCAAGAACAGAAAATAGGCTTCTTATTATCTCCACAAATGTGGAATTCCAAACTTTCAGAATTACAATATGCAAAGCCACATGAGCATTTCCCTTACAATATTCTATAGGACAAAGCCTCGAATTATTACCCAGAACTACCTAGACAACACTACGGGCCTTCCTTATATATGCAATTTCCACCACCTAAGAAGGTTCCAGAAATTTAGCCCTTAAGGCTGACTATACATAGAATTATTTTATTTTCACAATTTTTACAATAGGGTCGGCTCAAAAGAAATATAAAATATGCTTTTAGGTAGCCCAACTTCCAGAGGCCATAAATTTTTAACCATAGCTCTGTTTTTCTATTGTAACCACTTTTTGGAAATGCCATGACAAGATCTACAGTACCTAACATGCGCAAGTGCTAGTCAGCCAGGGGTTGATCGCAATCCGAAGCCTCTAAGGCCTTCAAAATTGACCTGAAAGATTTCATACCCAAAAACCTCAATAACTTCACTGATACTGATGATGTGGCAATGAAACTGAATTGATAGGCTGAAATGACTGAGATGAATCTCCACCTGTGAAATCAGAACATTCTGAGATCGTATGACCAACTTACTAAAAATAGTAAGTTTCCATAAATAGTAGCTCTACACAAGATAGACCTTATTGAAAACAAAACCAAATTGGTTGATACAAGATTGCTCTTACACCCAGGATGATCCTGCATCACAGATACAAACACTTGTGAGGTCTAAAGTTTGTTTGCAATGTTCCAAGGTCATAAAGTGTATGTTAACAAATATTTTCATGGGTCTCAACACAAAATGAATACAAATCAAGCAAGAGCTACCTAAAGGAAATTGGTGCAGGAGCACCTAGGACCTAAGCTAAGTGTCCTACCCTATTTTTGGCTTGTATTGATCCTAGCTAGATCATGAGGTTTATAAAGACTTCATGAGGTCTAAGAGGTGTGAGGAAGTTATTCTGGTAGGTTAGCTTAGTTGGATTTAGTGAAGTTTTGGTATGAGATCTCAAATGACCCTAGGAGCTAGTATAGTCCTAGTAGAGTGAAAATTGTCTAAAGTTGGAGAAGGCCTTAAAATGTGAGGAAATTGCTAAAATAAGCCTAAATTTAGCTCGAGAAGTGTTTGTATACCATTTTAGGTGATTATGAGTAAATTAGGAGTGTGGAAGAACACTTAGAACAAATTGCTAAAAAGTTGCTCAAAATTTGTCATGACAACTTTTGCAACTTTGCAAAGTTGCATGACAACTTTTTTTCCTAAAGGGACCCACCAAGGAATTAGGTCTAATGGAGGTCCTAACCACCCAAAATCAGTGACAAGAATCTATTTAAGCCCTAAATAGCTTGAATATCGAGGTTGATGAAGTTTTTTTTGTTGGCACTAAGCAATCAACATTCTGTCACAATTAATTCAGACACAGTCCATTGTTTCATTGCATCCTTAAGGGATAATGGATTTATTTTTTTACCGTATTGATCAATTTTTTTTAAGAATCATCATTTTTTTTCAATTTTGTATTTATTTGTGCATTTTTTATAGTTTCATTAGCTTAGATGTAATCTTTTTGTTTTAGCCAGTTCACTATCTTGTATATAATAGTGTGTGGAAACATGGATCCACCATAAAATCCCACTGTGTGTTCATCACGGCCTATTGGGACATGGAATTGGAGCCCATGTATAGTTTATATATCCAAGTATGGCCATTTTTGTAACCTTTCCCTAGGTGAGCACAATCATTGCCCGACTAGGAAAAAGGAGGCAAATTATAAGTTTGCTTGTAGGGGTAACTTTGAAGATGCAATCCAAGACTTTGGAGATGAGAATGGAGATGAAAAATATCCTTGATGAAAAGATAGAGGCTTGACCAATCCATTTGGAAATAATACCTTACTATGAATAGTGAGCTCCTAGAAGTCACTAAAACCCTCACTAAACCCTCCTAGTTGAGTTAGGGTACTGCATAGATTCTTAGGAACCCAAGACCCACAAAATATCTTAGGGTTTCCTAAATGACCAAATAATCCATGATTTTTTTGGGAGGTCCTTCAAGAGCCATTTGTAGAAAATCCTAAAAACCTAGATTAGGAGACCTAACTGGGGGCTCTAGGGCTATAAGGCCAAAACAAAGAAATTGATGAGATCAGTAAGGAAGTGTTGGAAAGATCTTGATGAAATGTGTCAAGAATTAAATAAAGAAAATTATTTGGTTACCTCCACACCCCTGCAAGACACACCAATTTCTTTGGAGGTAGAGTACACTTGGAGGATGGAAGAGATTTTGAGAGGGGAAGGTACACTTAACCATTGATAGGTCACCTAGGAGTTGGGGAGTAGTTTAATAAATTTGAGTACATTGAAGAAGTCCTTAGGAGACAAGGAGGAACCTTGTTGAAACCCTAATCAATAAATTGGGGAGTTGGAGAGTTGGGAATCTAAGTGATCCTGACAAGAGAACTTGTGCACCTAGTGTGAACCTGACACAAGAGAGGGCAGGGAGAGGCCAAAGGTACACCCTAACCAGATCCACCTTGCAAAACAACACGTGGAAGCAACAACACAACAAGTGAGAGAGAGAATGTAGATATCTCTCATATATTATCTTCAATTTAATTCATACATGTCAGACTACAAGGCCTTCCCGATTTAGGTCAGATATTACAAGCAAGTACATGAGTCCTCCAACATGCGAGGATCTGCCAATAATCTCTAATCTTCTAACTAAACTGACCTTAAATTTTTTTCCCCAAACTACAACCAAAGACTCCATTATATACAAGAGGCTACCAAACAAGTCAACCTTTAGATCCATCAGTAACGAAAGGAATGACCAGATCTAGGTCCACACACTTTCCAATGATAGATACCATCATTAAATCCGCAACCAAAATTAATTGCAAGAGTCGGTCTCAACAAAAACCCAAAACAAACAACTTGGAAAGCAAGGATAACCAAGAGCCAAAAAAGCATCATCAAGTGCGAGAGAAATTCACCGAGCACCAGAGAGATAACCAACCAACATTGGTAAACAGAGGAAACTGAGAAACACCAAACCAACTCGGTCAAAGGAGGGACCGAGCAACACAGAAATCCTCAAACATCTTTTTGGTGACACTGGATTGCCAAGGACCCAAGATGCTCCTACATTAGACACCTAAGGTTATTTGAAAATGATTCTCTAAATCATGAAATAGGAACGATCTGAGTTGCATCCAACTCAGATTGTGAAATCCATGAACTACCTTCAATCGGTCTATTTTTCCACTTGACTAGATATTCCATATATTATTTTCCTCTTGTACTTCTACCAATTCTTTGTTCCAAAATATGCTCAACTTGTTCTATATGTTTCTTACGATAATCATTCGGTACTATCATCTCTTCATTCCACTCATGATACTCATACAAATCAGCAATGTTGAAAATAGGTGATATATCCATGTCATCAAGTAACTCAATCTCATAAGCATTACCACTATCAAATTTATTCAAAATATTACAAGGTCCAAACTTCTTAATTTTTAGCTTTCCATATGTTCCAACAGGAAATCTATCTTTCTTCAAATGAACCATCACTTCATCACCGAATGCAAAAGTCTTATGTCTTCTTGATCTATCAGCTCTGTCTTTGTATTTTTTATTACTTTTCTCCAACTTATATTTCACATCTTCATGCAATGTCTTCATGTACTCAACAAATTTTACTCCTTTAGCACTTTTCTTTCTTTCATCAACAATATCCCTGAAATCTGATATACCTCTTGGTTGTATTTCATTTACAATCTCAAAAGGTGTTTTTCTTGTACTCATATTCACTAAATTATTGTATGTAAACCTTGCTTGTGCCAACACAGAATCCCAATTACTTGGTGTGTCTCCAACTAAACATCTCAAAAGATTCCCTAAACTTCTATTCACAACTTTTGTTTGTCCATTGATCTGTGGGTGAAATGTAGAACTATATTTCAACTTGGTACCAAACTTTCTCCAAAGGGTCTTCCAAAAGTATCCAACAAATTTATTGTCTCAGTCAGAGATAATACTCCTCAGTAATCCATGCAATCTGATAATTTCCTTAAAGAAAAGATCTGTTATATGTACTACATCGGATGTCTTTCTACAAGGTATAAAATGTGTCATCTTAGAAAATCTATCCACAACAACAAATATAGAATCATTACCTCTTACTATCTTCAGTAAGCCAAGAACAAAATCCATACTGATATCAATCCAAGGTTTATTAGGAACAAAAATCGGTGTATACAATCCAATATTCTGACTTACTCCTTTTGCAACTTGACAAATTCCACAACTTTTCACAAATTTCTGAACATCTTTATACAACTGTGGCCAAAAGTATTTCTCCTTAAGAAAATTCAATGTCTTATCAATACCAAAATGTCCAACCAAACCACTACTATGTTTCTCCTTTATCAAATTAGTTTGCATTGCTCCTTTCAGTATACACAATTGAATACCTTTAAACAACATACCTTCTTGAATGAAATAGTCTTCTCATTTAGTACTTGGTTGATCTTGAATAGGTGCTTTGCACTTTCTCCATGGCTCAAAAAAATCAGGATCAAATTCATAAGAATCTCTCATGTCATCAAAGCCAAGAAATTCAATTTTCATCTCAGTCATCAAAGATCTCCTTCTACTTAATAAATCATCAACTCGGTTAGTGACTCCACTCTTATGCTTTATCACAAATGTATAACTCTGCAAATACTCAACCCATTTCATATGTCTCTGATTCAACTTATTCTGACTACCCAAATACTATAAAGCTTTATGATCGGTATACTACACAAATTCACTCGACATCAAATATTATCTCCATTTCTTCAGTGCTTGAACAATAGTATAGAATTCTTGATCATACATAGAATATTTTCTTCTTGCATCATTTAAATTTTCACTAAAGAAAGCAACAGGTTTACCTTATTGACTCAACACAGCTCCTATTGCACTTCCACTTGCATCACATTCCACTTGAAATACCTTATTGAAATTAGGCAATGCTAATACAGGCAATTCAACAACCTTCTACTTTAGAGTCTCAAAACTTTTATCAGCTCCATGTGTCCACTTGAATTCTCTTTTATCTCCTCTCATAGTCTCAGTCATAGCATTACAAATTGAGCTAAAATTCCTAATGAACTTTCAGTAAAAACTTGCCAAACCATGAAATGATCTTACCTCACTAGCATTCTCATGTGTAGGCCAATTCAAAATAGCTTCAACCTTTTCAGGATCCATTTTCAAACCATCGACTCAAATCACAAATCCCAAATACATAATCTCCTCTTTCATGAATGAACACTTCTTCAGATTTATCAGCAACTTTTCTTCTTTCAATCTCTGTAATACTTGTTTAACATGCAACAAATATTATTCCTTTGTCTTATTAAATATCATAATATTATCTAGGTATACAATCACAAACTTACCCAAGACTTTCTTCAAAACTTCATTCATCAATGTCATAAAAGTACTCGGTGCATTAGCTAAACCAAAAGGCATAACCAACCACTCATACAAACATTCTTTTGTCTTGAAAGAAGTATTCCACTCATTACCTTCTCTGATTTTGATATGATGATACCCACTTTTCAAATCAATTTCGATAAAATACTTTGCTCATGTTAAATTGTCCATTATATCATCCATTCTTGGTATAGGAAACTTATATTTCACTATTATCTTGTTGATTGCTCTGGAATCCTTACACATTCTCCATTCATCATTATTCTTAGGAACCAATACAGTAGATACTGCACAAGGACTCAAACTTTCTCTGATCAAACCTTTCTACAACAATTCTTGAATTTGTCGGTTCAATTCCTAATTCTCGGTAGGTGTCAACCGATGTGGTGACTTACTCGATAAACTAGCTCCAGGGATTAGATCCATGCAATGATCAATGCTTCTCTTCAGTGGAAAACCATCAGGTACATTATCAAAAATAATTTCATTGTACTCAGTGAGTAACTTATCAATCTCCTCAGGGACACTATCCTCTATTTTTGTACTCGATTTGTTAGGAATCATAGCAAAACATACATCATTCTTCTTCAAATCCTTAACAAACTTTCTTCCTTCCATCAAGCAAACTTTCACAGATGTACAAACATTACTAACAGCTTCTTCAATCAAAGGTAACAAGATTTTTCTTCTTCCATCATCCCAAATAGTATATTTATGCAATCTCCCATCATATATAGCATGTCTATCATATTGCCAAGGTCTACCCAAAAAAATATGACAACAATCCATAGGCATGATATCACATAACACCTTATCATAGTACTTCCCAATTTTGAGATTCACATAATATTGTTCACTTACCAAGAGTGTATGCTCATCTTTGATCCATGAAATTTGATAGGGCTTAAGATGTTCCAACCTTTTCAATTGCAACTTCATAACCATTTCCCTTGATGCCAGATTGTCTGAGCTACCACTATCAATGATTACCTTCCAAAATTTATTAGAAACTCTACATGTGGTCTTGAACAAAATTTTCCTTACCAGATCTTCCTTTTTACTTTCACTCCAATGTGCTCCTCTTACCATCAAGTTATTTTCCTTCTCAGGTTCATTCGATGATTCTTCTTGCACCAAGGCATTTCTACTTCTACCGACCTTCTTACTTGCATGTGCACACTCAAATGATCTATGGCCTTCTTCTCCATAATTGTAACAAGTTCCTCAGAAACCACCTCTGCTATAACCACCTTGGTAGTAACTGCCTTTGCCTCTAGATGAACTTTCACCTTTCCACTCGGTCTTTCCTTTATCGAGAGTTGTCTTTTCAGGTTCAGATCTACTATTTTCACCATGAGATCTACCTCTTCCTCTAGGGAATCTACCATCTCTACCTCTTTGTCTTTTCCCATGTCTCTTGTTCAATTTCTCCTTATCTTTCAATGCAAATTGATAAGCCTCTTCAATGTTCTCAAATTTGACCAAATTGATTTCTTCTTGGATGGAAACTCTCAAACCATTTAGGTATCTAGCAATTATTTCCACATCATCTTCATCATGTCCAGATCTGATATCTAATCTATAAAATTTCTCAATATGTTCTTTTAGCGAGCTATCTTTCTATCTCAAACTTTGCATTCTTCTAACTAGGTTAATCTGATAATCACAAGGTAAGAACTTTCCTTTCAATTTATTCACCATTTTATTCCATACCTTAATTTTTTCTTTGCCTTTCCTCTTTCTATCCAGCTGCAGATGTTCCCACCAGAAGGATGCATGACTTTTCAACTTTGTGCTTGCAATTTTCACCTTCTCTTCCTCAGGTACATTTTCATATTCAAATTACTTTTCCATCTTGGTGATCCAGTCCACCATTTCATCCAAATCAAGTTTTTCACTATACTCAGGAGGATTAAAGTGTGGTGTAGACTTCAGATTTTTCAAAGCTTTCAACAATATTTCCTCACCTTGATCCATCATTAGTGCAGGTTCTACATCACCTTGTTCTTCCTCAATTTCATCATCACTAACATCTTCAAGATGTCTTCCTCTTCTCTAGGTTGTTTCAATAGTTTCTAATCTAGAAACAAGTTGTCTCAACATGTATACCAATCTTGGATCTACATCTCACCTCCCACAAACCATCTTGAAACCCTCTACAATTGCAGGTCAGATCACAATCTGCTACCCTACAATAATCAACTAGGGTTTGACAAGAAGGAACCCTCAAACCTAGATTCACAAACCTAGATCCAGATCTCACCTTGCTTTGATACCACCTAACGCAAGAGAGGATAGGGAGAGGACAAAGGCACACCCTAACTAGATCCACCTTGAAGAACAACACGTGGAAGCTACAACACAACAAGTGAGAGAGAGAATGCAGATATCTTTCATATATTATCTTCATTTTGATTCATACATGTCAGGTTGTAAGGCCTTCCCAGTTTAGGCCATATATTACAATCAAGTACAGGAGTCCTCCAACATGCGAGGATCTGCCAATAATCTCTAATCTTCTAGCTTCTATCTTCTAACTGAACTGACCTTGAATCTGCTACCCAAAACTACAACCAAAGACTCTATTATATACAAGAGGCTACCAAACAAGTCAGCCTTCAGATCCATCATCAACAGAAGTAATGACCAGATCCAGGTCCACATGCTTCCCAATGATAGATACCATCATTAAATTTGTGACCAAAATTAATTGCAAGATTCAGCCTCAACGGAAACCCAAAACAAACAACTCGGTAAGCAAGGATAACCAAGCACCAGACAAGCATCACTGAGCACCAGGGAAATTCACCAAGTGTAAGAGAGATAACTGACCAACACTGGTAAACAAAGGAAATCAAGCAACATCGAACCAACTTGATCAAAGGAGGGACCGAGCAACACATAAATCTTCAAACATCTTTTTGGTGACACGGGATTGCCAAGGACCCGAGATGCTCCTGCATTAGAACCTGTCAGAAATGGCTAGTATCAAAACCTTTTCCCACAACTTTTTGGTATTACTTAGCCTCACACAAAGTGATGTTGGCCTTTTTCATAGATTATGCATGTTGTGGATCAAAAGAAGAATGTTTGCATCTCAAAGGCTCCCAAATGCCAGATTCATGATTTAGAACATCCAAGGGAATACATATGGTGAGTGTAAATCTTTGGTGATCTATGTAATCCACTTGGATCAATTCTTGCACAAAGATTATGATACTTTTAGAAGTAAATAGGGGCAGCCTCTAAGGTATCCTATAAGGACCTGCATTCATGATTGTCCCTTGTAGTTTTGCAAATAGAATTAAGGCCTATAGCCCTACAAGAAATCAAAGAGTATAGTCTCACAAGAAATATTGAGGCATATCATCCCTAGACAAGTTTATTGTATCCCCCTTGTAGTCTTGTAAACAAGATTGATACCGCAAGGTTCTACAAGAACCTAAACAAGCATAGTCTTGCAAGCGATATTGAGACAAATAGGCCCAATGCATGTTGAAACATTAGGAATAGAAATAACCATGTCTTCCTTGTCTTTGGATTCAAGGAATCTTTTTATAATAGTGGTATCGAGTAGTTGGGTTTGCTTGTTCCCCACTTGGGTCATTCCCAAAAGATGGCTCTCTTGGGAGGCCCTCTAAAGGAAAATGCAAAAAATAAAAAAATGGATAGCTAATGGAGGTCTGGATTTTTTATTCTCTAAAGAAGAGAAGAGCATACTCCCTACTCCATAGTGTCTCCCAAACACATGAAGCACGTTTTCATTTACTAAAACCAACTAATTAAGCTATGTGCCTATGAAAAAAAATGAGCATTGCTAATAAAATGAACACAAGTTAATTTGTATCTCCAAGGATAACAACTCATAATTGATTGATTTTATCATGCATTGAACTATGTGCAAATAAAGTGCAAGCTAATTACAAAATGCTCTTTTTTTATTTTTATTTTGTTTTTGACCTAGTAAGCACACGATCTAATTTTTTTTCTATCATTTTGGCCCCAAAAATAAAAATGCAAAGAAGAAACCCTTGCTAAAAATATGAGAAATTTCCAAATATGCAAAAAAAATCATAAATATCTCTTAATTTTTGCCCTAGAGACCCATTTTACCAAAGCAAGCCAGCTTTTACAAATTGACTATGCATCTACATTAAAAACAAAGAAGTAACCCCAAATAGAATTCTTAGACCTTTCCAAAACTGTAATTTTTTTCCTAAAAACTCATTGATTTGCGAGCATAAATGATTTTTTATGAAAAATTAATAAAAAAATTATAACTCACGAAAATATTATCAGAAAAATCTAATTTTTGGACCAAGACACCTCTAATCCATCCCAACCTATGAAAAATTTCAGACAAAAAGACCAAGCCATTCAGAAGATATGACCAAATCTTTTGAATTTTAGGGTTTTTGCCTTCAACTCAACTTGCACAAGGATTAGCCTTAAAAACCAAAGTGAGTATAAAAAATTTGTGGGTCTAGGATTTGTAGTTTTTGCAAAAGGTCTAAAAATAGATCCAGAGAAAGTGAAGGCTATCCTTGAATGGCCTAATCCAAGGAGTGCTACTGAGGTAAGATATTTTCATGGTTTGGCTAGATTTTATAGAAAGTTTACCAGGGGTTTTAGTAGTAATGCAAAGTAAGTTTTTTGGATTCCATTGTGTAAGTATTTTTAGCATCAACATTTCAGATCACACTCTGTGATCCATCATCAGGAAAGAGAAAGTGCAAGGATTAAGGTTTTAGTAGTATTTGTGGAATGAGAGGGGATAGGAAAGAGTTTAAGTGGACTATAGGGGCAGATAAGAGTTTTAAACTGTTGAAACAAAAAGTTATAGAACAACTTGTTTCAGCACTTCCATATTTTAATAAGGTGTTTCAATTAGACTGTGTTGCTAGTAGCACTGCAATAGGAGTTGTTATGAGACAAGAAGGTAAAGTTGTTTCTTATTTCAGTGAGAAGTTAAATGATGCCAAGAGGAAATATTTTGTTTATGATTAGGAATTTTATGCTATAGTTTAGGCATTGAAAAAGTGGAGACACTGTCTTCTTCATAAGGAGTTTGTTTTGTATGCTGATCATCAAGCTTTTCAATATTTGAATATTCAAAGAAATTTGAATCAAAGGCATTTGAAATGGGTTGAGTTTTTTCAGAGTTACACATTTGTTTTGAAACATAGGAGCAAAAATTCTAACAGGGTTACAGATGCACTTAATATGAGACAAATTTTGCTGACAAAGATTTAGATTGAGGTGGTTGGGTTCAAGGAGCTCAAGAGTTTGTATCCAGAGGATCCTGATTTTGGTGAAGCTTGGAAAGCCTGTACAAAACTTATTACTCTAGATAGAATGAAGTGGTTGGATTTCATCATCCAGGATGGTATGCTATTCAAAGGGAGCTAGTTGTGCATTCCACGAAGTTCTATGAGAGAGAATCTCATCAAGGAGAATAATAGCAGAGGATTGGTTGTACATTTTGGTTGAGATAAAACCCTTTCTCTGGTTAGTGAGAATTATTACTAGCCATAGTTGCAGTAAGATGTCAAGAAGTTTGTACAGAGTTGCAGAGTATGTCAAATGACAAAAGGAGCAAAGTAGAATACAGGGTTGTTTCATCTATTGCCTATACTAGAGAATCCATGGGAGGATATCAGTATGGACTTCATTCTTGGTTTACCAAGGACTCAGAGGGGACATGATTTAATTTTTGTGGTGGTCAATAGGTTTTCAAAGATGGAACATTTCATTTCCTACAAGAAGATTAATGATGTTGTTCATGTGGAAAAATTGTCTTTCAAAGAAGTGGTGAGACTACATGGTTTTCCAAAGAGCATAGTTTCAGATCGAGACACTAAGTTTGTTGGATATTTCTAGTGCACATTGTAGAAGAAGTTAAATACAGATTTGAAGTTTAGCTCATCACATCATCCATAGACTGATGGACAGACATAGGTAGTGAATAGGAGTTTGGAGAATTTGTTGAGATGTTTGTTTGGAGATAAAACAATAGGATGGGATTTTATTTTACCATAGTTGAAATTTGCAAACAATAATTCTGTCAATAGGAGCACTGGTAAATCACCATTCCAAATTGTATATGGAAGTAGTCCCAAAAATTCTTCCAAGTTGAGGAAGATAGATAAAGGAGAAATAAATAGTGTTGAAGTTGAAGATTTTGTAGAATATTTGAAGAACATCCATGAGGAGGTGAGGAAACACATTACCAAGATGAATACATAGTATAAGGCTAAGGTAGATGATAAAAGGAGACGTAAGGAATTTCAAGTTGGGGATGAAGTCATAGTTAATTTGCAGAAGGAGAGATTTCCAGTAGGTACATATAACAAGTTGAAAATGAAGAAGTTTGGGCCATGTAAGATACTGAAGAAGAATGATTCAAGAAATGCCTATGAAGTAGGGTTGCCTACTAAGCTAAATATTTCACCAATATTTAAAGCTTTAGATCTGACAAAGTATCATGAAGGGGGTGTTGAAGATGGGGTCATGGAATCACAATGGATTATTTTAGTAACTACTTTAGCTACCAAGGAGATTGAGGATATACTGGACAGTCATGTTGGCAAAGCACAAGGGATAGGACATATGAAGAATATTTGATCAAATGGAAATGATGACCTATAGAAGATTCATCATGGCTGACAAGGGAGGAGGTTAACCATCTTGGTTTTCCTCTACACACCTAAGACATGACAAGGTCACTTCTCAAATTACCCCATGTGTCTGATGTAGGAGCATCTTGGGTGTAAGGGCAATCTTGCATCACCCAAAAATATTTTTGGTTTCTTTTCAGTCAGGGTTATCTTGTGTAGAGTTTCTATTTATGGAAACTTACTATTTTTAGTATGTTGGTCATACGAGCTCAGAATGTTTTGATTTCACATGTGGAGGTTCATCTTAGTCATATCAGTCTATCAGTTGAGTTTCATTTCCATGTTGTCTATATTGGTGAAATTATTGAAGTTTTTGGGTACAAAATATTTGAGCTCAATTTTGAAGGCCTTAGAGGCTCTAGAACGAGGTCAAACCCTTACTGACTGGAGCTTGCACAAGTCAAGAGTTGTAGATCGAGACCTGTCATTTCTAAAAAGTGGTTATAATAGCCAAACATAGCTACAATTAAAAATTTATGGTCTCCAAAAGTTGGGATACCTAAAAATATAATTTTTAATTATTTTGAGCCAACCCTAATGTAAAAATATGAAAAATAAAATAATTCTAAGGGTAGTCGGCCTTAATTGCTAAAATTCTGAAACATTCTCGGGCGATGGAAAATTGCCTATATAAGGAAGGCTCGTAGTGTTTCTAGGGTAGTTCTGGGTGGTTATTCAAGGCTTTGTCCTACAAAATATTATAAGGAAAATACCCATGTGGCTTTGTATATTGTTGTAGACACTCAAAAATGGGCAAGTGCTTTTAAATCAATTTAAATTGCAAAAATTAATAAAATGGCTCAAAATCATCAAAATGCACCAATTCAATCAAAAAGGGATCAAATCAATTAAAAAGGGATATTTATTAAATCAAATTGGACAAAATCAATTAAAGAAAAGGAAAAATCAAATAAGGATGTTAAATAATTTAATCAAAGCTTAAAGGGGTGAAAAACACTACATAATTGATTTTAATCAATTTATTGTATAGTTGTTTAAATCAAAAATCAAAATGAACCCATTACCCTTACATGGCTAGATTTAATTATTTAATTGAATTTAATAAATCCTATTTTCTTTCAACAAAGTTGAGCAACCAATGAGAATTGAGGACAAAAAGACATAAATCACTCAAAAAGGATGAATCTCAATCACTCATTTTAAAGTTTCAATCTCAACCACTCAATCTTGTCCTTTTGTCCAAAGCTTTGATACAAACTTTTAAATTGTCCCCCCATTTATGAACAAAGCAAAGTATTTGACTCAACCAAGGGTTAATCATGATTACTTCACTCCAGCCCCTACCCTTGGGAATTTACTATAAATATAAGAGCATTTTGAGAGCAATTAAAAAAAATCTTAGAAATTCATTTGCAAAGCATTGTTACTATAGGTAATTGAAGAACATTCTAAGAGCAATTAAGAGCATTTAGAGCATTTGCATCATACTTTTGTCAATTTGAGCTAGAACCATCATCATAGAAGCATTGTAGAAGCATAGAACAGCATACATTCTCATTTTAGAAGTGTCACTAGAGGAGATTTGAGTTGAGAGCTTCACTTACCACCTCTTTCTAGAGAGCCATGAGATGCTATAGATCTTAGTTTCATTTTTAAATAGATTTGCATTGTATTTACTTTAGAATTGTTGCTAATTTGATCTTAATTTCATGAAGGTGATTATCATCATCACACAAAAGGTGCCCACCGTGGGGCCCTAGGCCTCATTTTAACATTTTCATCATAATTTACATGCTTGTATTGTTTATTTTCCATGAATATTTTGCAAGAAATTGGTGAAATCACACTTACAGGAGATTTGTTCATGCCTGCATTCATTTTACTACCGCCTACAATCTTTGTACTGACGCCTGTTATCTGAAGATTCATGCCTGGCATACAACTTCTACACAGTTTTGAGTACTCTGCACTCACCTACAAATCATTCACTCACGCCTATGAGATTAATGCATTCAGCCTTTGGTACTTAAAGTCACGTCTGTGACTCAGGAAGTATCCCTTTTCTGCAATCTGTTATCGCCTATCTTGACGCTTTGCTACGCCATTTTAAATAACAGTCACACTTATAATCTTTCAATTCACACTTACTATTATTAAATTGTCGCTTAGCATAAATCATTTTCTGTAAGTTAAAGTTTTGTTCATGCTTTGTGGTAAATTGTTCATGCTTGTGTAATTTTTAGTATCGCTTGTGTTGCTGCAAAGTGTCGCTTGCTATCATTAAAGTTACACCTGCTAACAATTCATTCACACCTATTAGCTGGACAATGTCGCCTGCTACCTATTGTCTTTGTTTACTATTAAATTGATTAAATCATTTGTCTAACTCCATGTTTACATGATTTAACAATAAATGAGTAATCACAAGAAAGTACAGAAGCTAGAAAGCAAATTTATTCAAGAAGGAAAGGCTTTAGCAAAGAAGATTAAGAAGGAGAATTTTGAGCACATTAAGGTTGTTCTTGAGACTACACAAGAGGAGGACAATCAGGTATTTCAGAACTATCTTGCAATTGTTCAAGCATATAAAATGAAATTTGTCTCTTTAAATCGGATTTTTAGTCCTTAAATCAAGTTTTCCTTTGAAAGTTTGCAAATAAGTTCTCTAAAATTCATACACAATTGTTGCTTCATCAATTTTCAATTTTGGTTTCCCCTCATTTTGAATGGTTGTGTTGGACTAACTTGTTGGAGGATGGAGCGGGAATGATCGCCACTAGGTGAGTAAAAGCAAGATAAAAGGCAAAAATCACAAAAAAAAGCGCTTAGCCATTGCTAGCTACAAAGAAAAAGGTATTCATCTAATCAAGCTTTCACTTGCTTAAATTGTGGCATTCATTGAATCTAGCTTAATTAAAATAAGGAATTTGACCAAACACCTCAATTATAAGAATCTCTTTGTTAGGAGATTGAAAAAGAACATTTTTGCTTGAGTGTTTAAGAAGCTAAGAGAAAGTTAGGGATATGCTCTTCACCTTTTAGGTGAACCAAATTCCCAAAAGCTTACTCTTAATTTCATTTTCCTTGCTTTATATGAACATGCTAGTTAAAATAGAGCAATAAAGGGCCTGCCTCCCAAGATTTTCCTTATGAGGATGATGAGAGGGAATGACCCAAGTGGGAGACAACCGCCTTTTCCATGGTAACATCCAACCCACTATAATAAAAATACACTTTTCCTTAAAAGGAAAGTGGCTAGATTGTGTACAAGTGTCTTCACTTCCTCTAGTAGTCCTAACAGATTGCGCAAAATCATACCTTGGTGCATGTGGGAAGCCCGCAAGTGGGTATAAGAACTTGGCATAGTTTAGAACATAATTGTTCAATAAATCCTGGATAAAGTAGCAAGACCACCTTATAGAGGCAAAATGTTAAGAGCCAAATTTGACTTTAGGTAGGCTGCTTGGAATTCTTTCTTGTGTTATACTTGCGGAAACAATCGAGAATATACACTTTAGTGTGTTTTAGGGACACAGTTAAAAATTGATGTGTGTGTTGCGATTGTCTTCTATTTTCAAACAAGAAAATTTCATAAGACCTAATCTTAAATGTTTAAAAAATTCAAAAATTTTACAAGCTGGTCAACAAAGTGTCGCTTGTGCACAAAACAATACCGCCTATCAGAGACAAAGTCACGCCTGTGAATTTTATGAAAATGCATCTCAATAGGGAAGTCACGCCTATCACCTATTAAATCACGCCTGTTAAAATGGGAAAACTGCTTATCAATAGCAAAGTACCACCTGCATACCTACAGTGTGCCACCTAGTTCAATACCAGTTCACATGTACAAACATTTCAGTCACACCTACACTCAGGCCAGTGACGCCTAGGAACAAAGAAGGGAAAATAGTGGACATTTCCTGAGGGTTTGGAGAAATTTTGAAGTCATTTTTGGATACCCTTTTCAGAGATATTCTTTACCAGTGCAACAAATAGATCATATTCCTGAAAATCATTTATAATGATGAGTCTATTTGAGAAATGAATCAATCCTATTATGGAGCATAATTACCAAAATCAAGACCAAGATCTCCATAATTATCAAAATGATGGAGTGTCCGAAGATCAAATTTTAGAAGCATCCAAAGATCCCATGTTTATGGAAATAATGGAATTAATTTTGAAGAGGTATAATGAAGCATATTCCATGTATTTAGCTCAATCAGAAGCTAAGCTTCCTCATAATGATGACACGTCAACTTTAAGGAAGGATGAGGAAAAACAAAAGGATACTTTATCCAAAGAGCCATCATTAAGATCAATTTGGCCATTTCTTTATGATGATGGGCCATCCATATCTCCATCTTCCTCACAAAAGGAATCATTTAAGAGAAACAAACTTATCTTGGATCAAGGGAAATCTCATGATAATTCTATTTATGATCAAGATAATAAAGATTATGAAGAGAAAGGTGCCACTCTCAAGCAAGATCTAATGCACAAAACTCTACCTAGCAAGGTTTCTCCCATAGCTTGTATGCCTTTCATCCTTCTTCCATCGCACAAACCTCTATCTAGCAAGGCTTCTCCCATAGCTGGTACTCCTTTCATCTTTCGTTCATCTCAAAAAGCTCCACAACTATCCAAAATTATTCCATCAAAGAGTGAGCCTAATGATGACATTTTTCAAGCTGACTATTTTTACCCTCGAGGGCTACCTCTAAAAGAAACCCAAGCTAACTTACATCTTGTTACAGATCATTTCCATGCTTCAAAGATCTTGGACCCCAAAGCTTCATGTGCTTCAATGCCTATTATACCCATTCAAAAGGATCCTACATCATTCCTCCAAACATCCCCCACACATATCCAAACATCTACCTTGTCCTTAGAAGTGGCTCCATGTCAAGAGGATAATCCAAAGAGAAAAGAAACAAATGTTGACAAAGATCAAGATCAAGATTATATACAATCCCCTCCCATATTTGATGAAGGTCCCATATCCATAGAACCTTTTGATGATCCCCTAACATCCTTTCATGTCTTCCAAGATGATATCCTTCCATTCCAAGAACCAAATATCCTTCCAAGTTCCATATTTTATCCACTTCCCAAGCAAGATCAAGATATCACTTCCACAATTTCCAATGAGCATATTGAAAATCAAGAGAAAAATACCCTCTCTATACCCTTTGAAGATCCTTGTCAAGATCAAAGTATCCCATCATTTCCTTATCATATTCCTCCATGTTCATCTCAAGAAACCATCATTCTTCCAAATCCCTTGCAAGATAATAAATCCCTTCAAGCTTCAGTTGATCCTATCAAATGCGTTCCTATTGGTATAAAGATAAATCTTAAAGATGAGAACTTTGGCAATGCAGCTCCTTACAAAGATATTGATATCTCTTTCACACCTTATATCCCTCCATTCAAATGCAACCACATACCTCCACTATCCTCCAAATCCATTTTGGGTTCCTATGTCCCAAAACAAAAGTCTTCATCCCTTCCATTTGTATTAGGTCCATATATCCCTCCATCCTCCATTCCCTAGCTCTCCATTCACTTACCCTGCCATGTATCAAGATCAACAAAGGAACACATACTTGAAGAATGTCCAAACACCAATCCATATTAATCCTCTATATTATTCCTATTCATCCACAATTCTTAAGTCTTTTGGAAGAAATTTGGATGTGCAACATAACAATCATAAATCTAAGAATCCATATGAGTATAAAAATCACAATGTCTCATCTAATTGACATGTGAATGAAAAGAAAAATGCAATATCCAAAAGGCCACAAAGGTCCACCAAGAAAAAATAAAATGTGGGCTCCTAAATCCCTCATTGAAGAAATGGATTCAAAAGCATCACAAAAAAAAAAGAAAAAGAAAATACTATGTGGATTCCCAAGTCACTGTTGAAAGACTTGCACAAAAAAGAAAAATCAAAATTGACATTCAAGCTTCCAAAGGCTTCCATTCCATCTCCTTCCAAACATCTTCCATTTTCCAAGTCTAATTTGGGTTCCTATATCCCAAAATTCACTACCCCAAGTAGATCCTTACCTCCTTCATCTATTGTTCCTCCATCATTCCACCACTCTTCAAAGTGGGTGTCAAAGTTGATCTTGCCAACATTTTCATATACAACATACCTTCTTCTTATCCTCACATTCATTTTCCAATACCTACTTTCCATACTTCCATCCCTCTTATCAATATCTTTGAGCATCCTAGTCATACCCATGGTTTGTTATAGTATATCTTTCAGAGGAGCATTGTCCAAAGATTCAGATGTTGGGAAAATATTGAAAAATACAAAAAAAGAAAAAAAGAAAAAAAAGAAAGAAAGAAAAGTGCCTTGGTGAAAACCTAGCAATAGGCACCTTGGTAGCAAAAGTAAAGAGAAACAAATACCATGATGAAAACTTGGTAAACAGGCATCATGCATAATTCCTTCTTCTTGCACTCCAAACTTGGGGGCAAGTTTCATCCATATTTCCTCTCTCACCTTCATCTTGACAAGATTGAACACATCCATGAGCATTAAGTATCTTGACATCCATTATCCTTTCCATCAGCTTATGTACTTTTTGCATCCATGTTACCCTATCATGATCTTGCTTATCCCAAATTCACCTTCATTATTCCTTGACAGTATTTCCATAATCCTAAAACATCCCTTCATAGACTCCATCACCCCTTTATCCAGATTGTGTTATCTTATCCACATCTTACCCAAAGTGAACCTTGGTCTTGATCGAAATGAAGAACTTAAAGTACAAAATTTGTTATCAAAAACTTCTTGACATGTCCACTTCTTTTGGATCCCTTATTTTCATGACTCCAGATCGTTATCCTATAGGCTATCTAGCACTGCATCATTGACTTCCATGGCTTATCCAAAAACATGCTTCACATTGCTATATCATTTTTCCTTAGCTTGGGTACTCTTGAGGAGATGGTCCTATGGATCACATTCACATGCTTCATCCATCATGGTCTTTCCATCTCTAATCCATCAGCTTGCAAATCCATCATTCATGTCCTATATCTTGCTAGACATTGGGGGCAAACCAATGTGATCTTGTTTGAGAGCAGGTAAAAAGGAAAGAAAAATGTGTTTTGAGCTACATCTTGCATAAACTGAGTTGTTGTACTATTTTGGAAGTTTTCCCAAGTCCAACATTTTTCCTATTCAACTAGGGGCATTTGATCTTAATCAGCAGATTTCAGCAAACAAGCATCAATTCACATGAAGCCATGCATTAAACTGAATCGGATTCAATAGTGCTACATTCGATCACATATCAAAGAGACTTATCAGAGCTTCAGAAGAGAGAGATTTTTATCGAACCTTTGATGGATATCATTGTTCAAACCCAAGTATTTTGATCCTACAACTTGATCCTTGAGCCTTCATTGACTTTATTATTCGGGATTAAAATTTGACAAAACACCTTAAAGATCAGAATGATTGGAAATTCCTTTTGAAAATCATGAAATATGGCAAAACACTTGAAGCTTTCTTTTTGATAATCTTGATGGAATTGACTTTTATCACATCTTTTCAGCTAATCAATGATGTTTTGACTAGATTAGCCATGAGAAAGACATGATATTTTATTGCCTTTGAGTGATTGTTTTGAGGAAGATTCATCAACTTATGAGAGTTTGTCTAATGAAATGGTCATCAAAGAATCATCAAGGACTTTCATATAGGGTGGAGGGTTGACCTTTGTTTGTTTGCAACATCAAATCCATTGAAATGAGTATTCATACTCCCATAGTTGGTTATCTAACTAGTGAGGGTTGTACTAGTTTCAAAAAGAGGTTACCAAAAGCGATAAAAAGTGGTATTCATATCATCATGATGTGGCCAGTGATGGTTGTACTAGCTTTCTAGTCCCAAAATGCTTAATGATGAAAATATTTCTCCAAGGCATTTCTTTGCTAAAAAACTAGTGACACTTATTTACATTGCATTGCATTTTCATGTTAGATTAAGTGCATTGGTTTGTAGTTATTTTTCCAAGGGAAAAGGGGGTTCAGTTCATTAATTATCTTGATCAATCAAAAAGGGGAAATCAAAGAAAAGTCCATATCATCGTATCAATGTTCATAACATCAATGATCCAATCAATCTATATATTAAGATACAATATCAACAAAATGATACATCTAAGTCTTGATCAATAAAACATCAACATGATACAAAACCAACAACAAGGAAGATCCATAAATCTAATATCCGAAAAGCTAGGGATCGTATGTAAAGTTTACGTAAATGTGTCTATTTTGCAAATCAAAGGAATCATATCAGTATACCATATCAATTATTTATCCCAAGTCAATCAGTCTATCAAATATCATAATCAAGTATCAATCCTATCAAACCTAGTACCATTTGTTCATGTCTCTATGTCTTCAGAACAAATTATCAATGACCTACCTATCAATTATCCCATATCAGTTTTACTATCCTATCAGATTGACAAATCACATTCATTGGTACTACTATCCTGGTATCTTAATCACTTATTTTGCTTAACTACAACAGACCTATCTATCTTGGACCTATCAATCAAACCGAGGCAAATCAGCATATCATCAATATTTTTCAGAAATGAAAACATATTGGATTAATTAATCAATATCAATCAAATTTTACAAATCAAGCAATTAATATGTTTTATTTCTGAGAGGGCATCAGAGTATCAAAGTGGCATCAAATATCAATGGAATCTGGGGCATCAAAATTTTTGGAATCATTATCAATGGCATATCAGTTTATCATATCATATCATAAGCATATCGTATCAAAAGTATATCATATCAAGACCTAGCAATCAAAAATATCATATCAGAGGCATATCAGTGAATCAGCAATCAAGACCTAAAAAGTAATCAGGACTAAAAGAATCTTTGAATCAATGTTCTTCGCACATTAATTCAAAGAGGGGCATTTGTAGACACTCAAAAATGGGCAAGTGCTTTTAAATCAATTTAAATTGCAAAAATCAATAAAATGGCTCAAAATCATCAAAATGCACTAATTCAATCAAAAAGGGATCAAATCATTTAAAAAGGGACATTTATTAAATCAAATTGGACAAAATCAATTAAAGAAAAGGAAAAATCAAATAAGGATGTTAAATAATTTAATCAAAGCTTAAAGGGGTGAAAAACACTACATAATTGATTTTAATCAATTAATTGTATAGTTGTTTAAATCAAAAATCAAAATGAACCCATTACCCTTACATGGCTAAATTTAATTAATTAATTAAATTTAATAAATCCTATTTTCTTTCAACAAAGTTGAGCAACCAATGAGAATTGAGGACAAAAAGACATAAATCACTCAAAAAGGATGAATCTCAATCACTCATTTTAAAGTTTCAATCTCAACCACTCAATCTTGTCCTTTTGTCCAAAGCTTTGATACAAACCTTTAAATTGTCCCCCCATTTATGAACAAAGCAAAGTATTTGACTCAACCAAGGGTTAATCATGATTACTTCACTCCACCCCCTACCCTTGGGAATTTACTATAAATATAAGAGCATTTTGAGGGCAATTAAAAAAAATCTTAGAAATTCATTTGCAAAGCATTGTTACTATAGGCAATTGAAGAACATTCTAAGAGCAATTAAGAGCATTTAGAGCATTTGCATCATAATTTTGTCAATTTGAGCTAGAATCATCATCATAGAAGCATTGTAGAAGCATAGAACATCATACATTCTCATTTTAGAAGTGTCACTAGTGGAGATTTGAGCTGAGAGCATCACTTACCACCTCTTTCTAGAGAGTCATGAGATGTTATAGATCTTAGTTTCATTTTTAAATAGATTTGCATTGTATTTACTTTAGAATTGTTGCTAATTTGATCTTAATTTCATGAAGGTGATTATCATCATCACACAATTGTATTTCTGAAAATTTTTAATTTCATACTTGTGGAGATAATAAGAAGCCCATTTTATGTTCTTTCAAATTGTTTTTGTTTCTCTATTTTATGTTATGTGTTTGTGGTATTAAGGGGAGCACCCTTCATCAAGATGATATGTATGCAGAGGTACATATTGCTAGAAGGAAGACACAACTATATTGCAATGCATTTCTACTTACATAGAGTGAGGCTATAGTTTGGCATCACAAAGGGTGTTCCTCAATCAGTGGCATTTTATTCTCATGAGCATAAATTTTGAGAGGCCTAGGACTGTACCACAACCCATAGTTGATGATATTAAGCTGACAAATGTGGATTCAGATGAGGAGCAGGATGTGTGTATACCACATACAATCACTAATGTAGGTGTGACCGTAGATTACCTCATATATGACAGTGTGCATGTGGTTAGACCCATCTTTCCATGAGACTAACCTATGAGAGACCAAAGGCCATGCTTTAGAGTAGAGCATGTGGCATCTAGAGATGGGGAGGATGAGGGGGATGATGATGAGAAAATAGATGATGATGGAGGAGGGGATGAGAAACTAAGAGATATGTAGGATGAGGCACCCACTGTAGATGACAATGGAGTAGCCAAGGAGGAGGCCATAGATGTTGTCCCCTTAAGGAGATGACCACAACAAGCCTCATCAGAGATACCACCCCCACGGGAAGTCACCTACCAAGAGTGTGGAGAGAGTAGTCAATCTGTGCTCCCACTAACATCTTGGGGTAAAGCCCCATAGGCCCTAGCTACTGATGATCTTGAGTACGAAGGAGATCTAGGTAAGAAAGAATTAATCAGTTTAATCATAAACATAAATGCATATACAATATATATATATATATATATATATATATATATATATTGTAGATATAATGTTATTAATGTTATATATTACAGTTGGCATGAGCGGATGGAGATGCTTTGTGGGTTTGGTGATGAGATATATCACTATAACATCATGGATACCATCATCCTCACATATCAGGTATGGATCACAATGTGACCCTAGGTGCCACAAGGATTTTTTTTGAGTTAATCCATGTGGAGATGCAACTATTGAGAGGTTAGAGGGATAGACTCCAACAAGAGTTTATATAGAGCTAGCGTGAGCTACAAGAGATATGAGGGGTACTACGAGGTCATGCAAAGAGGAGCTCATCTAGGAGCCATTCACGATCCACGATAACTCATAGACCATTAACCACACCATGACCACTATCTTCTCATCACGGACCTGAGGGATCAAGGATTCATTATCCCATGGAGGAGAACTGATATGCATTATGTGTGTTTTGAGATATAGGGCACATTTTGTATAATGCCAATTATGTATCTGATATTATATATATATATGGAGTGATGTTTTTATGTTTTTATCTATATTGTTGCTTTTAATGTCTCTATGATTAACTTATGTAATCAATTCCATGAAGATTAAAAGTGATATACATGTGATTTAATTAAAAGTTATCTTTAATTAAATGCAACAATTATGATGTAATATGCCTATGTAAATAGATGAACATGTAGTCTAGCTATCAAAGATAACTAAACACTAATTTATTCAAACACAAAATATGGATGATAGAAAGTGTGCAAGTATCTTCTAAGTAATATCCCAACCAAAATGATTAACATATTAAAAATAAATTCAACACCAAAACATGTATACATTTTTTCCAAGAATGAAGCAATACATGAAAATAAAAACTATTAACAAACTATGATCTAATGCAAAGATACAAGCACAACTAAAGATTGAAATGAACAAGAAGGAAGGAAGAGAGGAAGGAAATGGAAATGAAGAGTTAATCATAGTACCAACATAAATTCATAGCATTTATGGGATCCCTAAGTGGCATGTCGTCCATATTAGCTAATTTATATGCACCAGAACTATAAACTTCTATGATGATGTATGTGCCAAGCCAATTAGAACTGAATTTTCCTCTTTCTCCAGGTAGAGCATTTACATTTCATTGATTCTCATAAAGAACCAATTCTCCAACTGAGAAATAACTCTCAATCACCTTATGATTATATTTATTCTTTAGATATTTATGATATGATTGAATATGTTCAAGGGCATTAATGTGTTGTTCATACAGAATTTCAAGTTGTTGAAGTCCTTGTTCTCTTAGAGTGTCATTATCAATTATGTCATTAAGGGAAAATCTTAATGAGGGTATTTCCAAATCTTAAGGCATAATCGTGTCTGCACCATAAACTATATTATAAGGATTTATTCTTGTTGTAGTACGAACAATTGTCCTATAAGCCCAAAAAGCATATGTCAACTGTGTGTGCCAGTCCTTAGCGTGTTTGTTGATAGTCTTTCTAAGAATTTGCTCAATTATTTTATTAGATGCTTTAGCTTGACCATTAGACTAAGGATAGTATGGAGTAGAAAATCATTGTTTGATATGGTGTTTTTCCAGAAACTTTGTTACTTCCTTTTTTTTTAAAGTACCATTATCAGATATTATTGTTGATCAAATATCAAATTGGTAATTAATATTCTCAAGGAGAAAATTAAAAATAACGTCAGCTGTAATCAATAGTAGTGATGATGTAAGTATGTCGTTGACAAGGACGAGGTGATATATTTCCAATGAGATCCAAACCCCAAAGATTTAAGGGCCATGGAGCTACCTAGGAGTGGATTTCATGGGTAGGATAATGGATGAGGTTATTGTGATGTTGACATTGAGGACATTGTTTAACAAAGGCAAAATAATCATGTTCCATGGTTTTCCAATAATAACTATGCAAAATAGTTTTTTAAGTAAGGGCTTTCCACCAAAATGCCCACCACAAGACCCTGAATGAGTCTCTTGTAAAGCCATAGAAATCATAGTTTTATTAAGGCATCAAAGTAAAAGACCATTGTAAGAGTGCCTATAAAGAATGTCAACAAGAATGATGTCTCTTGTAGCAAGCTTACGAGTTCAAGCTCTAGTATTTCTTGTTGTTGATTTGGGAAAAGTACCATCTTGCAAATAATGAAAGATGTGTAAATACCATTCAACCAAATGAAGATTAAAAAAAATAAGCCTCACTATTATAACTTTCAAATATAGAAGGACTGACAAGATTGTGTATGGTAAATTGATAACTTTCAATGTTATCCTCTAAACAGATAAGGGAAGTTGTGCTTTCCATAGCATCTGCATGTCTATTATCCTTACAAGGTAGAGATGAAATAGAATGAGAGGAGAATTTATCAAGAAAGATTAAGACTAAATAAATATATTGAGTCAACTTAGAATGTTTAGCTTGATATGTTCCATTAATCTATCACACTATCAATTGTGACTCTCCAAAGATTTTAACATTTTCACCTTAAGGGATAAAGTCACTTTCAATCCAACAATAAGGGCTTCATATTCCACAAATTTGTTAGTACAAGAAAAGTTGAGGCGATATGATAAATATATAGGTTATTTTAAAGGAGACATAATAATAACACCAACACTAGAGCCAGTTCTGCATCTAGATTGATCAAATTACAACTCTCATGTATTATCAGTGTTTATAGCTAAAACAAATTCATTGAGGTGGAGGAGATTCAAAAAAATGATCAGTCAAAGCTTGTCCTTTAAGTTCCTTCTAAGAAACAAACTTTAGATCAAATTCACTTAGCATGATAACCCATTTAGCCAAGGGTCTTGACAGATCAGTTTTTGAGAAAAGGTATTGTTAGAAACTAAAGTCCACCAAGATAACTGAGAGGGGGGGGGGGGGGGGGGGGGGGTGAATCAGTTATAAGATAAATACAATATTTATCACCATTAGTGAATTTAAACCATCTAATCAATATAAGAAACAACGATAGAAAGATAAACATACACAATGACACAATTAACACAAGATATGTTAACTAGGGAACCTCTTGATCAGAGAGTAAACCCCGGTGGGAATGATGCCCACAAAAGATGTACTAATATGAAAATTCCTTGTGAGAGGATGGAATCTGTTAGGAGCCTTATGAAATACATTCAGTACATATGAGTCCCTGTTAGGAGACTTTGTATCCCTGTTAAAAGATTCTAACCCTGTTAGGAGTTATGGAAGACAGAAGGACCCACTATCCAAACAACTTTAGGGGCAAGATCACTGAACACACTATCCAATTGATCTTTGTATTACTCAAAAAAAATAATACCAAAATAATTATTGATCTCGAAAACTTATCTTTGCTCCTCTACCTATGCCAAACCGCACCAACTGCTTCACCAGATCTCAATATCAAATCTCTACAATTCGCATATCCTCTTACAACATATATTGCTCAATTCTGCAATTCACCTCTATACTATACTTATTACAATAAGGAAAATAATTCTTTCTTTATACCACACTCACATAATTATAAATGAGTCAGCATACAAGGCCTTAACCAATTACAAAATATAAACCTTTACACATTACATAATATTTCATAATTTCATAAAACTGTCAGCTTCCAAATAAAATAAATCTTCACACGTGTGATCTTTGACCACACTATCTTATCCATGTCTCTACCAAAGTGTCTTCATCAATTGTACAACTTTGCATGCCTAGATTCTATCCCAATTAGGAGATATCATCTAGTTACCACAAGCCACTTCTCAAGAACACTACCTGAATATTGCTTCCACTGAATTACACATAAATGCCATGAATAATTGAATTTACATACATGCTCTTGACCATGATCTTAGGACACAATATAGATTAAGTCCTCAACTTTGCATAGATTGATCTGCAATACTCCATGTGCACTAATTCAAATACTATCTACTTCTCTGCTAATCTTAAGTAGATCACTATGTTGGCATCAATGACAACCACAGTTATGAATGCAACTGCAACTACTACAAAATGGCTCGAAATACTACCCCATAGGATATATTCAGCAATCATTCTTAACAATCTCCCCCATTGGCATTGATGGCAACATAGATGAAAAAGCATCCAAGTTCCATAAATACCAAATTGCAACACTATTGCTCTGAAATATTTTCAAATCCTCTTCATCAATCAAATATTTCTTCATTTTCTCATAATCATATTCTTCTCATCCCAAGCAATGGATTTTTTCATGTATTCTTCTCCCCCATTGACATCAATGACAAATAAGGCATCAATATGTCAATCCTCAATGTCAAAAGACACTACTTAGAAAATACATTCACTAGAGTCCTTCATGACTCGGCTCAAACACACTTACTCCCCCATAGAGGAAGTACCGACATCCAGTCCCGAAAAGATAGAGCTCATATACCACTAGAATGATGCAACAATATGCATCACTTCTCAAAAGTGGGTTGGGGCATAACCCCAAGCATACCTCTCAAATAATCAAATGTATCTTTAGGTAAGGGATTTGTAAATATATCTGCAATATTCTCTTTTGTACTTATATACTCAAGTCTTACTTCTTTCTCTATAAATTTCTCTCTCACTAGATGATACTTTATTTCTATATGCTTTGTCTTAGAATGCAATACAGGATTCTTCGACATACTTATTGTATTGGTGTTATCACAATGTATGATAACAGGCTCATCAAACTTGATTCCAATATCCTTCAACATTTATTTCATCCATATTATCTGATTACAATTATTTGTTGTTGCTACATATTCTACTTATGTTGTGCTTTGTGAAATACAATTATGTTTCTTGCTTAGCCAAGAGACCAATCTTCCTCCAAGGAAAAATGCTCCACCACTTGTACTCTTTTTCTCATCAACGTTGCCTCCCCAATTTGCATCTGTATATGCATATAGGGTAAAATCATCAAATTTTTCATACCATAATCCGTATTCACTTGTTCCTTTCAAGTACCTCAGTATTCTTTTTACTACTTCATAATGTGACTCTTTAGGATCAGCTTGAAATCTTGCAACAATTACAACTGCATGTGATATATCTAGTCTTGTATGAGTTAAATACTGCAAACCTCCAATCATGGATCTGTACTTTTTTTGTTCAACTATAGGATCTTCATCTATGCTAGATAACTTATGACCACTTACCATAGGTGTTCCAATCAGCTTACAATTCTCCATTCCAAATCTCTTCAATAAGTCATTCAGATACTTTGTTTGACATAAGAAAATACCATCATTGTTCTGTGTTATCTGCAATCCTAAAAAAATATTTCATCTCACCAATCATGCTCATTTCAAATTCACTCTTCATTTCATCTACAGACTTATCACTAGCTTCATCTCCTCCTCCAAAGATAATATCATCAACAAAAATAACTACAACCAACAAACCATTCTCAATTTCTTTCAGATACAAATTACTATCTATTGTGCCTTTAGCAAATCCCAATTTAATCAAATACTTATCTAGTCTTGCATACCAGGTTCTAGGTGCTTGTTTAAGTCCATATAAAGCTTTGTTCAGTTTACATACCAGGTCTCCTTCATGAGTTAAGGGAAAACCTTTAGGCTTCTCAATGTAGACTTCTTCTTCTAATTCTCTATTCAGAAATACTGACTTCACATCCATCTGATATACTTTAAATTTCTTATGAGCTGCATAAGCCAAAAATATTCTTACTTCTTCAATCCTTGCAACAGGTGCAAAACTATCTTCATAATCAATTCCTTCTTGTTGTGAGTATCCTTTACACACCAATCTTGTTGTGTTCCTTACAACTTCTTGTTCATTCATCTTGTTTTTGAATACCCATTTGGTTCCTATAATATTCCTATCTTTAGGTCTAGGGACCAAAGTCCAAGTCTTGTTCTTTTCAATCTGATCTAGTTCCTCCTTCATTACTCTAATCCAATTCTCATCTTTACAATATTCATCATTAGTTTTAGGTTCAACTTGAGAAATCAAACATATTTCTTCTTGTACCTTATTCTGTGTTAGAACTCATTTTTCTATGCTCCTAATAATCTACTCAACGGGATGATTTCTTTCTAGATTCCTGTTAGGTGTCACTATCTCAGTTCTTGCTTCAACTCTATGTTTTTCTCTAGGTTCTTCTCTCATTTCCTCAATATGACTTTCATTCTGTAAATCACTGTAAGTTTCATAAAATAATTCAACATTTTCTTGATCAATTCTACGATGAGTTCCTTCATTTGATTCATAATCAAACATTCTTTCCTGAATTTTAAATTTCTCATCAACTTTAACATTTGTGCTCTCAAAAATAGTTTTAGTTCTTTTATTGAAACATATATAAGCTTTTCGTTTCAATGAATAACCAAGAAATATACCTTCATCACTTCTAGGGTCAAACTTTCCAATATCATCATCTCTTTTAATATACACTTACTTCCAAAAATTTTGAAATACTTAACTGATGCCGCATGTCCAAACCACAATCCATAAGGTGTCTTGTCTATGTCTGCTATGATTTTTACTATGTTCATTGTATATACTATTGTGTTCACTACTTCTCTCCAAAATTTCTTCGCCAAATCATTTTCAAATAACATAGCTATTGTTGCTTCACTTACTGATCTATTCCTTCTTTCTGCAATACCATTTTGTTCAGGTGTTCTAGGGGCTGAAAGTTGTCTCTTTATACCATTCACTTCACAAAAAGTATTAAATTCCTTTGAAGTAAATTTTGCACCTCTATTAGACCTCCAACATTTAATCTTCATTTCAGATTCATTCTCAACTTTTTTCTTAATGAATTTGAATTTATCAAATGCTTCATACTTTTCTTTAAGAAATGCAATCCACATCATTCTTGTAAAATCATCAACAAGAATCATAAAATATCTTTCACCGTAGAATCCTCTAGTCCTTGTGGGACCACTCAAATCTGTATGAACAATTTCCAACTTCTCTGTTGATGTAAACTTCTTTCTTGAAAATGAACTTCTCTTCTGCTTAGCCATAACACATTCTTTGCAAATCATGTTAGTAGGTTTCATAATCTTAGGCAAATCTCTTACTGCAAATGTAGTACTTACTTTCACAATGTTATCAAAGTTTATATGACAAAACCTTATGTGCCATAACAAACTATCATCTATCTTAGTAATCAAACATGTCATCTCAGTAGGATTCAACTAAAATACATTACCTCTGGTTCTTGATCCAGTTCCAATTAAGTTACCATCCTTATCTTTGATCACACAAGTTTTCTCAATAAACCAAACTTGATATCCCTTATCAACTAACTGTCCAACACTCAAAAGATTATGTTTCAATCCATCCACAAAATAAACATCATCGGTGTTAGTCTTTCCATCAAGAGTTATAGATCCTATTCCTTTTATCAAACAAGGTGCATTATTTCCAACTTTGACAACTCCTCCATCATAATTGTTAAACTTTATAAACTTCTTCATGTCTCCAGTCATATGATGTGAACAACCACTATCTATAATCCAATCATTTTTCTTTTCTACTTGGGAAACTAAGGCTTTTTCTTCTTTAACTTCATAATTTTCTTCTTTTATAGCTACAAATCCTATATCATCATTCTCAATATCACTTTCACTTAAGAATTTCTCAACACTAGCCTCAAATTCTTCATCATTAGCATAGTAACATTCTTTGGATCTTCTAGGTTTAAAGTTCTTATATTTCTTTACTCTCTTAGGACATTTAGATGCGAAATAACCATATTCTTGACAAGTCCAGCATTTAAAGATTTTCTTACCTTCTGGTTCTCTTTTCACAAGCAAGGAAATTCCTTCCTCAATCTTTCTATCTTCTTCGGTCTTAGATCTGCTACAACTAGCATAGTCTCCACTGACACTAGTACTTCTTAACAAAGTAAGGAAAAAACTAAGTGCAATGAATGTTGTCTCAATTCTAGGTAAATCTCCAGACTATCTCAAGCCTGTCTCTGCAGCTTCTAATCTTCCAAGAAGAGTTTCTCTATTAAACTTCTCAATACAAGGTATAACTTGTTCAATCATTTTTGTTGTTTTCTTAAATACATGAGCCAATGTCTTTAGAATTTTCCATATCACTTCATCCTTAGTCTTGTTTCCTTCACAAGCTTTGATACCTGTAACAATTTCTGATATCTTACCAATATAACCTCTAATAGATTCCTCTTCCATTATCTTTGCATCTTGAAATAAACATATCCAATTCTATAATTTGATTATCTTTGCATGTAAATCACCTTCAAAAGTAGATTGTAAAGATAACAAAATTTCATGAGATGTCCTTAGAATTTTTACTTGACTATATTCATTCTCCGTAAGTGCTGACAAAAGTGCTTCTCTGGCAAGTATGTTACACATGAACATATCTCTTTCCTCATTAGTACATTCTTTAATTTTTTCTTCTTCAATGATAGTATTTGCATTCTTTGTAATCAACCAATATCTTGGTCCTAAACATAAAAAATGTGTCTTCATCTTTTCTTTCCAGTTGTCATAGTTTACTCCATCAAACTTAGGGCTTTCTTTCCTTAAATGAGTCACCATAGATCTCCTCAAGTTGTTAAACATTTCCTTCAAGGACCTGATGCTCTAATACTAATTGTTATAAAGTAAAGTCCACCAAGATAACTGGGGGGGGATGAATCAGTTATTAGATAAATACAAAATTTATCACCATTAGTAGATTTCAACCATGTAATCAAGATAAGCAACAACCATAGAAAGATAAACATACACGATGACATAATTAACACAAGATATGTTAACTAGGGAACCTCTTGATCAGAGACTAAACCCTGGTGGGAATGATGCCCACAAAAGATGTACTAATATGAAAATTCCTTGTGAGAGGATGGACTCTATTAGGATCCTTATGAAATACATTTAGTACATATGAGTCCCTATTAGGAGACTTTGAATCCCTGTTAAAATATTCTAACCCTGTTAGGAGTTATGGAAGACAGAAGGACCCACTGTCCAAACAGCTTCAGGGGCAATACCATTGAACACACTATCCAATTGATCTCTGTATTAATCAAATAGAATAATACCAAAATAATTACTAATCTTAGCAACTTATCTTTTCTCCTCTGCTTGTGCCAAACCGCACCAACTACTTCACCAGATCTCAATATCAGTTCTCTAAAATTTGCATATGCATATGCTCTTACAACATATATTGCTCAATTTCACAATTCACCTCTATACTATACTTCTTACAATAAGGAAAATAATCCTTTCTTTATACCACACTCAAATAATTATGAATGAGTTGGCATACAAGGCCTTAACCATTTACAAAATATAAACCTTTACACATTACATAATATTTCATAATTTCATAAAACTGTCAGCTTCCAAATATAATAAATCTTCACACGTGTGACCTCTGACCACACTATCTTATCCATGTCTCTACCAAAGTGTCTTCATCAACTGTACAACTTTGCATGACTAGATTCTATCCTGATTAGGAGATATCATCCAGTTACCACAAGTCACTTCTCAGGAACATTACCTAAATACTGCTTCCACTGAATTACACATAACTACCATGAATAATTGAATTTCTATATGAGCTCTTGACCATAATCTCAGGACACAATATAGAGTAATTCCTCAACTTCATACATCTTGATCTACAATACTCCACGTGTGCTAATTCAAACACTATTTGTTTCTTTGCTAATCTTCAATAGATGACTGTGTTGACATCAATGACAACCATAGTTATGAATACAACTGCAACTGCTATAGAATGGCTCAGAATACTCCCTCATAGGATATATTCAGCATTCATTCCTAATAGTTTCAAAGGATCTAATTTTATAATGACATTAATTTCAACATTGAGAAGATAATGTCAGAGTTCCTGACAAGAAAAAACTAAAGCAAGACATTGTTTTTCTATCTGAATATATCAAGTTTCATAATCCATCAAAGTACGACTAATTTAATACACTGGTTACTCATTTCCATTCTTATCATGTTGAGCTAAAATAGCAACTAAAGCATTAGGAGAAGTGAAGGTGTATAATAAGAATGGTTGATCAGGTTGAGTAGGTATTAAGATAGGAGGATTAGCAAGATATTGTTTGAATTTCTTAAATGTTTGTTTACAATCATCATTCCATGAAAAATTAGTATCCTTCTTTAACAAGGAAGTGAAAGGAATTGTTTAATCCACCAAGTGTGATAAAACCAACAAATAGCTTGTGTTTTTCCTTGTAAACTACAAAGTTGTGAGATGTTTCAGGGAGGTGTCATATTAACAATTGCATCAATATTTTAAGTATCCACTTCAATACCCCTATTTGAGATTATAAATCCAAGAAGTTTTTCATTGTCTACACCAAAAGCACATTTTCAAGGATTCAAATGCATGTTATATTTACGCATTCATTCAAGTCTTTTCCTGAGAATAGTAACTTGATCCTTACAAGAAATAGACTTAGCGAGATTGTCATCAACATAGTCTTCAAGAATCTTATGATTATAATCATGAAATATAAGTGTCATAGCACACTGATAAGTAGTGCCTTCATTTTTCAATCCAAAGGGCATAATGACCCAACAAAAGATTCTCGAAGAAGTGATGAAAGTAGGTTTGTATTGATCTTGAGTAGGAATGAAAAATTGATTATAACTAGAGAAGCCATCCATGAAATATAATAAATCATGTCCCACTATGGAATCCACAATCATATTAATGTTTGGGAGTGAGAAATCATCCTTCAAGGAAGCTTTATTTATGTCTCAATAATTCATACATATTTTGATTTTATTGTCACATTTATATACGTCTACAATGTTCAAGATCCAAGGAGAATAATTGAAAGGATGAATAAAGCCAATGTTAAAAAGCTTTTCAATTTTAGCTTTCACAAGGAGAGAAATGTTGGGACTCATCTTGTGTATCTTTTGTTTCATGGGCTTTGCATTAGGAATAAGATTAATGTTATTGATGAACTACAAATGATTGAGAACCTGATTGAAGAACTTCAAGTGATTAGAGATCATCGAGCATTGAATTGTGATGTAAGATAATTGAATCAGTTTTATGTTGTCATTAATGTCAACTAGTTTTGATAGTACTTATCATAGTAGTTGCAAATATCTAACACATCCATAGAAGAGAAAGATGAAGAACCGAGATATCTACATTGAGGAAGGTGGATATGATAGATGAGGACAAGGAATACTCTTGGTAACTTATTGATGAGTCCATGACTTCATATTGTTGACTTAATTACATTGCATTAATCTGTTATGGAGATAGAAACAAAATGTTACAAAGCAGTGTGGTTGGTTAATGAAGCATTATAGTATACACCGAGCCAATGTAGTGTATACCGAGCGACAATATCAACTGAGCTTGTGTTCACCGACACATTTCTTTATTAACCGAGTATGGACAAAAGAACTAAATGATTAGTTTAGCCAATTAAGTTGATGAGCTAGAAAGTACCTCGTAATCAGGATAGAAGATAAAATTTGTTACAAGATCAACAGCTAACAAAATTTGGAGAAGATCTAATGGATGGAATCAAAACTTGTTACTGACACAACTATCAAGGAAGGTTTAAGTGATAAAATCAACAAAAGAGATTAAGTGAAAAAATTCGATGGATGAGAAGAAAATGGTTTACTTGTCTATTTAAGAGACTAGGGTTTCATAGTGAAAATTATGCTGGAAGAAGGAGACTGCAGAGATATCGCGTGAACATTGCTTCATGCTTGCCTGATCAAACTGGTTAAAGGAGAATCGAACTACAGAGTTAACCGAGTGTCAGAGAGTATTTACCGAGGGATAGTAAGTTGTTGAATGTTGATGAATTGAATAGATATATTGATCAGAGGATTTGTATGGGCTTAAGAATAGATCTGGAAATTTGCAAATCAAGTTTTATTGTTTTCAGATGACCTTATGTTACAGTTTAACCATTGTAATTAGATAAAATCTCTTAACCGAGTAGACTTGAAAGTCTTATATGTCATTCATAAAATGTACATTATTATCCTGTCAACCCCATAGTGAATGTTGGTTGGACGATAACTGTTAGTGTTAAATCCTCTAACAAGGTCACACCTTATAGTGTGTTTTGTAACCTTTAACAGGGTTGGCTCCTCACCAAGCTCACTTTAGAAGAGTGAAAATATTTTGGGTTACTAGTCCTAGGTGGTTTTTCCCTTTATAGGTGAATAGAGGTAAAATGGATTCAACTCTATTCAACTCTAAGCATAAGAGGTAAGGGGGAAATATGAGATCTATTCTCAAACCCAAATTCCCAAAGAAGAGATCCAATTTGATCAACCAAGAGGTTAATACACAATCGAATCAATTTATGAAGAATATGGAAGAGAGAGAGAGAGAGAGAGAGAGAGTAAATCCAATATTTCCCTATAAAAGAAATTATGCTTGAAATATGGAATAATTGAAATACAAATACTAACCTCAAATTAGGGCAGATCTGGAAAATGTCAAATTTTGATGTCTGTGTATACTTTCAAGCAATTCTGCAACCTGTTCTGAACTGGAAATGCCGAGATAGAGAAAACCCAGAAATCTTTCTCCAAGATGAGCTCAGGTCGGGTTTGACCCTCATAAAAGGTCAAATACTACATTCTTTATTTGAAGTTCAATTCTGATTCTATTCACAGATCTCAGAAGTTTGTTGAAAAGGGTATCCAAATTCTCTCTCAAATCCAAAATTCTGCACCTGTACCTGCAAGAAAATGGGATTTTTTGTTGTATGGGGGGGTTTGCCTTGGTCAAACCCTAATTTAGGAATTAACCTTGAAATTGAATTGAAATATATTGTGCATAAACAAAGTAATTGAAACAAATCACCTCGCTTATGTTGAAATCCTTGTAGAGGATTCGAATCCTCAAATCCACAAGTAGGAATGCTTCAATGGATGTAGAATGAATGTAGGATGTCTCCAATCAATGGTATTTGATCTTCAACGCCAATCTTGACTTGACCTTTGCATATGAGAAGGCTTGGATGAATGGAGAAAGATGGATCTTCAAGGGGGCTCCAAAGAGATTGAATCCTTCAATGGCTAACAATGAATCTCCTTGATGGATGGATGCTTGAACACTTGAATGCTTGAAGGCTTTCTTACACTTGAGAGCTTGAGAGCTTGAAAACTTGATGTGAAAATGAGAGAGGAAGGCCTCCTTGTATAGTGAACTAGGACACAATCCTCTAGAGGAGCCACCTTGGAGAATTAAATCCCAATTAGGTCCTAACCTTTAGAAAATATACCTAGATTAAATGCAATTAGAGGATTTACCATCCTGAAACCCAAAATGGCCAACCCGGAGGCAGGAAAACAAATATCCCGAAAGCTCGATGCCCGAAAATCAAGGATTCTGGAAATTTGAATGAGGGGGGAAAAATCAAGGTTGGACCTAACCTAGTCAGGTTCAACCTCGATCCTGACCTAGTCAAGATCAACCTCGAATTTGATCTTGGGCCCAGATTCAGTCAAAACCAGGTCAGGAGGTCCCGGGGATGCCCAGAAACCTAAAAATGATATCAGAATAGGACAGAATGTCAGGGATAGACATAAAATCCTATGATTACTGTGATGAAGGCTAGGAGGACCTATTTCTAAATCCTACCTAGAAAATAGAGCCATGGAAGAGGGAAATTAACGATAATCCTCGGGATCCTGACCCTAATTTCACCTAGAATGAAGAAATCAAGTGCAGGAAAGAAGTGGAAAGCGGGGGAGAAAGCCAAATACATGCAAAGACCTGATCAAGGTGCTTGACATGACCCCAAACCACTTACTCGAAGAGCTAAATTCTCTTATCATGGAAGTGCTTCCATTTTAAGACAATATAATAGGGTTTCCATGTTAAATCTCTTGTGTTATGTGTTTATTGTAGTGATTGTTTAATTGTCATACTTTGCATATTACATATCTAATTTGGTCAGTAATTACTATGAGAAATTAACTGGTAATCAACAAAAGCACAGATAATTTAGTATTATTGTTTACCGAGCTATAGATCTAGCTAAATTTGTTTTGAAGTTTTACATTTTGTATTTGGGACTGTGGATAACTGATTCGCCCCCCTCTCAATTATTCTAATAGTTATGTGTGACAATTTTAGGATCAATGCTAGGCATATCAGAATAAGCCCTAGCAAAGACATCAGGAAATTCAAGAAGAGAATTAATCTCTTTGTGTTCATCCTCATCTATATATTTCCCAATTTTGATCACTTTTTTAGTGTTATAAGGATCCATTTTCACATCAATGGAACTAATCATCAAAATATTACTTTTTTGAAAGACATCTATAGGCAAAGAGGAGTCGTGTTTATGTTCATAAGTAGTCTATTTTCCAAAGTATGCTTTAATATTTAAACAATAAGGAAATCCCCTAGTGTAATGAAAAGGAGGAAGATCATCAAATGCCCCCAAGAATTAAAGTAAAGAAACATCATTACTAAAGGTATCAAGAGAAAGCTTTTGATCAAAATCAATGAGTTGAAGATTCACAATTTTCAGAGATCCAAAAGAGATAGTATTCACATGGAGAGTAGCAGGTTGTGGTTTCTTATAAGTATTAAATCCTAATCCATAAGAATGTTCATACCCATCATTTCCTAAAGGCAATTGAATTCCTTGTTCATATTTTCCACATCCATTCCCACCGAATCCATGTTTTTCTATTAAATGATAACCACGACCATAATGAGAAGACATATATGAAAGAGTTAATGGAGCCTCATAAGTCACTATGTCATAACAATCAGGTTTGATAGTTTCTAAAGATTCATTAGAAATGGAAGAAGCAACAAAATTGTTACTAAGCTTATTAGAAAGAGGATTTTTTGTTTTGGATTCTTTGTCGGATTTAGATTGTTCAAAGTTTAAATGTTGAGACTTTGTATTGTCCAACATAAGTTGGTGTAAAATATAAGGATCCCCAATCATCATTTGAAAGGAAAGTAGTAGGGGAAGGATCATCCTTAGTTTTGGGATCTTGTTTTTTTTTTAATAGACACAGTTTTATTATTTGATTTAGTAGGAAAACAACAATTCAGTCTACCATCTACAAGAAGTGTGCACATCAAATTGTTATAGATAAACTTGACTTTTAGATGAAGAGTTGAAGGAGCAACATGCATAGCATGTAATTAAGGATATCCCAAAAGAAGACCTTATAATTAAGGGGTCCAAGCATTACATGAATAGGAGTGTCTAGAATAACTAGACCCACCTTAACAAGTAAGGTGATAATACCCATTGTTTTCTTAGCAACATTGTCAAAACCACGAATAGGAATGAAACTAGGTTTAATAGTTGAAATATCATCTTTGATCTCTTTTAACATTTCCATACTACAAACATTTAATTCAAACCCATTCTTAATTAAAGTCCTTAAAATGAGATTATTGTTGATAAGGATAGCTACCATAAGGGCATCATATTGATTTTGAATATCTTTAGAAGATAAATCATCTTGAGTAAAGACAATTTGAGCTAGGACAAGATTAGCATGCATACATTCCAAAAAGGAATTGATGTTATCCTAATTAGGTGGTGGAGTTGGAAGAGCGGTTAGATATTTTTGTAATGCTTCATTAGCATATTTAGGAGAAGTTTGAAGAAGTTCCCAAAGGGAAATCTTAATAGGAGAGCACGTAATTGTTCTACCAAATCATACTCCTTTCCAAGATTGGGAGATTAGCGTGGTGTTGGAGGAAGCACGGGTTGAGAAGGTGGTAGAGAAGTAGGAACATCCACATTAATAGGTTGAGGAATGTTTTGCGTACAATAGGTGTGAGCCACTACATGATAATCCTTAATAAACTCCAAAGGAATTCTAGATTTTCCTTTCACAATTATAATAGGCTTGTTCAAAGTTTGAAAAGAACTTTGTTGATTATATCCTTTAAGCATAATCAAAGGTGTAGTGAAAGTTGGAGAAGAATATTATTGAGGATAATCCTTAATAGTAATCATGGGTTTGTTAAGTGTTTGGAACAAATTTGATTGAGTGCATCCTTTAATAGTGATCATAGGCTTATTGGTAACCCTAGGTTGCATATGGACAACCACGTTAGGTGTTTCAATGTTGAAAACACAATTACTCAAAGGAAGCAAGGTAACCAATTTTTGGTAAAAGGTACGTTGAAGAGATGTAGAGGAATATTTAGTAGAGATGAAGTAATCAAAGGCTTCACATGACATAATAGAATCTTCACTATTAAACAACTCATAAGGATCCTTAACATCATGACTACTAAAGGAATCATCAAAATACTCATTAATAAAGAAATCATAAATGTTTGAAACAAGCTAAAGACAAATGAAATGGAATTGTTTTTGTATTTTTCAAATTTAAATGAAATGCAAGAAAGGAAAAGATAATTTAAGATGTAACAAATAGTAGATCTAACTAAACAAGAATGATGAAAGCATAAAAAGTAGAACTAAGCTAATGTAATGCATGAAAAGTAGATCTATACACTATATGAGAATATATTTTTTTCTTTTTGAGATTTGAAATGCATGCAAGTTCTAACTAACCAACAAAAGGTATAACGCATGAAAGGTTCGAGTTCACCAAAATGTATAATGGGAAATGGTGAGAAATGTTAGGATATAGATCACTCACCAAATCATTTCATTATACATTGGAATACCAAACCCTTATCTACAAGATGGATCTAGTAAGCACAATCAAAGTAAAGATGCTAACTCTTGTAGGGTTGGATTTGCAACAGAGATTGATAATGATATGTAAATGCAAATGAGAAATCTGATAAATGAAAGTAAATGCAAGGAAATGGACAAGAATGAATGCACCTAGAAGTGGAAAAATGCACTTTGGATCTGGATTTCCTGATTGTCGGAGTCTCACAACCAGTTGTGACTTTAGATTTGGCATTCTGAGACCTGTATAATGCTATCCTGAGAGTTTCACTAATTTTTAGGAGGACAAGGTCGACCTGGATGACCTATTCCTACACTTTTTTGTTCAAATGTGTAGGCCAGCTATGTTACAACCTCTTAACACTATTTCTAAAACTATACCTGAATTTGAGCTTCTGGGATTTGTAGATCTGATAAAATGTGTGTGTGGCTATATAGGGGTGTGCCTTAGTCAACCCCCTTATTTTGGCAATTCCCACCTCCATAGATAGTTGTTAGTATATGTAAATGTGATGTGCTCGTGAACCTAGAGAATGTCTAGATTGCTAACATGATCTAAAATATAAAAATACCTAGAACTAATTGTGTGGTAGAGAAAAATTATAGTATGTAAATTCAATGCAAACAATGTTCGATTGAATGCATGTAAATCATAGATCTAGAGTGTAAACATAAAAATAAGAAGCATCAATGCATATATGTGAAAATAACAAGGAAATCATATCGAGCCCAAAATGAAAAAAGTACAGCTAGTCATCCTCATGATCAATTTGAAACTCCATGATGATGTAGAAATTGATGTACTAAATGTCTTGAGTCATTGATTGAGATTGTTGATGCGTGATGTTGATGCTTGGAATTGATGGATGAAGTCTTCAATAGAAAAACCTTACTTCAATGGATGTCATCAAACTAGGGCTTCCACCTTGCAATTGCTTGTTGTAATCAAATTGGATCTTTCACCTTGTACTCGATTTCAATATGCCAAAATGAAGACATAAGGTTTCTTTTATAGTAATTCGGGAGTCAGGATTGAGCCAAGCCGACTACAAATTTGGAAACCCTGCAAATGCATCAAGATGGACCACAAACCTAAATCTGAGCCTAAATTCCTAGGACAAAGTCGACTTGGCTGACCTAGTCCACCAAGAAATGGCTCAAATTTGATAGGTGGGCCATAGTTTATTCTCAGAGGTGCAAGATCCAAAGTTGTAGTTGATTTCGGTGTTAAAATTGCAATCTGAGGCCAAAAGAAGGTGATATAGGGCCTAGGACAAGGAATAAATTTTGTGATTGGAGGAAAATAGAGGATGTCTAGAAATTAGATTTTACCTCGATTTTGCACAAGTTGGAGAGATTAGAGGACCCATATTTGAATTAGGTATACATTAAGTGCAATTATAGAGTCCTAGAATGTAAATGTATAATGTAAATACAGTAAGGTGGGTGCTAAAGAATCATTAAATTATAGAGCACACAAGTGCTTACAATTTAAGACGGTACACAAAATAATGGTATCCATTTAAGACATGACCCATTTTGCATATGCATCAAAGATATCCTATTTAACAAATTTTCTTTTCAGAAATAAAATTTACGCAAGACATTTACGTTTCTTTGAAGAACATGAAACTCATAGAACTATAAATGGAACCTAGTTTCCTAAGTATATCGTTTCTTCCTTCCTATTCACTGAGTTTTCGCCTTTCTCCTCTTTTCTACAATTTATTTTCTATCTTTTCTCGGTCCTCTGTATATCTAGAATGATTGTTTTTGTTTTCAGGATAAAAGTAACTCCTTTGTTCAAGAACGATCCCCCAATTCTCCACTACGCATTTCTTTTCTTTTTTTCTATATTACCAACAAGAAAGAAAGAGATCCCAATTCAAGATTGATTCCTTGTACGAATTCAATTTTTCCTTCATAAATAGCCAGCTCTACCAAGAACAAATTATTTTTGCAACCTCCTATCCCAATCCGATAAAAGATAAAATGATGCTCGATATATTTTAGAATCCATGGATACAAGCACGAATTTCTTCATCGTTGAAAGACGATGAGTAATTTAATTTTTTTATATATTTTTTTCTTATCATTGTTATTAGAAATATGTATTTCAATTTTAATGGATATACAAATTACCATTGATACTATTTGTTTTATTCAATCATGACTAACTAAATCTAATAGCAAAATTGACATAGATAGACATAATTTGTTCTTGAATTGCATTATAAATCGTAACATGTCAACATTAAAATTTAAATCTAAGTTTTTACTTCCCAATAATGAATTTGATCCTTTGATTCAATTAATAATCAAATATGAAAATTTAGTCACATCCTGACAAATTGAAAGGTCATAAACAAAAAAATTTCACTATCAGATAAATACATCGACTAAGACTAAGTGGTGTGTGCCAATCATCCAAACCTACCACTACCAAGGAGCTAGCCTCTTTTACCTGGGCCACACTCTCATCTCCATGCTACCAAACACTCATACACCCAGAATCTCATCAATATGTCAGTAGCCATGAACCATAATCGAAAACAAGATATACGTCGTAATCCTTGTAATATCATATACATCTTAAACAAATGATAAATTATTGTTTCTTTGCATTTAAATAAAAGAAAATATACATTCTAAACAATCACATTTAGAATCAAGGAAAATATTAAATTCCAAAATATAACATCATCATAGCATCCATTAATATCATCATGACATAAAATCATCATCACAATCGAAAGTATCAAAGTAAAATATCGACTAAATGTCTATGTCTAGAAAACATAGCGACTAAAGTCTAAATCAATATAAGTCTAGGTGTCACACCCATAGATCCTAAAAACTAGGAAGTGAAAGGGTCAAGTCATGACAAATCACAAAGAGATGATTATTTTAAAATACCAATCAAGTTATAAAAGACAACGATGCATTTGTTAGATGGAAAAAAATTTAATTAAGACATCAACATTTGTATTATGAAGACCAACAAATAAATATACTAAGATAGTGACCATGTAAATAAATATGCATATGAATTGTGACCAAAAAGCCCCACAAGAAGAAACGATTCAAGACTAAGACGAGGGTTTTTCTAGTAGGCTCCCTCAACCTAAGACCAAAGCTACAAAAAAAAACCAGCATGCACCCAAAAAGAAAAGAAAAGACTAGAGAAAACTCTAGTCTAACCACCCACAACCATAAGACAATTAAGATTTTCCTTTTACCCTCCTCAAGTGGGAATGTAGAGTCATATCAAAAGAGGGTGAAGATGTCTTGGATTTTTTTCCTTTTACAATAATCTAGCCCTCTTCCACCTTAGCAGTCACATCCTACTAGGCCAAAGAATTGATGCAGGAGCATACTGGGTGTAAGAGCAATCTTGCATCACCCAAAAATATTTCTGGTTTTATTTTCAATAAGGGCTATCTTGTGCAGAGCTGCTAGTTATGGAAACTTGCTATTTTTAGTAAGTTGGTCATACAATCTCGGAATGTTCTGATTTCACGTGTGGAGGTTCATCTTAGTCATATCAGCATGCCAGTAAAGTTTCATTGCTAGATCAAGTCTGGTTTTGAAGATATTGACAATTTTTGGTGTTCGAAATAGGGTACAGAAACTTTGAACTTAATTTTGAAGGCTTTAGAGGCCTCGGATGAGGTCAAATTTTGGGCTAAATGAAGCTTGCTTGATTCAGGCATTATAGAGCTCCTTGTGCCCTTTCCAAAATGGGGTTATAATGGTCAATCGGAGCAACTGGTGATGACTTATGGTCTTCGGAAGTCGGGTCACCTGAAATAGCAGAAAATGATTTTCTTTCAAAAATTTTGTTTGGATTTCAAAAGTTATTTTGAGCTGGCTATGATGTAATAAAATGAAAAATAAAATAATTCTAAGTTTGGTCGGCCCTTAGGGCTAAATCTCTAGAACCTTCTTGAGCAAAATGCCTATATAAAGAAGGCCCGTAGTATTGTCTTAGGCAGTTCGGGACAGTTCTAGGTAATGATTCCAAGCTTTGTCCTACAAAATATTGTAAAGGGAATGCCCATGTGGCTTTGCATATTGTAATTCTGAAAGTTTATAATTCCACATTTGTGGAGATAATAAGAAGCCCATTTTCCGTTCTTGCATATTGTTGTTGTTTCTCTGTTTCTCTTATGTGTTTGTGGTATTAAGGGAAGAAATGATTCAAGACCAAGACGAGGGTTTTTCTAGTAGGCTCCCTCAACCTAAGACCAAAGCTACAAAAAAAACCAGCATGAACCCAAAAAGAAAATAAAAGACTAGAGAAAACTCTAGTCTAACCACCCACAACCATAAGACAATTAAGATTTTTCTTTTACCCTCCTCAAGTGGGAACGTAGAGTCATATCAAAAGAGGGTGAAGATGTCTTGGATTTTTTTCCTTTTACAATAATCTAGCCCTCTTCCACCTTAGCAGTCACATCCTACTAGGCCAAAGAATCTAGTGTTGGAAACCCACCACCCTGAGGGGGAGAACCAACAACATCATCAGAAAGACCAAAGATAGGGCCAACAACCTTTCGAGAGACAAGTCCAACACCAACCAGAGGGACAACACCAACAACAACAAAGGGATAGCGTGAACAACGCTCGCAACAGGAAAAACATTACCACCAACAAAAGCCCTATCACAAGCAACAGAAGACCGAGACACAACAGGTGTAGATCTGGTAGCACCAACCACCCTAGGAATAGCATCATGACAATCCATTTCATCCTAAGAAGAATCCAAAGGATGCAAAGGATTGCCCTCAATAGGTTTCCCAATAGAACTAGCCTGAGGAGAAGCCACTGTTCCTGGAGAATCTGTCGCTACCACCTAAGAAAAACTCCTTTGAGTTTCAGGTTTCTTCTCCACTGTGTAATGCTCAGCAATGGCACCATTCCACCAAGAAGTAGACATCTTCTCCAAACCACATTGGACAGTTGCATGACCAGTTTTAAAGCATCTTCTACATCTGAAGGGTAAACCTTCATAGTCCAGCGATTGAACCTAGCTACCCTACGATGATTGGAGTAAGATTTCAGCGGGCTACTGCTTAGACACATCCATATCCACCAGGATATGAGAAAATGTAGAATGGTAAATATCAGAAGACTCACTATCCTCCATTAAGAAGTCCCCAAGAGTATCTCCCACCTCCTTCAAAATAGAATCCACCCAAAGATGAAGGGGGAGATAAGGAAGTCTTACCCATATCGACATTATGTTAAAATATCAGAAGATAGATTGAAATCAACATGCCATGGTTTTATCATTAGCATAAATTTATCCTCCCAACTAAAAAGGTGACTACAAAGGATCTTGTTTCTATCTTGAACTACATCAAACTTGGCTAAGGAAAAAACCCTTGTTATAGGGAAGATATGAACCGTACCCAAGAAGAGAGGTTCCCGGTGTTGAGAGATCCAAGTGTGCAGTTGAGGAAGATTAGGCCAGAAGCCCTTAAAATGAAAAATCACATCATGAGAGGAGAGAAGATAAATGTTATGGTCTATTTCATCCTTTGTATCTGTATCCAAATCAATAACAATACCCTTAAAAGATGGAATAACTCCATCATCACCAAAGCGTTGCTTCACCCTTTGTGGATCTTGAGCAGCAGCATTAGGTACCAATGTGACACCTTCCCAAGAAGAAACCCTAGTAAGAGGCAGACTTGAACTGTCATTATAAGACTGAAGTGGAAGAGAACCATCCCCATTGCCTACAGGAACCACAGGCTAAGAAAATGGTCCGCTCTAAGTAACACTACCAAACAAACCCCCCACCAACACCCCACCCATCTCAGTCGGGTTGGAATGCGCACAAGGAGCTAGAACAATAAAGGTCTTCAATGCAGGGGAAGCCTTAACAAGGTAGGGCAAGACCTGCATAGAAACAACAAGGTTGCCAATGCTAACAAGGTCTAAAGAATCCAAAACCCGTAGGGGAGGAGTCCTAACTGTCACCCCAATAGGAGCGCCCTTAGTTGGTTGGGCCAAACTAGGGCCACAATTTGAATTTTGTGCAGAGCAAGAAAGACTATTGGAAGCGTAATAGAAAAGGATCCAATAGTTCTAATCAAAGTAGATTAATGTTATTAATTGAAGTTAAAGTAGTACTTGCATCAAAAAGAGGTGCAATGATTATGCCAATAGTAAAATATACTTTGAATAGTATATTGAAACTTTATTTCCCCAAAATAAGAGTTAAATTTATTCGTTGATGTCATTCTTTTGAAGATGACCTTGTTATTCATTAGAGTGGAATGGGAAGAAACAAAATATAGAATAGTTCTCTATATAAAAAGTAGCACTTTCCACATTGTAGGTGGGTTACAAGAATGACGACTAGATGCCTTGCATCACATAATATTCAATTATATTTAATCAAGCATCACATAACCATCTCATCTTATAAGACTTAATACATCATATGGTTGTACATGAAGTTTGGTAATAATGGACCAAAATGTTGTTAGAAAGTAAAGTCCACCAAGATAACTGAGAGGGGGTGGTGAATCAGTTATCAGATAACTACAACATTTATCAACTTAAATAGATTTTAACCATGTAAGCAATATAATCAACAACCATAGAAAGATATTCATGCATAATAACACAATGACACAAGATATGTTAATTAGGGAACCTCTTGATCAAAGAGTAAACCCCGGTGGAAATCATACCCACAAAAGATGCACTAATATGAAAATTCCTTGTGAGAGGATTGACTCTATTAGGAGTCTTATGAAATACATTCAGTACATATGACTTCCTGTAAGGAGACTTTGAATCTCTACTACAAGATTCTAACTCTGTTAGGAGTTATAGAAGACAAAAGGACCCACTGCCCAAACAGCTTCAAGGGTATATCACTGAACCCATTGTCCAAATGACCTTTGTATTACTCAACAAAATAATACCATAAGATTACTGATCTCAACAATTCAATACTCCTTCTTTGATTGTGTCAAACCGCACCAACTGCTTCTCCAAATCTCAATACCAGATCTCAGTACTTCGCATATGCTCTTTCACAATTTCGCTTTCACAATTTTTCCATACAAACTTCCATTCCAAAAACACACATTACAATAAGGAAAAAATTCCTTCCTATATACAACACTCAAGTAATTACAAATGAGTCGGCATACAAATTAAAAAATAAAAGTTTCCACACGTTACATCAAAATTACACAAAACTGTCAGCTTCTAATCAATATAATTCTTCACTCGTGCAACCTCAGAACTTGCATTGTCATCCATGTCACTATCAACATGTCTTCAACTGCTCTCTAATTGTGCATAACTAGATTCAATCCCAATTAGGAGATATCATCTGATTTTCACAAACTGCTACTCAGGAACACTACCTGAATACTACTTCCACTAATTTCCTCATAACTTCCATGAATAAATGAATTATTGTCTGCACTCTTAAACATGGTCTTATAATACACTATAGAGTAAGTTCTCAACTTCACATAGCTTCATCTTCAGTATTCCAAGTGCGCTACCTCCAACAATGTGTGCTTCGCTGCTAATCTTCAAAAGATCACTGTGTTGACATCAATGACAATCACAGTCATGAATGCAACAAAAAATACTACAAAATAGTTGCTAATACTCCCCCATAGGATGTATTCAGCATCCATTCCTAACAATCTCCCCCACTGGCATTGATGGTAACATAGATGAAAAAATATCCAAGTTCCATTAATCCAACATTGCAACATTGTTGCTCTGAAAATACTTTCAAGTCATCTTCATCAATTAAATCTTGCTTCGTTTTCCCATATAGTTCTCTCCAATGGATGGTTCAGATGGTTTTCCATGTATACTTCTCCCCCCACTGACATCAATGACAAATGTTTCATCATTATGTCAACAACTTCAATGTCAAAAGACACTGTTCAGAAAATACATTCACTAGAGTCTTCATGACTCAGCTCAGATACACATACTCCCCCATAGAGGAAGTACCAACATCCAGTCCAAAAAAAAGATAGAGCTCATATACCACTGGACGAATGCAACAATCTGCATCACTTCTCAAAAGTAGGCTAGGGCATAAGCCCAAGCATACCTCTCAGATACTCAAATGTATCCTTGGGCAAAGGTTTTGTAAATATGTGTGCAATCTTCTCCTTTGTGCTAATGTACTCAAGTCTGACTTCTTTCTTTGCAACTTTCTCTCTCAATACATGATACTTTATCTCAATATGTTTTGTCTTAGAATGTAGTATAAGATTCTTAGACATACTAACTGTGCTGGTGTTATCACAATGTATAACAATAGGCTCAACAAATTTTATTCAAATATTCTTCAACATTTACTTCATCCAAATTATCTAATTACAATTGTTTGTTGCTTCCACATGCTCTGCTTCTGTTGTGCTCTATGAAATATAATTCTACTTATTGCTTAGCCAAGAAACTAATCTTCCTCCAAGGAAAAATGCTCCACCACTGGTGCTCTTTTTATCATCAACACTGCCTCCCCAATCAGCATTTGTATATGCACATAGGGTAAAATCATTAGATTTTCATACCACAATCCATACTCAATTGTGCCTCTTAAGTACCTCAGTATCCTCTTTACTACTGCATAATGTGATTCTCTAGGTTCAGCTTGAAATCTTGCTACAATTCCAACTGAATGTGCTATATCAGGTCTTGTATGAGTCAAATACTGCAATCCTCCAATCATAAATCTGTACTTCTTATGTTCTACTATAGGAGTCTCATATGTGCTAGATAACTTATGTCCAGTTACCATAGGTGTTCCGACAGGTTTATAGTTCTCCATTCCGAATCTCTTCAATAAGTCATTCAAGTACTTTGTCTGACTTACAAAAATACCATCACTGTTCTATGTTATCTGCAATCCTAAAAAGTATTTCATCTCTCCAATCATACTCATTTCAAATTCAGTCTTCATTTCATCTGCAAATTTATCATTGTCTTCATCTTCTCCTCCAAAGATAATATCATCAACAAAAATGACTACATCCAATAAACAATTTTCAATCTCTTTTGTGTACAAATTACTGTATGATGTTCCTTTAGTAAATCTTAATTTCAACAAATACTTATCCAATCTTGCATACCAAGTTCTAGGTGCTTGCTTCAGTCCATATAAAGTCTTTTTCAATTTACATACCATATCTCCTTGAGTTAAAGGAAAACCTTTAGGCTACTCAATGTAAACTTCTTCTTCCAATTCTCCATTCAAAAATGTTGACTTCGCATCCATTTGATACACTTTGAATTTTTTGTAAGCTGCATAAGCCAAAAACATTCTTACTGCTTGAATTCTTGCTACTGGTGCAAAAGTTTCTTCATAGTCAATTCCTTCTTGTTGTGAGTATCCTTTACGTACCAATCTTGCTTTGTTCCTTACAACTTCTTCTTGTTCATTCATCTTGTTTCTGAATACCCATTTTGTTCATATAGCATTCTTATCTTTAGGTCTAGGGACCAATTCCCATGTATTATTCTTTTCAATCTGATCTAGTTTTTTTTTCATAGCTTTAATCCAATGTTCATCTTCATAGGCTTCACTAGTAGTTTTAGGTTCAATTAGAGAAATTAAACATAACTGTTCTTGTACCTTATTCCATGTCAGAACTCCTTTGTCTATGCTTCCAATAATCTTCTCATAAGAATGATTCCTTGATATATTTCTGTTAGGTCTCACTGTCTCAGATCTCACTTCAGGTGTCAGTTCTTCAATGATCTCACTGTGGCTTTCATTCAACAAATCACTGTCAGTTTCATAGAATAATTCAGTAGTCTCAGGGTTAGGTCTAGGCTGAGTTCCTTCATCTAATTTATAATCAATCATTCTTTCCTGAATTTTGAACTTCTCATCAGCTTTAACATTTGCGCTCTCAACAATAGTCTTAGTTCTCTTATTGTAACATCTATAAGCTTTACTCTTCAATGAATATCCAAGAAATATACCTTCATCACTTCTACGATCAAACTTTCAAATGTCGTCATCTCTTTTAATATAACATTTGCTTCCAAAAATTTTAAAATACTTAATTGATGGTGCATGTCCAAACCATAGTTCATAGGGTGTCTTGTCTGTGTCTGCTCTGATTTGTACTCTATTCTTGGTATAGACTGATGTGTTCACTGCTTCTCTCCAGAATATCTTTGCCAAGTCATTCTCAAATAACATAGCTCTTGTTGCTTCAGTCACTAATTTGTTTCTTCTTTCTGCAATACCATTCTGTTCAGGTGTTCTAGGGGCTAAAAACTGTCTCTTAATACCATTCACTTCACAAAAAATGTTAAATTCTTTTGAAGTAAATTCTCCACCTCTATCTGATCTCAAACATTTAATCTTCATTCCATATTCATTCTCAACTTTATTCTTAATGATCTTAAACTTATCAAATGTTTTAGACTTTTCTTGAAGAAATGCAATCCACATCATCCTTGTAAAATAATCAACAAGAATCATAAAGTACCTTTCTTCATATAATCCTCTAGTCCTTGTAGGACCGCTCAAATATGTATGAACAATCTCCAACTTCTCTATTGTTGTAAACTTCTTGCTAGGAAATGAGCTTCTCTTCTATTTAGCCATCACACATTCCTTGCAAATCATGTTAGTAAGTTCCATAATTTTAGGCAAATCTCTTACTACAAGTGTAGTACTCACTTTCACAATGTTATCAAAGTTTATATGACAAAATCTTTTGTGCCATAACCAACTGTCATCAATCTTAGTAATCAAACATGTCATCTCAGTAGGATTCAACTGAAATACATTACCTCTAGTTCTAGATCCAGTACCAATCAAATTTCCATCTTTATCTTCAATTACACAAGTTTTATCAGTAAACCAAATTTGATATCCCTTATCAACTAACTATCCAACACTCAAAAGATTATGTTTCAAACCATCCACAAGGTAAACATCATCAGTATTAGTCTTTCCATCAAGAGTACTAGATCTTATACCTTTAATCAAACAAGGTGCATTGTTTCCAACTCTAACAACTCCTCCATCATAATTGTTAAACTTTATGAATTTCTTCATGTCTCCAGTCATATGATGTGAACAACCACTATCTATAATCCAATCAGTTTTCTTTTCTACTTGGGAAACTAAAGCCTTTTCTTCCTTAATTTTTGTTTCAGGTTTTTCTTCTTTAATTGCTATAAATCCTATATCATCATTATTCTCAATATCACTTTCACTCAAAGATTTCTCCAAACTAGCTTCAAGTTCTTCATCAGTTACATAGTAACATTCTTTAGATCTTCTAGGATTAAAGTTCTTCCTATACTTCTTAACTCTCTTAGGACACTTAGATGCAAAATGACCATATTCTTGACAAGTCCAACATGTAAAATTTTTCTTACCATTTAGTTCTCTTTTTACAAGCAAAGCAATGCCTTCTTCAATCTTTCTATCTTCTTCATTTCTAGATTTGTTGCTGCTAGCATAATCTTCGCTCACACTGATGCTTCTTGACAAAGTAGGGCGAACACTAAGAGCACTAAATGTTGTCTCCATTCTAAGTAAATCTCCAGATAGCCTCAAGTTCATCTCTGCTACTTCCAATCTTCCAAGAAGAGTCTCTCTTGTAAAGTTCGTAGTACAAGGAATAACTTGTTCAATCATCTGGGTTGTCTATTTAAATTCAAGAGTCAATGTCCTCAGAATTTTTCATATCACTTCATTCTCTGTCTTGAGTCCACCACAAGATTTTATACCTACAACAATCTCTGACATTCTACCAATATAGCTTCTAACATATTCATCTTCCATCATTCTTATATCTTCAAATGCACATATCCAATTATGTAATCTGACTTTCTTAGCATGTTCATCACCTTCAAAAGTAGAGTGTAAAGCTAACCAAATTTCATGAGATGTTTTCAAATATTTTACCTAACTGTACTCATTTTTCAGAAGGGTTGAAAAGAATTATTCTCTGGCAAGTATGTTACACATCAATAGATCTCTTTCCTCATTAGTATATGTTTCAATGTTATCCTTATCAATGATAGTCTTTTGATTCTTTGTAATCAACCAATAACCTAGTCCTAAACATAGTAGATGTGTCTTCATATTTTCTTTCCAGCTGTCAAAATTTACTTCATCAAACTTAGGGCTTTCTTTCTTAAAATTTGTCATGGATCTCTTTAAGTTAAACTTTTCCTTCAAGGACCTGCCGCTCTTATACCAATTGTTAGAAAGTAAAGTCCACCAAGATAATTGAGAGGGGGGGGCGGGGGCTGAATCAGTTATCAAATAACTACAACATTTATCAACTTCAATATATTTTAACCATGTAAGCAATATAATCAACAACCATAGAAGGATATTCATGCATAATAACACAATGACACAAGATATGTTAACTAGGGAATCTCTTGATTAAAGAGTAAACCCCGGTGGGAATGATGTCCACAAAAGATGCACTAATATGAAAATTCTTTGTGAGAGGATGGACTATATTAGGAGTCTTATGAAATACATTCAGTACATATGAGTCCCTGTAAGGAGACTTTGAATCTCTGCTAAAAGATTCTAACTCTGTTAAGAGTTATAGAAGACAGAAGGACCCACTGCCCAAACAGTTTCAAGGGAAGATCATTGAACCCACCGTCCAAATGACCTTTGTATTACTCAAGAGAATAATGCCATAAGATTACTAATCTCAACAATTCAATACTCCTTTGACTATGCCAAACTGCACCAACTGCTTCTCCAGATCTCAATACCAGATCTGAGTACTTCGCATATCCTCTTTCACAATTTTTCCATACACACTTCCATTCCAAAAACACACATTACAACAAGGAAAACATTCCTTCCTATATACCACACTCAAGTAATTACAAATGAGTCGGCATACAAATTACAAAATAAAATTTTCCACACGTTACATCAAAATTACACAAAACTGTCAGCTTCTAATCAATATAATTCTTCACTCGTGCGACCTTGGATCTTGCGATGTCATCCACATCATTATCAACATGTCTTCAACTGCTCACTAACTGCACATAACCAAATTTAATCTTGATTAGGAGATATCATCCGATTTCCACAAACCGCTACTCAGGAACACTGCCTGAATACTGCTTCCACTAATTTCCTCATAACTTCCATGAATAAATGAATTAATGTATGCACTCTTAAACATGATCTTATAATACACTATAGAGTAAGTCCTCAACTTTGCATAGCTTCATCTTCAGTATTCCAAGTGCGCTACTTCAAACACTGTTTGCTTCTCTGCTAATCTTCAGAAGATCACTGTGTTGATATCAATGACAATCACAGTCATGAATGCAACAACAACTGCTACAGAATGTTTGCTAATACTCCCCCATAGGATATATTCAACATTCATTCCTAACAAATGTAGGAACAAACAAATATAAGGCTTATTGTAATAACTCGACATACAACAAAATGGAGTCCATCTATATATTAAATAAGATTTTAGGCAATCATCTATTGAAAAATAAAATCATCTTCATTTTGAAAATCTAATGTTTCCATTTCGAAAGATGATTATCAAGAAAAACCTAAAATTCTTGCAAGACATGGAACCGAAAAATGTGTAATAAAAGCTAGACCATCTAAGCCACATATAACAAAGCATATAATGAATATCTTTCCTAAAATATGTAGACTAAAAAGGTTACCATTTTTATGAAGGCTGCACAAAAATAAGGCAATACACTACATCGAAAAGAGAATGTAAGGGAACTATGCAACTAGATAACTTCTCATATACTTACACCAATAACAATCAAAAGAAAGTTCATTCCACTATCACAACACTAAAACAAAAATGTCTAATAAAATTAGAAATTTATAATATCTCCTAGGTGTATAGAGCTTTATTCATGTAACTTCAAAATAGGGTATGGACATCCAGCAAAACATAATGAAGGTGTAAATTTGTCAAATATTATGGTTGAAAATGCTCTGATAGATATGCTTGCAAAATATGGAAGCACAAACAAGTTTCGTGAACTGTTTGACAAAATGAACATATTGTCTTGTGGGGAAATGCATGTGGAAGCACAAACAAGGCACGTGAACTGCTCGACAAAATTGACAAAATCAAGATATCATGGGGAAATGCCTTGGGAGACATGCATGCAAACTGTGGAATCATAGACAACGCACCTGAATTGTTTGACAGAATGTGTCAAAGAGATCTCAAGGAATGAAATAAAATTATTGCAGAAGCATTTTTTTTGCAAGATATATCTGCTTCTTATGTCTTTGATTTTGTTTCTTGAAATTTTTTGTTATATATAGTGGACAGCTTGAGGCATATTGGCTTTAGTTTCTATATATGTTGTCTTTGTGAATGTTCATTCTTTCAGATCAATATTAATGCATATATGTTGGCTTTGGTAATGTTGAAAATGTGACATAACTAATGGACAATTTAAAATGTCTTAATGTATATTATCAAACATTGAATGTCAGGTTCTTTAGGTGAGTTAAGCTATGGATTCTTGTCTGTCCCCACTATGATGATCATCTTTGTTATGTCTGCTGCTGCATAAATCACAGCGTTCATCTTAGATGATTTTACTCACCCTAAAGCTTCACACTCACTGTTGACAGAATGCAGCACTTGATCTAGAAAAATTCCACTTTAATATAAAAAATTCTATACCTTATTATTAAGATGCCAGTTTGTAATGACATTTGTCAATTTGTATTAGCATAGTTGATGACTCATGTACTATTCTTTTGTCGAATGTGATTTAAATTTCTTATGTGATCTTAATTCTTACTTGATGGATACTAATGTATTCAGTGAATTGATCGAAGTCTCTTATTAGATGTTAGCTGTTGTTTTCGACAAGTTGTTTGAAATTGTTTTATGATTATGATGCGATATCTCTTATAATAGGAAACTATATATTATCAATTTAATTTAAAAGTGTATTTATTTCGACTTGCCACTTACTCAGCGACTTTGCATTCATTTTTGGATTTACAATCCTATATGTCATGGTAGTCCTTACACAGTTAGACATATGGTGGTCATGCGAACGTGTTCTTGGTACCTGGAGATCATTTATGAATATAGGCTGAATATTTCCAACACTACATTTTCAGACCAATCCCAAAAATGCTGCAAGCCTGCAACTTATATTCTACTCTAAAAAAAAATGCAGTAATGTTCAGGAGTGTGAAATTCAAATAGTAAGGAGATTGATGAAAGCATGAACAAAAAAATACCTGAATGTAGTTGGATTGAAGGCCATACAAGTACATGCTTTTTGTGTAGTCTGGGATTGCTGCAGGAGATAGCAGAAAAGTGGTCTTGTATTCGGGTACTTTCTGAGATGTAGGGTATGTTATAAAATTCACTTACAAGCCTAGTGATACATTAAATCCTTTTAGTATGGTGCTCAAAAAAGGGAATTGGTGAGTGGATTGTTCTCCTTTAGGGACTCCCTTGGCCATGACAACATTTGCTACTCGATGAGGAGACAACATCATATGTCCCAGGCTGAAAACAAATTGTTGAAGAAAGCTGAGGAGGATATGAGTTCTGAGTTTATGAATCATTTCAAATCCGGAATGGAAGCACTGATAGAAAGGAAATAAAAGGCACCTGTTTTGTTTCAGCAGTTGCAATGAAAGAGAATATAAAGAATAGCCTGCATTGAAATTTGTAGGAGATCCCAAACATTCACGATTCCCAATTGCTTAACTTTAAAATTGAAGGGAGCTCTATAATTGATTCATTACATTTTATTTTTTATTTTTTATTTTTTATTTGTTTCCAATGCTGCTTCTCCATTCGATTGTGCGATCTATCATTCTGTGATCTATCTTTCTGTCATTTATGTTTTTCAATGCTGCTTCTGCATTCTGCGATCTATCATAATAAGGATTCATAAGGATGATAGAGAAAAACATAAAGAGAAAATACCCACACAATTGAATCCAGAAACAGCTTTCAAAATTTATCTCATAAATTGTAAAAATCTACTCTATATTAATAATCCACTACAAAAAAAAACAGAAAGGGGAAAAAAAAATGTATCCCGAGTCACAACGCAGCTTCAATCTTCACAACTCCCCACGTACCACACCAAGGAATAAGTCTCATTGTCACCGCTTGCATTATGTCTCTACGTCCCATTCTGTTCATAGACACCCCAATCGCATCTGGTTAGATAAGCTGCAATGCTCAATATTGTTGATGTCAATTTTGTACCACTGCATAACATATAGCAATTGAATACTTGATATAGAATACCAAACACTCAACTCTCTCTTGAAAAGTAATCACTCATGAAGAACATGAGAATACTCCAAGGTTCCTTACACCTGTGGATACTAACTCAGTTATATTAATGTGATTTGCTAGTTAACCACGTAGGCGGGCTTACGTTGTTCATTCAAAAACAACTTGGTGGTACTTTGCTTGCTTGACTTGTTCTTTTCTCCTTGATCACTTTCACTTTCAACTACTCCTACCACTAACTGCTTACTGCTCTACTACTACTCCTATGAATGAAGAAATTAGCAAATGGACAGGGATCCAACCAAGTGAAAGCTTGCCTGCGGCGCTACCTCCATTGGTGCAATGATTCAAAGGGATACTCTTAGAATTTTTACACTAACACCAATCTTCCAACCCAACTTGAAGTACAAGCAGAAAGATGAAATGCAAGTAGAACTTGGGAGCGATTGGACTAGATTACCACACAAGGCTTCCTACAAGTCGCTAGGATGCTAGTGGCCTAGTATATAGATCCCTATCAAACATTCACTAACATCACCATACAACTAGTCATCTACTTCTACTCTAACAACGTGAAATGAAATCCTACTTTAATTTGAGAGATGAGAAGAACCATGCAAATACACCAAAATGATCATGTATATCCACCATGCAAGCCACAACAATGAATAGAGAACAATTTTGATAGTATTTTGGCAACAATTCTCCAACATAACTCTCTTTACAAATGAGAACAAATGGCCTTATATAGAGGCTCAAAATTACGAGTGGCCAAGATTAAGGGGCAAAATCAAGGGCCAAGATTAAACCTTACAAACCCTAATTAGGGTTACCATCTTTCAACCAATTACATGAGGGCACCAACTTTGTGGGCCAATGAGAAAATTACAATAATCTGTCAACCAATGAGAACATAGGACACTTGGCATGATTTGATTGCATGCATATGAAATTGCCACCTCATCAACCTTATCTTATAAATTTATTTAATCCTTGAGATGAGGTGAAGCCTTGGATGCTTGAAATCGTCCTTAGAAACTTTCTCATCACCACTTGAACTTGCTTGTACTTAATGTCTTGACCCTTGAAAGGGTGAGGTCTCTATGCACTTGATGTAATCTTGTCTTGGCCTCGATGGCTTGCCTGGATGTGAACCTCTTTGCAATTTGAGAGCCTTGCTCTTGGCCACCACCTTGAAATCGAACTTGACCTCTTTCAACCTTTCATCTTGCTTTCCTTCTTCATTATCCATGCCTTCCTTAACCTTCCTGGTCTTCTCTAACCTTCCTACTTGAATTTGGTTTGCATGCACCCCCCTCTGCTTCAATACTCTTGGGTTCTAGGGCACCCGCCTTGGCCATACCTCCCCCTCAAATCTAACCAAACTAGTTTGCACGAATAGCCAAGCCTTGCCTAGCCTTAAATATCTTCAAAACTCTTCCAACCTACAATGAAACCTGCTTCCTCACTAATGTTTTCCTCTTTGGCTAACCCTCGAATGTCTTCAACTGTTCGGACTGCCACAACTTCGCCCCTTGGCATAAGCATCTGCCTCAGCCATAGTGGTGCAGTGCATCTCCCCAAACCTGGATTTGGTTCAACTAGCAAAGCATCAGCAACAGCCTTGCGATCAAATAGAAGAGGTAGGACCCCATGTAGAATTGCTTCTGATTTTGCACTATCCTAAGTTGCAACTCTAAATTCTTGCTAATGATCCTAGCCCAGTCAAACTTTCTTTTTCCATTCTCAATTCTTTCAATAAAATAATATATCCAAGGATCAAATTGTGTACCTTGAGCGGAGCCCATGATCCGGTTGAGAAGCACAATAAGGTCGCCATACTCTGGTTTGAAATCTATCCTAGTGAGCCTTGACAACTTGGTAACTCCCTTCTTGCCTTCGTGCAACCAACTGTCAAATGTACCATGTCCACTGTGCTAATGTTGGTGTCACCCACTCGCTTCAATTTTGAGAAGAAGGTGGTCTTGGCCATCATGTCTTCCTTGTCTTTCTTGGTATATATTCCCCTTGGGTTCTTGCTTGCACTATCATCCGTCATCCTAACCCTTATTTCTGCCTTTTCTTTCTACAGTGAGATGGGACTACACTTATCTCTACCCCTCCGATCCTAGGGATGAAACTACCACTTATTTCTGCCTCTTCAATTCCTATCACACTACACTTATCTCTGCCTCTTCGCCTAGGGATGGGACTACCACTTATTTATGCCTCTTCGAAAACTTATGAGATTGACTACACTTATATCTCTTAACTTCGTTCCTAGGGGTGGGACTACCACTTATATCTCCTTTCTCCAAATCCTATGAATGAAAACTACACTTATATCTCCCAATTTCAAGCCCTAGATGAAATGATAAAGTGATGGATGGATGATGCAAGCAAAAAATGGAAAAAGAACCAAGAAAGAACAAGGGAAGAAATCTATCTTACTAACCAGCCTTCACCAACAAACTTGAAGCTCCTCTTCCACACTAATGAGCCCTCAATTCCACCAAAAAATGCAGCCCCCCAAGATAGCAACCTGCCCTTTCACTTCGCAGCCTCAAGACAATCTGTAGCCTTACTTAATAGCAGACTTGACAAATCTAGAAATTTTCGCAGGTCTCCTCTATGTTGGTAGCCTTGGGAAATAGCAGCCCTATTACTTGATAAATTTAGCAGCCTTTGAAGAATCTGGAAAATCTCATAGTCCTTGAATAATTTTGCAAGTCTCCAGTCAAGACAAAATCGCATCCTTTCCTTCCTAAATTTGCAGGTCTACTCTGATCATTTGTTGCCAAGAGAAAAAGAGAGAGATGAATGAGAAAGAGAGGGGGGAAGCTCTCCATATATACCAATTTTTTCCCTCCAAAAAAGCAAGGCCGACTTTCTAAGAAGGAAAAAAAATTAAATTAAAATTGCATTTAAAACCTTAATTAAATGCAATTAAAATCACACAGCCTTGGGTATTTAATTTTAATTTAAAATTGGGCCAGCCTAGTGCAAAAATTATGGGTTTAAATTAGCCAAATCCAAAATTATCATAGGCCCTAAAATTGAAATTTTGAAAAAAGGTCATGTAGGCCTCTAATATGGCTTTAAACCCTCCTCATTGTGGACCCAATAACTTACCTTGAATTTTACACCTCTTAGGCCTTAAAATATATTGAATTTAACACACAAAGGGGCCCAAATTAAATTTCTAAATTACAAACACTTAGCCCAAAAATATGATTTTAATGAATTTAATCATGACAACCTCATCCAAAATCAAAAATTGCAAGCCAATAATAATTCAAATAATTTCCAATTTTCATTTATTCTTTTTCCCCATTTAAAATTTCAAAAATCCCACTTGACAATTTAACTTTTATTATTTTGCAATCCAAAAATCATTTAGCAATTTAATTTCCATTTGGCAATTAATAAAAAAAAATTTATATTTTGCAATTTATTAAATTTTCATTTAATTCCTTCATTTTCACCACCAAAAATTTATAAAATTTTCCCAAAAATAACCAAATTCACAATTACATTTCGAAAAATGTTTGATTTATACAATTATATCAATTTTCAAAATTCATCTAAGTCCAAAATTTATAATTTTGTCCCGCCAGATAACATTCTAACCATCAAAATAAACTGTCCTCATTGGATTTCGCTTGGCCTAGGGACAAAATCGATTGTTTAGGAAAACCAACATTTTCGTGCAAGATGAAAACAAGCTACCCTCCCAGACACTTCAAAAATATCCAAGGTGTAAAATTTTCATTTCAAAACCTCTGGATCACTCCAAAACTTGCTAAGACATCCAAATACTCCCGGATCTAGGAAAATGCCAAGATCCGCTCGAAAAAAAAGGAGTCCCCAAATTCTTTGGAATGATGGTGTGAAAACTTCACAACAAATACTATCACCAAGAGCGTCCACGACCAGCATTAGTTGTATGTCTGTATACAACAATAAGTGATTATCTTAGTGTATTGGATATCCACAACCTATTTGTTCCCATTTGACCAGTTATAGCTACATAACAATCTTTACTAAAATTCATAGTGTAGATTTAAGAATTCAAATTTAAAACTAGAATTTACAGAATAAAAGAGCAGATTGCAAACAAACAGAGAACATGCTATTTATCATGGTTCACCACAATAGTGGCTACGTCCACACTGAGAGCAAAAGAATTGTATTAACCTCAAATTAGAATGTTTACAAATGACCACAAAGAGTCTTATTTATAAGCTCAAACTAAGCAGCTAAAAAGATAAGGCACAACAGACAAAAGTCCGTTGGCCTTCCAATCCCAACAAACTCCCATCGGAAGTCAACGGATGATTCAGCTGATTAGGCATTCCCCTGCTCTACATGCTGATCTACTTCAACTTAACAAGTCCAAGAGAAGTTATTGCACATTCGAACTTCTCTTTGGTTACAACTTTAGTGAATATATCTGCTAGATTGATCTTAGTATCAATCTTTTCAACCTTCAACCTGCCCTCTTCAACCATGTGCCGAACAAAGTGAGCATGGATGTAAATGTGTTTTGAACGTCGCTGAGAGGTGTGATTATGAGCCATAAATATGGCGTTGCAACTGTCACTGAAAAGAACATAATCATTTTGTTGATACTTCATTTAACCAAGTAATCGCTACAACCAAATCATTTCCCGAGCACCTTCGAAAAGCACCAAATACTCTGCTTCAGCGGAAGAAAGAGCAATAGAATGTTGCAGCCTTGAGGCCCAACTAATAGCAGCTCCAGCAAACATGAATGTGTAACCGGTAGTAGATCTACGCTTATCCAAATCTCTGGCAAAATCTAAATCCGTGAATCCCCGTAACTGTTCATTGTTGCTACCAAAACATAATACCAAATCTGAAGTGCCTCTAAGGTATCTTAATATCCATTTGACAACCTCCCAATGAGTCTTCCCGGGATTGCTCATGAATCTACTCACAACTCCCACCGCATGAGCAATGTCAGGACGTGTTGAAACCATAGCATACATAATGCTACCAATTGCAGATTTGTAAGGAATGTCCTCCATATATTCCTTGTCCTCTTGTGTTTGTGGACACAAATTTGTTGATAACTGAAAATGTGAAGCAAGTGGAGTAGAAACACTATGCGCATCAGCCATACCAAATCTCTGAATTACTTTGTCAATATATTATTTTTGTGACAATGTGATTACTTTTTTCTTCCTATCCCGAGTGATGGTCATACCAAGAATCTTCTTGGCTGCCCCTGAATCCTTCATAGCAAATGTGCTTGCCAATTTAGTTTTCAGCTCACTAACAATTTTAGAGCTAGTTCCCGCTACTAACATGTCATCAACATAGAGAAGAAGAATAACAAATTCACCATTCGGGAGTGTCTTGTAGTAAATGCACGGATCAAATTCACATCTGATAAAATTATGTTCAAGCATAAAGGAGTCAAACTTGACATACCACTATCTTGGGGCTTGCTTGAGCCCATACAAACTATGCTTCAGCCAACAAAAGAGATGTTCCTGCCCCTTTTTCACAAAACCTTCAGGCTGATGCATATACAACTCCTCATTTATGTCCCCATGTAAAAACATTGTCTTAACATCTAATTGTTCCAATTCAAGATCCCAAATGGCTACTAATCCCAATACTATTTAGATGGATGTCATCTTCACAATTGGAGAGAATATTTCAGTGAAATCAATCCCCTATTTCTGAGCATATCCTTTTACTACCAACCAAGTTTTGAACCATTTGTGACCTCCTCCTTCATCTTTCAATTTATAGACCCACTTGTTCTTGAGTGGTTTTCGATTTGGTGGAAGAGCAACCAAATCCTAGGTGTCGTTTGCTTCAAGAAAACTCATTTCATCTGTCATAGCAACAAACCAATTGTTTTTGTCATTGCTTATACATGCCTCTTTAAATTTTACAGGTTCAATTTGCTCAAAAATTAATAGCTCTGGCTCTGCCTCTTCAGCAAATAATAGCTGATAATCAGAGAATTTTGAAGGAACTTTCCTTTGTCATGAGGATCTTCTCAATTCAGGATGATCTGGTTCATGAGAATGAATTCTCTGCAATTGATTATTTTCTCCAAGTGAAGGATTTGTTCTGTTGGTATTTGATTCAGTGAGTAATTCATGAGGATTGCCCTTGGAAATGGGAAAAGAGCATGTCCTCTGTATACCCGAACTGTTTCGACATGCTTGTCCTATTAAAAATCCTTCTTGATGAACATTATCTCTGCCAAGAGATGTGCTCATTATATCCTCTGTGGTCTATCCATGCAGATTACCAAAACTCAATTGATCCATGTGTTTGCCCAGAGATTGGTCTACACTTTCATGTGTATGACTGTTGGAATGAGGAAGCGGACTGGCACGGGTTCGTAGTGAAGGAGCGGCTAGGGAGTAAGGAACATGAACCGAAAGGTGACAGGGATCAATGCCGATGTGAATAAGGCCATCTTTGTCATCAATGTCATCAAAAACTTCAGTCCCTATTCCTTTGTTATTGAAACCGTGAGAGCAAGGGTGGATTATGTGGCGAGAGGAATCATTGAATTCACTAAACTCTGTCGTGTGATGTCTAGATTGCACATTGTCGTGAGTGTTTTTTTTCATATCATGGTGGTGACTGGTCTCATGAAAATTTCCTCTGTTGTGATTGGTATTTCCTCTGTCGTGACTAGTCTCATGAGGATTTCTATTGTTGTGACTGGTATTTCCTCTGTCGTGAGTCATGTCCTTGCAGGTATGAGTTTCTTGAAGGTTAGTTTGGTTATCTCCATGTGGTTTCTGTAGAGTATAGTGTAAATTTCCTTTATAACTGTCGTGGAGAGGGGAAGGGAAGAGCATAGCCTCTCCCCTGTTTTCAATGGAACTTTGACTATCATCAATCAAATCTCTCTATTCTCTATCGAACAAATGTGGGTAATCATCCTCACTTGATGAGGATTGAGAAGGAGGAATTAGAATAGAAGTTGGAGTCGCCTGAAGGGAACTTCTTCCCTGTTGAGTAGAGGCAATACCATTTGAAGGTATTATGAAGGAAATGTAATCCTTTTCAGACTTATCAATGTCTGCAAGAGCTGGAAATTTGTGCTCATTAAAAATGACATCACGACTGCGAATGATTCGCTCTTCAACCGGATCCCAAACTCTGTAACCAAATTGATCTTCGCCATAGCCAACGAATATGCCCTTTTGTGTTTTGAAATCTAGTTTTTTCCTTCATTCTTTTGGAACATGTACATGAGCTTCGCACCCAAAAACTTTGATGTGTGAGTACGAAATCCTTTTTCCCAACCATTCCTCTTCCGGAATGCCAAACTCTAGACGAGATGAAGGAGTCCTATTGATTAAATAGACTGTTGTATTACAGGCTTCTGCCCAAAATTCTTTGCCCAAACCGGCATTGGAAAGCATACACCGTGCTTTCTCAAGAATGGTTCTATTTAACTATTCTGCTGCCCCATTTTCTTGAGGCGAATAAGGAACAACCTTAATTCGTCTTATACCATGATCTGCACAAAAGTTATCAAACTCCAATCAACAAAATTCACCTCCATTATCCATTTTTAAACACTTAATTTTATGACCACTCTGATTTTCCACAAGAGCTTTAAAAATTTTGAATTTAGAGAATACTTCTGATTTTCTAGAAAGCATATAAACCCATACCTTTTGGGTGCTATCATCAAGAAAGGTGACAAAATATTGTGCACCTCCATAAGAGGTTACCTCCGTAGGTCTGAAGACATCCGAATGCACTAAATCCAAAGGTGTAGTCCTTTTGTCATGTCTATCCTTCAAAAAATTGACGCACTTTTGTTTCCCATGAAGACAATGCTCACAAAACTCTAAATTTGCAGATTTGAGACCCTGTAGTTGATCATTATTCAGCATTACTTCAAGGCCTTTCTAGCTCATATGGCCTAGCCTTTGATGTCAAAGCGCAACATCAATGTCCACAAGTGTCAAAGTAGCTCCCACCTTATCAATGGGTTTCAAAATATAGAGACTACCGATTTTGTCTCCTTTAGCAATAGCCAATGAACCTTTGACTATTTTCCATGTATCCATGAGTTCAATTTTAAAGTCTTGGGTGTATAATTGGTTGACGGAAGTCAGATTCCTCTTTAATTGAGGAACATGTCTAACATCTTTGAGAAGTAATTTTGCTCCTCCTTCAAGATGCAAGACAACATCTCCTTTCCCAACAATTTTACATGCTTTATTATCACCCAAATATATCTCTCCGAATTCACCATCTTGATAATTTGTAAATGCATCCATGAGAGAAGAAGCATGAAAGGAAGCTTCCGAATCAATTACCCACGAATCATCTTTTGTATCACTTGTTGACAAAATTAGGATGCTCGGATCCTTTTCACAAACTATGTTTGCTTGGTTGTCCAATACTTGTTCTTGTGCCTTCTTATATTTTCTGCAATCATTTTTAACATGCCCAGCCTTCCCACAAAACCAACAACCGTTTTGTCTCCCTCTTGGCTACAATCTTCTTGTAGATTGGGACCTCTGATTGTTATTAAATCTGCCTCTATATTGGCTTCTTCCTCTATTTTCGGTGCTCACCATTGTGAGAGCATTACCAAATGAAGACTCATCATTCTTTCTCCTCAAATTTTCGGAGAGCAGGGTGGCTGAAACTTCATCAAAAACTAGCTTCTTGGTAGTTGATGTTGAAGTGCTTATAGCTGTCACAAGTCCATCCCAGCTATTAGGAAGAGAACATAGCAAAAGAACAGTGTTATTCTCATCATCTTGTGTCATGCCAACTGAATTTGCTTGGTTGATCAAGGTGTTAAATTCATTGAGGTGATTTGTCATGGCTTCACCTTCCCTCATCTTAAGTTTGTATAACTTCTTCATGATGAAGACTTTGTTCACAGCAGATGCTTGTGCATATGTAGAAGCCAATTTATCCCATACGTCTTTGGCTGTATTTTTGTCTGAAACATTATACAGCACATTATCGCCTAATGCGAGAAAGATTGTCACCATGGCTTTCTCATCAAGCTTTCCCCAATCTTCATCCAACATGGCTGTGGGTTTCTTCGCTTTTCCTTCAAGTGCCAGTGACAGAGATTTCATTTGAATCTTCCATATTCCGTAGTTCTTCCCAGAAAATTTCTATACTCTTACTTCTTCCATAATTCTGAAACCGAAAAACTCAATCAGCGATTAACCTCGCTCTGATACCAATTGTAGATTTAAGAATTCGAATTTAAAACCAAAATTTAAAGAATAAAAGAGCAGATTGCAAACAAATAAAGAACGTGCTATTTATCGTAGTTCACCACAATAGTGGCTACGTCCACACTGAGAGCAGAAGAATTGTATTAACCTCAAATCAGAATGTTTACAAATGACCACAAAAAGTCTTATTTATAAGCTCAAACTGAGCAGCTGAAAAGACAAGGCACAACAGACAAAAGTATGTTGGCCTTCCAATCCCAACACATAAGAGCACTATAATTTCAGAAGACCACAATATGAATCATGCCAACAACAATGTAACAGAATTTGTTCATTCCAGGTGACAAGTGTAGATGCCAACAACAATAAGAGTACGGTCTCCCTAATGGACCAATATTGATAATCGTGTGTGAACACAAATTGGCACCAACAGAATATTTACTTCAATAGAAATCGCTCACAAATACCAATGAAATGAGAACATCAAAATGATCGCCCAAATGGAATCGTTACAATCTACATTTATTAATAATCTACTATTATCAGTCCTGCAAATTTGTCTCCTATTGGTTTACAAGGTAACAAAACTCCCAAAATATGTTAACCACAAAAAATTGCCAAGTGATTTAGTTGTATAATAATAGATTCCGAAAAAACCTCATCATGGTAAGTTGGCCTCCGAATTTGGGAGTAGAACAAATAAACTAATCTAAATGAGAAAACGGTTGACAAGGTAGACAACACTATTATGGTACAGAGGAATACAAGCAATACAAGATTTACCGCAGTTTGTTAATAGCCTCGTTGGTTTGCTGGCTAATTTTCCTTCTGCTGTCAACAAAATTGATACGAAAATGGACCAATTTTATAAGACAAATTTACAAAACCCTAATGCAACAGAAAAATGAGACAAACCAAAACCAATCTTCAGATTTCTGTCTTCTCACTCCTGCGTTGTGTGAATCTTGAGGCTCTATCCACTCGTGCCCTTTGATACCAAAATCGCTGCTACTCTGGACAGCAATCAAATTAGACAAAATAATGCAGAAAGAACTGAAAGTATCGATTTTACACACCTCAAGTGTCGCAGAGCTCAGTGAGTATCTAATGGATGTTCGATTCTTTTTATGTAGTTTGAAGATAGGGACGCAGAATTTAAAATGTAAGAAGGCAGTGACTTCTAACTTTATGTCCCCGTGCAACTGCTTAAATGAATTTTTTTTGGTTAAATTTAAGCAGTAGAGCATTCTCATGCAAAATCTATTTTTTTGGAGCAGCTATTTTTTAGCAAATAAAAATAAGCTGTGAGAAAATTGGGAGCTGAAAATAAGCAGCCACTACTTATGGAAAAAAGAAATTGCTTAAAATTAAGCAGCAAACATTACCATCCACCCCAAACACCAGCTTCACAAATCGTACCACAAAAAATTGAACAGCTGTTGCTACCTAAAATAAACTAAGGAGCGCCATAGAGACTTGCCCTAAGGCAGCACCCAAAAATGGTGCTCTCACATTTATTGACATTTATTGCTACTTTGCAGCAGTAATTAGTAACTTAGATGTCAGCAAGTATGTCGGCATCATTGATAATATTTAATATTGTAGTATATATTTTTTAATACTGAATAATTAATCGGCATAATTGTATTTTGCAAGTACCAAGGTTGTTGGTAATGTTGATGTTTGTAGCATCGGTCAGATAAATAATATTGACTATATGATATATATATATATATATATATATATATATAATTGATATTATTATATACATTGATATATATGTATATATAAAGTTAAGTTATAATTATTCTCATAATAAATAAATAGTTAAATTGATAAAATAATTATTATTATTATTATGTAAATATTAGATAAATTAATATAATACTCAAGATATATGTGTGTGTGTGTGTGTGTGTGTGTGTCTAATCATAATTGTCATTATATTAATTACATAATAATGAATAGACATGTCCCTTGAAGGGACATGTCTCTTCTTGGTTCATTCTTAATATAAATGCAAGAGATTGTTGCATTTGGAAAACACATACAATGATATAGTGCTATTACATTTGCAATGATCCTAAAACCTTAACATGGTATCAGAGCCAAGTTGCAAATGTAAGAGAGTAGTTTGTTAATGGTGAATGTGTGACTATTTCAGAAAATTACAGTCTCAGTACGATGACCATATCTCACAAATGGACCGTTGGATTTTTCTAAATTTGAGATATGTTGGTGATAAACTAATTTAGAAGAAAGAATCTCACCGGAGAGATTGGAAATAAAATGTCAGGTTCAAAAGTTATGACCGAATGTGTACAGGTCTATGCAGATTTCTGAACAAAGAGAGTTCTTTGATTAAAAGCTTCAAACACTTTTTATAGTACAAATAAGAAAAGGATCATTACATTAATCATGAGATGAGTATTCCATGTTGATTAATGTTCATTAATTTTTTTATGTAATTATTAAATCATCCTATAATATTGGGATAGAAAATATTGTATGCTTTTATCTTTAATATTTCTTTGGGATAATATAGTTTAGTGAGCTATTTGTAATCTCTCTCTGACATACCTTCAGGACAAAAGCACAAGATAATTTCATTCAAGGAAGAGATAACTTGATGCTTGAAAATAAATTGATGATTGAGACTAGATGCAAAGAGAGTTTAATATTTCAAAAGAGGTCAAGAAGTTGATAAACTTGAGCTTCAGAGGGAGTAGATGGTTCAGCCAACTTGTGACAATCAAGTGATCATATTGATTGAGAGGGAGTTCACTATTGAAGGTGAAACATTTATGAGGTAAACTTGATATAAAATTGATTATTATACTTGTGAATTATGAATGTTTTTAATGGGCTTGCCCCCTGTGTAAATCATAAAGAAGTGACTACTTCCAAATGATTATCACTTGTATTTGTTAAAATTATTGGAAGGTGACAATCTTGCAATAACTTTTCTTTTGTAATATCTTACTTGTGGATAGAATCGTCGATGGAGGCAATCTACTATGAAGCTCATGAGTTGTGGATAGAATCACAAATGGAGGCAATCCACACAGGAGCTTGTGGATAGAATCGCCAATAGAGGCAATCCACACCATAGCTCATGAGTTGTGGATAGAATCGCCGATGGAGGCAATCCACACAGGAGCTTGTGGATCGAATCGCCGATAGAGGAAATCCACACCATAGCTCATGAGTTGTGGATAGAATTGCCGATGGAGGCAATCCACACAGGAGCTTGTGGATCGAATCACCAATGGAGGCAATCCACCTGGGAACTGTGGATAGAATCGCCGATAGAGGCAATCCACTTGGGAACTAACCATCGCAATTTATGAACTTATTGTGAGTTACATTTTATCTTCCCTAGCTAAGAGGGAGTGTTGATGTTTGTAGCATCGGTCAGATAAATAATATTGACTATATGATTTATGAGAAATGATATATATATATATATATATATATATATATATATATATATATATATATATATATATATATATATATATATATATATATATATATATATATATATATATATATATATATATATATATATATATAAAATAATTGATATTATTATATACATTGATATATATGTATATATAAAGTTAGGTTATAATTATTCTCATAATAAATAAATAGTTAAATTGATAAAATAATTATTATTATTATTATGTAAATATTAGATAAATTAATATAATACTCAATATATATATATATATATATATATATATATATATATATATATATATATATATATATATATATATATATATATATATATATATATATATATATATATAATCATAATCATAATCATAATCATAATTGTCATTATATTAATTACATAATAATGAATAGACATGTCCCTTGAAGGGACATGTCTCTTCTTGGTTCATTCTTAATATAAATGCAAGAGATTGTTGCATTTGGAAAACACATACAATGAGATAGTGCTATTACATTTGCAATGATCCTAAAACCTTAATAGGTAAGTACTCTATAAATCAGTAGAAGGTGGTTAAAAGCTAGGTTTTACATGCAACCGTCTCACCCAAGGATATGCCTCAGCTGTCAGGCAAACCCCACTGCATTGGATCCAAATATTCCAGCCAGCTTTGGGCAGCCCACAAATTTTGTCTGTGTGAGACATGACGGAATTCCACTGGAATTCCAACTCAAAACAGCCAATTGGCTAATAAGTTTTGACAGTCAAAAGGGCACAATGAAGAGGTTTGTCTCATAATGAGACAAGATATAAGATAAATATATATATATATATATATATATATATATATATATATATATATATATATATAGATATATGAGAAATGAATAAGTGGATTAAAGAAGGTATAAAAATCAAATAGCGTGAATAAAAGAAGATCTTTGAGTGAATAAATGGGTTAAATATTATTCAGATTTTGATGAGTACAAATCTTTATGAAGTATGTATCGTAATTATGAAAAGAGGGTAAAGATAGTGATTGGGTCAAGATAGATTTGTTAGTGTATGACATGATGGTTGTAGCTATTTCAAAGAGGTACATCTTTTCATGAAGGTATGAAGATATAAGACTATCAAGGAAAGTTGTATGTGATAGTGTGGTGTACACTTCAAAGGCAATCAAGCAAATGCACCAAGAGTAAAATATGAGAAGCTTATAGCATATACATATGAAGAGTTTGTTCACTTCATGTCGGAGATAAAGAAGACTTTGGAGCAACATCATGAAAGCATATTAAGTAAGATTTGAGAAAAATAGTATGCAAATTTATAGGAGTTTTATGAGGAGATTGTAATCAGATTTGTGGTAGATTCATTGTCACTATGATAGCAGTTTGAAGAAGAGAGTTTGTGGAGAAGAAGTTTACCCATCATCCGTTGTAGGAACAACACTGATAAGGTAGAAATTGATATTGAAGTTGGTGCCTGAAATTGGTGAAGTCAGTGCTTCATATTAATGAGAGGTTGGTGCCTCTAATAAGTTGGTGCTCACAAATTAATCTAAGATACTGATGCGTATCAGGATCTGTTGGATGCGGATGCAGGTGCGTTCGGATGCGGATGCAGGTGCAGATTTGGATGCCCTGCGGATGCCATTCAGAAGCACATCCTAGGCGCCCGAATGCATTGTGAGCGGATGCGGATTCAGATGCCCTGCGGATGCCATTCAAAAGCGCATCCTGGGCACTCGGATGTGTTGTGAGTGCATCACAACGCATTCGAGTGCCCAGGATGTGCTTACGGATGGCATCCGCAGGGCATCCGGATGCATCCGAGTGCATCAAAGTCAAAACGCGGGCCCAGACTCCTGTTTTTGGCAAAAAGCAACTTTAAAATAGTATAATATATGCATTTTAATGAATATTTTATTCATTGTTTGATTTAAAAACCCTAAAATGGCCCTAGAAGAGGCCATTCAAACATTTATCTTCTCATTTCTTATGCAGCTTGCCTCTTTTTTAATTTTCTCTCCATTTTCGATTGTGAAGCTAAGGTGATTGTTTTTGAAGACGATCGTTCGTGGGCTGAGAGATAGCTTCCATGGAGGAGTTTTCAACATCAAAGGTAAGCATTTGATCCCATTGTTGAGTTTTTTAATGGATTTTTTTTAGGTGTTGATAGATTTTTTCAAGTTTCGAAAGAAATATTTCAAGTTTTTTTTTTCATTTTTTTATTTTTTAAGAAATAATGAAACAAGTTTATCTATTTGTTTTAAACTATTTTTGTATCATTGTTTTGCACTTGTAAGCTTGATGTTCATAGTTTTTTTCTAAATTGTATTTATTTATTTTCTTATTATAGCAAGGAAATTGATTGTATTGTGCAAGAATGGCCACCACCGGTAGTCAAAGTTCAGTGGGAGGGCAAAGTAACGATAATTTTAATATTGATGTAGGATCTCCTTTATGGAGACATACCACTAGAGTATCACAGGTTTCAGGAGGTGGCTCGTATCTGTGGAAGTGCAATTATTGTCAAAGTAACAAAAGAAAACCATTCAATAGCTCATATTCCTGAGTAAAACTTCATTTTATGGGCCCTTTAGGAAAATGTATTGCAATATGCAAAGGCACAAATGGGAAGGGGTTGTCTAGTGCACAGATAACTTCATTTGTAAAAGAACAAGAAGAGGCTGATAGTTTGGTTAAAAGATCAAAAAAATATTTCTATCAACCTCCATCTGGAAAGAACAAAATGCAAGTACCCAATGAACTAGTTGTCTCCTCCAAACATCCATTCTTGGAAGTACCTGTACCAAGAGAGGAAGAGGAAGAAGTAAAAATTACAACCCGCAAAAGAGGTCCATTGGATAGTGCATTTAAAATGGAGGCAAAAGAGCTTGCTGATGAAGCCATTGTACATTGTCTCTATGCTAATGGTCTTCCTTTCAACTTGGTAAGATCACCATATTGGAAGGAAATAGTGGAAGCCATCAATAAAGCCCCAGCTAATTACGTAAGTCCCGGGTATGAAAAGGTGCGTACCACTTTGTTGCAAAAAAAGAGGATTGCTATAAAGAGGGCTCTTCAACCAATTAAACATTCTTGGAAAACTTCAGGTATAACTATTGTGTCTGATGGATGGAAAGATACAAGAAATCGACCATTAATCAATGTGATTGCAATATCCCCCAAAGGGTCAATGTTTTTGAGGGTTGTTGATTGTGAAGGGCAGGTGAAGAATTCACAGTTCATTAGTAGAATTCTCATTGAGGCCATAGAGATGGTGGGGAGTGAGAATGTGGTATAGGTGGTTACAGACAATGCCAAAAATTGTAGGGGTGTAGGTGCTTTGATTGAGGGTCGGTATGACCATATTTTTTGGACACCATGCACAGTACACTCCCTAAACTTGATCATGCAACAAATTGGCACTCAAATTGATTGGGTGAAGCAAATTTACCAAGAAGGGGAGGAGATACAAATGTTTGTGACGAACCACTACATGTCACAATCCATATTTAGAAAATTCTCCAAATTGGAGCTGCTGAAGGTAAACTCAAATTGTAATTACTAAATTAGTAAATTTCATTTATTTATGTTCATGTTCAATTATCAAATTGTATATAACTTTGCTTAATATTTATTGACATATTGTTAACTTGCTTTATGCTTAGGTTGTTGAGACTCATTTTGCATCTCATACTATTGTTATGAGACGACTTGTAAAGGTGCAAACAACATTACGCCAAATGGTTATTTCTAACCAGTGGGGTATATGGAAGGCTTCAAATTCAAAAAGAGCCCAAAAGGTCAAGGCTTTGGTCTTGGATGACAGTTGGTGGGCTTGGGTACAATTTGTGTTGGATTTCACAGACCCTATCATGACCATGCTCCACTTTGCCGATATAGATACACCTTGCTTGGGGGATGTGTATGATGGCATGGACACCATGGTTGAGAAGGTAAAAGTTTCCATACAAAAACATGAGAATGACCCCACAGAATGTGAAGCCTTATGCAATAAGGTGGAGGCAATCATTCATCATCGTTGGGAGAAGATGACTACCCCATTGCACCTCCTCGCATATGCATTATCTCCAAGGTACTATAGTCAGCAAGTACTTGGTATGCCAAGAACAGTTGCACCATATGCGGATGAAGAAGTTGATAATGGGTGCTACAAAGCTTTTGCAAGGCTCTTTCCAGATGATCAAATGCATGACATAGTGAGGGAAGAATTTGGCTTATTTGCTTCGGGTTCAAAAATGTCTCCATATGCAATCAAGGACCAATATAAAATGGGAGCTATCACTTGGTGGTACATGTATGGTCAACCATACAAGTATCTACAACCTCTTGCAATTAAGATCCTGTCACAAGTAAGTTTTTTTGTTGTTTTTTGTTTACCACATGTATTCTACAATTTAGTCTTTAACATTCTTTAAATTGTTTTTCATTTGTATGTTTAATTGTGTGAACACTATCCAGGTTGCAAGTTCTTCTGCTGCTGAAAGGAATTGGAGTACATACTCCTACATCCATTCAGTGAAGCGCAACCGGTTGGGCTCAAAGAAAGCTGAGAACTTGGTTTACATTCATACCAACTTGTGTCTTTTGTCACGCAACCAGAATGAATACAAGGAAGGGTCAACCAAGCTTTGGGATGTAGTCCCTGAGTGTGCAAACTTGGATGCAACGCTTCATGATCTTACTGCAGTCACAGATGATGGTGATGATACCATCACACATGGTGCATCTAGCACAAGTGGAACCATTTTTGGTTCAAATGATCTTGAACTTGTAGCAATTGGACTTGGAGATAATGAGAATGTGGATTTTCTTGAGAATCCTTATGATTCTCAATCTGATTAGTGAATCTGAGTCTTGACTCTTGAATCCTTGATTGATAAACAATGAAACATTGAATGATGAACTAAGTTTTGAGTTTGTAATTAGTTATTGAACTTCTTTCTATTTGAATATTTTTGTCTATGAAGTTTTAAGTTGAAGTTGAGCTATCGAATATGAAATATCTTGAATCTTGTCACTTGATCAATGGTAAAGTATCATTATTCTGATAATCTGATTCATACTATCAAATGATTTATTTAATATTTTTGTATATTTCAAATTTCTTGCACTTCATATATATAATATTATTATTATTATTATATATCCAAATGCATCCACATCCAAAAAAAAAAAAAATTCACGCATCCACACCCAAATTGGTAACTTAGAAATTAATCAAGGTGTTGATGCCTCTAGTGAGTTGGTGCTCACGAATTAAACTGTGATAGCAGTTTGAAGAAGAGAGTTTGTGGAGAAGAAGTTTATCCATCATCCATTGTAGGAACACCACTGATAAGGTGGAAATTGATATTGAAGTTGGAGCCTCAAATTGGGGAAGTTGGTGCTTCATATTAATGAGAGGTCGGTGCCTCTAGTGAGTTGGTGCCTATAATGAGTTGGTGCTCATGAATTAATCAAGGGGTTGGTGCCTCTAGTGAGTTGGTGCTCACAAATTAAAAGAAGAATTATATAAAAGCAATAACTTGTCGTGATTTTTTCCCATTAAGGTTTCCACATATATCCTATGTTCTATTTGTGTTACATGATAGTTAGATCTCATGTGAATGTAAATATGCAATGAATATGCTCTAAAATTAGACTATATCAATATGCTTATGATATAAGTTGGAAAAGTAGAAGTGTATTGATATATTGATTCATGCTTCAAATTAATGAGAGGTCAGTGCCTCTAGTGAGTTGGTACTTACAAATTAAACAAGGGGTTGTTGCCTCTAGTAGGTAGGTGCCTGCAGTCATTATAAAAGCATTAATTGTTGTAGTTTTTTCCTATGGCAGTTTCCACATATATCCCATGTTCTATTTATATAACAAGATAGTTAGATCTCATGTGAATGCCAATATGCAACGAATATGCTTTGAGATTAAGTTATATGCTTATGATATTAAATTGGAAAAGTAAAAAATTTGTTGATATACTGATTCGCCCCTCCTCTCCCCGTCCTCCTCCTCCTCCCTCTCCCCCTCCCACCTCTCTGCACTTCACAAGTGAATGATCAAGTTAGTTTAATGATTTTAGGGAACATAGTAATAAAACATGAATAGGCGGCACAACTATTCTAGAGAGAAACTCTTGGACGTGGAATTTTCATAGCCCTTGGTCACTATTCTAGGACATTATACTACTCAAGGAGAGAAGCAATAGGAACATGAGAAACCTCTTCCTGCAAATCTCTTATTATGTCAAAGCACATTAAATCACACGTGTTGTAAAAATGTTTCGCATTTTTCTTATTCTTGAATGTTTAAATGCTTCATTACAGTTGTTCAAAGTCTGTTTGTTTGTTTAATTTGCAGTGCAAAAATGTTTTTGTTTGATTTCTTGATTTTGTATCATTTTGGATATTTTATGTTTTAGACAAATTAATCTAGTTGTTTCTAATTAATTAAACTAAACCAGCTCTGACCTTGCTAAATACAATTACTTATAAAGGGACCTTGTTTCCACTTAGTTCCAAAAATCTCCCTACATATTACCTCAAATAAATCTCAAAGAGCGCTTGCAAGGATATTGTGGAGAAAAAGCTCTTAAGATCTACATTGAGTATGGCTTCTGGAGAAGTTTGTTACTTCTTATAATAGGAGAAACAAAAACTTAAAAAATACAAACAAAGATGAGTTACAAACTAAACACAAATAAAATACTCCTGTTTTAATTTCCATACCAGTGGCTAGATTGATAAATAAATCTACACTATCACAAAATCTGTAACAGTCAATTTTTTCCTAATCTATAAAACAATTAAACTAAATCTAAATAAACAATTTTTTTTATGCCTGAACTAGATAGCTTCAGTCTGCCACTCAATACTGCAGACCACTTATTGACTAATACTTATCTGGTCTTGATTCGCTCCCCCTATTATCACTTGACTGTAGCTAATACTCTCCAAGGCAAGGATAGCCTTAACCAAAGAGGATTGAGGTGTTAAGATAGAATATATTAGTTTGACAATGACTGCTTTGAATGCTTGATAAGAAAGGCCTTGGGATAGGTTCTCGCAGAATCTGGTTACAACTAGATGGCTTTTCAAAAACAAGTCCCTCCTATCAGCTAAAATTCTAGATATCTTGTAAGCATATGGTAATTGGGAATGATTAACACCAAAAACATATTTAGATTGTACAAAGCTTGAGGAAGATCACAAGGAACGTGGTTTTTTAAAACAACTTACTCTTGAAGGAAGGGAGGAGGTTCACTGCTTCATGCTTCACATGAAGTCGCCACTTTTGAAAATAATTAAATCATTGTTGGTTATAAGTTGGAAAACTAAGCTCTTAAGTAAAACAAAAGCACAAATAGTTAACAAACAACAAATAGTAAGCAAAGAAACAAAATGGAAAGTTCTAAATGGTTGAAATGTGAAGCCTTACCCAGGAGACATGTTATATATAACAAAATCACTCATTTTTGTAATCATAGGGATCACTGAACTTGCCGTGTCAGCCCATTCCATTTTGGGCACTTGAGTTGGATTATATACCTTAGGTGAATTGAAAAGCAACCCTGATGTAAAACATTTTATATATGTTGTTTAACAATATAAGGTAAATGGTAATCACACTCCCACATGGGGTCGTATATCTTGTTGAACAATATTTGAGGTAAATGAAAATCTTCCATGCCGCCAATGGCATCATCCATTTGTTTTAGCATTACTTCATTTTTCACACATGAAGTTCTTTCTAGCACTTTTGAACTTCTTTTGTGGAACTAATTGTAAAGGCATGTGTCCTCTATAGAAGCAAGGTGGGGTTGTGTACCTTGTTGAATAATATATAGTAATCAGAGAAACAACCCTCATGTGAGATAGTGTACTTTTTAAAATAAGTGTCGGAACAAAAAGTAAAAGCCAAGCCTTAGTGAGGTTTTAAACCACCTTGAACGAATATATGAGATAAATGCAAAAACAGCACCCTCTTAAATTCCACAAGGTCTCATCACCACCTATTGTAACCTTTGCATTTGAGTCACACTGACCACCTTTAGGTCATTCATGGAAATTATACAATTTTAATTTCAATGTTTTGAAACCAAAGAGAGCTTCAATCATATCTTGTGGAATGAGTGGACCATCCTTGTTCGACTTTAGTTGAATGAGGTTTCGCCAGCATGGAGCAGAAGATAAAAATTCTTCTAGAGTTGTTTGGGAGTTGCTTAGCCATTTGGTAGTAAAGCATTTATTCTAGCAGTTATTAACCATTGCTGTTCTATATCATGCTCACAAACTGTTAAATTTCTTCCAGTCGGCAACCCTCTTTGAAATGCCATCAGGAATATAACTTAACAGAATCCATGGGCACCTGAAGTTTGGGAGTGATTCAAGTTTGACAGCAGTTCAAATAATTTTCCATGAGGATTTGATCCTAATTCCATATGGCTGCTTCTGGCTAGTTTACCTCTTCATTTTGTCTCATATGTCAGATATGGGAGAAGAATCACTATTCTTCTCAAATATTGAACAGTCATAAAAAATGCACTGATAAAAAGGGATGGATGACTGCAGGGTGACCAACAAACAGCCTCTGTATCAGCATCCAAGGATAAAACAATCAACAGTACTTGAAATCTCTGGAGTTTGCAAAAGGCAATGATTAATCCTAATTTATTTGTATTAAGGATTTCGAATTTGACTGGCCCAGAGTTGGCATAACACACTAATTAAGTTTGAGCAGATTAAGCTTGGATCATTTGCACGAAGGATTTTTTCTCAATAATATGGCATGTTATTAGGCAACAATGACACATGCTCAATGTAAGCTGTGTAACCATTATTGAGGACAGGAGAATGATTGTCAGTTGGATAGGGTTTTAAACAAAACAAATTGTTTGAGGGGTCCAAGCTACGTTATACTGTGAATTAACTTGTCAAAGATGCACTGTTGTCCAATGTCAGGAGAAAAGATTCAAGTTGATCATAAACGATTCTGACTTTAACTGTGGATTGTCTTGTGTTGGGATATAGCTTTTACTAATCCTGATGATGCAACAAAGAGTGTGATGCGAAAATTTCACACAGCTAAATCCAGAAACAATTATGGTCACTAATATCCTATTGTGAATGCTTTCACAACATGCAACAAGATTTAGCTATGATAGCAGCTGAAACATCTGATATGTAATATTGCAAGATATAAATCAGTAAGTTCCTCTATGATGGAGGTTAAATAACTTGCATCAAACCAAGATTTTGGGATCTCTATGCAAGGTTTCTTTGTTGGATAACATTGCACTCTGGATAGATGACCTCTGTACCTGTTGGCCTTCCCTGACTGAAACCTGTAAAATTCAAAGAAGAATGTTGTAAACTTTGGTATGCCAGATGCCTCGAAAATTTGTTTATCTATTCTTTCCTTGTCAATGATCATATAGCTACTTAGCTTTCAATAGAGTGCATGTAAGAATAATATACATCATGTGAAAGGGAAACCACAAATCATCTGGTGACATTTTCAGGATACTGGTTAAGCAGAAGAGCTTTCAAGATGCTCTTCAAAGTGGTATGTTCAGTAACAAGAAGACCACTTTCGAAAAACCATCATTTTAATGAACTATTCCTTTGATTGAAAAAAATGAAGGTTGCACAAAGATATTTTAGCTTCAACCCTGCAGCATTGGCTTGGATTGGATTTCTCTGCAAATCCAATGCTTCAACAATAGATTATAATTAATCTGTGTCAATGAAATTCCTGCTTCCAAACAGCAATATAAGTGTCCTGCTTTGGTTTCTGATTCACATGAGAAATTGAACTGCATTTTTCTCCAAGTGTCACTTGTACTGGATAGCAGGTTCACCCTATTTCAACTGTGTTTTCAAGAAGGCTGTCCACATCTGGAACTAATGTTACTCGCTTGTTTATATCACCTAAAAAACAGCACTGTTTGGTAACTGAATTGATCGCAGCAACATCCTGAGCAAAAACGCACTCAGATCCAGGCACAGCCTGAAGCAATTTTGTGATAAAAAAGTCACAACACGGAATCAGATATGAGCATGAAGAAGAATATTATGTTTATTGCAAATATGACGTGCACAAAACAAATTCAAACCCCTGAATACAGAAAAAGAAGCATGGAAACAGTTACAACTTACATCTAAGAGTATGTCACCAAGCTTCATCTTTACTGCACCACTCTCATATACAAGCAGTTTCCCCATGAATCCCGCTGGCAGCCTTTCAAGGATAAAACTTTCTTCATTACTAGTACTTGAAGCACCAGAGCTGCTAGCTGACTTATCATCTGACCGGCTAACATCTTTACCATTTGCACCAGTACTAGTTTCAGTAGCATTTTCGGCCTTGACAACTGGTAACCTGCCTAATGGCAGTGAACCTGGAAGCTGGAAAAAGAAAATTTTGTCATCGGTGCTCTCATTCTGCAAGCAAACAATGAAAAAATAATGTTAAAACTTGAATGGTTTCAGAAGTACAAGAAGAATAATTTGCAGATAGAAATCTGCAGTTTAAGTTTGCGTATTCGCAGAAATAATTAATCCCAGGTAACAAACCCATAAGTCAAGCTCTTCTGCCGGGACTATGGTATCCTCATCAAATGTGTTAGTTGATCCTTCTCCAAATTCGTCTTCATCTAGCATCTCTGTAAATAATATACATAAATTAACCATTAATACAACTACAACTATAACATCTCCATCAATGAATTGTTGTTTTTGATGCGCTTAAGGAGCACTGTAAAGAACATTGAAAAAGGACACTACCAGATTTTCCAGAGTATGGCTTTCTCAAAGGAAGAGAAATAGGATAGTATGTAGAATAATCCTGCAGGACATCAAGTTGACAAACTAGCCATCAGAATATTGAAAGATCACTCTGCAAAGGTTCCAGCATAAATTTTGAGGGATTCAAAGAATAACTATAGTAAGTTCACACATAATAGAAGCTTACCATGGGTTCATCATATTGCTTTGATCGTTTTCCAGTTTTGTCATCTATAAGCATTCCTTCATAGGCATCATCTGACCAGAAAAGTTATGCAAACAAATCCATAGAATGAACAAATAAAAAGATCAGATCTTTAGAAATTAAAAAAAAAACTTCCGTTTACACTTTGAGGCAGCATAACATGATAGAAAAACAATTTCTAACTTATATTATTTTTCAGAGGCACAATAATTTTGAAATACTGTCATCCATTTATACCATCGATTGATGGCTTTTTGTCCACTCCCCGAAAGCTTCCTGCAGCACCTCCACCACCACCACCTCCACCTCCACCTCCTCCCCTGGAAAAGCCTGGTACTGGTCTTCCAAAGGAACCACTTGATCCATACCCAAATGCAACTCGTACAGGTGCAACTGGTACACATTAATAACTTCAATCATTACTCAAATTTAAAATACAGCATAGCAGTTTGACATAATCTAAGATTGTCCCAATAAGTTATTGTGTAAGTATAAACTATAAGTATCAAATATAGAAAAATACTAAAATAGTATAAGTCCCAAGCACAACCAACCTAGCAAAACCAAATATTTGGAAAAATTAACATATTAGATAACAATTGCAACAATTTGCTTTTAAATAATAGTAAAATGGTCGTGCTTAGTCTTCAGTCAAACATGGCACTAACAGAGTAGATATCAAAAAATAGTTTATTACAACACAACCTAAGTTAGAATCTTGGACATAATCTTGCAAAAACTTTTAGAGAGGATCCTAGCATCAGAACTACTGTTACTAATGAACCAAATTGATTATTGACAAAACAATTAAAGGAAAGTTCAGCTAAACAAACGACATATTGTTGTAACAATGGTTTTGGAAGCCTGGATCATTCAGAAAAGGGCAGGTATAAGAAAGGATAAGCCTTTGGACTTAACAAAAGGCTGTTCTGCAAAGCTCTGGGCATCAAAAGGCATTAATATTAAAAAGTTTAATAATTTCAAGACATTCTGAATGGTAAGGACCTAATTAATTGGGAACAAATCAGAGTCAGAATTGACCTTCCTAAGACTCAAAGAACAACTTTTTCTGTGACATGTAAAGCTCTAAACTAGTCCCCAACATTGCAGTGACTGACAAAGATGATGTTCTTAGTTGTGTTTCCTGGAAAGATGGTTCTTTTTTTCATCAGATCACTGTTAAAAATATTTATTTGCTTCTTTCTGATACAAGGGCTGTAACTGATTGGAATTAATAAATGTTGGCACTTAAATTGGTCTGAAAAAGTTTGGGCTGCTAGACTTGGGCATATCTGGTCCATGTCTGGGGAAGCCAAAAAGGCTTGTTTTAGATGGTTACTTTTGCTTAAAAGGCTTGCTGTTGGCCAGGAGCTTACAATGCTTGGATTGCCTGCTAGGAATTGTGACTTTTGTAATGTGTTTGAGTCTTTTGAGCACCTGTTTTTGAATGCCATCTTGCTAGAACCTCGTAGTCCTTGTTTTTGGGCAACTGTTTTGGTTGGAATTGTAAAGAAGACTTTGATTGTAACGAAAATCTTGCTAGTTATGATAAAGCCTTTTCTGCTGACTAATGAAGTTTTATGGACCATCCGGAAGAAGAGGAACAACGAAGTACTCCAAGGCAAAAAGAGATACCTTACTAAGTTCAATAGAAAACTTGCTTCTCTTACTATTGCTTTGCAGGTTTTTGCTGTTATGGAGACCCCCAAGGACGGGTTTATAATTCTTCTCAAGGAGGGTAGCACAGTTTTGTACAAAACAGAGATAAAGAGCACCCACTTTTTTTCTGCAGTGCAAAGATAAATTGAATAAACAGGAGCTGGTTGTGTTAGTACATGGAAAGAAAGAATATCACCAAACCACCAGAGACTGATGAGCCGAGGACAGAAAACTTACTACCAACCCATTGTCAAAGATGTTGATCCTGAGGACGAGATTGAGCCCCCTAATGGCACATATGAATGCAACTATGCTGAAACCAATTCAAATATGGAATGATAATGCTATGTAATTAATTTTGGTACCATGGCATCAGATTCGTTGGCTAGTAGTTTATGCAATCTGTATCTTTTTATATGGTGACTATCAGTTTGGACTAATGGAGGATGGCTCCTCATGATGTATCCTGTTTTGTACTCTATATTAAATATAAAAAAAATATCACAAAGTTCCTAGACATAAGATAGAGAGATGTTTGACTTTGTGCCTTAAGCACCTAGTGCAAGGTCCCATTCATGCAAACACCATCCAAGTCTCTAGTGTAAATGACAAAAGTAGTAAATCCATAGCAAAACCCAACCAAAACCCTCAAATATATGCCAATTCATTCTCATAACACTCTTTTAACTTTGTTGACCTTGCTTCGCTTTTGCCCACACATGATATTCACATTGATATGCCTTCTTTCAAAGATATGGTTGGAATGGTGAATTCCTACCCTCAATGTCTGAAGAGTGATCTATCCGCAAACCCATCATGTCCTTTTCTTTTGTCGACATGTCCAAGAACATATAAGAAAACCTCTATACATACCACTTAAAATCAATGGAAAACTTGTTCACAAAAATCCCATTAATCCCATTAGTATGGATAGTATTATTATAGAGGAATTTCTATATGTTCATGAACTGCATAAAGACAAGTTTAAGCAATCAAAAGCCTGTTTATGAATGCGCAAAGGCCTCTCCACGAATACCTTGGGCTCGATCACCCTTTCTATCCAAGTTGGACCAGACTGTAGACATCCCCTTCACCGTCATCCCTACCTCAGATCACTTTCATGTGAAGTTGGGCCACTCACGGTTCACATCTATGCAAGCAATCCCCTCCATTGTGCATATTGTAATACCCCCAAAATGGGCTATAAGTTCATTAATTTCCTACATCATCAAATCGAACGAAATCGACATCAAAGTCCTAACCTAAGGCACATCTAAACATCATCGAATCCTAATTGATTATCATAAATTCTGCATCGGGGAATATTCCTAGTAATATTCCTAATCATCATAATTATCTTTAATTTAATGATTATTTGGCGATAAATCTCATTTATCCTAAGTTTGATTAATTGAATATTCTCAATATTTAATTAATTAGATTTAATTCTACCACTTAATTATTTAATTGAATTTAATTATATTTATTCCTAAGTATTATTATTTAAATTTGACAATAAATCAAAATTCCTATAATTAATTGATTAAATTCTTATTTAATTAATTAAAGCAAGTTGTCATATTTAATAATATTATTTTTGGAATAAAAGTTTGAAAAAATAATTGATTAACCCATAAATCAATTGTTTTATTTTTAAAAATCAATTAAGTTGGAAATAAATCACTTTATTATTAAATTAATTCATAAATAAAACATGCACAATCATAAAAGCAGACAACTATCAATTATCAATTGAAGCTAAACTCTATTTTGAGTTAAAGCCTTGCTTTTGCATGATTTTATAAATTAAATATCCTTTATTTAAAAATAACTCAAAAATCAACCTGAGTTATTTGAGTGATTTATGGCTTTTTTTCATGCATCTCCAAAACTCTGGATTTCTATAAATTAAGGCTTTAGCTCTTCACAAATCATCCACAGCATCTCATAATTTTGCAGGCTTACTTTGCCAAAGTCGTTTACGAATTGCACAACTATTTTGAATAATTGGAATTTGGAGAATCAAAGCTTATTGCGAATCAAGGCTATTGTGAGATCACTTTTGTTTTCATATTATTGTTAGATCATTTAGCATATCATAGCATATCAGTTTTTACATATCATAGATTTCATATCATTTTTCATATTATTGCATCTAAAATCCAAAAAAATAGCTTAATTTGCATTCAATTTCATATCAGTTTCGCATCCAAATCCTTCGTTTAGGTGTCGTCTAGGTCACTAATCTCAATAACAATCTGACAACATCAATCTCGCACCTATTAGAAGGCAGTAGATCGCTTGGTTAGTTAGCTTTCAATTTTGCACGATTTTGATTTTTGCTAACCTCTAATGTTTTACTGAAGTGTTGTGTCTACAGATCAGGTACAATTTTCACACACACACATATGATCCACCAGACTGGATATAAATCACTTTCATTGCATGAACTATTTTCCTTGGATTACTTCTAGCCTACACCCACAGAGCCTCTTCGGCACCGAGTGGACATTTTTTCAAATCTTATTAGAAGTTCAAAGTGAACCAGATAGCCTTCTTGTTGAGAGGTCCTCCTCGTACTCCATAACTACTCCACCCATGGTATCTCATCTTACATCAATGGCTCTTGTTCCTCCACCTGCCCCTCCAACAACTCAAGGAAAGCTATCCATACAAAGATGGCCTCTTATTCCCCCTAAGGTTTTGAAGTTCTCTATAGTGACTTATGCTCCTCCCAAACCTTTTTGATCGTTTTTTTAATTCCACCTACTACCTCTTCAACAGCCTGAGGAAAACAATTCATGATAGGTGAACCTCCCTTTATACCTGTGGTTACCCATCATCCTATCTCTCCAACAAAGGAATAAAAACAACCCATGTTGGAAGACCTTCCTCTTATATTTAGCTCACACTGCAGCACCACTATACTGCAACTCGAGAGTGGATTTCCTTATCAAATCCTGATCATGAGCATCCTCCTATGTGACTACCTCTTGATTTGTTACCGCTTCTCCCCACTAAGAGTCTCCACATTCAAACCCCTTTTGTCTTTCCTCTAGATCCACAAGAGAGGAACCCCAAAAGGGTTCATGTAGTCCTAGCTCCATCAACGGACCCCTTATTTATATCATTCCCAATATGTCTCCTTTTATGAGCCTCTGGATTGTTGGGAAATTTTCAATCTCTAACCCAACAATTTGAGGCTTAGACCATTACAATATGGATATCTGAGATTGTATGTAAATCTGAAAATTAAGTTGCCTTAAAACAAAAAACCAGAGAGATATTTATCTTCTTTGTCATGCTAAAATCAGCCATTTTAACATGCTTGATAAACCTATATTAGATGAACATAAAACATATAAAAAAAGAACATTATATCACCATAAGATAGCAGCAACAAAAAATGACATAAATCAGCAACATAAGAAGAACATTTCACAACGCCACATTTACGTGGAGAAATCCTTGTGCGAAAAAAATACACCGAGAAAAGATGCCAAGCATATACTACCTTCAATAGCAAGATTGCAATACATTCACTTCCATCACTTCCTTTGTGTCTTTATTCTAAAAACACTTCATATGATAATCACCTCCTTTTCTGAAAACTTTCAACGAAAAATAAGATACAATGCAATGTCCGAGTGATTTTCTGATCAGCCAATTCCAACATATTACAATGATATATCAAATGCAATACAATTAAAATAACTTCTGCAACACTTCATAACAAGCTGAATAAACATGGATAATCAATGTAATAAGAACCCAAAAAGTGGAGCACCTCAGAAGGATGATAGTAAGGTAGGCTGCAGGTCTGATATCAAATTTACCACACTGCAAACAGGTCTAATCAGAAAGGAAATCACCCAAAAACACAACCAACTTGTGCCCCACACCTCAAATTGATCATAGGATGAAACACTACCTCAAAACACACCCAAACTTCACCAAATCACATTAGAACATATCAAACTAATAACTAAAATCAGACATGTGCAAGTCTGATATGATGCTGTTACAGAAAGTACAGAGGATTGTATGCCCCCCTTAGGCTTGTGATATCACATAACTTTCAACTCAAATTTGATAGGAGTTTCCTCCAGCAAGCTGAACGCCACAAATCAACATTAGAAACCTTCAAATATTGCAGCACTTCAGTCCAGAACTCATACCTCCTTCACAGGGACACTCCAACTTATGATATGACCCTCACAACTTCTCCTTTAGAACTTTATCGCCATCACAATATTTCTGTTAGCAGCCAAAACAACAGGGAGAGGGAAGCATGATGCACACAACGAAGGCTCCATAATGTTAGGGCTAGGTTATGAATAGCACGACCTGACTGGGATGTACGGCCAGCATCAATTTAACTGCCAATTTTCTATTAAAAAACTAAAACACAACTACACACTCTAGCAACAGAAAAATATCAAAACACATCAAAATTGCCCATACTTGCAACAAAAATTGAAATCCCTAAATGAAATCACACAAAACAGCTAAGGGGGCTTTCATCCCCAAAACCAGCAGTCCCATAAAGGTTTCCGTCCTCAAGAAGTTTTGAGATGAAGAAAGGTTTTCTCCATATGCAGAAGCAAATAGCATACCATGCCTAACCTTCCAAATGAGCTCTCATCCTCCTTTTACAACTTTTCTAGAGGGAAAAAATAAATAATAATTCTGCTTTTCCTCTGAAAAAAAAAAATTCAAAATAAATTAGTGTAAAGAGACCCCTTTGCCTGCACATCCCATTTACTGCACAACTTAACACCTGTTTAATAAATTAAAATATTACACTAAGAAAAAGACCCCTTTGCCTACACATCCCATTTACTGCACAACTTAACACCTGTTAAATAATATATTACACTAAGTTGTCTTTTTAATTATTAATAACTCAATAATTAACCCAAGATGTGGAAAGTATCAAATTGACACAACTTTGTAATTTTGACCGTATCAAAGTGAGCTTCAAGTCTTAGGACAATGATCTAAAGCAACTCAGTGACTTTCTAAAAATAGCAAACTTCTACAAAAAGTTTGGAGAGCTCCCAAAAGGTCTGAAAACAATTCTAAACGCATCACAAGGCTCGCCCAGACCAACTAAGCTCACTGCCAACAACTCTACAAGACTCATCCTGTGCTCTCCAAGAAATCTGGAGTTCTCCAAACTCACCAATTAGCCTAAACGAAAACTAAAAAAATAGACTAATTGTTTGAAAACTGATCATGCTTGAGAAGGTGACATTACACTTCATTAGCTGCAAATACAACTACCCCCACTCTTTGTCTCTCTATGTACACTCCTCAAGAAAACACCCATATTTATAGAGTTTACAAAGCAAACAAGGATGCTACTAGAAGTGGACACCTAAAAAGGCCACATGGCAAGTTTTTAGCACTTGCATGCATATAAAACTCCACCTAGCATGCAACATGCAAAATTCAATGCCTCCTTGTTATGTAAAGCACATGCATATGCAAAACTCAACATGCACAGCGCATGCACATGCAAAAAATCCACCTGACATGACAACTTATATTTGATATTTCCAACCCTTACATTGTCATAATTCCTATCATAGTTATACCAACAAATGACAATGAGTTAACTTCCACAAAGTGGGATGCCTATCTCCTAAAAAAAGGCAACATGTCATCCTTGCATCCTTAAATGTAGGATGACACCACTCCGAGTCAACTCCCGCTAAATGACATCACCACATGCACATAGATAATTACAACATAGGCAAAAAAAATACACATTAAATATTCAATGCTAGGAAATATCAAAGGTTGAGACACCTTAATTCCCAACATGGCTATGCCCAATTTCAACTTGACTTGTATGTTTTAGGCTATATGATTTTGCTAACATATTTGTTATGCAAGTTATGTTGGTCTAATCCATTGTTATGTGAAGGTTTTATGTTGTTCGAACTGTATTCCTTGTGCAAGATTTTTATTATCTAATGTATTTAATTTTGTAGGTTCTCAGTCTAGGGGTATGGTTACCCCACTCATAGACTCTACATCCTCTACAATATTCTTTTTTGGTGTTTTAATATATTTACTTTCTAGTATTTCCTTACTTACTTTAGCATGCATATTTAGTATAGTTCATAAGCCTACTAAAGCGAGGGCAAAATGTAACATCAAAAATTGCATACCTTAAGTGTATTTTAGCCTTTTTCCTACCTTTTGCTCCTCTCGTTGTCAATGGCTTGGCATTTCCATTGTTCTTTCTCAAGCTTGTGTCACAAGTGTCAGTCTTGCATTATTCCTAGTGTGCTGGACTTTTTATAGGCTAGAATTGTTCACACACTAGTGTGACTTGCAGATGTGCACTCAATGCGCTAGTATTCTGCAACAATTCATCACTCTATGATTGTTTCTAGGCATTTCATCACTGCCATCTTTCCAGTCGGCAAGTAAACCACTTTGGAGAGAACCTGGATAACCAATCACCTTTCTCTTCACCCCTTCTTTGACTCATTTTCAAACAATTCCTCATTCATTCAATCTTCTTGCAACTTGAATGCTCTTCCACCATTCCCCATTATTGAACAGCACTCTATACTGACACTGATTTCATCTGAAAGTTATCCATCACTTTGTCCAATTCATGAGAGGTGTAGAAGCAATATTGCAACAACTATTTAGTCCTCCTTTGTTTATTTGAAGCTCTAGGAGGTTATTTGCATTGTAATTTGCTCTAACTTCTTTGTTTTTTTCCATTGTCATCTCTATTGAGTCCCTTATGCTATTGCCTTTGCTATTGTGGGATCACATTTTCATTCATTTGCGTTGTTATTCTCAGTTTATTGCACTCTTTTTAGCACTGTTATTGTTCTTTCATTCCTTAATACACTTAGTATTAAAGAAAACACACTTGTTTCATTATTTCCAAAATATTGGCTATCTATGGAGGTTGAATGAATGAGTGAAGGAATTTTAATGACGTCCATAAGCCAATGGTCTAAGGGATCCAACATCAAATCTTATGCCATCTTCATGTTCTTCTTGATATCTGCTTTCCTGTTATGAATCTTTATAAAGAAACCAGCAGTTTTGTGAAGCCTTTCCTCTTCAAAAAGTTAGTTTAGACAACCTGCCTTCAAGCTATTCTCATCCTGTCCATGGATATCTTGGTAAGCAGTACACTCAAAAATGAAGTGCCATTCAGTTTCAACAACTCCTTTGTTGCAGAAAACGCATGTTCTTTCTTCAAATCTATTAGATTTCCACAATCCATACATATGCTATATCAGTTTCTGGATTCAATTGTGTAGTATTTTTTATCATCAAAAAATTCTACACAATCAAATCCAGAAACTGATATAGCATGTTCTTTCTTCCCAAGTCTCTTTGTGAACCGTCCATCTACCCGTTTCGCACCTTAGATGATGAGACCCGGTTCTGAGTTGCACCACTAACAATCTAGCCTTCCCTTAATTGCCACTCGTAAGTTGGGTTGCACCACTAACAATCTAGCCTTACCCTTAATTGCCACTCATAAGTAGTCTTTCTCGTCATGATCCCAAGTGGGGTTGAACTCTTTCACATATTGAGTTGAAAAACCAATTCAGGGGCTTGACTTGAAGGCAAGCTCCTAGCCACAAAAGGAAATTCTCATCTTCTTTAGCTACAGGTTATCATCTGGAGAATCTTCTGGTAGTTTGATGATATCTTTCCCTTTTGTTCTTTTCCATTTCTATCAATTTCTTCAATAACTTAATTTAAATTTCTGTTATTTTATTTCTTCATCCCTGGTGATCTTCTCTGGAGTTTCTGGTTTCATAACATATTTTCAAAGTAAATTTGCAATCTGGTTGATTCCATCATGCCAACATCCACACTTGAGACTAGCATCCAATTCAGTAAACTCCAAATTTCTCTGCCAGCTTCTTTATTGTAATTGATTTCCAGATTAGCTTTCCTCTTGTTATTTTTCTCAAACAACATCTGTTAGTTTCTGCCTTAGTGTTCTTTCTTGCTTAGTAAACATAATTCTTTAGAGTTAAAACACATTTAATTAATTGGCACAATCTATTCCGTTTAGCAGCAGATTAGGTCCCTAAACTGAAAAGGCCAAATTAATCAGAGTGTACTTCTTTTTGAGATCATGTAGCAAAGGAATTTAGTCTTCTTATTGCCGACTAAAATTTCAATAAGTACACATAGTAATGGTTTTAGGTTTTTTAAGTTTCTCTAAATCAAAATGCAACACATAGTAATTGATTTCCAATTTTGCTTTCCTCTTGTTATTTCTCTCAAACATCTGTTTGTTTCTGCTTTAGTGTTTTTTCTTGCTTAGTAAACATAATTCTTTCGAGTTAAAACACATTAAATTAATTGGCGCAATCTATTCTGTTTAGCAGCAGATTAGGTCTTTAAACTGAAAAAGATCAGTTAATCTGAGTGTAGTTCTTATTGAGATCATGTAGCAAAGGAATTTAGTCTTCCTTTTGCTGAATCAAATTTCAGTAACTCCACATAGCAATGGTTTTAGGTTTTTTTAAGTTTCTCTATACCCCTGGCATGGCCATTTTCCCTGGTTTTCTGTATCTCTTCATTTGGTATGTTTCCTGGTTTCCGCTTTCTTGGGCACGGGCCACTATAGACCCCCCTAGATTTACATTTAAAAAACACAGATTCCAAGCCAAATTCAACAAGATGATTTTTCTTGAATCCAAAAATCATTTGTTTCGCAAATTTCTTTTGGTTGTATAATTTAAATTTTTAAATTTTAGAATTCAATGATTTATGAATAGCGTCTCCAACCTTGTTCCAGAAGAGCTACATTGTGAACTCACACTTACGTTCCTTACTTTTTAATAAATTGATGTTAGATCTGTTTATGAAACTATGGTAGAGATATAATGCAAAGGTCTGCTTGTTACACTAGCATGTTGAAAAGTTAAATATTGAAGCAATTAAAATAAAAGGGAATCCTTAGAGCAATACATGAAGTGAAATCTTAGAGTGATACAGGAAGTGGAATGCTTACCCTTTTTATCCATTCCAGGTCCTCTCCGCCCAGGTTCTTCTTTTGATTGCTGCAGAGTTAATTGACCAGAATAAGATTAAAAGTCAGTATAATCATAAAGCAGAAACCAGATGAAGGCTGAAGTTTGAATAGTTCAGAATTAGAATCATGTACCTTCATAAGTTTTAGAAAGTCAGACAGCTCTGCGTCAGATTTTTCTCCAGTCTCTCTGCATTGAGTAGAACAAAAATTTAAAAAATTTTAAAAATGGAGCACCAAGATTGTTAAATTTAAGATAATTATTTTATAAGAGATTTTAATTATACTTTTTTACTGCTGCCAGTTTCTTCACTCTCCTTTGAGGGACTTTGGGAACAAATTTTGCCTGCAGCCAATAAAACATGCTTGCAGTCACTAAAACCATTGTGCATTTATCAAACTCAATTTTCATCTTCATTATCCAGCTTCAAATGATACTATTGAAAAAGGTCCTTGCAAGTGACTATAAACAATCACTGTGATGTATTTAGAGAACAACAACAAATAAGAACAAGTGCAGAGGGAATGGATATAACAAATGCTAATCTATAATTACATACGTGATGAGAACACATTTAGAGAACAACAACAAATGAGAACAAGTGCAGACGGAATGGATATAACAAATGTTAATCTATAATTACATATGTGATGAGAACTACTAGTCAAAATTAAAAAATATTTTGTCAATATCCTGAAAAGATCTTGTAATTTTCTTTCCAACCCACTAAAGGTAAACTTTCAAGATGGATGTTGGACTTTGTTTCCAGCTAATTAGAGCTAGACTTGGTTTTGCAACCTTTTAACTGGATATTGGACTTGCATTCCAATTAATTAAAAATAGACTGGGTTTAGTAACCTTCAAACACCATCCATGTACACGTCTTTTTGTAATCTTGCACATATAGCATTGTGTAATCCTCTACATGCTATTTTTGTATATTATATGTCATGTTGATTATTGTTCTTTAATTACAGTATTTCCACCAACAAACAAGCCAAAGAATCACAATTCAAAATTTATAATTTACTAGACTAGCTATAATTATTGCCCACTAAAGTGAATGTTTAATGCATACAGAAATATACACAAAATATAAGAAAACACAGTAATGCCAAAGAACTCACAGATACTTCTTCATTAATAGCTTTGATGTTTACGATATATCACAATAAAGACACCAAAATATCACAACAACAATTACCACAATCCAACCACAATAATGCTCTCTTCCGAATGCAAGTACATAACATATATAGATGCCGAGGGGGTGCGAGGCCAACCATCGCAACCATTCCCAACTACCTACCCCTTAGTTATACTAACAACATGATTTACCTAACAACATCATCCCCCCCAAAAAAGAAAGTCGTCTCCGGCTGACACACAACAAAATGGGGATAATGACAAGACTAAAACACCTGTACAAAGAAATCAAGAAGTAGAGGGGGCCTGAGAGGGCTTCCCTGAGGGTGAAGGTGTCGGTAACGCCATCCGAGCTCGCAACTCATGAACCTGCTCAATCCTATGGCGCAGATCTCACTCCACAAGCAACTCCCGCTCCCGAGCACTCTTTACCATTAATGTTGCTTCCAAAATCTTCTTGCTCTTCTTATCGACCTCATCCAAAGCCGATGCAAGTCTACCCTCCAGCACTGCTATCTGATCTCAGTACTGCACCTCCAAGGCAGTCACCTCGGTCCTATGTTGCACCTCAAGAGCCATCATCTGATCATGCTCGTGTGCTACCTCCTCCTTCGTCTATACCACCTCTGTCTCAATCACGTATAGCAAAGTGGCGAGCTCCTCCCGAGTTGTTACTATTGCCACTCGCTCCACCTCAACCCCAACTCCTCAGTGCTCAACCCTCTAAAGCTCATAATACACTTTTCTAAAGCCTTGCTCTGCCTGCCAAAGTATAGTATGGATCCGGCTTTCCCAATCAGGCACATGGACTCTCCATCCCTCAAACATCTCCGGTGTTTCGGAGGTAGGCCATCCCCTACTCACAAAACACCGCTCAAACTCCTCGGTACACTTCCCTGCAACAAATACCATGAATTTCTCTACATCCTCCTCCATCATACCCATAGCATGCATCTCTGTTGAGGTTGCAATCGGTCGTGCACCAGCCTCCATCTATATCAGAAACTACTCAATGACGCCTATCTGACCCTGGTTGTCCAGTACTATCTGTCGAAACGACTATGGCTATGGGATTGTGCCTTGGGGCTCCTCACCCAGCACAGTCGCATCCTCCTAAAGGGGCATCCTCACCCCCGACTGTCAACTCATCTCTAAAAGCCGCCTCCTCCTAAGGAAAGCCTAATGTACTGCCTATCTCCATATCCGCCTCCAGATCAACAATCTTTGTGGGCTCTGGTTGCCTCTACGGTGTGGGAGGTGGAGGTCCAATAGGTCTAAGCGCAACCATGTCAAACTGAGTAAGCCACGAGCCCACAGTGGGACCCTCGACTAACGAGGTTGTCGTCTCAGTGATCTCCCTTGGTGCTTCCAGGATATCCTCCAATCCCTCAGTGACTGCCAATGTCTCTATTGTAGGCAGATATACAACCTCTATGGCCAACTCTGTAGGCGTTGCTCTCTCGAACTCGAGCACTGGCTCTACTAACGCTGGTAGCGCCTTTGCTAGTGGAGGGGAAACCACTGTTGTAGCCACACATGTCATGGTGACTGGGGTCGTCATCTGCCCAAAACCTGACACTAGGACTGCTCCTACTGTCACACTGAATGACATAGGTGGAGTCAACAAGGCGACTCCAGATAGAAGTGGTGGGGTAAACAAGACTAAGTGTTACCATCTAAGGGTGCTTCTCTCACTCCCACCTCTATCTGAGAGTCTACTAATTCCTCTTCCGCTACGTGACTCACTCAACCTACTATTCAAAGGCTATCTCCGTTGGCTCCCAAAGTGTCGCTAGAGTCTGCCCAACCACTGTTGTCCTCCTCAAACTCGGACTCGGATATCACAGCCTGTCGCTTCCGCTTTGAACCTGACTACAAAGTACCACCAGCTGCCAAAGGTATCCAAGTGACGCCAATACAAAATAGGTGGGTGTGTCAGCTCCATGCGGCCCTGCGGCTTCACCTCCAACTCCTCTTTTGGTATCTAGGTACGCGTGGCCTCAAGAAAGAGACCTATAGCATAGTGTGGCATAGAGAAAGTTGTGTTGGAGTGTCATAAACTCGTCCATCCTATCTACGAGCAATGTAGCCCAATCATAAATTGTCGAGGTAAGTAGGAGATATTTTCCACAGCAAGTCAAATTGTGATATTGCTATCAGGATTTAACTGTGTAGTTTTTTTGAGTCAAACTCATTGACCCATGATTCATGAGTAGTGGTTCACTGAACCCATCTCTCATGAGAATGAAATGGAACACTTAGCACTCATTGGATCTAGGTGATGCTCACAAAGGTGAAGCACCGGGACTTCTGAAGTCCCGTTCTGAAGTCCATTCATGAGGACAATCTGGGGAATAGAAATGTCGGAAGCACGAATTGAGCCTGAGTCTACTCTTCATCATGTCCATCAAACATTTCCAATCACCCTCAGCGACGAAAGACTTCTTCAGGCCTCATCTCTTACTGGCCTCAGCTAGGGAGGCCCACTTCGCAAGTGTCAAATTCCTAGAAACCAACCTTATCAATCTTTCCTTCTACTCTTTAGCGACGAAAGACTTCTTCAGCCCTCATCTCTTACTGGCCTTGGCTAGGGAGGCCCACTTCGCAACTGTCAAATTCCTAGAAACCAACCTTATCAATCTTTCCTTCTACTCTTTACTGAACTTCTTCACTGTGTGATCAATTTTCTGCCCATTTGGTCCTGGTATGCCGAATACCCTAGTAAACTTTGAGGCTGTGAAAGAGATGGTAATGTCGTGGCCTAGATACTAAAAAGTGGAGTTGCGCCTATGCCTGTCATAAGTTTCCAGCATTAAGCGTAAAGCCCCCTCAAGATACTGAATAGAAAATATTGGCATCTAAATGACCCATTGCACCTGTGCCCGTTTCAAACTTTCCTTGATAGGATAGTTGTCAGTTATCTCCTACCACCATGTGTGGCACTCAATACCATTCAAACCCTCAAATGTCACATTTTGCACTAAGACTTTGTTCTTTTGAGTTTGCACCTTCAATTTTACTTTCTTCTTGCTTATATCCATTTTCCTTGCAATCTTGACTCTTGCTGGCAGTACTCTTTTGTCTTTATTCATGCCAGAACTATTGTTGGATGGTGACTGCAATGCTTGTAACTGCTTCTTCCAATCTTTCTTCTTTGTTGTTCCAGAATCCATGCAATAGCTGCATGTGCTTTGTTGTATTTTCCTTTTCGAATGATATCAAGAATTTCTATTATAGTAACTATTATACGGCAATGACTCTCTCCTTTCAGTGTACGGCTTGTATACGATTCCTATTTTCTCTTGTACAGCCCTAGCTCCGTCAACCAGTATCAACTCTATGCCTAAACAATCTCCCTATGGCAATATCCTATTCCATATGCTACATTTCCGCTTGCGTATGGCACTCTTGTTATTTCTTTTGTTGTAGGTCAGTTTCTCCTTCCGACGACACTTGGATGTTGTATGGCACTTGATGCTATGCTCCCTTGTTCACCGTAAGCTCCAACCAACATAGGCTTTATTGATGTACAACACAACTATTGATGCAGGAGCATCCCAGGGTAGTTGGCTATCTTGCATGTTTGGGAGATTTGATGGAGTTGTGTGGACTTATTTTCATATGTGAGGGGTTTGGTAGAGTTGGATAAACCTACTTGGGTCTTGGGTAATTGGTTTTGATGTATTTAATGGAACTTGGCATGGTCTTGGTTGCTCAGCATGGCCTAGGGGAGCTCGGCCTTGCTTAGGAATTTTGTGCCTATTTCAGATCTTATAAGTAATTTTCCACAAAGAGTTAGAGGCTGAAAATTTCAGGGATTGAAGAGGGCCTATATTTCTACCTACGGTTCGAAGCACGAGTTCTAATTCATCCGGAGCTAGGAGATATCGCGATTTTACTAAGACATCAATTTTGGGAATTTAATTGTTGTTGTTGGCCGACTTGTGGCATTTAATTTCGGTATTTGTATTTAATTTATGTTCAGGGCCAACCTGTGGCTTAGATTGGTATAAGTAGAGGTTGTGGGGGAAGTCTTTAGGCAATCATTCATCCACTTGGGAGAAGAGGAGGTGGATGTGGAGCGAGTTTTGAGGAGAGCTAGTAGCTGCGGCTTGGGAAACAAGGAGATTGCTTGGTGGGCTTGCGAGCACAAGTTTAGATCTTCCTTGGGGGTTCCTACCAGTGTGTGGATTTGGGCTAGCTAGGGTTTTGGTTTGGATCTTGCGAGATCTTGTGGATTTTCTATTGTAATTGCATTGTATTTGGCCGTAACCCGGAAGGCCTTACAGCCGGGCATGTTGGATGAAAATATGATGATTCTATTATGAGTATTGGCATTGTGTGGATCTATATCTCTGTATTGTTATTATATTCTATTGTGTAGTTATTTGCTGGGGGCTAGGACATCTCCATCGGGGATTCTCCTACCTTGCACTGCATCAACTATGCACAGGGACAAAAAATTATTTTATTCTATAAAATTGTCATACCACTGGCTCTAGCTGAGGCCGTACGGCCTTTTCTCATGTATGGGACCGTACGATGACTTCATGTTTTGCCATACGGTGACAGGTCACATGTACAGTGGCCCCGCCATACAATGAGTGAGTTCGCTGGTTTTTTCTTTTTCTTTTATAATAATACATTTGCCTTTCATTGAGCATTCTTGGCTAAGTCATTCCTCCTTCGTCGTTCATGGTACAATTTCAACTTCAACGCATTCAAAACCTCCTGCCCATCCATTATTCATAACTTGATCGCCCCATTCTCCGCAACTTCCCAAACTTTGTAGAGACCTAGCCATCTTACTTTAATTTTTTTGGCTTTATCTCATTCCGCCCGTTATACCTTAGAATCAATTGACCAGGAGTGAACCGCATACATCTGAGGTGCTTATCATGCCATAACTTCCTTTGTTGTTGGGCTGCCTCTGTCGTCCACTACGCCCTCATCCGCCATTCGTCCAACTTGTTGAGGGCGTACAGTCGCTCTCTCAAACTCTCCATGTCGCCAAGTCTGTTTTCAATGGCTATCCGAAGGCTTGGTACCATAAACTTTGTCGATACAATAGCTTCCTGGCTATACATCAGCCGGAACGATGTCTAACCAGTAGTTACCTTGTAGGTCATGCGGTAGGCCCATAGCACCGAAGGCAACTTCTCCCAATCTTCTTGTTCGACCCCACACGACTTATAAATTACCAACACCAAAATCTTATTGGTAGCCTCGGCCTGCCCGTTGGCTCTTGGACAATAGGGACTCGATAGAGAGTGAGAAGTTTTGAACTCCGTCGTTAACAGCTTGATCACATGATTGACGAAGTGCCCTCCTCGATCACTTGTCAGCTAGATGGGGATGTCGTACCATGTTATGATCTACTCATAAATAAACTTGGTCGTACTTGGTGTCGAGTTATCAGGTAAAGCCTGGGCTACTACCCACTTAGATATTTTGTGGCCACAACAATATAATAGCACCTCTGAGCACGGCTAGCCTTCAACAGTCAAATAAAGTCCAACCCCCACCACTCGAACAACTCCTAAGCGTGCAAGGGGTTGAGCGGCATGAAATCCCTCTTCAACGGCTTCCCAGCCTTTTGACATATATCACACCCTACAACTCACTCCCTTGCATCGTTGTACAACGTAGGCCACCATAAGCCTGCAAGCAACACTTTGCGTGTTGTTGTCTCCAGTCCCATATATCCTCATGTCGGACCTTCATGTGCTTCTCAACACACATTTGGAACTTACTCTTCCATGACGCATCTCCTTAGCACCTGGTCGGCTCCCATTTTATACAATAAGCCATTGATCAATTGAAATGTCCTGCTTCTCAGGACGAGCTTCCTTCATTCTCCTAGTGGCATGTCCCTCGGGAACTGCGACGTCGAGAGATACTCTTCAATACTAGTATAACACGTCAGCAGTACCTCAATGTGGAACAAGTGGGCATCTAGAAAATCATCATTTACTCCTATTGGTGGCTCCCTGGATTTTATCCTAGATTGTTGGTCAGCAATCATGTGACTTTTTCCTGGCCGTACGATGATCGTGAAGGTGAAGTCCTGCAACAGAAGAAGCCACCTGTTGACCTGTCCTTGAATGATTTGCTTGTTCACTAGGTACATGAGGGCCTGGTGGTCCACATTAAATGTGAACGAAGTCCCTAGTAAGTAATGCCTAAACTTCTCTATGGCATAAACCATCCCGAGAGCCTCCCTCTCGGTCGTGTTGTAGTTCTTCTCTGCCTTGGACAACAATCTACTAGCAAAGTAGATCGGATGGTCTAGCCCATGGTTGCCCACCTAAGCCAACGTAGCGCCTATTGCAAAATTTGAAGCATCCACATGGATGTGGAACTCCTTATCCCAATTAGGGTATGTCAGGATCGGCGCACCCACCAGCCTCGTCTTCAACTCCCCAAATGCTTCACCCTGTGTCGATTTCCAAGTGTAAGGCTCGCCCTTCCGTGTCAGTTTGTCTAAAGGGTACGAAACCAACGCAAAATTCTTGATGAACCTCCTGTAGTACCCGATGTGGCCAAGGAAGGGCTTTACTCCAGTGACGTATGTGGGAGGCTCCATCTCCATAATCACCCTTACCTTGTCAGGGTTTGTCTTTAATCCAGCCTTGCAGACAATATGGCTCAACAACTTTCCCTACGACACCATGAATCTACACTTCTTCGGGTTCAGTGCCAATTTGGCCTTCCGACACCTTTCCATGCACTCCCGTAGAGCTACCAAGTGCATGTCTTGTCCATTGTAGATGGACCAATCGCCAAGGAATGCCTTGAAGTTCCCTACCGACATCTTGTCAAAGATGTGTAGAATTATCCTTCGAAAAGTCACTGGCACATTACAAAGTCCGAAGGGCATCTGATTGTATGTGTAAACACTGTCCTCCACCACGAAAGTGGTCTTCAGTTTATCTTCTTCAGCAATGGAGATTTAGTTATACCCCAAGAATCCATCCATGAATGAATACATTTCATGTCTGACGACTTCCTCCAAAATGCTATCTGTAAATGGTATGGAAAAGGGGTCTTTTATGGTGACGACGTTCAGGCACCGGAAGTCCACAAAAATGCAGATCTGGTTTGCCTCCTTTAGTGAGATGATGATTGAGGACACCTATTCGTTGGTCTGGACCCAGATGCTAGCCTCCAACATTCGCTCTATTTCTTCATTTACCTTCGCGGCATAATTTTTATTCATTCGGTATGGTCTCTTCCGCATCGGCTGGGCTCCAGGTTCCAACGGAATGCGACGTACACAGAGCTCAGGAGGCACTCCCTTCAGGTCCTTGTACATCCACGCAAAGACATCTTTGTACTCAGTGAAAATTTTGAATGTTGCAGCCTTCAAAACCAGATTCCAGTCGTCCCCTACCAATATATTTTTTGGGTTTGCCTCGTCTTTGAGGTTTGTGATCTTCAATGAGGGCTCTTCGTATTTTATGGATTTGTCCATGTCAAACCTGTGTGTTGGGGCCTCATTGACTCAGGCCTCCCCTTCCCTATATTCCCTATAATCCAGCAAAAGCAAGTCCTCTAACTCCTCGTCAATCTGCAGTATGTTGCACTGGAATAATTCATAATCTTCCATCTGCCAGTGAAGAGTCCATTCATGGAATTCGTGTCATCTTCAAAGCATCCTTCAAGTTACAAGACGCTTTCATCATTCGACTCCATCCTGTTCTTTCCTTTGTCCACTACACTCAACTCTCTTTCTGACTCTGACTCCGAAGAAGATGCAAGTTCCTCGCTCACCATCTGAGTCCTGAGGTCGATGACAAATTTCCTTCCTCCTTTCTCCATTGACATGGTTTTCCTCTTCCAATTGTGGTTTATCTTCGTCGTGCCAAGCCACTCTCTTCCCAAAATAGCATCATAACCTTTCTTTTTCAGGGGAATCACCACGAAGTTCAAAACGAAGGTTCGGGTACCAATTGTTACTTGCTAGGCCATCAGAGTATTGATCGGCTTGATGTCATATTGGTTGGCACCCACTAGATTGAAGGTCGGTAGCCACAATGTTGGTTTCCCGAGTCTCTTCCATGTTTCCTCCGGTAACACATTTACCCCCGATCCTCCATCGACAATAGTGTCGGTGAGGATGGTTCTGAGGATTCCCATCTCCATCACTGCAGGGTGTTGGCCACTATTCATGGCGAGTAGCATTGGGTCCGCCAAGACGCTGACGGAACTTATCTGTGCTCTACCGTACGGGTCGGTAGCCACAATGTTGATTTCCCGAGTCTCTTCCAAGTTTCCTCCGGTAACACATTTACCCCCGATCCTCCAACAATAGTTTTGGTGAGGATGGTTCTGAGGATTCCCATCTCCACCACTGTGGGGTGTTGGCCACTATTCATGGCGAGTAGCATTGGGTCCGCCGAGAGGTTGACAGAACTTATCTGTGCTCTACCGTACGGGTAGGTGTCAACATGGTACTTAGTATGGCCTCTCTCAACTGCAGCAGCATTTCCAGAAGGTCCTTAATTTTAACTGGCAGCTCCATCTACATCACTTGCTTTAGAATATTCAATTCAACTTCTGTACGCTTACAAGATGAAGTACTCGTGTCGTGGGTCTCTCTTCTTTCCGCCATCATCTCTCATTCAATATCTTCCTTTGCTTCCCGTACCCTCTCTTTCTCTGTTTGGGGGTTTGGGTACGTCACCTTCTTGGCCTATGCCCGAGTGATTGCCAAGACCCCTTTGTCTTGGTCCGACTTCTCAATGTTCAATAGATTGACTCCAGGCTTCAGGCAGTTTGTGTCCTCACGGTCACCCGGCCCACACCATCTACATAAATGTTGGGGGGATTCTTCCTTCTAGCAATTGCGAGCAAAGTGCCCCCACTTTTTGCAGGCTCGACACTGAATCATGGGTCGACCCTTCGCATCATATTAGATCCGACTCCGACCATCATTGTTGTTATTATTATTGTTATTGTTGCTTCTTCCCCCGTGTTTATTGTTACAGTATCCACCCCCAATGATGTGTTGGTATTGGTCTGTGTGTGAGAGGTGCCCCCAACGGTTGATCCTTAGTGTCCTTGAGCTTGTCAAAAACAACCTGAGCTTCTATAGACCATTGAAAAGCTCCCTTCTTTGTAAGGTTTAGTCAAAGGAGAATCTAACAGGGAAAAACCTCGTACAAATATTTTGTAATAATAGCAAAAACCCAAGAACCCCCTCAAATCAGAAATAATCTTAGGAGGCCAATCAAAGATTGCTTGTATCTTTTCTTGATGAACTTTTACTCCAACACCAATCACGTGTCCTAAATAAACAATCTCTGACATTCCAAATTCACACTTTGAAGCTTTAGCGAACAATAATTGTTGTTCCATGATACTCGGAACAATATCTAAATGTTGCAAATGTTCTTCCCAAGTTTTTCTATATATTAGTATATCAAAAAATACTAATACAAACTTCCTCAACTACTCACACAAAACGTGATTCGTACAAGATTGAAAAGTTGTTGGGCCATTTGTGAGTCCAAAAGGCATAACAAGGAATTCAAAGTGCCCATAATGACAGCAGAATGTTGTTTTCTGAATGTCTTCCTCCCTCGCACTTATGTGATGATAACCAGACCGTAAGTCAATTTTGGAAAAGAAAACTGAACCATGCAACTCATCCAAGACTTCATCTATCCTAGGTATGGTATATCTATTCTTAATAATTCTTTTGTTCAATGCGCTGTAATCAATGCACATAGGTAATGTGCCATCTTTTTTCTTAAATAGCACTACTGAGGATGCAAAAGGGCTAGAACTTGGGCGTATGAGTCCCATATTCAGCAACTCCTTAATTGTCTTTTCAATCTCCTCTTTGAAGTGACGCAGATGCCTGTAAGGAGTGGTTATAACTGGTTTTGAGCCTTCTTCCAGCTCAGTTACATGCTCTAATCCCCTATCAGAAGGACGTCCTGGAGGAATATCTCCAAACACAGCACCATGTTTATCTAACATAGACTGTATATCAACATGGAGTGAAGTTTCATTTTTTGTGGTAGATTGATTAGGGACAAAACAATGGGCAGCCTGTTCTATGTCATCATGTTTGGAGAAAGCTTCCCTTCTTCTAGCAAAAACCATCCTAGGTCCACCATCAGCCATAGCTTTCAATATTGTTTTCTTACCCTCAACCATAAATTCCAACTGCATTTGCTTGAAATCCTGAACATATCTTTCTAAAGACTCAAGCCACTGAAGTCCCAAAATAGCATCAACATTACTGAGACTAAGAACATAGAAATCTCTTGACAAAGTATAGTCTCCCATTTGAATTTTCAGTTGTGGCATGATACGGTTGCAACTCAAAGGAAAACCATCTGCAGCAATAACATTAAATCTAGGAAACTCTTCTGCCTGAAGTCCACTTCTTCTGACTAGTCCATCAATAAAATTATGGGTGGCACCGTTGTCCACTAAACATACCATTCACTGCCCCTTAAGAACTCCTTTCGGCCGGAAAGCTCTACCTCTCGGAATTTTTGAAAGAGTAGCTATGTGTGGGATTTCTCTAACAGTAGTGTCTTCCAACTCAATCTGTTCTGGCTGATCTTCTTGTGCGTTATTTACCTCAAAATTGTCCTCTACCTCATCCTGATTTTCCTCCTCTGAGTGTACTTCAATCAAATGAAGTTTACCTTTTCCAAGGCAGCAATGTCTTGGTTTCCAAGGCTCTTTACAAGAAAAACATATTTTCCTCCATAGTTCATTACGTGATTCTTGATCAGCTTTTGATGGTACACTTCTTGGTTGATTGAAACTTGTGTTTCTCCGCTAATTTAATCCCTTTTTATCATATTTCCAAGGGCTGTAATCTTTCTTCTGAGGCTGATAGTGTGTTGTAATTTCTAAGTCCATTGCTAATCTAATAGCATCATCAAGAGAATTGGGCCTATGGGATTTAACTAGACCCTTGAGTTTGTCACTTAGACCTTCAACAAAGAGCATTGTGACTCTTTTCTGAGGCATATCAAGAACCATTATTGCATTTTTTTTAAATTCATTGATGTAGGATTCAAGCTGTCCTACTTGCTTCAACTAGGCTAACTCCCTGTAGCATACCTCTATGTCTTTCCGATCAAAGCGTGTGATCAGCCTATTGACAAATTCTTCATATGATAGAGCCATAGCATGATCCTGGGAAATGAGACAATGATGCCACCTGTCATAAGCTACCCCTTCCAAATGCATGGTAGAGAACCATATTGCCTTTTCTTCTTCCACGGGCTTGAGAGCCAAAAAAGTATCCAACTTATGAACCCATGATCTTGCTGATAATTATCCACTTCCATCAAACGTTGGAATATTTATTTTATTCAAGGCATCTTTGTACTCCATTGGTTGGAAGCCCTGTCTCACAGGCCCTCTAGGCCTCTTGTCTTGCCCTTCCAAACGGTTCCTTGCTTTGTCCTTACGCTGGTTCATGAACTCGTTTAAATTCATCAATTGTCTTACATCAGCCGGAAGCTGCATATATTCATCTCAAGCCACCATGATATCATCGGTGATGTGCGTTTCTTCTACCTCAACTTCAGGAATTGGTTCTCTTTCAACTGGACGAGGTAAAAAAGTGGTACGCAATGGTCGATCAGACCTTGTATCTGTTGTTCTCACAACGTTAGAGACTGCTTTGTCTTGGTTTTCATGTCTGGCCTCACTTCTGCTGTGTCGACTACTAGACCTCCTTGATCGTGCACGATCAGTCCTTAGTTGCCCCATGGCTGTAATCATCTGCTCTTGAAATTGTTGCATCATCCATTGTTGTTGTTGTGCAAATACTCTCAAAAAGTCATTCAACTTATTATTCAACTCATGAGGAGGGTCTTCATTCCTTCTCTCTCCCATTTCTGCTTCAAATGGATTTATTTCCTCTTCTTGTTGCCCAGACTTTGTCTTGGTTTTCATGTCCGGCCTCACTTCTGCTGTGTCGACTACTAGACCTCCTTGATCGTGCACGATCAGTCCTTAGTTGCCCCATGGCTGTAATCATCTGCTCTTGAAATTGTTGCATCATCTGTTGTTGTTGTTGTGCAAATACTCTCAAAAAGTCATTCAACTTATTATTCAACTCATGAGGAGGGTCTTCATTCCTTCTCTCTCCCATTTCTGCTTCAAATGGATTTATTTCCTCTTCTTGTTGCCCAGACCTACTCCTTGTATTGTATCTTGTGATTCAAACCCTCTGGAGTGCATAGAAACCTGTTACAAGAGCACGCAACAAAAAAGCACGAAAAAACAGACTAAACCCCACTCTAGCAATGGAAAAAAATAACATGCAACTGGAAAAGCTGACATGCAATAGTGAAAAATCTCACATGCAACTGAAAAAGCTGACATGCAACCGAAATCTGTGTCAAGCACTGATAAACCCCACAAGCTGGCAGGTTCACTGTGCTATGATACCACTGAAATATCCTTTGCCACACGAAAACTAACAAAACACTATTCTAGGTACAGCAAGGATAATTTTATTAATTTTCAGATTTCTGGAAATGAACTGGAAACAGATTAAAGGAACCATAAAAGAGATTTACTGACTGAAATAGATGTTCTTCCTTATCACATGTTCATAAAGGCGTACATACTGCTTTTAAACAAAACATAATACCCGCTGTTAGCTGATTGTATCCATTCATGAAATCTGAAATGAGTTGCAGACCTGCAGATTGATACCTGCTGTTAGCTCTGAGCACAAGATGACTTCTGGAAATCTGAAATGAGCTGCAGATTGATACCTAAACCTTGAACATCTTGACTGATTAAACTGCTGCGACCCTTAACAGATGCTTAACACTGCCTCCATGCAGATATACGAACATGCAGACCTTGGATAGCCATCCAAGCTGCCCTTTTCATGGGGTTGTCCCGGAATGAAGAGAGGGCAGAAAATATAAAAGATGACATAATAATGCCCCGACTTAATTCTCAGCGAGTCTTAGATAGGCAGCCAACCCTAAGAACAGCGTTCACCTCAAGTCCTAAAAATCAGGCGATTCCTCTTAAATAAATCAAGCGAATAATTAAAGACTTTACCATTAATGAATCCATCATTTATAACTTAAGCGCTCCCTTCCACAAGGAAAAGATTAAATGAAATAACTTGAAGTTGTAATGGCCCCATCCAATGACTGAAAAATAGGAATGAGAGACAACTCGACTTAAAATTACAAAACTTGCAAATCTCAAATCAGCGGTTGAATTGAATTAAAAGACAGAGATATATGCCTTGAGAAAGTATCCAAGTTGCACAGCAGAAGAAAGATATATCACAAATAGATCTATGGATTAGTTTAGGGATCATTGCACTGAAAAGGATTGGGTTAAAACTATCATTGCTTGAGGACAAGCAATTTTGGGAAGGATGGACTATCATGCCCCTGCCATAACTTATATAAGAAGTAGGGCTGCAAAATTTAGAAGATCCAACCTAGGGCTTAAGTGAAAATAATACAGATCATGGGCGACTTCCCTTTATTATGAGTAAAATAAGAACAGGAAGGAAACCCTATGATTAATTAGATATTATTTGCTTAGAGCCAACTAAGGATTACGGGGCAATTAAACTAAGTTAACATCATTTATATGCTGGCTGACCAGCATTCAAATAATTAAGGGCAGCGAATTCTTTATGAAAGGGTATATCCATTCAAATCAAAAGGATGTGACCCCAGCTATTAAAGTTATAAATAAGGGGAGCTTATTGGGGAGAGGGGGCATCTAACAATTAGTGAAAACAATTAAATTAGCAACCAGCACTCAGAAAAAGCAGAGCAGACAACAGCAATTATTATCAGCGAACATTATTAATGCCTTAGCATGACAGCTGGGATATAAGAAAGGAACTAATGATTAGTTGAAATAAAAATAAAAAATTAACATTTAGAAGCCAGCGGTTCAGAAAGGGCTGCAACGTATGAAGGTTTGTGTCTACTTCCAAAGGGACAGCAACCTCCAAAAGACACCCTCTTTCATGAGGCACTTAAAATATATTGAGAGAGAGGGCTACGATGGAGAAGAGGAAGGTAGGTAGATCGATCAAGGATCAATCTGATATAAGGAATCAGATTGAATTCTACAGTCATTATGCATTACAACAGTAATTTGCAAATCACATTGAAGAAGACAAGAAACAGATTGAAGCAATCATCCAAAAGAACAAAATACAATTAGCAGTCTAAAACACACAGCAGTATATCGTACCAACATCTTCAGATATCAATTTTGATCATTGGGAATCAATCCAGTATATCTTCAGGTCTTAGTATCAGCAGCAGCAGTTAGCAAACACATCTTCAAAGGATATAAGCATCAGACAGCAGCTGCAGAAATTTAAGTGTGGGATCTGCAGATTAGCAACCCTCAAACATTCATCAACACCAAGGCAGATCATAGTACATACTACCAGCATAGCATTGAGTACCAGCAGATGATATCAGATCGGACAAGACCATACAGTCCATCAATAGATAGCAGTTGAGGAATTGCAATCTAACCATACATTCAACATCCTGGTATAAAAAATACTGTCATCATATTTGTCAATTCTGTATATAAATACATATATGCCTCTTTGTGTGTGAGATTAATGTATGCCTCTATGATAGAGAATAGATATACATACTGTGTGAAAACCACCTTGCGAGAGAGAGGGCCTGAGGTGTAAGAGAAGGATGGCGAGCAGGCTCGTAAGTAGGTCGCTGTAGAAGGACCATTGCGGTCTAGGACAAAGAGGGCACTTACAGAGTCAAGTAACCCCTTACAATCTCCGCCCAACTCCACAAGACCGTCTGTAGGGAGACAAAACATTGTTGGGGTAATGTAGGTACAAGCTGCCAAGCAAGAGGGCTGTGGTAGACATACACTCTTAGGTTTGGTAATGAAATGGCTTTGAGCGGACCTATCATGTCTCTTCCATGGCAATTGTCTGTAGGGAGACAAAACATAGTTGGGGTAAGCAGGTACAAGCTACCAAGCAAGAGCGCTGTGGTAGACATACGCTCTTAGGTTTGGTGACGAAATGGCTTTGTGCAGATCTATCATGTCTCTTACCCTAATGTGCTTATACTTAATGAATATAATGCAACTTGACTAACCCTAAAAATTAACTATATATGTATATTGCATATGTCTTGTGATTACAGGATTCAAATCCAGGATCATATTATTGAGGAAAGATTTATTCTGTAAGATGTAACCAAAACCCTAATTTGTTGCAATGGTGATTTTAGGGCTAATTAGGAAGGGATCATTAAAAGCATTTGTGCTTGTAATAGATGGTAATATAGACAAACAGTAATTGCATTACCATTAGTGAATAAATAGCAACAACAGTAGAAAAAGATAAAGAGAGTAGGGAGGTAAAACCTTAGGAACACCCCCATGGGTGAATGCTTCAGCATCCAATATTGTTGGTCCATCTGAAGGCGATGGCACATTTGATGCAGGAGCTTTAACTATCCTTGTTCGAGCCTTTCTACCTTCTGACGGCGGATCTGCCATCGTATACTCTGATGTGGATGCTTTGTTTTTCTACAATGAACTACCTGTAAACTACAGCCATGAGAGGTTATGACATGTGCTTGTCTAATTTTAAAGAAAATAATTTTATTTAACACAAGAAAAAAAAATCTTTATTAAACAAAGTATATATTTTTGTGTGCCTGACATTGCTGGCTGGATTGAAATCAAGCAGTCTTGTTCGTAAATAGCACTTTGAGGATATGTATCATACCTTTAATTTCTTTGCTTCACCTTGTTGCTTCAGGATCAATAACAAACGTGATGACAATTTCTGGCGTTCATGAAATATTAGCATGGCATAGACATGAGAGAAATTACATTTATTAGTTTTGAATGTAACAGTTAAAAAAAATCTAATTTAAACAAGAGCAAATTATCCATCTATCTGCAAAATATAATAGAACCTGTTTATACAGGTTTGTGCTAGTTTGGGTCTGTGTTCATGAAATTTTAAAATGACTTGGTCTTGAAAAAGGGGAAGAAATAAAATTTATGAGTTTCACGCGTACCAGTAAAAAATAAAATTTAATAGAATAGAACCAATTTGTACAGTTTTATGCTAATTTGGCATATAAGAATACAAATTCTATGCTCATTGCTGTTGCATTAAAACCCTAGCGTTTGTAATAGATTTTAGTTGCATGGTTCCCTAGCTAGTATGAACAAATTATTTGATTCAAATGTAATTGTATCCAAGCAGTAACCAATATGGACCGATATTACTTCTTCCTTAAGCTCCATCCTGTGAGTGCAAATAATAAATGTTGCTAGGAAAATTCAAATCCAATAATTCACCAAGATGCGATTTTTGGGTGGCGTTCAATACTCACAAATTTTTTCAGTTTTCAAATCTTGGCAACGCAATCCCAAATAAGCTTCATTCCATCCAAAATTGTTTTCCACTGTATAGCAGCGTAGTTACGCCGTAGGCGTTTCCCTATTGAAAGAGGCTGGGCTAAACTTAACAATCAATGGCTCAGATCGTATATAGAGAATGGACGACCATTGAAAAGATCCTGGCCATCCACTGTTTTTCCATTTACACTCTTTTTTTCACAAAAGTTCCAACGTCATTGGATATCCTCTGCATTGATCAGTATGCCTAAAAAGTGGTGCAACTCTGTCAAGAATGCCATTTCCAATGATCTGAGTTGTCTGTTAGATGGTGAGATCGACGGCTGGAGAATAGAGAAGAGTTCAAACCCTACAATCTTATCTTTCTTTTTGTGTTACTTTGAGCGCTATTCTCTCTGAGGTGGCTAGTGTTCTGTTGGAGAAAAGCGGAGGGAGAGATTCACAATTCCGGTTACTATTTTTAATTTTATTTTTCTACCTTGTTGTCTATTCATCGGTTTCCATTATATGTTGACCGTCAAATTTTCCTTTCACCGGTAAAAAAAAAATGTTCACAGGGCGTTTCATTGTTGTTCTCCAATACCTAACACGTGTTAACTTGTTGCCACGTTTATAGATTTCATATCGATTCACAGCACTTTCAAAAACATTTGATATTACGTGTTCACAATCCTCAATCGCAACAATTATAGTCTATTGAAAACCGTGACTTTTCAATGTTTAATCCACTGTACATCCTTCCGAAAAGTACGAAGAATGCCTACATGATTATATTTTCAAGTACCTACTTGAAAAAAAAAATTGCTGATAAATTAGCATATATTTTTTATTTTAGCCGATACGGCTATTTACCTAGGGGACTTTGGCCATAAATGGTCACGTCCGTACCGGCAAACGAATCGTGCCTGAATAGATCAGGTCGCAAAAGTTCAGGGCTATCGGCGTCGCGCAAATTCGTTGGAAATGTATCCTGCTCGGTCGTATTCAGGGAAATGAGTTGTCTCTGCCTAGACCCGCCACCGTGCTGCTTGCAGAGTGCCGCCCTGGGGAGCTGTTTAGTAACACCTTCCTTCTGTTGTGGCTATTAAGGTGCAGGTCGGGATTCGAGGCCCTCAAACAGGTCCATCCCAAATCGTTGTGCACGAAACCATTGGTTGGTATATTCCAGTGGGTTTTGTAGCAATTTTCTTGTCGCATGTAGTGGTGCAGAGGGTTCCGAAGAGTGGCCTCGGGTATCGAACCTTTGATCTCTTCTTTTTCTAAAATAAATAAGTGTTATGTAGTGGCGAAGTGCTTGTTTTTAATTTTATAAATAAATTTAATTTTAATTTTGATTTATATGTAAAGTAAATTTTTAACTATAATAATTTATAACAAAGTTTAATTTTAATTTTAATTTAATGTAAAGTAATTATTTAATTATAAATAATTATAATTATAGTTCTAATAATATTTTTTAATTTTATAAATAATTATAAAATATCAATTGTAATTAATTTAAATTGTAAAATAGCTACTTATAATTAATTTTAATATTAATTATTTAGTCCAAATAACTATTTTCAGCAATATTATAATGTTATTCTATTAAATCTAAATTTATATAATATATTTTAAAATAAATCCAAAAAATATTCAATATTTTATAATATAACAAAAATAGTCAATATTATTTTAATATAATATGATACAAATTACACATTTGGCTTTTGATAAAAAAAATTAAACAAAATCAATTAAAATTTTTAAAAACTTTAAAATATTCAATAATTAAAAAATAATAAATAAAAAGCTATTGATGCTCTTTATTCCTAAAAAAGTGGTCTATAAGACCTCATATGTATTAGCACAATCATATCATCAAAAAATAATTTTTACAAATTATAAACTTAAAAAATTAACATTTAGACTATAGAATATGTGTTATTTTTAACAAAATAAGAAAATACTAAATTATAATTGGTGCAAAGAATTGGTTTTAATCACTACTTAATGGAAGAAATCCAAAAAGTGATGCAATAGTACTTGTGTATAATTGACAAATGGGTTTTCTTATTTAGATTTAAATGTTTTAATGGATTCTATTGTAGAACAAAAATGATTCAAATGGGTATGTCTAAGAGATATTGAAAGTCAATTAGGAAACATTGTGGTCTATTTTTCACAAATTATAACTTATTGTGTCAAACATAAAATATTTAAAATTTGATGCTAGGGAATTATATAAAAGGAAAAACTTAATCCAATCGAATCATTTACATGTCACTAAAGTATTATGAAAGGAGCTTTTCCATTAACATACGAGATCATAAAGTGTTTGATGTTCATATTCTTATTTGGGTGTGTTCAAAATTGACCAAAATCATTGTATAGATCCAAGGGCTTAACATAACGTAGGAATCTTGAAGGTGGTTTTGGAAATTGGGTCAAAACTAAGCACTATCTTTGTGGGGGTTTAAGAATATGGCATTGGAAACTACAAATTGAGTGTTTGAAGAGTTGTATCATAATCTTTTATTTGATTTCAATAATTCTTTGAACAATTTTTAGAGCACAAAGTTTTTTTCCTGGAAAGAGTTTTCCATACAAAACAAATGGTGTAATGTGTTATGTTGTCTATGTTATTAATTCAAGAATTTCTCTATTTTGTTTAATTATTTTACATCACATTTGAATTACAGTTGTGAGAAGATTGGAATATGAAGTTGAATTTGCTACCTATTGCTTCCTAACATATCCTTGGTTGCATCAACTCCTAATATAGTAATTTCCTAAAGGATATTTATTGACATTAGGCTTTTTATATCTGGGTGGAAATATTAAGGCATGAGCTCTAAATTTCAAATAAAATTAGATTCAAATCCATGTCAAATTTGGAATGAAAAAAGTCAAATTCTTAGTTGAAAAAATTAATTCAATATAATAAAAAAAATTACTTATTCAAGAATATTTATTTAATTAGATAGAATTATTTTATTTAATTTTTAAATATATATAATCTAAAATATTTATTAAATTATTTTGATAGTTCAATTAGCAAATTAACCATGATATCCTCAATATCTTTTTAAGTAAATATATTATTGTATTTTATTTTTAAACATATGTTATCTTTATAAATTATGTGAAATATTTATAGATTTTTTTTAAAAAAAATTAAGATTATCTTCCTTTCTAAATGATAAACGTTGTCAAATGAAGTGAGAAAAAGGCAAGAGAGACAACATAATTTCAATCCACATTTAGGAATACATTCCCTAGAGCACAAAGTGCATATACATCACTGTGTATAATATTTATGATATTAAATTTGTAGTTTAATTTCTACCAAAAGAGAAGCCCCTCCAAATTCAAGGAATACATACACTATGTAAAGATCACTAAGTGTTGTTATAAAGATAGGGTGTAAAATCATTGAGAAGGGTGCATTAAGGGGGACACTTGGGAAGGGTGTAAATGAAAATTGTGAGTAGATGAACACACAACAAAGAAAATAGTCCAAATGGAATGACTAGACAACCATTCATGCAATAAGTAAAATAATTTCAAAGAATTCCTTCAAGATAATAACATTTAAATATAATAAACTAAATAGAAAGTTAACAAATATAAAATTTTAAATATTAATAAAAGTAATAATTTAAAAATAATAATAAAAGAAACATAATATATGCATTATAATATATAATTTGTATATTACCATATTATCTTATTAGAATAAATTATTTGTTAGATTATGTATGTAGTTAAATTATAAATAGAATAAATTTAATTTTCGTATATTACTACATATATTATATTATATTATATTAAACTATAATCTATTTTTAAACATAATCTAAATATCTCCATATCTATAATATTTTTAATATTTATCAACTCTTTTAATTCTCAAATATAATTTTGTAATCTAATCTAACCATTCTAAACCGTTACAAAGAAACAAGGATACACACTCAGGAAGATCTAGTATGAAGTTAGGTACCTCTCAACATGGCAAGCTAGCTATCATATATTAAAACTATAATGAGTATTTAGATTATACAACTAAATAAAATGAAACATAAAATATAATTATAAACTAAAGTTCATCTCATATACATATATATGATAATGTAATAATTAAAATAAATAAAAAGATAAAAGATTTTTTGACATAATTTATTATCTATATATAATAATAGAATAATTATCAGAGACATATATACATTGACAAAAGGTTGGGGAGGGAGAGAAATGGAGAGAGGAGAAATAGAGATATAGAAAGAGGGAGTGCTCATAGGCAGTGTGAGGGGGAGGGGGAGAGAGAAAGATACATCTGAATGTGTGTGAGAGAGACACCAAGATAGAGATGTGGAGAGAGAAATAGGGAGCTTGTGTGTGTGAAAGAGAGAGGGATATGGCGATAGACAAGGAGGGAGAGAAATAAGGAGAGGATAGAGGTGAAGTGTGTGTATAATTATAATTAGAAACTATCACTTTTCAATTGAGACATTTGTTAAACAAACAACATCATCTTCTATTTAACAATCTATCATTTGACCTCACATTTTTTCCTAACTGACCTTCCACACCTCTTTGGCATACCCATTGCACACATAGGTGTGATTGCTAGTAATATAAGGTTGAAAATATTGCAGCGGTCAAAGATAGATTGCCTCATTTATGAGAGAGGATTATAATTGTGGCATATATTTATTTTGGGCACCTTTTTAAAACCAAACTTTAAAACTTTCCATCAAATCAAAATAATATTTAGATTGGTAAATAAGCCTTTTTAAATGAAAAAAATGGCTCTACCTTTACGGAATCATTCTTGCTCACAAGTCTGGACTATTGACGCTCTGGACAAACAATTCTTTGTGTTTTCCAAAACCAAATATGTTGGAACTTTTTCTACCAATCTAGGTCACCCTTCTTTGATTTTCAATGGCCAGTCTGTTGCCTAGACGGATTCAAATTGGCAACTAGTTAAAAATGAAAGGAAATCAAAGCAATTGAGGACTCAACAGTCGAATGCCCTTTTGATCCACAATAGATTCGATATTTTGGCATCTTCCTCCCCTAGGGTTTTTTCTAGGGCTCTTTCTCAGGGGAAGCAAGGGCAAAATTCAGTATTATGTCCACCACACAAGAACTTGACAGAGATGCCAGGTAATGTTCAGGCTAGGGTTCCTGGAAATATTTACTCCCCTCTTCATCGACGGATCCTTAGTGATGCTCAATCTAGAGGGAATAATTCCTTGCAAGAGCCGCCTATGAAAGAAGATCAGCAGGTAAAAAATCATTCATATACTCCCTACTCTGGCTACAGGAAAGCTTTGAAAAATCTAGTCTATAAAGATCCTGATGGTGTTAGGGCATCCCCAAATTTGTACTCACTCCATCACTCTGGAAATAGATATATGCCACCACACATAAGGAGGCAATCATACACATTGGGCCCACATACACCACAACCTTCCTCTCCCAGGATGTGCAATGATTTTGTTTCTTCTCTGGGGGAGATGATGGATGCATACCCAAACTTTGAAATAGGATATATGGACATGGTGATGAAAATATTTAAGGACAAAGGAGTTTTTGCTAGATGGACAGGGTTAGGAGCTAATATCAAGGATATTATAGACTAGTTCAAAGAAAAATTTCCAGGAAAGGTAAGTATTGTTACCCTAAGTGAAGGCTTTCTATTTTTAAAATGCAGTAACAAAAAACTTAAGGAGGATCTTCTAGCATCAAAATGCCCTAAATTTAGAGGTTGTAATTTTATATTTCTTGATTGGCAACCTAAATTTAATTGCAGAAATTTGAAAAATCTAAAAGTAGATAGGGCAATTTTCATCCTTAATATCCCAGTAGAATTAATTAATATAGAAACATTCAAATCAATTGGCAACTGTTTTGGGGAATTTGTAGGGATTAGGAAGTTAGATCAACCACATAACAATGTCACAATTATAGTCAACATGGAATTTAATCAAACTCTATTAGTTTCGATTAGATTCAAATAGTTAGGGCTAGAATATATACTTTACCCTGAATTTTTGAAAGATGTACCCTGAATGGATTATGAGGATAAAATTATCCTTAATAGAACTAGCCCCATAAACACCAAGCTCAGACTAGATCCTTCTTTAGACTACTCTGAACAATAGTACAAATTATCCCCTACATCAAACAGCAACCTCCTAGAACAAAATATGGTGATAACTGATAAAATGATTCGTAGGGTTTCTTTTCTAAATGATTGTGGAGGCTTTTTCCTCAATCCTATGAAGAATCAGGTGAAGAAATATTCTAAAAGGTCATTAAGGGTTTTGAACTCTTGCCAGCTAGATCTAGACAATAGTCCCTCAAGTACTATGGGTGAATGTCCTCAAAATGTGAAAGAAAGTAAATACAAGAATAAGAACTGTTCTAGTGTGGACATACAAAGAATGGATGTAGGCAATCCAAAGAAGATAGGAAAGGATGATGGCATCTTTTTAAAGGATCAAAGTATTACATAGAGTAATGCAGAGATAATAGGTAATAAGAAGAATCAGAATTCAGTTAGATCGAAATCCTTGCAGATTGGTAAATGTATGGATTTAAATTTAGACCAAATATGGGAAGATGTTAACCCCTCCTTGGTATCAGTAAGGGATAACTCGGAGACACTTCCAGGAAATGCAAATAATGTCACTAAGGTAGGAAACTTCCAAGGAAACAAGGGTAGTTCCTTACAAGGAAAAAGTATCTTGAGTTTTCAGAAGGTAGCAGGGCCTGCAGATAAATCTCTAGGTCACCTTGGCTATCCTATGACATTAGAGTGCGATGAAAAGTCTGCTAAAGTGAGGTTAAAATTGAGTAGTATTCTATGTCCTATATATGGGGCCACCTCAGAGGAGAACGAAGAAAACATGGATATAATAGAAACCTCAGATAATATGAATACGGTTGGAGATGTGCTTGGAAACCTTACAAATAATGACAAAGATACATAACAACATACTGAGGAAAGGAAAAGTAGTACAAAGATTGAAAAAGGCTATATTTTGTTGCCAAAAACACATGGGATAATTGATGCATCTCCTACCCAAGCAGAAAGAGAAGGAATGACCATTTCAAACAATCCTGGGGATACATTTACAGATATCATAGTGAATCTGGCAATGGGGGGAATCTCTACAGAAAATAGTGAATGCCCCTCCTATTCTAGATACATTTAGAGGTTTCAGACAAAGGTAGAAGATGAGGATTATCTTCAAAACCAATGCTCTAGAGAAGAAACTATCTTTGAGAAGGAAGCCATTAATATGAACACTAATGTGTCCTTAGTTAATGTGCACCTAACTGAAAAAAACTTGGAATGCTCGTTGGAGGAAGATAAGGTCACTTTTCAACAAACCAAGGGAAGTTTAGTGAGGCTGAACATCAAGAGAACCAACTATATGGTTTGCTAATTGAGGAATCACATAAGAGGGCAAAAACACATGCATCTGCTGAAACTTCTTCATCCCAAATAGAAAAGGAAGTAGATATTATCACAGATTATATCGGTGATACCCTCCCGCATGAGCTAATTAACATGTTTTTTGATGAAATTTGTGATGAGGAGGAGCTAAGACTACAAAGATCACTCCTAATAAAGGACGTAAAGGGAAAGCAAGGGACGGATGAACATGAGGGCACAACAAATCTTTTTCTACACATAGGATATATGGAAGCAAAGGACCCTGAAACCTATGGTATTGCCTTCACAAAAGATAACAAAGAAGCCCCAGATTGTGGTATAATTCTAAAGAAGAGGGGCAAAAAATCTAAGGGTGAACTTAGGGAAAGAGATGGAGAAGCTTCTGGTTAGGTCAAAATCACTACTCTCTTAAATGTGGTGAAGGGGAAGTTCCTTCCCAACAAGACATGAATGTCCTAGCTTGGAATGTTAGGGGCCTTAATGCCCCTAACAAGTAACGGATTCTAAAACGTTGCATTAATAGTACTAAGGCAGATATAATTTTACTACAAGAAAAAAAGATGTGTAGAGAAGAAGCACTAATATTTCAAAAGAAAATCGGATTTAGAAAATTAGAAGAGTCATCGACCATAGGAGCTTCAGGAGGACTAGCAATAATCTAGGATCCCAGATCTGTTTCCTTCAATATTCTAGAAAAACACCAAAATTGGATGATTGGTCAGGTGAAAAACTTTAGAAACAATCTAGTTTTTAACCTTATAAATGTCTATGGCCCCACACAAATGAAAGATAAGCTCCAGACCTTGAAGGAAATTGAGATTTTCTTTGGTACTAACCCCACCCAAATAAGTATTATTGACAGAGATTTTAATACTATTACCAAGCTTTCTGAAAAGAGAGGTGGTATTAGTAAACTACCTCCAGCTGCCAACGATCTCATTAATTGGGTTGCCAGAAACTCACTACTTGAAATACATACTGAAGATAACTCCTTCACCTGGAATAACAGGAGGAAAGACTTTTGCAACATTGCAGAAAAGCTTGATAGATTTTATCTCCATAGTAGCTTAACTGATGTAAATGTAACTCTTAGTACTAACATACTCCCCATTTCTGGATTAGATCATTACCCTATTCAATTAAAAATCTTAGGAGATTCAAGGCCTAAGAATTGCCCCTTTAAATTCGAACAAATGTGGCTCAAAGATGAGAATATCCTAAATTTGATTAAACAATGGTGGGAGGAAGCACAAGTTTTGAGTTCAAAAATGTATATAGTTGCCAGCAAATTAAAGATCATTAAAAGAAAATTGTTCGAATGGAATTTGGAGAATTTTGGAAATATATTTGAGAAAAAAATGGCTTTAGAGGAGAAATTGAAGGAGGTAAACTCACTGGTAATCATCTTAGGTATGGATGAGGTGTTATACTTGGAAGAGAAGTGTGTGTGTGAAAATTATACCTGATCTATAAACACAACACTCAGTAAAACATTAGAGGTTAGTGATAATCAAAATCGTACAAAATTGAAAGCTATCTAACCAAGCGATTTACTACCTTCTAATAGGTGCGAGATTAATGTTCTCAGATTGTAATCGAGATCAGTGACCTAGACGACACCTAAATGAAGGATTTGAATGCAAAAGATGGATATGAAATTGAATGCAATTAATCTATATTTTTTATATTTTCTATGCAATAAGAATTGTAAAAACTGATATGAAATCTATGCTAAATGAAATTGATATGCTATGAATGCTATTGAAAATTGATATGCTATGAATCTAACAATGATATGAAAACTATGAAATTCTATGCTAAGATATAAAAACTATGCAATTGAAATTGATCTCACAAAGCTTTGAATTCGCAAGTTGATTCCTCAGCCTCTAATTCTCCAGCGTGATTGTGCAAAATATGAGATGATTTGTGAAGAGCTGAAGCCTTTAATTTATAGAAATCTAGGGCTTTGGAGGTGCATGGATAAAAGCCATAAATCACTCAAATAACTCAACTTGATTTTTGAGTTATTTTTAAATAAAAGATAATAAACTCACAAAAACATGCAAAAGCTAAGTTTTAACTCAAAATAGAGTTTAGCTTTAATTGATAATTGATAGTTGTCTGCTTTTATGATTGTGCATGTTTTATTTATGAATTAATTTAATAATAAAGTGATTTATTTCCAACTTAACTGCTTTTAAAAATAAAACAATTGATTTATGGGTTAATCAATTATTTAATCAAACTTTTATTAAAAACTATATTATTAAATAATGACAACTTGCTTTAATTAATTAAATAAGAATTTAATCAATTAAAGATAGGAATTTTGATCTATTGTCAAAATTAAATAATACAATTAATAATAGATAGAATTAAATTTAATTAAACAATTAAGTGGCAAATATTAAATCTAATTAATTAAATATGAAAATATTCAATTAATCAAACTTAGGATAAATGTGATTTATCGCCAAATAATCATTAAATTAAAGATAATTAAGATAATTAGGAATATTACTAAGAATATTCCCCGATGCAGAATTTAAGATAATCAATTATGATTTGATGATGTTAGATGTGCCTTAGGTTAGGACTTTGATGTCGATTTTGTTCGATTTGTCGATGTAGGAGGTTAATGAACTTATAGCCCATTTTTAGGGTATTACATTTTGCCCCTCTTTGAATTACTGTGCGAAGCGCAGTGGTTCAAAGATAGTCTGTGTTTGATAGAGATATGAAACTGATTCAAAAGATAAACCGATCTCAAGGTAGAAACTGATTGAAAGATATTGAGATAGGAGTTGATTGATATTGAATTTGATATGGAGATAATAGGTCCTGAATGACCAGAGATAATGTTCACTATAGCAGCAATGAACCGATGATTGCGAAAAAGTGTCAAAATGCCTGATTCTAAACCTTAGGATTGATAAGAAGTGAGTGACCCGTTCTAGACTCGATTGTCTTAGCAGAACTAGCAAGTATCACATCTGAATCCTTCAGTTGCCGAAGAACCACGGAAAGAACACTATGATCTGATGGTTGCAAAAACTGATACAGATTACAAGATTAAGAGAATACCAGATTGATATGGATCGATGAATCTGATATGCCCCAAGTGATGATAGATTTGCCCCGAGCGATGAGGACTTTTGATGAATCAGCGACTAGACGTGATTGTTTGTCTTGATTAGTGATGAAAGATATGATTTCCATAAAGATATGATTTCAAATTTGATTACAGATTTTGAATGATATGCAATACCATGCCCCCTTCGGGATTAAAATTGAAATCTGACAAGAAAAGTCAGCGTTATAATTAGAAGCATGTTAATTGATTTGAGAAGTGATTAAACACGTCTGAGAACGCATTCTGCATCGTTTGGAGGTCTCGGAGACCGAATTTGACTAGGTTTGACCATGAGTTGACCAAGTTGAAATTTTGATAGTTTGATGTAAGATAATCAGTTAAGTTGAATTTTAGATTTCTATGATGATCGAAGGTCGATTATGCAAGTAGTAGACAATATGAATGATCTCAGATTTTGATTTTGATCCCAAAAAAGGATTTTACCTGCTGCTGCATTGGAGGAACCTTCATGTGAGATTTAGCTCTTGTTAGATTTGAAGAATTGATATGAAGAATTGATATGAAGAATTGTTTAAGCTTTAAAGTTCATTTAATCATTGTGAGATCATGAAAACATGCAAAATGCAATGAGACATGCAAAATGAAATGCAACCTAAGACCTAGGACCTAGTCACTGATCATATGTCGATTTGTTATCATCATTGAACTTTTAGGTAACCGGATAAATCAGTACAATGCCCACTAGCCATGAAACCATAGACATATGAATATTGATTTGTATGCACAAGAATCAATACAACACCCACTGGTCAACAACCATGGATATATGAATATTGATTTTGTTTTCGAAATGTCGGATTAGATATAAGCACCAAGGCACAAGCGCCAGGATGACCTGAATGTCGTGTCCATTTTGATATAGCAATTTGTACAAGCATCAAAACATAAACATTGTGATGACCTGAGTACGCCTTGCATTACAAACACATCAAACAGTCAAGAGATCATTCTAAATCCAATGTGAATTACCCGTAGTGACCCTTTATCGTTCACATCCTTAGGCAAGATTGCGTTCCACAGTAGGAGAAAGAACTTACTCAAAAAGATAATAGTTAGAGCAAACTTCCTTGAATTGTCTGGGTATCAATGGTCGAGGTACGCATGGCCATCCAATTCGAGATAGAGGCTCTTACAGTCGGACACCATTTCAATCCAGAAGTTCCAAAGATGTTAGATTTTCACATACAAGCAGAAGACAAAGAAAAGATTATGCCCCCAGTCATCACTCTCTAAATCCTATAAAAGACATCATCGAAGAGCTCGAAGGGACACAATATGCAAAAATCTCAATGCGAATCAGTAAGCCTACAAGGAGATAAAAGCATGAAAAGCACAGATTGTTTTCAGTTGAGTTTTGATGTTTGATTGTTGTTGATGCAAAATCCTTTCTGGAGACGAGACAGACTGACTGACTCAACTTGAAGCTTCAAAGGACTCTGAGTGGATATGACACGTCTAAGATACATGGGAGACCATAGGATATGACATTGATTGCCCCCAAGTGTGAACATTGATAGGATGCAAACGCTTGAGCTGGTTCGTGTACAGGCCGACTTATTGAAAACTGGAAATGCAAGAACAAACCGGGAGATATGTACAAACTAAAGCAAGACTGAAAGCTGGGAAAGACCAAGATTGTGCTGATAGATGGAGCATTTTGGAACAAGTGGCACCTGTTTGCCAGGTTTTCACCATCTTGGCAGAGATTCTATTTTTGCTACCAAGGCGCCTGTTTCCAGGTTTTCACCAAGGCACTTTTTCTTCTTTTTCATTTTTTTGTATTTTTCATTTTTTCAATTTTTTTTGTACTTTTGATATTTTTTGATTTTTTTGTGAATCATCAAGGCGCCTATTGCTAGGTTTTCACCAAGATGTTCATTTTTTCAGGACTTTTTCCAATTTTTAAGATTTTTTTCAGGACATTTACCAAGCACTGAATGCCTTAGGCATAGAATTTCTTTAGATGGAGAACGTTGATTGGTTCTCGGAGCTGTTCTCCTTCAGTTGTTGAGAGTTGATAGGCACCAGAGCCAAAAGTAGCAGTGATTACAAAGGGACCCAGCCAGTTGGGTTCGAACTTCCCCTTGCGTTCTCGATGTGATTGATTTTTAGGATTTTCTCTCAACACTAGATCGCCAACCTGAAATTCTCTATGTCTGACTTTCTTGTTGTAGCCTCTAGACATTCTTTTCTGATACACTCTGAGATGATCATACGCTGCTTGTCTGCGCTCATCTAGTAGTTCAAGTTCTTGTAACCTCGACACTCTGTAGTCTTCATCAGTGACAAGTCCATGCATTCTGATTCTAAGTGATGGGATTTCAACCTCAATAGGTAGTACTGCTTCAGAACCATAAACTAAAGTGAATGGTGTAGCCCCAGTAGGCATTCTGATACTAGTTCTGATATTGATTCTGATACTAATTCTGATACTGGTTCTGATACTGGTTCTGATACTGATTCTGATACTAATTCTGATAATTATTCTGATACTTGTTCTAATACTAGTTCTGATACTGATTCTGATACTGATTCTGATACTGATGCTGATAATTGTTCTGATACTGGTTCTGATACTGATTCTGATACTGATTCTGATACTGATGCTGATAATTGTTCTGATACTAGTTCTGATACTGATTCTGATACTGATTCTGATAATTGTTCTGATACTTGGTATACTTGATAGCATCTTTTTCCATTTGCAAACTCCCAAGCAAGATCATATCGTGCAGTCCCAATGTCTAGCAAGGTGGAGAACAAGAGGGATTAGCAAGCTGGTGGAAGAGATGGAAGATAAGAGAATGAAGAAAAATGAAGGGAAGAAATCCTCAAGGGGAAACTCCTCAAGAATACCCAAGCTAGGGAAAAATTCTCATGTAAAGCGCATTTGGACAAGCAATGAAAGGCTAGCATAGGATAAGCACAAAATCATAATGCAAGAGCAGGAAAGAATGCAATCCAAAGGAGTAGACATGTCAAGAGGCTTCATAACACCGTGTTTTACTCTTTATTTTTTATTTTTTTTAGATCAAGACCAAAGGGGAAAAGGATAGCTATAGGCAAAAATGAATGGAGGAAGATGGATATGAAGGCTAAACATGGAAGGAATGAAAGCAAGATCATCGTCAGATAGCTCACAAAATAGTCAAATATTCATGTATAGGTCAACCTTGTCAAGATTAAAGAAAGGTGGGATGGATGAAATATGTAGAAGAACTACGCATAATGCCTGATTGCCAGGTTTTCATCATGGTACTTATCCAAGGCGCCACAAGGGAGTGGTTTTCACCATAGGATGAATTTATTTCTCTTTACTTTTGCTACCAAGGTGCCTGTTTCCAGGTTTTCACCAAGGCACATTTTCAATTTTATTTTATTTTTCATTTCTTTTTTTTTGGAAGAAGGCAAGATTTTTAGATAATGCTCCTTGAAAGGATAAACCATGATATGCCAAGGATTCAAAATAACACGCTCAAAGATGCTGATAGGGAAAGGGAGATGAAAGAGAAAAATGGAGGATAAAGTTTTATGCAAAGCGAGTGAGGTTGGAAGATAGGAGGAATAGGCAAGTGAGGAAAAAGGATAGGAGGTAGAAGGATAATGCATGGAAGGATTGTGAAAGGGTAGATGGAAAGGAAGGCAAGATCAATGTAAACACACACCTTGAAGGGTGGCAAGAGGGTGGAGGAAACGTGAATGAAGGAATACGTGAAGGAATATGGCGAATGGATAGCAGAGGTTGAGGTTTGGGCGAATGAAATGGAAGAATATTTTTGGAGGGAGATGAAGTGGAAGCCTTTGGAAGCTTGAATGTCAACTTCACTTTTTGCTCAACACCAGACTCTTTCAAGAGAGACTTTGGAATCCATATAGCCTTAGGATTTTTATTTCCTTTTGATGATCTAGAGAGAATATCTTGAATGATGGATTTTGGAACCCATACTTGTCTTGTAGTTTTTTTCTTAGATATCTCTTTGGACTTTATGCTTCCATGTCTATTAGAGGAGACATGGTGATCTTTTTTTTTTGATGGATTCTTGTATTGCTTCTTTTTCTTGTATTGAACATTCAAGTTACTTTTGAAAGACTTGGGACTTGTGGAAGAAGGAGGATATGACTGGTTTAGATGGGTGGGTGGATGAAATGGATTCAAGGGTATGAATCTATGTTGATCTTGAGGAAAGATAGGAGATGGAGGTATGTAAGGACCCAAGATGGATGGTAAATTAGGAGAGTTAGGAGGGGAAAGTGAAGGGACATAAGGACCCAAGATGGAAGGAAGGCGTGAAGATATTTGTAGTGGTGGAAGAGGTCCAAGGATGGAAGTGGAAGACGCAAAAGGATAATCAATAAGTTCATCAGCATCTATATGACAACCAAGGATATCAACATCTTTAGAGTGAGCATTAGAATTTTCAATAGAATCGTGGACATCTTGAATATGAGCACCTTCTTTGATAGGATTGTTCAAAGCTTGCAAAGACTTAGGAAGAGTAGAAAGTGAAAGTGAACATGGAGTGGTAGAACAAGAAGATGGAAGACTTTGATCTTGACAAGGATCTTTGGATAGCACAAGTGCATAATTTTTCTTTTGATTTTCAATAGGCTTAACATTGGAAGTAACAACACTATTTTTAACAACCTTAATGGAAGTATCATCTTTGGAAAATGCAAGTGTAGTAAAGTTATTTTGATTGCCAATAAGTGCAACAGTGTAAGTAGTAGCTTGATCTTGCTTAGGAGAGGACTTAAGATATGGTGGAATGCATGAAAAAGGGGGTACAGGATCAAAAGAACCCTGACGCGGATAAGAGACATCATGAAAAGGAGTGGATGACATGGAGGGTTCTTGATCTTGATCTTTCTTTATGTTCTTTTCTTTATCATTTTTAAAGTCCTCTTGACATGGAGCCACTTCTAAGGACAAGGAAGCATGTTGGGATTGTATGGATGACTTTGGAAGAGATGGTGGAGGACTAGCTGAAGTAGGGATTATAGCATATGAAGGCTTAGGCTCTTTAGATTTATCATTATTGAAAGTCTTTGCAGCCAAGTGAAGGTTAGCTTGAGTTTCTTTAAGAGGTAGCCCTGGGGGATAACTATAGGGAACCACATGAAAAGTATCAGGGCTTGTGTCAGATGAAGGTTCTGTGAAAGATTTGAAAGACTCGGAAGCTTTAGGAAATGTATGGGTATTGGAGGAAGTAGGGGATGGAAGGGAACCATCACCAGACAAAGGTTCAACATTAACATGATCTTGTTTGAGAGTGTAATCTTTATTTTCAGCTGGAGAGTTCTGAGAGGAGAGATCCTTATAGTATTGACGTTTCAAGCTAGCACGATGTATTTTATAGTCCTCAGCAGTAGTAGATGGATCATCATCAAGGTATTGTCCACAAAAGCCATCAAAATCTCTTTCAAAATCAGAATCATATGGATCACCATCACGATCTATCCAATGTGACGGCCCCTTTGTAGTAAGTAGGAATGAACGATGAGGAGGACTCTTAGGAATAGAGGTGTCATAGGTATCATTACATTTTCTGTCATCATAGTCATCATAGTCTTCAAAGCTAGATGTGTCACTCTCCATGGAAGAGGTATCATATTGCTCAATTTTTTTCCGGGGGCATGGTGACATGTACAAGTCTTTATCAAATGGAAAAGAGTATAAAGATTCCATGGAGAACTTTTTAGATTCCTTCTCTTTCTCAAGTTTGTCAAGCTGGACTTGCATAGCATGTATCTGTTTCATTATAGCGGCGATCAGAATTTCTTCCTCATGTGTACTGATTCTTTGAGACATGTGTACTAATTCTCAATAGTTACTGATCTGTTCCTGACGCAATGATATTTTTGACAGATTCTGGAACTAGGCTGGAAACATTGGATATCTTGCAATTTGACAATTTCTGACAACTCTCTCAAATTTTTCCAAACGACACTCTGCAGACTCGTACGACACTGGGTTCTTAATCATACGACATATGGGCTTTACTGAAATGACATTTGACAAAAAGTCATACGACTTTTGACTTCTTGAAATGACTTTTGACTCCAGAAAAGATTTTACATCAATTTTTGCAAAATGTAAGGTCTTCAGTTTTGGATTGTTTGCAAATTGTATTGTCCAGATTTTGAAGGTTATACCAGATTTGATCGTTTTTAATAGCCAAGTAGATAAATAAGCACGCAGAATAGCAAGCAAGTGATTCCAAGCACGTCTGAAAACAATGAACAAGGGCAAAAGCAACCTTGTGCATGAACAATCAAGTGACCAAATTGTGCTAATCCCTGAGAGTACTAATTGTGTATGTTCTGAAAAAGTTTTGCAATAACGCACATATACCTGAAAGTGAAAAATTGGCCTCTCTAGGGTTTTTAGTAATGGTTTGACTCTGCAACTTTTATGATTCAAAGGGGTGAACTCCAATCCCGGCGCACCAGGGTTTTGACACAGTCCGAGAACTTAATCTTCAAGAGCTGCTAGGGAGATCTGACAACCCAACAATGAACCATACCCGTGGAGATTTCTTCCACAAGGACATTTATATAGCGACTGTCACTACCATGGCAAAAATGGCTATTACCGCTTGAGGTTCCGTCAATGCAGTTTGCCTTGTGAAGGGATTGTCTGCTACGGTTAACCCTCTCTAAAGATGACTCACAATAGTATACCACAAGGGGACTTGGCTCCAGATTCAAGGTTTTGACACCTCTTCACTTTTAACCCAAACAAAGCAAGCAGATTAATCCGACACGCTAAGACAAAGTTTTGTTCCACCAAGGTCTGTGATATCAACTCCACGTGATCTATCAACCTCTCCGGGGAGAGAATGTATCAATCAATAAGAGAAGACACACTAACCAATTTTGATTCACCAAAGCTTGTGATAACAACCCCACGTGATCTATCAACCTCTCCGGAGAGAGAATGTGTCGATCAATAAGAGAAGACTCACTAACTAAGTTGAATGTGAAACGCACTAAGTATCCTCCCTACCTACAAGGATTCTGTCGTCAAGGAAGGATTTCGCTAGGAATCCAATCTCTCAAGAATCACAAATAGTGTTCATAGGGCCTAATTACTATGTGAGCACAGATGTATGTTCCGAAAGCAAATCTACCAAAAGCATCCAAAAAGTAGAAAGAGGAACACTTAACGTTTAAAGAGAATATGAGATGAGTCCACAAGGTGGAACACTTAACACCTCACACAAGCTAAAAACAAGTCCACAACTTAGAAAACAAGGGAGTTCCTAAAAGCACAAAAGGGTTGCCAAGTGGAACATTTAACGCTTCTGTCCTGTTGACCCCTCCCCTTTATGGCGCTGAGATTGCAACCACGGGGTGGAAATGAGGGGCCAGCGGATTAGCGAGTCCAATAACCCAAGATAGCAATCAAGATCAATCACAAGTATTCTAAGACTACTTAATGAATCCTTAAGGGTTCACAACCTAGTATCAATTATGCAAGTGTGTAGAAATAGATCAAAAGCATGAAAAGATGCACACAAGCTTGACACATAAGAGATTTATTTTAAGTCCCAAATCAAAATATTATTAGATGAAGGAGAATACCTGGGATCCTTGCAACGCGCTTAGTAGATTTTACTTGATTTTTAGCAATTTTTGTTGAGCTTTTCCATGCAAGCAAGTGACGAACTCTCCAACAAGCAAACAAGCAAACAAGATATGCAAAATATATTCAACTTATGAAAACCATAGGGTTAGCTCTAAAAATCAATTATTATCAGTAATAATAACCAGCAATCAACCCAAATGACAACTCATATCATTCATTGAACCATGTAAAAAAAATAAGTGCATACCCATCACAAAACTTTATTTTTTTTTTTTGCATTTGACCTAGTCAACAAGATCTAATTTTTTTGAAATGATTTTGGCCACAAAAATAGAAATTCAGAATAGAGACCCCTGCTAAAAAATAAAGAGCTTTCCAAAAATGCAAAAATTTTAGAAAAACCTCTTCATTTGTGCCCTAGAGACCCATTTTATCAAAACAGACCAGTTTTTGTAAATTGACTATTTGAGCTATGATATCATGTCCAAATTTAAAACACAAAGAATGGACCCCTTGTAGAATTTAAAGAGCTTTCCGAAAATATAAAAATTTTCAAAAAATATGCTGATTTGCGTCAGATATTAATTTTTTCCAGAATTTCAAGAAAAAATTATTAAAAATTAAAAACATTTCAGAAAATTCTAAATTTTTTACTGTAGCTTCCATGACATGTCACCAACTTGAAAAAAAAATTTTAGACCAAAATTCCAAGCCGTTTGGGAGATAAAATTAAATCTTTGAAACTTTGGGGTTTTAGCTCCCAAAAAAATCAAAACCACCATGCAAAGGTGGGTTGCCCCACGGTGGGCACCAGAAATGTGTGTGTGAAAATTATACCTGATCTATAAACACAACACTCAGTAAAACATTAGAGGTTAGTGATAATCAAAATCGTACAAAATTGAAAGCTATCTAACCAAGCGATTTACTGCCTTCTAATAGGTGCGAGATTAATGTTCTCAGATTGTAATCGAGATCAGTGACCTAGACGACACCTAAATGAAGGATTTGAATGCAAAAGATGGATATGAAATTGAATGCAATTAATCTATATTTTTTATATTTTCTATGCAATAAGAATTGTAAAAACTGATATGAAATCTATGCTAAATGAAATTGATATGCTATGAATGCTATTGAAAATTGATATGCTATGAATCTAACAATGATATGAAAACTATGAAATTCTATGCTAAGATATAAAAACTATGCAATTGAAATTGATCTCACAAAGCTTTGAATTCGCAAGTTGATTCCTCAGCCTCTAATTCTCCAGCGTGATTGTGCAAAATATGAGATGATTTGTGAAGAGCTGAAGCCTTTAATTTATAGAAATCTAGGGCTTTGGAGGTGCATGGATAAAAGCCATAAATCACTCAAATAACTCAACTTGATTTTTGAGTTATTTTTAAATAAAAGATAATAAACTCACAAAAACATGCAAAAGCTAAGTTTTAACTCAAAATAGAGTTTAGCTTTAATTGATAATTGATAGTTGTCTGCTTTTATGATTGTGCATGTTTTATTTATGAATTAATTTAATAATAAAGTGATTTATTTCCAACTTAACTGCTTTTAAAAATAAAACAATTGATTTATGGGTTAATCAATTATTTAATCAAACTTTTATTAAAAACTATATTATTAAATAATGACAACTTGCTTTAATTAATTAAATAAGAATTTAATCAATTAAAGATAGGAATTTTGATCTATTGTCAAAATTAAATAATACAATTAATAATAGATAGAATTAAATTTAATTAAACAATTAAGTGGCAAATATTAAATCTAATTAATTAAATATGAAAATATTCAATTAATCAAACTTAGGATAAATGTGATTTATCGCCAAATAATCATTAAATTAAAGATAATTAAGATAATTAGGAATATTACTAAGAATATTCCCCGATGCAGAATTTAAGATAATCAATTATGATTCGATGATGTTAGATGTGCCTTAGGTTAGGACTTTGATGTCGATTTTGTTCGATTTGTCGATGTAGGAAGTTAATGAACTTATAGCCCATTTTTAGGGTATTACAAGAAGAAGATATTGTCAGAATATGAAGAGGTGCTGACTAAAGAAGAGATCTTTTGGCATAAAAAATCTAGGGAATCTTGGTTAGAAGCAGGAGACAGAAACACTAAATTCTTTCATAACAACACTAAATAGAGGAGAGCTACCAACAAATTAACAACATTAAAGTATGAAGATGGGGTGGTCCTCCAACACCCGGAAGAAATAGCAGATGAAACAATCAAATACTTCAAAGACATACTTAACAATTTGGGATCATCTAACATGGGTAAACAAAATGAGATGCTAAAAAATATTCCCAAAGTAATAACTCCACAACATAACAAATCCCTATTAGCAAAATTTATGATTAATGAGATCAAGGAAGCTCTAATGCGTATGAACCTAGATAAATCACCAGGTCCAGATGGTTTTTCAACAAGCTTCTATTAGAAGTGTTGGGACTTCATAGGACAAGAGGTCATGAAGGTGCTATAAGGAGTCAGAAATTTAGGAAAGATCTTGAAAGAAGTCAATAACACCTTTATAACTCTTATTCCAAAAAAAATAAACCCGAAAACCTTAACAATTTTAGACCAATTGCGCTTTGTAATACCCTATATAAACTGTTATCCAAAACTTTGACTATTAGGCTCCAAAAACTCCTTCCTCTTCTGATTAGTGAGGAACAAACTGGTTTTGTACCTGGTAGGTCAATTTATGATGGAGTAATTATTGCCCAAGAAGCCATTCACTCGGTTCAAAAAAATAAGTCTCCTAGTATGCTTATCAAACTAGACATCAAAAAAGCATATGACAAAGTTGACTGGAGATTTCTATGTAAATGTTTAGAGGCCTTTGGGTTTGCTAAAAGTTGGATTAATCTTATATATGAATGTATATCTACATCCATGATATATGTCTTGATAAATGGCACACTAGAAGGGTTCTTTGAGATTTCAAGGGGGATCCGGCAAGGGGATCTGATCTCTCCCTATTTCTTCACCATAATGGTTGAAGCTTTGGGGAGAGCTATTCAAACCTGGAAATATGAAGGATCACTCAAAGGCATAACTGTATCTAGTAATTTGGAACCAACTACCCATAAAGAATTTGTTGATGACACTATGCTTTATGGGGCAAGTGAGGAAAATGAAGCAAAAAAATTTAAACATATCCTAGATTCATATACTATTGCCTCGGGGCAAGAAATCAATGCCGATAAATTTGAAGTCTTTTTCTTTAACACAAATGATAAAATAGAGAAGCAGATCTGCAAAATTCTTAACTTTAAACCTGGAAGTCTTCCTTGTAAATACCTTGGACTACCTCTCAATAAAGGGACCAGGACAGGAGCTCTTTGGAACCCAACAATAGAAAAAATTAAAAATAAAATGAACTCCTGGAAAGGCAAATGGCTCTCCTCAGCAGGCAAAGCCACAATGGTTAAATCAGTTTTAACATCTATGCCCACCTATTAGCTAGCTTGTATTAATCTTCCTGCTAATAAAAAATCAGAATTAAACAAACATTTTAGAGACTTCTTCTGGCAAGGCACCAATGATGATAAGAAATATCCCCTTATTGTCTAGGACAAGGTGTGTTGTCCAAAAGATGAAGGGGGTGCAGGCATAAAAAATATTGGAGATCAAGGCAAGGCGTTAGGGGTAAAACTAGTTTGGAGATTATATAGAAATCCACAAGCTAAGTGGGCAAAAATTGTAATTTCAAAATATCTAGTTGACAATAATCCCACAAACATATTTAGAGAAAAAAACATGCCTAAAGGGTCTCGCATTTGGAACTTTATGCTTGAATGTCGCGACATTATTTCTAGTAAACTAACTTGGAACCTAGGAACGGGGGAGGAGGCACTCTTTTGGTATGACTCCTGGGGTGGGTATGCAGCGTTAGATAAATTAATTGTAATAGGTCCATATCTATACTAAAATCCTCTCAAGGGAGATTAGTCAAAGATTACATTAAGGAATCAACAAATGACATAGGGTGGGAATGGAGGGATGTTTCAGAACTAAACCTACCCATGAATGAAGCTAGACTCCTAACAGAAATATTAAAAAAGAGATGTTTGGTTCTTAATAGAAGTAAAGATACTTTGGTATGGGATGGGTCTAAAAATGGAGAATATAATACAAAGGATGGCTACAACATAATTAGAAGCAAACATATTAGGCCCAAGACAAACATACCTATAAATCTTTGTTGGAACAAAAATTGTTTGCCTAAAGCAGGACTTTGTACCTGGGTAGCCCTGCATCAAAGGTTACTGCAGATAGATTTAAGAGAATGGGATTTGAGGGACCAAGCAGGCGTCCATTGTGCAAGGAAAATGAGGAAGATCTTAATCATATTCTACTAACGTGGAAGTATTCAAATCAGTGCTAGAAATGGCTAACATGTAACCTAGGTTGGCATTCTATTTTCCTTGACACCATTCTTGGAATGCTTCAAGCCTGGCTGGAAATCAAGAAAGGCAGTATCTATGCTAACTTATGGATTACAGCCCCATCAATCCTAGTATGGGAATTATGGAAGGAAAGAAATAGAAGAGTATTCAAGAATGAGAAAATGGAAGTAAGACAACTAATCAATAAGATTGAATCAAGTATAATCGAGTTCACCAATAATAGAAATAAAGGTCAACAAAAGAGAGAGGTGAAGATGTCTTACTGGGATGAGAAAATTAGGGGAAAGTGGATTGGTCTTGCCCTCCCACCCTTCATTGGACCCAACAACAAGATTACTAAATCTAGGAGAGAAGAATGTGTGTGGGTTTCGCCTCATCATGGCTGGTTTAAACTAAACTTTGATGGGGCATCAAGGGGTAACCCAGGTATTGCTAGTATTGGGTGTTGTGTTCACAATTGTGAAGGAAGAGAAATAGCAATGCTGGCCTCCCCAATTGGTCATGAAACCAACAATTGGGCAGAAATCACTACATTAATAAAAGGACTAAAATTATGCAAAGATCTCAGAATAGAAAATTTAGAAATCGAAGGGGACTCGACTTTAGTAGTTAATGCTCTTAGGACAGGTTCGACACCCAATTGGAGACTGAATGTGCTTCTTTCAAAAGCCATACTTCTAAGCAGTAAGTTTTCCAAAATAATAGTCAATCATATTTATAGGGAAGATAATAAAAGGGCTGATATATTGGCAAATTTGGGAGCAGATGGGATATCCTTACCTCCTAAGGCTCCTAAAACTAAAGCTTAGGACCTTTATATCATAAGACAATACCATGACTGTTGTCCTAATCTTATTATAATAAAAGCATAAATAAATTGTAATCTAATAATATTATATAGTATTGTAGAATTTTAGAATAAATAGGTCAAGAAAATGCTGGCTAAAACTATCATTTATTAACACTAGAATCCTATAATCTTTTATACATCTGTGAGACTAGCTAGAATCTTACCCTCTTAACTCATAATTCATCCCTTAATCCTTTAGTCTGAAGCAAACTCTTATCGATTACTTCTAACACTAATACTTTAATTTATAGCCAATCTTAGATCTAGTATAGTTTTCATAGTTAATAGTCTGACTAAAATTGTTAGCCATAAGGATGAGATAGTTATCTTTAATAATAGCATTACTTTTTCATACTATTTTAAAATCACATGCAAATCGTCAGTCCCATGGTTTGATGGATTATAAGTTGGCAATGGCATGATTAAATCTTCAAGAGATCCCCCGGCTTGAATTATCATTTAATTCACTCGTATCAATAACATGGTGAAAATCCGTTGTAGGAATAGTATCATTACCTCATACTTAGGATGGATTTTTGTAGTTTAATCCCAATTTCAGGTGGCACATTTCTCATCACATGGATGCTCTTTGAAGTTCATCATCAAGATAATGTAGTATAGGTAGGCATTTATGATTGCAGGGCAGGAATAAACTCATATAATATGTGTTGCCTTTACTAAAGCTCCACCTTCTCACCGCCCATAGTTACAGACTTCTTGAATTGCCTTGTCCTACTCAACCGAATATGCATACCAATGTTCATACACTTCACGCTTCAACTAATAGTGACATGGTGATTCGGGGTTCTATCACTCCTGAGCACTAGAACAAAATCCTCTAACCGATAGATGACCTATCTAGGCAAGCTCTAGAATTGGCCCTAGCTGACTCACATTTTGATTGTCACAGGCCAAAGAGAAGGGTTGCGTATTTTAGCCCGTTTTGCAACTCATTTTATTTTTAGTTGTGTCTATCTGGGCTATTGTAAATTTGATAGGGGCATCTTATTTTATAATCAAACTGATATATCTTAAGCTTAGTATATTCTTTGTAAAATGGAATCATACCTATCTTAAGTCTTTACATCATTTTTCTAATGAATTTTCTATCCTAATAATAATATTGTTTTAGAAAGGCGAATCATGTAATTCACATGATATAAATATCGGTATTTTAGATATATTCCCTTGGCAAAGAATGTTATTTGATTAATTCTAAGGATAAATTTTACCAGGATTTATTTTCATTTATCTCTTATCTATTTGACTTTGATTTTGATTTGTATGGATAGCCAATCTAACCATTGTCAGGCAAGGCATTTAGCATATTTTCGTAGGCTTGTTGTTATTGATAAAGCCATTTCCCATTCTGAGCACACTTGGGGAGGGTAACAATAAAATTCACTCTTTACTATTAGAAAACTTGTGAATTAGGGCTAGACATAGAACACTTTTGTACATACTAACGAGGATCTAAGCCAGAATTTGAGCAGTTATAGGTAAAGCAGGTCCAAAGGTCAAGAAAAGGGAAAGCTCTCACATATTTGGCTGAAAAGTCAGAATCATATAGTAGTAATTCTTGATTGTTCTATGGATGGAAAGATAATTGGAATGATAAGATAGGCTCTAGCAAGGGAGAATGATGTATCCCAAAATAAACTCTTCATCTTTGTTCACTGCAAAATCAGGTTAATGCTAGTTTCTTCAATCAAGGTCTAGAAGGAAAGTCTATTTGAATTTGTGTTCTATTTATTTCAAAATTTGTAATAGGAGGGTATGTCCTCCTAAACCATCATGTATCAGAATCTGGACTACGGTCCCAAGCAAGGCTGGAGGTTTTCTCAGCCTCACTCTTTCCTACCGCGCCTACACTAAGCAGGGTTTTTGTAACACTTCTTCATAATTAATAAAATTCTTGGCTTCGGCCTTTTACCAATCCAAAAAAATAAATTTAGATTGGTAAAGATAAATAACCTTGTTCAATGAAGGTGTTCATACATAAGCACATGAAAAGGTTATCTCCTTCGTAGGTGGGCAATAACAAGTATAATATGATTAAAGTAAGTTCTATTGTGATTCTTAGGTGTTTTTTTATTTTTCTTTTAAAATCCTTTTTTATTGTTCAAGTGATTATTTTAAAAAAATCTATTAGATTTTCACAATTCATACCAATGTTTTGTATCAGTTTGTGGATTCGATTGTGTTGGTGTAATTAAGTATTTACTAATTACACTTTACTTAAGTTTACTTAGGATAATGCATTTGCATATTAGTTGTCTTTGAGACACTTAGGAGTTTGCATTTCTTTGTAGCCCATGGTTAGGATAATCTCCACTTTAGGTGGTCATAGTTGTCTTCTCATACCTCTTTGTGTGTGAGATCCACCTTTAGTGATCTTATCACATTATCATCCTCTCATTGTTGCACATGTTGCACATACTTTCATGTACAATGGAGGATGATCCACCTTTGGTGGACATGTGATTCCACCATGTCTAATTGTGATCTTATTACTTGCATATCTTCTAGATATCATGCATTGCCTATATATTGAGGCATTTCTACGTTGTATGTAATCAATCAATTATCCATCATTTGATCATATTGAATTCTTCATTTGATTATATTATCTTGTCTCTCTTTGTTGTGCTATCTCTTGAGCTTCTAGATCTTGGCTTGTATTCTTTGCCTTAAGCAAATTCTTACATGGTATCAGAGCCAAAGGAATTTTCATTGCACAGCCATTGGAGAGCAATTGATTGCTTCAATTTTTGGAGGGCCACGATTCAGATTTGGGATCAGCATTTTGTAGGAGCATTTTGAGCAAGATCGGACCTCACCATTGCATCTGGGTGGCTGTTTCCATAAATTTTGACTATAAATTTGCCTATATTGGGCAAAAGTCAAATTTGAAGCAAAATTTTTTTGCAAATCGGACCCCTAAGGCTGATCTGCAAAATTGGAGCATTTTGGGCCAAATCTGACACTACCATTAGAATCAGAGCGGCCAAAAACTTCAAGATTGACTATTCATTCACCCAGATCGGACACTGTTGGTCTCAAAAGAAAAATTCTCCCTCCCTGCCCATCGTACGGATCTACGCAGTCTGCAGGTACGATTTAATTTATTTTTAATTATTTTCGATTTATTATTATTATTTCTTTTTATTTAAAAATCAAAAAATTAAATTAAAAAAAGAGGGGGGGAGGGTGCATTTATTGTTTTTAAAGTTTTTAATTTAAAACTTTTTGAAAAAGTTTTTTTTTCTGCAGTACGCACTGCAGTGGCAGAGCGGTACGCACTGCATTGCAGTACGTACTGCAGTGACAGTGCAGTATGCACTACGCTGCAGTACGCACTGCAGGTGCGTGCGGTCCCCCGTAAGGGGTTTTTAAAATTTTTTAATGATTTTTTAAAAAAGATTTTAAAAACATTTTTTTAATATGGTTTTTAAAGTTTTTTTAATATGTTTTTTTTAAAAAGTTTTTTTATAGATAAAAACTTTGATATTTTTTTAATAAGTGTTTTTAATAAAAACTTTTGGTTTTAATAAAATTTTTAATAAATTTTTTTAAATCTAAATTTTAAAAAAAAATTGTATGTTTTTTTTCTTTATTTGTTTAATAAAGTTTTTTTGGTTTTTTAATAAATGTTTTTCTTAGAACTTATTGGTTTTTTGGAAAACAAAATATTAATACATAAGCACAATTGGGAACATCTTTTTTTCTTTTCCACTTGTATCTACCTGTTTTGCAGTGTCATCCAACCGGCAGCAGGGGGCAGGCCAATTTTGTCCCAAAGACTTCCTAGCACAAGACCAACAGGAGGACACCTTTTCTGCAGCATTTGATAGGGTATCATTGGTGGCTTCATCTTCTACATGTTTCCAGCTTTGCAATGTATTTGATGTTGTATGCCCTTGCATGAGCCATGTTGTACACGCACTATCATAAAGTGCCACATTTTTATTTGTACCTTGTCATTGATGACACATTTGATGTAATCCCTATGTTAGTAGATTAGGAATATCATGGGACTTGGTTCTTGAAGGTTATGCTCCAACCTATCAATGGATGCACGACACAAGTTCAAGTATACCAACCTGTTAGTTGAGTTACCAGTTGGTGCTTGTAGGTGTCTCCATGCCTCATCTCTATCGTATCTCAATGGGCATTCCGTCGGTCATTCTACATCGACATTGGTACCTGGTTTTGTCACACTTTGACATTCTTGGTGCAACATTGGCTCTATTTTCTTCCTATGGAGGAGTATTGGTCAACATCTTGGACCATCTTTGCAAGAGATTCAACATTGAGGGGGGCTACTTTGTCTCTCTTCCCTATTTCCTTCCTTTGGGGGGATTCTTTATTGTATATGCATGATGTATGTCATAATAGGGGGGTCTTGATTACTCCATCCATGCATGCATCTTGTATTCATCTCTTTTTTTGGGGGAGGGTTTTTCCCATGAGGTTTTCCCTCTTTCTCCGCTTTATGAGAGATTGCATTGTTCTTGCATCTTGTACATGGGTACCTAACATGGCCTAGTAGCCGGGACCCATCTTGCATTGTGAGCTTAAGTGCATTACCCTAAGTTGCACTTAAGGGGGGGTGTTGGTGTAATTAAGTATTTACTAATTACAATTACTTAAGTTTACTTAGGATAATGCATTTGCATATTAGTTGTCTTTGAGACACTTAGGAGTTTGCATTTCTTTTTAGCACATGGTTAGGATAATCTCCACTTTAGGTGGTCATAGTTGTCTTCTCATACCTCTTTGTGTGTGAGATCCACCTTTAGTGATCTTATCACATTATCATCCTCTCATTGTTGCACATGTTGCACATACTTTCATGTACAATGGAGGATGATCCACCTTTGGTGGACATGTGATTCCACCATGTCTAGTTGTGATCTTATCACTTGCATATCTTCTAGATATCATGCATTGCCTATATATTGAGGCATTTCTACATTGTATGTAATCAATCAATTATCCATCATTTGATCATTATTGAATTCTTCATTTGATCATATTATCTTGTCTCTCTTTGTTGTGCTATCTCTTGAGCTTCTAGATCTTGGCTTATATTCTTTGCCTTAAGCAAATTCTTACAGATTGTGTAGAGTTTTTAGTCAGCAAAGTTTCAGATCATACTACATGTTCCATCATCAGGATGTAGAGAGCAAAAAGAACATAAGATGGTAGATTGTAGATCTAGCAAACAATAAAAAGAAGAGGGAGAGAGGAAGGGAGGAGAGAGAAGAGAGGTACACAAAGATCAACAAAGACAAGACCTACACCTAATCATAATTAAAAAATAGACATCACCGCCAAATAATAAAAAATAATAAGAAACAAAAATATGAAAGTAAGTGAATAAAAACTACACAAAACAAGAAAAAATGGAGAAAAAAAAAGAGCAAACAAGACTAAAAGACAAAAACAAGGAAATAAACAAAAGTGCAAATAAATGTCAAAGCAAAAAGACTAAAAATGAGCATACAAAAATACAATAAGAACATACAAATTTGCATGAGTGAAAATATATGTATATATATTAAAAAATAAGAAAACTAAAATAGAATATATTGATAAATAAATTATTAAACAAAAACAAACAAAAATACATAATAAAGAAATAAAATAAGGGAAATAATAAGCACAATATACAAATATGCATAAATAAATATAGAACAAATAGAGATAAATAGGTATATGTACATGTTATCTCTATGTATAAATAAATATAAGACAAAAAAGGGGAACAAAAAATACATAAAAAGCTAAAAATAGACAAGGGCATACAAGAATATCTCATAAAAACATAAAAATAAAAGACTAAAAATATAAAAGATAAACCAAGGGGGCAAACAAATAAATGAATAAATAAATAAAAATTAAAAAATAAGAGCACATATAGATGCAAAATAAATTCAAAAAGAAGGGGCGAATATATAAGCAAAATACAAAAAATAAATAAATACATAGAAATAAAAATTAAAAAATTAAATAAAAAAAAGTAAATATAGAAACAAAATAAAATCAAAATGAAAGGGCTTAAATGTATAAATACAAATATATAAATACAAGAAACAAATAATAAATGTGTATGCGCACACGTGCGTGTGTAACCAAGAAAGAGAAACTATATATGTATATGAGTGAATGCCTATAAAACAAAAGGGAGGAAAGAGAGAGGCGAGAAGCACCACACATTGGGAAGAGGACGGGGCCAAGTTCGGGAGGCGGGGGGCGTAACAAACAAAAGGACACGGAAGATCCCAAGCAGGGAGGATGAAGGGGGAGCGGGGGAGGAGGGTGGGGGGAGAGAGGAAGGGGCGCAACGGTAGGCGGCAGAAGGACTAACTAACCAAACTAGGAATACGGGTCGAGACAAGGGAGGTTTCTAAGGGAAGATAACAAAGGATGCCAAGAAATAAGTATACTAGTACTTTCATATTATGAGGTCCAATGGTTAGGCTATAGTAAGATATGTTTTCGATAACGAAGTGTGTCTTTGTAAGGAATAATTATTTAGAATACCTTGACTTGATGTTGAAATATGGAAAAAAAAAATGAATATGAAAGGATGCAACTTATAATTTAAACCAACAAGCTATGCAAAATGATTTTGTAATAAAAAATGTTTTTACAATGTATGATGATAGATTTGTTTTAAGCTATATTGATCATTAACAATGGTAGTTATTAGTCAAACTCTAAAATATCAACTCTTGACATGATATATTGTAGTTTAAGAAGAATTTTGCATCTTTACTTTGGGTCTATGTTACCTTATAAATAATGATTTGTAAAATTACTAAGAAGAGCATTTAGGCCAAAATATGCACTTATGTATGGTTAGGCAAAAATTACTTAAAAAATTTAATGTGTTAATTTGTGTTTAGAAAATAATATTATTTTTTATTATTTTTGTTTTTTAGTATTATCATATTATATAACAATAAATATAAATATATAAATAATTTAAAAAATAATGATAAATATATAATTTATATATTAGACATAATATAATATTTTATGATTTTATTTTATTTTGTATTCTAGAAGGTTTGAACTCAACACAATCTAGATGCCTATAACATAGACTTTGTGACTAAAGCAAGTGCCCTTTGACATGCTCTATCTCATAACATGTTCTCACTAGTGATGCTTTAGCTATATACTTTATAGCAGTTTAAATTAATAAATCTTTTACCTTAAAATTAATTTATTTTATTATCATATAATTTTTTTTAAAGATGTAGAAAAATAGATCCTAGAAAAAGTACTATAAACTGGAAAATAGAATAAAATTTAAATCTACTAAAACAATTTATTTTCATAAATATTATTAAAATAAACAATTATTTCATTATCAATTAAACTTTTAAATTGTAAAAAAAATAGATCTTAGAAAAAATCGCACTGCAAAATTTAAATCTATTCAAATATGTCTCGGAGAATTTTATTTTCACTAGTGTTTTCCTGGCATTAAACTCACACTGGTATTTTTTTTTTAAACTCAAAAGAGTCTCGCTTTATGGAAAACGTCGAGAAAACAAAGCCCTTTTTAGACCGTCCCTACAAAATCCTTTTGATGCTTTGATTTTGTCAAACCAACCTTTATGCAAGGTTTACAAAGGAACAAGTTTTTTAAATGTTTGATTTGTTATTTTCTAAATTTTTCAAGAGTATCATTGGCCTTTTGTTCACTTGAGATATTTTAATCGTTACCAAATGATTTCTCCTACTTCGTGGCTTCTCAAACCATTAACGTGCCTAACATTTTATTCCCTTCGTGAATTCATCTCAGTTCCAACTTTACTTAAATTTCTACTTCCACTCTTGCATGCTCAATTGTTCAAATTAAGGCCTATATCAAGCTGCATAAATCTGGTCACTTCTAAGAATTAAGACTTATATCGAGCTTGATAAATCTGGTCACTTCTAATCTAATTCAAATCTTAGGTCTTTGTGTGTATCTAGTATGAATTCATTGTTTCTAGGCTGTCAATGATCTCATTTTAGGGTTTCAAAATCTTTGCGTACATTACCATTGTCATGCTCAAAAAAGTATGAAGAACGATTTTGCCCATTATGCAAAGATGCAATTTAATGGTGCTTACATGTTATTCTTGGGAAGACACTTTGACAAATTTAGATCCTGAAAGTAGTTGTGGAAACTATCCTTAATCTTTGCAAAATCCTGTCTCAGGAGCTCGTATTTCGCTTCTATCTTCACAATCATGCATTCTGCATATGAGAGCATGATTATAAGGAGTTCGCACTTTGGGACAAAGCTTTGAAGAGTCGGGCTTGGAATTTGATGGTCTAAATGGAATTTTTTTACTTGTGAACTGTATATGATAGTTTTAATTTTTGGGGGAGTATATGATTACATGATATATTTTTATAAAATTATATATATGCTACTTTAGATTATCAATGAATCGTAGAAGTTTATTATATATAAGGACGTAAAGTATCAAAGTTTATGTCAAAGTTAAATGTAATTTTTTGAAAGGTAATTAGTAGCAATGATAAAATTCAAGGTAAGCAAATACAAATTTGTAAATTAGAAGAAAATAGTTATGTTATTGTACCTTGGTTGATTATATGTCTAAGTTGCTTGGTAATATAGGTATATGGAGTTTGAAAGTAAGAATGTCTTGTACTTTATGCACATGTTTCAAGAAATCCTAAACAATTAATAAAATGTATAGCGAGTATTATAATGTCAAAAATATCAAAACTAGGTGATGCCCGTGAATAGATCATATTTTCTATGGTCTTTGGTACCTGTATGGATTTTAGTAGACCTCTAATTCTAATGTAAGTAGTTTTCATAGACAAGAAACTTCAAATGCAAGTGGGTATTTAAAAATGATTTCATGTTCTAAATCTTGTTTTTGCAATCCTACTACAAAAATACAAGCAAGTGTTTAAAAGAGGTTTCATGTCCTCAATATCACTTTTGCAATCCCAGTGCAAATTGTAGAGTTCTTGAAATGGAACATAGATACATTTTGGAATTTAACTTTTTGATGATCTGCCATTATATTTCGTCAAAAGCTTCATGGTTTATTTTTGCTAATCTTGTGTTCAACATAAGACCCAAATAAATCAAGAATATGTTGTAAAACTTGTACATAAATTATCATTACACTTCATCATAAGCTTCATACTTTTCTCTATTTTGTGCAATCTAGTCTTTAGTTCTTGTGCATAAACTATAATCTATGATCAAAGTTTACAGTGTTGTCTTGTAATGGCCACACTAGTAACATGCTCATTGGGAACACAATTGGCACTAGCAAGGTTTTCAGTGGAAGCCTGAGTGTTCATCTGGTGATTTCCATACATGCCCTCCATCGCTAAATCAGGATTGAGCATGTGGATCTTCTTTGAAATCATGTTATCTTCAAAAGACAAAGGAACATCTAACACAAAATTACAATTAGCTCTTGCATTATGTACACTATATTTTGAAAGGAATTGGTTATTTGCATAGAAATTATACAATGAAAGGCTAAATATTTGCTCACATAATCTATTGGTTTCTACTATTATCATAGTTAAGTGTGATAAATAAAACATGCAAACATGAGATGGTCCTAGAGCTCATACCAGTGAATTCATTCATTTGTGGCCACTCTGTCTGCATATATGTCAAGTTGTTTACAGTCGTAGTTGAAACTTTAGATACACAACCACTAGCATTGCATGGATAAGTGCTTGCATAGAGCATGTACATAGTGGTGACATGGTTTACACAAGTCTTGGCATTCGGTCCATCTAAATTATTGAGATTTGAGATTGAAATGTATTATGGGTTGAATACATATGGTACAAGTGGCTGGAAAAAGTTGGTCGACATTGTGCGAGAGACATTATTAGTTAAAGGAGTAATACAATCACTCATCATGTGATTAGGCAAAGTGTTCTCAAGTGCAAGGATAAAAACTAGAAATTATGTGAGAATGATCACTAGAGATATAAGAAGCTTTGTGGTTAAAATTAGGGGCAGTGTGTTGATTTTGAATAGAAGTTGCATTGGTGTAGTTGTTGAAAATACTATATTCACAAGCATTTTGAGGATTAAGATATTTGAATGCAACTTGAATACCACCATTGTTTTTGTTTAATATAAATTATTAAACAAAAACAAACAAAAATACATAATAAAGGAATAAAATGAGGCAAAGAATAAGCACAATATACAAACATGCATAAATAAATATAGAACAAATAGAGATAAATAGGTATATGCACATGTTATCTCTATGTATAAATAAATATAAGACAAAAAAGGGGAACAAAAAATACATAACAAGCTAAAAATAGACAAGGGCATACAAGAATATCTCATAAGAACATAAAAATAAAAGACTAAAAAGATAAAAGATAAATCAAGGGGGCAAACAAATAAATGAATAAATAAATAAAAATTAAAAAATAAGAGATGCAAAATAAATTCAAAAAGAAGGGGGGAATATATAAGCAAAATACAAAAAATAAATAAATACATAGAAATAAAAATTATAAAATTATAAAAAAAAAAGTAAATATAGAAACAAAATAAAATCAAAATGAAAGGGCTTAAATGTATAAATACCAATATATAAATACAAGAAACAAATAATAAATGTGTATGCGCACACATGCGTGTGTAACCAAGAAAGAGAAACTATATATGTATATGAGTGAATGCCTAAAAATAAAAGGGGGAAAGAGAGAGGCGAGAAGCACCACACACTGGGAAGAGGACATGGCTAAGGTCGAGAGGCGGGGGGTGTAACAAACAAAAGGACATGGAAGATCCCAAGCGGGGAGGATGAAGGGGGAGCGGGGGGAGAGAGGAAGGGGCGCAACGGTAGGCGGCAGAAGGACTAACTAACCAAACTAGGAAGACGGGTCGAGACAAGGAAGGTTTCTAAGGGAAGATAACAAAGGATGCCAAGAAATAAGTATACTAGTACTTTCATATTATGAGGTCCAATGGTTAGGCTATAGTAAGATATGTTTTTGATAACGAAGTGTGTCTTTGTAAGGAATAATTATTTAGAATACCTTGACTTGATGTTGAAATATGGAAAAAAAATGAATATGAAAGGATGCAACTTATAATTTAAACCAACAAGCTATGCAAAATGATTTTGTAATAAAAAATGTTTTTACAATGTATGATGATAGATTTGTATTAGGCTATATTGATCATCAACAATGGTAGTTATTAGTCAAACTCCAAAATATCAACTCTTGACATGATATATTGTAGTTTAAGAAGAATTTTGCATCTTTACTTTGGGTCTACGTTACCTTATAAATAATGATTTTTAAAATTACTAAGAAGAGCATTTAGGCCAAAATATGCACTTATGTATGGTTAGGCAAAAATTACTTAAAAAATTTAATGTGTTAATTTGTGTTTAAAAAATAATATTATTTTTTATTATTTTTGTTTTTTAATATTATCATATTATATAACAATAAATATAAATATATAAATAATTTAAAAAATACTTAAAGTATCAAAGTTTATGTCGAAGTTAAATGTAATTTGTTGAAAGGTAATTAGTAGCAATGATAAAATTCAAGGTAAGCAAATACAAATTTGTAAATTAGAAGAAAACAGTTATGTTATTGTACCTTGGTTGATTATATGTCTAAGTTGCTTGGTAATATAGGTATATGGAGTTTGAAAGTAAGAATGTCTTGTACTTTATGCACATGTTTCAAGAAATCCTAAACAATTAATAAAATGTATAGCGAGTATTATAATGTCAAAACTAGGTGATGCCCATGAATAGATCAGAATTTCTATGGTCTTTGGTACCTATATGGATTTTAGTAGACCTCTAATTCTAATGTAAGTAGTTTTCATAGACAAGAAACTTCAAATGCAAGTGGGTATTTAAAAATGATTTCATGTTCTAAATCTTGTTTTTGCAATCCTACAAAAATACAAGCAAGTGTTTAAAAGAGGTTTCATGTCCTCAATATTACTTTTGCAATCCCAGTGCAAATTGTAGAGTTCTTGAAATGGAACATAGATACATTTTGGAAATTGACTTTCTGATGATCTACCATTACATTTCGTCAAAAGCTTCATGGTTTATTTTTGCTAATCTTGTCTTCAACATAAGACCCAAATAAATCAAGAAGATGTTGTAAAACTTGTGCATAAATTATCATTGCACTTCATCATAAGTTTCATACTTTTCTCTATTTTGTGCAATCTAGTCTTTAGTTCTTACGCATAAGATATAATCTATGAACAAAGTTTACAGTGTTGTCTTGTAATGGCCCCACTAGTAACATGCTCATTGGGAACACAATTGGCACTAGCAACGTTTTCAGTGGAAGCTTGAGTGTTCATCTGGTGATTTCCAGACATGCCCTCCATCGCTGAATTAGGATTGAGCATGTGGATCTTGTTTTAAATCATGTTATCTTTAGAAGACAAAGGAACATCTAACACAAAATTACAATTATCTCTTGCATTATGTATAGTGTATTTTGAAAGGAACTGGTTATTTGTTGTAAGATATAAAAATATACCTTTTTAGGGATATATTTTTATATGTTTAGGAGTTGAGTGTGTGTGTGTGTAGGGGGGGGGGGGGGAAGGGGGGAATGTTATGGACATACAAACTTAATAAAACATGAATACTTATCTTGAAAAAGGAGAAGATTTAGAAATCACTATTTTCTGGTGTCTGTGTTTGATTTTGGGAAATTCGGCAACCGGATATGGCCTAGAAATGTAGAAACAGAGAAAACCCAAAAATCTTCTGTCTTTCTGAGCAAGGTCATCCTTGACCCAAGACAAGGGTAAGATCTTAGCCCGGGGTACAATCTTACCCCAAAAGGTCATCCTTGACTTGCATTGTTCCAATAGAAATTTTGTTCGCAGATCCTGAAAGTTCACCGAAAAGCGTACTCAAATCTACACTGATATTTGTTGTCCCACACCTGTACCTACAAGAAAAAGAGGGTTTTTGTTGTTTGGATGAAGGTTTTTCCTTGGTCAAACCCCGGTTTGGAATCAACCTTTAAAATAGAATTGAAATAGAAAATGCTAGCAAGTAGTAGAAGTAGATCTAACAATGAAGCTATGATATTCAATATATATGCCAATTGTATTTGAAATGTAAATAAGTATGTTATTATAAAAGCTTGGATTCAAAACTAACAAATGTAAATCAAAACCTCCATGATTGTATGTTTGGAATCCACCTTGAAGGGAGAATGAATAGTTCTTGAATATGAATTGAGGATCTTGAAGGAAGATCACACCATCGTGATGGATAGATCTAGGGTTTGAATTATGAATCTTGAATACTTGAGCGAAATCCCTTCAAAGGATTGAATGCTTGAATCCTTGACCTTCAATGGAGAACATGAATTCTTGAATGCTTTCTTGAAGGATAGAATGCTTGATAATGGATGTCTCCTTGAGAGTGCTCTTATGAAAAGTGGATCGCAAAGATGCTTGATAGTGGATGTGAAAATGAAAGAGGAAGGCTTCATTTTATACTAGTCTAGGGAACACACTTCTAGAGAGGTCGACATAGGAGAATTAAATTCTAATTAAGGCTTAACCCCTAGAAATGGACCTAGATTAAATATAATTTAAGAGTTTATCATTCTGAAACCCGAAACAGCCGACCTGGAAGCGAGAAAATAAACTTTGGAGTTTCCCCCCGCATCTGAAAAACTTTCTGATGAAAAGGGGGACCTAGGTCAAGCATGAGGTCAACTTTAACCTAGGTCAAAGTTAAGGTTGACCTTGACCCAGGGGTTTAGGACCCCTAGAAAATGATCTAGAAGAGGAAAACAGTGCCCGGGGAGGCCCAAACAGACACAAAAGATGGAAAGGGAGCAGAAAATAGAGGACAACATGACGATGGCCCCAAAAAACCCCCTAAGGAGGGATAAAAATTCTTAACATGGAAATGCTTCCATTTTAAGATGATATATTAAGCCCCCACTTTAGTGAGAGTATGGAAATCAAACATGCTCATGGTAAATGAGAAGAAAGATCCAAGTGGATTCACAATGAGATAGAATAACACTTAGTTAAGGATACAAGCCTCCAAACTAAAGATTATAACTCAACATACATGCACAAGGGTGTGAAAACCAACACAAAACTTAAAACAAACCCAAATCAACTAGTAAAGGAAACCTTGCTAAGAAATGCCTCCTATACTAATATCATATTTGGAAAGCTATCATAAAAGCATAAATGATTACATAAGAAAGATAAGAGCAACACTATAAATAACATAGCTTCATGATCTAGTCCTATTAGCATGAAAGCAAAAAGAGAGAAAAGAGAAAGTGATTACCTCGCCTAGTAAGATGTCCACCTTACCGTGAATCACCAAGGAGGGAGAGCCCTGTTAGAAAGTAAAGTCCACCAAGATAACTGAGAGGGGGGGGTGAATCAGTTATCTAATAATTATAACTTTTATCAACTTCAACAGATTTTAACCATGTAATCAATATAACCAACAACCATAGAAAGATATTCATACATAATAACACAATGACACAAGATATGTTGACTAGGGAACCTCTTTATCAAAGAGTAAACCCCTGTGGGAATGATGCCCATAAAAGATGCACTAATATTAATATTATTTGTGAAAAAATGGACTCTTTTAGGAGTCTTATGAAATACATTCAATACATATGAATCCCTGTTAGGAGATTTTGAATCTTGCTAAAAGATTCTAACTCTGTTAAGAGTTATGGAAGACAGAAGGACCCACTGCCCAAACAACTTCAATGGAAAGATCACTGAACACACTGTCCAACTAATCTCTAGATTATTCAACAGAATAATATCAAATCATTACTGATCTCAACAATATGTTACCTCTTCTCTAACTGTGCCAAATCGCACTCACTGCTACACCAGATCTCAATTCTAGATCTTTGTACCTCACATATCCTCTTTAACAAATTCGCTTTCACAACTTCATTCACTTCATTATATTCATTCCATGTCTATATAATAATAAGGAAAAATATTCCTTCCTTTATACCACACTCAAGTAATTACAAATGAGTCGACATCCAAATTACAAAATAAAAGTTTCCACACGTTACATCAAAATTACACAAAACTGTCAGCTTCCAATTAGAATAATTCTTCACTCATGTGACCTCAAAGTTTTCGATGTCAACCATGTCATTATCAACATGTCTTCAAGTGCTCTCTAACTGTGCAAAACCAAATTCCATCCTGATTTGGAGATATCATCCGATTTTCACAAACCGCTACTCAGGAACGCTGCCTGAATACTACTTCCACCAAAATGATCATAACTTCCATGAATAAAAGAATTACTATGTGCACTCTTAACCATGAACATAAAACATATCACAAATTAAATCCTTAACATCACATAGCTTGATCTGCAATATCCCACGTGCGCTAATCCAAACACTATATGCGCCTCTGCTAATCTCTAGTAGATCACTGTGTTGACATCAATGACAATCACAGTCATGAATGCAAGAACAACTATTACAACATGGCTACCAATACTCCCATAGGATATATTCAGCATTCATTCCTAACAATCTCCCCCATTGGCATTGATGCCAACATAGATGAAAAACATCCAATGTTCCACTGCAACACTACTACTCTGAAAAAATACTTTCGAATCCTCTTCATCAATCAAATCTTGCCTCATTTTCCTATTCAGTTCTCTCCAAAAGATGGTACAAATGATTTTTCATGTACACTTCTCCCCCATTGACATCAATGACAAAAAAATTATCATTATGTCAACAACAACTCCAATGTCAAAAGATACTATTCAGAAAATGCATTCACTAGAGTCCTTATGACTCAGCTCAGATACACATACTCCCCCATAGAGGAAGTACCAACATCTAGTCCAGAAGAAAGATAAGGATCATATACCACTAGACAGATGCAACAATCTGCATCACTTCTCAAAAGTAGGCTAGGGCATAACCCCAAGCATACCTCTCAAATACTCAAATGTATCCTTAGGAAAAGGTTTTGTAAATATGTCTTCTATCTGCTCCTTTGTGCTTATGTACTCAAGTATGACTTCTTTCTCAGCAACTTTCTCTCTTACTACATGATACTTAATCTCAATATGCTTTGTCTTAGAATGTAATACAGGGTTCTTAGACATACTAACTGTGCTAGTGTTATCACAATATAATAACAATAGGTTCAATGAATTTTATTCCAATATCCTTCAGCATCTGCTTCATCCAAATTATCTGGTTACAATTGTTTGATGCTGCTACATATTCTACTTTTGTTGTGCTTTGTGAAATAAAATTATGCTTCTTTCTTAGCCAAGAAACCAATCTTCCTCCAAGGAAAAATGATCCACCACTGGTGCTCTTTTTATCATCAACACTGCCTCCCCAATCAGCATCTGTATATGCACATAGGGTAAAATCATCATATTTTTCATACCATAATCCATACTCAATTGTGCCTCTTAAATATCTCAGTATCCTCTTCATTGCTGCATAATGTGATTCTCTAGGTTTAGCTTGAAATCTTGCTACAATTCCAACTGAATGTGCTATATCAAGTCTTGTATGTGTCAAGTACTATAATCCTCCAATCATAGATATGTATTTTTTTTGTTCAACTGCAGGGGTTTCATTTGTGTTAGATAATTTATGTCCAGTTACCATAGGTGTTCCAACTGGTTTACAATTCTCCATTCCAAATCTCTTCAATAAATCATTCAAGTACTTTGTCTGACTTACAAAGATACCATCACTATCCTGTGTTATCTGTAATCCCAAAAAGTATTTCATTTCACCAATCATACTCATTTCAAATTCAGTCTTCATTTCATCAGCAAATTTATCACTGGCTTCATCTTCTCCTCCAAAAATAATGTCATCAACAAAAATAACTACAACCAACAAACCATTTTCAATTTTTTTTGTGTACAGGTTGCTATCAGCTGTGCCTTTTGTAAATCCCAATTTTAGCAAATACTTATCCAATCTTGCATACCAAGTTCTAGGTTCTTGCTTTAGTCCATATAAAGCTTTCTTTAATTTACATACCATGTCTCCTTCTTGAGTCAAGGGAAAACCTTCAAGGATGCTCAATGTAGACTTCTTCTTCCAATTCACCATTCAGAAATGCTGACTTCACATCCATTTGATATACTTTGAATTTCTTAAAAGCTACATAGGCCAAAAACATTCTTACTGCTTCAATTCTTGCAATTGGTGCAAAAGTTTCTTCATAGTCAATTCCTTCTTGCTATGAGTATCCTTTACATACCAATCTTGCTTTGTTCCTTACTACTTCTCCTTGTTCATTCATCTTGTTTCTAAATACCCATTTAGTTCCAATAACATTATTATCTTTAGGTCTAGGGACCGATTCTCATGTCTTGTTCTTTTCAATCTGATCTAGTTCTTCTTTCATAGCTTTAATCCAATGTTCATCTTCACAAGCTTCACTAGTAGATTTAGGTTCAATTTGAGAAATCAAACATAATTGTTCTTGTACCTTATTCTGAGTATGAACTCCTCTGTCTATGCTTCCAATAATCTATTCAACAGAATGATTCCTTTATAAATTCCTATTAGGTGTCACTGTCTCAAATCTTACTTTAGGCGTCGGTTCTTCAATGATATCACTATGGCTTTCATTCAACAAGTCACTGTCAATTTCATAGAATAATTCAGTAGTTTCAGTGTTAGTTTTGGGATGACTTCCTTCATATGATTCATAATCAAGCATTCTTTCCTGAATTTTGAACTTCTCATCAACTTTAACATTTGTGCTCTCAACAATAGTCTTAGTTCTCTTATTATAACATATATAAGCTTTACTTTTCAAAGAATATCCAAGAAATATACCTTCATCACTTCTAGGATCAAACTTTCCAATATCATCATCTCTCTTTATATAACATTTTCTTTCAAAAATTGTAAAATACTTAACTGAGGGTGCATGTCCAAACCATAATTCATAGGGTGTCTTATATGTGTCTGCTCTTATTTTTACTCTGTTCATCGTATACACTGTTGTGTTCACTACTTCTCTCCAGAATATATGCGCCAAGTCATTCTCAAATAACATAGCTCTTGCTGCTTCAGTTACTGATCTATTCCTCCTTTTTGCAATACCATTTTGTTTAGGTGTTCTAGGGGTTGAAAAATGTCTCTTAATACCATTCACTTCACAAAAAGTGTTATACTCTCTAGAAGTAAATTCTCCACCTCTATCTAATATCAAACATTTAATTTTCATTCCAGATTCATTCTCAACTTTATTCTTTATGATCTTAAACTTATCAAATGCTTCTGACTTTTCTTTAAGAAATGCAATCCACATCATTCTTGTAAAATCATCAACAAGAATCATAAAATACCTTTCTCCATAAAATCCTCTAGTCCTTGTAGGACCACTCAAGTCTGTATGAACAATCTCCAACTTCTCTGTAGATGTAAACTTCTTACTGGGAAATGAACTTCTCTTTTATTTAGCCATCACACATTCCTTGCAAATCATGTTAGTAGGCTTCATAATTCTAGGCAAATCTCTTACTGCAAGTGTAGTACTCACTTTCACAATGTTATCAAAATTTATATGACAAAATCTTATGTGCCATAACCAGCTATCATCAATCTTAGTAATCAAACATGTCATCTCAGTAGGATTCAACTAAAATACATTACCTCTTGTTCTAGATCCAGTGCCAATCAAATTTCCATCTTTATCTTTTATCACACAAGTTTTCTCAGTAAACCAAACTTAATATCCCTTATCAACTAACTATCCAACACTCAAAAGATTATGTTTCAAACCATCCACAAAGTAAACATCATTAGTATTAGTCTTTCCATCAAGAGTAATAGATCCTATACCTTTAATCAAACAAGGTGCATTGTTTCCAACTCTAACAACTCCTCCATCATAATTGTTAAACTTTATGAACTTTCTCATGTCTCCAGTCATATGATGTGAACAATCACTATCTATAATCTAATTAGATTTCTTTTCTACTTGAGAAACTAAAGCCTTTTCTTCTTTAACTTTAGTTTCAGGGTTTTCTTCCTTAATTGCCACAAATCCTATATCATCATTGTTCTCTATATCACTTTCACTCAAAGGTTTTTCAAAACTAGCTTCAAGTTCTTCATCATTTGCATAGTAACATTCTCTAGATCTTCTAGGATTAAAATTATTTCTATACTTCTTAACTCTCTTAGGACACTTAGATGCAAAATTACCAAATTCTTGACAAGTCCAACATTAAAATTTTTTCTTACCGTCTGGTTCTCTCTTCACAAGCAAGGCAATACCTTCTTCAATCTTCTTGTCTTCTTCATTTCTAGATCTGCTACTTCTAGCATAATCTTTTCTCACACTAAAGCTTCTTGACAAGGTAGGGTGAATAATCAGAGCACTGAATGTTGTCTCCATTCTAGGCAAGTCTCCTAATAACCTCAAGTTCATCTTTGTTGCTTCCAATATTCCAAGAAGAGTTTCTCTTGTAAAGTTCAAAGTACAAGGTATAACTTGTTCAATCATCTATGTTGTTTGCTTAAATGTAGGAGTCGATGTCCTCAAAATTTTCCATATCACTTCATTCTCTATCTTTGTTCCTCCATAAGCTTTTATACCTGCAACAATTTCTAACATTCTACCAGTATAGCTTCTAACGGATTCATCTTCCATCATTCTTATATCTTCCAATGCACATATCCAATTATGTAATTTGACCTTCTTTGCATGTTCATCACCTTCAAAATTAGAGTGCAAAGCTTTTCAAATTTCATGAGATGTTTTTAAAGATTTTACTTAACTGTACTCATTCTCTGGAAGGGCTGGCAAAAGTGCTTCCCTGGCAAGTATATTACATTAACAAGATCAGATTTCCACAATCCAATATGATACAATATAGGTTTCTAGATTTGATTATGTGTATTTTTTAGCATCGACATTTCGGATCACACTCCATGATCCATCATCAGGAAGAGAGAGTGTAGGATAGAAAAGTAAAAATAGATCTCTCTCATCATTACTACATGTTTCGATATTGTCTTCTTCAATGATAGTCTTCTCATTCTTCATTATTATCCAATAACCTAGTCCTAAATATAGTAGATGTGTCTTCATCTTTTCTTTCCAACTATCAAAATTCACTCCATCAAACTTAGGGCTTTCTTTCCTAAAATTCACCATGGATCTCCTTAAGCTATTAAACTTTTCTTTCAAGGACCTGTTGCTTTGATACCAATTGTTAGAAAGTAAAGTCCAGCAAGATAACTGAGAAGGGGGGGGGGGTGAATCAGTTATCTGATCATTATAAATTTTATCAACTTCAACAAATTTTAACCATGTAAGCAATATAACCAACAACCATAGAAAGATATTCATACATAATAACACAATGACACAAGATATGTTGACAAGGGAACCTCTTTATCAAAGAGTAAACTTCAGTGGGAATGATGCCCACAAAAGATGCACTAATATGAATATTCCTTATGAAATGATGGACTTTGTTAGGAGCCTTATGAAATACATTCAGTACATATGAATCCCTGTTATAAAATTTGGAATCCCTGCTAAAAGATTCTAACTCTCTTAGGAGTTATGGAAGATAGAAGGACCCACTACCCAAACAGCTTCAATGGCAAGATCACTAAACACACTATCCAACTAATCTCTAGATTATTCAATAGAATAATATCAAATCATTACTGATCTCAATAATATGTTACCTCTTCTTTGACTGTGCCAAACCGCACTCACTACTACACCAGATCTCAATTCCAGATCTCTGTACCTCTCAGATCCTCTTTCACAAATTCTCTTTCACAACTTATTCACTTCATTATATTCATTCCATGTCTATATAACAAGGAAAAACATTCCTTCCTTTATACCACACTCAAGTAATTACAAATGAGTCAGCATCCAAATTACAAAATAAAAGTTTCTACACGTTACATCAAAATTACACAAAACTGTCAGCTTTCAATTAGAATAATTCTTCATTCGTGTGACCTCAAAGTTTGCATTGTCAACCACATGATTATCAACATGTCTTCAACTGCTCTCTAACTGCACAAAACTAGATTCCATCCTGATTTGGAGATATCATCCGATTTCCACAAACCGCTACTCAGGAATACTGTCTGAATACTTCTTCCACCAAAATGCTCATAACCCATGAATAAAAGAATTACTGTCTGCTCTCTTAACCATGAACATAAAACATATCACAAAGTAAATCCTTAACATCACATAGCTTGATCTACAATATCCCACATGCGCTAATCCAAACACTATCTGGGCCTTTGCTAATCTCTAGTAGATCACTGTGTTGACATCAATGACAATCACAGTCATGAATGCAACAACAACTGCTACAAAATGGCTACCAATGCTCCCATAGGATATATTCAACATTCATTCCTAACAAGCCCAACAGGTAGCAAGTCCTGATAGTTCACCCAACAAATTGTACTTTGTAATTGTAGTGTGTCTTCTGACAGCTTTTGGAATACCCATATATCCACCTTCTTGTATCGCTATCAATATAAAATGTGTGTCCCCTTAGGATTTAGCAACTTATGTGCATTACCTTCAGAGGATTTAGCATATTGAAAATTGAAAATGTGTGTCTCTTTAGGATTTAGCAACTTATGTGCATTACCTTTAGAGGATTTAGCATATTGAAAATTGAAAAATGTACGTCTCTTTAGAATTTAGCAACTTATGTGCATTACCTTTAAAGGATTTAGCATATTGAAAACTGAAAAATGCGTGTCTCTTCAGGATTTAGCAACTTATGTGCATTACCTTTAGAGGATTTAGAATATTGAAAATTAAAAAATTTGTGTCTCTTCAAGATTTAACAACTTATGTACGTTACCTTTAGAGGATTTAGCATATTGAAAATTGAAAATGCGTGTCTCTTCAAGATTTAGCAACTTGTGTGTGTTACCTTCAGAAGATTTAGCATATTGAAAATTGAAAAATGTGTCTCTTCATGATTTAGCAACTTATGTGCGTTACCTTCAAAGGATTTAACATATTGAAATTTGAAAAATGTGTTTCTCTTCAGGATTTAGCAACTTATGTGTGTTACCTTCAGATGATTTAGCATATAAATGAAAAACTATAGTACAAGGGAGACCCTATATATGCCCCCCCTTATCATGGTTGTTTACTAGGCATGATAGGGAAGAGAAAGAGGATACCCACTTCACAATGTAAGGAGATATCCTACCTAACAACAACATACACCATATCCTTAGTGAAGGGTATTGATCCCTACATCCAAGAGTATAGATAATCATGAGAAGGATATGTCAGTACTCATGGAAAAGTATCCTCAAAGAAAGAGATCTTATCAACAAGACCCCCACCGTAGAGGAGTGCTTTTAGATAAAATATCATCTTTCAAAGATAAACCAAGCAGGAACAAAGATTCAATCATCAAGCCCCCTCCAATCAAGATGAAGAGGAATCTTTGAATTTAGGGAAACAACTCTAATCACCATAGCAAGGACAAGATTTTATAAAGGACATAATTTGCAAAATAGAGAAGAGGTGATGACCTAGGACAACAACCTCTCATATAAAAAGGTTATCCATAGTCAAAACATCGGTCAGTATAATGAAATAATGTTGCCAAATAAATAAATGCCACTAAGCTAGGGAAAGTAGATCCCTAGACAAAGAGAAAGAAAGAAGAACCTTGCCCCCCAGGGATGAAAGCAAGGGATACCTTTGCAAAAAAAATGTCTTTAGAGAAGATATCTCAAATAGAATCTATGAATAATTATAAACATAATACAAAATCATAGAAAGAGAGGACAGAAAGAATATCGATTAAGCTCAATAAAAAGCCTAATGGATCCTAGGAGATTGGATGGAAATACACCTCTTTCCCCTAGTCCAGAGACAAGAGGAGAAGAAATCTATATTATATCAGAATAAGGGGTATCCCCTATATCAAAATTATGAAGGAATTGTAAAACTGCACGAGAGTGAGATATAATTCCTAAAGCAGCTCTCTCTCTCTAACATATAACTTGAAATGCACACAATCAACAAGTAAATGTGTATTACTGTAATGAAAAGGACATTAATACTTATATAGAGCATTTATCGACATAGGTTTTATGTACTAGAATTTGTACCTTCATAGAGTTAGTATTGTCAAATAAATCAAATAGAAACTTGTAATACCCCCAAAATGGGCTATAGGTTCAGTAACCTCCTATATTGACTCATCAAACGAAATCGACATCAAAGTTCTAACCTAAGGCACATCGGCACATTATCGAATCTTAATTGATTATCCTAAATTTTGCATCAGGGAATATTCCTTATTCCTATTTATCGTAATTATCTTTAATTTAATAATTATTTGGTGATAAATCCTATTTATCCTAAAGTTTGATTGATTGAATATTCTAAATATTTAATTCATTAGATTTAATACTGTCACTTAATTATTTAATTGGATTTAAATTGTATTGTTTTATTTTGACAATAAATCAAATATCCTATGACTAATTGATTAAATTCTTATTTAATTAATTAAAATCAATTGTCAAATTTAATAATATAGTTTTTGAATAAAAGTTTGATTTAATAATTGATCAACCCATAAATCAATTGTTTTATTTTTAAAATCAGTGAAGTTGAGGATAAATCACTTTATTTATTTAATTAATTCATAATTAATTATGCACATCCAAAAAATAGTTAAACTTTAAATCAGAAAATCAATTCAAGTTGTTTTAAAATTAAACTCAACTCTCTTTTGAGTTGAAAGCTGATCTCAACTTCTGATTTAAATCAAAAAGCCGATTTGCATGATTTTTGTGAGTTAATTTATCTCTTAATTCTTGATAACTCAAAAATCAACCTAAGTTTATCAAGAGTGATTTATGGCTTTTTCCATGCACCTCCAAAGTCCTGGATTTCTATAAATTAAGGCCTCAACTCTTCATTTTGGATCCATCCCCGAATTGCATCCTCACACTGTCGAATTGGAGACTGAAGAATCCATCTTTGCGAATCCAAGCTGTTGTGAGATTTTCATTATTTTAAGCATTCATATCATATAGCATATCATTGTTAGATTAATTGCATTTTCATATCAGTTTCTCATATAGAATAGATTCATATCAAGTTTATCTCATCTTATTGCATAGAAAATACAAAAATATAGATTAATTTGCATTCATCTCATATCTAGGTTCTGCATTCAAATCCTTCATTTAGGTGTCGTCAAGGTCACTGATCTTGGTCCAATTTGAGAATACATCCTCGCACCTACTAGAAGGCAGTAAATCACCTGGTTAGATTAGTTTCTATTTCACTGCATGATTTTGATTTCTACTAACCTCTAATATTTTATTGAAGTGTTGTGTCTACAGCTAGGTACAAAATTCACACACACAAAACTAAGTTACCACAAATAGCAAATCTATTTAGAAAATAAATGAACAATTAAGCACTCTATGGCTCTCTAACTAAGAGTGTTAATGGTGAAGATCCCAACAAGCCTCCATTAATGATAGTCCTAGAATGAGAAATGAATGATAAGCTAAGCTAATTAATTCAATTCAAAATTGAAATGCTCAATTAACTTCTAAATTATCTTTCTAGCTATAATTCTTAAGAGGTTAGATGCAATTCTCAGATTTGTGGATGAATTATGAGTGAATTTAGCCTTGCTTTTATAGGATTTGGCAAGGGTGGGGGGTGTAGTTGGATTTGATCAAGGCTAAGTTGGGGTTAAGTCTTTGGTTCCACCCTTTGAAGATGTTGGTGTAATTAATTATTCCTAATTACACTTTACTTAATCTTACTTAGGTTAATGCATTGCATAGTAATTTGTGATTGAGACACCTAGGAGTGTGCACATCTATTAAGCACATGGTGTAGGAGGAATTCCACTTTTGGTGTGATAGTTGTCTTCACATACCTCATTGTGTGTGAGATCCACCTTTCGTGCTCTTATCACATTATCATCCTAATCCAATGCACATACTTTATTGCATATTGGAGGATGATCCACAGTTGGTGGACATGTGATTACACCTAGCATAGGTGATAGCTTATCAGCTCCTTATCATTATCTCATAACACCTTTCCTATATAAGGAGGCCTATTATGTAATCATTTCAATTCACATTCATTAAGTAATATTGGTGAATATCATTAATTCATTGGATCTATTCAATCCATCCTTGCATTCATATTTTCTCTCTCTTGTGCTTTTCTTCAACCTCTTGATCTTGGTTCAATATTTGCTATTTGCAAATTCTTACATGGTATCAGAGCCATTGGAGCATTTAGATCAGCCGATTTGAAGAGAGCTTGATGCAAGCTTTGAAGGTCCAAATCTTAGATCTGGCAACCAGCGTGTGATAGAGACGTCTTGAAGTAGATCTGACCTCACCATTGCGTCCGGGAGGCTATTTCGGTTAAGATTGACTATAAATTCACCTATATTAGGTGAAAGTCAAAATCGAGGCAAATTTTTTTTGCAAATCGGACCGTACGACCCGATCTGCCTCACTGGTACGATTTTTCTAAAAAAATAATAATATTTTTTTAATTCTGTATATTAGTCAAAATTATTTTTTTATGCAAAAAATTTGTTCTTCTGTGGGCTTGGTACGTGCCCTATTACTCTCTGTATATTTTGTCATCGGCACTCAAAGTGTGACATCAGCGAACCGGAACGAGTACCGTACCCCAGCCTCAAGCCCACAGTCAAGCCACGCATCAAATCCAGCTTTGTTATTTGTTTAAGTGGTGGGTGCCTTCATATAAAAAGGGTGCAAAAGCAAACAACATAGGAAATGTGGGATTAAACTCCCACTTTCCCGCCACTCATCAGCTACTGCCCAGGCGGTTGCTCCCTCCACCACAGCAGCGCCAAGATCTCCTCTACAACGACGCCACCACCGGACCTGCAACCTTTGCCCACCACTCCTAACCTCCTTTGTAGACTACCATGTGGACGCTGATTCATAGCTTGGTCTGCTGCCACGTAGGCCCTATAGACCTCGCCCTCACACCACGCGAACGCTGATTCACCTACCACGATGACGTCCACGTGGTGCCACCTCAACAACCCACCAAGCAATCAAACTGCAACACATGGCTCTGCCACATCAACCTTACATGCAAGAGACCATACGGATCTGTACGGCTGGTCACGTCACCAAACACGTCAGCGCAGAGATGCAGATTTTTTTGTTGACGTCATCTTTTGCCTTGATTAAATTTGACGGTCGTCTAGCTGTCGCAGCAGAGTGAAATTGGGTCTTTTTGATGATTGTATGACTGTTAAATTTAACCCCGTAGACTACTAACATCATCAAGGTTTGGAGATTTCCCAACCTTCACCATTTGTAGTTTTGATTTGGCAGTCCAACTTTGAAGGCCCATATCTTGGTCATTCAGGCTCCAAATTGGGTGCAATTTTTTTTGAAATTAGGTAAAAATTTTTGAACTTTCCAGTGGTGGTATTGATTTTGCATGTTGGTGGCCTCATTTGTCAGAAATTGTAGTTTTTGGTGATTGTACTTGTCTGTTCCTGATTTCTGCAACTTCCAGAGCTTCGTTTGGGCACATACAATAACATTTTGAGGTGAAATGTTTTTTGAAAGTACATGATTTTTCATCTACTTTCCAGATCTACAATCAGATTTGAGTGATTTTGGGTAGACATATCACTTTTAGCAATAGGTCATTTTGGGGCTATAATTACACTTGGTTAATCCTTGGATTTTAATTTTTTGATTTGCATCAGTCATTTGAAGAAGTTATCAGTAGTTATCAGTCATCATTTGGTTGAAATATGGATAATTCAAAGGTTAAAATCTTCACTCCATATAACTACCATGAATGGAAAGTTTCTTTAAGTGATCATTTGTTGAGTCTTGGATTGCTTAGAATGACTCTTGGGCAGGATCAAGAACCTCAAACAGGTGCTGTAGAAAGGAGAAAATGGTTTGATAGAAGGGATAAAGCACTTGGCTCTCTTAGATCATCCATCTCTTACGACATGCTCTTTCATATTGAATCTTGCACACATCCTCATGATGCTTGGATCACATTGGAAGGACTCTTTGGTAAACTTGATAGAATGAGAAAATTCAGATTAGAGAATGATCTCACAGGTCTTAATCCTAGGGATTTTGACAATATTCAAGATGTTTTCTCTAAGTTCAATACTATTAGATTGGAGCTTTCTTCATGTGGCATTGTTAAAGGGGATGAACAATTGATCTTTTCTATTCTTTCCAAGCTTGGTCCTGAATATTCTATCTTTGTTTCTACATTCTATGCTACTATGGATGCTCTTGGTAGTGCATACAAATTGCCCTCTCTTGATGAATTTGTAGCACAACTCACAAGGGAACAAGCAAAGTTAGCACACATGGGTTAGTTGAAGCCTTCCACCCATCAAGCATTAATTGCAAGTGAGTCTACATCAAAGGATTCTAATGGCAAAGGAAAGAAACACAATAAGGATCCTAAGCCTCATGACAAAGGTAATGAATCTTCTTCACCAAAAAGTACTGAATCCAAGTCCTCTTCAAGAGAGGAATCATCTAGAAGAAAGAGAGATAAATGTGCATATTGTCAAAAGTTAGGACATGATGAGCATAAGTGTTTTCAAAAGAAGATTGATGACCTAACTCACATTATTCAGAAACACAACATTAAGTTTCCCTCATCAGTGTCTGCTCCTTCTTCTACACATTTGGCAGCTTCTACATCTCCATCATCATCCAAAGATAAAGGTAAAGGACAAGCACTCATGGCTTCCACACATCCTGAGCAAGGTAAATGGCTTCTTGATTTAGGTGCATCACATCATATGGCATCTTCTATGGATATGTTTTCCTCTTTTGAGCCTTGTAATTCTCCTAATATTTTGATGGGTAACAACACATTCATGAGAGTTTGTGGGAAAGGTTCTATTCCTATGGGAGAGGGGACATTTAACGATGTTCTTTGTGTACCATCCTTGACCACTAATCTTCTTTCTATTTACCAAATTACACATGGGGCACCAGGTAAAATTGTTGAGTTCACTCCTGATTATGTCTACATTAGGGACATGGAGACTAGAGATGTCATAGATATGGGAGTTGTTGATCATACATCCCACTTGTATTCTTTTTCCACTTTTATTGATAATGATGATGATATACATGATGTACCCATCCCTTTGCCAAGGGATAATTATGAGGAGAACTTTGGACACTTGAATCATTTTGTTGTTGAGACAAGTGTTAATCTTCCTACTCCTCCATCTCCCGCTTCTTCAGACATGGGCTCTACTATTTAGCAGGATGATCATAGTGTTTTAGATCTTGCAGAATGTGATGACTACTTGGATGCATCTTCAGCACTGGTTGATTCTCATGATGCAGATTTGGAAGACATACATGAGGGGGTTTCTCTTTCCCTTGATGACAGTTTCATCATAGATGGGGATACTTCTTCACCTTCTTTGGAGATTGGTGTACTCGATTCTTCTCCTTCTTCACTTGATTTGTCACATGAAGTGATAGATTTTTTGAGCATGGAGATTCCTAATTAGTCTTCAGAGATTCATGCATGGAGACCTACTTCTTCTTTCTCCTTCCATTTGCACAAGGATTGGCTTCTTCATCATTTGATGTATCTATTTCTTCCTAAGGGGAGACATGTTTCTTGTAAGCATTGGCTTATCTATTGTTTGCAGGTACTCTTCATCAACATGGGAGCTTCTACATTATGGGGGGGATATCATGTCTCCAACTATCCTTCTTATGGGGGGATAATTCTTTGTATATACATGATGTATGTAGTTCTTGGGGGGTCTTGAGTACTCCATCCATCCATGCATCTTGTTTTCTTCTCTCTTTTTGGGGGAGGGTTTTTCCCATGAGGTTTTCCCTCTTTCTCCACTTTATGAGAGTTTTGCATTTCATGTATCTTGTACATGGGTACGTAACATGGCCTAGTAGCCGGGACCCATCTTGCATTGTGAGTTTAAGTGCATTCCCCTAAGTTGCACTTAAGGGGGGGTGTTGGTGTAATTAATTATTCCTAATTACATTTTACTTAATCTTACTTAGGTTAATGCATTGCATAGTAATTTGTGATTGAGACACCTAGGAGTGTGCACATCTATTAAGCACATGGTGTAGGAGGAATTCCACTTTTGGTCTGATAGTTGTCTTCACATACCTTGTTGTGTGTGAGATCCACCTTTCGTGCTCTTATCACATTATCATCCTAATCCAATGCACATACTTTATTGCATATTGGAGGATGATCCACATTTGGTGGACATGTGATTACACCTAGCATAGGTGATAGCTTATCAGATCCTTATCATTATCTCATATCACCTTTCCTATATAAGGAGGCCTATTATGTAATCATTTCAACTCACATTCATTGAGTAATATTGGTGAATATCATTAATTCATTGGATCTATTCAATCCATCCTTGCATTCATATTTTCTCTCTCTTGTGCTTTTCTTCAACCTCTTGATCTTGGTTCAATATTTGCTATTTGAAAATTCTTATAGAAGACAATTTAAATATTGTTTCCTCAAAGCTTGGGACAAGAAGACAAGATGCTCTTTCAATTTGAGTGATTGAGATTCATTTTGGCTTGATCCATGTGAGCTCTTTCCTTAAATCCTATTGGTTGTGGCTTTTTCCTCCCATGTGGTGTTGAGAGAAAATAGGACTTAATTAATTGATTTTAATTCATTTATTTAGCCAAGTGTACCCCTTGAATGGGTTGATTTTATTTAATTTCAAACTATACAATTAATTGAATTAATTGCACATTGATTTGATTTAAGTTGATTAAAATGCTCTTGATTTTGATTCAAATTGAATTGAAGCTTGATTTTAATTTTGATTGGCTAAATATTTGTTTCGATTCAATTGCTTTGATTTTGCCTTGATTTTCCTTAATTAATCACTTAAATGATCTTGTCCACTTTTCGGTGATTACAAATGCCCCTCTTTGAGTTTACATGCGAAGCGTGTCGATTCAAAGAATGTTTCGATCCAACCGATAAAAGGTCCTGGTTCTGTCGATGGTCGATCTTGATATTCGATATGAAATGTCAATTTTAATGATAGGATTGATGCAGTTCTAATTTTAGTGTCCTGATGGTCGATCTGATGTTATATTGCTGATGTGATACTTGATTTGATGTGGTTCGATGTTTGATGCCCCTTTCGATTGATTAGCAAAAAATTTCTTGATAAAAGATTGCGCTTTGATTTGATGGTCGTTCCCCTAATTTGATGATGTTGCTATTGTTACTGATTATCCGAGTGTATTCCCCCTCACAAATGAAATGAAATTTGATAGATGTTTGAAATTTTTTTACAGTTTAGGCAATTTTTCGTTAATTGGGTCAATTTATAATAAATTTTGATTTCATTTCCAATATTTTTTTCATGTCTGTTTGTTGATAAATGCCCCCGATTTGGCATAATTGGTGAAAAATTTGGGTCCCCAAGCCCCCTTTGATCAAAGATTCCCTTTTTAGGTCAAAGATACCCTTCTTAGGTCAAAAGGTTTATATAAAGGGGTAAAAAGTCTTTTTTACTATTCATTTTCACTTTTACTTTTGACTTTTTAGCTCCAACCTTCTTTGACTCCTTGATGATGTCGACCCTGATACATGAGCATAGGTTCAAGCATGGGCGATGGTATCAGTGGCCACTCACCTACGGACCTTCGGTAAGTGCCTGATCCTCTTGGTTTTTCGATTTATGCATTTAAATTTAAAAAAATTTGATTTTTTCATAGTAAAACTCTCATTTTTTGCTTTTTAATTTTTAAATAGTGCTTTTACCATTTTAAATGGCATGTTTACACTTCGAATAGCACTTTTGTGGTTTTAATTAGCGCGTCTACAAATCGAAATAGCACGTTTACACACCTGTTCTAGGCTATAAACCGCTTTTGCTTTGTCAAATAACGCTTTTAAATTTGATTTCGCTTTTGTAATTTAGATTAGCGTATATGAATTTAGAATTGGCACTTTCAAATAGTTTTAGCGTGTTTGCCTTGATGTTGCACTTTTGAATTTTTAAGTAGAGGATTTAAACTTTTAAACAATGCTTTTGAGTTTTAGCGCTTTTAAAGCTTGAAATAGTGCTTTTACCCTGCTAGGAAAGATTTCAAATTATCATAGTGCACTTTGCAAATTGTTCAACGTCGTCGATTAGATGATTGGTTAAGGTAACAAATTTGATGTTATAGCGAGTTGTAAGATGTCAGTATGAGTCAATCATAGTTTGAATGTTTGATTGTCAATCTAGATTTAGATGATGGGTGATCATGAATTTTCTGTTCTCTGAGTAGACTTAGGAAAATTGATTGTGGTTTGATATTTGTAAATGTTTGATTGACTTAGGATAATCCAAATGATAACTAATTTCAAAATTGATGTGATTGAACTTGCTTTTTGCAGGCAGTGCTTAAGTCATTGGGTGCTCGTGGTTCGTATCCCTTGCCTATGAGCATGATCGATGACCTTAGTGCATTTGATTAGTGACATATCAACATTTGTGGTCTATCTTTCCTTCTTGTTCTACCATGATTCTGGTTGAATCAGGGTTTGATTACTGCTATGGCCGAGAGGTGGCACTCAGACCATAATACCTTCCATTTGCCTATGGGTGAGATGATGATCACCCCGGAGGATGTGTATTGTATCCTTCGCTTGCCTACCAGAGGAGAGCTGGTATATTATGATTCCATTTATGATGGGTCAGCATGTCAGCAGGTCTTCTAGGATCCTACCATTAGAGATGATCATATCCAATGGGCACAATTTCATTCTTTTCTGGGGTTACCAGCAATATTAGGTGCTTTGATTGGTGGGTTCCTTCTTCTAGACAAACATGGTCATGGATTTGCAATCGGATGGGGTCCTATTCTTGAGGACTTGATGGCACATCCTTGGCATTTTAATTGGGGATCTTGTGTATCAGCCCAGTTATATCATGAGCTACATATAGTCATTTATAGACAATCTTCCACGCTCACTGCAGGAGCAATTTTATTACAAATTTGGACTTGGGAGCATATCCCAGTGACACATCCCATCACAACACAACAATGAGATTTGGGTTGGCCATTCACGTGGATGTATGAGGGTATGGTGATTCAGACCCATATGGGTAAGTTGGATTATTGGTGTCGTGTCATCGATGATATGGATGTTGTGGTTTGGAGGCCATATGTAGGATGTGAGGCTTGGCCTGAGGATGGCACTAAGTTACCTTTCATGTTTTGTCCCTGATGGATGATTGGGCATTCAACTTATATCATTGAGAGATTTTGTTTCAGGAGAGTTTTGTGTCAATATGGGTGCACACAGGGTATGCCCCAGGGAGTGGCTATGTATGCTTGGGTCTAGGTGGAGAGATCTTTGTGGGGTCCCTATGTGGATTATGGGACAACTATCTGAGAGATTCAAGACCTTGGGTATCTACCTTGGTCAATGAGAAAGCATATTGTGGATGTTGGGATTACATATGAGTATGTAGATTGGTTGGCTTAGAACCCATTTCTGAGGTTTACAGATCTTGTTGAGAGAGTCCCAGGTATTGATGAGGTTTCAGATAGTGACAAAGGTGATGCGGGAGATGAGGGAGATGATGTAGATGATGGAGATGGTGGACGGGGTGGGGGTAGGTGTTGGAAATTTGGCTGAGTTGATTACATAGATGTTGTCATTATGGCAACATATGATCCACATGAAGATCACACAAGTTAGAGAGCAAGTATGACAGAGCACATTGTAAATTTGTCTAAGTGTGAGACAGTGTTTTACCAGTGAACCTGGATATAGTTTTTGTTTGTGACATTGAATGGAGTAAGTTCAGTGCTTGTGCACTTGAACATAGACTCTATGATGTCTATTGATCACCCATCTCAGAGTGCAAGTTAGTACGACATGTACGGAAGAAGTTATGATAGTTTTACCGAAGACAGTGTGAAGCTGACAAGACAAAACTAGTAAAGAGTTAAGGGATTATTTTGTTTATCAAAATAATGAATTAACAATATAAAGGGATGAAATCCTAGATGTTAACTCTTTGATAAAGCTATTGGTATAAATGTAAATGTAATTGTAATTGTAAAGTGTAGTAACTGTAACAAGCAACAAGTAATTGTAGAAGTATGATGCGAAGTATATGAAGCATATGTAATAGCGATAGTGAAAGAGCAGTGAAGTGATATTGATGCAAGCAGTATAAGGTTATGTACCTTAACCTATTTTGTAATTAGTGTATATTTTACATTACTTGTTTGGGCAGTGGGCTCATCTGGTAATCACATTTTTTACTACAACTCCTAATAGGGTTGAGGCTTCTAACAAGGCCTATAGTCCCTTAATCCGAACTAATACACTATATGTTTGTAATAGACTCCTAACAGGGTCAACATCCTTAACATGATACTTTTGATTAGTGGATCTTTGTGGGTACCATCCCCACTGAGGTTTTCCCTTGGCCAAGGTTTCCTTGAGAACAAATAATGTGTTATGAGTTCTTTATTATTATGCATGTTGTTTAGCTTCTTATGTTATGCATGTATAAAGATAATTTGTTATATCCATAATTGGGCAAAAGATAAAGTTTGTAGAATACTGATTCACCCCCCCCTCTCAGTATTCCCTATTTCTAACAATTGGTATCAGAGCTTATTTACTCGAAAAAGAATCATTCAAGGAAAGCCTAGCAGCTTGAGTAAGATCTCTATGGATATGGATCAACTACAAAAGAATCTTGAAGAAGCTCTTGAACAGATTGACTTGCTTACTATTGAAAAAGATACTTTGAAAAGAAAGTATGATGATGCAAATAACCTCATTGAGAAATTGAAAAACAAATTGGAAGATCTGAGATCTGAAAAAGAATCCAAAGTTTTTATTGAAGATTGTGATGACAATATGGAAAAAGAAAATGAGATCCTTAAACATGAATTGAAGATAGCAAATTTGAAGCTTAGTTTGAAAGATGGAAATGGCAAGAATGGAGCAAATCTAAAATCTGAGAATGAAATTCTAAAGACTAAAAATGAAGGACTGAAATCTAAACTTTCTAAAGTAACATTTGAACTTGAGAAAGTCAATTTACAGTATGATGAACTTGAGAAATACAATAAGATTGTGAAAGGTGAACTGACTCAATCCAAACAACAACTTGAAAGGCTATATTCAACTAGTGAGAAGATTGATGAACAAATATCCTATCAGAAACCATTCTATGATAAGACTGGTCTTGGATTCAACACTTTCAAAGCAAATGATGAAGGCAAGGAACCAGATCTGAAGATATCTAAAAGCATGGATGAGAAGAAGCCTGATGAGATCAACAAATCTAAAGATACACCTAAAGAAGAAGAATCACCGAAGCAAGAGGAATCACCCAAAGGTATGCAAGGAGAATTCAAAGGTAGATGTTTTGCTTGTAATACTATTGGTCATATGAAGAGAGATTGCACAGGTAAACAATTTAAACCTCTTAATGGTTATTGTTACAATTGTCATGGTTTTGGACATAGAGTTATTGATTGTAGGAAACCTAAATTTATTGAGAATAATGATGGTAGTAGAATGTTTAGGAATACTAACAATGCAGATAAGAAACCTACTGAAGATATGAATAGAAGAAGTGGAATAGTATGTTATAAATGCAACAAGGTTGGACACATTGCTAGAAATTATAGATCACAAATCAATCAACCTAGACCAAGATATGGAAACAATGGAATTGTTTGTCAGATATGCAAAAAGATTGGACATACATCAAGGTTTTGCAGAATGAACAATAGAGTTTTTCATCTTAATCCTAACCCCATAAATCATGCAAGAAGAAATGAAGATGCTAGCAATAGTCAGAAAGGATGTTGTAGTAATTCAGATGAAGTGAAGTTTATCAAAAGCATAGATCAAGGAGACATATTCAACATTGAAGGTAATGAGAAAGGTGAAGTATTGATAGGTAAGAATGAATCTTTACCTGACCTATCTCAAAGTACTTAATTCATGTAAATTGCAGTAGAATAGGAACTTAGATTTAGTATAGAAGTAGATATATGATGAATTGAGTCTTGCATAGTTAATGCAAGGTAGTTTATAATATTCTAATGCTATGGTTAAGAGCACAAAGAAAAATATTATGTTTTGCAAGATTGCAAGAAGTTTTAAGTTTTGTAGGATAGCAGAGACAACTTTTTGGAAAGAAGCGGAAAAAGAATTGAATGCGATGTTAGATCTAAGTGAGATTGAATTAATAAAAGGTTATGATCAATATTATTTGATCATCAAAGTGAATTCAAGTGTCAAGGAGATCAAAGAGCAGTGATAGATAGCAGTTTGCAAGGATTTGGAAAAGAATTGTGTGCCGAATCTACGGAAGCCCTAAAATCATGAAATTGAGGTATTTTACTTGACAAATCTTTGAATCAGTAAAGGCATTTGAAGAAACCATGGATGTTTCATCAATACACAATGTCAAAGATAAGAATAGACCTAAAGTAAAAAGGGAACTAGTAGAACCATTGGAAGAAGACCCTAGGTTTGCATTATCATCCGTACCAAAAGGAGTTTTACATTTAGAGAATGTCAGGAGTTATCTTGGATGCAAACTAGAGATAGTAAATGATAGTGATTTTACAGATGAATATTAGAAGATGTACAATTAGGATATGACACTGAAATAAGGTTTTGAATACTTGGAACATAATGAAATTGTCAAATATGGATTACAGTATGAATTTGATAATGAAGAATGCACTAAGATCATTTTGAGTAGAATTCATAATGGAAAGTTGTGGCTAGAGGATAGAGTGATAGATATTACAACTGATTTGATTCATGAAGTCATTGGATTATCTAAGACTAGAGCTATTCCTTTTAATGAGAAAAATAATCATTGACAACACTAATTCATCCTATAATGGTAGAGGAATTGTGATTCGCAAGATCAAAAAAGTTGATGTGAGATACATATGCAAGATCCTAACTACTAAGTTTTGTGCTAATTCAAGAGAAGATGACATGGTAGCTATAATGGTACATGCAGCTTATCTTATGTGTGTTGACAAGGTACCAGTTGATATGTGTGAAATTCTTAGAATTCAATTGTTTGAGAACTTGGAGAAGATCAAGAAAACTAAGTATACATAGTTTAGGTTCTCATCCCTAATCACATACATGTTCTTTCATCTTTTGAGGAGATTTCCTTACACTATAGGAAATGATTGGAATGATGGACAAACCATAATGGAAAGGATTAATGTAGTATATAGAAAGCATGTTATTGACAGTGTTAATGAAAGTGCAGTACTTGTTATTACGACATTTCAAAATATTGTGTCTAGTAGATCAAGGATCCCTAAGTCTCTTGTTGAGAAATACAAAGATGATATATGTTTTATGGTGGATACTGACCTTACCTATATTGAAGTAGTAGAGCCTAGAAAAGAGTTCATAGATTCTCTTGGCTATGAAATATTTGAGGTAGAAACTGAAGAGTATGTTAGCAGACTCCTGAAGTGTAAGTTGGACACTCAGTGTAACAAGTTTGGAACTTCAACTCCGCAAAGATTCTAATTGAAGAGAAACAGTCTAAGAAGAGAGTTGAGAGCACCATTAAGAAAATCTTAAAGGATATAGGAATGATAGAGAGAGATTTTTTGGTAGCAAAGTAGACAACAACAACAATCAGAGAGAGTGGACAAAAGGAAGTTATGTCTATCCCTCCTTTATCATCAATTGTAGTGCCATAGGAAGAACCACAAGTAAAGGTGAAAGTGGAAGTACCTGAGAAGGACATAGAAACAAAGATGTCTACTAGATCCACTTCCTCCACACCTAGCAAAAGAGTTAAGGAGAGTGCCACTGGACCAGGAAAGAGGCATAAAACTCTAGTGCAACCTATTCCAAGAAAGATTGCAAAGGTTAAATATGATGTCACTACAAAGAAGAAAGCTTGGAAACCAAAAGTTGAAAAGCTTAATGAGCAGATTATTGAGAATGGTGACTTTGCAAGAATGAACAAATATTATGATCTTTATGATTATACTGATAGACTTAATCTAGAGAATGCAGTTGTGAAGCATATGATCTTGACTGGCAAGAAGTTTGATAATATTCAAGGACAAATACCTGATGATCTTTATAACAAAATTCTAAACAGAAAGAAGAGAGCATCAGATGAAGAGACATCTATTAGAGAAAAGCTTGTGAGGAAGCTTTGTGACATAAGAGATGAAGCTCATTTCAACCAGATTATGAAGGCCCTAAGAACCCATCTAAGAACCAAAAGGAGAACAATTCAGATTATGGGAGGCAGGTATGAAGAAGTAAATTATGAGACTGAACAAGCAATTATCAAGGTTATGGAAGAATATGTTGGAGAATCATCAGTTGCAGTAGAGCAAGCAGGTGAGAAAGTACAAGAGGACATTCCCTCTTCTCTAGCTATTAATTTTGAAGATGAAATAATGAATGTAGAAGGTACACAAATCACCTTGGATACTGATGAAAATGTATTCAAGAATTTGGAGAACATTGTTGACAATTCAGCCTTTGAGGAATAAGAAGCTAAAAAAGAAGAAGAAATGACATAGACCACTATTGTGGAACCACCAGTTGTAGAAGAAAAAGTTCCCTTTCCCACCAAAGAAGATATCAGTCTTACTCCTGAGACTGGAAAGAAGACTCAAATTGGCTCTATGATTGAGCATTTAGGAAAAGAATTAGATGATGATGATCAGTTGGAACTGATTACATCCTTGAACAAAATAATTGGTAAGAATAAGAAGGCGAAGAGTCTTGAAGGGTGTCTGAAGGAACTAACTAAGAAGTTACAAAGTATTGTGACCACACAAATTTTAGAAGTAGACCCTATGGAGAAGGCAAAGAAGGTAATGAGTACCTTTGATAATGAATTCACACACCTAGCTGATATTGCAAAAGTGAAAGCACAAGTAGACTATGAGGCTAGAATGCTTTTGAACATCAATCAATACATCAACAATGATATCAATACTCTTGATACCTATATCAAAAATTTGAGGAAGCATTTGGAAATAGGAAAATCTTTGTACATACAGTGTACAAAATCAGAAACTTTGACAACTGAGGAAGATTAGAAGATAAAATTGAAGGAAGCAGAGATTCTAAATGAAACAAACCTTCTATCTAACCCTAATGTGAAGGTCTGTAATATTGAGAAGAAAGTTAGAAAACTGTATGATGAAATCATAATTGTACAAGATGAGAAAGATAGGAAACTGAGAAGATATACTCTTTTTAGAGAGCATGTTTCTATGAAGTTGAGCATAATTGAAGAACAGTTGGAAGATTGTCTTTCAGCAAAGACATCTTTTCAGAAATTTAACTTTGAAAACCTCCAAGCATGTGAAATTGCTTCTTATGGACTGAGCACACTACTCAATGTGGCAGATTCCATTAAGAAATCATGGGAGAAGGAGATAGAAGCCATGAAGATAGATTTTTTTGATTGTGTTGCAAGCCTACTAGCTTTGCAATAAATAAATTAAGGTATAACTTTTTGTGATACAATTTTGTGACCCTCCCTACCTTATTTTGTCATTGTTGTCAAAGGGGGAGAGATAAATTGAAGAAAATTGATAGTATATGATAAGGGTTGTTACTCTTAAGGGGAGTACTATATTAGAGGCAATAATTTTTGAGGGAGTTATAAGGATAATATGTATTTTATACTATGGCCACAGTTTTGAACAATTTTGAGATTTTTGAGTTGTACACTTAGCCAATTTTCTCATATGTTGCCACCAATGACAAAGGGGGAGATTGTTGGCAATTTGGATGAGTTGATTACATAGATGTTATCATTATGGAAACATATGATCCACATGAAGATTGCACAAGTCAGAGAGCAAGTATGATAGAGCGCATTGCAAATTTGTCTAAGTGTGAGACAGTGTTTTACTAGTGAACCTGGATACAGTTTTTGTTTGTGACGTTGACTAGAGTATATTCAGTGCTTGCGCACTTGAACATAGACTATATGATGTCTATTGATCACCCATCTCAGAGTGCAAGTTAGTACAACATGTACGAAAGAAGTTATGATAGTTTTACCGAAGATAGTGTGAAGCCGACAGGACATAATATGAAGACAAAACTAGTAAAGAGTTAAGGGATTATTTTGTTTATCAAAATAATGACTTAAAAATATAAAGGGCTGACATCCTAGATGTTAAATCTTTGATAAAGCTATTGGTATAAATGTAAATGTAATTGTAATTGTAAAGTGTAGTAACTGTAACAAGCATAAAGTAATTGTAGAAGTATGATGCGAAGTATATGAAGCATATGTAATAGTGATAGTGAAAGAGAAACGAAGTGATATTGATGCAAGAAGTATAAGGTTATGTACCTTAACCTATTTTTTAATCAGTGTATATTTTACATTACTTGTTTGGGCAGTGGGCTCATCTGGTAATCACATTTTTTACTACAACTCCTAACAGGGTTGAGGCTTCTAACAAGGCCTATAGTCCCTTAATCAGAACTGATACACTATATGTTTGTAATAGACTCCTAATAGGGTCAACATCCTTAACATGATACTTTTGATTAGTGGATCTTTGTGGGTACCATCCCCACCGGGGTTTTCCCTTGGCCAAGGTTTCCTCAAGAACAAATAATGTGTTATGAGTTCTTTATTGTTATGCATGTTGTTTAACTTCTTATGTTATGCATGTACAAAGATAATCTGTTATATCCATAATTGGGAAAAAGATAAAGTTTGTAGAATACTGATTCACCCCCCCTCTCAGTATTCCCTATTTCTAATAGTAGAATTAGAGCATGGCGTGGATGACGGGGTCATTGGGTAGTCAGAGTAGGTAGAGTTTAGATTCCAGTGATTGTTGCTGCTCCTATCCCTCCTAGGGTTGGTGGTGGTCAGGTTAGAGGTGGTGCAGATAGAGCACTCCATTAGGTTGCTATGGATCTAGCTATTAGACATGGCTGACATAGAGCTAGATGAAAGAGAGAGATGGATGCACAGATTGTATATGTTTTACTTGATCAGGCACAGGGTCCTCCTGCTTAGCAGGTTATACCACCGATTGTTCCATAGGCTACATCTTCTCAGGCACCTAATTCTACTTTGATGCCATCATCTTCTTCATGTCCATCTTCTTTGATTTTTGTTCCATCCTTATTAGATCCATCTTCTTCCATTCCTTCTTCTTCCATACCTCCACCACAGACTTCTGCAGTACATGCTCCTAGTGTGGTTGCACTAGAGGTTCGTGCTTTATAGTCTAATGTCTCTGAGATTAGACATGAGATGAGACAATTGAGTAGTATAATGTAGACCTTTATGGCCGTAATGAGTCAATAGGGATTACAAGTGAGCTCGAGTCATCCTCTAGATACTGCTCCTAGTCCTGATGGTGGAGATGGTGCTAGTGGTTCAGCCAGTTGAGATATGATTTGAGATACATCAGATTTTTGCTTTTGATGATATACATGATCTCATTCCTTTGTTGATATCAAGACATTGGACTCTATTGTATCATTTTTTATTCGATCTATGTTGTTCATGTTGACACTTTGATACTTTGATTTACTTTGATAGACTTTGATTATCTGGATATTTGCATTTATGATCTTTTGATGGACTCTGATATTCTGTTGAATTTATGATGATGTTACCATAGACTCTGATACTCATTTTTGATAGCTTTCACTATATATGATGTCATGATGTGTTGGATCTCCTTTTCAGGTGTTTTAGCATGATATGTAGATCTAGGTGGTTTTGTCTCCTATATGCTTTGTTTTATGCTTTTCAGATGTGATTTTTGATATGTATGCACATGTTCTAATGATGCTTAAATGATTGTCTTATGTATGACATAGAATAGATGGATGAATGTAATGAACCTTAATGATTAATGCTTTATTATGGATGCAGTGATGTATAGATGTGGTTAATGAATAATGCAATGGATGCGAAGATTTCATATGATATGGATGTACATAATGTATATATATGACTTTATGGTATTTAAATCTGATGCAATGGTTTTATGTCATGTGTATGATATTTAATGATTCTAGGTGTTATATGATATGAATGATGATGCAATGTCCTATGCTCTTATATGAATGGATTTATTTGCATGATACATTGTATTCTAAGATGACTTAAATGATATGCACCTAATGATGATTTTATGTTCTATTTGAAATGCAATGATTTAATGAATGTAATGATGTAATGTTTTTGGCCTAATGAATGCAATGATAATGCACTTAATGGATGCAATATGAATTATTTCTTTTGCAAAGAATGATGTGTTCTAAATGAAATGAATATTGAATGATGCAATCCAATGCACTTAATGATTTTTAACATGGATGAATGAATGCCACATAATGCAATTAATGTAATGTAAATGGATTTACATGATTTATGCAACCTAATGCAATTTATTTAAAAGAATTTGGATTTAAATGATATATGCAGTCTAATGCAATTGATGTTTAGAATGCTACTTAATGTAATGAACTTAATGAACCTTAATGCAATGGACTTCCTGATTCAAATGATGAACACTTAAATGAATGCAAGGTCTAATGAAGATGATTTAATGCAACTCAAAGGTAATGATTTAAAATGAACTTAACAAATGCAAGTGAACTAATGGAATGCACTTTTGTTTTTGTTTTTGGATTTCCAACACACTCAATCACATATAGTTCTTGATGCTCATTTGATTTTTGATTTGACCACACCCCCTTTCATTTTTGTCCTTTTCCCCTCTCACAATTTAAACTAAGAAAGGAAAAAAAACATTAAATGCATTTAATCTAAGATGTATGCAACTAATTGTCATTATTCAAAAATTTGGAGCTTATAATCATCATTGAGCAATTTTTGGAATCCTAATTTAGTACAACCATCACTAGTTCAACCATGATGATATGAATAGTTTTTGCACCTCTTTTGTTGCTTTCCCATCCTTTCTGGTATGACTATCACTAATTGAAGCCAATCATGAGAGTGTGAATACCGATTTTGTCAGATTCTATGTTGCAAGTGGATTTTGGTATTATGATATTGAACATCAAAATATCCAAGGTATCATTTTGCGTAAACAAACAGAGATCTCAGTTTTATCCTATGTACAAGTCCTCGATGATTCTTTGATGATCACATCCTTAGATAAATAATACATGATTTAGAACTTTGATCTTAAGACAGTCATTTAGAAATCAACTAAAATATCATGCTTTCATCATAGCTTGTCTAGTTAAAAAACTTTCATCGATTCGCTAGAAAGACATGATTTCATCAATCAAGTCAACACTTAGAAAAAAAAATTGCAGTGTTTTTCAAATCCATATTTCAAGTATATTCCCATCCATTTCATACTTTTAATCCTAATAAAGATAGGGTCATTGAAAATCTTGGATCAAATTTTGCATTTGGTTTGAATTGGATTAAGATTTAGGATTTGATCAAGTGCTTCACTTGCATTTTTGATGAATTGATTCGATGATTGATTGAAATTTTATTTTGATGAATCCTTCTTTAGATCAGATTGCCCCTAGTTTGATATGATTTCAAAGTTGGACTTAGGACAATTTGCAAATTAGGTGGCCAAAATCTTGAGGTACTTGCAAATGCAATTGTGAGGTTTTATTATGCAATATATACAAATGCTGGTGAATGCAATATTTACAAGGTTACCACTAGGTATGCGAATGATGTGGAATTTCAATGGCGTCTGTTCACCAGGTTTTCACCAATTAAATAGATCTTGCTTCTTTTTTTTGTTTTTAAAGCTTTTTCCTTTTTTGGCTACCAAGGTGCCTATTTGCTAGGTTTTCACCAAGATACTTTTTCTCTTTTTTTTAATTTTTTCTTTTTTCAATTTTTTTTTTTATATCATCAAGGAACCTATTTGCTAGGTTTTCACCAAGACAACATCCTTTTGAGGATCATATATGAATATTTTTGGCTTTCTTCATGCTCAATTTTCCATTATTTTTTTTATCTTTTTTGCTTTTTTGATTTGTTTGCTCTTTTCTATTTTTCAATGTTTTTGGTATTTTCAAGATCTCTTTTGACTATATATAATAAATAGGATGCTTGCCATCTGATTTTCTGATACTCTGTTGGAAACTTCAATTGAAGCAATTGGTGTATTGTCATTGATGTCAAACCTTAACTGGTAAGACTGTTGCTATCTAAAAAAGTACTATATCTATTTGATTGGTGTGAAGGGGATAGGCAAGGTTGGTAACAATAGCACCTAAGGAAAGGTTGAGTTATCTTGATACTTCAATGAGTACTTGATTATGTGGCAAAATGATAAGATAATGTATTGTTTATCTAATTAAGAATGAAGACTAAACTGGTAGGCTTAACCAAACAAAAGTGAAGAAATCTAGTTTAAGCCGAGTGATATTAGTGTCAACCGAGCTAGTATATGCCGAGTAAATTCAGTGTTGACCGAACATTAGTTAATTGTCGAGGAAGATAGTATTAGCCGAGGAAACAATTTTTGAGGGGACCAAGCTTTCTAATGAAGATCGAGGAGTTGAACACTGTATTGACCAAGTGTCAGTAATTTACATTTGAGGAAGAATTCAAATTTCCAGCCGACATAGTTGAATTGTTGGATTATGTAAAATGTGTTGACTTTATTTATTTATTGTACGGAAGTATTTAATGCACTGTAAATTTTTTTTTTGTAAATCTATTAAGAAATTTGAGATATTTCTAGAAGGATAGACGAAGAACATAAAGTTGGAAGGATTCGATGAATCTAACCTAACCCTAAGATCTACAAAGGAGATTAAGCGACAAAAGATGTATTGACCTAATTGAGGAAGTATTAAGGAAACCTAAGTATGAGGTTGAGAAGAGAAGAGGATGCTAGAAGTTTTTTTGATCTTATTGACTATCTAAGCAGAAAAGGCTAAAGGAGAAGTGTTGTGATTGCTTGAAGGGATTTTCGAGTAGATCAGTGATGGAGATGGTAAAGGTTCACAGTCAGTAAGCTAGCATATGTGTATAGAATTGGATTTGATATTTGTAAAGTGAGTTGTATGTTTTTCAGATCAATATTAATGTTACTTTCTAACCATTGTATCAGTCAAAATCCTTTTAACAGAGGTTGACCTAACAGTCATTTGTATAAATCCTTTGAACAAGGTTGCATTCTAATGGAATGTATGTAAATCTTATAACAAGGTGCACTTTTAACATAGTGGTTTAAATCCTTTAACCGGGTCACACTTGATAGTGTGTTTGTAACCTTTAATAGGGTTGGCTTTTCACAGAGCTCACTTCAGAAGAGTGAAAATAATAGTAACATGTTACAAAGTGGTTTTTCCCTAATTGGGTTTCCATTATAAATCCTGGTGTTAATACTTGTGTGAATGTTTTGGTTTGAACATTTCTGTATTTTACAAGTTAGATACTATTGGATAGTGGACTGTACTATTATATGTTTCTATTATGCAATCAACAATGATCGAGTAGTTGTTGGTTGTTGGATATGATTTGTTGAAGAGTTTTAAAGTTTGTTTTATACATCTAGACTTGAGAATAATTGATTCACCCCCCCTCTCTATTGTTTTAAATCATATTAACAATTGGTATCAGAGCTGTTGGTGCTTACAAAGAACATGTTTAAAGTTACTTAAAGCAAATGATTAGGATGTATAAGGAGGTACCAAAGCTAAATAAGGAGAACTTCCCTGCATGGCAAAGTTTGACGAAGTTGCATATGGCCGATATTGGTGATTCTGCAAAGTATTATGTTGAGCATGATTATGTCACACCTGTTGCATCTCTGAGTGCCAAGGAGATGAGAGCTAAACAAGAGCACAACCAAGCAATGTTGGAGATTACATCTGCCCTAAGTTATCTAGAATTTGAAGACATCAAAGACTGCACTAATGCAAAGCAAATGTGGGACACTCTTGCAAACATATATGGCGGTGACATAAATGTACTGAGAGCAAAAGCTGAGAGCCTAAGAGGTAAATTTGATGAAATGAGAATGCAAGAAGGTGATAATATAGAAGGTGAGAATATTGCACAATATTATGGTAGATAAAAGAAGTTGTAAATGCTATTAGAGGAGCAAATGGAACTATTGATGATGAAACTGTAATTGGAAAAGTATTGAGAACTCTGTGTCCTATTTATGCCATCAAAATTTTAGCAATTCAAGAATCTAGATGTAACCCTAACAATGCTCTTACTTTGGAAAGTTTGGTTGGTAAGCTTACTGCTTTTGAACTTTCTAACTATAATAACTTCACTGTTGCTAATGTTGAATTTTCTTTTAAGTCAAAAATGGTTTTGAGTAAGTCAAAGATGGAAAAATAAAGATGCATCAATGAGACTGAAATTGAAAGTGACACATCTGATGAAGAACTTGAGGATCTAGAAGCTCTTATGGCTAGAAGACTGAAAAGGGGAAAAGGAAAGTATAAAGGTAAACTCCCTATTATATGTTTTTCATGTAATAAAGTTGGTCATATTGTTGCTAGATGTCCTGATAGGGATGATAAGGATGAAGAAAGAGACAACAAGCATAAAGAAAAAAGAGAAGATAGAGGTTACTGAAGGTACAAGGACTACAAAGGAAAATGTAAGAAATCCTGCTATATTGCTAAAGAAGAGACTGGCACTGATAGTGATGATTTTGAAATTGAGGTTGTCTATGTTGCAGTCAAAGATGAGTCTGATGAGGATGAGAAAATTGCATTGATATCTTATGTGAACAAAAATGATAAATGGATTATTGACAGTGGTTGTTCACATCACATGACTGGTGACAAGAGTAAGTTTGATACCTTAGATCATTATAAAGGTAGAAGTGTGAAATTTGGTAATGATGCACCATGTCCTATTAGAGGCAAAGGATTGATTAAGTTGACTGATAAGATCACTTGTGAGAATGCTTATCAGGTTGAGGGTCTTAACTATCATCTGTTGAGTGTTGCACAGCTTAATAGCACTGGCTACCGAGTGGAATTTCATCACAGGAAGGCCAAAATATTTGATGCCATTGTTGAACTGATTGGAAGTGGAGAACATATAAAAGGTAATTTGTTCTATCTAGACCTATCTAAAGAAACATGTATGATTGCACAACTTGATGATGTTTGGTTATGGAATAAGTGGCTATGTCATGTTAACTTTGATAATTTGGTAGAAATTAGTAAGAAGAAGAAAGTGAGAGGTCTGCCTAGATTGAAGAAACCTGAGAATGTAATGTGCAAAGAATGTCAGTTGGGTAAGATGACAAAGTCTAGTTTTAAGAGCAAGACTTTTACTTCTGAGAATGCTTTAGATTTGGTTCATACTAAACTTTGTGGACCTATGGGTGTACAAAGCTATTGTGGTGCTAGATATTTTATCTTGTTTGTTGATGATTATACTAGAATGATGACTATAATGTTCTGAAAAGAAAAATCTGATGCTTTTCAATTTTTAAGTGGTATTTAGCTAAGGTTGAAAAGGAGATCAGTAGAAACTTGAAGTGTTTGAGATATGACTGAGGTGGAGAATTTATATCCAATGAATTCAATCTATTTTGCAATGATAGAGGGATCAAAAGATAGATGTATACACCAAGAACTCCTTCACAGAATGGTATAATAAAGAGAAGGAACAAATCTATCATGGATTGTGCAAGGACATTAATGATTGAAAAGAATGTTGCACAAAAGTACTAGAGAGAAGCTATAAGTATAGTTGTTTATACTCTTAATTGAGTACAGATCAAAGAAAGAAATGTGGATGACATAAAGAGTACTAGTGGTGGAGCTTTCTTTCTTGGACAAAGATTAGTTTCATGGACAAGCAAGAAACAAAATTGCATTTCCCAATCTACTGTTGAAGCCGAGTATGTGGCTGCAACAGTGAACTGTTCAAACTTGGTATGGATAAAGCAATTGTTGGTAGGCATGAAAGAAGAGATCACTGAACCAGTTGTCATCTACTATGACAACACAAGTGCTATCAACATCTCTAAGAATGTAGTGATGCACACAAAGACCAAACACATCGCCATCAAGTATCATTACTTGAGGGAACTGGTACAAGATAAAGAGGTCCAAATGGAATATGTGAATACAAAGGAACAACTAGCAGACATATTCACTAAAGCTTTACCTAAAGAAGCTCATGAATATTTGAGAGGTCAATTAGGGGTTCTTCCCCTAACTGAGGCTGCCTAGTCAAGCTAGGAGCACTACTCAAATGTGTTGCAAAAAGTATCTGACAAATTGATATAGAGACAGGTCACACTTTAGGAGTAGCCTAGAGTTGTGAAGAGTACATCAAAGCCAAGAAGCAGTCATAAGAAAAGATGACAGAGGGAGAAATATTATTACTGAACTCAAAAGATGATATCTACATTTGCAGGATGTATATTTTAGTTTCTGCTTTGGCATTTTTGTCAAAGAGGGAGATGATCATAAATGAATACACATGGTGAGATTTCATGGAAGATCAAGTAAGAGGGAGGGATTCGGTGGATGGTCATACAAGCATGGCTAATTGATTCTATATCAGAATGAAGCTAAGGATATTATAAATATTTCTAATGGATAGATAGGTTTTGGATTGGTTGGTGATTCATGTGTTATTCATATGGTGTTGCCATCAATGCCAAAGAGGGAGATTGTTGGAAACTGCAATTGAAGCAATTGTTGTATTGTCATTGATGTCAAACCTTAACTGGTAAGATTGTTGCTATCTAAGAAAGTACTATATCTATTTTATTGTTGTGAAGGGGATAGGAAAGGTTGGTAACAATAGCACCTAAGGAAAGGTTGAGTTATCTTGATACTTTAATGAGTACTTGATTATGTGGCAAAATGATAAGATAATGTATTGTTTATCTAAGTAAGAATGAAGACTAAATTGGTAGGCTTAATCAAGAAAAAGTGAAGAAATATAGTTTAAGCCGAGTGATGTTAGTGTCGACCGAGCTAGTATATGCCGAGTAAATTTAGTGTTGACCGAACATCAGTTAATTGCCAAGGAAGATAGTATTAGCTGAGGAAATAGTTTTTGAGGTGACTGAGCTTTCTAATGAAGACCGAGGAGTTGAACACTGTATTGACTGAGCATCAGTAATTTACATTTGAGGAAGAATTCAAATTTTTAGCCAACATAGTCATGGATTATGTAAAATGTGTTGACTTTATTTATTTATTGTACAAAAGCATTTAATGCACTGTAAAATGTTTTATTGTAAATCTATTAAGAGATTTGAGATATTTCTAAAAGGATAGATGAAGAACATAAAGTTGGAAGGATTCGATGAATCTGACCTAACCCTAAGATCTACAAAGGAGATTAAGTGGTAAAAGATGTATTGACCTAATTAAGGAAGTACTAAGGAAACCTAAGCATGAGATTGAGAAGAGAAGAGGATGTTGGAAGTGTTGTTGATGTTATTGACTGTCTAATCAGAAAAGGCTAAAGGAGAAGTGTTGTGATTGCTTGAAGGGATTTCTAAGAAGATCAGTGAAGGAGATGGTAAAGGTTCATAGTCAGTAAGCCAACATATGTGTATGGAATTGGATCTGATATTTGCAAAGTGAGTTGTATTTTTTTCAGATCAATATTACTGTTACTTTCTAACCATTGTATCAGTCAAAATCCTTTTAACAGAAGTTGACCTAACAATCATTTGTATAAATCCTTTGAACAAGGTTGCATTCTAATGGAATGTATGTAAGTCCTATAACAAGGCACACTTTTAATAGAGTGGTTTAAATCCTTTAATCGGGTCACACCTGATAGTGTGTTTGTAACATTTGACAGGGTTGGCTTTTCACAGAGCTCACTTCAGAAGAGTGAAAATAATAGTAACATGTTACAAAGTGGTTTTTCCCTAATTGGGTTTCTACTATAAATCCTAGTGTTAATACTTGTGTGAATGTTTTGGTTTGAACATTTTTGTGTTTTACAAGTTAGATACTATTGGATAGTGGACTGTACTATTATATGTTTCTGTTATGTAATCAACAATGATCGAGTAGCTGTTGGTTGTTGGATCTGATTTGTTGAAGAGTTTTAAAGTTTATTTTATACATCTGGACCTGAGAAAAACTGATTCACTCCCCCTCTCTTTTCTATTTTTCAATGTTTTTAGTATTTTCAAGATCTCTTTTGACTATATACAATAAATAGGATGCTTGTCATCTAATTTTCTGATACTCTTTATACTCTTTCATCTGCTTCATGTATAGAACCTCTTTAGATGAATGCTATTGATAGGTTCTTATAGCTCTTCTCCATCACAATCAGCTAACTTATAAGTGTTGGTCCCAAAAGACAAAGTGATCACAAAAGGTCCTAACCAGTTTGCTTCCCATTTTCCTTTCTTTTCTCTTTCCGCTTGATTCTTGGGATTCTCTCACAAAACTAGGTCACCTATTTGAAATGTTCTTGACTTGATGTGCTTGTTATAAGTCCTTGACATTCTATTTTGATATAATTTTAAGTGATCAAATGCTTATTGTTGTTTCTCATCTAGCAGTTCTAGTTCATGCAATCTAGCAACTCTATAATCCTCTTCACTTATTAAACCATGTAAAGATACCCTTAAGGATGGAAGTTCTACATCCAAAGGTAAAACTGCTTCTATTTTAAAGACTAAGGAAAATGGTGTAGCTCATGTTGGCATTCTAATGCTGGTCCTATAAGCCCATAAGGTCAGGTTTATTTTGATATGCCAATCTCTACCTGAATTGTCCATCATTCTCTTTAATATCTTTAGGATGTTTTTATTCATTGCTTCAGCTTGTCTATCACCTTAGGGGTAATATATTGATGAAGAGTGTGTTGGAATTAGGAGAGATAGGTACTGAGAGGGGATGGGTGAATCACTACCTTCAAAAACTTTACTTGTAAACTTTTCAGATATATAATTGTAAACAGTAATAACTGATTAATACAACTTGAATCTAACTGCATGTATCAATCATTCATTTAACTTATAAAAGTAAACAACATGAAATCAATATGACAATCACATGACATAAGTATTTTGGTAATGCAGAAACCCTTGTTAGAAGTTAAAAACTATGGTGGGGATGACACCCACGAATTCTTTACTACTGCATATAGAAAAGGTTTGCCTATTAGGGCTACAAGTTTTGATCACTTATGGTGATCTCACCCTGTTAGGAGTGACATGTTAGATCTACCTAGTTATAGGATTTTAATGACACTAATGAAGTGTGCCCTCGGTTAAGATATTTACTTAAGATTATTAAGTCTACTATGCTAAGAGATTTTATCCAAAACTCTATTACAATTGTCAGAAAGCAATAGGTAATTATCTACTATTTGACAACTCAATTGTTTGATATAGATCTATAAGTTCTGATAAAATATCACCTCACTTGTGATGAATCTCTGCTCTAAACTACTCAGTAGCCTTCTCTAATTCTGCTCAATCTAAATTCCTCTATACTTGGTTCTGCTCTATTAACTGATAGACTTGAAGTTAGGCAATTTCTTCAAGTGCTCTGTGATTCATATATCAACTCACACACAAAATAATGTGAACACACAAATATATAGTGTTCTATTTTTGCTGCTTTAACAAAATTAGGTTACACAATATAGTCATAACCCTAAGATCTATGGTGTACAAAAATAACCTAGATCAACTATTACAAAAGATATACATTGCATTTAATGAATATCATCACATTAAATGTTCCTTGACCTTGGTAAAATGTTTTATGAACCATTGTAACTGTTTGCATAGAAGTATGTACCATTTTAGATTACTATGCCATTTTTTGTGATCCTTGGTAAACACTATATAAACTGCTCGGTGTATACTACGATGCTCGGTGTTTACTATCTGTCAATGTCGGTGTCTATTGGTGCTCGGTAAACTATCTGATGCTTAGTGTATATGCTTTACCGACTAGTCTGTCTTGCTTCTAGTTACTGATTAGCTCAATATAAGTGACCGAGCAATATGTATGATAACCTTTGATACTAATGACAACCTTAAATGCTCAATAGAGATAACAGAGTGATGGATCGTATGGAACTTTGTGCATAACTCCTTTAGGTCTTTATTTTTTAAGTGTTTTGCATTATTCATTATGATGGCATGAGGTATGCCATATCTACAAATTATGTGGTTTAGGATAAATAAAGATATCTTCTTTGCCATTGTAGTTGATAAGGGTACAACTTCCACCCATTTGGTAAAGTACTTTATTGCCATGATAATGAATTTGTGACCATTTGAGGATGGTGGATAAATCATTCCTATTAAATCTAGACCCCATTGATAAAACAACCAAGGTGTTGTCATAGGATGAAGCTCTTGTGCAGGCACATGTATCAAATTTCCATGAAATTGACACTTTTTACAAGTCTTAGCAAAGTGACAAGCATCTTTATCCATTGTCGGCCAAAAATATCCTATCCTAAGAATTTTCTTAGCTAGGGTAATCCATTCGAATGTGACCCACAGATTCCCTCATGGATTTCTCGCAACGCTACATCTGATTCCTCTTTCTCTAAACATCTAAGGAACATTTTGTCTAAACTCTTATGATATAATGTTTCAGATATTAAGGTATATCGAGAGGCTTGGCGAATAAAGCTTTTCTTTTGGTTCCTAGTTTGGTCCATTGGTAGGATTTAATATTTTAAGTAGGTGTAAAAAGGTCCATACCAAGGTGATTTATGTGTAGTTAGCAAACAAATGGTATGAGGATGGGTAGGGTCAAATGTAGGTTGTTCCTCTTCTTCTACCAGGAATTCATATCTGGTGCTTTGATATGGTATTTGTAGAAGTGATGCCAATGTTGCCATTGCATGTGCTACTTTGTTCTTTTCTCTTAGCACTTGCTCAAATGTAATAAGGGTGAAGTACTTCTTAATATTTTCCACCATGTTTTTATAAGGTACCATCTTGTCATCTTTTGTCTAATATTCATCATTAATTTGATTAATGACTAATTTTGAATCTCCATAAACCTTCAGTTCCATCACCTTCCACTCCAATGCCAACTTGATTCCAATGGCCAAGGCTTCATATTCTACTATGTTATTGGTGCATGGAAATAGCAATTTATATGACTTTGGCATTGTAGATCCTTGAGGAGTAATCAAGAGTATGCCTGCTCCTAATCCATGTTGGGTGTATGATCCATCAAAATATAGTTGTCATGTCTTTGCTCAACATTCACAATCTTGGAATCTGGGAATTCTACTTGAATTGGATGATCATCTTGTAGTGGTGATTCTGCTAATTGGTCAACAATGACTTTCCCTTTGATAGATTTTCGGTCTACATACTCAATGTCAAATTCACTCAACACCATGGCCCATTTGGCTAGCCTTCCATTTAATGTTGTTTTGCTAAGTAGATACTTCAAAGGATCAATCTTTGCAATGAGTCTTATCTTATGAGATAACATATAGTGGCATAGTTTTTGGGAAGCAAAAACCACATCCAAACATGCCCTTTCGATGAAGGTATAGTTCAACTCGTATTTCACTAGAGTTCTACTTATGTAATATATTGCCTTTTCTTTGCCCGATTCATCTTCTTGTGCCAAAAGTGCCCCTAATGAATGCTCGGTCACTGAAATGTATTATAGGATTTGAGCAATACAAATCCACAAAACCCAAAGATCACCTACATACAGAAACCTGTTACAAGGAAGTAGAGACAAGAAGAGGGCAAGGGTTTGAATCAAAATATGAAGAATAAAATATCCTCAAATAATGAATAAATTAATTGTATAATGGATCATCCTTATAAAGGAGATCGAAAGCCTTGAAAGGCAAACCCTAGTGCATGTAATAATTAGTTTAACTATTACATGACTAATGCATGCAAGTTTATATTTAAAATAACTAGTGCATGTGCGTTTAACTAAAGAAAATGAGTTGACATCTTAAGAAGGGAGTAAAGTTAATTAATATAATTAATACTTTACTCTAACACCCCCCCTTAAGATGAGAAACAATGTAGCTACAAACAATGCAAGAAGAAAGCAAAGGAAACTATAGTGCTGAAATCATAAAAATGGGTCTCGACAACATGGTCTGATGAGGTACCCATCACAATCAAATCTCTGTAAAATGGAGAAATAGAGAAAACCCAGTGGGAAAAAACCCTACTACAAAAAGAGATTGAAAAAATGTAGAAAAAGAAATGGCTGAAGAGACTCTCTCAAAACCATCAGTATAGGCAGCCCCCCATGAGAGAGGGATGAGACACCAAAGCCCCTCCAAAATGAAAGAACCCCTGGATCAATGAACAAACCACTGTGACTCCAATGCAGAGGAGTGAAAGTCAGTGGACACTAAAGAGGTAACCTTGAAAGATGAGGTGTTACTAGAAGGTCGAGCTGATGCTCAAAGGAGGAAACACGATGATCTTGAAAGGGAATCCCCAATGTAGGTGGTGTGACAGGTGTGCTAACACTGTCATGAAAGAGGAGATGAATGTCCTCTATAGAATCCTCAACAAGTGCACCTAGTGGCTTGATGCATGGAGCTAGAGGGTTAGGCAGTGCTGAAGAAGAATCCTACTGAAGAGAAAAGACCTCAACATGATGTGGTGTGGTAGTCATAGCAGTGATCTCAATAATAATACAAAAGTTCAAGTGACCTGACTGCACCACATGATGCTCTCACGAAAGAGGAGATTTGTGCTTTGATAATGGAGATGGTGGACCAAAGTGTGAGAAGTTGTAGAGATGGGTGGAATGATCAACTGTCCCTATAACAACATTGCCTCCTATCACACTATCCTGAATGAAGAATGAATCTGTAGTGAACTCAACTGTCTTCCCTGATCCACTGTGTGTAATCTGATAAATCAAGAGAAGGTTTACAGATAGAGATGGAACATACAATACATCATTGAATGTGCCATCCTAAATGCCTACTGAACCTTTTCCGCAGACTGTTAGGACAATGTTGTTCCCCATGAGAATATGAGGAATGGGAGAAGCCTCAATAGTAGAGAAGACCCCTTGAGAAGATGCCATATGGTGAGAAGCACCTAAATCTATTATCCAAGGGACTTGTGAAGGGGATGCAATGGATGCTCGTAATGCATGACCCTGTCCAAAATCCTATCCAGATGTCAAAGATGTGGAAGAAGACTAAAAAGCAGACCCCTATGAGGTAGAAGAGGATGGAGAGGAAACAATGCTCTTCTGAAGAAGAGCTTGAAAATCTACAATCTGTTTCTCATAGCCATCAAATCTCTTCTAAAAACAATGTGACTCATCATGAGGTCCCTTTTGATAATAAGAACATGTAGGTCTCTCAGTCTTCTATTTCTCCTTCTTAGAAGAAGATGGTGGGCCAGTAGAGTGCTAAGAAGAGGAATCTGATATCTACTTTGGCTTTTGCTTCTACTTTTCTTTGGATGGTTGGGAAACTAATGCTTGGTTCTTTGATCCTATTAGAGAGTCCAACTAAGTAAGATTGGCCTACTCTCTAGTCAAATGATCACATAACACCTCAAAAGTGGGCATGGTGAATGTAGGTCCCAAAGCGTCCATGGTAGAATGAAAGGTAGAAGAGAAGATCTGAAAGTTTCTCCGAAGCTTAGATAGAATTAGATAAATGCATTCTTTATCAGTCTTTCACTTTCCACATCCATGTCACAAAGATCTTTGTTGTTTGAACTTCATCAGAAAGTCCTCAATAGAGGGAAAAGAATCAAGTACAAGAGAGGTAAGCTCTACCTCAATCTAAAGTGCTCTGAACTCATTGATGGTACCAAATAATGTCTCAAATTTAGCCCACATCTGTAAAGGGGTAGTGCACCCATCAACATGAAACTGCAAGCTGTCTGATATGTGTAAAGCAATCAACCCCATAGCCTCATCCATCTTGTTTTGATGCTACATGATCTCAAAGGGCCTTTGTAATACTGGTTGCACTACATCTAGACAAGACCAGAGCCCTTTTGAATGGAAAAGCCATGCCATCAGGATTTTCCATGTGTGATAATTATGTGGGGTCAGAAGTTCTAGACAAGAAGAGGTCTCGGCCATATTTTTTAGAAGGGGTTTTGTTTTGATAAATATCTGGTTTAACTGATAGAAACAAGAAAATAACACCCCCCACAAGCCAAATATTGAACCCCTAAGCCTAGAATGATATGCTTTATCAAGAGAAGAGCAAAAAAGTTTTAGATCTAAATTTTGTGTACCTTGAAAAAATTCTGATGAAAATAGGTAGAAATCTAGATGGTTCTTGAGAAGAGATTTTCGGTGATTCTTTCAGATTGAAAAACAAAGCTAATTTGAGCAAATCAACCCCCCAGAATGCAAAAAGGATAATCTAGCATTGACAAAAAAAACAACAAAGTAGATGGAAAAAAATACTAGATTAACCTCTGATGCAGGAGCATCCTGGGTGTAAGAGCAATCTTGCATCACCCAAAAATATTTCTATTTTTGTATTCAATAAGGGCTATCTTGTGCAGAGCTGCTATTTATGGAAACTTGTTGTTTTTAGTAAGTTGGCTATACGATCTCAGAATGTTTTGATTTTACATGTGGAGGTTCATCTTAGTCATATCAGCCTACCAGTAAAGTTTCATGGCTAGATCAGGTCTAGTTTTGAAGATATTGAAGATTTTCGATATTGGCGGCAGGGTAGAGAAACTTTGAACTCAGTTTTGAAGGCTTTAGAGGCCCCGAATGAGGTCAAAAATTTGGGTGATAGGCACTTGCACGAGTCAAGCTTGTAGAGTGCTTCGTGGCCTTTCTGAAATGGGGTTATAATAGTCAATCGGGTCAACTAGTGATGACTTATGGTCTCCAGAAGTCGGGCCACCTGAAATAGCGGAAAATAATTTTCCTTCAAAATTTTTGTTCGGGTTTCAAAAGTTATTTTGAGCTGACTTTTACATAATAAATTGAAAAATAAAATAATTCTAAGTTGGTCGGCCCTAAGGGCTAAATTTTTGGAACCTTCTCGGGCGGTGGAAAATGCCTATATAAAGAAGGCCCGTAGTGTTGTCTGGTTTAGTTCTGGTAGTAGATCTGGGTATTGATTTGAGGCTTTGTCCTATAGAATATTGTAAGGGAATGCCCATGTGGCTTTTCATATTGTAATTCTGAAAGTTTGTAATTCCACATTTGTGGAGATAATAAGAAGCCAATTTTCTGTTCTTGCATATTGTTGTTGTTTCTTTGTTTCTGTTATGTGTTTGTGGTATTAAGGGGAGCACCCTTCATCAACCTCCATGGGAGTGTCAGGCTCAAAACCAACTTTCTGGTGATATCTTGTTTGCCCGATTTTGACATCGTATGCTCAAGTTATGAGCAAAATACCAACTGGTGCGCTAGAGAGCCCAAAAATGGTGTAAATGAGGATGATGCATGCTGACATCATCAAATGATGGGCTTAAATTTGATGGCCAAATGGTTGTCACCACCCAAAAAGAAAAGGAAAAAAAAAAATTTCAAAATCGCATGCTCGCCTCAGGATCTGTGCCAAATCTTTCAAATTTTTTTGCCTTGATTTGCGTGCTAATTTTTTTGGGGTCCTGATTTGTGTGCCAAATAGAAATTTTTTTACCTTGCTTTGCATGCCAATCAATACAAATTTTTCCTCAAGAAGCGTGCAGATCTGTACAACTTCCACCTCATGAAGCGTGTCAAGCTTATGGTACCCAAAAAAGGCCCAAAATGCAAAGTTGTCTAAATTGGATGTGGCTTATATCGAAATAGGGGTTTTTGGGCGCTACGAGCTCAATGGTGAGGTCCGTTTGAGCTCAAAGTGCACCAAAATTTAGAGACCCCCTAATTTCTATAAAAAATAACTAAAAAAGCCCTAATTTGAATCCTTTAAACATGAATAAGCTATAGCAGATTAGGCTCTGATACCATGTAGGATTTGAGCAATACAAATCCACAAAACCCAAAGATCACTTGCATACAAAAACTTGTTACAATGAAGTAGAGACAAGAAGAGGGCAAGGGTTTGACTCAAAATATGAAGAAGAAAATATCCTCAAATAATGAATAAATTAATTGTACAATGGATCATCCTTATAAAGGAGATCGAAAGCCTTGAAAGGAAAACCCTAGTGCATGTAATAATTAGTTTAACTACTACATGACTAATGCATGGAAGTTTATATTTAAAAAAACTAGTGCATGTGCGTTTAACTAAAGCAAAATGACTTGACATCTTAAGAAGGGAGTAAAGTTAATTAATATAATTAATACTTTACTCTAACATGTATAGTATCAAGGGTTTTCCTCTTATAGGTGGCATCAAAGTTGGAGGGTTCATGAGGTATTTATTCAACATGTTGAAAGCTTCTTCATACTTCTCATCCCATTTAAAAACTATATCTTTATGGAGAAGTTGGGTGAAGTTATGACATTTTTCCACTAGTTGGGATATAAATCTCCTAATGGATTGAATTCTTCCTTGTAGTGACCTCATTTGACTTATGTTTCGAGGTGCTTCCATCTCCATGATGGTTTTGACTTTAGCGGGATCTACCTCTATTCCTTTCATTGATACAATGTAGCCTAGCAGTTTTTCTGATTGGACCCAAATGCACACTTTTTTGGATTGAGCCTTACTTTGAATTGCTCTAATCTGACAAAATTTTTCTCTAGAATTGGTAGATGCTCCTCTCTTGAATGAGATTTTTCTAATATGTGATCTGCATAATCTTCCATGAACTTATGCATCATATCATAGAATATTGTTGTCATGATATATTGCCCCAACATTCTTTAGACCAAAGGGCATAACATTCCAATAGAATGTTCCCCATTGTAAGAATTTGCCTAAGGCAAAGAATAGAAACCAAGATCTAGAAGCTCAAGAGATAGCACAAGAGAGACAAAATATGATATGATCAACTGATCAAATAATGAATAGATATATTGAATGAATGATTATACAAAGTAGGAATGCCTCAATATATAGGCAATGCAATAAGACTACATGATAAGGAGATGATAAGATATCACCCACACAAGGTGGAATCACATGTCCACCAAAGGTGGATCATCCTCCAATATGCAATAAAGTATGTGCATTGGATTAGGATGATAATGTGATAAGAGCACTAAAGGTGGATCTCACACACAATGAGGTATGTGATGACAACTATCACACCTAAAGTGAAGATTCTCCTAACCATGTGCTAAAAAGAAATGCAAACTCCTAAGTGTCTCAAAGACAAACTACTATGCAATGCATTATCCTAAGTAAACTTAAGTAAAGTGTAATTAGTAAATACTTAATTACACCAACACCCCCCCTTAAGTGCAACTTAGGGGAATGCACTTAAGCTCACAATGCAAGATGGGTCCCGGCTACTAGGCCATGTTAGGTACCCATGTACAAAATGCAAGAACAATGCAATCTCTCATAAAGCGGAGAAAGAGGGAAAACCTCATGGGAAAAACCCTCCCCCAAAAAGAGAGAAGAATACAATAGTAGAAGACGAAAGAGAAGACCTCATGTGAGGAAAATATCCCCCCCATAAGATAGAAGTGGTGGAAGAGAGACCAAATAGCCCCCCCTCAATGTAGAATGAACACCAATGGTAGATGCTCCAGGCTCGATGTAGAAACTACTCCATGAGTGTAGAACAACATTCCTCCCCTTAGGAAGAAACAATACCAAAGGTGAATATATGAAGCCTCCTCCCCAATCTCTAGGAAGAAACCTCAAAATGTATGGAATCTCTGAAACCTGCTCAAGTGTCCCCATGTCAAAGCTGAAAGTTGCCTCATCCAAATCATGTGTACTAAGCCACTCTGCTGAAAAAGACAAATCAGGTTTAACTGAGGATGAATGTAGAACATGTACTAAAGATCCAAGTATCTCCTCTGAAGAGAAAGTGACCTCCTCCAACTGTTGTATCAAAGTATCCACAATCATGTCACCCTTGAAAGAATGATCAAGTAGAGAATGAATATGAGGGTTAGCATGTTCCCTCGCAACAACTGAAGAAGGATCATCTTCACCAAAGAGAAGATGAATGTCATCAATAAAGTCTCCCAAATCTGAAGTATAGGACTCCATAAACAAACCTGCAATGTCTGTCAAGTATTCATCCCATGGAACCAAGTCTGGAAGACAATGAATATCCTGCTATACTGAAGTTGAATCTATGTGAATGCAAGGATCATCAGACACAAGAGTAGAAGTAATCTCAATAGGAGGAGATGAAATAGAGGGCTCAAGAACTTGATCATGAGTGAGAATACCCAAGTTCAAGTAGCCAAAACTCTCCTCAAAATCTGAATCATCACTGTAATCATCATATGCTGAAGACTCACTGTCTGAAGAATCATTGTCATCAAGAGGAACAAAATCTGCAAAGGAGTACAACCGAGAAGAGTGATCCACTATCCCAGTAGCAATAACTGCTCCACTCTCCAAGTCCTTGATGAGAACAGAATCAGGTGTAAATTCCACAGTCTTCTTTGTAGCACCATTTGTGATTTGATAGATAGAAAGAAGGTTATTGGTCAAGTGTGGAACACACAACACATCATTGAAGTGTCCATCCTTAACTTCAATACTTCCTTTCCCAAGCACATTCATGTAAGTGTGATTGCCCATCAAACTAGGTGGACCTTTACAAGGCTCAAATGATGAAAACATGGACTGTGAAGAAGCCATATGATGAGAAGCCCCTGAATCTAGAAGCCATCTACCTGAATCATGACTTGAAGAAGCATATACAGCGTGTCCTTTTTGAGTGACAAATGCGTGACCCTTTCCTTTATCTTTTTTTGAATTTGGTGAAGAAGAGGTTGAGGTAGACATCCTAGAAGGCAATTTGATCTTGTTCTTGGCAAGAAGATTCTTCAATTCATCAATGTCCTTCTTATAACAAAAGTGTTCTTCATGTCCATCTTTTTTGCAATATGCACAAAACCGCTTCTCCTTCTTTGAAGATTCACCCTTTGAAGGTGATTTAGAAGTTGCATGTTGTGTGGAAGTTGATGTTGTGCCTTCTTGTTGAGACTTAGACTTCCAATTCTTCTTCTTCTTTTGACTTTGATTGCCTTGACTCTCATGATTAGCCACCAACGCCTTGGAAGTTGAAGACTTGAGAATCCCCATACTCATCAATTTTGTTTGTTCTAAGACCAACATGTCTGAAAATGACTCAAATGAAGGCTTAATGAAGGCACTTCCCATTGTCAACTTGTGAGTATTGTAGCTTGAAACAAAAGCTGCATATTCAGGAGGAAGATGATTCAACAAGTGACTAACCAACTTCACATCCTTTATGGGATTACCACAATCATCAAGTTGTGCTCTATAGTCATTGACTTTGTTGAGATAATCTTGAATTGTGTCAAAGTTCCTGGGATCTAATTTGAGGAGATCAATCTCAATTTTGAATCCCATTTCCTCATCCACTTTACCAAACAATTCTTCAAGTTTTTCCCATGCTTCTTTAGCATCATTTATGTTTTTGATGTGATACATGACTGCTTGAGACATATTCTCTCTTAAGACACCTAATGCTTTATAGTTTTTGGTTGACCAAAGTTGTTTTGTAGCATTATCATCATCAGCGGGTTTTGTAAGTGTACCATCCACATAAGGGTTTAAACCTCTTAGCATTAACTTGCTCCATACATTATCTTTCCATGTAGCATAGTTATGTGGAGTTAATTTGGCAATTGAACCCATGATGCAGAAATGGAAAGAGCACAAAAAGAAAGACACCAACACACAAGACACCCCCCCAATTCACTCAATCAAAGAAACCCCCCCAAAAATGATGATTTTGGCACTTTATAACTAGTGCGTGTACAATTGCCACTTGACAAAATTGATCAAATTGGACTTCTGATTTTGAGGTTTACAACTGAAAATATGAAGCTACAGAAGACTCAAGAAGATAGGATAATAGATCACTTAAGGATCTGATCAATTACAAGTGTTACAATAGGCCAAAATAGACCACTTTCTGAAAGTACAATGTCTACTTATAATTTATCCAAACTGATATAAGATCTGGAAAGTAGACAAAAAATTATGCACTTTCAAAAAAAATTTCACCTGGAAATGTGTCCGTATGAGCCCGTACGAAGCCTCTGAAGTTGCAAAAATAGGGATTAGACAGGTACAGTCACCAAAAACTACAATTTATGCAAAATCCATGATCCAAAACCAGAAAAGAATAGCACCACTAAAAAGTTCAGGAAATTTTAGCCAAAATAAAAAAAAATTGCACTCAATTTGAAGTCCATATGACCAAGTTATGGCCTTCCAAAGTTAGACTGTCAAATCCAAACTGCAAATGGTGAGGGCTGGAAATTTTTAAGGCTGCTGACATCATCTGTATAAGGGCATTAAATTTGACATTCAAATGACCATTGTCACAGTGCATAATTGCCCAATTTTGACGGTTAAACGGGCGTCAAAATTAATCGCATGAAATGCTAACGCAAACAATATGTTAAAATTGACGTCTTTCCGACCGTCACCACAATGCAAAAATTAGCCTCGATGATGGCCAAACGACCGTCAAATTTAAGACACTGAAATTGTCGAAGGTTTGAAATTTTTTTTTAAAAGTACCGATTTTCTCCGTGCGCTGCCACTTGTCGATCGGGTATTGGACGACGTCGCGTTGGGGGTTTGACCTCTGTGTGTGTGCCGGAGGTGGGAGTTTCTCCATGTAAAAGCCCCGCACGGAGGGCTGGCTTCCCTTCAGTGGCAGAGGTGGCGGGAATGGTGGTGCCCGCGATGGTCGACCGGAGGAGGCAGGGACCAGTGGAGGTGGCCTGCTCGGCAGTTGCTGCAGAGAGGCGGTGGGGTTAACTGAGTGGCACGGTGCTGGGATGTGCCACCATAGAAGAGGTGCTGTGGAGTCCACGTGAGAGTGGAGGAACCCCGATGGAGGGTTTGGCACGCGGTGGCGGGAGAGGTCTGCAGGAAGAGCGCGGCAGATCTGGCCGCGTAGCAAAAGGCGCAGGTGGCCGAGCCGGTGGTGCCTGCGCTCGAGGAGGTTGCAGATGAGAGCCGCGCCACTCTGAGTGGTAGGGTGAGCAGGGATGTGGGACTTTAGTCCCACATTCACGCCCTTTTGAAGATTTCAGGTTTTTATAAGCCTCAACGCCAAAAGCAATATAAAAGAGCTTGTTCTCTTTGGTTCAGTTACGGGGCCTCTTCCGCACTGCGAGATGTGATTGCTGCTACTTGCATCCTCGGGTGCTAATGTGACCTGTACCCTATGCACATTTCATAGGCCTAGATGGCCAAAATATTTTTGCCAAATGTATCTCTTCGAAAATATTTCGAATATACAAAATAATATTACAGATCCGACAATATAATAAATGTAGATCTAAGAATTTCATATAAATAAATAGATCTGAAAATAGAAATAATTACAAATCTAAAAATAAATACAATAATTGCAGAATATCTCAGATCTGAAATCAAAATGGAAAATAATTACTCAATTTTGCAGATCGGGCCTTAAAAGGTCCGATTTGCAAAAAATTTTTGCCTCAGATTTGACTTTTGCCCAACATAGGCAAATTTATAGTCAAAATTTATGGAAACAGCCACCCGGATGCAATGGTGAGGTCCGATCTTGCTCAAAATGCTCTCACAAAATGCTGATCCCGGATTTAGTTCGTGGCTCTCCAAAAGTTGAAGCAATCAATCGCTCTCCAATGGCTATGCAATGAAGACTCCTTTGGCTCTGATACCATGTAAGAATTTGCCTAAGGCAAAGAATAGAAACCAAGATCTAGAAGCTCAAGAGATAGCACAAGAGAGACAAAATATGATATGATCAACTGATCAAATAATGAATAGATATATTTAATGAATGATTATACAAAGTAGGAATGCCTCAATATATAGGCAATGCAATAAGACTACATGATAAGGAGATGATAAGATATCACCCACACAAGGTGGAATCACATGTCCACCAAAGGTGGATCATCCTCCAATATGCAATAAAGTATGTGCATTGGATTAGGATGATAATGTGATAAGAGCACTAAAGGTGGATCTCACACACAATGAGGTATGTGATGACAACTATCACACCTAAAGTGAAGATTCTCCTAACCATGTGCTAAAAAGAAATGCAAACTCCTAAGTGTCTCAAAGACAAACTACTATGCAATGCATTATCCTAAGTAAACTTAAGTAAAGTGTAATTAGTAAATACTTAATTACACCAACACCCATGCGCATGTAAATGTTGTTTTATCTTGATTCTTGGGCACTATCTTGATCTAGTTATAGCCACTAAATCCATCCATAAGTGAAAACATGGAATGTCTCGTTGTTAAATCTACAATGGCGTCTATGCTTAGAAGAGGAAAATCATCTTTAGAACATGCCAAATTTAGATCGCTAAAATCTGTGCAAACCCTAATGGACTTATCTGCTTTCCAAACTAGCACGATATTTGAAATCCATTGGGCATAATTAATGGCCCTGATAAATCCCACTTTTAGCAATTTCTCCAACTCCACTTTTACTAGCAAGGCTATATGTGGATGCATCTTTCTTAACTTTTGTTTGATTGGTTCGGCTCCTTCCTTTATGTTCAAATGATGCATAATTAAGTTTGGATCTAATCCCAACATATCATTATATGACCATGCAAAGTTGACTAGTTTTTCCTTGAAAAATTTGATGAATTCTTTTCTCTCTTCACTAGATAAGGATGCCGCTAAGTGTATGATCTTTGGCTTAGATTCTAACCCAATGTTTATCTTTTCTATAAGCTTGATCAAAATACGAGATCTCTCTTCATAGTGTTCAGGTAAAGTATCCAAACTCCCTTCCTTAGGCACCTCAATTGGGTTTTCACCTTCGAAAACATTCTTTATTTCTTTCTCTTTTTGATCTAATGCTGCCACAACGTGATTTTCAACACTAGATTCTTTTCCTTTTTTACTTTTTTATTGAATTTGGAGTTTGGATACCTTCCTTTGCTTGTTTTTCCTAATATTCCATGGTAGAAGATGGTTCAACTACATTGAGGTATTGGGACACCATGTTGTCATTCAAAAAGGTTGGGAGTATGGTTGGTTTAATGGAATCCCATTCGATTAATTCTGGGTATATAAGAGTTAAGGTGTTAGGGATTTTTCTTGTGGGATCAAACTTGGCAAAAGGATTAGCTAGATTCTCAATTTAAAAGGTCTCCAAGTTTGCAAGAAAAGCCTAATTGATGAGGATTGGATAAGATCCTCCTTCTGCTTAGAGCTCCACAGGACTCAGGTGGGTGTTGCCTATAAAAAGGTTACTATATTTCAAGTAAGCTTGAGATTGGTGGATTAGGTCTTCATTGTCATGCTATCTTGGCTTCAGATAACTTCAACAAAAGATCACTCTGTAGGCAGCTGAGAATCTCCTGATACAGAGGTTGACAATAGAAACTATACATGTAATAGCATTGACAATGGAATAAGGAAGTGAAACCTTCTTCTTTTTGTGAGTACAACTCAAGGAAGGTTAACCTCTGATTCACTCTTCAAGGAATCAACAATTATGAACTATATGCCTTCAGGGATAGTCCTATCTATTCAGTACATGAACATGAAATGAAAAATATACTGGTAATGATAAATTTTTGTGCTTGATGATAGAAAGGTGATTGCATAAACAAAAATTAGACCAGTGCCTGATCCCTTGGGCAAAAGAGTCTAAAAAAATCAATAGAGGGATTTCAAAGAAATGCAGTAGTATGACTTGCAAACTACATACAATTTAGATAGAATGCCTTACAGACTATCTTCTCAATCTTAGTTTGCTATCATCAAAATCTCAACAGATGTGTTCATTCCCTAGAATTGCACATGAGAATTTAATCCCTTCCTTGAAAGAAACTCATGCAACAATTAGAGTAATTACCTGACAACCAATATGCTCTATATGCCTTACAAATAGAAACACACAAGAATAAACACAAAGCTCAAAGACAATAACAGAACCAAGGCATAAATTGTATTGTATTTCATGAAATGTGTATCAATACATACAGGGAAAACTCTTGGCTCAAAGACTCAGGATGAGAAATCTACTTTGCAAAGCTTGTATTTTCAGTATTTGACATCAAGATAGTGGAACCAGAGAATAGAATCCCTTAGATTACCAAAGACTGGAACCTGGCAAAAATCAAAATAATAGAATATATACCACTAGTCACCTTGGAATCCTAAACAAGTTAGGATGCAACAAACTATAGATGACTAAGGCAAGGGTTAGGGTTTCACCCACCAAACCAACCAAGATCAATTAGGAAATTATTACAGGGGAGAAAACCAAGCAATCAGACCCAAGAATGATCTCCATTTATGATGAATCTTTGAAAATGTACCGAAGACCATGAATTCACCATGCATTATCAGTCTGATCAGACACCTACAACATGCCTTGAGCAAGAAAACCCATCCCTTTACAGCATGAAACTCCCTACAATCAATCATCAGGCCTCTAGACCATACTGCAGTAGTTGGCACAACCAATTTCACCAGACCCAACCACATAAGCATTCAATTTTAGTCCTTCTTGTCGCAGAAAACCCTTTAAAAAAAATCAAATTTGCAAAGAAATGACTATTTCAATGGTGCCAGTAGCATATCGATGGTCAACATTACAACTTGAATCAACTTTATATCGTAGCCATCAGATCTTCTTCTTTCCCGGGCTCTTCGTGACTTAACCATATAGGAATCCTAGTTTACATTTGGCGAACACATGACAAAGGATTTTTCTATTTGCAAAATGAGAAACCTGACCCGAGCTTAACTCAACAATTTGGTGAACAAACAAAACCTTTGACTCTAGTTAAAATTCAATGAACTAGCTACTAAAGACCATTTTCCCATTCGCTGAATGTTTCAGGCTACCGCCATTTCATTTAGAGATTACACAAACACTCCTTTGTTGAATCACTAAGTCTTTTAGAACACTGCCACTTTACTCCGTGAATGAGCGAACAAGAAGAAATTTGTCAGAGCCGCTAAACACTTTATCAGAACTGCAAAACCTTTAGAGGCACACATGGGCCCACAGTGTGCCACCTGTCATTATGCTACTCACTAAAATTGCCTAGTCATCACTGACATAGGACCCACAAATAGCTTCGCGTCACTGAGATTTAGATTCCAAATCGATGACTAGTCTCATGCCCTCATGAGCTTAAAAGATTCTATCAGATTATACACCCACCGTCGATCTCTTACCTCTACCACTTGAAGAATTTGGCCCCACTAACACATATCCACATCATTCATTCTCATCCAATCAAACAAAAATGAGTTAGCAACACCTGGCATCCAAAGTGACTTGGCAAGTTGGTCCCACCACAATGTCTGCATAAGCACGTTGGAGAATCGGACGGTCGGTGCAAGATCTCATAGCTCTGACACAACCCATGAGAACTTACACCAACCATCGATCTTCTATAGATGTCAGGGCCCTCTGAGACATGTCGGATACTAGGACCCATTGACAACTGCCAGTTCATCATTATGTGGACCAATAAAATTTGAGCATGTCAGCATTGCGTGTCATTTTGGACCCACCTATTGTTGACCTCAATACACTAGGAGATCAGATGGTTGGCACATGATCTCATAGGCTCAAAAGATTCTTTGCGCTTTTATGCCAGTCGTTGATCTTGAATCTCCTAAATGATATACCGGCCCGCCTGACAACATATCTAGCTCAGTATTCTTCGACCAATAAAACATCTCCACCTCAGCATCTTTTGACAACGGGTCCACATATTTTATCTTTATCTAACTGCTACAAAACTAACCCTTGAGTAGTCAGCGAATACATGACTGAGGCATTCTCCCAGTCACGAGAAACTTTTCTTAACCATGGTTTAACTCAGAGAACACGCGAACAAAGGCATTCGCTGAATCACCAAATAAATTTTTAACCCTGAGTCCGCTAACATACTGCCATATCATCATTAGGTGGACCAATGAAGAGCTACCAAATGTGTACATGTAGGAGTGGACCCGCCATTTGAAAAGCTTTTCTATAAAGGAGAATCAACGGCTAGCGTAAGATCACAAGCCTCTGACACATTCTATGCACTTTTATGCCAACCATTGGATTGAAAGAGAAACTGAAAGCCAGACCCGCTGACATATTCCACTTCACCGCTCAGCAACCAATAATTGTTTGACACGTCAGCCTCCACACTGACATAGGTCCACATGTATCACTATTTATGAATGAAGGCCTAGCATTTTGTGAATACGCGACTAAAGAGGAAAGACAAGCCATTCGTTGGGTCACTTAATATTAACTAGTAACCGCCAAACATTAGGAGATTACATGAACACATGTTCGCCAGTTCACCGAATAAAAAGATGTGGCCGCCAGGCATCATGCAAATAAGCGACTAGTCGGGAAAGAAATGTGCACATGCATTTAACAAGACTTAAGTGGCCCAAAAAGGTAATGAAGAATTAGAACAAGACCAGGGTAAAATAGTGTTTTTTGCATGCAACAGATATAAATTTGAAATTTTGACTAGGGTTTCAAGCCAGGGACACAAAAAAACATTAGAGAGACCATGAAAAAATGAAAGTGCAGCCATAAAATTTGCAAGGATAGACCATTTTTAGAGGATTTTTACTATGACAGGAAAATGGGCTAACAATGGCTCTATCTGAGGATGTTGAAATGCAAGTTTAAACAAGAACCACAGATCTCTGGGATGCAGACCAAAACTGCACTAACCTAGAACTGGACAAAAAACACATGACCTGAAGGGAAACAAACCTGCACAAGATTTACAAAATATTTACATATGCATGAGAATCAAAACTTAACTGAAAAAGGGTTTCAAGAATTGCCCATGCTCTGGCAATTCAGAAACTTCACCATCCATGTTCTTCAGCAAGTAGGAGTCTTTCCCAAAACTTTCATGAATCATAGAAGGACCAAGCCACAATGAGTCAAATTTCTTATGTTTCCACTTATCTTCTACTCTCACATTCCACTAAAGTACTAAATCATCTGTTTTAAAATTTCTAGTAGTTGTTCTCTCATCAAATAGGTATTTCATCTTCTGTTGCAACTTGATATTGCTCTTTTGACTTTCTCTTCTCATTTCATCTAACTCAGTCAACTGCATAATTCTATCCTGCATTGGCTCTGAGACATCCAATTCCTCATCTTGTATAAACTTATAAATTGGAATTAGATTGTTTATGGGTAACCTTGACTGCAAACCATATACAAGCTCAAAAGGAGACTTCCCAGTGGCTTTCTTCACTATAATTCTATCTGCCCGTAAGGCCAACCTCAACTTGGAATGCCAAGCTCTCTTATTTTTCTCAAGTGTTTTCTTCAAGATTGTGAGAATGCTTTTGTTACTAGACTCATCCTATCCATTTGCTTGAGGATGATATGGAGATGAATAAGATGTCATGATTCTGTTGTCCTTGCAAAACTCCTTAAACTCATCTGATCTAAAACACATTGCATTATCTATGATCAATTTCATGGGGACACCAAATCTGGTCAAAATATTGTCAAGTAGGAAATCAATCACCACTTTACTTGTTGCCCTCTTTGTAGGAATAGCTTCTATCCATTTTGTGAAATAATCAGTTGCAACAAGTATATAACTGTGTCCTCCACTAGATTTCTCAGCAAATTCATCTATGAAATCAATTCCCCACATGGTGAATGGTGCCTCAATAGTCAATGGGTTTAAAGATAGTGCTCTTGAATAATTTAATTTTGAAGCAAATTTCTGACAGGCTTCACACTTCTTAACAAACTGGAATGAATCTTTAAACAATGTAGGCCAAAGATAACCTGCCCTCAAAATCTTATGGGCAGTAGTCCTTGCTGAATAATGACCTCCACAAACACCAGCATGCATTTCATTTAAAACCTTTTCTGCCTGATATCTGTCAAGGTAGAACAATAAGATCCCATCTCTATTTTTCCAATACAAGTCCCCTTGTATCAATGTATATTTTTGAGCATGCAATTTCAAGGACCTCTTTTGGTTATTTGTCATATACTCAGGGCATCTAGCATTCTTTATGAAATATACAACATCAACATATTCTGGTTGTAATTCAATACTTGTTATTGTTTCGTCAGAAACTCCTTCATTGTTAACCTGGAGCAGGTCCATATTTTCTTCAGTCATCAATTTTGCCAGGCCTTGTCCTCTTACAAGCTTAGTAATGTGAATTTCTAAATTGAATTCTTGAATTTTAGTAATCCACTTGCATCTCCTTCCAGTAACTTTGGACTGAGTAAGGACATCCTTAACTGCTGCATGAGGAACATACACAATAACCTTTGCACAAACCAGATAAGGCTTGAAAGACTTGACTACTTTTACCAATGCATATGCCTGCTTCTTCATCATCTCATAATTCAACTTAGTAGCCTGCAAGGATTTGCTAAAAAATGCAATTGGATGTTCAAAACCTTCATCATCCTTCTATAATAGTACAGCAACAATAGTGTGAAATGATGCAAAAGAGAAAAATGAAAAGGGATTGGTATAATCTGGAGATCTTAATATAGGTGCCTGTTGCACTACTTCTTTAATTTTATCAAATGCACCTTGAGCTTCTACAGTCCATTGAAATTTCACATCCCTTTTCAGCAATTTCACTACGGGCTTGACAATTTCAGCAAAATTTGCAATGAATCTCCTAACAAAATTGATCTTCCCTAAAAAGGATTGCACCCCTTTGAGATTTTTGGGTGCTGACACTTTCTTGATAGCTTCAACTCTCTTTGGATCAATTCTTATTCCATCTTTTGATACAATGTGTCCAAGCAACTTTCCCTCTTTGACTGCAAAGTTACAATTTTTAGGGTTCAGAGACACACCATACTCCAGAGCTTTGACAAAAATATTTTCTAGATGTGAACAATGGTCATGAGATTTTTTGGAAAAAGCAGTCAGGTCATCCTGGTACACAACCATGAAAAAGTCTATATACTCTTTGAAAGCAGTATCCATGACTCTTTGAAAAGTTGCTCCAGCATTTCTGAGACCAAATGGCATTCTGACATATACATAAGTTCCCCAAGGTGTTGTGAATGCAGTTTTGAATTGTTTAGATTCTTTCACCAACACTTGGTTATATCCAGAGAAACCATCCATCATAGACAATAGCTCACAACCAGTGACTTTATGCAACATTGCCTCCATATTAGGCAGTGAATAGTTGTCCTTCAATGATGCAACATTCAAATTTCTAAAGTCTACACACAATCTAATGTCACCATTCTTCTTTCTAAATGGGACCAAATTAGATACCCAAGTTGAATGCCTTATAGGTTGAATTATCCCTGCATCACTCAACTTGACTAGCTCCTGCTGCATCTTAGGAGCCAAGATTGGGTTAATGGGCCTTTGCTTCTATCTAAAAGGCTTGAAACCTTTGTTTAATGGGATTTCATGTTGGAAAAGGTCCTCTTTGTAGGCTTTTAGATCATCATAGGATCATGCAAACACATGCGTGTACCTTCTCAACAACTTTATCAAATTATCTCTCATTTGAGGGGCTAATAATTTTCCAATATAAATCATTTGAGGTGCATTATGTGATCCCAAATTCACTTCCTCTAGATCTTCTACATTAGCATTACTTATTTTTGACATATGGTCATTTTGGCTACTATAAAATGCTTTTAACTCAGTTAAGCCCCTAGGAATATTATTTGAACTCAACTAGGTCACCTCATTTCCCATGACCATATCCTTACCTTCAATTTCCTTAGCCAATGTGTTGCAGTCTATAGCTTGATCTTCATATAGGTCAAGACATTGAATAAATTTCAAAATGTCATGATCATCTTCAAAGACCTGCCAATTGTAAATGTTGTCTGCAACAACTGGTCTACTTTTTATATCAAGTATTGACACTCCAAACAAAGTTGAATCATCCCTTTTTAGAGCAACATTGGCCAAAAAATCTGCCATTATGTTATTGGATCTTTCTACCCAGCATATATTGAAAGTATCAAACATTTCAATTTGATCCCAAATAACATGCTTATACATTTTCAATCTATCATTCTTTACTGCATATTTGGACCTTAATTGTGCAACCACAAGCTTAGAGTCACCAAAAACCTTTAAACATTTTATTCCATGTTTGGCAGCAATATTCAATCCCAAAGACAATGCTTCATATTCAGCAGTATTATTTGTGCATTGAAAAGTCAATGAGAATGAATACTTAAAAGTGGTACTTGATGGAGATATGAATAGAACTCCAGCTCTTGAGCCTTCCTTTGAGCATGCTCCATCAAAATACATCTACCACAGTCCATCTTGTTGTTTCTTTAGTTCTGCAACCAATGGATCTATCTCCTCCACTGGTGGGACAGTCTCTTCTAATCTAAAATTCTCCATGTCAACATCCACACAACAATTCAAGTGATCATTACTTATTTCAATCATATGTGGGGTTCTTCTTTCTCTGGATACTTTCACATTGTCACCATCAATATTAAAAGTTGCAAAAGACAAATCACATTGGATACTACCTCCCATTGAGGCACTCCACTTCCTTGATAGTAACATTCCATAATGAGGTGGGATATCAACCACCAAAACACTCATTGTTAACAACTTGTCAAGGAAAGATGTCAACCTGTAAGGGAGTGCTTTTATAGTACCAATAATAGGGACCTCTCTTGAATCCATAGCCTGACATCTTCCATGTGGTGTATCCACTTTCAGACCCAAGGATCTCATTATTTCTGCAGGCATAACAGTATTAGAGGCTCCTGAATCAATCATGCAGTTGCTTAACAACTTTCCATTTACTATTAGGGACAGAAAGAAAGGGTCAATAGTTCCTGTCACAACATTTGTAGCATTACTATCCAAATAAATCTGAGGGATCTCAGAGATGATCTCCCCACATTGGTTCGCAGTTGAATCATTTGCTGCAGTAGCCATTCCGCTAGCTTTGGTGGAATCTTGGGCATCAAAAGGAAAAGCTCCCTTCACCCAACTCAAAGCCTTGACTTTATGCTCCTCTATCCTCATCATTTTTAATAAAGGGACCTTTATAGTAATCTATGACAACAATTTGCTCATGTCAATGGGAACATACTTTGAATTTGCAAGATCTTGCCCAATGGCAGTGAGCTCCTTATTTTCTTCATGTGAGATTAGATTAGGACTATCTTGGGTTTGGATCCTCACCTCCTTTTTCAGAGAAGAAATGATATCTACAAGAGGCTTATTTTTTACTTTGTAAGCAACAATTGGCTTTGTGAAAGTGACATTTTTCTTCACTTTGGTCTTGTTGACAACCTCGGTAGCCTTTTTCTTATCTTGGACTTGTTTTTCAACCTTTTCTATTTTCTTGATGAAAATTCCACCAGGCTTGCCACTTGGACTACCTACCACCCTATTTCTTAAGTTGTAATTGCTTTTGGCCTTAGTGACCATATCTACTATAATTTGTGTAATCTCTTCATCAGAAGGTCTTCTCAACACTACTGATTCATCATTTCTTAAAGTGTTGCACTGGATTTCATCCATGTGACCATCTTCCTCATCAGAAAACACTTGTTGATGATAAATCTCATTTCTAACTTGGGGTCTATCGACATCTTGATCTTCATTTTCTTTTGCAGAGTCTAATTCATCATATATGTATGAAGAAGTCATACCACATCCTTGATCATCATAAGACTCCTCATTGTTGTTGTCTTGATCTTCATCCGCAGAAACACTTTGAGAAATTTCACAGTAATAAGGTGTTGGAAATATTCAGGAATTAACCGAGTTACTGAGAGGGGAGGGGTGAATCAGTAACTCCAAATTTTCAATCAATTTTAACATGAAGTTTACCTTTTAACCTTTGCATACAGAAAGCATGAAACTTAAAAGCATTCACAATAATGACACATAGATTTGGTTACCCAGAAACCTTCCAAAAGAAAGTAAAACTGGGGTGGGGATGAAACCCACAAAGCTTTAATACTGCAGAATAAAGTTGGCCGGTTAAGGCTTACAATTTGATCACTTCTGATGATCTGCCCTGTTAGGAGCAATAAGGATTGCTAAATCCACCCTGTTAAAGGATTTACAAACATACAGTGAAGTATGCACTCGGTAAAGAGATTTTTACAAAGACTGTTAAGTCTACCCGGTTAAAGGATTTAGTACTGATTCACCTGTTAGAATGAAACAATAGATCTCTGCTTTGCAACTGGATTGCTGATTGAGATTCTCTGATGTACTGATCACCTTCTGTGATGAATTTGTCTTTGCTGTACCTTATACTTCTGAAGCCTTCTGCAATTCACTTATTTCTGCCTTTCTTTTTCTTTTCACATGTATTCTCCTTCATACATTTCATCTTTTTACAACATTGCTTATATACAGGTCTTAAACAATTAATTACAATTACAATTACACAGTCGGCTTGACAAATAAACATAAGTGCTACTAAGTCGGCCCAAATATGGTTACTCGGTTCCTTCAAACTGACTCGGTGACTTTCTGATACTCGGCGTCCACTGCATTACTCGGCATCGTCATGCACTCGGTAGAAGTGAAGGCACGGTTCATACTTATCACTCGGTAGGTTTTGAACTCGGTAAGTACTGGTGACTCGGTAGACAAGATGTTACTCGGTTTACATTGTCCTGATCGGTTTGTACTAACTTGCTCGGTTTCCACTGTCTGCTCGGTTTGTACTGTCTGCTCAGTTTGCACTGTCTGCTCGGTTTGCACTATCTGCTCGGTTTGCACTGTCTGCTCGGTTTGCACTGTCTGCTCGGTTTGCACTATTTTCTCAGTTTGCACTGTCTGCTCGGTTTATATCCAGAATGCAAATAAGTGTTGTCACTAGTGGCAATTCTGCTTAATGCCAACAATCTCCCCCTTTGGCATTAGTGACAAAAACACTTATTGGCCAAAATTTATATACACGAATCATGCTGAGTTTTATTTTGATTTTTCAAAAATTTGTCTTTGTTATAGGGCTTTATACATTGTCTCCCCCTTTCAATGTGCTAACTGTTCCTTATACAAATCTATAACTGTATACATATCTCTCCTTCTATACATATCTCCCCCTTTTTGACGATAATGCCAAAGGTGCATATACAAGTTATTTACAGAGAGAATCCAAAATTTGATAAGAAATCAGAATGTACCTTCATTATTAGTGCCAGGGTTCTGTCCCAACTTTCTTGCAGAATCTTACATGTTTGTATAGCAATTTGGACTTCTGCAGAGAGTTCAATCATGTGATCTGCTATAGAGAACTGATTGTCATGAATCAATGTTCTGGAATGTTCAATGTGCTTATACATTGTATTCATGATGGGAAGGATCATGTGTTGGATGTCTAGTAGTGTGGACCGGATCCTTGAGTCTTCTTTCAGTAGATCAGACTGCATATTAGATAGGTGTGAAATTATCATGTGATGAGCAGAGCTTGAACTTGGTTCAAGTTGCAGCTTCTGTATGCTAATCTTCATATCCTCATCCATTTTATTCATTTTATCTTTAACATCCTTTGTGAACTCGGCAAAATTGCATAGTCTGGCCAAAAGAGAGGTAGCATTCAAATAGATAGATTCTATGTTAGACAAAACTGAAGACAATTCCACTTGGTTAATAGCTATGTGCTGAGCAATGTGCTCAAGCACTTTATTGTTGAATCTCTTCTCGGCTCTTTCAACTAACTTTTCTATCCCGGATGAGTCCTCATTGTATTTCTCAACTGCTTCTGCTAATTGTAACAAAACATGCTAGGAGGAGTCTACTTTAATGCCTAATGCATCAGACAAAATGTCCTTAGCATCCTTGATGATTTGATACTCCTTGTCTCTCTCCTCTTTAAGCTTCTTTTGTTTTGCTTTCCTTTGGAGGATCTCACCTATATTCTGCATCTGGTCTGCTGAGAGATTTGCAAAATCTAATGTAGGAATCTCTATCTCTTCATCTAGGTCTATATCCTCAACTACATTTTTACCCAAAAATTTTATACTCGGTAGAGCCTTAGGCTTATCTGTACTTAATGCTTTTGTGGTAGTGACAGTAGATAAAGTAGGGCTGGCTATTGACACTGGTATACTTTCTACTGGAGAACTTAAAATATTTACACTTGAAGATTCAAAAGCTGGAAAACTTACTGCTGGAAAACTTGATGGTACAGGAGACTGCAGCCCGGTAGAAGAAATGGTGGCTGCCTCTGATGTTGCTAAAGATGATTGGACAAATGTGGAAGTTGTCACAACCATGCTTGAAGGTGTCTCAGGGCTGGATGTAGAGACTTTCACTGGAGAGGTAGGAAGGGATGCAATGACTTCTACTGCTATCCTTACAGTATCATCTACCTCAGTGTCTTCTTCTTGTTCATCACTGTCATCTTCAATATCTTTTATTATTACAGTTTCAATGCTCGGTTGGTGAAGGTGGTATATGTTCTTCCATGTGGCTTTTGCAGCCTTCACAACCGATTCAATATTGTTGATCAAAATCAAACAAGTATTGAACTTCAATGTCATCTTATTTTCATTTTCTTTTAATACCTTCTTTACTTCATCACTATTCAAGCTCGGCATCAACTGTCTCAGGTTTTGATCAAATATGTCTATCACAGTTTGCCTTGCATTGATCCATCTCATTTTTATTGGATTCAATAGAACTGCTGGAACCTGTGGGGTAATTTCTTCAGGAGAGTATTTCCACTGTCCCATCTTCTCAACAACAGCATCTTCTATTTCCTTCTGTTCTGCTTCCGATCTGGTTTCATATCTCAAGGATTTTATGTTACTTACTCCAGATCCTGATCCATCTCTAAAGAGTTTGAGCTTTTCTTGAAGGCTTAGAGGAGGCCTTTTGAATACTATGTCTTTATCTGCCTTTTCTGCCTTGTCTGCCTTGCCTCTTGTATTTCTCCTTGTAAACACAGCAGTGGGAGGCACAGATGCCTTAGTGATGAAAACTTTTCCTTTCTTCTTTGCAGGTTTTGGTTCCTCTGTTTTCTCATCCTTTTCCTCTTCTTTTTCATCTATTTCTTCTTTGTCCTCGGTTATCATTTGCATTTTGGCTATCCTCTTCTTTCCTTTGTTTACCGCCTGTGGAAGCTTTATGCTTAGTTCAATTCTCACCTTAGCTTCATCATATGTTCCAAAATATGGAGCTTTGGGATTGGCAGGCTGATTTAGAAGAGCTTCAATGATATTCTTGGTTTCATCAATATTTACCTCATAAGGAAGAAGTTTTACATATACAGTTCTTGGTTTAACTGCTTGAATATACACATTATCACAATCTACCATAAAACAGATGTCATCTTTGTAATCTTCCACCAACTTCTGTGGAATCTGGAATCTGTCATTCATTTTCTCTTTGAAAGACTCAAAATAATTATCCATGATGCTTTCAAAGTTTTCACCCATTTCTGTGATGTATTCATTTATTTCATAAAGTACTGGCACATCTTTTCTCCATACAACTTTTCCTTTAGAAGGGAAGAATTTCTGAACATAGAAGAATAAACAGACCAACAAGGATCCAAACTTACATGGATTGTTTTTGGAAGTTTTGATGCTTTCCATGTTCTTGTTAAACTGTTTCAACAATAAGTCTGCTAGGTCAAATGTCAAGTTGTTTTTGACCACTTTGTATGCTAGGTCAACAGCTTCACAGGAGACACTGTTCTGTCGGCTAGAACTGTAAATCTTGTGGGCAATGATATGTGTACCAAACTTCAGTTCGGCGTCGGTAATGCTGCTAACTTTCATGCCTCTACCATCCCACTCGGCTAGGGTTTTCTTCTCTAGTTCCGTCCGACCTAGGGTTTTGGTAGTTTTAGCTTTGTTCAACATGGGAAGACCGGTGACTTGTTGAATCATTTTCTTTGTGATCTCAATAGGTTGCTCAAGCCAAATCTTGCCATCGTGTACTCGGCTGAGAATGTACCTAACCCATTTATCTCAAAAGTTTCAAGGAAGATGTGCAATGTGAACTAAACCCTTATCTTCCAGATGTTTGTGCTCGGGCTTCAAAATACCATCCACACATAGTTCCTCACGCACAATGTCTAGTTCTAGGTTTCCCATTTCATGAATTGAACAGTTAAAATGATTGCGGATATCGTTAATAAGCAGTACCTTAGGAGGAATCTGAGATTGAGCTCCGTTCGGATCTAGGGCTGCTGCAATTGCGGGCACGATCTTAAAATCTGGTGCTTTCCACTCCCCTTGGACTAACATATCAGATCCTTTCTTCGCTGAAGTGCTGGATGATGCCATGGTAGCTCACAGAAAATTCTTTTCACAAAAGTATTGAATCACCGGGTTGCCCTTGAAATTTTCTGCTCTCAAAGTGCTAAAGATTCGCGGTGAAGAATGAGTTCGATTACTTGCTTTTTGTTTACAATTCTGTCATTAATGCTCATTTCAAATTAGGGTAGGAATTCTGACAGACTGTCACCCAGTAAGAATTAATTGCTCAGAAAAGACTTCGCAACTCGGTGAACTCAAGAATTCATAATGCTCCGACCTCGCTCGGTAAAGACAGGTACCGACCTTGCTCGGTGAAGACTATACCGACCTTGCTCGGTGAAGACTATACCGACCTTGCTCGGTGAAGACTATACCGACCTCCCTGTGATCTCACTGCATCTTGCATGCTGATTTAGACTTTTCTTTTAATTTCAGTTCTGGAACTGCTTGAGATTGATCTATGAGAGTACAGTTCCAGTGCTTCCTTGGAAATTTAGTTTGAGTCGGTAGAGCCATCCATTCCATTACTTGGACTGGATTTCTCGGTAGCTTTAGGAATCTATTTTTGTCTCACCTATTTCCTGACCTTAGTTGCTTCATTCTTCTTTCCTTCTTCAATTTCACTAGCATTCATGCAGTTTCTGGCTATGTGACCGAGTTTAGTGCATTTGAAACATCTTATGGTAGTATCTCTTTTCCTTAGATGATGTTTTATGCAATTCATGCCAATGTGTCCATATTCTCCACAGTAATGACATCTACACCAGGTGTTGTAGTCCCATCCAAACATTGCTTTCACAATTTGTTCTGCTGGATTAAATGTCTTGGATCTGCACTCGGATGCCTTGTGACCTTGTTTGTTGCACTTGTGACAATTACCTCTGAATCTAGGTTTTTCCCTGCATTCATTTGCTTTGTGACCGGGTTGATTGCAGCTATAACATTTTCCATTGAATTCTGCTTTTTCATTGTTCCAACATTTATTTGAAGTATGTCCTATTTTACCACAATGATTACAAGTAGGTTTTTGATTTCTTTGAGTACCTTGCTTAGAGGATTCTCCTTCTTCTTTGTATCCAAGTCCTGCTTTTCCTTTTTGCCTATGAAGATTTCGTTCATACAGCTGATTCAAGTCTTCTTGACTTTTCAGCATTCCTTCATTGATTTGTTTTTCAGCGTTTAGGTCATCCATCAATCTTAGATTGGTTTCCTTTTCAGATCTTAGTTCTTCTCTTGTGTTTTCTATTTCTGATCTTAGATTTAGAATTTCTTCATTTGCATGAGAGATCTGATCAATTAGATTTTCTAGCTGAAGGGTTTTGTTTTGGACTTCAATGTTTCTTCCATCTAATTCATCTTTCAACTTGTTTCTTTTTTCCAAGATCTCACAGAATCTTGTAGAGTGTAGTTCTTGTTCTCTTTTCAATTTTCTCACTTCTTCCTGCAGAGACCCATTCTTTTCTAGGAGTTCTTTGATAGCAATGTTTGCTTCATCTGAGTTATTTGAGGGAAGAAGATCTTCAATCTAATCTTCAATGTAATTCTGATCATTCATCTGATTTGCAAGTTCCTTCCTTCTCCTTAGGGATTGGGAAAGATGTTCTTTTGCTTCTTTGAGTTTAGCTATGGCCATTTCCAGATCTAGCTTTTCATTTTCAATCACCTTGTTCAGTTTGAATACCTCCATTGTCCTGGATCTTTGCTCAAGCTAGTTAAGCTTTGTCTTGAGAACCAATGCAGCTCTGATACCAATTGTTGGAAATATTCAGGAATTAACCGAGTTACTGAGAGGGGAGGGGTGAATCAGTAACTCCAAATTTTTAATCAATTTTAACATGAAGTTTACCTTTTAACCTTTGCATACAGAAAGCATGAAACTTAAAAGCATTCACAATAATGACACATAGATTTGGTTACCCAGAAACCTTCCAAAAGAAAGTAAAACTGGGGTGGGGATGAAACCCACAAAGCTTTAATACTGCAGAATAAAGTTGGCCGGTTAAGGCTTACAATTTGATCACTTCTGATGATCTGCCCTATTAGGAGCAATAAGGATTGCTAAATCCACCCTGTTAAAGGATTTACAAACATACAGTGAAGTATGCACTCGGTAAAGAGATTTTTACAAAGACTGTTAAGTCTACCCGGTTAAAGGATTTAGTACTGATTCACCTGTTAAAATGAAACAGTAGATCTCTGCTTTGCAACTGGATTGCTGATTGAGATTCTCTGATGTACTGATCACCTTCTGTGATGAATTTGTCTTTGCTGTACCTTATACTTCTGAAGCCTTCTGCAATTCACTTATTTCTGCCTTTCTTTTTCTTTTCACATGTATTCTCCTTCATACATTTCATCTTTTTACAACATTGCTTATATATAGGTCTTAAACAATTAATTACAATTACAATTACACAGTCGGCTTGACAAATAAACATAAGTGCTACTAAGTCGGCCCAAATATGGTTACTCGGTTCCTTCAAACTGACTCGGTGACTTTCTAATACTCGGCGTCCACTGCATTACTCAGCATTGTCATGCACTCGGTAGAAGTGAAGGCACGGTTCATACTGATCACTCGGTAGGTTTTGAACTCGGTAAGTACTGGTGACTCAGTAGACAAGATGTTACTCGGTTTACATTGTCCTGATCGGTTTGTACTAACTTGCTTGGTTTCCACTGTCTGCTCGGTTTGTACTGTCTGCTCAGTTTGCACTGTCTGCTCGGTTTGCACTGTCTGCTCGGTTTGCACTGTCTGCTCGGTTTGCACTGTCTACTCGGTTTGCACTATCTGCTCGGTTTGCACTGTTTGCTCGGTTTGCACTGTCTGCTCGGTTTATATCCAGAATGCAAATAAGTGTTGTCACTAGTGGCAATTCTGCTTAATGGCAACATAAGGGTCATGAGGTGATTGACAAACAATACACTAATGACATCATCATTCATATTTACTACATTCCTATGCAAGGGGTCTGGGGTCTTATCATTTGATTTATCCTTTCTTTCAGGGAGCACTAGCTTCCCATCTTTCCACTGAGTATTATAGGGATAGTTCTGCATTCTTGGTAACTTGTTAAAGTTATTAAAGGATGGCCTATCATTTCCCTGCACTCTACTATTCCTTGCTTTGCCAAGTTTTAAATCCTTTATTGCTTTCAAGATTTGCTTCAAACTATCATCATCCTTTGGTTTTGTATCAGATTTACTTGGTTCCTTTCTGTTTGAGACTGAAGGCTGATAGTCCTCCCTCCTTCCCAACTTCCCTGATATTCTTCTATTAATTTCTATATTAATAGCTAACTTGTAAGCTTTTGCCAGATTTCTAGGGTTCTTATCTCTCAAAAGATATCCCATTTTTGAATCAAAAGCATTTAGGTAGGTGACCAAATAAATCTTGTCATCTAACCTGATAACTTGTAGCAATTTATGCATGGCCTTCTGAAATCTGACATTGAAATCAACAACACCCTCATTTGAATTTTTCTTGATGTTTTTAAACTCGTTAAGCATGAAGCCTTTATTGGTTTTATCACCATATTGTTCTTTGAAGAAATGTTTGAACTGGTCCCAAGAAAATATGCTAGCATGAGGCAAATTTCTAAACCAATCTCTAGCATCTTCAGTCAAAGATTGAACAAAAAGTTTCATGATCACATCATCAGGCTCAATGTTGTAGTCATCTATTACATCAATGAAACTTTTCAAATGTTCTTCACAAGTAATTGCATTGCTTCTAGTGAATTTTGGAAGCTTCTTTTTTATTTCATCAGGGATGGGATTTGGGTAACCAGGAACCCCCCTAAAAACCAATTGCTTATGTCTCTCATGAATGGGACCTACTTGAGAAGGGCCAGCACCCTAAGAAGTGGATGTTTGAATATTTAGAATAGTGGAAGTTTTAGGCATACCTAAAGTTTGGGCAGTGCCCAATACATTTGCATCTTGTGCTGTAGAAGTGGAAGGTGTATTGACAGGTCCAGAAGATTGCTTAAGGAAGTCAATCTTTCTTTTCATTTCAGCTATAGTGGCTTCAAGCTCTACCTTTTCTAACTCCTTTGCCAATAATTCTTGTTTCCTTTTGGCCTTCTCTAGGTCAGCTTCTAATCTTATTGCTTGATCCAGGGACTTCTCTGCGGGATTTGGTTCATTTATTGAAACCCCTACGACCTTTTGTTTAGCTTTTTCCCTAGGATTTCTTATGTCATAAATTTGTTGGACAACAGGCTGATCTTCTTCTTGTTCTATCACAGGAACCTGATTTATGGCTTCAAGATCTAACAATTGCTTCTTCAATCACTTTGCTTTGATCATAGCATGTCTGATCTTTTCCTCTTTTTCCTTATCTCTTTTCTACCTTATCTGAATCTGCTCCTGGACCTTTCTTTCCAATTCAAAGACTTCATAAAAAATTTCCTCAGAATCAGGAAGGGCTATTTCAGATGAGGATTCTTGGGTAGGAACCTTCTCTTGGTGATCCTTTGGTATTTGATGGTCCTGTGAAAAAAAGGGGACATAACCTCACCTATTCTTACACCGATTTCTAAATCTTTTGTCATTTCCAGGGATACTTCTTCTATGAGGCTGTGCACTTCTTCCATCCATTTCAGAGGGTGAATAGTAGTCTTCATATTGATTCAAACCTAAATTAACTGCTTCCTCATATTCAGAAGTATTTCCCTCTTGATTTACTTGAATAGAATCCCTTAGATTACCAAAGACTGGAACCTGACAAAAATCAAAATAATAGAATATATACCACTAGTCACCTTGGAATCCTAAACAAGTTAGGATGCAACAAGCTACAGATGACTAAGGCAAGGGTTAGGGTTTCACCCACCAAACCAACCAAGATCAATCAGGAAATTATTATAGGGGAGAAAACCAAGCAATCAGACCCAAGAATGATCTCCATTTATGATGAATATCTGAAAATGTACCGAAGACCATGAATTCACCATGCATTATCAGTTTGATCAGACACCTAAACCAAGCAATCAGACCCAAGAATGATCTCCATTTATGATGAATATCTGAAAATGTACCGAAGACCATGAATTCACCATGCATTATCAGTCTGATTAGACACCTAAACCAAGCAATCAGACCCAAGAATGATCTCCATTTATGATGAATATCTGAAAATGTACCGAAGACCATGAATTCACCATGCATTATCAGTCTGATCAGACACCTACAACATGCCTTGAGCAAGAAAACCCATCCCTTTATGGCATAGAACTCCCTACAATCAATCATCAGGCCTCTGGACCACACTGTAGCAGTTAGCACAACCAATTTCACCATACCCAGCCGCATAAGCATTCAATTTTAGTCCTTCCTATCGTAGAAAACCCTTTTAAAAAAATCAAATTTGTAGAGAAATAGCTATTTTGATGGCACTGGAAGCATATCGACGGTTATCATTCAAACTTGAATCAACTTTATATCACGGTCATCAGATCTTCTTCTTTCCCGAGCTCTTCGTGACTTAACCATATAGGAATCCTAGTTTACATTTGGTGAACACGCGACAAAGGCTTTTTCTATTCGCGAAATGAGAAACCTGACCCAAGCTTAACTCAGCGATTTGGCGAACAAACAAAACCTCTGACTCCATTTAAAATTCAATGAACTAGCAATTGAAGACTATTTTCCCATTCACTGAATGTTTCAGGCTACCGCCATTTCATTTAGAGATTACACGAACACTCCTTCACTGAATCACTAAGTCTTTTAGAACACTGCCACTCTACTTCGCAAATGAGTGAACAAGAAGAAATTTTTTAGAGTCACTAAACACTTTATCAGAACTGCTAAACCTATAGAACCACACATGGGCCCGCAATGCGCCACCTGTCATCATGCTACTCACTGAAACTGCCTGGTCATTGCTGACACAGGACCCACTGTAAGAATTTGCAAATAGAAAATATTGAACCAAGGATCTAGAGGTTGAAGAAAAGCACAAGAGAGAAAATATGAATGCAAAGATGGATTGAATAGATCCAATGAATTAATGATATTCACCAATGAATGAAATGATTACATAATAGGCCTCCTTATATAGGAAAGGTGATATGAGAGAAAGATAAGGAGTTGATAAGCTATCACCTATGCTAGGTGTAATCACATGTCCACCAAATGTGGATCATCCTCCAATATGCAATAAAGTATGTGCATTGGATTAGGATGATAATGTGATAAGAGCATGAAAGGTGGATCTCACACACAACGAGGTATGTGAAGACAACTATCACACCAAAAGTGGAATTTCTCCTACACCATGTGCTTAATAGATGTGCATACTCCTAGGTGTCTCAATCACAAACAACTATGCAATGCATTAACCTAAGTAATATTAAGTAAAGTGTAATTAGGAATATTTAATTACACCAACACCCCTTCTTAAGTGCAACTTAGGGGAATGCACTTAAACTCACAATGCAAGATGGGTCCCCACTACTAGGCCATGTTAGGTACCCATGTACAAGATACATGAAATGCATAACTCTCATAAAGTGGAGAAAGAGGGAAAACCTCATGGGAAAAACCCTCCCCCAAAAAGAGAGAAGAAAACAAGATGCATGGATGGATGGAGTACTCAAGACCCCCCAAGAACTACATACATCATGTATATACAAAGAATTATCCCCCCATAAGAAGGATAGTTGGAGACATGATATCCCCCCCATAATGTAGAAGCTCCCATGTTGATGAAGAGTACCTGCAAACAATAGATAAGCCAATGCTTACAAGAAACATGTCTCCCCTTAGGAAGAAATAGATACATCAAATGATGAAGAAGCCAATCCATGTGCAAATGGAATGAGGAAGAAGATGAAGGTCTCCGTGCATGAATCTATGAAGACTGATTAGGAATCTCCAAGCTCAAAGAATCTATCACTTCATGTGACAAATCAAGTGAAAAAGGAGAAGAATCAGGTACACCGATCTCCAAAGAAGGTGAAGAAGTGTCCCCATCTATGATGAAACTATCATCAAGAGAAAGAGAAACCCCCTCATGTATGTCTTCCAAATCTACATCATGAGAATCAAATAGTGCTGAAGATGCATCGAAGTAGTCATCACATTCTGCAAGATATGAAACACTCTGATCATCCTGCTGAATAGTAGAGCCCATGTTTGAAGAAGTAGGAGGTGGAGTAGGAAGAGCAACACTTGTCTCAACAACAAAATGATTCAAGTGCCCAAAGTTCTCCTCATAAGTATCATTATCCCTTGGCAAAGGGATGGGTACATCATGAATGTCATCATCATTATCAACAAAAGTGGAAAAAGAATACAAGCGAGATGTATGATCAAGAACTCCCATAGCTATGACATCTCTAGTCTCCATGTCCCTAATGTAGACATAATCAGGAGTGAACTCAACAATTTTACCTTATGCCCCATGTGTAATTTGGTAAATAGAAAGGAGATTAGTGGTCAAGGATGGTACATAAAGAACATCGTTAAATGTCCCTTCTCCCATAGGAATAGAACCTTTCCCACAAACTCTCATGAATGTGTTATTACCCATCAAAATATTAGGAGAATTAGAAGGCTCAATAGAAGAAAACATATCCATAGAAGATGCCATATGATGTGATGCACCTGAATCAAGAAGCCATTTACCTTGCTCAGGATGTGTGGAATCCATGAGTGCTTGTCCTTTACCTTTATCTTTGGATGATGATGGAGATGTAGAAGCTGCCAAATGTGTAGAAGAAGGACCAGACATTGATGAGGGAAACTTAACGTTGTGTTTTTGAATAATGTGAGTTAGCTCATCAATCTTCTTTTGAAAACACTTATGCTCACCATGTCCTAACTTTTAACAATATGCACATTTATCTCTCTTTCTTCTAGATGTTTCCTCTCTTAAAGAGGACTTGGATTCAATACTTTTTGGTGAAGAAGATTCATTACCTTTGTCATGAGGCTTAGGATCCTTATTGTGTTTCTTTCCTTTTCCATTAGAAGCCTTTGATGTAGACTCACTTGCAATCAATGCTTGATGTGTGGATGGCTTCAATTGACCCATGAGTGCTAACTTTGCTTGTTCCCTTGTGAGCTGCGCTGCAAATTCATCAAGAGAGGGCAATTTGTATGCACTACCAAGAGCATCCATAGTAGCATAGAATGTAGAAACAGAGATAGAATAATCAGGACCAAGCTTGGAAAGAATAGAAAAGATCAATTGTTCATCCCCTTTAACAATGCCACATGAAGAAAGCTCCGATCTAATAGTATTGAACTTAGAGAAAAAATCTTGGATATTGTCAAAATCCCTAGGATTGAGAGATCATTCTCTAATCTAAATTTTCTCATCCTATCAGGTTTACCAAAGAGTCCTTCCAATGTGATCCAAGCATCATGAGGATTTGTGCAAGATTCAATATGAAAGAGCAAGTCACGAGAGATGGATGATCTAAGAGAGCCAAGTGCTTTATCCCTTCGATCAATCCACTTTCACCTTTCTACAACACCTGTTTGAGGTTCTTGATCCTACCCAAGAGTCATTCTAAGCAATCCAAGACTCAACAAATGATCACTTAAAGATACTTTCCATTCATGGTAGTTATATGGAGTGAGGATTTTAACCTTTGAATTATCCATATTGACACCAAATAATGACTGATAACTACTAATAACTCCTTCAAATGACTAATGTAAATCAGAAAATTGAAATCCAAGAATTAACCAAGTGCAATTATAGCCCCATAATAGCCTATTCCTGAAAGTGATATGTCTACCTAAAATCACTCAAATCTGATTGCAGATCTGGAAAGTAGATGAAAAATCATGCACTGTCAAAAAAATTTCACCTCAAAATGTTACCGTATGTGCCCAAACGAAGCCCTGGAAGTTGCAGAAATCAAGAGCAGATAGGTATAGTCAACAAGATCTGCAATTTATGACAAATGAGGCCACCACAATGCAAAATCAACACCACCACTAGAAAATTCAGGAAATTCTTCCCAATTTCAAAAAAAATTGCACCCGATTTGGAGCCCGGATGACCAAGTTATGGCCTTTTGAAGTTGGACTACAAAAACCAAAATGCAAATGGTGAAGGCAGAATAATCTCAAACCCTGATGATGTCAGCAATTTAGTAGGTGAAATTTGATGGTCATATGGTTGTAAAAAAACCCAATTCTGCTATGCTGCGACGGCTAGACGACCGTTAATTTTAACGTGGTAGAAAAGTGACGTCAGTAGAAAATTGACCCCCTTTCCTGACGTGGCAGTATGGATGCTGATGTGTCTGTATGGATGATGATGTCACCGGCTGGCTGGGTCTTTAGCGTGGTAGGTTGCCATGTGTCATGACTTGATTGCTCTGTTTCCTACTACGTGGACTTGTCTGCAGGTGTTGACTGAGGCCACGTGGCGGTGTCTATGCCTGCCATGTGGCAGAGTCTTCGGTGGTTTGCAGGTCCGCGTGGAGGAGGCGCAGAGGTTGGGGTTGCACTACTCAGGTAGAGCACCACTCAGGGTAGAGGATGGCACCTGTGGAGGAGCATGGTTGAAAAAGGCCGCAGAGCAAGGGGGTTGTAGTGGCCGCATTGGCGATGGGCGGTGCCGTAGAGAAGAGGCAACAAAGATAGGAGTGGCTCTGCGGTGGGAGGGGGGCTGGTTAGAGTAGGGGTGGTGAGGATGAGCAGTGCGGTGGATTTGGCCATGCTACCAAAGGAGTTGCGGGACTTTTAATCCCACATTGAATGGGAAACAGGCTTTTAAGCCCTTTATCAATGCCAAAGCCCGCTTCCAATGCAAATAAGAACGTTGGGCTCACTGTCTGCTAGTTTTCAGCTTGAGCATTGTGTGTGGGCCCCTTGGATGATGATGTCACCATTGCGCTATTATTTAGAGAATATTCTCTGGTGATGGCAGAGGGTTCAGGCCACGTACCAGGGCCAAAAGAACAATTTTTTGCAAATGTTCTAAAGAACTAGGGTCAAAGTCTTCCTCACTAGACTCCTCTAAGGTTTCTGTTGGATAAAAGTCTTGTGGATTAAACCTAACATTAGATTCCTCCATAGTAGGTCTCCATGAAGGTATGTATGGTTCTCCTACCCATTGATTTACTTTAATTTCTTGAATTTGAATATTTTCTAAGACCACTTGGCTTGAACTTGAAGCTTGATTTTGATTTGGTTCTGCTATTTTCTCCTTTTCTTTGTTAGAAGTGTAGGTATGAATGACATCTACCTCCTTATCTTTGCATGACTCACTTGACAAAGATTCCCACTCCCAATTGTTAGAATCTTCATCACTATGTGATTCTAATTGCAATATTTGATCATAGACTTTAGGATAGTTCTTTTGTGTGTACCCTTGTTCTAAGTACCCTAATCCTATTTTTTCCTTTCTATCTCTCCATGTCATTTCAATTGGTTCTATAAGTCCTTCACTCCTTGTACCCAAAGGTCCTTGGCCTTTGTATCCCATCTTTTTCATTATTTGAAATCCTTTCCCATATTGATGTGTGGGAATGTTGATATTTTGGATACATTTTTCTTGGGCACTTGACTCATCTTCATAAAGCCAATTAAGAATTTCATTATCATCTTCATCCATGGATGAAGAAGTATTTTCTCTCACAAAATGATCATTATATCTATGGAGTAGATTGGATGGCTTTCCATATGACTTGGGGGATAATGGCAAATCCATCATGGATAAAGAATATTACCCTACTCCTTTTTGCTTGATTTTACATTGTTTATCAAAATTTCTCATCATTTGGTCCATCTTTTGGTAATGATCATCTTTGGTGTAGATTTGGATGGATTTATCTCTGTCTTCTTTCTACTTCTCATGTGTATTCTCCTCACTAACCTTTTCCTTGCCCTTTGTCAATGTAGCTAGGTTAGTGGGTCTTTGGATGTCTTCAACAACAATTTCTCTTTCCATCTTTTCCTTTCCTTTTAATAATGGAAGGTCCTTGGAACTTTTCCCTTGCTCTATTTGTTTAGGTATAGACCCTTCTGCATTAAGCAAGACTAAAGAGTCATTGATAGGCTTCATGTTGTTACAATATTGGAATGGGTTTGAGTCCCCACTTACCATAATCTCTTGACCTAGATAAGGAAATTTTAAACATTGGTGGTAATTAGAAGGCACGACTTGCATTTCATGGATCCATGACCTTCCTAATAAGATATTGTAGGTAAACTTTAGGTCTAAAACTTGGCACATGGTCTCTTTTTGCATGGGACCAACCCTGATGGGAAGTACTATGACTCCTTTAGATGCTCTTTCTTCATCATCGTAGGCTTTGATGGTTATTTTCTTCTTTCGGTCAATAGCCTCCTCAAAAAATCCTAGGGCTTTTACCAAGTTTAGGGTACAGATATTTAGGCTGGCTCATCCATCGATAAGAACTCTCTTCACCATATGCTTGTGAATAAGGACCTCTATATGCAAAGGTAAATTTTGCGGGTGGTTTAGTGACATGTCATCTTGTTTGGAAAAAGATAAGCAATGAGGAGAAATGATATGTCCCACCATATTTTGAAACTTGTCATCATCTAGGTTTAGTGGAAAATTGGTTTCTACTAAAGCTTTCTCTAGAATTTCCTTGCGAGTAGGTGATAATTTGAGCAATTCTAGGATTGAAATTTGAGCGAGAGTTCTTTGTAATTGATCAACCAAGTTATATTTCTTTGAAGATGATGATGTGCTTTGGTTGGGTAAAACAATTTTTGGAGCATGTCCAGGTAGAGTGATTTTAGAATCTTTCCCCCTAGTGACAACATTAGATGATGCTTCTCTTGGTTTCTCTTTTACCATGATAAAATTTATGGTATTGTCCTCTTCATTTAGAGTATTGATGATGTTATTGTAGGTATGAGCAAATTTTACTTTATCATTACCTATTTTCTAATTTTGGTTGGCATTAGATGACTCACCCTTTTCATGGTTTAGAAAGGGGTTCTTGAAGACCGTATGATCCTCATTGTTTTGAGGCCCTTCAATTTTGATAGTTCCATCATCTATTAGGTCTTGCACTAAGTGTTTTAACTTCATGCATTCATTTGTTTTGTGACCCTTATTTAGATGATACTCACAATGGTGAGAATCATTCCACCAATTAGGTTTAATTTGAGGTTCATAAGGTCTCAAATCAGGTAATGTGATAATCTTATTAGCAACCAAGGTTCTTAATGCGTTCTCCAAGGGTTCACCTAGAAAGGTGAATTTTCTCTTTTGATATATGGAGAAAAAGGGTTTGGGCTTATTCCCATTAGCATTATTAAAAGGATTATTATTAGAATTGTTTTTGGGATTGTTGGAATTGTTGTTGGAATTATTGGAATTAAAGGGAGCTTTATTCATTTGATTTACATTATATGAAGAATTAGCTCCACTTGATAAGTTAAAAGGGGTTGCCTTCAAGTTATGGGCCTCCACAACTCCATCGTTCACAATATTTTTGTTATTATTCTTTAACCATAGCTTAGGTTTATCGTTGTGATTGTTGGCCCCTCTATTATTAACATAATTAGATACATAATGGTTATTGTTGTTGTTGGTATTGGATTTATTGTCTTTGAACAATTTTATCTCTCCTCTCTTTACCAATACGTCTTCAATCTTGATCCCATTTTTGATAATTTTTTCAAATGTTGGGGGACATTGAAGTTGAAGTCGATAATTCATCTCCATGGTCAAATTGTTTGTAAATATTTCCATTTTCTCTTTCTTGGGGATACTTCGTGGATACCTTACAAAAATGGTCGTCCACCTTTGTAGGAATCCTAAGAAGGATTCACCATCTTTCTATTTGGTATCACATAATTTGAGCATTATGATTTCATGCTCGATGTTATAGGAGTAGTGGGTTACAAACTTAGAGGCTAATTCCTCAAAAGTCTTTATTCCTTGTGGGAGTTTAGAGAACCATTCCATGGTAGGGCCTCCCAAACTCCTAGGAAAAAGGCTCATTAGGTACGTAGTGTTATGCATGAACTCAATACTTAAGGCAAAAAATTCTCTTAGATGATCCTGTGGGTCTATTTTACCCATATACTTATCATATTTAGGAAAACTGGTATTGAAGGGAAAAGGTGCCATGACTAAGCTTTTGTTGCAAGGAAATAGACATAAGGCTTCAATAGAAAAGGGCTTATGTTAGGTGGACTTTTTCATGGAATCAATTTGTTCTTGGAACGTTTTTAATTGTTTGGTCATAGCATTCATGGGGTTATCTTCTTCTTGATTCTTATTAAGTTGATCTATATCATAGTCATGTTGGAGCTTTACCCCCGCTTGGGCTAGGTTTAGGAAAAATTTCTCCCTATCCCTATCTATCAATTTCTCCATGACTTCAAGAAAATCATTATCTTGAGCCACTCTATCAACTTTTTCTTCAAGTGTTTCCTTAGGATCTTGATTAGCATTATTGGTGTTATTGTTGTTTCCTCCATGGTGGTAATCATGAAACATAGAGTTTCTATCCATTGATTCAAGTATTTCTTCAAATAAATTTGGGATAATATCCCCTTGATCATGACTATTGAAAAGACTTTGGTATTCAAATTTGGATACCTCTTTGGCTATACAAGTGCCATCTTCTTGTAAGGATAACTTGAGTTTGTGAGAACGTGTGGAAATTGACATCCAACAAAGTTTGATTCAAATTGATCTTTTGATTTGATAATTGTTGATTTTAATTGAAGAGATTAAAAATGTAAGATGAGATTTCAATGGATATCTCTTTCACCTATTTTATGTATTTCCAAACACAACAATCACACATACACTTGTTTCTTTTTACCCACTACACAATAAATGTGTGATTTTGAAAGTACATTATCATGGGTTTTGCACAAAAAGACACTTCAAGCAATCTACCTAGCTCAAGATTGGTTCGTAAACATGGCTCTATAAGGTAGTCTTTGCTAAGTTAACAAGGTTTTAGTCAATATTCTATTCAAAATGGATATTAAACTTTCATCCTCCAAGTCTATTAAGAGGCTTCCCACCACCGGTATGTCAGAGTTTTGTGCAATCCCGAAGGACTACTTGAGGAAGTTCAAAAATTTAACACCCTTTTGTGACACACCCCATTAAGGATGCATGTATTTCATTTTATATTGGGTTGGATGATCATGACAAAGGTGATTGTATCCCACTTTGGGCTGCCCTCTCACCAGCCCTTTTAAGGAAAATCTTGGGAGGTGAGCCCAACTAATGATCTAGCATGTTCATGTAAAAGAAAGAAAATGGAATGAAGAAATAGCTTGTGGGAGTTTGATTCACCAAAAAGGTGAAGAGCATATCCCTATCCACTTCTCAATCTCCAAACACAATTAACAAGGGTCAATTTCCAACCCACTAACTAAAGGGATTCGAGTATTGCTACTCTCTTCCACAAACAAGGGGTTTTTCAATTTAGTGTTTGATTTTCTCAACCTTTCTTTTTAATCAAAGAGTTTAACACTTTTGACATTTTGATTCACTAATAAAAGTGAAGAGCATAGGCCTAATGGTAAACTTCCTCAAAGAAAGATAGGTTGTTTTTAATTACTAGATTTTGAAAACACCAAACCCACAATTTAAGTACAAAAATGACAAAGTTTTAAGGCTTACCTTTTCCTTATAGTTAGCAAAGGCTAGGGGCATTTTTGAGTGATTTTCATGTTTTAATGCTTACCTTGGTGATCGTTCCTTTCCAATGTGCATTTCTTCCAACAAGTTAGTCAATAAAACTAGCAAAAGTGAAGAAAGCAAGACAAAATTGAATTTAAAAGTCTTATTTGTCAAATTTAAGAAAAACTTGATTAAGGTGAAAATATCCAATTTAATGAAACAAATTTTGCCTTATATGCTTCTATAACTTTGATGCAATGATCATATACTTGGCTTTCCTACTGCGAATCCTCAAGAACCAGCTTAATGTTAGCAATGTTCTCCTTTTTGATCTTCCTTGTCAAAGCTTTGCCTTCTTGATTGAATCTTCTCTCTGATTTTTTTACTCTTTTATGTCCAAACATCCTGCAGAGACAGAGCTAACATTTTCTGATAGTTAGATTCTATTTATTTTCAAATTAAGAAAAAGCAATATTGAATCTATTGAAAGTGCTCTTTAAATGATCAAAAGTGCTAGAGATCAAATTAAAAGCACTAAAGAAAATGGTAAAAGTGTAGAAAAAGAGAGTAAAATCATTGAAATCTTTCTTAAAGGATTCAGAGAATGATCAAATGCATTGGAGATTGAACCAAACCCGCTGGCTAGTCAGGTACTAAGCGCTGATAGAAATTAGATAGAAGCTAGAAAGAATCGAAAGCATTGTTTCTCTATGCAAAGGCACACAAATTTGTCATGGAATCATTGTTATAGTGCTCAGAAGCACCGTTTCACCTGCAAAATAGAGAGCTTAACATGCAAAAATATGAACAAAAATGAAATTTATGGATTTTTAGAAAGTGAAGCCTAATGCCCCACGGTGGGTGCCATTTTGTGTTCTAGAATTTGTACCTACATAGAGTTAGTATTGTCAAATAAATCAAATAGAAACTAAGTTACCAAAAATAGAAAATCTATTTAGCAAATAAATGAGCAATTAAGCACTCTATGGCTCTCTAACTAAGAGTGTTAATGGTGAAGCTCTCAGCAAGCCTCCATTAATGATAGTCCTAGAATGAGAAATGAATGATAAGCTAAGCTAATTAATTCAATTCCAAATTGAAATGCTCAATTAACTTCTAAATTGCCTTTCTAGCTATAATTCTCAAGAGGTTAGATGCAATTCTTAGATTTGTGGATGAATTATGAGTGAATTTAGCCTTGCTTTTATAGGATTTGGCAAGGGTAGGGGGTGTAGTTGGATTTGATCAAGGTTAAGTTGGGGTAAAGTCTTTGGTTCCACCCTTTGAAGACAATTTAAATATTGTGTCCTCAAAGTTTGGGACAAGAAAACAAGATGAGTGGACAAGATGCTCTTTCAATTTGAGTGATTGAGATTCATTTTGGCTTGATCCATGTGAGCTCTTTCCTTAAATCCTATTGGTTGAGGTTTTTTCCTCCTATGTGGTGTTGAGAGAAAATAGGACTTAATTAATTGATTTTAATTCATTTATTTAGCCAAGTGTACCCCTTGAATGGGTTGAGTTTATTTAATTCCAAACTATACAATTAATTGAATTAATTGCACATTGATTTGATTTAACTTGATTAAAATGCTCTTGATTTTGATTTAAATTGAATTGAAGTTTGATTTTAATTTTGATTGGCTAAATACTTGTTTTGATTCAATTGCTTTGATTCTACCTTGATTAATCACTTAAATGATCCTGTTCACTTTTCGGTGATTATAGGTTTAAAGATTTCTTTCTTGGAATTCATCAACTGAACATACACCTTCTTAGCTACCTCTTGACAAATATCAGGATTATCTAAGGTTGGTGTAGGGAGAAGAGGAGGACAACAATCAACATCAGCCACCTTGATTTGAGATTGTGAACAACCAACATTAGGCATATCTTTTTTAGGGGGTATATGAACCAGATACTTAATACCATGCTCATTAATACCAACCCCTAAACCTTTATAACCTTGTTTAGTCATCATATTATATCCCATAGTGTACATATCATGTAAAGCTTCTACAGGAGGTGATTGTTTATCATGTTCATGAGTAAAGGTTGTATAAGGTGGAATAATAGGTTTAGAAGAAGTTGATTTTATCTTCCCTTTAATATCTTTTTAGAATGGATAAGAAGGGGAAGGTAAATCCAAGAATTCTTGCACATCTGCATCATGAACTATAGTTTGAATCCCATCATAAGTATGAGAAGAACTAGGGATAAAGGATTTCCCCTCATAGTGTTTGTTAGTGTTGACTAACTTGTTGGTGGACAAGCACATTTGGAGGAGGCTATTGCCAAGGTGAGTTGAAAAATAATGACAAAACCTTTCAAAAATGCGCCTAGCTTAGGCTAGCTACAAAGGATAGGTATTCTTCTATTCAATCTTGCACTTGATTAAATTGTGGCATTACTTTTGAACATAGCTTAATTAAAACAAGAAATGAACCAAACACTTCAATTTTAAGAATTTCCTTATTAAGAGATTGGGAAAGAACAAATGGGTGTTTGAGTGTTTGGAACAAAGAAAGACAATAGGGATATGCTCTTCACTTTTAAGTGAATCAAACTCCCAAACTTGTCAGCCTAAGTTCACTTCTTGCTTTCAATATACATGCTAGTTAAAATAGAGATTTAGTGGGCTCGCCTCCCGAATTGTGCCTTAACGAGGCCGGTGAGAGGGACAACCCAAAGTGGGATATGCTTGCTTTTACTGTGAGAATCTGACCCACTATAAAATGAAACACATACATCCTTAATGGGGTGTGTGACAAATGGATCTTGAATTTTTTGAATTTCCTCTAGTAGTCCTCATGGATTGCACAAAATCATACCTTGGTGCATGTGGGAAACCCCTTAACATACTTGGGGGATGAAAATTTAAGATCTATTTGAACGGAATCCACAATAAATCCTGAATAAAGTAGTAAGCCTACCTCTTAGAGCCATGTTAAGAGCCAAATCTGACTTTAGGTAAGCTTCTTGGAATTCTTTCTTGTGCTATACTTGTGGAAATGATTGAGAATATACACATTAGATTGTTTTAGGGACATTGATGTGTGTGTTGCATTTGTTTTTTATTTTCAAACAAGAAAATTTCAAAAGACTTGATCTTAAACATTTAAAAAATTCAAAATCTTACAACCTGGTCAGAGAAGTGCCGCTTGTGCACAAAATAATCCTGCCTATGAGAGGTTTAGCCACACCTATGACTTTTATGAAAATGTGTATCTATAGGAAAGTCACACCTAGAACATATTGAATCACGCCTGATAAAACTGGAAAATTCCCTATCAATAGGAAAGTGATGCCTGCATCCTTGCAGAGTGCCGCCTAACAATATACCAGTACACGCATATGCAAAATTTGGTCAAGCCTACACTCAGTTTAGTGACGCCCAAAAATCTAAAAGGGAAAACAAAGAGTATTTGCAGGGGGGGTCAGAAAATTTTGATTATATATTTGAGTACCCTTTTCTGTGTTCTTACTATTCCAACCTTCAGTCTTGTAAAAAATCCTATTCTATACCATTTTTGTAAATTTTACAAAGGATTTGACCATGAATAACATTGACTCTTATTCTCTAAGGTTCATGCCTACTTTTACTAGATCTTACTGCATCAAGCAAGCCTTACAAGCAGACGGGACTTACTTGAGTCAAGAACTCCCTTATCCAGGAGATGAGTCTACCACTCTGAGAATACCTGAAAAATCACCCAAACAAGAAGGGGAAGACAACATGATGTACTATGGAACTTTGGGTAACAAAAGAAATAGTGGCATCAACCCTAATAACCAAGGCGATGCCAATAATGGGGGCATTGACATAAATAACCTAGGCAATACCAATAGTGGAGGGGTAGATCAAAATACTCAAGGAATTGATACCACTCACCAAAGAACTAATACTGAACCAACCGCCGAGGATGCCACCAATGAAAAGGTTGATGAAGCCATTCAATGCCCCTATTTCTTAGGACTCATGGAAAAAGAAATGGCAAGAGATAAAGCACAGTATTTCATGGACTTAGCCCGAACAAGTCTTACACTTCCATGAGATTATGATGTGAATCAACTTAGACCACCCGAAGTTGAAGAAAGTTCCATTGACATCATGAACAAACAGTTCAAAATATTTCAAATGCAACTAGATACAATCAAGAAAAGTGGGGGTCCCAAACCCTTTTCTATTGAAGCATTGTGTCCATTGCCGTTTGATAGAAGTATAGTAATGGCACCATTCCCGATCAATGTAGTGTTCCCTAAATATGACAAGTATGAAGGAACGTTGGATCCACAAGATCACCTATGTGATTTTTGTGCATTGAGCTTAGAGTTCATGCATGATACAACCTATTTGATGAGACTATTCCCAAGAAGCTTAGGAGGCATGGCTATGGAGTGGTTTTCTAAGTTACCCTCTGACATAAAAATCTTTGAAGAATTAGCTTCAAAATTTGTGGCCCATTACTCATATAACATCAAGCATGAGGTCACAATGATAACATTATGCAACACTAAACAAAAAGATGGAGAGGCATTCCTCACTTTCTTACAAAGGTGGAGGAAAGTGTTTGCGAGGTATCCTAGGAGTGTACTCGAGAAAGAAAAATGGATATATTCATTAATAGTTTGAGCATTGAGATGAATTACCGATTAAGAATGCAATGTCCCAAGACATTTCAAGACCTCATAGAAAATGGAGTAATAACAAAAGCAGTGTTGGTTAAGAGTGGAGAATTGAAATTATATAAAGATAACAAGAACAACTCTAACAATAATAACTCCAACAATGGCACCAATCAAAATAAGAATTGGTTCAATAGAAAAAGTCGGTATAAAAACAACAATAAGCGAATAGTCAATGATGGGGCTGTTGAGTCTAGCAACTTGAAGATAACTCCCTTTGTGCTTACAAGAACACCTAACTAGTGTTAGGAATGAATGTTGGATGTTGGCAGTCATTCTGTAGCAGTTGTTGTTGCATTCATGACTATGATTGTCATTGATGTCAACACAGTGATCTTCTAGAGACTAGCAGAGAAGCAAATAGTGTTTTGATTAGCTCACATGGGATATTGTAGTTGGAGCTATGCAATGTTGAGGTTATACTCTTTGATATGTTATATTTCTATGGTTAAGAGCACAGATAGTAATTCATTGATCATGAAAGTTATGAGTATTTTGGTAAACGCAGTATTTAGGCAGTGTTCCTGAGTAGCAGTTTGTGGAAATCGAATGATATCTCCTAATCAGGATGGAATTTGGTTTTGTGTAGTTAAAGGGAAGTTTGAGATACATTCATGGTGACATGGTTCACAATGCAAACTTTGAGGTCGCACGAGTGAAGAGATATTGCATTTGGAAGCTGACAGTTTTTGTGTAATTTTGATGTAGCGTATGGAAACTTTTATTTTGTAATTGTGTGCCAACTCATTTTTAATTATTTGAGTGTGGTATAAAGAAAGGAATGTGGTATAAAGAAAGGAATGTTTTTCCTTAATGTAAGGAAGTTGGAAATAAAAAGAAGTGTGAGCATGGTTTGGTTGCATGCGAATGTAAGCATGAAGTGAAGAAAAGAGCCTAAGAGATTGTGAAAGTGAAATTGTGAAGGAAGACATGTGAAGTACAAAGATCTGGTGTAGCAGTGAGTGCGGTTTGGCATAGTAAGGAGGTAGCATATTTCATATTATTCTACTGAATAATATTAAGGTTATTTGGACAGTGTGTTTCGTGATCTTACCCTGAAGCTGTTTGGGCAGTGGGTCCTTCTGTCTTCCATAACTCTTAACAGGGTTAGAATCGTTTAATAGGGATTCAAAATATCCTAACAGGGATTTATATGTACTGGATGTATTTCATAAGACTCCTAACAGAGTCCATTCTCTCACAAGGAATATTCATATTAGTGCATCTTTTGTGGGTATCATTCCCACCGGGGTTTACTCTTTGATCAAGAGGTTCCCTAGTCAACATATCTTGTGTTATTGTGTCATTGTGTATGAATATCTTTGTATGGTTAGTAATTGCATTGCTTACATGGTTAAATGCCATTGAAGATGATAAAATTTATAATTATCTGATAAATGATTCACCCCCCCCCCCTTAGTTATCGTGGTGGACTTTACTTTCTAACAATTGGTATCAGAGCAGCAGGTCCTTGAAAGGAAAGTTTAACAGCTTAAGGAGATCCATGGAAAATTTTAGGAAAGAAAGCCCTAAGTTTGATGGAGTAAATTTTGACAGCTGGAAGGAAAGGATGAAGACACATCTATTGTGTTTAGGACTAGGCTATTGGTTGATTACAAAGAATGATAGGACTATAATTGAAGAAGACAGTCTTGAAACAAGTTTTAAAGATGAGGTAGATCTATTCATGTGTAACATACTTGCAAGAGAAGCACTCTTGACAGCACTTCTAGAGAATGAATATAGTCAGGTAAAATGTTTTAAGAAATCTAATGAAATTTGGAAAGCTTTACACTCTACTTTTGAAGGTGATGAACATGCAAAAAGAGCTAGATTACATAATTGGATATGTGCATTTGAAGATATTAGAATGATGGAAGATGAATCTGTTAGAAGCTATATTAGTAGAATGTCAGAAATTGTTGCAAGGATAAAATCTTGTGGAGGATCAAAGATAGAAAATGAAGTGATATGGAAAATTCTGAGGACATGGGCTCTTGTATTTAAGCAGACAACATAGATGATTGAACAAGTTATACCTTGTACTACTAACTTTACAAGAGAGACTCTTCTTGGAAGATTGGAAGCAGTAGAGATGAACTTGAGGTTATTAGAAGACTTACCTAGAATGGAGACAACATTCAGTGCTCTTAGTATTAGTCCTACTTTGTCAAGAAGTACTAGTGTGAGTGGAGATTATGCCAGCAGCAGCAGATCTAGAAATGAAGAAGATAAGAAGATTGAAGAAGGTATTGCCTTACTTTTGAAAAGAGAACCAAACGGTAAGAAAATTTATAAATGTTGGACTTGTCAAGAATATGGTCATTTTGCATCTAAATGTCCTAAGAGAGTTGAGAAGTATAGAAATAATTTCAAGCCTAGAAGATCTAAGGAATGTTATTATGCTAATGATGAAGATCTTGAAGCTAGTATAGAAAGAACTTTGAGTGAAAGTGATACTAAGAATAATGATGAAATAGGATTTGTAGCAATTAAAGAAGAAAATTCTAAATCTGATGTTAAAGAAGAAAAAGCATTAGTTTCCCAAGTTGAAAAGAAAGATGATTGGATTATAGACAGTGGTTGTTCACATCATATGACTGGAGATATGAAGAAGTTCATAAAGTTTAACAATTATGATGGAGGAGTTGTTAGAGTTGGTAACAATGCACCTTGTTTGATTAAAGGTATAGGATCTATTACTCTTGATGGAAAGACTAATACTGACGATGTTTACTTTGTTGATGGATTGAAACATAATCTTTTGAGTGTTGGACAGTTAGTGGATAAGGGATATCAAGTTTGGTTTATTGAGAAAACTTGTGTGATAAAGGATAAAGATGAAAATCTAATTGGAACTAGATCTAGAACCAGAGGTAATGTATTTCAGTTGAATCCTACTAAGATGACATGTTTGATTTCTAAAATTGATGACAGTTGGTTGTGGCATAGAAGGTTTTGTCATATGAACTTTGATAACATTGTGAAAGTGAGTACTACACTTGCAGTAAGGGATTTGCCTAAAATTATGAAGCCTACTAACATGATTTGCAAAGAATGTATGATGGCTAAGTAGAAGAGAAGTTCATTTCCTTGTAAGAAGTTCACATCAACAGAGAAGTTGGAGATTGTTCATATAGATTTGAGCGGTCCTACCAGGACTAGAGGATTCTATGGAGAAAGGTATTTTATGATTCTTGTTGATGATTTTACAAGAATGATGTGGATTGCATTTTTGAAAGAAAAATATGAAGCATTTGATAAGTTTAAGATCATTAAGAATAAAGTTGAGAATGAATCTAGAATGAAGATTAAATGTTTGAGATCTGATAGAGGTGGAGAATTTACTTCTAGAGAGTTTAACACCTTTTGTGAAGTGAATGGTATTAAGAGATAGTTTTCAGCCCCTAGAACACCTGAACAAAATGGTATTACAGAAAGAAGAAATACGTCAATAACTGAAGCAACAAGAGCTATGTTATTTGAGAATGACTTGGCAAAGACATTTTGGAGAGAAGCAGTGAATACAATAGTATATACAATAAATAGAGTACAAATCAGAGCAGACACAGACAAGACACCTTATGAATTATGGTTTGGACATGCACCCTCAGTTAAGTATTTTAGAAGTTTTGGAAGCAAATGTTATATAAAGAGAGATGATGATATTGGAAAGTTTGATCCTAGAAGTGATGAAGGTATTTTTCTTGGATAGTCTTTGAAGAGCAAAGCATATAGATGTTACAATAAGAGAACTAAAACTATTGTTGAGAGTGCAAATGTTAAAGTTGATGAGAAGTTTAAAATTTAGGAAAGAATGCTTGATTATGAATCTGATGAAGAAGCTAATCCTCAGCCTAACATTGAAACTACTAAATTATTCTATGAGACTGATAGTGAATTGCTGAATGAGAATCATACTACAGAAGAAACCAAAGAAGAAACTAGAGAAGAATCTAAAGAAGAATCTACAGTTGAAGCAAGATCTGTGACTATGACACCGAATATATATCTATCTAGACACCATCCTGTTGAGCAAGTTATTGGAAGTTTGGACAGAGGAGTTATGACTAGAAATAAGGTACATTTATGTTTGATTTCTCAAATTGAACCTAAATCTACTAATGAAGCTTGTGAAGATGAACATTGGATTAATGCTATGAAAGAAGAACTAGATCAAATTGAAAAGAATAAGACATGGGAATTGGTTCCTAGACCTAAATACAAGAATGTGATTGGAACTAAATGGTATTCAGAAACAAGATGAATGAACAAGGAGAAGTAGTAAGAAACAAAGCAAGATTAGTATGTAAGGGATACTCATAGCAAGAAGGAATTGACTATGAAGAAACCTTTGCACCGGTAGCAAGACTTGAAGTAGTAAGAATATTTTTGGCTTATGCAGCTTTTAAGAAATTCAAAGTGTATTAGATGGATGTGAAGTCCACATTTCTGAATGGTGAATTGGAAGAAAAAATTTACATTAAGCAGCCTGAAGGTTTTCCTTTGATTCAAGAAGGAGATATGGTATGTAAACTGAAGAAAGCATTATATGGACTAAAGCAAGCACCTAGAACTTGGTATGCTAGATTGGATAAGTATTTGTTGAAATTGGGATTTACTAAAGGAACAACAAATAGTAATCTATACACAAAAGAAATTTAAAATGGATTGTTAGTTATAGCTATTTTTGTTGATGACATTATCTTTGGAGGAGAAGATGAAGCTAGTGATAAATTTGTTGATGAAATGAAGACTAAATTTGAAATGAGCATAATTGGTGAGATGAAATACTTTTTGGGATTACAAATAACATAGAACAATGATGGTATCTTTGTTAGCTAGACAAAGTACTTGAATGATTTGCTGAAAAGATTTGGAATGGAGAACTATAAACTAGTTGGAACACCTATGGTTACAGGACACAAACTATCAAGAAAAGATGAAACACCAGTAGTTGAGCAGAAGAAATATAGATCCATGATTGGAGGATTGCAGTACTTAACCCACACTAGACCGGATATACAATGTTCAATTGGAATGGTAGCAAGATTTCAAGCTGAACCTAGAGAGTCACATTATGCAACAGTAAAGAGGATATTGAGATATTTAAGAGGCACAATGGACTATGGATTGTGGTATGAAAAATCTAATGATTTCACCCTATGTGCATATATAGATGCTGATTGGGGAGGTAGTGTTGATGATAAGAAAAACACCAGTGGTGGAGCCTTTTTTCTTGGAGGAAGATTAGTTTCCTGGTTGAGCAAGATGCAAAATTGTATTTCACAGAGTACAATAGAAGTAGAATATGTAGCAGCAGAAAACAATTGTAACCAGATAATTTGGATGAAAAAGATGCTAAAGGATATTGGAATTAATTTTGTTGAGCCTGTTGTCATACATTGTGACAACACCAGTATAGTTAGTATGTCTAAGAATCTTGTATTGCATTCTAAGACTAAGCATATAGAGATCAAGTATCATGTTGTAAGAGAGAAAGTTACTGAGAAAGAAGTCAGACTGGAATACATAAGCACAAAGGAACAGATAACAGACATATTTACAAAGCCTTTGTCTAAGGATACATTTGAGTATCTGAGAGGTATGCTTGGGGTTATGCCCCAGCCTAGTTTTGAGTAATGATGCAGTTGATTGCATCTATCCAGTGGTATATGAGGCCTATCTTTTTCTGGATTGGATGTTGGTACTTCCTCTATGGGGAAGTCTGTGTATCTGAGCTGAGTCATGAGGACTCTTGTGAATGTATTTTTTGAACAATGTCTTTTGACATTGAGTTGTTGTTGACATAGTGATGAAACTTCTATCATTGATGTTAATGGGGGAGAAGTATGCATGAAAAACAATATGAGTAAAACAATATGAGAGAACTTAATAGGATAACCAAGCAAGATTTGATTGATGAAGAAGATTTGAAGAATTTTCAGAGCATCAGTGCAGCAGTGTTGCAGTATTGGATTTTTGGAACATTGGATGTTTTTCATCTATGTTGCCATCAATGCCAATGGGGGAGATTGTTAGGAATGAATGCTAGATGTTGGTAGTCATTCTATAGTAGTTTTTTTTGCATTCATGACTATGATTGTCATTGATGTCAACACAGTGATCTTCTGGAGACTAGCAGAGAAGTAGACAGTGTTTTGATTAGCGCACCTGGGATATTGTAGTTGGAGCTATGTGATGTTGAGGTTATACTCTTTTATATGTTATATGTCTATGGTTAAGAGCATAGACAACAATTCATTGATTCATGAAAGTTATGAGTATTTTGGTAAAAGTAGTATTCAGGCAGTGTTCCTGAGTAGCAGTTTGTGGAAATCGGATGATATCTCCTAATCGGGATGGAATCTAGTTTTGCGCAATTAGATGGAAGTTCAAGTAATATTCATGGTGATGTGGTTCATAGTGCAAACTTTGAGGTCCCACGAGTGAAGAGATATTGCATTTGGAAGTTGACATTTTTTGTGTAATTTTGATGTAGCGTATGGAAACTTTTATTTTGTAATTGTGTGCCGACTCATTTTTAATTATTTGAGTGTGGTATAAAGAAAGGAATTTTTTTCCTTATTGTAAGGAAGTTGGAAATAAAAAGAAGTGTGATAATGGTTTGGTTGCATGTGAATGTAAGCATGAAGTGAAGAAAAGAGCCTAAGAGATTGTGAAGGTGAAATTGTGAAGGAAGACATGCGAAGTACAGAGATCTGGAATTGAGATCTGGTTTAGCAGTGAGTGCGGTTTGGCACATTAAGGAGGTAACATATTTCATATTATTCTACTAAATAATATTAAGGTTATTTGGATAGTGTGTTCAGTGATCTTACCCTAAAGTTGTTTGGGCATTGGGTCCTTCTATCTTCCATAACTCTTAACAGGGTTAGAATCTTTTAACAGGGATTGAAAATCTCCTAATAGGGATTTATATGTACTGAATGTATTTCATAAGACTCCTAATAGAGTCCATCCTCTCACAAGGAATATTCATATTAGTGCATCTTTTGTGGGCATCATTCCCACCGGGGTTTACTCTTTGATTAAGAGGTTCCCTAGTCAACATATCTTGTGTTATTGTGTCATTGTGTATGAATATCTTTGTATGGTTAATAATTGCATTGATTACATGGTTAAATGCTATTAAGGATGATAAAAGATGAATATCTTTTTATGGTTAATAATTGCATTGCTTACATGGTTAAATGTTGTTGAAGATGATAAAAGTTATAATTATCTGATAACTGATTCACCCCCCCCCTCTCAGTTATCATGGTGGAGTTTACTTTCTAACAACCAGGTGAATAATGCCAACCAGACCTCCAATGCACCTTCTAACAACAACAATGCTAATAATGGCAACCGAGGAAATAATTCAAGGAGTAATAAATTTGATAAATATTTTGTGCCAACTCCTCAAAGGAACTTCACACCCTTGGGTGAACCCCTCGAAAAGGCACTAAAAACCCTCATGGATAATAATATCATTACTCTACCCAGTATTCAACCTTATGAGCCACACAAAAAGCCTAGTTAGTGGAGTACTAATAGCCATTGTGAGTACCATAGGATTCGAGGGCATACAACAAACGAATGCTTGCAACTAAAGAATATAGTGCAAGACTTAATAGATAATGACATGATCACCATTGATGGACCTCAAAGCAATGAAGACCATACAACATTCAAACAAACCTTCTACAAACATGACAAAGGGGAGTCATCTAATGGCAAGAAACAAAGCAGCAATAACATTAACTTTGTGCCACCTTATGATAACATTGTGAATGCTATAATAATCAAGGAACAACCCCAAAAAGAGACATAAAATGTTATTACAAGAGGGTAGAATTCAAAGATTACCCTATAAGGGGTTGCTCCCAAAGTTATTAGCACTCCATAGTCCAACATTGTGATCAAGAAATCTTCTAAAACAACAAAACCTTATAGCTTGGTAGATCAGTTGTAAAGAACTCTAGCACAAATCTCTATCTTGGAGCTATTGAAGCTATCCCCTAACCATAAGGAAATTTTAGAAAAGACTCTAGTAGAGATGAATGTTCCTACTAACTTAGAAGAGGGAAAGTTCCAAAACATGGTAGGTCATCTCATTGCACCTCATTGCTTGTCATTCTCCGACCAGGATGACATGTTTATCAGACATCCCCAAAACCTACCATTGCATATAGAGGTCTTGATTGAACGCCATAGAGTCAAAAGAGCTCTCATTGATGGAGGAGCTGGCCTTAACATTTGTACATTAAGTCTTATTAAATCCTTAGGGTTTTCTAAGTCTTGCATTGACCCTATGAAAAAAATCACCATTAAGGCTTATGATGAAGCTGAAAGGGCCTCTAAAGGCATGATTGTATTGCCCATTCAAGTGGGACCTATCAAGAAGGACACCAATTTCCAAGTATTGGACATGAAGTTAACTTATAATATTTTGTTGGGGAGACCATGGATCCACGAGATGTAAGTAGTCCCATCAACGTACCACCAATGCATCAAATTTTTGTACATGGGTGAAGAAATCACGGTTGGAGGGGACTCAAACCTGTTCCAATATTGCAATGCACTCAAACCCCTTCATGATCTATTTATTTGACATAACCGGGAAGGAATCATTCAAAGAGCCACCATTGAAGATACCAAAATGGATGATCCTATCATAACATTAAATGCTACTCCAAACTCTCCTCAAGCTAGCTCAATGACATCAACTAAGGGAAAGGAAAAGATGAGCTACGAGGGTCTAAATACAAATGAAGGTTCAAATCAAGTGCCTAAATTAGAGATAGTACCCTACAAACCCACTAGAGAAGAAAAAGATAAAGATAAAAAGGAAAACTACAAGAAAATGGATGCATTTGATAAATAATGCAAAATTAGTTCAAAAGGAGTAGGGGAATACTCCATTTCCCTATTCGATATGCCCATATCTCCAAGAGCACATGGCAAACCATCAAAAGAACACTTGCCTCATAAGTATAACTCTTACTTCATAAGAGAAAGTGACAAAGAAACATTCAACAAGGAGGAGAATGAAGTCCTTCAATGGCTTTATCATGATGAAGATGATACCTCAAACACTCCCATGGAAAGAATCTAGCATGTTAATATATAAACTGAGCAATATGGGAAAGGGTTTGAGATAATGTAGAAGATGGGATACAAGGGAAGAGGACCCTTAGGCCAAAGGAATAGAGGTTTACTAGAACCCATTGAACTTACTTGGAGGGAAAAAAAAGAAAGGTCTGGAGTAGGTTACCAATATAAAGGCAAAAGCTCCAACCCAATGCAGGATTTCTATCCTCAAGTAATGCCTTAGAATCTGATGGAGATAGTGATGACTCCCAGGATTATGAGTGGGACATCCTATCTAATGAATCATGTCAAGATAAAGAAGTAGTCACAATACATACATATGCAAAGATCCCAAGGCAAGAAACTCAAGTCAATGAAGAGCCTAATATACAAGGTCTTAACATAGGACAAGCATATACAAATCCACCATGGATAGACACATTTTGGATGCCTCCAGAGGAGGGAGATTCAAACATTAGTTTTAATCCGCTCATGGCTTTTCCCACACTATTTCCCGTAGAAGTTGATGAGGACTCAAGTGAAGGGGATTTTGACCCTTCTTCCGTGGACCATCTTGAGGAAGCACATGTCATAGATTTAAATGATACAATGTAAAAACCCTCAAATGAAGTCATGTCCATAAACCAAATTGATGAAAACTTGCCTAATGAAACCTTATCCTTAATAAATCCCCATCTTATTGATTGGGACCAAACCAAGCCAAGTGACTTGCTTTACTTCCTGAATGACCAAGCAGCAAACCAATACCTTAATGAAGTTGAGCCCTCTTTCACTAATGAATTTGAACCGAAGTGATAGAAGCAGAGAGGGTTCAATCTCTTAGTCAAAAGAAAAAAAATGAAGAAAAATAAGAAAAAGAAAAGTTCTAGTGCTGAAAACCATTATGTGGCAGCATTAGAACCCAAAAAAGTAAAGATACAATACGTTTCCTTTGGTGAAAACCTGATTGTGGCATCAAAGGAAGAGAGATTGGATACTCTACCAGAGCATGAGGAAGAAAGGTCACCTATACTCATAGAACCAAAAGAAAAGGTTAACATTGGGATGAAAGTGGATCCAAAATTTATACACTTGGTAGCATCTCTTACACCTCTAGACAAAGAGGACTTCATCAAGTTTTTCCAAGAACAACAAGTAAACTTTGCATGGTCATATGCTGACATGCTCAGCTTAGATCCTAGCTTTATAATGCATCATCTAAATGTTAGACTAGGGGTTAAGCCCGTTAAGCAAAAGTTGAGGAAGATGCAGCCACACATAGCTCTTTTAGTCAAGGCAGAATTAGAAAAATTGTTGAAGGTGGGATTCATAAGGGAAATAGCTTATGCTGAATGGATATCTAACATTGTACTAGTCACAAAACATGACAAATCTATTCGAGTATGCATAGATTTTTGAGACCTAAATCTTGCTTGTCCTAAGGATGACTTCCCACTTCTGAGCATTGATGCAATAGTTGACTTGACAATGGGTCATTCCAAGTACTCCCTAATGGATGGTTTTAGCGGGTATAATCAGATCAAAATTGCACTTGAAGACCAGGAGAAGACTGCCTTTACTTGCCCTTGGGGCACTTTTTGTTGGAATGTCATGCCCTTCGGCCTTAAAAATGCCGAAGCCACATATCAAAGGGCCATGACAACTATCTTCCATGACATGATGCATACATTCTTAGAGGATTATGTGGATGATATATTGGCCAAGTCCCACAACAAAGAAGAACACCTCCAAATTTTTAAAAAGATATTCATTTAGTTGGAGCAATTCAAAGTCAAATTAAACCCAAAGAAATGTGCCTTTGGTGTCCAATCCAACAAGTTATTAGGCTATATAGTTTTTTCTAAAGGAATTGAAGTGGACCTAGAGAAAGTACAAGCCATAATGGATATAGAGATACCAAAGAACATCAGCCAAATGAGATCCTTACAAGGCAAAATACAATCCATAAGAAGGTTTATTTCTCAATTTGCCGAAAAATGTCATTCCTTCACCAGGTTGCTACATAAGGATACCATATTCATGTGGGATGAGGAATGTGATCAAGATTTCACATTATTGAAGACCTATTTGATAAATCCACCTATTCTCATGCCACCAATCAAGGGAAAAACATTGCTTTTATACATATCAGCTATCAAAAGATCCCTAGGAGTACTTTTGGCACAAGAGGATGAACAAGGTAAGGAAAGAGCTATCTACTATTTGAGTAGGACATTGATCAAATATGAACTTAACTACACATTCATGGAAGGGGCTTGCCTAGTAGTTGTGTTTTCATCTCAAAAGTTGAGACATTATATGTTGATGCATAAGGTGAAGCTAATTTCCAAAATTGATCCTCTCAAGTATTTGTTAAGTAAAACTGCCTTAATGGGTAGGATAGCCAAGTGGGTTATGATATTGAGTGAATTGGACATTGAGTATGTTGATAGAAAGGAAATAAAAGGGCAAGTGATAGCAGATCATTTAGCTAAAAACTCCATGACTTCTACACAAACTATTCAAGTAGAATTTCTGGATTCCGCCATTGTAAACATAGAAGCAAAAATGTGGAAGTTATACTTTGATGGCTCCTATACTCAAGGCGGTTCTGAGGATGGCATACTATTGGTCACTCCTCAAGGTTACACCATTCTTAAGTCCTACAAACTCTTGTTTCCATGCACAAATAATATTATGGAATATGAGGCACTAGTCATAGGCATCAAAATGGCCTTATACTAGAACATCATAGAGCTACAAATATATGGAGCTTCTCAACTCATCATCAATCAAGTCAACAATGAATATAACACTAAAGATGAAAAGTTGATGCCATATAAGACCATGATTGATGGATGGAAGAAGTACTTTGCCTTGATCACTTTTGAGTAGATTCCTAGAGAGAAAAATAGAGCAGCTGATGCCATGGCCACCTTGGCTTCCTTGTTACAAAAACCTGATCAAAATGAGAAGTACAAGTTCTTGGTGGAAGAGTTGGTGAAATCGGCATTCAACCTTCCTGAAACCCAAATTGTTTCCCTATTACATGGACATGACTCCCCTTGGTACAACCCTATATATACATATCTCAAAGACCAAGTGCTACCCTTAGACCAAACCTGAGCCCAAAAATGAAACTTTATACGCCAATCAGCCCGTTACATAATCCTCTCAGAAACATTGTATCGTAAGGATCTTAATGAGACATTACTTAGGTGTCTAGAGGAGGAAGAGTCTAGATTATCTTTGCATGAAGCTCATGTAGACACGTAAAATTGGACAAGTGATAATCAGAATGCAATAAATCAATAAATGCAAAAATCAATAAAATGGATTAAATCATTAAAATGCATTAAAAGGGGACATAATTAAATAAAGTTGGACAAAATCAATTAAAACAAAGGAATTATTAAATAATGATGTTAAATGATTAAATTAAAGCTTAAAAGGGACAAAAACACTATATAATTGATTTTAATCAATTAATTGTATAGTTGTTTTAATCAAAAATCAAAATGAACCCATCACCCTTACATGGCTAAATTTAATTAATTAATTGAATTAATATTCCTTATTTTCTTTCAACAAAGTGATCAACCAATGAAAATTGAGACAAAAAGGACACAAATCACTCAAAACATTTAAATTGTCCAAAGATTTGAAACCATTTAAAGGCTTGTCCCCTCATTTGTCCCCCCATTTATGAACAAAGCAAAGTTTTTGACTTAACCATGGGATAATCATGATTACTTCACTCCACCCCCTACCCTTGGGAAATTACTATAAGTATGAGGCATTTTGGAGAGCATTTCCATCTTGGAATTTCATTTGCATAGCATTGTTACTATAGGCAATTGAGATCATTTCCAAGAGCAATTTGAGCATTCTTGACCATTTAGTATCATAATTTCATCATTCTTGAGCTAGAATCATCATAGAAGCATAGCATAAGCATAGTAGCAACATTATTTCTCATTTTAGAGGTGTCACTAGGGAGGATTGTAGTTGAGAGCTTCACTTACCACTTCTTTCTAGAGATCCATGGGGTAATATAGATCATAATTTCAATTCTAGTTAGATTTGCATTGTATTTGATTAAATTGATGTTAGTAGTTCTTAATTTCATGTAGGTGAGTAACTTCATCACACATTTCATGAAGGCATTTGCAGGTCACACGCAAGCAGGTTAAATCTAGCTAAGAAAATCCTTTGCTTAGGGTATTTCTAGAAGACATTAGAAAAAGATGCTTACCACTTTGTCAGGATATGCAACAAATGTCAATGTCATGCGACATGATACATGCACTGACATAGGAATTACACCCATTTGTTACACCTTAGCCTTTCTATCAATGGGGGTTTGATTTAATTGGTGTCATATACCCACCTTCTTGAAATGGTCACAAATATATCATAATAGCAATAGAGTATTTCACTAAGTGGGTTGAGGTGGTTCCTTTGATCACGACCATGGGTAAGAAAATTTCAATGTTCATCTTGAACCACATCATTTATAGATATGGCATTCCTCAAGTCATAATAATAGATAATGGAAAAAAATTTAAAAACAAGGATGTGGATGAACTTTGTGCTACATTTCATATCACTCACCACTCCTCATCAATCTATTACCCTCAAGGAAATGGGCAAGATGAAGCCACAAATAAGAATATATTGAAAATCTTGAAGAGGTCGATCAATAAATTGGGAAGGGATTGACATGTGCAAATTAATCCAACATTATGGGCCTATAGAATGAGCATTCAGACACCTATGGGAGCCATGCCATTTTCATTAGTATATGGGGCCGAAGCAGTTCTACCATTAGAGGTTGAAATCCTATCTCTACGAGTGTCATTACAAGGATTGATCATAGATGAGGACTATAGAGTCACTAGACTTCAACAATTGGAGTTACTTGAAGAACATCAAACACAAGCTTATGAGCACCTAAAAGTGTACCAAAATGGAATCTCGAGGAACTATAATAAACATATCAAATTGAGAGTCTTTCAGGTAGGATCTCTTAGTGTTGAGAGAGAACCTAAAGAATCAGGTTGAAAGAGAGAAGAAAATAAAATGGGAGGCTAATTGGCTTGGCCCATTCATCATAGTGTCTTCATTTGGCATGGGAACCTATAAGTTATCAGATTGTGAAGGAGAGGAACTCCAAGAACCCATCAATAGTATTCATCTCAAAAGGTTCTACACATGAGGGAGATGAAAGAGTATAAAGAGTATTAGTTGAGGAGCATCATATTTATTTCACATAGCCAAAGAGATCTTGAAAAATACAAAAATAAAATAAAAATTGAAAATAAAATACACAAAAAAAATTGAAAAAAGAAAAAAGTGCCTTGGTGAAAACCTAGCAATAGGCGCCTTGGTAGCAAAAAAAGAAAAAGATCTAGAAGGTGAAAAATTGGTAAACAAGCACCTTTTGTTCCCTTAAGTTTGTCTTTCCTAGTCACATATGTCCATATTGCATTTCCAACATCCCATTTGTACAACTGCCATTGCATCCATCATTTGTACATAGTCATAATAAAGCCACTTAGTCGTATTGTTGCATTGCCTATCAGCCCCAAGTTTGTTGAATGATCACATTTATCACTTGGGGGTAGAAGAGGATTGGAATTTTGGTACCAAATGGATTCAATAAGTGCTACAATCAGTCACGTCAGAGAGAGATTTATCAGAGTTTCAGAAGAGTGGAAAGTTATTGAACCTTTGATAGATATCATTGTTCAAAGCCTAAGTATTTGATCCTACAACATGATCCTTGAGCCTTCATTGACTTTATAATTCGGGATTAAAAATTGACAAAACACCTTAAAGATCAGAATGCTTGGAAATACTTTTTGAAAATCAGGAAACATTGCAAAACACTTGAAACTTTGTTTTGATAATCTTTAGGAAATTGACTTTTTATCATATCTTTTGAGCTATTTGATGATTTTTTGACTAGATTAGCCATGAGAAAGACATGATATTTTATTACCTTTGAGTGATTGTTTTGAGGAAGATTCATCAACTTATGAGAGTTTGTCTAACGACATGGTCATCAAAGAACCATCGAGGACTATCTCATAAGCATATGGATTGACCTTTTCTTGTTTACACAAATGTATCCCTTGGCTATTTAGATCTTTTATATCTTAATACCAAAAATCCACTTGCAACATTGAATTAGTTGACACCGGTATTTAGACTCCCATAGTTTGGTCATCCAACTAGTGAGGGTTGTACTTGGTTCAAAAAGGAGGTTACCAAAAAGTGATAAAAAGTGGTATCCATATCATCATGATGTGGCCAGTGATGATTGTACTAGCTTTTCGGTCCCAAAATGCTCAATGATGAAAATTTATCTCCATGGCATTTCTTTGCTAAAAGCTGGTGACACTTAGGTTGCATTGCATTATCATGTTAGATTAATTGCATTGCATTGCTTTATCTTGTTAGATTGCATTATCATGTTAGATTAATTGCATTTGTTTGTGGTTAATTTTCCAAGGGCAAAGGGCGTACATCAATAATCTTGGTTAGTCAAAACATTAACGAAATGAGGGATTCCATCAAACGTCTTACTCTTGATCAATCAAACTAAAAGGAAATGAGATTATCTTTTGCATTCATGCATAGCATTAATCATTAGACATTATCCATATACCATAAAAAGAGAAAAAACATCCATACATCATTTGCATACAAATAGTTAAGGATAGAATGGCATTGCATACATTGAAAAATTCAAAAACATAAGGGACATTTCTATAAAACATTTTGCATCCATACATTGAGAAATAGATAAAACCATGTCATAAATCCATACATCATTGCATCATTTATCTATATCATAAAATAAGATAATTGCATCCATAACATTAATCAAAGTAAATGCATAACACATCATATAGATGCATAAAAGATAAATCTCATAAACAACTCATCAAGGAGAACCAAGGAGTATATCATCAAAAAAGTGTTCATCAATGATCCATCAACTCAGTATATCGAGATAGAATGGCATACAAAGGGATACATCAAATGGTCTGATTAATCAAAAAACATGACCAGTACATCAAATCATGAGTGAATTTGTCATCAAAGATATCAAGATCCTGTAGGACCAGATCCATCTGGACCTCTACCATTTGGTGGGGGAGGAGCCTGAGAAGTACTCACTCCACTCTGTCTTTGAATCATAGTAGACATGAACTGTTGCATCAAGGTGGAAACCTAATCTAAATGCCCAACAACACTGGACATATATGTCCTCATAGCCTAAACCTCTCATACTATAGTACCCATAGTAGGAACATCCTGTGAATCCTGTCCATGATCCTGTGTTGCTGATCTTGTATAGGCACCTGCTGTGCCAAAACCTAATCTTGTTGTGCTGCATCATCATCCTACTAAGCCATGGCTACTCTCTGCAACTAAACCAAAGGATCCAATCCATAGGGAATATGCCTAGTAGCATCAACATGAGCCTGCCTCTCCTGTCTCTAATGTTTATGAGCTCTATGCTATCTATCTTCTCTAGGCTATCTATCACATGCATCATCATGACCTCTAGCATGATCTCTATCCCTTGCATGACCATCTCTCACCCATCCTCTATCAACAATGATAGGAGGATCTCTCTACCCTCCTCATCTCTACCATCTACCACCACCACCTCCACCACCACCTCCATCACCCCAACCTGGGATAGGCTCTATTGGATCAGTAAAATGAGTAAACCTATTACGAGCCCACCAATCAGAAAAAATGTGAGACATACCTGGATCTGCCACACCATAAAGCATCTCCCATCTACAATAAACCATACCAACAATCTGATCTAAGGAAAACTGATAATCAATAAGAGGACCCCACATAGATCTCTTTGCCTATACTCGAGCATACAGTGCTATACCCTATGGTAAATCCTGTGTCTGACCATACTGTCTAGAAAATCTACCAAAGTAGAAGCATTCAATAGTGGTAGTAGTGTGACTAATCATCCAACAAGGGGCAAACATATATGGTAACTCATCATCATCCTCCCTCCACAGCTCGCAACCCCTGTATGGTCTCCATAAAACCTGATCTAGATCATCAATCTATCACCACCAAAAATCTAAATGACCCAAATGATGTTGTATAACCATCCTAGTGTATAGAAAAGCATAGGGAAAACCTCGAGGTTGAACCCTATAAAAAATGGTCCTAGTGATGGGAAGATGGTCCCATATCCACAACTGAAGAACCACTACACCAGCTGACAAGGATGCACTCGCTCGATAGACTACCTTGTGCAAATCATGATATAGTTGTGCAAGGATGCATGAACCCCAATCAAAGTGTTGAGGATGAGCAAGAAAATCCTCCAATATCCTACCCCATTTGACGGAAAAACCATGACCTCACCAGTCGGGAAGAAGTAAACCACCAATCAACGTGCCAAGTACTGCTGGCAAGGTAGGAAATGAAGAAAACTGAGGCCAAGTGATCATATCACCATCATCAATAGAATTGTCCCCAAACACTCATCGAAAGATAGTAGAATCATAGATAGAATCATAATACACTACCTCTCCTCTGCATGGGATTCGTAGTAATCTATACATGTCCTCAGGTGTGATCGTCATCTCTCCATAAGGAAAATGAAATGTGTTGTGGTTAGAGTGCCATTGCTCTGCCATTGCAGTTAGTAAATTATTGTTCAGCTAGAACCGTGGGAGATCAAGGAGAAAACTCAAACCACACAACTCAATCACATGAAACTCAGTATCTATAATAGTCTGGCCCAAATCAATGACCCAAGAAGCCACTGTCCAGATGTATAAAGTAGGAAAGTTTTCCTGTTGGAAAAGCAAAGGAATCATATTAGTATACCATATTAAGGAATTATCTCAAGTCAATCAAATTCTATCAAAAGTATCAAGCAATCACACCAAGTACCATTTGTTTGTTTCTCTATGTCTTGAGAATCAAGCAGCAGTATCAAATCATATCGGTTTTCACACTGATTGATTTATCCGATCAATATCCTATCCTAATTAGATTGACACATCACATTCATTAGTAACACTATCCTGATATCCTAATCCATTTGTTTTGTTGAAAGAAAAAGACCTAATCTAATCATTCGACTCAAGCATTGAAAGTCATTAAATTTTTCACAAAACACAATCAAGTACAAGTGAAAAAAAAAGTACAATTTTTTTTTCAAAAGTCTGCAGGCGTGATTTTAATCATCCTAGGTGACATTCCTCCTAAGCGACAACAAAAATTTGTGAAGGGACATTATTCAGGTGGTAGGCAATAGTTCTTTTGCTATGTGACATTGAATCATGCTAGGCGACAACAAAAGGTGGCCTAGGCGATAGTAAATTTGCTAGGGTTTTCTAAGCGATAAACTATATGAAAATGGGCATTTTGACCTAGCTGTAAGAGTGAGTATCCTATTAGGCGAGGATGAAAGTTTGTTAAGCAACATTAAACTACATGGAAGCATGAAAGAAAAGTGCGGATGTGACAGTTAAAGGGTCTAAGCGACAGTAAAATGTTTCTAGGTGTGAATTTGCAAATTAAACGCAATGATGAAACAAGAAATTGCAATAAATGCTAATAAATGTGCAATAAATGCAAATAAGAGGTTCAAAATAACTTACAGGTGGTCCATACTCAAGTGGCCTCACATATCTCTGACATCTCTCAAATCAATGCTCTTGAATAGGGACAACCATCTCGAAATTCACCGCAGGATCAAAGCAAAATCACCAAAGACAAAAGTAAAGATGAATAGTAAAACAAGGTTTTTCAACCTATTTAAGCTATTTTGACCTAATTTTGGAGGTGAAATTTGGCTTAGACCTATATATTGACATATCAAACCAACCGAGGAATCCTTTAACACATAGCATATCATCAAGTTTTTCAGAAATGAAAACATATTCAATGAATCAAACATCATCAAAATTTTCAAATCAAACTATTAATATGTTTTAATTTATGAGGGGGCATCAGGGTATCAAATTGAAATTGAAATCAAACATCATGGAATCAGTGGGGCATCAAAATTTTTTGTATCAGAGGAACCAATCATATCAATATCATATCAGAGATAGCAATCAATCAGTATCAGAGGCATATCAGTGAATCAACAATCAGGACCTAAAAGTAATGAGGACTCAAAAGAATCTTTGAATCAATGTTCTTCACACATTAGTTCAAAGAGGGGCATTTTTAGACACACAAAATTGGACAAGTGCTTTTAAATCAATTAAATTGCTCAAAATCATCAAAATGCATTAATTCAATAAAAAAGGGATCAAATCAATTCAAATGGACATAATTAAATAAAGTTGGACAAAAATCAATTAAAGTAAAGGAAAAATCAAATAATGAGGTTAAATAATTAAATCAAAGCTTAAAGGGGTGAAAAGCAATACATAATTGATTTTAATCAATTAGTTGTATAGTTGTTTAAAGCAAAAATTAAAATGAACCTATTACCCTTACATGACTAAATTTAATTAATTAATTGAATTTAATAATTCTTAAATTCTTTCAACAAAGTTGAGAAACCAATGAAAATTGAGGACAAAAAGACATAAGTTACTCAAAAAGGATGAATCTCAATCACTCATTTGAAAGTTTCAATCTCAACCACTCAATCTTGTCCTTTTGTCCAAAGCTTTGAGACAAACCTTTAAATTATCCCTTCATTTATGAACAAAGCAAATTATTTGACTCAACCTAAGGTAAATCATGATTACTTCACTCCACCCCCTACCCTTGGGAATTTACTATAAATATGGAGCATTTTGAGAGCAACTGATATCTTAGAAATTCATTTGCAAAGCATTGTTACTACAGGCAATTGAGAGCATTCTAAGAGCAATTAAGAGCATTTTAGAGTAGTTTGCATTATATCTTGTCAATTTGAGCTAGAACTAATCATCATAGAAGCATTGTAAAAGCATATCAACATACATTCTCATTTTAGAAGTGTCACTAGTGGAGATTTTAGTTGAGAGCTTCACTTACCACCTCTTTCTAGAGAGCCACGAGATGCTATAGATCTTAGTTTCATTTTAAATTAGATTTGCATTGTATTTACTTTAAATTGTTGCTAGTTGATCTTAATTTCATAAAGGTGATTATCATCATCACACAATGACCTAGGACAACAACCTCTCATATAAAAAGGATATCTATACTCAAAACATCGGTCAGTATAATGAAATAATGTTGCCAAATAAACAAATGCCACTAAGCTAGGGAAAGCAGATCCCTAAAAAAGAGAAAGAAAGAAGAACCTTGCCCCCTAGGGATGAAATAAAGGGATACCTTTGCAAAACAAATATCTTTAGAGAAGATATCTCAAATAGAATCTATGAATGATTATAAACATAATACAAAATCATAGAAAGAGAGGATATAAAGAATACCGATTAAGCTTAATAAAAAGCCTAATGGATCCTAGGAGATTGGATGGAAATACACCTCTTGCCCCCTAGTCTAGAAACAAGAGGGGAAGAAATCTATATTATATCAGAATAAAGGGTATCCCCTATATCAGAATTATAAAGGAATTGTAAAACTGCATGAGAGTGAGATATAATTCCTAAAGCAGCTCTCTCTCTAACATATAACTTGAAATGCACACAATCAACAAGTAAATGTGTATTATTGTAATGAAAATGACATTTATACTTATATAGAGCATCTATCAGCATAGGATGGTATTTGCTTGAATTCATGGGTAGGAATGGTATAATACAGTAGCTATACATGTTAATGAATGTTTCCTTGCCTAAGCTATGTTTTGGGTAGTCTTCCTCCTGTAGCTATAGGATTTGCAAGAGTGTTAATTAGAACTTTATACCATTTTTCCTAATATTAATGATAAAGATATATATGTATATGGGAGGTTGTGTGCACATTGAATTCTTTTGCAGGTGTTTACCGTGAGCATTCAAGAAATGACATAGTGGCACTGGAATAGTCAAAGCCAACCGTGTATTGCAAGATCTTCGCAAGTAGAGAAAATCAATCACTATTTTCTATTGCATGTAGCACACAGATTTGGTTCCCTCAACATGCTATATTCCTAGAGATTTATTCATTTTTAATGTTGTTTCTATTATGAAACTTTATAAGTTTGCAACTGATCCTCATTTATGAAGTGATCATAGATTTAGGAGGTAGTTGTAGTTTTCCTTCAAATAATCGACTGTTGTAACTCTTTAGGAGTTAGTCGAATGAATTGGTTTTTACAGCATAACTATTGTGATACTATTTTCAATCAGGTGTAATCATTTTGTTATGGATGAATAGAATGCTCAATTTGAGTTTATATCTTTTATCTTGATTGTATTTCCTATTCACTCATTCAAGGGGGCCCACTTGATGGGTGAATTATTCTGTTAGTGTAGAATTCATTTTCCTATTTATTTCTAAGTAAGATAGAACTCTATTGTTCCTACAGCTACTGATAATAGAATTGGTAGACTATTCCTGTAGCATAGGTGGTTAGAGTAATTCCTACCCATGATTCCATGCTTTGTTAGAATGAGTTCATTTGTTGGTTTAGCATAGTTTCCCTAAAGCTAAGCATTTGAATTCTGTAGGATAGTGATAAGATTGAGAGATTTTGGAGTATATACTTTGTGAATGCCATTCCAAGTTTACATCCTTGGTCGATAATAAATGAGACTGAATAATTCATTTATAAACCAATTAGGGTGTCCAATCCCGAAATAGGTAGTCCATTGCTATGGGTTTCTGATACCATTATTTGGCCAAGCATGTTTAAAGATTTCTTTCTTGGAATTCATCAACTGAACATACACCTTCTTAGCTACCTCTTGAAAAATATCAAGGTTATCTAAGGTAGGTGTAGGGAGAAGAGGAGGGTGAGGATCAACATCAACCACCTTGATTTGAGATTGTGAACAACCAACACCAGGCATATCTTGTTTAGGGGGTATATGAACTAGATACTTAATACCATGCTCATTAACACCAAGCCCTAAACCTCTATAACCTTGTTTAGTCATCATATTATATCCCATAGTGTACATATCATGTAAAGCTTCTACAGGAGGTGATTGTTTATCATGTTCATGAGTAAAGGTTGTATAAGGTGGAATAATAGGTTTAGAATAAGTTGCTTTTCTCTTCCCTTTAATATCTTTTTGGATCGGATAAGAAGGGGAAGGTAAATCCAAGAATTCCTGCACATCTGCATCATTAACTATAGTTTGAATCCCATCATAAGTATGAGAAGAACTAGGGATACCGGATGGAGAATTAGGAATGTTAGGAATTAGATTAGGAAGATTAGGAACTATATGAGGAAGTATAGGAACTATATTAGGAAGTATAGGATTAGGATTAGGAAGATTAGGAGATGGTGTATTATCTACCAAATTCTTGACATAATCCAAAAGAGTAATAAGTCCCACATAAATCTTTAATGAAAGTTTTGAAAGTAGGAAGACTAGTATCGGTCAATCTCACAATAGCATAGGCAAGTGAAAAATGAAGAGTATTCAACATAATTAAGTGGATGATACTCTCATAAACATCATAGGTATGGTAAAGAGATGCTAAGAGAAGGATAATAAAGACAATAATCGCACACCAAAGCATCTTAAAGATCTTCATAGAAAATGAAATGCAAGAAATATTTTTGTATTTTCTTGAATATATGGATTTTTTTGTATTTTTGAATTTAAAATGCAAGAGCATAAAAGAAATCTAATCTTAAGGAAAGAAAGAAAAGCATCTAACACCAAAAAGAAAGAGTTGTCTATCGTGGGTTCACCAAAATGTAAGATACAAAAATATATCTTTTTAGGGATATATTTTTATATGTTTAGGAGTTGAGTGTGTGTGTGGAGGGGAAAATGTTGTGGACATAAAAACTTAATAAAACATGAATACTTATATTGAAAAAGGAGCAGATTTAGAAATCACTATTTTCAAGTGTCTATGTTTGATTTTGGGAAATTTTGCAACCGAATATGGCCTAGAAATGTAGAAATAGAGAAAACCCAAAAATATTTTGTCTTTCTAAGAAAGGTCATCCTTGACCCAAGACAGGGGTAAGATCTTACCCCAGGGTACAATCTTACCCCAAAAGGTCATCCTTGACTTGCACTATTCTGACAAAAATTTTGTTCATAGATCCTGGAAGTTTTTCGAAAAGGGTACTTAGATATGCACTGATATTCGATGTCCTGCACCTGTACCTACAAGAAAAAGAGGTTTTTTGTTTTTTGGATGAGGGGTTTGCCTTGGTCAAATCCTAGTTTGGAATCAACCTTTAAAATATAATTGAAATATAGAATGCTAGCAAGTAGTAGAAGTAGATCTAACAATGAAGCTATGATATTCAATAGATATGCAATTGTATTTGAAATGTAAACAAGTATGTTAATATGAAAGCTTGGATTCAACACTAACAAATGTAAATCAAAACCTCCATGATTGTATGCTTGGAATCCACCTTGAAGGGAGAATGAATAGATCTTGAAGATGAAAAAAGGATCTTGGAGGAAGATCACACCATCACGATGGATAGATCTAGGGTTTGAATGATGAATCTTGAATACTTGAGCCAAATCCCTTCAAAGGCTTGAATGCTTGAATCCTTGACCTTCAATGGAGAACTTGAATACTTGAATGCTTTCTTGAAGGATAGAATTCTTGATAATGGATGTCTCCTTGAGAGTGCTCTTAAGAAAAGTGGATCACAAAGATGCTTGATAGTGGATGTGAAAATGAAAGAGGAAGGATTCCTTTTATACTAGTCTAGGGAACAAACTGCTAGGGAGGTTGATATAGGAGAATTAAATTCCAATTAAGCCTTAATCCCTAGAAATGGACCTAGATTAAATATAATTTAAGAGTTTACCATTCTGAAAGCAGAAACAACCGACCTAGAAGTGGGAAAATAAACTTTTGAGTTTCCTCCACATCCGGAAAAATTTCCAATGAAAAGGGCGACCTGGGTCAAGGATGAGGTCTACTTTAACCTAGGTCAAAGTCGAGGTCAAATTTGACCTAGGTCAAGCTTGAGGTCGACCTTGACCCAGGGGTTTAGGACCCTTGGAAAATGAGCCAGAAGAGGAAAACAGTGCCCGGGGAGGCCCAAACAAGCACAGAAGATGGGAAGGGAGTAGGAAATAGAGGACAACATGATGATGGCCCCCAAAAAAACCCTAAGGAGGGATAAACATTCTTAACATGGAAGTGCTTCCATTTTAAGATGATACATTTGCATATAAATTATACAATGAAAGGCTAAATATTTGCTCACATAATCTATTGGTTTCTACTATTATCATAGTTAACTATGATAAATAAAACATTCAAATATGAGATGGTCCTATAGCTCATACTAGTGAATTCATTCATTTGTGGCCACTCTGTTTGCATATATGTCAAGTTGTTTACAGTCGTAGTTGAAACTTTCGATACACAACCACTAGGATTGCATGGAGAAGTACTTGAATAGAGCATGTACTGACTGGTAACATGGTTTACACAAGTCTTGCCATTAAGTCCATCTAAATTATTGAGATTTGAGACTGAAATGTATTATGGGTTGAATACATATGGTGAAAGTCGCTGGAAAAAGTTTGTCGGCATTGTGTGAGAGACATTGCCAGTTAAAGGAGTAAGACAATCACTCATCATGTGATTAGGAAAAGTGGTCTCAAGTGCAAGGATAAAAACTAGAAATCATGTGAGAAGGATCATAGAGATATACAAAGCTTTGTGGTTAAAATTAGGAGCAATGTGTTGACTTTAAATAAAAGTTGTATTGGTGTAGTTGTTGAAAATACTATTTTCACGAGCATTTTGAGGATTAAGATATTTGAATGCAACTTGAATAGCACCACTATTTTCCATACTAGAATTTTTAAAGTAGTCTTTGTTTCTTCTATTTGCAGTTTCAATATAGTTGGTGTTGTTTTTGTCACCTATCATTGCAAGCATAGAATCTTGTACATATGTATAGTTAGTTTTTGGAAAATCATCATTCTTTTCTATTTCTTTTCCATAGTCTGTCCACAAACACTTAGATGGTGGATTCTAGATTATCTTTGTGACTTAAAAAATAAATGGTTCTACTTTATAAGTTTATTTCACTCTAGATGATGACAATGTAGCATGTTTCAATGAAATGCATGGCACTGAGTTTCCAGAGTCAGAACCTATCATTTCTTCAACTCCTTTCATGGATCTTATAGTTTTATCATAGGCATTAGTTTCTTCCTCAGTTGTGTCAAATGTTCCAAGCCATCTATGTTTCTTATATTTAGGGTCCCTAATTTTTGCAGCATAATGACCCGATTGATGTTTCCTAACACATGTATATCTACTTTTCTTTTTTAAAAATCTAAAAATCTTGGCACTTTATGTTACCAAATGTTTGAGCTACTCTTCTTTTGCAAAATTTTCAAAACTTGACTTCTTTACCAATGTGTCCATATTATTTTTTGACATCTTACTTCATGTATACATTTCCACAAGAAAAACTATAATGCTTGTTGTGGCATTAGTTTTCTCAATTTGCAGTTTAAGGGAACTTGATTCTACTGTACAAAATCACAAGAAATTATGTTTTAAAAAATGGTTGACGTTGAATAACTATATTCAAAATTTGCAATTGTTGTAATTGTTTGTCCATATGGAAGTTGTATCATGATCATTAGTTATAGATGTTTGAGTGATATAATGCAATCAATTGTGCACATAAATGATGTTCTCCTATGTTTTCATTCATAACATTCATATTTTGTAGTTTAACATTATATAGTGTGCACTGACTTATGAGAAGTAGTAGAAGAAAAGTACCACATCACATGTCAATAATGTGAGGAATAGAGGCACGTATCCTTGACCATGATGAGTAGTAAAATTAAAATGCACATTTCTACCAAAAGAATAACACCCCCATATGGCACACTAACAACATTAAAAAGAGTATCCATTCTTTGCCAAAATGAATTGTTCTATTTTTCCAAGGAACTAGGTAAGTGACAACTAGTTGTATGCAATTAGCATAGCTTTCATGCTGGGCCATGTACACAAGATTGAAGTGGTATATGAATGTATTGTATAATTTAATCACAAAATGAAATGCACTTTAGGAATTCACACCCAAAATTTATTTGGTTAGCATAACACATGTAAGACACTAACAATAGATGTGATTATTGAACCTATATAATGCATTATATTCAATAGAGTTTACATGAACTTACTATTGAATATGACCACAATAGCATTATTGATTGACTATAGTTCCAAAAAGATACCAATCACTAGGATCTTACTAAGTTGTTAACATTATAGGGCACAAAGAAGCATTGAAGACAATAGAAACAAAAGGGAAAAAGTACATAATGAAATTCACATTAAACTCATGTTTCCAAGATTGCATTGCAAATGATATGTATTTGAACTCTTTATTTTCTTTGAATTTAGTAGTGTGTGTTTCTTGTTAATTGTAAAAGATTAAACAACTTATAAGAATGTCACAAAATTTGTGATGTTCAATTATTGAATTCAACTTTAGTAAAGATGTCACTTCTTTAAGAAATGCAATTTCCTATTTTTGTAAAGCATTTGATCACAGGTCAATAAAGATTTAATTCAAGACTTAGTGGTTCTTAGTCACAATAAAAATAAGAAAGAGGTGTCAAACATCATGGCACAAGTAAGTGCATGTGGTTATTGTAACATGCCTTACAAGGTACAAGATACATTGCATCATGTTGCAATAAAGAATATCACACCAAGTACCTGACAGTGTCAGTCCTCTCTATATTCCAAGCCTAATTGTATACATTATGATTTTATTATAACCATTATTTAATTTATAAAGAAGGTGCCATCTAACAACATATGGTATGAGATGAATCCCAAGTGATATGTAGGTGTTCTCAAAGTTGAACAAATAATGGTATGAATAATGTTTTCATAGTGGGCCAGCGTCCCTCACAGGGTTCACGACATGGCTTAACCGCCTCCTATATCTTCTATAAGTCTAGTAGTTGTATCGAGCATTAATAGGTTGATCTTTTTGTGCAATGACAACCCTAGCTTGTAACAAGTGGTATCAGAGCTTGGTCATAGGTTCGAATCCATGCAGGCCACGATGAGTGATGCTAGGAGGGGGATTGTTGGCAATGGGCCAGCATCCCTCGCAGGGTTTGTGACATTGCTTGATCGCCTCCTATGTCTTCTATAAGTCTAGTGGTGTTATCGGGCATTAACATGTTGATCTTTTGGTGCAATGACAACCCTAGCTTGTAACATAATGATGATTTATGATAATAGGTGCTAGTGCTCATGTATTGCAATCATACCATTCTCCTGGAAGCTTTGTACTATCATGTATTATAATCCATTCAATGGCACACTTTGACAATGTGACTAGAAGGTTTAGTATGAACATAAGTGTATCTTCTCCAGTATTGGCCTCACATGGTGATAAGTGACACAACAAAATTCTACATGGTGGACTAAAAATGGTGATGAGATATTGTATACTATGATTTCCAAAAGGGAAATGATTGATGATATCTTGATAATAGAAAATGATATGAGCTTCTTTGTATTGTCTTACCAAATATTCAAGGATAATCAGTTGGACATTTGTTACCAATGGGGATATGACAAGAATCTTCTTAGTGCTTGGTATTGTCTAAATTCCTCCCCATCAATTATATCTTAGTATTACAATAGTATTATTGTAGAAATATCTTTGTAATGTGTTTCTTTGAAAGTCTTCTAGAAGTTCTCTAACTTTTTTCAAGCGACAAATATTCTAGACTTTTAAGAAGAGGAATTTTATTTGCGCCAAATGTCCCAGTTACATTAACAAAATGTATTTTTGAGAAATTTGAATGATATAGATATATGACCACAATAACATCATACATAGACAATACAAATATCCTACAAATTAGGAAGAGGGCGCAGAGGAAGGATTTGCAACATTGACATCTTCTTTTGTAAAAGCTAGCTATAAAGTGGATGTCTTTGTTGAAGATGGGGCAAGAACACAAGGAGGCACATGTATATACATAAAATTTGGTGCATTAAAGACATTTGAAAATCTTGTTGTAATTTGTTGGCCCAAGTGAACACTATGCACATCTAGTGCATGTGTGAAAATAAGTTCACAATGATTTGTTAGGACTATTTGAAGAGAAATGTATACACAAGATGCAATGTCACATTCTTTAAGTGTCTAATGGGAGAATTGACCCCCGACAAGAGCATCACTTTCATCCCCAATATAAGCAACAATAGTTTCCTTATAGATAATCGATGGATGAGAGTAATGCTTTATATAAGCTTCTACTAATTTCTACACAAAATATGAACTATGTAGCAAGTCCATGCAATTTGACAAGAAGCATGACACAATATCAGAGTAATAGATTGTTTCAAAAACTTTGTTGAGAAATTATTCATCTAGTATGACCTATAAGGATTTTTCAACAATTGGACAATGAATAGAGAAAACATGTCCCTTTGTGATGGAATCAATTGCCCCTATAATAGGACAGTCCCATTATGGCTTTGGAATTTATAAAAATTGATTTGTTCTTAGGTTATACATTCTCCTATACTATAAAAATCAATACACGATAGATGAAAATGTTAAGAATCTAACAAATTGAATAGTTGATGTCTAACTTATCAAATTCAATGATTATGTTTTATTAATATATTTATAAATATCATTATGTGTAGTTGTCGAGAAAATATTAATTTACATATAACTAAGTGTTGTGCATTAATAAGAATGACTACAAAATAAAGATTTTAATACCCCTCCCGTAGTTTGATTTTTTATATGTTATGATGTCATTTATATTTATGGTTTTACTTACCCCATACTTGCCTATGTATGGTTCAGGTATATGTTTTATATTTATATTTAATGTGTATGATATGGTTGAGGGATGAAGTCATAGTTACTTTCTTGTAAGATCCACATGATCGACTGATCCCCCCATTGCTTGTTATATATTTATACATGTATGTACATGCTTGTCTTTTATGCAGGATTTTAGGTATCAGACATCAAATTCCCTGAATTGTCAGGATGAACATTCCCTATCACAATATCTCAATGGTAAGAGAGGGGAGATAACATAAAGGTCTAATCCCAATCCAATTCATTAATTATCCTAAAATAGTGGACAAGTATCTAATTTTCTATCTATCTAAATTCGTCAAGGTGACGTAAATTCATGAGCCCTTTCTTTAGGGTTGATTGTTGCATTTTGGTTTAGTCAGTTTTGCTTCATGGTTGCATGTCATGTGATTTGATGTGGTTTTGGTGTTAAAATAGATTGAGGAATTAATTAAATTAGATTAAATAATTATACCTTATGATACATTAAAATATTAAATATAAGGTTAATTAATTAATTACCTATGTTTAATAAATAATTTAATTACAAAGTCAAAATTAATTAATTAAAAAATTTAATAATTATTAAATAAATATTAAATTAAAATGTGTAATTTAAGCTAAGTGGTTATTAGTTTTTTATTAAGTAAAATAGGTTTTATAGGGATCCTGAAACCCATAGCAGTTTAAAGTTTAAAGAAAGTCATGGGTACCAAGCAAGGAAATAAAAATAGAGTAGCTAGGGCAGGCCACCACTAGGCCAAGCAAGAAAAAACAAAGAAAGTAAAGTAGAGCCAAAGGACAGAGCACCAAGACTAGTTATGCCAAGCTTCTGAGCATGACATCTGCATTTCTTTCTAAGGCCTCCATCAGTTGAATTGTGTCTTTAACGTTCTGCACTTGGGAACCATGTGGGTCAATCTTCTCCTTGCTCTTCCTGGTTCAAGCCCTAGTTCTTTTACTTGGTCCTTCACTTGGCTCCTTGTCCTCCTCATTGTCCTCTGCTCAGAATTGGGATCCATTTTTTCTTCCATCTTTTTAATCAGCAGCTTAAGGTTCTTGTTGGACGTCTTGAGGATATTAAAGTTTTGCTCTGCCACTCCCTTGAGGGTTTTTTCCAGACTTATCATTTTGGATTCCATGTTTGTGACCTTGGTTTCTAGACTTGGCTTAATCTCTGTGATCTTTTCCTTGTTATCCAAGCCCTAAATTTTTTCCTTGATGTCCTTGATCTCATGGTAGAGCCATTTGAAAGATTGAAACTGGTCCAACATACTATTTTTGGTGTTGTTAAGAAAATCCATGTCCATCTCCCTAGCTTTATCACTGAGCACAACCACTGTAGGGTCTATCAATTCTTCCTTATGGACTTTTCCTTCCTCCAGAATTTGAGGAAAGACAGCTTCCCTTAGAATTCCCATATGGACGGTGTTGATGTTGAAATTTCTCCAAACCTTTTTACCCCTCCCAGTGTCCTAACTATTATAATCTCCCCCAGAGGCTTCTTCAGTCTCTTCAATCCTTATGGGTGACTGGTTAGTGCCCTGATCATTTTTTTCTTTAGTCATGGGGGCTTGATTTTTAGTGTTAGTGTCAGGGGACTAAGGAGGAAGGGTATTTTCCTTGATGATAGTGAGATCGACCGACAAGTGGCCAGAAAGGTCCTGCATAGGTTTGGGGATATCCTCCTTGTCCTGTTCTTGCATAATGACATAATCCAAAATGGGATTACCCACTTCTTCAACTGAATCCATATCTTCCTCCTTTTCATTATACTCTTCCTCCGAATTAGCCTTCTTCCTACCCTATTTTTTGGAAGGAAATTCCTTCTTGATAGTTTTCAAGGGACATTTTTTGGAAGGGAAACCCTTGCTCTGTTTCTCACTGTCATCTGAAGGAACGCCCACTGAAGAACCCAAAGGAACATAATCCGAACCAGAGTTCTCACTGATAGCCTTTCTATCCCCTATTTCCTTTCCCATAATTTGGGTTTTAAATATTTTGTATAACAAAAAGATTAATCCTTCATGCAAAGCAAGATTACCTATTTTCTTATCTGTAAAACTAGTTATGTTCTTGTTCATTAAAGAGAAGAGATAATATGGAATGTAAATCTTGAAACCATGCCTAAAATGATTAAGCAAGATGAAATGATAAGTGCGGATTCTGTCAAATCTAGTATCTAGGGTAATGTAGTAGGTGAGGGCCTCCAGAACATACTGCTAGAGCATCTTCAAACTCTCGGGAAGGTAGTAGGTGCCCACTGACAATGGTGTTCATCTTTGTGTCATACCTCATGAAATTTTTGACAGCCATGTTGGAAATTTTTTGGCCTCTATAGAATTTTACCTCAGTGGTAGGAATTCCAGAGACTAAAGAGATGACCTCCTTCATGATAGTGAACTACTTGCCTTCAATCTCCACCTTCCCATCTTTCCAGGTATTGACAAAGATATTGGTGATGTCCTTCTTGCACCCATGGAGACGTTTAATAAAGGTATTGACTTCCCCTTTCTATAAGACGTTCCAAATTTTTGTTCACTTCTTCCATTTCTCATTGTCACCCTCCAACTCCCTTCTTAACCTTTCTCCAACCATGGCTATAGTGATAGCTCTGGTAGACCTCTGGTTCTGCCGATAATTTTTTCTTTCCTTCTTTCTAACTTCAACGTCACTCTTTCCAAAAGTAGGATTTTTGAAATGAGTACAAGATATGGGGAGGAGAGGCCCTAAAAGTGTGTGGAGGAGACGTGTAATTAAAACTCATGCATCTTCGCCACAACTCACCATGAGTGAAATAACATCTATTAACTAGCATGTTGCAATTATAATAATTATTGGGTAAAGCCACGATACTTTGAAGATCACCTCCATCTAGAGAATCCAGCTAGACTTTATGGAAGGTTTCATCATTGTGCCTTAAGTAGTAAGCTTCCTTGCTATTAGCCAGTAAAGTGGTCCAATCAGCATCCCAGTTGGCAACAGAGATGAGCACGTGAATATAGATTTCATCTTCCAAGGGATAGGTCCAAGTAGCACAAAAAATGATGACTAAAACAAGATCAAAGCCACGTCTGCTAACTTGGCCGAGGGAGAACCAATTGTTGTTTCTTCGTTGAGGATCGTACATGGCTATCATAGACTTTTTTTTTTTCCTTCAGAACATAATTTTCTACTTCTTACAATCAGCTTGAGTGAGCTAATGAGCTCACCAGAATACTTTGAAGTGACTGACATCTCTTGCTGGCAGTACATGTAGCCTGGATGGTATTCTGGGTTCCATTCACAATGTTTCTACTTGCTTCCTCTTGCCTTATCTAAATTTATTTTTTTCTACTTGGGGATTTGAGTTTAGCCCCAACATCAGCTCTATTTTTGCTTCTAGTAGCTACATGAGAAACTGGGGAGGGATCTCTACTTTTGGATCTCTTCTTACTTTGAACCTTCATCCATCCCTCTTTTTCCTCTTTATATTTAGCAAAGAGCTCCTCCATCTTGGTTAGTTTCTTAGGAGAGAGAGAACCCAAAAGAAGATCCATTTATTGGACTTTGTTAGAGTCTCATGTCTCAAGGCAGTTGCATGAGTCCAGGAGGCCACCAGGTTTACCCCTAGCCAGGTTGGAATAAAATTCTTCTAAAGGGGATTCTAAGGAATCTAAGATGAAGGAGGCAAAGGTAGAACCTAGGCATGAATCACCCCCTTCCCCCTGACCAATGTCATAGGTGTCGTTAATGGAGTCTTGCAAAATATTGACTTCCAAGTCTATGCCTTCAGACTGGGGAGAATCCTTTCTTAGAGTTGAACACTCTTGACCTGGTGTTGTTTTCTCCTTTGGTTCCCCAATGTTAGGGTTTACTAAAACCTCCTGATTTTCTTCTTGCTTATCCTTTTTTTCCATAATCTTTGATTCGAGACCTACGATTCAGAATGAGGAATGGCTGACTTCCTTGGAAGGCATTCTAATTCATTACCTGACTTGTTCTTATTAACATTTAGGGCTTTCCTTTCTTTTTCCAAGATCATGTGCACTGGACATGATCTGGCTTTATGTCCTACTTTCTTGCAATGGAATCACACAAAAGGGATACTTTCATAATCCAACTTTTGCAAATGTTTTCCTAGTTTAGATTTGAGAACAATGATTTCTGACATATCTTGACCCTCTTCCACTCCAATGCAGATCCTAGCATAAGTGAGGTGGCTTTTAGCCATAGTCATCTGGTCAATGGGCAACAACGAACCAAAGGATCAGGCAATACTGTCGAAGATGTCTTCTACCTAGAATTCCAAAGGGAGTTCTGGGAGTCAAACCCAAATCGGGACCTGGACAAAGAAAGAATCATTGAGGTCTAACTTCAGGGTCCATTTTTGCACCACAAGAGTAGCCTTGCCAATTGACCAAGTGCCCACACAGAAGATTATGTCTAGGTCTTCTTTGCAAGAAAACTCAAAGGAAAGAAATCCCTTCACCATGGCCATATCAAGGACTTGCCCCTTAAGCTCCCATTTCTTTTTCACAAAGATTCTCACTATATCTATGTTGGGTCTATACCCTAAAAATTTTCCTACAAGAGTATGGTCCATTGAGGCAATGTTGTGATCCACCAACTCATTAGGAATTTCCAAAATAAAATTACCTTTCTGTTTATCAGAAAGATCCTTTATGGAAGGGAAGGAAGACTTGCCTGAAGGTTGTATGCCAAAAAGGGTCGACCATCGATGATGAGAGGCTTTTCCACTCTTATCCTTTGTTTGAGTCTTCATGGCCAAGGGGGAAGGGGGAGGGTTTCCTTCTCCCTCCTTGACCACCTTACCAGGGTCTTTCTACTTGACCCTTGAGTCCCCTTCCATGTTCTCTTCGTTCCCCACTCCCTGATCTGCAGCAACACCATTGCTAGCCGCATGCTTAGCCTGCAGACCAGGGTTCCCTCCCGCGATTGAATTCAAACTTTCCCCCGCTCGCTTGTTCTCGCCCATTGATGCCATGTGATATGCATGAACATAAGTCTTGTTGCTAAGTGGTTATTAGTTGAGTTGCATATTTTAAATGAATTAAAATTAAATAATACAACTTAAAAGAACTTTATCATAAAAGTAGAACTTAACCTTTTAAAATCAAGTTGATTTAAAGTGACTTTAAGTTGAGGAAAATTAATTAAAATATTTTTTTTAATAAATAAAGGTTTGATATAAATGAGGTTGGAGTTAATTTCTAATTTCTGTGATTTGGAGTTAACAACTTTGTTATTTTTAATAGTTGAATTCTATTTTGTTATTTTGGAGTTGCATTCTTTCAACTTTGGTATTTGGGTTTTCTATATAAGAGAGCTAGGAAACCATTTGAGATTAATTTAATCAAGTTTTGAAAAATTCTCTCTTGGCAAATTTTTGGAGGATTAAAGTTATGGTGTTTTCAAAAGATTTGGGTTTTCAAGATTTGGAATTGATTTTCGATTGAACTTTGTGTATTAAGGTAGGGTTTTAAAATCCTTAAAAGTTCTCCATTGAAATCATCTTCTTCTTCATGTTTGATTAGATTGTGTGTGTAAATGATGAGTATTTGTTAAAAATATGTGTTTCTTTGATAATAAAAAATGTTAGGGAATCTTTTAAAAGGAAAATTCGATTAGGATTTTCTTTAAAAAATTTGCTTTGAATTGTTTTCAATTATGACCTTTCATAGTTTTGAGGGTTTTAAAAGAGTTCATTTATAGAGAAAATGCATGATTTTGAAATAGAAATATAGACATGTGCATGTAAATAATATAGATTTGCATGTGTGAAAGAAAGATATATTCAGTTGCATGTTATTTAGGAAAGATATATTCAATTGCATGTTATTTAGGGAAGATATATTCAATTGCATGTTATTTAGGGAATATATATTTAGTTGCATATTATTAAATGAAGATATATTCAATTGCATATTATTTAAGAAAGATATATTTAGTTGCATGTTATTTAATGAAGATATATTCAGTTGCATATTATTTAGGAAAGATACTTTTGGTTGCAAGTTATTTAGGGAAGATATATTCAGTTGCATGTTATTTAGGAAAGATGTATTCAATTACATGTTATTTAAGGAAGATATATTCAGTTGCATGTTATTTAGGAAAAATATATTCAGTTGCATATTATTTATCAATTGCATATTATTTAAGGAAGATATATTCAGTTACATGTTATTTAGGAAAGATATATTAAGTTGCATGTTATTTAAGAAAGATATATTTAGTTGCATGTTTTTAAAGAAAGATATATTAAGTTGCATGTTATTTAAAGAAGATATATTCAGTTACATATTATTTATAAAAGATATATTCAATTGAATGTTATTTAAGAAAAATATATTCAGTTGCATGTAATTTAAGGGAGATATACTCAATTGCATGTTATTTACAGAAGATATATTCAATTGCATGTTATTTAAGAAAGATATATTTAGTTGCATGTTATTTAAGAAAGATATATTCAGTTGCATGTTATCTAGGAAAGATATATTCAGTTGCATGTTATTTAAGAAAGATATATTCAATTACATATTATTTAATGAAGATATATTCGGTTGCATATTATTTAGGAAAGATATATTCAGTTGCATGTTATTTAAGATATATTTAGTTGCATGTTATTTAGGAAAGATATATCTAGTTGCATGTTATTTAAGGAAGATATATTCAGTTGCATGTTATTTAAGAAATATATATTCAGTTGCAATTTATTTAAGTAAGATATATTTAGTTGCATATTATTTAAGAAAGATATTTTAACTTACATGTTATTTAGGAAATATATATTCACTTGCATGCTATTTAAGAAAGATATACTTATTTGCATGTAATGATATTCTATTTTTAGAAATCTTATTTAAAATAAATAAATAAATAAACTTTTAAGAATTTGCATGCAACAATATTCTATATTTAGAAATTCTATTTTTAGATATAATAATAATAATAATAATGATAAATTGTACTTCAACACTACAAATATTGTAATCATACCAAAAATCAAGGAGCCTAAGACTTTTGCTGACTTCCGACCAATTTCTCTGTGCAATCTGACATATAAAATAATAACCAAAGAAATTTATTCTCACCTCCAGCATTTTCTTCCACATATTATTTCCCTTGAATAAGGAGGCTTTGTTCCAGGGAGGGAAACAATGGAAGGAGCAATGGTAGCTCATGAAGTTCTCCACTCCATCCACATCAATCAGACTTCCAATTTTGTAATTAAGCTAGACATGCAAAAGGCATATGATAGAGTTTGTTGGTCTTTTCTCTTCCAAGTTCTTTAGAAAATGGGCTTTGCAAAATGCTGGTGTAAATGGATTAAATCATGCATTTTGTGTGCATGGTTTTCAGTTATTATCAATGGCTCAGCATCAGGATTTTTTTCTCCTACCCAAGGTGTCAGGCAAGGCGATCCTCTCTCTCTGGCACTATTCATTATTTTGGCTGAAGCTTTCAGTAGGAAAGTTAAACATCATCATATAGCTGATAAATGGAAAGGAGCACAAATTGGGGGTACCTCAATATCCATCACGCACTCCTTATTTGCAGATGACACATTGCTTTTTGGAATGTCCCAAGTTGCTGAGGCAAAGCAGATTAAACAAAGTTTATAGTTATATTCAGATGTTTCAGGGCAGAAAATCAATGCACAAAAGTCAAAAATCTTCCTATTCAACACAAACAGAATATTATCAAATAAAATTGTTCAGATTTTAGGATTTACAGAGGATTTTCTACCTTATACATATCTTGGCATTCCATTTTTTATGGGATCAAACACGAAAATCTATTGGGATAGTGTTCTTCAAAGAATCAAGACCAAAATTATGTCTTGGCAAGTAAAGTGGCTGTCCTTATCAGGCAGAATTCTTCTTATAAAATCAGTACTTTCAGCAATCTTGAACTACTACCTTGCTGTCCTAAAAGCTCCTGCATCAGTGCTTTTAGAAATTTAGAAATTAATTAGAGGCTTTCTTTGGAAGGGAAATATGACAAATGATAAAAAAATTCCACTTATTTCCCTACAAGATATGGCACATATTCCGGCTTTAGGGGGTGCTGGAGTGCATGATTTATCTAAAAGAAATACAGCTTTTGGGGGCAAATTAGCATGGAAAATGTATAGCAAACCACATTCAACATGGTGTCAAATTATGCAGTAGAAATACTTAGATAACAATGACCCTCACAGAATATTCTCCATGTCAAATCCTCCTAAAGGTTATGTTATTTGGGACTTCATGATTGCTTCTAGAGACATAGTTCTTAAATAAATATCTTGGGAACTAAGTTGTGGCAACAAGATTAACTTCTAGAGAGATTCTTGGAATGGCCAGCCCCCGTTAATTGAACTTCTAAACATTCAAGAATTGGTGACAGAATCAGAATCAGCTTGGGGTAATCTGGTTATTCATTTCATAGATGCAATTTGTCTTTTCACAAGGAAGATAATATGGAAAGATCTAGACCAGCTGCATATAAGTAGTCAAAGAAAAGGACTTCTTCGAAATATATTCACACAAAGAACAACATTCTTATCCAAGTTTGAGGATTGACTAATGTGGATACTAGCTAAAAATGTATTGTATTCAATAAAAGAAGGTTACAAATTATTACAAAGGGTAGCCTCAGAAAAAAGTCCATCTTGAGCCTTTATGTTTTGTTGGAATAATGTGGTGTTGCCAAAAGCAGGATGTTTTGCATGGTTAGCAATTAAGAATAGGATCCTAACAAGTGATCAGTTGGAAAAATTAGGGATAGCACCTCCTTTTAAGTGTGTATTATGTAATGAAGAGTTTAAATCAGTTGATCATCTCTTCATAAGGTGTCCAGTTGCATATCACTATTGGATGTTTGTTTTAAAAAAACTAAATTATCACACTCCACTTCAGAACAAAATTTGGGATATATTTCAAGCATGGCCAATTCCTTATCCTAATGCATTTTTTATAGGCATTTGGAAATGCACACCAGCCATAGTTCTATGGGAAATATGGTGGGAAAGAAACAAGAGGATATTCAGAAAAGAGTTTTCAACCATAGAAATGGTGAAAGAGGGTATTGAGAGATCGATTTCAAAAGTTACTAATGCTAGTGTAAGCAGATGTAAAATTAATCCATCAATAACTTCTTGGGATGGAGTTATTCTTCGTGAATGGAAATTATTATATATTCCATTAGGAGCTAGATTCAAGAAAGATCAGACAAAAATTGATAGACAATCAGTGCAATGGCAACCTCCAGGATTAGGGTTTGTGAAGTTAAATTTTGATGGGGCATCTAGAGGAAACCCAGGGCAATCAGGGCTCAGGACTTGCATTAGGGACTGTAAAGGATATGTGTGTGCAATTTTAATGGCCCCTTTACTAGAAAGAACAAATAACATTGCAGAGGCTAAAGCATTATTATCAAGTTTAAGTCTAATTAAGAAAGGAAATTTCAAACGGGTTCATATTGAAGGTGATTCTCTTGTCATTATAAACACGTGTATTAAGAGACATACATCATCTTGGCAACTTCAATATGTACTTAACCAAATTTGGAGCTTATTAGATCAAATTCTAGAAGTGGTCATCTCACATACCCTTAGAGAAGGGAACAAGGTTGCAGACTGTTTATCTAATCTTGGTTGTGATGGTATTGATATAGTTTCTTTCCAACCAGTAGCAATTATTGATCAACACATAGATCTCCAAAGAGTGGTCTTAAATGAGATAACAAAGTATGCGAGATAATCATTGCTTAAATCCCCTTGAATGTTTTCAATACCAACGTATAGGGAGATGTGATCACTGTTCCAGACTAGTTAATGTGAAAACCAAAGTGACAACTCTCAGTACGCCACTTGCATACGACATCCCTTACATTAGGCCACGTGGAATTTTTTATATGATGTGAAATCGCTCAAGAAAGAAGGTGATCTTTATTTCACATGGGCTCAAGCTTCGTACCCTGCATCTTCACATGTATCGGCATTATGATCTTACATGGTGCTTTGAATACTTATGCCCCCATTTTAAGCAATTTCAGCATAATGCTGGGTGCTATCTCCATCAAAACTGCTTGGTGTCTTCTCTGCAACTAAAAAAATATCAATGCTAACAGAGAATTGTATCAAGTGTGAAGGTTGTAACCAGTTTCACAAGTACCTTCTTCCGAAGAACTATCGCATATGGATACCCCCAAACATTGAAGAAATTGTTCTACCTCTGCAAATAGATGATCTGGTGCTGGATACCATGTTTTCAGTGAATTCACCTACCATTTGCAGAGCAATTAGACAAGTAATAGGGGAAGAAATTTTATCACCTTCATCCAGGCAATTTTTATTTCCTTTAAATGTGGTGTCCATATTTTTCTCCAATATCATGGATTTGGTTTAGTCTGTTATGTTGCTTGAGATTTTAGCAAGGAAGGTTGTACTGCCAGTATTTTGGAATGAAAACAAATTAAGGAGGGAAATGTAGTAGTATGATCTTTGGGCTGGGTATGCTTTAGTTGGAGGCTCATTTCCAAGATCTCAACTGCTTAGAAAGCATGAATATCTGGTGATGTATGAAGCTCTCCAGCGTTCCTTCGAAATGCGAAGCCCTTGTAACATGAAGTCGGCTCTCCAAACCACTGCAAGGGTGTTAGGTTAACAACTTGAAGAGAAGGTGAAATGCATGGGATATGCAATCCTCGACGTGCTAAGTTTATCAAACAAGGACTATTCAAGGATAGCCATGGAGCAAAATTTGACTGGTGTGAACATTCATATACAAATGCCAGTGCAGGGCATGGTGAACACAGTTCAAAACAATCCTATTGAAGCCTCAATCTCAACTAAAAGGGTTGAGGATGTTTCGGTTGGCCATGGTTGGACAGACCATTCTTCGGTGGGTTGCAGGCAAACTGAATGGAATGATGTGTCAAAACAAAGGGGAGACTTCCAGGTGGAGGAATGCGAAGAGATGGAAGAATAGTAAAAAGATAGAATTTTTTGGAAATTTTTGAAATGATTTTTAATTGATATATCAAGTGGCAGAATTGTAAGTAGATTTTATCACATGCAGACTATTTGACATTTCAAAAAATGAGAGGATATTAGCCCTCAAAATGTATTTCGACATGTAATTATCGATATAAAAGTTGTAAATATTGATAATCTTTTTTGAGTATTGATATTGGAATGTATTTTGACATGTAATTATCGATATAAAAAGCTATAAATATCGATAATCTTTTATGAGTAACGATGCCAGGTTTTCTTACTGGTTCTTTCCCGGTTGAACTCTTTTTGAATCAAATTTTTAAAAATTAATAATATATATAGTGGTTAGAAACCACTTTTGCCAAAAAAAATAAAATAATAATGATAAATTAATTTAAAAAAATTATTTGATGAGAATTTAATATTGATGTGTTTATTATTGAAGTTTTTGGTTGTTGTGTTTGATTGTCGGTATGGTAGTATTAAGTTGGCTTTTAGGAATTGTTATCAGAGGCTTGGGATTTTGCTTTTTTTTGTGGCATAGATATTTGCAATGTTTGTAATGTGATAATGGTTTTGATCTTTTATCCAACCTTTGTTCATTTTAAACTTATTATTTTGTGAACCCTTTGAAAGAGTATATTTTTATGATGTTATGGTTTGAGGACTAGTATGGATTTTGTGATGTGATGGTTTGAGAACCACTTTGTAATTATGAGTTTATGGTTTAAGGACTAGTATGTATTTCAGTTATGTTTTATGGAACTAAATTTGATTATCATATCTTTTTAAATTTATGAGATATTTTTATGACTAATGAGCTTAGGGTAGGTTATCTAGGTGTTAGAGGGGAAGTGGCTTGATTTGGAGGTGTTAAAGCCTAGAAGTGGCTACCTAGGTATCATTTTAAAGTTACTTAATAAAGTGATAACTTAAATACATTGAGAGTTTAAAATTAATTAATAAGATGTTTGTGTTCCTCACCCATCCCCTAACCACTAGCAAATGCTATGATAGAGTGTGAGATGATGTTTGTCGCCTACATGGACTTGGATATAACATAGTTGGTACCTTGTTTGTATGAGAGGATTAATAATACCACATATAGTCACTAGGGGGATGAGGTCCAGAGAGACTAGAAGGATAACTCTAGGATTGACTCATGTGATGACACTTCCCTTTATGCATCTTAGGTTTCCTACAAGTGTTGGTTTCCTCTAGGTTTAGTATGTTTACCTTTGCATTTTGAGTTCTACCTCTTGAGATAGAGAGCTTTTAGGATCCCTTGCTTAGTTCTACCTTATGATTGGTTTTGATATTATTATCCAAGTGGGGTCAATTGTTATCTCCTCAGCATGGTGGGAGTAGACCTTTGGTTCCATGTGGTCAGATGGTAGTGATTCTATTACCATTGAGATTCTAATATTTGTGATGGTCTTGGATGATCTTGTTGGAATACAAACACCACTGAGAGGGGGGGTGAATTAGTGGTTACTTAAAAACTTGTTCTTTTCAATTTTTACAATTATGACATATACTTATGAAATATGAACACGATATGTAAAAAAAACAAAGTACACAATATTTATAGTGGAAAATCTCTTAGGGTAAAAAACCACTTTGAATATGAAACTTTAAATGAAGCTAAGGATATTATAAAAATTTGATGTATAGAGATTTTGGATTGTCTGGTAAATCATGTGTTATTCATGTGGTGTTGCCATCAATGCCAAAGAGGGAGATTGTTGGAAACTACAATTGAAACAATTATGATATTATCATTGACATCAAATCTTAACTGGTAAGACAACTGCTATCTAGGATAGTGCCACATCTATTGATTGATGAAGAGGATTTGGGAAAGGAGATAACAAGAGAACCTAAGGAAAGGTTGAGTTATTTGATACTTCAATAGGTACTTGATTAGTTGGCACATTGATAAGATAATGTATTGTTTATCTAAGTAAAAATAAATATTGGAGAGGTAGGCTTAATTGAGAAAAAGTGAAGAATTCTAGTTTAAGCCAAAAGATGTTAGTGTCGACCGAGCACTAGTATATGCCAAGTAAATCTAGTGTTAACCAAACATCAGTAATTGTCGAGCGACAAGAAATTACCAAGCAAAGAAAATGTTTGTTGAGGAAGACAATTTGTAGTGATGACTGAGATACATAGTAACAACTGAGAAGATGAACACAATATTGACTAAGTGTCACTAATTTACATTTGGAGAAAGAATTGAGATTCCCAACACACATAGTTGAATTCTTGGGATATGTAAAATGCGCGCTTGACATTATTAATAAATTGTATGGAGCATTTAATGCATGGTAAATCATTTTCTTATGGATTCAAAGAGAAGTTTGGATATGTATCTAGAAGAAATGATGAAGAACATAATGATGGAAGGATTCGATGAATCTGATCTAAACCTAAGATCTACGGAGGAGATTAAGTGACAAAAGATGGATCTACCTAATCGAAGAGGTATAAAGGAAAACCTAATTGTGAGGTTATGTAGAGTGAAAGAGAAGAAGAGGTTGATGTTATTGACTGATAAGTCTAAGCAGAAGGATGAAGGTGAAAGTTGTGAAGAGATGAACAGAGTTGTGATTTCTTGAAGTGAATTTTGGGCAGATTAGAGATGGAGATGGAAATGGAGATCAGTTAGTAAATTAGCTTATGTGTGAAGTGGATCTGTATTTGCAAAGTGAGTTGTATGTTTTTCATATTAGAAACTACTGTTACTTTCTAACCATTATATCAGTCTAAATTCTTTAATCAAGGTTGACTTAACAGTCACTATATAAATCCTTTAATCAAGGTGACATTCTAATGAGATGTTTCTAAGTCCTCTAACCAGGCCACTTTTGATAGAGTATTTTAAATCCTTTAATAGGGTCACACCTAAAAATGTGTTTGTAAACCTTTAACTGGGTTGGATTCTCGCAGAGCTCACTTTAGAAGAGTGAAAATCAGTAGTATGTTACAAAGTGGTTTTTCCCAAATTGGGTTTCCACTATAAATCCTGGTGTTATACTTGTGTGAATGTTTTGATGTGAATGTTGTTATATTTTTCAAGTTAGTTACTTTTGGACAGTGGGTTGCATGTTATATGTTTTTGATATATGCTATAGAGATCAAGTTGAATAGTTGATTAGATCTGAGTTGTTAAAGTACTAAAAAGTTCAATTGGTGCATATGGACTTGAGGATAGCTGGTTCAACCCCCCTCTCAGTTATTCTAAATCTTTCTAACAATTGGTATCATAGCTGTTGATGCTTACAGAGAAAATTTTAAAGGTACTTGAAGCAAATGATCAAGATGTACAAAAAGGAGGCATCGAAGCTAAACAAAGAGAACTTCCCTGCATGGAAAAGTTTGATGAAATTGCATCTAGCTAGTATTGGTTATTTGGTGAAGTACTATGTAGAACATGACTATGTTATACCTGTTGCACCTTTGACTGTTGAGGAGATGAAAGAAAAACAAGAACACAATCAAGCAATGCTAGAGATTGCATCTACCCTAAGCTATCTTGAATTTGAAGATATCAAAGACTGCACTACTACAAAGGAAATGTGTGATAATCTTACAACTATCTATGGTGGAGATATGTCATGTCCCCTTTTCAAATAATTAAACATAATAACTTTTGCTAAGGCTGGCAGGCTCAAAAAGTAAAGTTTCAGAAAAGGGGGCTAATATTTGGAAACCAATGGATTAATAAATGTTAATTATTATTAAAATATGTCTTATTGGCCCCTCTTTGTCATGAGTTAGGGTTATGCCCTCTTTTAAAGGGGTTTGGAGGCATTTCGGGGTCATTCTAGAACTTGATTTTTGCTCATTACTTTGTTGCTCTTCAGAGGCTGCCAAACTTGTGGAGAAGGAGACCCAAAGATGGGAGTTTGAAAGTTTCCAAGAAGTCTAAGGATGAGAGTTTGAGGCCATTCCATGTGCAAGCTCATGCAGAGTTTGCCCTTGTGCTGAACAGTGCAGATTTGTGAGTTTTCGGGTGTGTTTTTGTAAGATTTTGGTGTTTCCGGTTGAGTTTTTCATATCAGTTTGGGTTGCTTCTATATTTTAGGCATTTTGATGTTAAAATAGAGCTGAATATATGTATTGGGTTGTGATTCTACTTCTGTGATATATTTTTAGTGTTTTCGAGCTATTTTGTGTTGTTACCGGGAGCCCGATGAGCATTGTATTTGTCCTCCGTTTTGGAGCTGTTGTGTAAAATATTTGCAGATTTGGAAATGTCATTTTTTAGGTTGTTATGATGGAAAATTTTCTATAAAAATGTCTACTTTCAGATTTATTAATAATATGTGAAGCTATGAAGTTTTTGGCACTATTTCGGGCATACTCGATTTGGATTTTATTGAGAAATTGCATAATCTTTCAAAGTGTTGATTGTTTGATTTAATAATCTGATTAGAGGATTTAAATATGATATAAAAATTAGAAAGGAGACATTTCAGTGGTATCAGAGCTATGATCTTTCCAGCTTGAGGGTTTGTAGAAGTTTGTATGCAACTAAGTGAAAGAGAAAAGATATATTTGCAACGAGAAAAGAATAAAGAAATTTTGATCAAACCTCAAGTTGAAAATAAAAGAACAAAATTGAAGGAAGGAACAAGTATGGATGACCCAAATGACATGGCAAAAAAATTCTTCCAAGACATCCAGAACACTCAAAAGCAAACAATGGATAGTTTGGCAGAAACTAGAGAGGCTTTGCGATTATTGACAGAAAAACTCCAAGAAGTTGTATCTACTAATGAGAGAGGGAGCACTTTAGAGGAGCCAAGAAATATGAAACCCACACCCTCTAAATCAAAAAAAATATTTTCTTGCCTACAAATTAGCCACCTGTACCAAATCCAGCCCTTAGTCCTATGGAAGAGGTTACAGGTAACTTGATTGCATTAAGGGCTACTTACAATGGCTTAGATGATGACTTTCATAGTTTGATTCCTTTTAGAGAATATGTGGATATGATGAACACTTTGATGCCCAAGAAAGAGTATAGGAGGGAGTAGGACATAAGTGGAAGAGAGCTCAAAAATAAAATAAGCAAGTTTACAACACCTACTTTTGATGGAACAAATAAAATTTCAGCTAGAGCACGGCTACAAAAATTACAGACCTTCTTCACACTTAAACCCATGAAGGAGAGTGATGCCATTCAATTCACAAGTCTACACTTGAAAGATACAACCTATGATTGGTGGTATCATGGAATGACTACTCAAGGTCATGATTAGGTAACTACATTTGATGATTTTAGTCAAAGAGTGATAGATATATTTGATCTCAAGGATGATGAAGAGTATTTTAAAGAATTGTCAAAGTTGAGGCAAACCAAATCAGTTAATGAGTATGTAGAAGAGTTTCAAAAAGTGGCTATTATGATACTTGATATGAGTGAAAAGAGGATTGTTTATCTTTTTCTTGATGGTTTGGAAGATTCTGTTAAGGGTTTGGTTAAGCCTTTCTCACCCTCAACCTTACAGGAAGCTATCAAAAGAAGCTTGCAACTTGAAACTTGTGTGCCTATGAAACTAGTCACTAATAAAAAACCCCCAAATCTTTGGCAACATAAGGGGAATTTTCAGAAAAAGACTTTTCCAGCAGCACCACCAAAGAATGTGATAAATGTAGCAAAAAATAAGGTAGATGAAGAGACTGGGAGTGAATTAAAAGGGAAAAAGCTTTGTTTCACTTGTAGAGAACCATGGGTTCTAGGACACAGATGTTTGGGGAAAGGTCAAGTGCACTATATTGAAGTTGCTTCAAAATCTAATTCAGATGAGCATGAGGAATTTCATGACACTAAGGAGGAGGAAGAAGAAGAGAAAGAAAAAGAAATCAGCAAGGATGGCACTTTAGCAGCATTATTAGGAGTCCCAAGATACCATCCCTTTCAAATTCGAGGGCTACTAGTAGGCCAAAGGTTGACAGTTCTTCTTGATAGTGGGGCAACTCATAATTTTATTGATGAGGGATTTGTCTTGAAAAGAGGGCTTAAAGCAAAAGATTTTGAGGGATTCAATGTTACTGTAGCTGATGGATTCACTATGCCTTGCACATGGGTGGTGAAACAACTCAGGATGACTTTAGGAGATTATGAGTTATGTGATGACTTCTATGTTTTTGGCATTGGGGAGACAGATCTTGTATTGGGTGTTCAATGGTTGCACTCTATTGGAGGCTATTACATGAACCATCAAACTATGGAGTTTAAATTTCATTCCAATGGGAAAGAAGTCTTATTGAGAGGCTTATCGAATGGAGCACCTAAGGTGGTCACTACAAAGAGGATGGAGATGACTTTTCAAAGAGGACAAGTAGCATAGGCAGGAGGAGTCATTATCCATCTAACAAGCTCTCCAAAGAATCAAGGTAATTTCTATTTTGAAATTCAAAATATTCTTGATAAGCATAGTATAGTTTTCAATGATTTGCCTCCAGGATTACCACCAAATAGAGGTTTTGAGCATGTTATAGAGTTAAAACAGGGTGCCAAACTAGTTATAACAACTCCATACCACCATCCAAGAGGTTATAAGGAAGAAATAGAAAAAACTATTAAGGAACTCTTGGACATGAGATTCATAAGGCCTAGCTCTAGTCCATTTGCATCATCTATCGTACTTGTCAAGAAAAAGGATGGTACAATGAGAATGTGTATAGACTATAGGGCTCTAAACAAGAAGACCATAAAAAATAGGTATCCCATAACATGCATAGATGAACTCATTGATGAGTTACATGGTGTTGTATACTTCTCAAAAATTGACTTAAGATCAAATTTGCATGAGGAGGGAAGATGTGGAAAAGACTGCTTTCAGATGCCACTATGGGCACTTTGAATTTCTTGTTATGCCATTTGGCCTCACTAATGCACCAAAAATGTTCCAATCTTGTATGAATAAGGTATTCAACAAGCATCTTCAAAAATTTGTTTTGGTATTTTTTGATTATATCTTGATTTACAGTAAAACATGGAAAGAGCATCTAAAGCACATAGACACTATTTTGGGAATCTTGGAGAAGCAATCCTTCTATGCTAAATGTGAGTTTGGTTTGACTAAGATCCTATATTTGGGACATATTATAAGTTCCAAGGGAGTACAGGTTGATCAACAAAAAATTTAGGCAATTTTGGATTGGCCTTCACCTACTAATCTTACATAGTTGAGAGGTTTGTTCAGGTTGTGTAGCTACTATAGGAGGTTTGTCAAGGGATTTTATTAGCTTGCTTCCCCCTTGACTGATTTGACAAAGAAAGGAGATTTTATTTGGACAAAAGAGGAACAAAAAACATTTGATAAGCTTAAGGAGGTAATGAGTTCATGCCCTATGCTTGCAATTCCATATTTCTCTTTACCTTTTGTTGTTGAATGTGATGCTTCTGGAGAAGGTATAGGGGATATCCTAACTCAAAGGGGACATCCAATAGAATTTGAGAGTAGAAAATTAAATCAATCAGAGAAAGGTTACTCCATCTATGATAAGGAAATGTTGGCAATCATGCATGCGCTTCATAAGTTTGAACAATATTTGGTATGTGGGAGATTCATTGTAAAGATAGACCATAATAGCCTCATGTTCTTCTTGAACCAAAGGGATTTGAATGATCATAAAAAAAAAAGGGTAAGAAAATTGCAAGCTTATGATTTTGATATTTAATATGTGAAAGGAAAGAATAATGTGGTTGCTGATGCTCTCTCAAGAAAACCCACTTTGTGTTCCTTAACATCTATCTCTGCCTATTGGAAAGTCTCCATAATTTTAGAGTATGCTCAAGATTCCTTTGCCACCAAGATTTTGGATAAGTTAGTGGATGATAACAGGTACAAGGTTGTTGATGAATTGATTTATTACAATAATAGGATCTTCTTAGTGCTAGGATCAAAAACTAAGGAGAGGATATTGAGGGCCTTTCATGACACATCTTTGGTTGGTCATCAAGGATACTTCAAGAAATACATGAAACTTTGAGAGTGGTTTTTATGGAAGGGTATGAAGGAGGATGTCCTTAAACACATTAAGGAATGCATGGTATGCCAACAAAACAAGAGAGCAAATTTTTCCTCTGGGGTTGTTGTAGCCACTTCCTATTCCTGAACAAAAATGGGAATGTATTTCCATGGACTTCATCATTGGGTTGCCCAAGGTTCAAGGTAGGGATTGCATATCTATGGTAGTAGATAGAATAACTAAGTATGCACATTTCTTTCCCATCACATCTGGCTTCAAGGCATCAGAAGTGGCAAAATTGTTCTTCAAGGAAATTTTTAGGTTACATGGCTTGCCTAGAAACATTGTTAGTGATCGGGATAGTAGATTCCTCAGCTCTTTTTGGAAGGAGCTCTTTCATTTGGCAGGAACTAAACTCACTCCTATTACTAGCTATCACCCTCAAACAGATGGACAAATAGAGATAGTTAATAAATGGATAGAGAGATATTTGAGGAACTATGTTTCAAATCAACAACATGCTTGGGTGAAATGGTTGCACCTAGGGGAGTATTGTTACAATACATCTCATCACATGTCTATTGGTATGCCTCTTTTTTGTGCTCTCTATGGTTATGATGCCCTTTCCTTTATTGATCTAGTACTTTTAGATAGCAGAGTAACTGCAGCAAGTGATTTCATTAAGCAAAGCAAAGACATAATAAGGTCCCTCAAGGATAATCTACAACATGCACATAACCAACATAAGTTGTATGCTGATAAGAAAATGACTAAAAGATCTTTTGAGGTGGGAGATTTGGTATTTGTTAGGTGGTATCCATATAAGGAAAGAACCTTGAAGAGGAGTGGGGTAGAGAAGCTCGAGCCAATGTTCTATGGGCCTTATAAGATCATCAGGAAGGTAGGAGAGGTAGCTTATGAATTGGAGCTCCCACCAAGCTACAAAATACATAACATTTTCCATGTCTCTTGCCTGAAGAAGGTTCTAGGCTAGAAAACCATAGTATCTACAGAATTACCACCTCTTGATGATGAAGGGAAATTAGTCTTAATACCAGAAGACGTTTTGGATACAAGAGAGAAAAGATTGAGAAATAGGAGCATCACAGAGCATTTGGTCAAATGGAAAGGATTACCATTGGAGGATGAAACTTGGGAAGGAGCACATATTCTTGAGCATCCCAACCTTCATTTCTTGAGGACAAGCAATATTTGGGAGGGAGGACATGTCATGTCCCCTTTTCAAATAATTAAAAATAATAACTTTTGCTAAGGCTGGCAGGCTCAAAAGTAAAGTTTTGGGAAAGGGGGCTAACATTTGGAAACCAATGGATTAATAAATGTTAATTATTATTAAAATATGTGTTATTGGACCCTCTTTTTCATGAGTTAGGGTTATGCCCTCTTTTAAAGGGGTTTGGAGGCATTTCAGGGTCATTCTAGAACTTGATTTTTGCTCATTACTTTGTTGCTCTTCAAAGGCTGCCAAACTTGTGGAGAAGGAGACCCAAATATAGGAGTTTGAAGGTTTCTAGGAAGGATAAGGATGGGATTTTGAGTCCATTCCATGTGCAAGCTCATGCAGAGTTTTCCCTTGTGCTGAACAGTGTAGATTTGTGAGTTTTCGGGTGTGTTTTTGTAAGATTTTGGTGTTTCCGGTTGAGTTTTTCATATCAGTTTGAGTTGCTAAGATATTTCAGCCATTTTGATGTTAAAATAGAGTTGAATATATGTATTGGGTCATGATTCTACTTCTGTGATAGATTTTTAGTGTTTTATGGTGTTTTCGAGCTATTTTGTGTTGTTTTCGGGAGTTCGATGAGCATTGTATTTGTCCTCTATTTTGGAGCTGTTGTGTAAAATCTTTGCAGATCTAGAAATGTCAATTTTTAGGCCATTATGCTAGCAAAATTTTTGTAAAAATGTCTACTTTCAAATTTATCAATAATATGTGAAGCTATGAAATTTTTGGCACTATTTCGGGCATACCCGATTTGGATTTTATTGAGAAATTGCATTATCTTTCAAAGTGTTGATTGTTTGATTTAATAATCTGATTAGAGGATTTAAATATGATGTAAAAATCAGAAAGGGGACATTTCAAGATATAAATGTACTCAGAGCAAAATCTGAAAGTTTGAGAGGTAAGTTTAATGATGAAATGAAAATGCAAGAAAGTGAAATAATTGCTCAGTACTGTGGTAGAATTAAGGAGGTATTGAATGCTATTAGAGGAGCTAATGGAAACATTGATGATGAGACTATTACTCTAGGTTACTATACAAAGATCTCAAATGAATATGACATGTTGGGAGATTTGTTTGGCAATCCTTTAAAGAAAATGTTGCCTCATATGAAGATAGCTCCATCATTGGTATGGGTTTGCTAGAGTAGATAAATACAAGGGACAATACTGATCATTTGTGGTACATTAAAAGGTTAGAAAATAGTTTCTTGCATTTTTGCTTCTCAATGGATTTTTCACTTGGGTAGTTTTGTTGAAAGTTTTTATGAATCATCATGCTATTATTTTTCATTAATTTTATTTTTCAGACTATTAAGTTGCTATTTTTTTATCTTATGTTTATCTAGAGATGTTGACATATTTCTTGAGTTTAAATTACAGTATTTTTCATGTTTAGACTTTTCTATTTGGGCACCTCACTTGAAGATGCATTGCCTATCTTTTAATTTTCTTATGGTTAAAATAAATATGTTGTATGATGTAATGTGTCTAAATGTTCAACTGTCCTAAGAAGTTATAATCACCATTGGGAACAAACAAATGCTAAACAATATCCTAAAGTAAAAATAAGTTGAAGTATTTCTTTCTTATCCAAGTATATTGATTATTTTAAGAGAAATATTAAAGGAAAAAGTAAGTTACAACATTCATTTTCTTGTCCATCCAAATAAATTTTTTTAACTCATACCAATATATTCTTGTTTCTTGGTTGAAATTGTGTGGATTCCATTGATTTTTAAATTTCATCTTAATTCTTACAAAAAATGCATGTTGATGGTCATTTTATTTATTTTTAAAGAAAGATACATGACCTAATTAAGAGTTTCTTTTGGTCATCCATGGATAAGTATTTTAATGTATTAAAAGCACTCATTGAATCTTGTGTAATGCAGAGTGGAAGTTAGTGATGACGAGTCACTCCTAAAAAATGGAGGCATATCAAATATTTCTATACAATCCACAGGACATGCATTGTTAGGATTAACAAGGCAGAAATAACAATTATGTGCAAATATAACTAATATCAGAAAATAATAAACCACACAGAATAGAACACAAGACACACAGATTTAACGTGGTTCACCCAATCCCTGGGCTACATCCACCAACAGCGAGTCCAATATTATTATTATCCAGTGATTACAACTTGATTACAATCCGTAATCCCTTACAGCCCAATTCTGCCGCAAGTACTAAAATCATACATACTGAAAAATCCCTAACCCTAAGCCATATTATACAATATTTTTCCACTTTAGGGTTAGAATGAGTTATAAGTAGTCGGCCCAAATAACCGAAAAGTAGTCGGCCTCAAAAAAATTTTCCTTGGGGGCTGCGCCCCCGAACCCCTGCTCTTGGGGCTGCCACCCCCAAACCCCCGCTCAGGGCCCGGCCCGGCCCCAAACCCCGGTGAGGTTGGGAGGAAAAGTGTATAGTACTTTCCTGGATAGTACTTTTCTGATTAGTCACCATAAGCTAACAATCTCCCACTTGGTGACTGATCAGTATCCACACTATACTAAAAAAGCTCCCACTTGGAGACTGATCCTGTAGCAATACCGCTACCCACATGAGGCTCCCACTGGATTGAACCACCTTGGACTTAGTTGTTCCTTTATTTTGTTTAGTCTAGAAGACCAACTGAAGCTGAACATGAGTTCAACTTCTCCCTTATTACTACCTTTGTAAACATATCTACTCGATTATCATCAATATGAATCTTTTCCAGCCTTAACTGTCCATCATCCAAAACTGATTGAATGAAATGGTACCGCAACTGTATGTGTTTTGTCTTTGAGTGCAAAGCAGAATTCTTTGCAAGATGAATGGCACTTTGGCTATCTGTATGTAGAAAATTATCCTTTTGTGGATGTCCCAATTCTTCCATGAAGAATTGAAGCCATATCATCTCCTTGGCTGCCTCTGTAGCAGCAACATACTCTGCCTCTGTAGTGGATAAAGCAACCACCTTTTGTAGTCGAGAAATCCAACTCACTGCTGTCCCACCAACAGTAAATATATAACCTGTAGTACTCCGCCTGCTATCTATATCTCCTACCAAATCTAAGTCAACATAGCCTTGTACAGTAGTAGTAGAACCCCTAAAGTGTAAACACTTACTGGATGTGCCTCTCAAATATCTAAGAATCCATTTGACTGCATTCCAATGCTCAATACCAGGGTTACTCATATAACGGCTAACGACTCCCACTGCGTGTGCAATATCTGGCCTAGTACATACCATAGCATACATTAAGCTCCCTACAGCTGAAGCATAAGGTACCTTAGACATTTTAGTCTCTTCTTCTGGTGTCTTGGGACACATATCTTTAGTCAATTTCAAATGACCAGGCAAAGGTGTGCAGACAGCTTTGGCATTTTCCATAGAGAAACGTTGCAACACCTTCTCAATATAATCAGCCTGAGATAGAGACAATTTCCTATTTTTCCTATCTCTACAAATTTCAATACCAAGGATTTGTTTTTCTGCCCCCAAATCCTTCATAGCAAAAGATTTTGCTAACTGTTGTTTCAACCCCTTAATGTGATTCATGTTAGACCCAGCTACAAGCATATCATCAACATATAAACATAAAATAATGTAGCTGTCATCATCCAACCTCTTAAAATAAATACAATGGTCAGAATGACACCGACTATATCCATGCCCATTCATAAAAGTGTCAAATTTAATATACCATTGCCAAGGTGCTTGCTTCAAGCCATATAAACTTTTCTGCAATCTGCACACCAAATTCTCCTTACCCTTGACCTCAAATCCTTGTGGCTGAACCATATATATTTCTTCATCCAAATCACCATGAAGAAAAGCTATTTTAACATCAAGCTGCTCTAAATGTAAATCTTCAGTAGCCACAATACTTAAAACAGTACGAATAGAATTCATTTTAACAACTGGAGAAAATATCTCATCAAAATCAATACCATGTTTCTGTGCAAATCCTTTTACGACTAATCTGGCTTTAAATCTTTTCATACCTCCATCCTCTTCTTTTATCCTGTAAACCCATTTATTCTGTAAATCCCTTTTACCTGTAGGTAACTTACATAAATCCCATGTCTAATTTTTCAGCAAAGAGTCCATTTCATCTATCATTGCAGACTCCCATTGAAGCTTTGTATCCACCTGCATAGCTTCATTATAACATTCAGGTTCACTAGCATCTGTTAACAAAATAGAATACAAAGATGGAGAAAATCTTTCTGGAGGTCTACTTAGCCTTGTTGACCATTTAACACTCACTGGGGTGTGTGGTATTTGTTGTTGCTATTCTTGCGGAGCATAAGGAACTACTGGAACATGAACTTGTGGAGTATCATCCAGTACTACATAGTCATTTTCTTTCTTCTCATGCTGCAGCAACAGATCTTTGTACAATACTTTCTCATTGAATATGACATCCCTGCTTCTTACAATTTTATGATTTTCAAAATCCCAAAGCCTATAACCAAATTCATCAATGCCATACCCAACAAAGACACATTTCTTTGACTTAGCTTCCAGCTTGGTTCTATTTTCAGAATCTATAAGTGCAAAAGCTTCACAACCAAAGGTTTTGAGAAAAGAATAACTCACCTTCTTACCACTCCATGCTTCCTCTGGAATACCACAGTTCAAAGGAGTAGAGGGGCCTCTATTGATTAAATAAACAACAGTGTTCACTACCTCTACCCACATATTTTTTGGCAGCCTAGCATGTAACCTCATACTCCTTGCACGCTCCATTATTGTCCTGTTCATGCGTTCAGCCACTCCATTTTCTTGTGGAGTCCTTGGTATAGTTTTCTGCCTATGAATACCATTAGAGGAACAATATTCTTCAAATTTTGTGCTGCAATACTCACCACCATTATCAGATCTGAGACATTTTAACTTTTTACTAGTCTCATTCTCAACCAAGCATTTCCATTTCTTAAAAGTTTGAAATACATCAGATTTCTATCTAAGGAAATAAATCCATACTTTTCTTGTTGCATCATCTATAAATGTAACATAATACAAAGAGCCACCAAGGGAAGATACCTGAGCTGGTCCCCATACATCTGTATGCACAAGCTCTAATCTCTCATTTTTCTTTTCCTTCCCACTCTTCACAAAACTAACTCTCTTTTGTTTTCCATAAACACAACTTTCACAGAAATCCATATTGACACATTTCAGACCAGGTAAATTTTTTTTTGAATGAAGTAATTTCATACCTTTTTCACTCATGTGCCCGAGTCTGTTGTGCCATAGTGCTATGTTAGAATCTACAGCAACAGTTTGATGTTCTTCCTGCTCAACTGCAGCCACTGTTCCTGAACATTCATTATCTTCTGAAACAATTAAAGTAGAAGGAACAGTATGACCTGTACAAAGATATAAGGTGCCTACTTTCACACCTTTTGCTACTACTAAGGAACCTTTTGAAACCTTCCAATTTTTATCATTAAAAGTAACTGTGCAACCCTCATCACCCAGTTGCCCTGCTGAAATTAAAATCCTACTCAGCCTTGGAACATGTCTTACCTCTTGTAGTAGCCAATGATTCCCATTCTGCAACTTAATCTTAATTTTTCCCTTTCCAACAATCTGACAGGGTTCATTATCTCCCAAATAAACTAGCCCAAAATCCCCTTGGACATAATCAACAAAATAACTTCTATGGGGTGTAGCATGAAATGAAGCCCCAGAATCTAAAACCCATGAATCATCAATACTTTCTAAGGACAAGAGCAAAGCATCCTCCTCAGATTTGTTACTTACCACATTTGCCTCCTTGTTTCCATCATTTTTGTCTCCTTGATCTTTCTTCTAAGACCAACAATCTTTCTTCTTATGACCTGGTTTTCCACAGTACCAGCAATCATTTGGCCCTTTAGATTCAGACCTCTTTCCCTTTGATTTTCCTCTTGATTTCCCATGATTTCCAGAGTTGTTTCCTCTATCTCTTGTTCCGCCTCTGCTTTCTGTGTTCAATACACTACCCGATGTGGATGCCCCTGAGCTTTTCCTATGAATTTCCTCACTCAATATAACACCAATAACATCATCATAGTTTAGGGTATTAGAACCAGAAATAGAATTACTAACAGCCATTACCAAGCCATTCCAGCTTTCTGGCAAAGAACACAAAATCAAGAGAGCCCTAACCTCTTCATCAAAAGTAATTTTAACTGAGGTTAATTGAATTGTAACTGTATTAAACTCATTCAAATGATCAGTAACTGATCCACCTTCTACCATTTTCATATTAAATAAACGCTTCATAAGAAATACCTTGTTTGAAGCTGAAGGCTTTTCATACAACTTCGCTAGGGTTTCCATCAGATCTTTAGCTGTCTTTGCTTCAGTAATATTGAATGCCACCGATTGTGCCAGGCATAGACGAATACTCCCCAGTGCCTTCCTATCCAAAATATCCCAATCCTCCTGAGACATTGATTGCTCTTTCTTGGCTACTCCCTCTAATGGCCGCCATAGATCCTTCTGATAGAGATAATCCTCCATTTGCATCTTCCATAACTGAAAGTTCTGCCCATTAAACTTATCAACCTTCACCCTACCCTCGTCTGCCATTTCTCCCACTTAACCAAGAGACTCTCCCACTAACTCGTGAGACCTGCTTCAGAGAATAGATGAAAGAACAAATGAAATAACCTCGCTCTGATACCACTTGTTAGGATTAACAAGGCAGAAATAATAATTATGTGCAAATATAACTAATATCAGAAAATAATAAACCACATAGAATAGAACACAAGACACACAGATTTAACGTGGTTCACCCAATCCCTGGGCTACGTCCACCAACAGCGAGTCCAATATTATTATTATCCAGTGATTACAACTTGATTACAATCCGTAATCCCTTACAGCCCAATTCTGCCGCAAGTACTAAAATCATACATACTGAAAAATCTCTAACCCTAAGCCATATTATACAATATTTTTCCGCTTTAGGGTTAGAATGAGTTATAAGTAGTCAGCCCAAATAACCAAAAAGTAGTCGGCCTCAAAAAAATTTTCCTCGGGGGCTGCGCCCCTGCTCTTGGGGGCTGCCGCCCCCAAACCCCCGCTCGGGGTCCGGCCCGGCCCCGAACCCCGGCGAGGTCGGGAGGAAAAGTGTATAGTACTTTCCTGGATAGTACTTTCCTGATTAGTCACCATAAGCTAACATGCATTTCATATTTTTGTAAATGGTGAGTATTTAGGTATAAGCCCAAACAACATTAAAAACATGAATACAATCAGGAAGTATTTACTAATTTGGTATTGTTTTGAAAGGAATTTAACAATGGATTGACAAGTAGTAAATTTTACTCTTTAGTATTGTTAGGGTCTATTTGAATCGCCATGTTAAAAGTGTCCTTGACCCTTCGATATATTTGATCATTGTTCGCCTTACTCCTTTTTCAAAAGTTTGCATCCAAAGGTCTTTCAAGATGACTTTGTCCTTGAGTTAACTGTTGCGGCATTTAAAATTTTCTTTGGTCTAGTTGGCTCTCTTTGGCCAAGTGTTAGTAGTCATTCATCTCTCAAGAACCACTTCAAACCATCTTGAATCTTGGTTTGAAGTAGTTCAAAGAGGTTCAAAGATTCAATTTAAATTTTCATTTAAAAAAGTGCAACTCACGAGGTTGTGCAGGTTTGATGGAAAAATCTAAGACTGTAGATTGTAAAGTTTTATGCTCAGCATGGTTCTCCAAAGTTTGATTTTATTCAAATGTTAAGATCCAATGTGGTTAATTCTATGTTGTCAAGGTATAATAGGATTTATCCACTTTATCCAAGGGAAAATTAGTGTAGCAAGGTACAATTGGTTCAGGCAGGCTCATACAGGTTCACACAGGTTCAGCAGGCTCACAAGTTTAACATTAGCATCTACAACAAAATTTAGGTTACATTCTTTGGAAGTCAAGGCTCATATCTACAAATTGTAGCCATTCATGTGAAGATCTTTTGTTGCAACATGTGAAGAAGCATTGCATTTCCATATCCTTTATAAGAAGCAGTGAGAAATTATTATACTATTCAATGAGGAAATCAAAGTAATATGGTTTCAATTCTGAATGATTAATTGTTAATGGAAACCATTGGAGAATACTTTATAAATGTTGGAGTTTGGACAACAAGTTTGATTGTTCTGACAGTTTTATATACCTCCACTTAGACCTCAATAAATTTTTCCTCGGACATAATTTGCTCTATCTCTCTGGTCAAGTTGTGTGCAATTAGGAATGACAAAACATATCCGAAAATGAAGGAAATCTAACAATTGAATAAATAGTTATGGCCCCCGCACCGAGACCCAATTTGATTGTCATAAAAATCTGCCCAGCAGCAAATTTTTATTATTATTTTGGACTAATGTATTCATTTCTCACTTGTCCAAATATGCTAAAATGACATTTGATTAAGTGAAAAACCTTTAAAAGGTGAATTTCATAAAAGTCAAAGAAATAAAGCTATCAAGAAAAGATGAAAGGAAAGAATCAGATAGTTAAGTTCCAAGAAACAGTTATCCTAATAACTGAAATGTTACGGGAATGAGAGAAAATAAATATGCCAGCAGAAGACAGAATGGTGGTTCCATTTTTTTTAGCTTTGGCTGAGACTTTGGGCTGCAGGCAGAGGGGTTTAGTTTTCTAGTTTTAGTTTGTAATGGCAGGGAGAAAGGAATGAGATTTCATTTTCAAATTGTAATTTGTGAGTGTAGGAATAAGAAGATCTGTGTCATCTTTTTGCATGTTCAGAGAAGAAAGATAAATATATATACGATCTTTAAGTCTAAATGTTTGTCTTTTGATTGAAATCAATCTTTGAATTGATTCAGTTGTCTCTGAATTTAATTATGTCCTAGTTAATTACAATACATATTTGTTATTTGGTCTTTGAGCCTTGGTCATTTGTGTATTTGGAAGAGAATGTTATGCCTTCCTTCTTGCATTTTCTCTGTTATGTAGGGTCTTCATAGGTGGACTTTGTGTCACTTATCCATTGTTCTTAGTTGTTGTTTTCTTTCGCATCTATTCTGTGTTTACGGATAGCTGTTTGTGTGCCTTTCATGCTTTTTGGTTAAAAGCATTCATGTTTATAGTTTAGAAGATTCATTGCAAATCTTACAAGGGAGTTGTAGCTTATTAAATTTCAGAGGGCACTTGCACAATCCCATTGCAAAGTGACCCAACTGTTAGTGGCTTATTGTGTCTCTGTGTTTGGGCAAATAAGGGTTATTCTGAAGGTTTTATTGGAAGACAAATCTGTTCACTAACAAGTATATTTGTGGGAAATTACAAAAAATGTGGAGGATCTCGATTTGGAAGCTTTTTGTAAAATAGATTTAGTTATTTCTTTGGATTCTTTTAGGGACTCAGTTTGGAAGGAAGGAAAGCCCGAGTCTGAGGCATTCATTTGTTGTAAAACTAAGAGTTGGGACAAACACAATTGCTCTCTTGAGTATGATAGTTAGTGTACTGGTTGGTTTCAAATTGTACTTATTTTTCTTCTCATGTGGTTTTTTCATTTATTAGATACACAAGTGAGAAGAAGAAATTTAGTGTGTGTATGTCTTGAATGCATAGTTCTGATACAATAATACTAAGTACATCATTCATTTCTTGTTCATGGAATACTAATCAATAAAAAAAGCATTCAATGTACTGCTACTAAATAAATAAATAGAAAATAGAAGGATTTTAAGTTTTCATGGAATATTCTAATGGAGAGTATTTTGGCTTCAAGTTTACAATTGTGTACAGAGTTTTTGAGTGAATGGTTCAAGTAATTCTTGACAACTCTTAATTAGAAGCAATGATGTATGCTCAGGTTTAGCTGGATTGATGGGTTTAGCCCGTGCTCTTTATTCCTAGTAATGGTGGCATCTAAAAATAGGCAGGTCTTCTTCTTTTCATTTTTCACATAAATAAATTGCGTGCTAATTTTGTTCATTTTTTTTTAATAGCCTCAGAGCTACATTGTAGCTACTATTAGACATATGTCTTCTTGATCTTATCAGTTTTTCCTTTTTTGATTTTTAAGTGATTACTTTCTCTTGCTTGCTAACTGTTCACAAAACCACATTTGAGGGTTGATTGCTTCTAGGGTGCATTTTACCTACAAACAAACATGATATTTCCTTCATCATGGTTGAGCTCATCATTTTTAAGAAAATAAAAAAATTATTTGATTGGTCTATCTGAATGCTAATTGTTTCTAGAATTAATCATAAATAGCTTTGAGGACACCTTTTAACAACTAAAATGTAGGCCTCTTTCATCATCTTCCTTATCTTTAAATCACTTTATTTTTTAATTGATGGAGAGGTAACCCTTTAAAAGCACCATGATCTTCTCCTAAGAGTTAAAAATAAGAGCCTCTTTTATAGGTCCAATGAAAACAATGTTTGAGGACTAAAATACTCCCAATAGGACATGAATGATCTTTAATTGGGGCAAAGGAACGAGACCATAGGGTTTTCCTTAAGTGAAGTATTCCTAAAATATTTGAATGGCCATAATGCGGAGGCTTTGGTAGCTATATCCATTGATATTATGACTTAGCTATGGATATTGTCAGCATGGTATCTAGTGAAACACTATAAAACTTCAGTCTTATTAAATACAATATTGTTAGGTTGTGACCATGGAAATGCTTATTGCACATAATTTCTATAGAGTGGCTAACATATGCATAGGCCATTGTAGCTATAGGCTAACCCCTTAGTTTAAAAATATAACCTTTCTCATTATTTTTATTATTTAATTTAGCATTCTTTTATATTCACAAAATTAATATACCATGCGTTAGGAAACATAGTTGGCCATATTTTGATCATTAGAGACATTTCTTCTCATTTTGTAACAACATATAACTAACCAACCAAACTTCAGAGCTACTTAGTTTTTTTTTTCTTTATATCTCCCACATAAGAACATCACCTTTATATGTCATTTTTTCTTCAAAATAGTCATAAAAAAATCAAACAATCTTAACAAACCAACATCACTTCAAGTATTTGAAGTTGAAAATGAAACCAATGAAATCAATGGTTCCTATGATACTTAAAATTTCCTTTTAGAATGTTTCAACAAGAGTTTATGTTAAGACATTGGTTTGAAGGTCAGGTACTAAAATTTTTCTTGGTAGTGTCTCGAATTGTGATGTACAATGGTTTCACTAAATTGGAAAGAATTTTTAAAGTTACTGATTTTGATTATACATACAAGAAGAATGTTGAGATTGAATCTTAAGAAAGTGAAAGAATTTGTTTTAAATTAGTATTAAAATAGCATACTTCTTGTTTGTATCTTTATTGTAAACAAACATTTATGTTGGCCAATCTAAAGTAACTCTATGCAATAAATTCTTCCATGGTTACAATCTAACAATATTGTCTTAAAAAAGACTGAATTTTTACAGTGTTTCACTATATATCATGTTGACAATGTCCATAGAAATATTTTGATAGGCCACTATAGCTGTAGTCACTAATGAATTTAGAGAAGAAATTGATAGTGATTACATAAGAAACACCCTTACAGACTCGAACTCTTGCCATACCACATGTAATTTGCTTGAATAAGCAACTACACTATACGTTCTGGATTGATTTCTCTCATTTTTGTTGTGACCAGGGAGGATTCCAACCTTCAAATTGGAAATCGCTTCATCTACTATCAATATTGATATCCCCCAAGTGAGATTCTATTAATTCCTTAGATGAAATATGATGGGTATGGTTTGATTGAAAAGGCTTGAGCTCGAATATGTTTTTGTTGCTTGTATTTAAATTATTTGCTTTAAATTTTATTCGCTTTGTAGGAGCATGGAAGAACTCCATTTATTTTTTGGGTTCCTTCATTTTGGATTGTTCTATCATCATATACTATATAGTAGTGTTTGAAGCATGTTTTTGTTTAAATCAAAACTTGTTTTTATAGTGTGACAACAATATCAGAGTATCATCAGACTTGCATCAACACCTTAAATTTATAAGAATTATGCTTCAACTAGTTATATGTTACGCTATTATATTCAATGCTTATTATGCATCGTTTAGGGTAAAATCTAATTTTAAAATTAAAATATTATATCAACATGTTTTAGCAATGTATTTGTTGTGTGTTATATTGTAATGCATCTCGTGCATCTTTTAGACCCCAAATGGTCATACCATTGGAGGGAGGATCATATTTTTGTATACATTTCATATTGTTTGATTGGAAAGTTTACCACCAACCATTATTGCATATCATTCATCCAATTTTGACATTAAACATGTAGGCATTATCGATCATTTTGGTCTTAGTCAAGCTTTAGACATTTCGCCAATGGATTTCATTGCATACATGGAGTCTTCTGAAGAGGTGTTGACAAGGCTGGTTCTAGTATGTATTTGTTTAGATTGATTATCACTTGTGTGTTTTGGAAGGCTTTTTGTCAGATCATTTTGTAATTGCATTCATTTAGAATAGTTGTATGGTTAGATTCACCATATGGTCTAATGGTAACCTTGTCCACTCTGAGATCTGGGTGATCAAAAAGTGTTCAAGACATTGCATATGTATATTCTATATTGTAAAAATAAAAAGAGTAGGGCATGTTGTTATATTTATCTTAATTTTTTGGATTGAGTGTCCACAATAGGTAATAGAGAATGGATTGATGTTACCTAAATTCTTGATCTCTTCTCATAAACTAGTATCAACCCAACAAAGAGATCATGGCACTAGAAAGGGATGATGGGAAACATTACAAGGGAAGTTTTTGGAAATAGTAGAGATAGATTTAACATCGAGAAAAGAGACTTATAGGAAGTCACTTCAATAACATTTATAACTTTTAAAACATGCAAAGCCTAACAATAGATAGCTGAGAAAATAAAGAAAACCCAAGTTGCACTGAGAGGGGAAAGGGCCAAAGGAACTTGCTTATTCAAATTTCCATTCAATGATTTGAAGAAAACACTATAACTTGCACACCAACTGCCCAAGAATTATCTAGCATTACTAGCTTAGCTATTGTCCATTCAGGTTAGATTTTTTAGCTGTTTTATATCCTGTTGTAGTTGATGAATGTTGAGAATATTTTTTCCTGGGTTATCTTTACATCGAGGTAGATCATTATTAATATAGATATATTAAAAGAAAGGATTCTGGAGTTAAATGCATTCTAATAGTTGTTATAGCACTTGTTGATTTAATATCCAATATTTTTGATAATATTTTACTAATAGTTGCTACTTTAAAGTTGTTAGTGTTGATGATGACTACCTATAATTCAATGAAATGTATTTCTTATATCTAGAAAGTGACAAATCATGTAATGTCACATAGTCACACCAATAATACATGGGTCTTAGTTTGTTTTGGCCTTTTTGGAAGAGATTGATAGTGCTTATGATAATCATCATATTTTGTATTGTTTTTACCATTTCCTATAATATTAGAAATGGAAGAAATTAGAAAAATGTTAGTATTTTATTGAATTTGTTTGGAAAAAGTTTGGTTTGAGATGAGACATTATCCTTAAGCTTTTAAATTTAGAAAGTATCACATGGTAAGTTACAGAGGCTACAATAGAGGCTTGGATGCTAGCTATTGTTTTATTGGAGTTGTGCATATGACAAGACACTATACTTGATATATGAAAATTACTAGTATACATGGTATGATTATTCTTTAAAGGGTACTAGCTTAGTGGAAGAGCATCTACTTTACAAGTAGGAGGATAGTGGTTCGATTCCATAATGCCCTAATATGATTAAATATATAACTAAATTAATGAATAAATATATGACTAAATAGGTGACTAAATAAAAAACCAAATATATGACTAAATAAACAACTAAATCAATGGCCAAATGATGGGTAAGACTAGGATAGACTAGCTAGTCTATGCTCTGATCCTTGTCCAAGGACCCAAGTGTACTCTTGACACCTGTGGTTGGTCTATAGGATACCTTATACATTCAAGGACCCCCTGACCTACCTAACCAGCCCACCAAGTTAAACTACTCCAACTTCCAACATCCAAGCTTTGCTATCTAGCTATTAACCCTTACATAGACCTATAAGGGTCTTTTAGGCTTCCAACTCTTTCTTAAGCTCTAACATAGATTGTGATGAGTTTCAAGGTGTTTTTACACCATATAAAACATATTCAAGGTAATGGCAAAGATGGGTCTCTACCTATTTGTAGGGTTCCTTCACAAAATAGGGCTACTAGCAAAGCCCAATTAGGCCTCCCTTCGGGTTTGTAGGCTTTTTAACTCTTCACCTTCATAGAATCATAGTTCTTGTTCAAAAGGAAATACATTGAAAATGTATAACCCTCAAATATTTTTGAGGTCTTGGGCCCCCATTCATTCATACAGTGCTTCGTCCAAAAGTGAGGGTTTGTAGGGCTTTTGAAGCCTGTCAAAGACACAGTGCTAAGTTGTATGCAAAGACACCACTCTTGGATTTTTCAGGCTCCCTCCTCTACAACTTTGAGCCTTTTTTCATGCCACTTTCTTCCCTCAAGAGGGCTTTCCTTGAAACCCATTCCTCTAGTTGCTAGAGCTCTTTTAGTGCTGACTGCTCCTAGCCGGACTAATCCTTAGCTCACATAGGGCTTTGTTAAACAATTGTTTGCACACATGCTCCAGGGCCCTGCTTCCATATTATTATAGGATAGGGTCTTTAACTTAGGTCTCCAAGATTTCATGGCTTGGCCACGATGGAAACTAAAGATACAACCCTATGAACACATGTCTCTCCAAACTGGCAGAGAGCTGATCAGATGCAAAGAAAAGAACAATACACACACTAAAATTTGAAATAACTATTCTAATCACACATAAAAGAAATAAAAAACACTATATACAATCACTCATGTATTGAATCACTCAAAACTCCATATATATTCACAAGGTAACAGTCTCCAATAGTGACTATTTTACTGCAGCAGCGTTCACTTTAGTTTTTCTTGTACTATCACCGTACAATGAGATTGCCCACCCTTGATTTAGGGTTCCAAAAGTCTTAAATACTCTCCTCCTTGGCAAGTGATTGGTGTTAGGGATAATTATCCACTTAGCTAAGTGAGGCTATTACAAGGAACAAGTTGCTTAGTAACTTTTGAAAAGTTGTTGACAACTTTTTGACAACTTTTTGTTGCTTAATCACCTTGTGCTCTCCTACTCTAATGATCACTATGAAGCCCTTCAGAACACAAAAAAGTGATCAAACATCCTTCAAACACAAACCTAAGACTTCAAACCACATGGTAAAGCACTAATCTCAGGATGACAACATCCCCTGAATCATTGTGCCATTCACATAGGAGGACCAATTGAACTTCAAGGACTAAGACAAAGCCTAGACACACACCAAAAATGAGCTTCCAGCTCTTATTCTAATTAAAAATTCATCACTAAAGATGAACACACCAAAAATGGATGGTGAGGGCCCTCATAGGGGTGCTCCTACACCATACTCCCCCTCAGCACAAGCTAAGGCACTTTGGGATCTAGAAGAGCTAGATCAACTCCAAACCTTTTGAACTGTCCTTCCTCTAGCCAGGTGGCTTCAGATTCAAGTTGACCCTTCCACTTGATCAGATGCTCCATGTAGACTTGATGTCTAGTTGTCTTCTTCACCTTGGATTCTAGGATATTCTCTACTTTGGCTAGTTCCTTCTTAGGCATTGCATTAGTATCTACATCTTGTAGTACCTTTGGTGGAGTTGTACCTTGCTGACTGATATCACCCTTGAATCTGATTAGGTCTACAACATTGAACACCGATGAGATGGCTAAATCTGTAGGCAAGTCCACCTTGTAGGCATTCTCTCCATATTTGGATAAAATCTTGCATGGGCCTAGTCTCCTCATCTATAGCTTAGTGGGCATGCCCTTCTTCATTCTTTCTTTGCTAAGATGGACCATTGCATAGTCCCCAATCTAAAACTGTACTTCTTTCCTCTTCTCATCCACTTTAGCCTTGAGTCTTTGGGTAGACTCCAAAATAGACTTCTTTACCTGCTCTTGTACCTCTTTGATGGTTTGAGTGAAATCTTTAGCTTGTCCACTCTTCAAATCCATGGAACCTAAATCTCTCAACTCACACACTCCTTTGGGGTGTCTTCCATAGACTATCTCAAAAGGACTTCTTCCTGTGGTCCTGTTGACATTGTCATTGTGAGCATATTCAGCCTGAGATATAACAAGATCCCAAGTCTGCCCATACTCCTTTGTTAAACACCTTATAAATTTGCCAAGCACCCTATTGATGACCTCAATTTGACCATCAGTTTGAGGATGGTATGCTAAATTGAAAGAGAGATTAGTTCCCAACCTTTTCCATAAGGTTTGCCAAAAATGGCCCATGAACTTGCTGTCCCTGTCTGACACAATGCTCAAAGGGAGTCCATGAATTCTAACTACCTCTTTGAAGAAGAGATGTGCTACATAACTTGCATCATGAGTTGTTTTACAAGGAATGAAGTGAGTCATTTTTGAGAACCTGTCAACAACAACATAGATGCTATCCATACCTGATTTGGTTTTAGGGAGTCCAACCACAAAGTCCATACTTACACACTCCCAAGGCCTATTTGGAATTGGTAGTGGTTGATAGAGTCCTGCATTGCTTGAACCTCCTTTAGCTCTTTGACATACTCCACATTGCTCTACATACCTCCTAACATCCCTTGCTAGCTTAGGCCAAAAGTAGTATCTTTGTACTAGCTCCAATGTTTTGTTTATGCCAAAATGACCACTTAGGCTGCCATTATGCTTCTCTTGGATCAGATTTTCCCTCATGGATCCTCTAGGTACACAAAGCTGATTACCTTTAAACAACAATCCATTTTGAAGGGTGTAATCTAAAAAGTCACCATGGAAATGGTTTTCAAACTCTAGGCACACCTTGTAGGCTTGTGAAAAGTCTTCATCCTCCTCATATAAGTCTTTAAAACTTGCTATTCCAATGCTTTGCAGCTGTACCTCTTGGACAGTCAATAACTTCCTACTCAAAGCATCTGTTACCTTGTTGAGCTGCCCTTTCTTGTGCTTTATTGTGAAGGTAAAGGATTGGATATATTCCATCCACTTCAAGTTCCTGTTACTAAGCTTCTCCTAAGTTTTGATATAGCTTAAAGCCTAATTATTAGTAAAGACAACAAATTCTTTTGGCAAGAGGTAATGCCTCAAATTTTTGAGAGATTGTACCAATGCATACAACTCCAAGTCATAAGTTGAATACTTCTTCTTTGCTTCATTAAGTTTCTCATTAAAGAATGCCACAGGCCTTTCTTCTTGACTCAATACACCCCCTACTACTACACCACTTGCATCACATTCAATGGTGAACAACTTATCAAAAGTTGGCAAGAGTAAGATAGGTTTTGTAGCTACCTCTTGCTTCAATGTTTGGAATGCTTTCTCAGCTACCTTAGTCCATTTGAACTTAGTTTTTAGTCCTCCTTTGATGGTGTCTAATACTGGTGCACAAATCCCACTAAAGTTCCTTACAAACTTTCTATAAAATTGGGCTAAACCATGAAAACTTCTAACTTCTGTCCCTATTTTTGGGGTCGGCCAATTCAAGATTGCCTCCAACTTGCTTGGGTCCATTTTCAGATTACCCTTGGACACTACAAATCCCAAATAAACCAGCTCTTTCTGCATGAACTTACATTTCTCCAAATTGATGGCTAACTACTCTTCATGGAGTCTCTTCATAACCAACCTTAAGTGCTCAAGATGCTTTGCTTTTGTTTTGTTATAGATGAGTATATCATCTAGATACACCACTACAAATTTGCTTGTGAAGTCCTTCAAGACCTCATTCATTAATCTCATGAAAGTTCTTGGGGCATTGGTAAGCCCAAATGGCATTACAAGCCATTCATATAATCCATCTGTGGTTTTTAAAGTAGTCTTCCACTCATCACCCTCCTTAACTCTGATTTGGTGATAACCACTCTTTAAATCTAGCTTAGTGAAGTACATAGCACCTCCTAAGCAATCCATCAAATCTTCTATTCTTGGAATTGGGAACCTATACCTGATAGTGATCCTATTGATAGCTCTAGAATCTATGCAAAGTCTCCATTTTCCTCCTTTCTTGGATGCTAAGACCACTGGGAGTGCACATGGACTAATACTCTTCTTGATCAGCTCTTGATCCAACAACTCTTGCACTTGTCTTGCTACTTCCTTATTCTGATCTGGGGTAAGCTTGTAGGTTGCTTTATTAGGTAGAGATGCACCATGAACAAAGTAAATTTGATGACTTATAGCTCTTCTTGGAGGTAAGGTGGCAGGGGTTCCATCACTTACTATATCTCTGTATTCTTCCAACATTTGCTGTACTTTTAATGGTAAATCTACCTGCAACTTCTTGTCCTCCTCCTTTGGTTTCACCATAATAGCACATCCTATGGTCTCCTCATCTTGTAGAGCATGTAAGAACTCCTTACCAATGCTAAGAAACACAATAGGTGTCTTAGAACCCTCTTCATTCTTTGTTATGGACTGAATTTTGAAAGTCCTTGCATCTTTCTTAAAAGAAATGGAGTTCTCCTTTCCATCATAGATCATCTTTCTATCAAATTGCCAGGATCTTCCCAATAGTGTTAGCTTGTGGTGACTAATCAGGAAAGTACTATCCAGGAAAGTACTGTACACTTTTCCTCCCAACCTCGCCGAGGTTCGGGGCCGGGCCGGGCCCCGAGCGGGGGTTTGGGGGCGGCAGCCCCCAAGAGCAGGGGTTCGGGGGTGCAGCCCCCGAGGAAATTTTTTTTGAGGCCGACTACTTTTTTCGGTTATTTGGGCCGACTACTTATAACTCATTCTAACCCTAAAGCGGGAAAATATTGTATAATATGGCTTAGGGTTAGGGATTTTTACGATGTATGATTTTAGTACTTGCGGCAGAGTTGGGCTGTAAGGGATTACGGATTGTAATCAGGTTGTAATCACTGGATAATAATAATATTGGACTTGCTGTTGGTGGACGTAGCCCAGGGATTGGGTGAACCACGTTAAATCTGTGTGCCATTGTGTTCTATTCTGTGTGGTTTATTATTTTCTGATATTAGTTATATTTGCACATAATTGTTATTTCTGCCTTGTTAATCCTAACAAATAGAAGATGGCATGCATCCATGGGTAAGACATCATAAATAATTCTATCTTTATAGCCTCCAATGGAAAACTCTACCCATGTCTACTCATTAACTAGCACACTTTGCTCCTGATTCAACCAAGTTACCTTGTATGGATTTGCATGTGGAACCTTTATAAGTTTAAGCTTCTTTGCTACTTCCTCTACTATGATGTTATCTGTAGATCTTGAATCCACAATAACCTTGCAAACTTTTCCTTGTATCTTGCACCTAACTCTAAAAAGAGCCCTTCTTTAGTTGGGTTCACCTTGATTAGGCTACTTGATAAGTACCCTCCTAAACATTAGGTTCTCACCCATTTCTGATTCCAATTCGCTAACCTCATTAGTGCATGAACTACTGCTATCCTCTTGGGTATATGCTACCCTCTTCTCATTATGTGAAGCTGATGGTTTATCAGGACACCTATAGGTAGGGTGTCCAAGCTATCCACACTGATAGCACTTCATGGTGGCAAAGTAGGAGCTGCTCCTTCTTGTTCCTCTTCCTTTGCTTCCTTGAGAACCTCTTCCTCTACCATAAGATCCTCTTGTAATAATTTTTGAACTTTTTTCCAAGATTCTACTCTCACCTTGGTTTCTTGATTCACCACATATACTAGAACCTCCTCTTTGACCCCCTCTAGAGTCTTTACCTCTCCCTCTGTTCTTGGAATTAGGTTCTTGCTTTCTCCTCTATTTTTCCTCAAGCTTTTGTTCCATATGCTGACATCCAAGTATAGTGGTAGGAGTGAAAAAACTCATCTCTTCTACTATGCTCCATTTCAAGCCACTGAGGTACCTTGCCACTTTAATGCTTTCATCTTCTTGGATCTTGGATCTCAAGCTCAACTTATGGAAATCTTCAGTGTAGGTGGCTACATCCATCTCCTTCTGTCTGAGATTCAATCTCCTCCTATGCTACTAGATTTCATAATCAGTTGGTAGGTATGCTTCCCTGACTTTATTGACCATAGATTTCCAATTAGAGATTGGATTCTTTCCCTCTTTCTCCCTTTCACATTGCAAGTAGTTCCACTAGGTTAATGCTTATCCTCTCAACCTAGATTTGGCCACCTTGACCTTCTGTGCTTCTAAGATCTCTTCACATTCAAAGTGATTCTCCATGCCTTCAATCCACTACATCACAAGCTCCATATCTATCCTGCCAGTCAGTAATGGGAAACCTTCAAGTGCCTTGCCTATGATAGCCTTCAAGGCTTTGAGAAACTACTCTTCTTGTGTTGGAGGATCAGGTGTAGGTACATCATCATCAAGAGTCTTCTCTTTTCCCTTAGCATCCTGCTCCTCCATTCTATCTTTCACCTTATCTACTTTTGCTTGGACATCATCCAAGAGTTGCTCCATTTGCATCAATCTTTCCTGCAGGAGTCTATTAGCTTCCTCCCGATCTTCCACCTTCTTAGAAAGATCTACATTAGTCACCATTTTCTGCTTGTGTGATGATCCAATTGATTCTTTTGATGGTTGAAACATCCACTATTCACTTCCCAAGCCTTAAGAGGCTCCGATACCAATCTGATGGGTAAGACTAGGATAGACTAGCTAGTCTATGCTCTGATCCTTGCCCAAGGACCCAAGTGTACTCCTGACACCTATGGTTGGTCTATAGGATACCTTATACATTCAAGGACCCCCTAACCTACCTAACTATCCCACCAAGTTAACCTACTCCAACTTCCAACATCCAAGCTTTGCTATCTAGCTACCAACCCTTACATAGGCCTATAAGGGTCTTTTAGGCTTCCAAATCTTTCTTAAGCTCTAACATAGATTGTGATGATTTTTTGGGTGTTTTTACACCATATACAACATATCCAAGGTGATGGAAAAGATGGGTCTCTACCCATTTGTAGGGTTCCTTCACAAAATAGGGCTACTAGCAAAGCCCAATTAGGCCTCCCTTTGGGTTTGTAGGCTTTTTAACTCTTCACCTTCACAGAATCATAGTTCTTGTTCAAAAGGAAATACATTGAAAATGTCTAACCCTCAAATATTTTTGAGGTCTTGGGCCCCCATTCATCCATACAGTGCTTCCTCCAAAAGTGAGGGTTTTTAGGGCTTTTGAAGCCTGTCAAAGACATAGTGCTATGTTGTATACAAAGACACCACTCCTGGATTTTTCAGGCTCCCTCCTCTACAACTTTGAGCCTTTGTTCATGCCACTTTCTTCCCTCAAGAGGTCTTGCCTTGAAGCCCATTCCTCTAGCTACTAGAGCTCTTTTAGTGCTGACTGCTCCTAGCCGGACTAAGCCTTAGCTCACCTAGGGCTTTGTCAAAAAATTGTTTGCACACATGCTCCAGGGCCCTGCTTCCATATTATTATAGGATAGGGTCTTTAATTTAGGTCTCCAAGGTTTCATGGCTTGGCCATGGTGGAAACTAAAGATACAGCCCTATGAACACGTCTCTCCAAACTGGCAGAGAGCTGAACAGATGCAAAGAAAAGAATAATACACACACTAAAATTTGAAAGAACTATTCTAAGCACACATAAAAGAAATAAAAAACAATATATACAATCACTCATGTATTGAATCACTCAAAACTCCATATATATTCACAAGGTAACAGTCTCCAATAGTGACTATTTTATTGCAACAACATTCAGTTTAGTTTTTCCCGTACTGTCACCGTACAATGAGATTTCCCACCCTTGATTTAGGGTTCCAAAAGTCTTAAATACTCTCCTCCTTGGTAAGTGAGTGGTGTTAGGTCTAATTAGGCACTTATCTAAGTGAGGCTATTACAAGGAACAAGTTGCTTAGCAACTTTTGAAAAGTTGCTGACAACTTTTTGTTGCTCAATCACCTTGTGCTCTCCTACTCTAATGATCACTATGAATCCCTTTAGAACACACAAAAGTGATAAAACATCCTTCAAACAAAAACCTAAGACTTCAAACCACATGGTAAAGCACTGATCTCAGGATGACAACATCCCTTGAATCATTGTGCCATTCACAAAGGAGGACCAACTGAACTTCAAGGACTAAGACAAAGCCTAGACACACACCAAAAATGAGCTTCCAACTCTTATTCTAATTAAACATTCATCAATGAAGATTAACAAACCAAAAATGGATGGTGAGGGCCCTCATAGGGGTGCTCCTGCACCACCAAATGACGTAGAGGGTTTGGGATCTAGTGTTCTCTCCAAGCTACCAACCTCTTCTAACCATCCTATGGTTATTCCTTGTGCTATCTTTCCCAATGTGGATCCTCTCTATCAAATTCTCCTCCAAGGTATAGTTGATACTTAGAAGATACACAACTACTAAGACCAATTTAGGCCTTTAATTCCCTAGGCTTCTTCACTAGAATCCCCCTCTAGAATCCAAAACCCTAGCTTAGGATATTTCCAAACATCACTTCTACTCTCCACTAAGTCCTTTTCCCTTAAAAATTCATTTGAAACCTTACCATAAACTTCTGGATACTCCACCAAGTGCTTAAGGAAAAAATTCACTAGGAGGCCTAATTGGCTCAATTCCTAGTAGGTCTATTTTGACTGATTTTGATTTAGTGCTCCCAGAATCCCCAAAAAACCTCATATAATACCTTTAAAATTTTCAAGGTATCCACTAACCCTTTCCAAATCCAAATTTTAGACTCCTAGTTACACCCACAACCCCATTTGATAGAAGGCCCTAGTTTTAAGCCTATTAATTAGGCCTCTAGACCAGTCTTGACCAATTGCTTCTAAATTGATCTCCATACTCATTTCCAAATTCTATCACATTGTGATGCTTCAAGGAAAAATCCTAAGGAATCCACAAATTCCATTGAGTTCCTTCACCAAGATTGCGGGTGCTCGAACCAATGCCTTCTCTACCCTGTCCTAGCTCACCCGCTCTCAATAGTCAGCCATAGGGCTTTCCATCTGGCCTAGAAATATTGATGCCACAATAAAAATGAAAGAAAAAAAATTATATATAGACTCTAACCTTCCATCCCCTAAGGTTTTAGCCATTTCCACCAGTGGATGCTCAGGTTAGAGTCATTTCAAGCATGGAGATTCTGCAAATTGGCTTTTACAGACCAGTGGCTTGAAATGCTTGCTAAATCTCACTCGACTAACTTAGTAAAAAAATAATAAATGAATATTAAAGATATAACACTACCATAAAATATCATGTGTCTTTATCACCCTTATCTATCCATGCAAGCCATACAAGGCACAAAGAAAACTCTGCAAACAGTAAGAACTAGTTCATTGCATCCATACAGAAAGTTCTAAATTATGAAAATTAGTCCAAAACTTCATTAGCCTTTTAAATCCATCATTCTCATGCTCATATACCAATCATGAGTGGTTACAACCACCTTAAATTCCATTTGAGCAACTTTTCAAAAAGTTGCAAAAGTTGCTCGAGCAACTTTTTGCCAAAAGTGCCATTTGGCCTTGTAGACGCACCTAAAGAACATGAATGACTCCTAAGTCCTAAATAAGGAAATTTAAGGTTCTAAGACCTTATTTAGACCAATTATAACCAAATCCATCACTTGGAGACTTTTGAGGCAATTTAGACCAAATGGACCATGAACTCTTCCTCAGCTCATTTGGCTCTTACAATCACATTAATGGATCCAATGAAATGGACCTTATTCTAACACACAAAAAAATCCTAACAAAAATCTAACCACTCACTAAATTATCAAAATGGGAGCTTAATGGGAGGTTCCTTGCACCATAATCCCTTGGGACAAAGAATTCAAGTCCCTTGAGTTAGGAGGTCTTCAATGGCGACGCCATGCTTCAAGATATCCAGCTCTATCATCCATATACTTCAGCATTAGGTGAAACCTACCATTTAACCAAGTACTCATTATAGGGGCATTTCCTTATCTTCTTGATCACCTTAGTATCTAGGATACACTCTGACTTCAAAGGGACTAGGCTTGGCAAATCCTTAACCCAATCATCATCTCCCAAATCTGAAAGAATAGTTGGACCTATATCTAGAGCTGGTCCCTTATAGGAATAAAAATCACACACATTGAAGATGGGTGAAATTCCCCTCTCCTTCCTGAGATAGGCAAGGACTAGATCCCCTACTTTGAATTGCAAATCCTTTCTAGACCGATCTGCCTTAGCTTTGTACTTCTCTCATTTTTGCAAGGTCCTTTTAACATGTTCATGAAACTCCTTCATTTGCTCTCCAAATGTATCTCCTTCAGAAATCCTCTTATCCTATAAATTGAGATCTCTCAACTCTAGGATTCCCCTAGGATGAGTCCCATAAACTATCTCAAAGGGGCTTTTACCTATACTCCTATTAATGGAGTCATTATAGGAAAATTCTGCCCGCCCTATGATATGATCCCATGACTGTCCATGCTACTTAGTCAAGCATCTTAAAAAATTGTCTAGTGACATGTTCACTACCTCCAATTGTCCATCTAATTGTGGATGGTAGGCTGAGGAGAATGATAAATTTGTACCTAACATATTCCATAAGGTCCTCCAAAAGTGGCCCACAAACTTGTTATCTCAGTCACTTACTATGTTTAGTGGAAAACCATGGATTCTAACAATATCTCTAAAAAATAGTCCTATAATTTGTGAAGCATCATTAGTTTACTTGCATGGTATGAAGTGTGCCATCTTACTAAAATGGTCCACCACAAAAAATACATTGTCATGTCCCCTAGGTGTCTTTGGCAACCCCAAAACAAAGTCCATACTCAAGAACTCCCAAGGCCTTTGAGGTATGGATAAGAGTTGGTATAGTCCACTATTACTGCTCTATCCTTTAGCCCTCTAATAGATCTAACATTGCTCCAAAAACTTTCTAACATATGATTGCAATTTAGGCTAATAGAAGTGCCTATTCACTTGCTCTAGTGTTTTATCCACTCCAAAGTGGCCTCCCAAACTTCCTTGGTGCTTCTCCTTCACTATGTTTTCCCTCATTGAGCATTGAGGTATACACATGAGGTGTCCCTTGAACAAAAGTCCTTCCTATAGTATATACTTAGTGAATTCTACCTTGAATCCCTATCTAAACCTTTCACATGCCTCATAGGCATCCTTGAAATCTTTGTCCTCTTTATAGAGACCTTTCAAGTCTTCCATACTCACACTTTGTAACTAAATTTCCTAAATGGTTAGGAATCTTCTACTAAGATCATCAACAACCTTATTACTAAATCCATTCTTATGCTTGATCACAAAGGTGTAGGCTTGCAAAGATTCAACCCACTTGAGATGTCTTGGGTTCAACTTATCTTGCCCATTCAAGAATCTAAGGGCATGATTGTCTGTATAGACCACAAATTCACTTGGTAGGAGATAATGTCTCCACTTTTTGAGTGCTTGCACCATTTCATATAAATCCAAATAATAGGTGGAGTACTTTTGTTTAGCCTCATTCAACTTCTCAGAGAAGAATGTCACAGGGTGTCCCTCTTGACTTAGCAATGCTCCAATAGCTAGCTTGCTAGTATCACATTCAACCACAAACAACTAATTGAAATCAGGGAACCTTAAGGTAGGTATCTCTGCAATCCTCTTCTTCAACATTTCAAACCCCTTATCAGCTACCTTAGTCCATTTGAACTGACAGTTGATTCCACATTTAATGGTGTTGAGGATAGGAGCACAAACATGACTGAAAGTCCTCAAAAACTTCCTCTAGTATGATGCCAAACCATGGAAAATCCTAACATCTCCTATAGTCTTAGGTGTAGGCCAATCCAAGATTGACTTGAATTTATCAGGATCCATCTTCATACATCCATTAGCAACCACAAAACCAAGGTAAACTAGTTTAGTTTTCAAGAACTCACACTTATCCTGATTGATCATCAACTTCTATTTATGTAGCCTCCTCAAGACCTGCTCCTAATGCTCCATATGCTCCTCTGTAGACCTGCTAAAAATTAGAATGTCATCAAGATAAACTATTACAAACTTACCTATGAAGTCTGCCAATACTTCATTCACGAGCCTCATGAATGTGCTAGGGGTATTGGTTAGGCCAAAGGGCATCACAAGCCACTCATACAACCCTTATTTGTTTTGAAGGTTTTCTTCCATTCATCACCAGGCCTAACTCTAATTTGATGGTAGCTTGACTTCAAATCCACCTTAGAGAAGTAACATGAACCTCCCAAATTGTCCAACAAGTCTTCAATTCTTGGCATTGGAAATTTGTACCTAATGGTAATCTTATTGATGGCCCTTGAATCAGTGCACATCCTCCATGTACCCCCCTTCTTTGGTGCAAGGATAGTAGGTACAACACAAGGGCTCAAACTCTTCCTTATCAATCCCTTATCCAACAAATCTTGAATCTTCTTGGCTATCTCTACATTTTGGCTTGGTGTCATCTTGTATGCTTCTTTGTTTGGCAAGTTTTCTCTAGGAATGAGGTCTATTTGATGTCTTATTTCCATCATGGGTGGCAATGCACTTGGAAACCCATTGTCCACTATCTCATGGTACTTGTCTAGTAAGGTTTGTACCTCTGGTGGTATGTTGACTTTCTCCTTAGCCTCCTCTTTTGGCTTCACTACCACTACACAACATACCTCTTTGGCCTTCCTCATAACCTTAAGAAACTATTTCCCACTCAAGAGCATAACAGTAGCCCCTACATGCTTCTCCTCATTAGGTTCCTGCAATGGATCCATTTGAAACTTCTTTCCTAACTTGGTGATTACATAGCTATTCATCTCACCATCATGAATGGATTTCACATCATATTTCCATGGGAATCCTAGAAGAAGGTGACATGCATCCATGGGAAACATGTCACATAGGACCTTGTCCTTGTATTCTCCTATCTCAAAGTCCACCATAGTTTGTTCATCAACTACTATTTGTTGTCCTTTATTGAGCCAGGATAGCTTGCAGGGAGTGTTATGAGGTATCTTCCTAAGTTTTAGCTTATCAACCATCTCTGTGTTAGCTTGTGGTGACTGATCATGAAAGTACTATATAGGAAAGTACTGTACACTTTTCCTCCTAATCTCACTGGGGGGTAAATATTTTGGGGTGACATGTTGTAACTCATTCTAACCCTAAAGTAGAAAAAATATTGTATAATATGGCTTAGGGTTAGGGATTTCATTATGATGTATGATTTTAGTACTTGTGACATAATTGAGCTATAAGGGATTACGAATTGTAATCAGGTTGTAATCACTGGATAATAAAATATTGGACTCATTGTTGGTGGATGTAGCCTAGGGATTGGGTGAACCACATTAAATCTTTGTGTCTTGTGTTCTCTTCTATGTGGTTTATTATTTTTTGATATTGGTTATATTTGCATGTAATTGTTATTTCTGCCTTGTTAATCCTAACACTCTATGGATACTATGTTCTTAGTGGACCCAGAGTCCACCATCACCTTGCATATCTTACCATGTGACCTACAAGTAGTTTTTAATAGGCTCTTCCTTTGAGGTGGCTCCATGGTGTTAGGAACCTTCAACATTGTCCTTCTCAACATGAGATTCTCTCCATCCAATACTGGCCCTACCTTGGAGATAGGTGAAGTGACACTTTGGGTGTCCTATTCTTGCACCAATTGATTCCTCCTCTCTCCCATTGATGATGTAGAACCTTTCGTAGGACATCTACCCATGGTATGTCTCACTTGATTGCAATTATAGCATCTACTGGTGAAGAATGCATTGGTTCTCTCTTGTGACTGAAACCTACCTCTTGATGGTCCTCTTCCTCTATATTTGTAATACCCTAAAATTGGCACCTAATAAATTCAATCAATTTTGGTGCATTTTCATCAATTTTACATCTTCAAAGTCCTACTTTGTTAGGCAATTTTCTCTCTCCTACCTGACTTAATTCGACTTGATGTCAATTGCAAAAAACCCTAAATTGCATTCATAAAATATTATAATTAATTCTTAAAGTCTTTGACTTTTATTAGCTAAATTACCCCTATGATAAATCAATTTAATTCTAAAGTCCTAAGTGCTTTAAATTAAATTAAACTCACCCCTTTAGCTAAATGCCCATAAAAGGAATTAATTAATTACTTGGTTATTCGAATGGATTATCATATTTGCATTTAATAAATCAAATATTCAAAGAGTCACCCATGTGACAATAATCCATTTCTTTAATTAAGTAATTCTCTAATATTTGTCTCTTTCTCCTCCATTGGAGATGAAGAGTCCACCGTTTCGAATCAAGAAACTCTTCATTCCTTTTCCAAGCTTGCCTATATCTTGAACCTCATTCTTTATTCAAAAGAGAGAAATTTTTGAGAGTAACTAAACTATAGCATTTTTTTGTCTCAATTTCATATCTTTCAAGCTTTCATTGCATATTTTAGATTAATTTCATCTAGTTTAATATTGCATCTTCATTGTAATTAGTTTTCTTACTTGCTCATAGCTTAATCTCATCTTTATTTCAAGTTCTTTAGAGTAAACCTTCATCTTCATATTTCTTTTACGCTCTTAGATTAATTGTACTTCATTCTAGATTAATTTCAAATTTGACTATCTTCATAAGCTTTCAAATACTCCATTGTAGTACTGGTCTAATGGTTGTTGGGCTCTCATTCTGAGAGTAAATCAAACACCCCGTCTATATAGGAGGCAACATGTCACTTCACCATGAATTTCAAATTGAGTAATCAATACTCTCTTTCATAATTCGATCATGTGAGTAATGACTATGTTACATGTGTAGTTAGATTAGAGGTCCACGTTTAACCAAATACATTTTGGCGCCCACCGTGGGGCAGAAAAGATCAATTTCTAGCCTCATTCTTGATTTTTCTCACAGGAAATTTGAGCTCTACCATGCATTCGTACTTCATGTGTACGGATTCTCGCGTGAGAATCCAAAGCATACCACATGAAGTTTTTCTCTCAGTAGCACTCTCTCGTGTGAACTTTTACATCCTCGCGTGACACCCTATGTTTTGTCACGCACTATGGAGTACTTCCTCATGTGAGATTTGGATTCAATTTTTTTAATTTTTCAATCTTTATCTTTTCTATTCCAGATTTCTAAGAGTTTCTATTTGACGTTAATTTCCATTTTTTTGTTCTTTCCATAGCATAATAGTTTTCTGCAGGATGTTTGACGAAGAACATAAAACATGCTAATGGTTTGATTGCAGGATAATAGTCAAAGATCTCATAAAAACATTGTGTTTGTTTCTTGCTTTCACTCACATAGTCTAATGAGGGCTCTATTAAAATTTCTTGAGAATTTTGATAGTGGGTAGGGAATTTGGCTCTTCATTACATGGAGGTGATGATCATGAATGAACACAAAAACCCAATGATCCTACTAATATGATAGGTTCTTGGGGAAGCGGAGAAAGGTAGTGAATCTTTAACATTTCTACTTGCCAGGGGATTATGCTCTTCTCTCTTTGAGAGAACCAGATCAAAAGCTTGTAGATTTGGTGAAGTGAAGCTAACTCAGTGATGAACTTTCTTGATGTGTTTGGGTGAAGTGATGAGGTAGAGAAGTATGATCTTCTCTCTTTGAGAGAAATAGAAAATCAAACCCTTGGATCTAAGCCAAGTTGCATCACCTTTAGAGGGCTTGCCGAAAGTTGAACCTTCAGGAATGACCCAAGTGAGTACGCACCTTTTGCCGATGATTCCACCTCACTTTAATAAAGAATGCTTTGTTGAGTCTAAAGACTCCAAAGCCATATTAGCTTCCTTCTCATGATTTTGACTATCATCTTGAGAAGGCCTTGTTTGTTGTACTGAGCAGTGCCGCTCCTAGCCCTGCTTGCAGGGGTGTACGAATTTCAAGTGTCGGTGTGGCTATGAGGCCTCAACCCTCTATCAGGGGCACTGAAGGTTAGTATGAATGAAAGCCTATTAAAAACTTTCCTTAGCTAGTGGCCTACTCGATTCACCTCTGAAAGGAGGCATCATCTTTGCATAGGGAGGGGGAAGAATCTCTCCCATAGATTCCCATCAAAGGCATACACTTGGATTCTTGAAGGTGGTATACAACACTGGACCCTACCACAAGGGTAACCTTTGAATGTATACTATTGAGTCCTTGGAAAGACCAAAAACATGGGTGCCCTCTAGGGAGTGACACAGCTGTGTGAGGTGCACGTATGCGTATAAGCAATGGGGTAAAGGTTTTGTCTTCTCACCATTTTTATGGTAGGGACAAGCTATGTTTTTTATCAAGTCTTAAACATTTTCCAATCATTATCAAACAAAGACTCCCCTGATGCTATCAAGTTGCTTTGTCCTTGATAGATTTGTTAATGACTACTTATTGTACCACAACTACTTGATCTAAACCTTTATGTCTTTAAACAAATGCTTGAAACCTCAAAATGAGATTATTGATTAAACTATTCTTCAAACTTGTCAGGAAACTAGATTTTCTGTCAGACATCAATTTAGGCTATATCTCATAATTCAATTTTTACCTCGAAAACTATGTCAAACTGTCAGATTTTGGATTTTTCCCACGTGAAGTTTCACTTTTCAGAGTACTTTCTCATGTGAGACTTTTTTCTTTCACATGAGGTTTGGTGTTTTCTCGCACGGCTTGGTACTCTCTCACGCGAGACTGTAGCCTAGTTTTAAAAAATAGAGACTAAATTCCCATTGAGTAGTCAAACTTTTTCCTGATCTACTTTTTATTTGAGCTCTATTTTTCTATTTTCCTATTGTTCACTATCAGAAACTGGTTGTCTCAAGTTAGGAATTGATCGATCTTTGCTTTGACTCATGTTGTCTCTTGTTGGTTTACCTTATCTCTTTATGCCTTTTGTATCTATGTTGTGATAGTCTTATCTCGGCTATTCTAGCCCCCTCTTTTGATGATTCATACCAAGTCCATCTCGCATCTTGGCTATTCTAGCCATTTATCTCCTTTTCATTATCTTAGAGACAGAGTCTAGCATTATCTCAAGTCTTCTCTCGTCACATCTTTGTCTATGACTGTAATGACTAGAAGTGGCAAGAATTATCCCAATCAAAATACTGGTCAAGGTAGAAGTGAACCTCCTAATCAAGAAATAGATCATCTTGAATCTGTCATGAAATCTGAACTTTGTGAGATATCCTTGAGTTCCTCATTGAGTACTTCAAAAGATAGTCCATCTCAACCATCACCTCCGATGTTCCAAGAGTTTTTTAATCCTTTGTTTGAAGCAGAACCTGGTTTCTCATTTCAAGAGCAAGATAACTCATACTTCCAAAACAACTCATTGTTTCATAACTTTGGAAGGCCACTCCCTCAGACTGCTCCTATTATTGAATCTATTGATACTGATCATAATATCTTCCTGCCTGAATTTATTAAATCTTTTGACCCTGTTTATTCACCAAAAGTTACCTTATCTGTGCATCATTGACATCATTCATATCACTTTACTGAGGCTTCAACTACTGCACTGTTCCACACCAACAAGATGGGAGATCCATTTGATTTCCAACCGGGCAAGTATAGTCAAACTTTTGATCAATCTCAAAATAATTAGTATCATGGTCAAACCTCTAATGACCCATGTCATGCTCAACCTTAGAACGAGCAGCCTCATGGTCAATCTCAACATGACCAAAATCAGTCCCACAATGATGATCAATCTCAAAACAAACCTCAAGGTGATTGACAACCCACGTATTTCTATCGCCCTCCTCCATTCGATCAAAACCAAGATGATCAGCAACAAGATCAAATTTTGAGCATTTATGAGACCCTTGGGAATGAAAATGATGTGATAACTCAACATGATATAAATGCTACCAAAGCTAATAAGAGTCTTGTTAAGATGATGGAGATCCTTCTCCTAAAGGAGAAAGAAAAATACTTCCTTGAGTTAGCTAAACAAGGGGCCAAGTTACCCCTAGACTATCAAGTTGAAACACTCATAGCCAAGGAAGAAGAAACTGAGACCGCAAAGTTGCAAAAGATGGTCTGAGACATGCAAGATTAGATTAGTCAACTTGCAAAGAATAAGGACAAACCTGCACAATAATTCATAATGGAAAGCATTTGTCCTTTCCCTTTCGATATAAGTCTTCATATGCCACCTTTTCCCAGAGGTGTAGAACTCCCCAAATATGACAAATACTTGGGTGAAATTGATCCCCAAGATCACTTAAGGGAGTTTGGTGCATTATCTATGGAATTCATGCATGATCAAACATATCTTATGCACTTATTTCCTTGTAGTTTGGGTGGACCCGCGATGGAATGGTTTTCTAGATTGCCTACTGGCATTAAGACTTTTGACGAAATGGCTAATCTATTTCTCCAACATTAATCACATAATATTCATCATCCAGTCAACATCCAAGATCTTTTCAATTTAAAACAACAACAAGGAGAATCTTTCCTAACATTCCTCCAAAGGTGGAGACAATTATGTACAAGGTGTCCTCACAAGCTACCAGAGTCTGAGAGACTCGACATTTTCTTGGACAGTCTTGTCCCAGACTTTGGATACTAAGTGTAATTGCAAGGTCCTCTAACTTTTGATAGCATGATCAAACAAGCAGTGTGAATAGAGGCCTTTATGATCAAGAAAGGTGAATTGACTTTGAGTAAAGACAACAAGCAAGGATCTTCAAACTCAAATAAGGATAAAGGAAAGTTTGTTAACAAGAATAGAGATGTTTTGAATGATGGAGTGGTTGACAATGTGACCCTAAAACTATCTAAGTCTATTTTTAATCTCTCTTCCACCATACACATAGTTAAAGTGGCTGAAAAGCCCATGGTGGAAAATTAGCAACCTTTGAGGTTTTCTAGAAACAAACCTTGGGCATCTTGACCCAAGCACGAATTCACTTCCTTGGGAGAACCACTTGATGTGCTCTATAAAACTCTTGTGCAGAATCAGATTCTCACTCCTTTGGAAAAGCATCTCTATGATCCACAACCATGACCTCATTTGTAGAATGACAATGCTTATTGTGACTATCACCCGAATAAGGGTCATAATACTTCTACTTGTCTTTAGCTGAAACATAAGGTCCAAGATTTGATTGATAGTGGTGACATTGTTGTGGATGGCCATAACAAGAATTCAGACCATCAAGCATTTAAGGATCCCTTCCCTCCTCATGAGAAGGGTGAGTCTTCAAACACCAAGAATACCAATGCTAAAGTCAATTACACATACACTAATGATGACAATGTTCTTGGTATGATCGAACCTGTTGGAGTAGAGTACTACGATGTGATTACTATTAAGGGGAGTGGCAGTGCTCCCAAACCTAAGACTCCTTTCATCTTGCGTAGTTATGCATGTCATTTGTCTCAATCTGAACAACCTCAAGACTATGCTAATGTGGTTACTCGATCATGAGGAAGAGTTGTTTTGAAAGGTCCTGATACTTCTACATCCACTCTGAAGCAAACTGTAGATAAGGGTCTTGATACTTCTACATTTTCTTTGAAGAAAACTATGGATAAGGGTCTTGATACTTCTACATCCGCTCCAAAGAAAATTGCGGATAAGACTACTGTTGGCCCTGCCAACAAGAACATGAAATCTATTCCTACAGCTAGCTCGGCTAGTTATAGCATCTTAGATCAACTCCAACAAACCAATGCTTAGATTACCATTTTTGAGTTGTTGAAGATCTCACCTGCTCATAGGCAGATTTTGGATAAAGCCCTCATTGAGGAAAACATTACCTAGGATCTTGATCTCAACCGGTTCCAATCTATGGTGGGTCATTTGACCTTGCCTCACTACCTATCCTTCTTTGAAGAAGATGATCACTCTTTGAGTCATCCACATAATGCTCCCTTGCATATAGAGGTCATGATAGGTCCTAAGCTCATTCACCAAGTGCTCATAGACAATGGTGCACATCTTAATATCTGTTCCACTAAGCTACTTACTTAGCTAGGTTATGATGAGAATTGTGTAGAATCCCACAAAAAGATTACCATCAAAGCTTATGATGAGGAAGAGTGCAAGTCCCAAGGCTTAGTTGTGCTACCAATCTCTGTAGGACTTGTTGAGAGAGATGTTACTTTTCAAGTTCTTGACATTCCTCTTGCCTACAATATCTTGTTGGGTAGGCCATGGATTCATGAGATGTATGTTGTTCCATCTACATATCATCAATGCATTAAGTTTCCATTCCATGGGGTAGAAGTCATTGTGCCTACTAATACCAATTACTCTTGCAACACTCTTGCGCAATCTATAGATAGCTTTGTTCCAAAAAATAGAAAATCCACTGAGTTTTATGATGCTAAGTTGAAAGAAATGGAACAAAATTTGAGACTTAAGGATACAAGCATGGGAGAATACCGAATTGAACCTATGCTATCACTTGCTGCTCTACCTCCATCTCCATGCTCTTATGGGAGACCTTCTGAGAATAATAAACCTTCTAATGCTTCTCCTCAAATAGTTTATGATGGCACCTTTGTAAGGGCCTCTATACCTTTAGAAGATGAGGATGAAGAAAGAGCTATCAGAGCTTGGATCTATAAGGGAAAAGAAATAGCTGAAACAACTACTCCACCTCCAGAATTAGAGCAAGAACCATACAGTGAGGCCTTCAAGATCATGAAGTGCTTTGGCTATAAAGGGAGTGGTCCTATAGGGAAGAATGACAATGGTTTTCTAAAGCCCATTGAAGCTACAGGCTATAGAAAAAAGGATACCATTGGCTTAGGTTTCAAGAAGATCCCCTTTCATTTAGTGATTAACAAGTTTGTGCCGGAACCTAAACCTGAACCTGAACAAGAAATTGAAGATGCCACTCTAGAGGTAATTCCCAAGGTCAACTCTCATGAAGACACATTTCCATATCCTATTCCTCTAGATCTTGTGGCACTCTTTGTAGAACCTAATGAACCTATCATACCGATCCATATGGTAGAGACTGATATTGATATTGATACTAATTCTGATAAAAATTCTTTAGTGTATCAATTCACATATGAGGAATGGAAAGCAACACTAAATGATGATCCCAATTTTCTAGGTGAACCATATAGGCCACCACATTTTCAAAAGTATCTTGAACAATAACAACTCCAGCAGACCATTAATGCCACAAGGAATGAAGATGAGTCAGGTGATACAACTAATACTAATGAAATTCCCACATCAAGTACTGACTCACATGAATATGAGTTCAACTCTTTGTCTGATGCTACTTATGATGTAGACATAGATACTATTCATGTGTAAGAAAGACTCCTCGAAGTAGGTGAAGGGTCTAGTGTTAGGCCACAAAAATTAGACACCATCGGTGTTAACTTGTCCTCTACTTTTGACATAAGGTCTTATAGGGATTCAAATGCTCATTTAGACTAGAATGCTCTAGGTCTTGACTTACTCATCCATGCTTTTGATGGTTATACCATGAATGCAATTGAACCAGTCACTACTTCTCTTTCACTCCGTCGTCTTGATCTAATAAACTAGAACTCCCCCTCTACATCCAATGAAGTCCCAATGTTCTAGAATGATTATGATCTAGCCTATTACCTCCATGCTATTGAACTTGTGATGTCCTCCACTAGTGAAAGTAGTGTTAGCATGATAGAGGTAGATATCAAGTATCTTATTCAAATAATTAAAAGAAGAAAAAATAGATGCTCTGATGGTGAAAACCACTTTGTGGCAGTATCAAAGCCAAAAATAGTAAAAATAAAATACATATCTGAGGGTGAAAACCTCTCTGAGGTGCCCAAGGATGAGATACTTGATATGCTTCCCAGCCACTTTTAAGAGAGATCATCAGTATTGATTGAGCTGACACAGCCGATAAATTTAGGTACAGAGGCTGCTCCATAGATTATTCATCTAGCACAATAATTGTCTACCAAAGAAAAAGAAGAGTTCACTAGCTTCTTTCAGAGCAAGAAAATAAAATTTGCATGGACCTACTCTGACATGCCTGGATTAGACCCCAATCTAATCATGCACCATTTTTCCATTGTACTAGGTATTAAACTTGTTAAACAGAAGTTACAAAAGATGCATCCACATGTAGCACTTTTGGTCAAAGCAAAGCTAGAAAAGCTTCTTAAGGCTAGTTTCATAAGAACTATTGATTATGAAAAATGGATTTCAAATATTGTACTAGTCACTAAACATGATAAATCCATTCGTGTGTGCACTAAATTTAGGGATCTAAATAAGGCATGTCCAAAAGATGACTTCCCACTACGTAATATTGACATGATAGTAGATATGAGAGCAGGTTATGAGATGTATTCCTTGATGGATGGCTTTTATGGCTATAATCAAATAAAAATTGTGCCAGAAGATCAAGAAAAGACTGCTTTCACATGTGCCTGGGGCACCTTTTGCTAGAATGTCATGCCTTTTGGGTTTAAGAATGCTGGAGCAACATATCAGAGAGCTGTCAATACTATTTTCCATGATATGATGCATAAAACAATGGAGGATTATGCAGATGATAATTTAGCCAAAAGCATGTAGTGAAGAACTCATCTCATAGATTTGGGTCCCATCCTTGATCGCATGGAACAATTTAGTCTTTGACTTAATCTGAAAAAAATGTGCATTCGGTGTTACTTCTGGGAAACTCTTGGGTTATATCATTTTAGCTAAAGGCATAGAAGTTGATCCTAAAAAGGTGCAAGCTATTATGGACATGCCTCCAACCAAGAATATCAATCAAATGAGAGGATTATAGGGAAGGCTACAATCTATTTGGCATTTCATTTCACAGTTGGCCAACAAGTCACAACCGTTCACTAAAACCTTGCATAAGGGTGTGACCTATGAATGGAATGAAGAATGTGATAGGGGACTCACTCAAATAAATAAATATCTTGCTAATCCACCTATTTTGATACCTCCTATTCATGGGAAGTCACTCATACTGTACATCTCAGCCACAAACACATCTTTGGGTGCTCTCCTAGCTCAAGAAGATCAAAACAACAAAGAGAGAGCCATATATTATATCAACATAACATTGGTTTCATATGAGATGAACTATTTTGTCATTGGGAAGGCTTGTTTAGTAGTGGTATTTGCTTCTTAGCAGTTGTGGCATTATATGCTAGCTCATACCACAAGGCTTATTGCAAAAATTGATCCACTGAAGTACCTACCAAGCAAGGCTGCCCTCATATGTAGATTAGTGAAATGGGTGATGATACTTAGTGAATTTAACATTGAGTATGTGGAGAGAAAAGCTATTAAAGGACAAGCAATTACTGATCAGCTGGTAGAAGCTCCTTTGAAAGATCACTAGCCTTTGAGTATTGAATTCCCAAATGAATCCATCATGCTTCTCACACATCAATCTTGGAGCATGTTCTTTGATGGATCATTTTCTTACCAAGGATCAAGTGTAGGCATTCTATTTATAACACCTCAAAGATACTCATTGCCAAAAGCTTATAAAATGTTGTTTCCCTGCACAAACAACATAGCTGAATATGAAGCTCTCATCAATGGTATGAAGATAGCCCTTGAATGACATGTGGATGAGCTCAAGGTCTTTGGAGACTCTCAGTTAATCATCAACCAAGTCAATGATGTCTACCAAACAAAAGATGACAAGCTATTACCTTACAAAAGAATGGTGGATGATCTCAAACAATATTTTGCACACATTTTTTTCTAGCAGATTCCAAGGGTAGACAATAAAGCAGCTGATGCTATGGCCACTCTTGCTTCAATGTTACAAATGCTGGAAAACGATGTCAGAAATGAATTCTTGGTGGAGGCATTACACTACCTTGCCTATGATATTCTTGAATCTAGGATGATTTGTTTAGTCATTGGACATGATTCATCCCACTACCACCATATCTATTCCTACCTTCATGACCAGATCATTCTAGACACCTATACCCAGAATGAAAAGTGTCACCTAATTCATACTACTTCATGTTATGTCCTTGTAGCAAATGACTTGTATAGACGGGGTCTAGACGGTACCCTCCTTAGGTGTTTAGAACTCAATGAGTCCAAATGTGTGCTAGTTGAGGTACATGAAGGTATCTATGGGTCTCATTTGAGTGGTCTAACGTTAGCCCAGAAACTTATTAGAGCTGGTTATTACTGGATAGATATGGAAAAAGAAGTTGTTCAATATGCTAAGACTTGCAAACAATGCCAATTTCATGGGAATCTGATTCATGCTCCTACTAAAGAGCTTAGTCTTCTCATCAATTTCTGGCCATTTCAGAAATGGGCCTTTGATTTGGTAGGTCAAATACATCCTTCTTCTTCAAGAGGACATAAGTTTATAATCACAACTACTGATTACTTTACCAAGTGGGTTGAGGCAGTGCCTCTAGCTGTAGCTGATGGTAAGTCTATGGCTATGTTTATTGTAAACTATATCATTTGTAGATATGGTGTACCCTCATCCATTATCACTAACAATGGGGGACAATTCAAAAATAAGGACCTGACAGACTTATGCACCAAGTTTAGGATTATTCAGCATTGGTCATCAATCTATTATCCTCAGGGTAATGGACAAGCAGAAGCTTCTAATAAGACAATTCTCAAAATCTTGCACCGAACAGTTCATAAATCTGGTAGAGATTGGCATCTCCATATTAATCTGGCTTTGTGGGCCTATAAAACAAGTATCCAAACACCAATGGGGGTCACTCCCTTTGCCTTGGTTTATGGGGCAGATGCAGTATTGCCTATTGAGGTTGAGATTCCTACATTGTGAATCTCTTTGAGGGGTCTCATCACTGATGAAGAAAATAGAATATCCCAGCTTCAAGAGCTTGAGTTACTTGATGAATGTCAGAAGGTGGCATTCGATCATCTTCGAGCATACCAAAAGAGAATGTCCAAAGCCTACAATAAGAAAGTCAAACAAAGATAATGTCATTACTGTAGCATTTGGGTATGGTGCTTATCAACTCTCCACCACTGAAGGAGAACAACTCAAAGAGCCTATCAATGCTCTTCATTTGAAGAAATTCTACAACTAAGGCATCCTCTATGTGCTCATGTACATATTTATTGGTCCTGAAAAAATCCAAAAAAATGATATATTGCAAAAATTCCTAAAAATTGCAAAATGTCCTGAAAAAATGATCATCTTAGTGAAAACTTGGTAAACAGGCGCTTTGATGTATCTATTATCTTGGTGAAAACTTGGTAAATAGGCACCTTGATAATAATAAAAAAAATAGAAAATTAAAAAAATACAAAAAAAATCAAAAAATCAAAAATACAAAAAAATAAAAAAAGAAGAGAAAAGTACAAAAAAATTGAAAAAGAAGAAAAATGTGCCATTGATGAAAACCTGGTAAACATGTGTCATGGTAGTAAAAATAGAATCTCTTCCAAGATGGTGAAAACCTGGTAAACAGGCGCCTCTTGTTTCCTAAAGTTACATCTCATCTTAGCATCGCTTGGCTCTTAGTTTCTTGCTTTAGTTTCCTTGCATTCTTGCTTTAGTTTGCATTCCCGCTTTCTTGCTTTCATTTGTTTCTTGCTTTAGTTTGCTTCCTGCTCTAGTTTTCCAGCTCATGCACTTGCCTTCAATTTTCTTTGAGATTTTCCTTGACTCTTCATGGATTGGAACTGGTTCACACTTGGGGGCACCTTCCTGGTCTAGGGGGCTTTGTCCTATCACTTTCAAAAGTTTTGTTCGTGCATCAGTCACCAGCAATTCCTGCTGCATCTACTTACTGATGTCTAGCTACTCTTGAGATTTCTCTCTTGAGGATCTCTTGTGTATCAGTCACCAATGGTTCTCACTGTGCCTACCTACTAATACCTAGCTCTCACTCAAACCCCTCTCTTTCAGGATCTCTTCCTTACATCATCACCAGTTGTTCTCACTACGTCTGCCTGCTGATGTTTCGCTCGTGCTTTATTCTCTCTTTCAAGAATCTTCCTTGTATTGGTCACCAGTAGTTCTCACTATGTTCACCTACTGATACTTGGTTCACACCCTGATATCTTCTTGAGACTTCATCTCTTGCAATAGTCACCAGTGGTTCTCACTGCATCTGCCTGCTGTCGCTATCCCGTCGAGACTTTGAATGTTGTACGCTTCCGATTCGACTTCAATCCGCTTGAACACAAACGTAAACTAAAACTAAAACTAACTTTGTGTTCCTTTGAAGCATGCTAAGCTTTTCCTTTTCTTGTTTGTTTTCTTGCTTTATCATTTCCCCTCGAATGAATCTAAGATGTCTTTCTTGACTGAGAAATGCAAAGACTAGGGGCATAATCTTTTTTTGGCTTTTTGTTTGCTGGTTTAGTTCCAATGATCCAAAGAATCTATCTAAGAGGGGTGTCCATCTGTAAGAGCCATCATCTTGTATTGGATGGCCATGTGTACCTCAAATCCTTTTATATGGATTCTTTGGTGAGGTTGGTTCTTCTCCTTGTCTATTTTGAGTGACTTCTTTCTGCTACAAGTAAAATCGCTAACGCTCGTCCTACTAAGTGAACATAAGGGTCACTGCGAGCATTCTTTGGCAAAGGAAGGAACTCTTGTGTGTCTAGTGTGTTTGTTTACAAGAAAAATTTAGGTCATTATAGCATTGTGTTTTGATGCTTATGTTAACTTGCTAAATCAAAAGGAATAGGTGTTTAGGTCATTTTGGCTTCTTGTGCCTTAATGCTTACATTTCATTTTTGACAAATCTAAGACTTATGTCATATTCATATTTTCATGATTGCAATGTCAATGAGGGTTGTATGGCATCTTGTGAATGTCCTGTGCCTAAAAGAACTCGATGATGATAAATACGATGATTCCAACAACCAAGTCCTGTGGTTTGCGTTTAGCTTAGGCTTGCATTTTCATTCTGGCTTGCATTGAGATTGTGTTTTGGTTCTCTCTTGATTGTCTTCTTTTGGATCTCTTCATCAAAGGTTCTCATCTTTTGTCCTGGCTTCGTCATGGATGCATATCCATTTTCGGGATCAAAATCAAAATCTGACATCTCTAGATAGCTTGAAATCACGTTTTAAATTCTAAAGACCCTTTGGGATCGGACGCTTGTGCAGTCAGCCTTCTAGCATCATCTTCCTACCAGACCCTCATCTTTGCATCATGTTCTCAAGATCTTTTCTCTTTTCATCAAAGTAAACTCTAGTCAAATTTGGTCAACTATGGTAAAATTTGGTCAGTAGGACCTCTGCATTGCTCTGATTTTCTTCTGGAGCTTCTCAAATATAGTTTGATTGCTTATGCTCTGCAACCTCTTGTTGTCAATCATCCTCTTATGTCATCTTTTGATTTCACTCCCAAGAGGGCAAGATAATTGCATCATTTGAATCTTGTCGAATCAATTCTTGAATCAGTATGATCTAAATCATCAGTTCTCATTGCTAGGGGCATCTTGGTGCCTCGTATCTTGCTATCTGGTCATCTATCTTTTAGGTATCTGAGCAATCTAACTCAAATCCTTGAGGATCAAGCTTCATTCTAGAGATGGTTCTTGAAATCTATTAGGTATTGGGGCAATCTAACCCTAATTCCTGGGAGTCAATCTTTGTTCTAGAGATAGCTCTCGAAATCTCTTTTAGACCCTTATCTGAGCAATCTAACTCAGGTCTCGGAGGGATAAGCTTCGTATTGGGGCAATCTAACCCTGATTCCAATTCTCTCAAGACCGTTGTCTTTGCAATCTAACTTAAACTTAAAAAAATCATGCTTTGATCTGTTCAGTGTCTTGGCATCCTAACCTAGGCCTTCCAAAATTCTAGACATCTGTCACTTCAGACTATTCTTTGAATCAATGCACTGTTTGCACATCAATTCAAAGAGGGGCAAATGTAATACCCCAAAATTGGCACCTAATAAATTCAATCAATTTTGGTGCATTTTCATCAATTTTACATCTTCAAAGTCCTACTTTGCTAGGCAATTTTCTCTCTCCTACCTGACTTAATTCAACTTGATGTCAATTGCAAAAAACCCTAAATTACATTAATCAAATATTATAATTAATTCCTAAAGTCTTCAACTTTTATTAGCTAAATTACCCCTATGATAAATCAATTTAATTCTAAAGTCCTAAGTGCTTTAAATTAAATTAATCTCACCCCTTTAGCTAAATACTCATAAAAGGAATTAATTAATTACTTGGTTATTCGAATGGATTATCATATTTGCATTTAATAAATCAAATATTCAAAGAGTTACCCATGTGGCAATAATCCATTTCTTTAATTAAGTAATTCTCTAATATTTGTCTCTTTCTCCTCCATTGGAAACAAAGAGTCCACCATTTTGAATCAAGAAACTCTTCATTCCTTTTCCAAGCTTGCCTATATCTTGAACCTCATTCTTCATTCAAAAGAGAGCAATTTTTGAGAGTAACTAAACTATAGCATTTTTTTTGTCTCAATTTCATATCTTTCAAGCTTTCATTGCATATTTTAGATTAATTTCATCTAGTTTAATATTGCATCTTCATTGTAATTAGTTTGCTTACTTGCTCATAACTTAATCTCATCTTTATTTCAAGTTCTTTAGAGTAAACTTGCATCTTCATATTTCTTTTAAGCTCTTAGATTAATTGCACTTCATTCTAGATTAATTTCAAATTTGATTATCTTCATAAGCTTTAAAATCCTCCATTGTAGTATTGGTTGTTGGGCTCTCATTCTGAGAGTAAATCAAACACTCCATCCACATAGGAGGTAACAGGTCACTTCACCATGAATTTTGAATTGAGTAATCAATACTCTCTTTCATAATTTGATCGTGTGAGTAATGAATATGTTGCATGTGTAGTTGGATTAGAGGTCCACGTTCAACCACATACAATATCCTCCTCTTTGGAATGGACTCCTATATTGATTACCTCCATTTCCATTAGTAGGTGGTGTCTCTTTCACCCTAGTAGAGCTTTGTCCTCTACCAAAAGTGTTCCTACCTCTAAATTCTTTGTTGTTGTTGTTGTTACCACTACCTCTTTGTTGGAAGTCACTAGCATTCTTCCTTCTAGCCTTCTCTTCTCTTAAGGCCAATTGAAAGCACTTGTGCATGTTATCAGAAGCCATCATACTAATTTCATCTTGTATTCATTGCCTTAATCCATTGAGGTACCTTGCTACCTTTTCTACTTCTTCTTCCTGTCTTCTTTCTCGTAGACTTAACTTATTGATCTCCTCTATGTAGGTTCTAGCTAATAACTCCCTTTGTCTCACATTATGTAGCTTTTGATACATTTGTATCTCATAATCAATGGGCAAAAATTGTTCCCTCAACCTAATTTTCATCCTTTCCCATGAAACTACCATCTTCTTCCCATGAGCTATCCTATCATCCTACATCATGTTCCACCACACCAATGTAGAACCCTTGAGTCTAGCCTTGGCATAGGTGAATGTGTTTTCCTCTGCCACTTCCTTGTAATCAAATTGATTATCTATGGCCTCTAGCCAATCCAATAACTCCTCACCATTCAAATTGCCACTATAGTACAATATGTGTTACATGCTATCCTTGTTGATGGATTGAATGCATCCAAGAACACCTTGTCTTTATCATCAACTATTTCTTTACCTTTGCTAGATGTCTCCCCTATCTGACTTTCATTTTCATCTTCACTCTCATCACCCCATTTAGTGATTCTCTTCCCTTTTATTTCTGTTAAGTTGGCCTTTGCCAGTAACTCTTGGACAAAGTCCACTATGGTACCCCTACTGATTTACTTTGGAGGCATGCTATCAACCTCTTCACTCTCCTCCCCTTTAGACATACACAACCTTCAAGAAATTCTAGCTCTAATACCACTCTGATGCAGAGGGTTTGGGATCTAGTGTTTTCTCCAAGCTACCAACCTCTTCTAACCATCCAATGGTTATTCCTTGTGCTATCTTTCCCAATGTGGATCTTTTAGATCCTCTCTATCAACTTCTCCTCCAAGGTATAGTTGATACTTAGAAGGTACAAAACTACTAAGACCAATTTAGGCCTTCAATTCACTAGGCTTCTTCACGAGAATCCCCCTCTAGAATCCCAAACCCTAGCTTAGGATCTTTCCACACATCACTTCTACTCTCCACTAAGTCTATGTCCCTTCAAAAGTCATTTTTAACCTTACCATACACTTCTGGATACTCCACCAAATCCTTAAGGAACAAATTCACTAGGAGGCCTAATTGTCTCAATTCCTAGTAGGTCTATTTTGGCTGATTTTGGTTTAGTTCTAGAAAAATCCCCAAAAAAACTCACATAAGACCTTGAAAATATTCAATTTATCCACTAAACCTTTCCAAATCCAAAGTTTAGACTCCTGGTTACACCCACAACCCCATTTTCTAGCAGGCCCTAGTTTTAAGCCTATTAATTAGGCCTCTAGCCCAATCTTGACCAATTGCTTCTAAATTGATCTCCAAACTCCTTTCCACCTTCTCTCACCTTGTGATTATTCAAGGAAACACCCTAGGGCATCCAAACATTCCATTGAGTTCCTTCACCAAGATTGTGAGTGCTCGAACCATTGCCTTCTCTACCCTATCTTGGCTCACCTGCTCTCAACAGTCAGCCATAAGGCTTTTCATTTGGCCTAGAAGTCTTTATGCCACAAAAAAAATGAAAGAAAAAACATTATATAAAGACTCTAACCTTTCATCCCCTAAGGTTTCAGCCATTTCCACTGATGGATGCTCAAGTTAGAGTCATTTCAAGCATGTAGGTCTTGCAAATTGGCTTTACAGACTAGTGGCTTGAAATGCTTGCCAAATCTCATTCCACTAACTTAGTAACAAAAGAATCAATTAATATTAAAGATAGAACACTACCCTAAAATATCATGGGTCTTGATCACCCTTATCTATCTTTACAGGCCGTACAAGGCACAGGGAAAACCCTACAAACAGTAAGAACTAGTTCATTACATCCGTACAGAAAGTTCTAAATTATGAAAATTAGTCCAAAACTTCATTAGCCTTTGAAATCCATCATTATCATGCTCATATACTAAGAATTAGTGGTTACAACCACCTTAACTTCCATTTGAGCAACTTTTCAAAAAGTTGCAAAAGTTGCTCGAGCAACTTTGTAAAGTTGCTTATCAACTTTTTGCCAAAAGTGTCATTTGGCCTTGTAGACCCACCTAAAGACTAGGAATGACTCCTAAGTCCTAAATAAGGACAGTTAAGGTTCTAAGACCTTATTTATACCAATTCTATCCAAATCCATCACTTGGAGACTCTTGAGGCCTTTTAGACCAAATGGACCATTAACTCTTACTGAGCTCATTTGGCTCTTACAATCACATTAATAGATCCAATCCAATGGACCTTATTCTAACACACAACAAACTCCTAACAAAACTCTAACCACTCACTACATTATCAAAATGGAAGCTTAATGGGAGGTTCCCTCCACCACCAAATTAATGACTAAATAAATGACAAAATAAATGACCAAATAAACGACCAAATAAATGACTAAATCAATGACCAAATAAATGGTCAAATAAATGACTAAATTAATAACTAAATAAACAACAAAATAAATGATGAAATCAATGACTAAAATATTTTAGTCATAAATTTAGTTGTGAGATAAATGACAGGCAATAAAGTACTAATGGTCACGTGACCAAAATTAGTCATTTATCTACAATTTTTAGTAGTTTATTTAGTCATATATTGTTATTTTTGTACTAGTATTTCTTTTGCTTTGAGTGGGCCACTATTGACAAATGTAAGTGGACCAAGGAGATAGAGTGATGGGGGTGGAATAGTTTAGATTGGAGGATTGTCAAGTGGAAAGGATGGGATGATAGGATCTTGACTGGGATTAGAGGATGGTGATGGATCTTGAGATGGAGGGATTGGGATGGTAGAATCTTGAGTTGGGGGTGATGGGAGTAATGGATCATGCAATAGAGGAAGTGAAGGGATAAGATTTTGATTTAGGTCGATGGGTACTTCAACATGCTTTTGGACAAGATCTTGACTTGATTGGATTGGTGTGAATAGAATGATGGGGGATGTATGGATGGATTCTTCAGATGGAGTGGATGAAAGGATGGGAGATTTTGCAATTGTGATGGCAGGAAGAAGGGTGGACTCATGAGGTCCACATGATGTTGTTTGGATAATAATAGGAGAAGCAGATCTGGATGGGACTTGGATGGATTCAATGGATGGAAGGGAATCAATAATGCTAGGAGATGGAAGGGGATCAATAGATGGGATAGATGGAAGAAGGATAATAGGTGTAGGTGATGGAGGAGGAATGATAGATGTAGCAAGGGGATAGAAATACTCAATAGTGGCTTCACATGAGGGAGTGAGATGACATGGATTATCAACATTAGGAAAGGGGTTTGTTGTTGGTTTCCTTGTGAAATTCCTTGGACACTTCCGTGATAGAGGTTGAGGTGAAAGATTAGAATGTGTAGAAGGTGGGGAGCTAGGATAGTCTGGAGATGGAGGTGGGATGGTGGATTGTGAACTTGTTTGAGGGGATGAAGGTGCAGAAGAGGATTTGTAGGATGGCATGACTAGATAGTTTACATAGGTAGGCATAGAGTGAGCTTGTGAACTTGATTGACTATCTGGTGAGGTAGGGGTGATGGATTGAGATATGCGATATGAAGTGGATTGAGGGATGCATTCTTCTTATGGAAGGGGATTTTTGGTAATGTAGGTAGGAACGGAAGATGGTGGATTGAGATAGGATGGGGGATTAGGGTAATGGATTGGAAGACTAGGATCTTGGATTTGAAAATGGGTTGGCGGATAAGGAGATGGAGGATTTGGATAAGGGATGTAGATAGTAGGTTCATTATAGAAAGGTGGTGATTCAAATATGACCATGGAATAGGATTAAGGGAGGAATGATGCATGCTAGGGATAGGTGGATATGGAATAGGAAGAAGGTATGGATGAATAGGATAGTGGATTTCCCTTGTCAAAGGTAGGATAAGGAGAGTTAGTGGATATGCATGAAGGCATGATAAGATAGTTTGGAGGAATGATTGGATTTTGGGGGATGTTTGGAGAAATCTTGCTAAGGTTTTTAAAGTACTCATCATGATCAACAAGACTTTCATCATCATTGGGATAGGATGGAGTAGAAAAAATGATGTAATAACCAAACTCATCATAATAGTTTTGAGACATGCTGACTTGTGAATGAGTTTAAAAATGGATGAAGCATGAAGATGGAAGGAGAACTAAAGCTTAGATTAAGATGACCGAAAAGCTTAGACTAGGATTAGAGGATTAAGCTCAGGATAGGAGGAAATAGTAACTCTAGAAGAAGATGGAAAGAGGATGGGGGATGACCAAGATAACTCTACTAACCTAGGATATGGAGAGGAAATGAAGATAATACTAGATGAAAAAGATACAAGATGACATGAAGACCATGATTACGAGAGTAAGATGACAAAACTCTGAAGATTTGGATGACTTTTGGATTTGGAAGATTGGAATGACATGGAAAATGGATTTGGTGGAACTCTTCATTTGTGTATGTTCAACAAATGTTTTGCACTGAGTCTAAAATTTTGAAGACATATCAAATAAGAACTACCTAAAGATAGGCTAGTATCAAAATCTTTGCCCACAACTTGGTATCCCAAAAAGGAATACAGATGGTGAGAAATATTAAGGTGATCTAGGAAACCACTTGGATTGGTCCTTCCACAAAGATTTTGATACCTTCAGGATTAGATCAAGAAGCCTCTGATTAACAGGTGTTTGATTTGGTCTGTGGTGTTCTCCCAATCAGTTTAGATGCACGTAACTCACTTAAGAGCCTAGTTAACCATGCTGAAATAGTAGGGATATTCACCTACCTTGGGCTACCATCAACATACATCACCCAAGCTTGAGGGGATGAAGAGAGAGTTTTATCAACACTTTGTTTCTATATCAGTCAGGGAAGTACCGATTTGATATCGTTCTCCAAAGAGGAAGTATTTTTGTCTCTGGACAGGCCTCGTCAAAAGTAGAACAAATGAACTTGTCCTAGTTCAATTTGTTTTACGTCACTTAGATTAACAAGAATTTGTAGAATTTCGAAAACTCCTAGAAACACATCATGAAGAGTTTATTTTCCCAAATTGATTGTGTTTTATGCTATGACCTTCAAGCACACATGTTTTAGGATTTGAATGTTCATTCTTTGAAAATCTAAAATAGCAATGAAACAATCCTAAAAATAATGAAATTTTAGAAAAAGGGTGTATTATACCAGTAAACATTGCTCCACAACAACTAAAACAAAAGCCTCTCATCTTGGCAAAGAAATTATTTGACCTTAAAGCAACTTTGGTGGAAAATGGCCTACCAAAAAGATGATTATATAGAAGTGATGAATCTTCGCTCTCATTAAATTACAAAATCTAATTTCTTACCATGATTCAATAAATAATTCATAACTCTTTAACTTCATTAAGTGAAAATAGATTTTTTGAAAGAAAATATTAAATTTCTAGAGAAAATCATAGGCTTGAAAGAAAAAAATCTCATATAATCAACTGACACTACTAGTACATTTATAATGTGGAAAAAGCTTGTCTCCTCATCATAAATGTTTAAAAATAAAAATAATCCAAATTTTAGTGATTTAAGGATTTCATATTAGATTTTTGTCAGAAAATGTAGAAGAAAGACCAAATCAGCCACATAGAGAATAACATATATTTAATTCAAGAAATTAATAATATCTGACATTTGATGTGATACAATAAATAGACACATTAAAAAAATATATTTGAAAAATAAATAAATTATTTTCAGCACTGACTGTTTGCTCTATGGACCAATAAGATTTCTACAAAATGATATTTGTAGAATTATTTAAAATAGTAGATAAATATAGACTATAGACTTTTTGTGCAAAATGTTAAATTCATTATGCTGATTGGTGCAATTAATAGCATAAAAAAAATTGTATGAATACAGGAACTAATAACATTTCAAAATTCTAAAAATTATGTACAAAAATTTTAAGTTTAGAAATGTAAAAAATTATCTAATATAATTGGTCAACAAATAAGGACACAAAGCGTCAAAGTTCTTGCCTAAGTTAAATGTAATTTGTTGAAAGCTAATTAGTCAAAATGGTGAAATTCAAAGTAAGCATACACAAATTTGTAAATTAGAAGAAAATATTTATGTTGTTGTGCATAGGTTAATTATATGTCTAAGTTGCTTTCTAATATAGATATATGAAGTTTGAACTTCTCTCATACATGCCTGATGGTAATAAGGTTAAGTTTAATTTAAACACATGATAATTTAAAATTAAGTATGATTAATCAATTAAGAGTGAATTGAGATTATAATTAGCCATATATTGGGATAAAATAAGGTGAAATTAGTGTTAACTTGACTTTTAACATGATGAAAATTTTATTTAATTTCATATTGTAATGGAAACATGAAAACAATAATCTAGTATCAAATATAAAGTTAGAAAATAAAAACAACTAAAATTTGAGAAACAATCAGAGAAGACAAATATTGGTTGGGCAAAATGACACTGCGACAATATGAGGCTTTTTATTCATTGTAAAAACTAAAAATTCTCAGTTGTACATTAATAATATACAAGAAAGAGAGATCACAATGTTGAGAATAGGTTGCTAAGGATGTTAAGAATGCTAAAAGGCCAAAGAATTCAAAGACAACACCACATACTAAAAGATGAAGTGAGAATCAAACCTCTAAGTGGTAAAACGTATCCAATGTATTGCCACAATGAGGATACGAGTACAAGCCCAACAATAGCATGCATGAGATGTAAAAGTATGTAATTACAGATCACACATACTTGTTCCTATTTAAAACAACAAAGATGTCATAGTAATAGCAACGCTCAGAAGCTCTAAATATCTTTAAAATTTTTTTTGCAAATATAAGGGCCCGTTTGTTTGCGGGAAGATAGCAGGAATTGGAAGATGATAATCAGGTTTTGACTTGAATCTATTGTTTGGAACACTCATTTCAAAATCAGGTTATACCATCAAAACCTGAATATACCACCAAAATGGGCATATCCATCTTCCCACCAAAGAGATGGAATTCGAAATTAAAACTTAGTTTTGAGATAATCAGGTTTTGACTCAAATTCTAATTTTGCAAACAAATGGGCCCTAAAAGAAAAAATAATTTTCAATAACAAATTTTTGAGAATAAAATATTTATTCACATTTAAATTAGGAGAAGAATGAAGAATAATCTCATGTTACACAAATGTTCTTCACAAGATTGGAAGAAAAGATATGCCTTTTTGAAAGGAAGACAAAGTCCTATATAGAAGTGATGAATTTTCTAGATTGCATAGACTGTCATTAAATTTTAAACTATAATTTTTTACCTTTAATTAAATAAATAATTTTTTACCTTCAATTAAATAAATAATTTTTTTTATCTCCATACACTGAACTCAAATTTTCTGAGAATAAAACATTAAATGTGCATAGTAAATAATAGGTGGGAAGGAAAAAATCTCATTAAATCAACTAACACTACTAGTGCATTAATAATGTAGAAAAAACTTGTCTCCTAGTAATAAATGTTTGAAAGCAAAATAATTAATATTTTAGAGATTTGAGATAAATTTTTTGAATTGCATAAGCTATCATTAAATTTTAAAATATAATTTCTTACCTTCATTCAATAAAAAAATAAAATTCTTTATCTCCATATATTGAACTTAAATTTTTTGGAAACAAAACATTAAATGTGTAGAATAAATAATAGGTGAGAAGCAAAAAATCTCATAAAATCAACTAACACTACTAGTGCACTAATAATGTGGAAGAAGTTTGTTTGCTAGTAATAAATGTTTGAAAGTAAAATAACTAATATTTTAGAGATTTTAAATTTCATATTAGATTTGTGTCACAAACTCTATAAGAAAATAAGAAATAAATAAAGACTATAGTCTTTTTGTGCAAAATATTAAATTCATTGTGCTGATTGATGCAACTAATAGTATAAATATTTTGCATGAATGCATTAGTATTGTTGTCTATGACAGGAACTAAAAAATAATCTCCATAGATTTTCAACATTTGTATGTAGTGTCAAAATATTCATCAATTAGAAAAAGACTTGTGAACAACAAATGTCAAAATATACATTGAGTAGAAAATGACAACTTATTATGACAAAAAAAAGAAGTAAAATTTTATGTCACATAGAAACTATGGTTGTAGAAAAATTATTATTATTTAAATTGATATTCATTTTTTTTGCACGCCAATAGAAAAAAAAGAAAAAAAAAGTTTGTCTAATTATAAAAAAATGTGAAAAAATGCCAACTATAGATTTTTTGTTCAAATTTTTAAATTCAGTATTATGATTGGTTAAACTAATAGCAAAAAGAATTTGTATGAATGCATACCAATATTGAAAGTTTTCTAAATTAAAAAAAAATTTAAATAAATTTTTTTTGCAATAATTGTTCCCATCTAAAACTAATAGAAATGTAGAGAATACATTTCAAAATTCTAAAAATTATGTACAAAATTCTAAGTTTAGAAATGTTATAATTGGTCAACAAATAAAACAATCTCTACATATTTTTAACATTTGTATGCAGTATCAAAATCTTCATCGATTAGAAGAAGACTTATGAACAACTATAAAAAATGCATTGAATAGAAAATGACAATTGATTATGACAAAAAAAGTAAAGTTTTATGTCATATTAAAAATTATGGTTGTACAAAAATTATTATTATTTAAATTGATATATATCTTTTTGCACTCACTCTTTAAAGTATAAGCCAATAGAGAAATTTTTTTTTTATCAAATTATGAAAAAATTTTAATTATAAAAAATTTATTTTAATTTTTATATTCACTACTATGATTGGTTAGACTAATAGTAAAAAAGAATTGCATGAATGCATATTAATATTGAAGTTTTAAAATAAAAAAAATTTAAATGAGTCTTTTTTTTAATAATTGTTCTCATCCAAAGTCAATAGAAAAATACATAAATAACATTTTAAAATTTTAAAAATTATATACACAAATTTTAAGTTTAAAAATATAAAAAATTATTCAATTGGTCAATAAATAAAACAATCTCTTTAAATTTTCAACATTTGTATAAAGTATCAAAATTTCATCAATTAGATGAATATTTGTGAACAACAAATGTCAAAATATGTATTGAGTAGAAAATAACATCTCATTGTGATAAAAAAAAAGTAAAACTTTATGTCACATCAAAAATTATGATTGTAAAAAAAATATTATTATTTAAATTGATATTCATATTTTTGCAATGATTGTCTAGAGTGCAAGGCAATAGGAAAAAAGAAAAAAAAATATTTTTTAAATTATAAAAAAGTGTGAAAAAATGTCAATTATAAAATTTTTGTTCAAATTTTTAAATTCGTACTTTGATTAGTTAAACTACTAACAAAAAAGAATCTCCATAAATGCATATCAATATTAAAAAAAATTTGGATTAAAAAATTTCAAATGAGTCTTTTTTCAACAATTGTTCCCATTCAAAGCTAATAGAAATGTAGATAAATAATATTTTAAAATTTTAAAAATTATGTACAAAAATTTTAAGTTTAGAAATGTAAAAATTTCTTCAATATAATTAGTCAACAAATAAAAAATCTTCATAGATTTTTAACATTTGTATGCTGTGTCAAAATCTCCATCAATTAAAAGAAGACTTGTTGTGAATAAAAATGTCAAAATATGCATTGAGTAGAAAATGACAACTCATTATAATAAAAAAAAGAAGTAAAACTTTATGTCACATCGAAAGTTATGGTTGTAAACAAAAAATATAAAAATAATAATAATTTTTCTCAACTGTGACTTGAGATATGACATAAAGCTTTACTTTTTTTTGTCATGATGCATTGTCATTTTCTAGTCACTTTTTAGTCAAAAGTTTCATTTTCACTGTTGCTTTTATTTCTACCAATCAAATAAATTTATTTTCAATATTTAACTTTTTTATATAATATATATATATATATATATATATATATATATATATATATATATATATATATATATATATATATATATATATATGTTAAAAAATACATGTGTATTAGGAAAACTTTCTTTTGGTGCGAAGAGACGGGTTTTTCATAATGACCTTTCCCTTTCCACTTAATGTATAATTTGACATTGGTTGTTGATAAGTCGATTTTGCCTATGCATATAAATATTGTACAATGCATTTATTTCCACTAATTAAATAAATTTATTTTCAATATTTAATTTCTATAGTTTTCATATATATATATATATATATATATATATATATATATATATATATATATATATATATATATATATATATATATATATATATATATATATATATTTTAATTATTTAGTTAAAAAATACATGTGTATTCCAATTGGATGGATAAATGAATAGTCACTGGAACGATTTTTATTTTTTTCTCACAACTTTATCTTCACTTTTTTTAATCCAATCATTTTTGTGAATTTATACTAGCATCTATGTTTAAAACTTTTTAAATATTATTTTTCTCTTGTGTGAAGAGATAGGTTTTTCATAATGACCTCTCCCTTTTCACTTAATGTATAATTTGGCATTAGTTGTTGACAAGTCAATTTTGCCTATGCATATAAATTGGTAAATAACAACCTTACATTATTATCTTATTTAATGCACATTTCTACCTGTCTCTTATATCATTGAATGCGTCCTTATCTCTTGAGTTGCCTTAGCTATGCACACATTCTAATGTGTTTGTTATATATATTTTATTATTCTATTATCTCTTGAGCTGCCTTAGCTGTGCACTAGTAATGTTAGCTAATTTTATGAGATTTATAAGGTTTTGTCTTCCTTTCAATATGTTAGAGTAAATGATTATTTTCTATTTCACTCTTGACTTAAGTTTACTTAGGTGAATTTATTTATTAGGAGAAATTATTCTTTTTTGGATATTATTAAGAGGATATTGTTGGGTCATACTTTGACTCCAACTACTCCTAAGATGTGGTTGAGTCCATGTACTCCAACTACTTTATTTGGTAGTTGGTTGACTCCAACTACTCCTAAGAAGTGGTTGAGTCTAACTACTCCAACTACTTTATTTATTAGTTGATTGATTCCAACTACTCCTCTAGAGAGGATGTGGTTGAAAGTTGACTCCAACTACTCCTACTAGCTGTTGCCTATATAAACAAGCTAGCTCTCATGTATTTATAATATTGGAGATATATTGTATATCTCTTATTTTTGCATCCTCTTAATGCTATTTTGCTTCTAGCATTTGCATTACTCTCTTGGAGACTAACTCTATGTTGTTATTTTGATTTTGTATCATTTGCAATCATAGTTTAGATATTTATTTTTTGCACTAATTTTTTAGGTTAATAATCTTTTCAAATTCTAACATGGTATTAGAGCTTTTCTATGTGCAATAGTAGATTTTAGTTTCCATATTTGAGAGATTTAGAAGGGCTAATAAATTTTATTATAGTTTTCAAAAAATCCAATATGCTCTTCTCTTGCATCTTCGGATGATTTTGAGAATCAGAAAAGTTTGATGAAAACTTTTTAAAGCTTTGGGGTTTTGCATGTGTTTTATGAAATCTAGGTGATTGCATCATTTCTAGTTATACTGATAGCATTTTTAGTTGTTCCAATGCATCTAGGAGGCTTGAGAAAGTCAGATTCAAACCTTTGCATATCATTTTTTGGTTATTGGGGTCATTTTTTTTAGCTAAAGACGTCTTATTTACATTGGATCAACATCTTTTATACAATATCAAGAAAAATACCTTCTGGGTTTTATTTGTAGTACAGAAAAACCATTTGGGTAGCTTTCTATTTTTGCATAAAATTTGTATATTTTTCAAAATCAAGCTCAGAAAGCTACAACAATACCCCTCTCCGTTGGCGATTGCAAATTTGAAGGCAGTTTTCAAATGCTCTGTTCTTGGTCATACGAACTCCGTTTCTCATGAATTATTTTTTTGATCTTTGCTATTTTTTTGTGCTCTATGCACTAGTGCAAATATTTTTTGATTTTGATGCAGATATTTTTTAGAAATTGCAGATTCTCAGTCATGACATTGCAGAGTTCTCATTTTGGGAACTTCGAATGATCATAACTTTCTCATACGACCTTGTATCGAGGTGATTCTTTTTTCAAAAGTGCATGATTTTTTGAGTAGATTATAGTGGTGCTATTTATTTCTTTGAGTAATATGCAAAAATTATATTTCAACATATGCTTTTTGTGAGAGTTTTGTAATGCATTAAAATCAAAATTACTAAGTATTTCTTGGTAATTGTAGTTGTAAATGCACTAATATAAAGTGTCAAATCATATTTTTTTAGGGGGTTCTTCAAATTGAGTGAAAAAGGGGGGTTGTCTTGGTTCAATTCTTTTTTTTTCAACATTTCTTGTCTATTTTTCTTCATCATGGATCAAACAAATGTGCCCATCCTAACTCCATATAATTACTTTGAGTGAAAATCACACATGAAAATTCACTTAAGGAAAGATGAATTAAATAGGATAACTATGGGACTTGAAACTAAACCTACTAAAGATGAAGATAAGCCTAAGTGGCTTAAAAAATGTGATGAAAAATATGGAACATTTTGTTTGTCTATTTCTCCTGATTTTCTCTTTCACATTGAGTCTTTGAGTACACCAAATGAAATCTGGAAAAAGCTAGAAACACTATTTGACACACAATATTCAATGAGGGGTCACATGTTGGAGAATGAGCTAATAAGTTTAAGTTCAAGAAATTTCAACACAATCCAAGATTTCTTCACTAAATTGAAATCACTAAGGCTGCAGTTAAAACGATGTGAAATTGAAAAGAAAGATGAACAACTTATTCTTAGTATTCTCTCCAAATTAAGTTCAGAATATTTTGTATTTTTTTCTACCGTTTATGCTACTAAGGGTGCACTTGGTACTTAATTCACCATGCCATCTTTAGATGATTTTGTTGTCAATCTCACTCGAGAACAGGACAAGATAATCTAGATGGGCACTCTTAAGTCCTCCAAGTCACATGCTTTGGCCACCAACCAAGACACAAAAAAATAAAAAAGACAAAGTCGTAATAACAATAGTAAGGATAAGAAATAAAAGAATAATAAGGAGAAGGATCAAATACCGTTTGCTTCAAAAACAACTAATGAGACCCAATTTTCCAAAGGTGACAAACCTAAGAAAGAGAAGGTCCAACGTGCCTATTGTAAAATACGTAGTCATGATGAACATAAATGTCTAAAGAAAAAAATTGATCACTTGACACACATTCTTGAGAAGAATAACATTAGTGTTCCTAAGTCTATCAAACAAAGTTATAATGAAGGGTCTAACAAGGCAAAATAAAATAGCAAGGGGAAAGGAAAGGGCAAGGCCCTTGTTGTAGCTACTTCTTCACCATCCACTTGGGTTCTTGATTTGGGTGCTTCACACCACATGGCTTCATCTAAGGAAGAATTTGCATTTTTGGAGCCATGTTCTATGCTTTCTATTTTTATGGGTGATGACACTCCTACTGAGGTGTGTGGGAGAGGGTCTGTTGATGTTAGAGATGGAACATTCAATGATGTTCTTTGTGTGCCCTCATTATCAACTAATCTCCTATCGGTATACTAGATCACTCACATAGATTCAGGCAAGCAAGTTGAGTTAACTCGTAATTTAGTGGAAATTCATGAGTTACATAGTGGTTCTACAATTGCAGTTGGGAGAGTAGATCATCAATCATGACTCTATCTATTTTCTCACTTTGTTCCTGATTCTCCTTTGACTGCTTTGCTCACTCATTCTAATGATGTGAGTAGATTATGACATGAGTGGTTTGGCCATCTAAACTTCCACTACCTGCAACAGTTCAATCAATAGAGCATGGTCACAGGGTTGCCTTCCACTACTATAATTGGGGCCAAATTTCGACAAAAGTTTTCAATGGGTAAATTTTTATTATGAATTTGGTATTTTTTTTTTGTAATAGGCCTCGATGATGTCGGTATTTCGATGGGTGTTTAATTGACCGTCAGAATTTTGATAGATTCAGAGTATAGAAAAAAAAAAGTGAAACGGTCTCATCATTTTTATTTCGATTGGATAGAGGGAGTGGGAAAAAATGAGTGAAAGCTAAGCATGGGAAAAGGTATGTGATTTCTTCATCTTTCAAGCCTCTGACATCATATTCGAATGCATTTCATTTTATTTGATCATGAATGCTCTCTAAAATGATCACATTCTACTGGTGTTGTGTCGTAGCTAGTGCTTTATCTCTATTATTTGATGTTATTGGTGCTTGTGCTCAAGGATATCGATTCACTGTATTCAAATGTTTGGATTCACATTTGTTGATATTATTGGCATATATGTTTAATGACGCCATTGTAAATTGTTGTCACTGAAATGACTGCATTTTACTGGTGTCATGCCCTAGCCCATGCTTTAACTCCATTATTTGATGTTATTGGTGCTTGTGCTCAAGGATATCTATTTTTTTGAAATGTTGACTATGGTTATCAAATGGACAGCCCGTGAGCTTCTAACTAGGCACCATTTGTATTGATAGCTTAGGGCATCAAATGTATTGTATTATTGATAGTTGATACTTTGTTAAAATGAAATAGGACAAAGAATGATTTTTATTTAGTTTCTCTATTTTGATCCCTACGTGACTTACAACCCTAGAGAAGTATATGCAAATTTAAGGATGTAGTTGCAAGATACATAGCAGCCAATAATTTACAATAAATTCATGCATCCAATTTGAATAGAAATTAATACAAAGAACTAGGGTCCTCCAATGGCCCAATCATCTGGACCTTGACTGTCCCCTCAACTAGTGACCCTTCAAAACTAGGTTATCATGCAATTAGTGAGTGATCCTTCATTCTCCTATGAGCTTCTAGGTAGGTGCCATTTGTATATTTGATAGCTTAGGTCATCAAATGTATATTGTATCATTGATAGTTGAGACTTTGTTAAAAGGAAATAAGACAAATAATGATTTTGATTTAGTCTCTGTATTTTGATCCCTAAGTGGCTTACAACCTTAGAGAAGTATATGGAGATTTACAGATGCAGTTGTAGGATACATAGTAGCTGATAATTGACAAGAAATCCATGCATCCAATTTGAATAGCAATTACTACAAAGAAATAGGGTCCTCCAATGGCGCAATCATCCAGACCTTGATTGTCCCCTCAACTAGTGACCCTTCAAAATCGGGTTATCATGCAATCAGTGAGTGATCCTTCATTCTCCTGGTCTGCACTGCATCCAAACATATTGGAAATATATAATACAATGATAAAAAGTTTTTCACAATCCCTCTTCCCTCAAGGAACACTATCAACCATCCCTTCCACATAGCATTTCACTATTTTATGAGTGGATTGTGCAAGAACAATTAACATTAAACAAGGAGCAAACTCTTCAACACATCTTGGAAACCATTGAATTCAATAATAAATGAAACCTAACACCAACACTATTCCTTCCATAGTTGCAGGATACATAACAGTCGATAATTCACAAGAAATTCATGCATCAAATTTTTATAAGGATATCTTACTAATCAATAGGAATTTTCTTGAGATGACGAATGATTATGCATTTTGATGGTAGTGTGCTAGTTCAAAAGGATAATATAAATCTCAAACAATTTTTTTTAATTTTCTCAAACTATAAATGTGGTTAAAGGGAAAATATTATGTGGAAAACCCACAAACCAAGCTAGCAAATGATTGTACATCAAATTATTCCTATATTCATTCAAGTATTGCTATGCTTCAGCTACCTGACCTTTGAGCTTCATCTAAAGGAATGTGTAGCTTTAAGATAGAGTTACTTCTTGGGCCTTATAATGGGGTGGAATATGATCAAGATTTGTTTAGGCTGTATCTTTGTTAGTCCCATTGTTAGGTTCTTATAGTTCCTGGTTTGAATTTATTATGGTTGTGTAAGGGATTTGTAGATGTTTTTTCTAACATAATTATTGGACATCATGATTGGAACAATTGGTTGTTGGCTATTATACACATGAATCATATCTGTCAATGGTTCTTTGTGTTCAAAAATTTGTTGATCAATCTTTGAGATTTATTGTCCTAGCTTTAAAAGAGCGATAAAAGATATAGTGAGTGCTATCTTTCCAAGTGTTTTATGGGTGCCATTATCTTCTAGGAGTAATTGCTGGAACCAACCATCTTCTTGGTGAAGGGTTTCTTCCATCCCCATGAGGCACTATTGCATGGTTTCCATTCCCTTGTAGTATACTGAACCTAATTTAATACAAGTGTGCACTATTTTGGGTTCCATAATTTATGGCCCCTACACTATGGTTGTTAGCCTAATTAAGACAGGCCTACCTTTGCATATAATAAGAGGCCAACATGAAACAAACATCCAAAGGTTAGGGGGTTGTTCCCTGTCCATAATTTATTATTTAAGTGCTAAGTGATGATGGGTATATCGTGTAATTCATACCTAGTGTGTCTCTTTCTTTCTCTCCACATTTCACATTAGGAGTATATGTTATAAAATACTAATGAAATCAACTATAGGTCAAATTTAATCAAAATTGTAATATAAAGATTAAAATAGATCTTGAAGAAATATGGGAACTATTTTTGACAGATATTGTACAAATGAAAAGAATACTCCAAAGAGGAAATGCTTCAATGTGGAACAATTGAAGGACAATATTTTACTTTTATATGCACATCTACAATGTTTTTGATACATTTCTGAGATAACAAAACCATAGAAAGAATAGCATATAGAAGAAAGTAAAGAATAATGATCATACTTTGAGATATTGTGGAAAATTAAAGGCCTTAGTGGGATTATCATGCAATCAGTTAGTGATCCTTCATTCCCCTCTTCTAGCGACCCTTCAAAACTGAGTTTTTATTTAGTTTCTCTATTTTGATCCCTAAGTGGCTTACAATCCTAGAGAAGTATATGCAGATTTACAGATGTAGTTGCAGGATACATAGCAATCGATAATTCATAATAAATTTATGCATCCAATTTGAATAGAAATTAATACAAAGAACTAGGGTCCTCCAATGGCCCAATCATCCAAACATTGATTGTCCCCTCAACTAGTGACCCTTCAAAATCAGGTTATCATGCAATCAGTGAGTGATCCTTCATTCTCCTAGTGAGCTTCTAGGTAGGTGCTATTTGTATATTTGATAACTTAGGGCATCAAATGTATATTGTATCATTGATAGTTGAGACTTTGTTAAAAGGAAATAGGACAAAGAATGATTTTGATTTAGTTTCTCTATTTTGATCTCTAAATGGCTTACAACTGTAGAGAAGTATATGCAGATTTACGGATGCAGTTGCAGGATACATAGCAGCTGATAATTCACAAGAAATCCATGCATCCAATTTGAATAGCAATTAATACAAATAAATAGGGTCCTCCAATGGCCCAATCATCAGGACCTTGATTGTCCCCTCAACCAGTGACCCTTCAAAACTGGGTTATCATGCAATTGGTGAGTGATCCTTCATTCTCTCGGTCTGCCCTGCATCCAAACATATTGGAAATACACAATACAATGATAACAAATCTTCCAAAATCTCCCTTCCCTCAAGGAACACTATCAACCATCCCTTCCACATAGAATTTCACTGTTGTATGAGTGGATTGTGCACGAACAATTAACATTAGACAAGGAGCAAACTCCTCAACACATCTTGAAAACCATTGAATTCAATAATAAATGAAACCTAACACCAAAACTATTCCTTCCATTCACTTCTACCAAGAATAAAGTATTTAATCCATTCAACATTACATATAATCATTAGACAGTTACATTTTCTGACTGTGTAGAGGAACAGTCACGACCAAAATGATCAAAACTACTTTCACCCTTGCACAAGCTATTCCTCACTCTTAATGAGTTATAAACATGCCATTGTTTCAGTTTTGCTTGCGAGTTATGATAATTTTTGTAAACATGTTATTGGTTTAGTTTAGTGTATTCATTTTTGTCAGACAAATCTTCATTGTCTTCTTTATATAGTAGCATGTATTAATTGGTTGACAAATAAAGAAGCATTTAGACAATCGAAAGATAATCGAAAGATTTGGCTGATTAAGAGTGAGGTCTTCTTTAGAATCTCATATAAATTTGGCCAATTAAGATGAGAAGAAAAACATAATTCATTAGTTAAATTTTTTAATTTCATGTATTTTTTCTCCTATTTATTAGGTGCATGAGTTGAAGGTTGAATGTAAGAGTCTTATAATGTTGTGTTACCTTAAATCTCAAGTTTTTGATACTCCTATGATGATCTTTCTCAACAAGTATTTTATTCTATTATTATTTTTTGAATAACATATTGGGCAAATACAAAATTGTGTTCTTCTACAAGATAGTTAACACAAAATTGAAGCATCAAACAAGACTTGATCAAGTTGCAGGTGGAACATGCACTCAAATAGTAAGTAATGTAGAATAACAAAATAAGTAATCTGTCGTGTCTACATTTTGTTATTTTCTGAGATTACATACATGTTCTATATTCACTGAATGGTTCAAAATTGAAATTTACAATTCGATAAAAATAATGACGGGTGTTGTTCCTTGCACCCTCAATCAACAACTTGCCTCCATTTTATTTTGATTTATAAACTACTATATTATTTGAATATCTTTCTTTCTTACCACAATAGGAAAGAGTTTGAGGTGGAAGACTGCAATAATAGAAGTGTTTAAATTTGATATACTATACTACAACATCATTTCAAAACTAAGTTTTTAATTTCTATATATAATTAGGTTATAGATAATCTAAGTGAAGAAGCATTATGTCAGACAATTCAAGTGAAGAAGGTAATGGGGATGCAATCAATAGATTGTGGTCGAACTTGAAAAGAAAAGGCGATGGAAAATGTTATTGTCCCTGCAATAATTGTAAGGGCTTAAACATTAGAAGATTGCTAATCAAAACAGCTAAGAGACATTGTAGGGATAATGGTCACATTGAAGGAGGCTTTGATTATCATGAATTGGTAAGTTTTTCATTATATTTATTTAACAATTAATATATATATGAAATACACCTGATGATGAGATTATTATCATAGTTTATTTGTGTTCATTTTAATATAGGTCGACCTCCCTAGGGGAGTACGTGATATGGACTATGGAGGTGCGAATATTAAGAATATGGCTTTGGAAGTGGAGGATCATGGAGGTGCAAATATTGAAGCTGAAGATTATAATCCCATGGAAGATGACAATGATGCCCCAGATGATGGTACTAATACATTGATCCATGACATATTTGGTATTGGTGCAACTGATGATGATGATCAGGATGATGTTGATGTCATCCATGATATACCTCTACTTGAGAAGGCAGCGATGCCCCTTTATGAAGGCTCCCAAACAACTCTTCTCTTTGTTGTATTGTTGTTGTTGAACTTGAAAGTTATGAATGGTTTATCCAACACAACAATGTCACGTATGCTATGGTATGTCATATATGTCATTATAGTAATTAAATGGTGAAACATGTACCATAAATATTGTTAATATTAACAACATATTTTATTTTTTTACAGATTGATAGGTGAGTTCTTGTTACCACCATTGAATATTCTCCCTCTCTCATACCGAGAATTATGTGCCACTATGAAAGATATTGGAATAGAGTATCAAGCAATAGATGCTTGTCCCAATGATCATATTATTTATCATAAAGAACATGAATTTGCAACAAAATGCCCTGAATGTCATACGAGTAGATATCAAATAGATCAAATAATAAAAAAGGTGTTTCACAAGGTTCTTTGTTACATCCCCATTATACCACGTTTGCAAAGATTATTTAGGTGTAATAGCTTGGCACAATTTATGGATTACCATGCATGCAATAGGAGTCAAGATGACATTATTTGAATGCCTGCGGATGGTTCTATATTTAAGGACATAGAGGAAAAGTGGCCACACTTTATCGAAGAACTTCAAAATCTCAAGCTTTTAGTGGCAGTGGACGGTGTCAATCCATTTGAAGAGCTAAGATCTGTTTGCATTGTTTGGTCTGTTTTTGTCATCAACAATAACATTCCTCCATGGATGTCAATAAAGAGGGAGCACATTATGTTGGCAATGATTGTTCCAGGTATTTGATCATTTAATAGTTATCTGCATGTAATTATAAATCTTGTAGTAAAATGGTCACAATAATTATGTAATGTTGTTAATTCAACTAGGTAAATACCAAGTTAAAGATATGAATGTTTATATTGAGCCTCTTATCGACAAGTTGGTGGAGTTATGGAAATGTGTCACTATGTATGACATCTCTAGACCAATAGGAGACATACAATTTCAGTTCCATGCAATGCTTGTATGCACAATACATGATGCCCCAGGGCTAACACATTTTTCTGGTATGTTATGGTGAATTCAAGTTGCACATGATAATTCTAAAAATAAAAATTAACATATTTAATCAAATTGTATCATTACCTTGTAGGTCTTCAAACAAAGGGAAAATTTGCATGTCCAATTTGTGGTCCAAAGATAAAATCTCGTTATTCAAAAAATTTAGGAAAGTAAGTGTTTGATGAGTATAGGTACTTTCTCCACAAAAATCATAACTATCGAATTACCAAAAAATATATTTTCAATGGGAAAAAAGAGACTACATCTAAGCCACGGAGAATGACACCTCACTTATGGAAGTTGGAATATAATAGAATTAATCATCAAGGTACTACCATTCTACCTAATGGTTTATATTTAGAATTTGTATATTTTTATTGTGTTTTGTTTGTTGATTATGTGATTGATGATCATGAATGTCATCAAGAAAACACTACTGAGCACCTTCCAAAGGGACTAAAGAGTTATCTCAGACAATTTAGTAGGTTTCCTTACTACGAGCAGCTGCTTGATGTGCATTTGTTTGATACTATGCATATTAGAAAGAATGTAATGGAGACATTGTGAAAGATATTAGATTGAAGACGTGACAAAGAAAAAACATTCATGAATCCAATCATGCAATAATTTTTTTTATTAAATCAAATAGAAATGGAGATCGAATTAATACAAGTGCCCTTCCTTGGTTATTAACAGAACAACAAAGTGATGCCATAAAAGAAGTCATACAAAAAATTTGATTTCTTACAGGCTTTGCTACAAACATAAGTAGTACCATATCAAAGAAAGGTGAATTTGGGCCAGGGTTGAAAACACATGATTGACATATCTTCATCAAGGTAAGTCACGTTCTTTTGTAATTACAATATATTTATAAATTGCATGTACTTCTCATTGTATTATATGAAAAAAGAATGACATAATTATTTTTATAATTATTGCAGTACGTGCTACCCCTATCTCTCCCAGAGAACTTTGACAATAACATCAAACAAGTGATATATAATTTTGGAAAATATATGAGGTAAGCAATGATATCTGTTCAATTTGTTGTATATATATTGTAAACTCTCATGTTTATATATTTTTGTGTCTTGAATGTCTTGTAGGTGGTTGTCATCTAAAAAAATTTATAGAGCAGATATAAAATACTGGAAGAGAAGAATTCCTCTTCTAATGTGTGAAATGCAAAAGTGTCTACCTTCAACCTTTTTCAATGCACAAGAACACTACCTCATACACCAAGTTGAGGAGATTGAAATGTGTGGTCCCGTACACACTCGGTAAATGTGGATGGTTGAGAGACACTTGAAATTTTTGAAAGCTTTGGTTTAGCAAAGAGCACATTCTGAGGGTTCTATGGTGGAGGGATATATGGTATACCAGACTATGGTGTATGTTACTGAATATCTTTTTAAGCTTGCAACAAAGATCCATATAGATCGCATTTGGGATCTCGACACCATTAGAAAAATTTGAAGGGGAGTACTTGGTGGGAGAAGGCAGAATGAGGAAAATGAGAGGTAATAAATTATCAGATGTTATTGTAGTTTTTAATTAATTCTTAATCTTCAAAATTAATCGGTTGTAGGTCATCTATTTATTTTTTGTACAGCTACTCGAGAGTGGGATGCAATACATTTGTATATTGCAAACAATCAAGATTGGATAACGAAATAGATTGAACGATGTCATCATTTAGGTCACACATTAACATGGGAAGTTGTATCTTCATTGGTTAATGAAGCTCATTGTAACAGAAATCCAAATGTTACCCAAAGGGAAATAGATTTAGCACATTGTTTAAAAGATTTCTAGGTACATATAAATTTGTTAATCACTCATACGTTTATGAACTCTCGATGCATTAATTTATACATGTTTTACATATTTTTGTAGGTCAAACACCACAAGGCTATATTTTGCAATGGTCATAAATTTTGCATCAAAAAGTTGGATGACACAAAAAAAATTTGTGATTCTAGGATAAGTGCAGTCTTTTAGGTGACTAATATTTCATCTAGAAATGACTTACATCTTCAAGAGTCCGAAAATCGATACTATAGCATTTTGGATGATATACTTGAGTGTGACTTTAATTCTTTCAGATTAGTTCTCTTCGTCATCAGATGGTATAAGCTACGACTTAATCAAAATGATCCTGATAGAACTATTATTGAACATGACAATGGATTTCCAATGATTAATACAAGGTGGTTTGACCCAGTTGGGGATGAACCCTATGTTCTTCCAAGCCAATGTGAGCAGGTATTTTACTCAAAGGTTTCACATAAATTGGGTTGGTTGTTTATTGTTAGACATGATCCAAGAGGAAGGCTGATGAGGTATAATCCGATGGAAGAAGATTGCGAACAACTAGAAGATGATGTAGATGATGATCATGAACAATAGTTAGTTGATGATGTTCTTGACACATTTTCTTAAAGAAGAAGAAGATGATGATGATGACGATGCTACTGATGATGCTACTAATGATGCTACTGACGACGACGATGATGATGATGATGATGTTGCTGATGATGATGATGATGATGGTGATGATGATGATGATGATGATGATGATGATGATGATGGTGATGATGATGGTGATGCTGATGCTGATGCCGATGATGATGATGATGATGAAGATGAAGACAATGACGGTGGTGGTGATGATGTTGACGTCAATGATGATCATGGCGATTAGTTGGATGAAGAAGAAGATGAATGACATAAATGAAATGTATAGTTACGTGATCACTGCTCAATCTATTTAATTGAATTCTTGATAGAAATGTGCAGTTATGCAATCAATGCTTAATCTAATTAATTCATGATGTACTTACTATGGGATGCTTATGGTTTTTAATGTACTTACTATGTGGTTTTGAGTATATGTATCATGAGTTTTTTAGCTAACATTAGATAATTGAATTACATATGTAGATACCTAGACTCCTTTCATGAGCATCCCACACAGTCTCATGGATCGACAAACTGACCTCGATGTTGATGATGTGACTAGATCAGGTAAAGAGCTATACGATTATGGCTTGTAAAGTACTGAAATACTTTAAAATGTTTAAAATTTTTTTAATTATAATAAAATATTTTTAATTTAACCCTTTTATATGTTATTGTAGATGAGCCCCCTTTGCATCAATAGAGAACTAGGCGTGCATTAAGATCTAATGAGAGGGTAGATGATCATGATGATGATATTGATACTCATCTTACAATTATATCTTAAAAATTAGAAATCAAAAGAAAAAAAAAGAAATGATTATCATCTATGCACCTTAATTGATAATGATTGATTTTTATATGCCAATAAATTTAATTATGTGGTAGTGAATGTTCATAAATTTTATAATGTGTTAATGAATGTTATCATGTGATAATTAATGAATGTCACATTTTATTAATGTGTGAATGAATGTTATTGTGTGAGAATTAATTAATGTTACATTTTATTAATGGATGAAATAATGAATGAATGTTAGATGTTAATGTGGAATTTAAAGTGATGTTAGGGGGGGGGGGGGGGTTGGGGCCAAATGAGCTTCCACCTTCACATGGTCGGCCCTGTTTAGATAGAATATAAAACTATTCTTGAAACAAAGTGAAGCTCAATAAGTTTGTTCCTTATATAGGGTCTCAAGTGTAGCTTTTATCCCACTCTCAACACTGCAAGGCTTCAAGTGGTGTTTTGATATTGGTTTCTCGATCTCCCACTGACATCTTGTCTTTCTCCTAAGAACTCTCACTGAGTTATGATATATGGATGAGCAGAAGATGTCCCTTACAGGCTACACATATATAATATGGTAGATCTAGGGAACAAATATGCTACAACATAGAATGAGTCAACTTGTATCTATAGTTTCTTCATTCACAATGAAAATTCAAATTACAAGCCATATTTTAGATTTAATATTCATATTTATCTTCATCATGATAATAGCCATCACAGTCAGCATTTGGTTCAACTTCATTTGAACCACACTTTATGTTGGATTATAACATATTGACACTTACACCATGAAGAAGACAAATGATTAAATAGAAAGAGAGGACCAACTGAACCATCTTTTGGTCAGTCTATAACACATTGAGAAACAACATCAAGACTCAAAAATCAAAACAATCAAAAGTTTCTTAAAGACCATGAATGATCAACAACATTCCATTAGAAAACAAAACACTAATTTATATTATCATTAAGCCATAAAATATGTTTTTAAAGTTTAGAAGCATATCACAAGAACTTTCAAGAAACATAATACTATCCAAGGACCAAAATAAATACCCTCCAAATGATTATGATTATGTTGATGTTGATGTCTATAATTTATGTCTAATGATTATGATGATGTTGATGTTGATGTCTATAATTTATTTCACTTACTGATGCTTGCCTAGATTGAATTTTAAATTGCCAGGATGGAGAACGCTTTCAAAGTTTAGGGTCTGTTCTACATGATACTCTTAGTTATAGCTCAAATGCAACTCAACATATTTTTGATGCTGGGCAACCCACTCTAGAAACTCATTCGCAGGTGAAATTTAATGCTGTGAATCTTGGCATTGTTAATGTTATTACTTTTCCTCATGTTTCATATTTGTGAAAATGTTTCTTGGCACTATCTTATTCTTATTACAATGTTCTTTGTTGTGGGGCAAGAAGTCAATCTTCATTGTCTTCATTGTAGGGGATAGTGAAGATTTCTCTGACAAATAGCAGGTTTTCTTTAGTATCTTATAATAACATGCTAAACTAATAAAGGTGTTATGGGCATTTAATTTGCAATTACTAATAGACTACGAATATTATTACTATGCTTAATATTCTATTTAAATGCATTTAACACAAAAAACAAATTTATAAAACTGAACCAATGACATGTTTACAACAAAGATGTGTTGAGGAGTTTGCTCCTTGTTTAATGTTAACTGTTCCTGCACAATCCACTCATACAACAGTGAAATGCTATGTGGAAGGGATGGTTGATAGTGTTCTTTGAGGGAAGGGAGATTTTGAAAGACTTGTTATCATTGTATTGTGTATTTTCAATATGTTTGGATGCAGGGCAGATCGGGAGAATGAAAGATCACTCACCAATTGTATGATAACCCAGTTTTGAAGGGTCACTAGAAGAGGGGAATGAAAGATCACTCACTGATTGCATGATAACCCCACCAAGCATTCTTTCCTTTAATTTTCCACAATATCTCAAAGTATGATCATTATTCTTTACTTTCTTCTATATGCTATTCTTTCTATGATTTTGTTATCTCAGAAATATATCAAAAACATTGCAGATGTGCATATAAAAGTAAAATATTGTCCTTCAATTGTTCCATATTGAAGCATTTCCTCTTTGGAGTATTCTCTTTGTTTGTACAATATTTGTTAAAAATGGTTCCCATATTTCTTCAAGATCTATTTTAATCTTTATATTATAATTTTGATTAGATTTGACCTATAGTTGATTTCATTAGTATTTTATAACATATACTCCTAATGTAAAATGTGGAGAGAAAGAAAGAGACACACTAGGTATGAATTACACGATATACCCATCATCACTTAGCACTTAAATAATAAATTATAGATAGGGAACAACCCCCTAACTTCTGGATGTTTGTTTCATGTTGGCCTCTTATTATATGCAAAAGTAGGCCTGTCTTAATTAGGCTAACAACCATAGTGTAGGGGTCATAATATTTTCCCTTTAACCACATTTATAGTTTGAGAAAATCAAAAAAAATTGTTTCAGATTTATATTATCCTTTTGAACTAGCACACTGCCATCAAAATGCATAATCATTGGTCATCTCAAGAAAATTCCTATTGATTACTAAGATATCCTTATAAAAATTTGATGCATGGATTTCTTGTGAATTATTGACTACTATGTATCTTGCAACTATGGAAGGAATAGTGTTGGTGTTAGGTTTCATTTATTATTAAATTCAGTGGTTTCCAAGATGTGTTGAGGAGTTTTCTCCTTGTTTAGTGTTAACTATTCCTGCACAATCCACTCATAAAATAGTGAAATGCTATGTGGAAGGGATGGTTGATAGTGTTCCTTGAGGGAAGGGGGATTGTGAAAGACTTGTTATCATTGTATTGTGTATTTCCAATATGTTTGGTTGCAGGGCAGACTAGGAGAATGAAGGATCACTCACCGATTGCATGATAACCCAATTTTGAAGGGTCACTAGTTGAGGGGACAGTCAATAGTTGAGGGGACAGTCAAGGTCCCCATGATTGGGCCATTGGAGGACCCTATTTCTTTGTAGTAATTTCTATTCAAATTGTATACATGGATTTCTTGTGAATTATCCGCTGCTATGTATCCTACAACTGCATCCGTAAATCTGCATATACTTCTCTATGGTTGTAAGCCACTTAGAGATCAAAATAGAGAAACTAAATCAAAATCATTCTTTGTCCTATTTCCTTTTAACAAAGTCTCAACTAGATCTATTAGATTTCCACAATCCATATTAATGCTAGTATCAATTTTTGGGTTCGATTGTGTATAATTTTTTCCATCAAGGTTTTAGATCATACTACATGATCCATCATATCATGTTCTTTTCTCTCTAGCATCCTGATGATGGATCATGTAGTATGATCTGAAATGTTGATGGAAAAAATTATACACAATCGAACCCAGAAATTGATACTAGCAAAGTCTCAACTATCAATGATACAATATACATTTAATGCCCTAAGCTATCAAATATACAAATGACGCCTACCTAGAAGCTCACCGGGAGAGTGAAGGATCACTCACTGATTGCATGATAACCTAGTTTTGAAGGGTCACTGGTTGAGGGGATAGTCAAGGTCCAGATGATTGGGCCATTGGAGGACCCTAGTTCTTTGTATTAATTGCTATTCAAATTGGATGCATGGATTTATTGTGAATTATCGATTGCTATGTATCCTGCAACTGCATCCATAAATCTACATATACTTCTCTAAGGTTGTAAGCCACTTAGGGATCAAAATAGAGAAACTAAATAAAAATCATTCTTTGTCCTATTTCCTTTTAACAAAGTATCAACTATCAATGATACAATACATTTGATGCCCTAAGCTATCAATACAAATGGCACCTAGCTAGAAGCTCATGGGCTGTCCATTTGATAACCATAGTCAACATTTCAAAAAAATGGATATCCTTGAGCACAAGCACCAATAACATCAAATAATGGAGCTAAAGCATGGGCTAGGGCACGACACTAGTAGAATGCGGTCATTTCAGTGACAACAATTTAGAATGCGGTCCTTTGGCGTGTATTAAACAGAATAGAATTTTTAGCATATTATTATCATTCTATTTCTTTATTGTAAACATGCCATCAGTTTAGTTTTGTAACTTCATTGTTATATGAGTGGATTGTGCACGAACACTTAACATTAGACAAGGAGAAAACTCCTCAACACATCTTGAAAACCATTGAATTCAATAATAAATGAAACCTAACACCAACACTATTCCTTCCATTCACTTCTACTGAGAATAAAGCATTTAATCCATTCAACATTACATATAATCATTAGACAGTTACATTTCTTGACTGTGTAGAGGAACAATCACGACCAAAATGATCAAAACTACTTTCACCCTTGCACAAGCTATTCCAAACTTCAAGTAAAATGAGCAATATGTTATATCAAATCATTCATATTCATAAGAACCATTCGAAGGTTCATTCTGTCAATGAACCCTCTGACTGTACCCCTGCGGTAGAGAAAAGAAACCTCAAAATAGAGAAAGAAAACTTAGTAAAACCAGTCTATGCCAATGTTTGTGAGGGTATAGTCATGATAAGTGCCTCTCAAACCTCTCCAAATATGTAAGATTGTCTTTAAATACTTTATTGATCTCTTCTAAGCATTAACAAAATCAAACCTACATTTGAATCCACACACAATAACCCCAAAATGAAGGGTTTTGTATCCTTTAATGAATCTCAATCACTGGTAGCACATGGACAGTCAAACTAGTAGTCTCCAAAGCATTCAATAAGTGACTGGATTATATTTAATACACACTATTCCTTCCATTCACTTCTACCAAGAATAAAGTATTTAATCCATTCAACATTACATATAATCATTAGACAGTTACATTTCCTGACTGTGTACTAGAGGAACAGTCAAGAAATGTAACTGTCTAAATGATCCAAAAATTTGAAAATAATGAATCGATATCCTTGAGCACAAGCACCAATAATATCAATTAATGGAGATAAAGCATGGGCTAGGGCAGGACACCAGTAGAATGTGGTCATTTCAGAGAGCATTTGTGATCAAATAAAATGCAATGCATTGGAAATTTGCATTCAAATATGATGCTAGATGCTCGAAAGATGAAGAAATCACATACCTTCTCTTGCACTCAGCTTTCGCTCCTCTATCCAATCAAAATAAAAATGATGAGGTCGTTTCACCTTTTTTTTTCATAGCCAAATCTTCCTTGTACCACATGAAGAACATGCCATTGGTTCAGTTTTTTAATTTGTTTTTTGTGTAATTAGTAATTGGCAGATTAAATGCATATAACACCTTTATCAATTTAATTATCATGTTATTATCATATCAGATAAAGTATGTTTAAGAATTGTTGGGACTGGTCCTTTTGCGTGTATTAAACATAATAGAATTTTCAGCTTATTATTATCAATCTATTTCTTTGTTCTAAACATGCCATTGGTTCAGTTTTATAGATTTGTTTAATCTGTTAAATGCATTTTTCATGAGGAGGGGTCTTGTTCTCAAGAGATAGATGAAGATTGTGCACCTCAAAAACCAATTCATAAGGTACCAATCATGTTTCCTATTCGGTTATATTTTTGGATTGGTAAATCTCCTTATAAGTTTCATGTCCTTTCTTTTGATTACTATGGATGATATATATATCTTACATTTAACATTCAACTTATTTACATTTTAGAACATGTAGTGTGTTTTTTGAGGATTTTACCAAATCAACTTTTAACATAAACCAAAAACACCAAACTAATATCTTGCCCTTTCAACTTGACAAAATATTTGCATTTGACCAATAACTGCAAGCAACTGAATGATAAATCCACATACCTGTATCTTTGTAAAATACCTAGAACATAAAAAATATGGCTAAGTGGCTACCGCCATGATTTTTATCTACTGAATATGGGAAAAAAAATACCAAAGAAAATTGAATAGAAAACATGATTGGTCATTTCAGAGAGCATTCATGATCAAATAAAATGCAATGGCTTCTCTCGTGCTCGATCAACTTTCACCCGCTTGTTTTCTCCCACTCCTTTTCTCTACAAATGAAATAAAAATGATTTGGCCATTTCAAAATAGTGAATCGATATCCTTGAGCACAAGCACCAATAACATCAACTATTTTGATATGTGGGTACCCTAATGTTGGCAAGAGTTCTTTTATTAATAAGATTACTCTGCAAGCTTGAAGAAGTGATATATTTTGGCAAATGAAGAGTAGAAAGATGATGATATTCTTGAGATCATGGATGGACACAATGTTGCAAATAGAATGGGAATACATCTTTCTAGACTGGCCCTGGATCCTTCGACAATTGGGGTAGGATCTAGACCCAGGCTAAAAAGATGTCTTTCTTTCTATTGTGGAATTATCCCTTCTTATGCCTGCACTCATTCCTCTTCTAAAAAATGGTTATCTAGAAACTTTGTATACTATTTCTCATCCATGCATGAAATGTGCTAGTGATCATATAAAATTACTTTAGGCCTCTAGTATTGATGAGATGTACAAGTGTAAAATGTTTTTGTGAGACTGGGATCAATTTGTGTAGTGTACATAAATGGAAGACAGTGATTATTCTTGATGATCGATAGGTAGCTAGGACTAAAGATAGAACAACTCAAGAGACCATCATAGGTTCTCTCTTTCTTCGGTCTATATTATTGATAGAATGTTTTACCTTTCATTAGCTCATCAAATACAAATATTTGAAAGAATTTAATAAAATATTTTTATGACAACGTATATTATTTAAGTTGACATTACATGAATTTATCTACTTTGTGCACTTGTAGACTATGAGGATGGTGATAAAGAAGCATGCTTCTTTATCGCCATTTTCATAGTCTACAAGTGCACAAATTTATCTGCTTCTTTATCGCCGTCTTCATAGTCTACAAGTGCATGAAGTAGATAAATTCATGCAATGTCAACATAAATAATATATGTTGTCATAAAAATATTCTATTAAATTCTTTCAAATCCCTGGATTTGATGAGCTAATGAAAGGTAAAACATTCTGTCAATAATATAGACCGAAGAAAGAGAGAACCTATGATGGTCTCTTGAGCTGTTTTATCTTTAATGTGCATATCCATTGGTTTTTTGACACTTAATCATTAATTTTGACAAAAATGCTATGCATTAGATAGATAAAATATTGGAGAAAACTAATTTACGACAATAGTTCTGACAGTAATGCTATACGTTCAACAGGGAATTTGTCAGAGAAATAATGAAGGACTGTTGATCTTTCGACATTTTAAGTGTCGCAAATAGAAATTTTCTGATAGACCCTTCGACATTAATGCCATATCACTGATGGGTATATCTATTAGAATTAAGTGGCAACTGTCGCTATTCCAACAGTTATAATGTCAGAAAAGATATCTTTTTGACAGTTAATAGGTCATTGTGTCAAAATTCTGATGGATAAACCGTAGAAAATGCCATAATGAAGCTGTTGCTGAAATGCAAGTTTTTGACGTGATATGGTGTCGGTAAACTGACAAATATGTCTTCTATCACAATTTCCTACGCAAAATCAGTGATGGACCCATCTGTCAAAATACCAACAAATTAGCATTGCAAATTTGACAAATGGTCGTCAGAATTTGACCCCAAATGTAGTAGTGTTCAGTTCAGTTGTCAAGTGGTGTTTGCCAAGGTTGCATTCTTAGTAAGCATCCTAAGGAAAAGTTTGACAAAGGTAAGGCATGGAGAGCTTCATAGATATTGGAGTTAGTTCACAGTGATGTGGCTAGCCCATTTCAACATCCTTCTTTTAGTAGGACCTGATATGTCCTCACATTCATTGATGACTTTTCTCGATATACTTGGGTGTACTTTCTCAAACAAAAGTCAAAGGTATTTGATCAGTTTTAGGACTTCAAAAATTTTGTAGAGAAGCAATCTGGGAAAGCCGTCAAAGTTTTATGCATCGACAATGGTGGTGAGTATGTCAACCATTGGTTTGAGAGGTATTATACTTCAGAGGGGATTTATTTACAACATTCAGTTCCATACAATCCTTAGCAAAATGGTGTTGCAGAATAGAAGAATATGTCCTTGAAGGAAATGGTGAATTGCATGATTCACTCTAGATCTCTTGCACCACAGTATTGGGCAAAGGCCATTAACTATGTGCGTTATATACAGAACCATGTTCCTCACTGACCCTTGAAGGGAGTCACTCCTTTTGAAGCTTGGAGTGGTCAAAAACCATCATTTAAGCACTTTCAAGTTTTTGGTTCTCCTGCATGGGCCCACATTCCTATAGAGAAATGCAAGGCCTTGGATCCACAGAGTAGACCTTGCATATTTGTAGGTTACCCTGATGGTGTGAAGGGTTATTGATTGCTCCACCCTACTACACATGAGTTGTTCATTGAGAGAAGTGTTTAGTTTGAGGAGGGCTCTTTGAGCTTACTTTCTATCACTTCTCCAACTCCTACTTTGACATTGGAGTCACTTGGAATACATGACATATATTCTGATGAGTCAGATTCACCTAAGATGTCTTCTACCTCCACTTTTGATGCAGAGAGTGATTTAGAGGACTCACCTCCTTCCTCTCCTAGTCATCATTCAAAGGTTGATTCTCCTCTAGATTCTCCATCCTCTGGTCCACTTTGGGCTAGACAGACCTTGCAGTCTGTAGGTGATTGGGTTGGGGATCTATCAGATACTAGGTGGACTCATTCACAATTCTAGGATTCTCCACATGTCTTCATTGCTACTACCTCAAATCCACAGTCTTTTCATGAGGCTTCTTGTATTCTTGAATGGGATACAACTATGTAGGAGGAGTATAGTTCCTTGATGAGGAACCACAGTTGGGATCTTGTCCCTCTTCCTAAGGGAAAAAAACTTGTTTGATGTAAGTGGATCTATCAGACAAAATTTGTCGTAGATGGGTCGGTTGACAAGCATAAGGCTCACTTGGTCACCAAAGGATTCTCCTAGGTTCCAACCTAGGATTGATTACTCTAAGACTTTTGTGCCAATTTCTTGAATGAATTCCATTAGACTTATTCTTGCCATTGCTGGAACTAATCATTGGGAAGTACATCAGATGGATGTGAAGAGTGCTTTTCTTCACGGTGAACTTCAGGAGGAGATCTACATGGAGAAACCACAAGGGCTTGTTCAAGATTCTTCACTTGTGTGTCATCTTTAGAAGTCTCTCTATGGCCTCAAATAGGCTCCTCGGGCCTGGTATGCCAAGATGGACTCCATCCTTCTATCAGCTAGGTTCACTCGGTGTCATTCTGATCCCAATGTCTACATTCTGCAGTAGGTTGACTCACTCCTATTTTTGGTTCTATATGTTGATGACCTGTTGATCATAGGAAGTTCTTCATCCACCATTGGGGCTATCAAAACTACCCTTCATGATAGGTTTTTCATAACTAACTTGGACTTGTTGCATTACTTTCTTGGAGTTGAAATCTTTTAGTCTTCTTCTGGAATCACTATCACATAGTCCAAGTATGCCCTAGATTTTCTCTTGAGGTTTCATATGGATAACTGTAAGCCTGCTCCAAATCCCTTTCTTTTTGGAGTCAAACTTGAGGCTCATTGTTCTTTTCCACTTGTTGATGGTACTCTGTATCGACAACTTATCAGGAGTCTCATTTATCTGACCCATACGAGACTTGACATTTCATATGTGTTAGGCGTGGTCTCTTGATTCATGCAAGACCCTAATGAGCTACACTAGAAAGCAGCCAAATGGATCCTTCACTACATTCAGGGTACTCATAGTTTTGGGAATCACTACATGTAATCACCCAAAAATGGTCATCTAGACTATTAGCCCCTTTCTAGCATTATTTGTTAAATTCATCAATTGTTTATTCTTGATCAAATCCTAATTCTATCATTTATTTGATTATATTCCATAGATTAACTATTTTATCCTAAGTCTTTATTTAATTAAAAGGAATTCCCTCCCCTTTTATTAAATAAAAATCCCCCACTTACCTTTTATCCTAAGTTGCACAAATAAAACATTATTCCTATTTAATAAATAAATAGAAGGGATTTTTGTCTCACATGGGGCACAAAAGTCAACACTTCTTCCTCATTAGAGGAGACTTGTGCACAAGGATTGCTCCCACTTTCAAACTCCACCCTTGATCAAATCTTTTTCCTCTTAATCTCCATGGTCCATTTATCTTTAAAAGGAGAGCTCTCTTCTCATTCCAGGATCCTACTTTTGATGCTAATGTTATGATGCAGGTTTTTTTGGTGCCATGGGAGGTTTTTTGAATAATTTCTTGCATTTTAGTCTTCATATTTTCATTGTGGCTTAGCTCTCATGGCATTCTTAGCTTAATTTATTTTCATGCTTTAGCTTAGTTCATATAGTTTAACTAGTAATGGCTTTTAACACTCTCATTTTCATAGTTTAGTTGCATTCTTGCATTCTCATTCTAGCATAGCTTGCATTTCATTTTACATTGTGATTCTTAAAGATATTGGTATTCTTTCCCTTGTCTCTTTGAATCTCTCATTGCATGGTTTACTAGCAAGGTTGTATGCTTAATAGCTCTAGGTGAGATCCCTCTAAACACCCTTGCACTCGATGCCTAAGGAGCTCTAGGTTGCTTTTCAAGGTTTCCAATCTATGGATGCTCTTGGAATCAATGGCTTAGAGAAGTGCACATTTTGAGTGTACATTTTTTGCGCCCATCGTGGGGCACCAAAAATATACACTCATGGAGTGTACATTTATCTTAGGAGTCTCCTAAAATAATCCATGTAGCTCAGTCCCTCTCGGTAGAGGAGAAAGAATAATTTACCACATTTTTTCTGGAGAAAAAGATCAACTTTGCATGGACATATTCGGACATGCCTGGTTTGGATACTGAGCTTATTATGTATCACCTCTCTATTGATCCAGGAGTGAAGCTTGTCAAATAGAAACTCAGAAAGATGCATCCTCATGTGGCATTATTGGTTAAGGCTGAACTTGAGAAGCTTCTAAAAGCTAACTTCATAAGAGCTATTGACTACGTTGAATGGATTTCCAATATTGTTCCTATTTCCAAACATGATAAATCCATTCGTGTATCACTGACTTTAGAGATCTAAACAAAGCATGCCCTAATGATGATTTTCCACTTCCAAACATCGATATGATAGTGGACATGACAGTAGGCTATGAAATGTATTCCCTTATGGATGGCTTCTCTAGATATAATCAGATTCACCCCTGAAGACCAAGAGAAGACATCTTTCACATGTGCATGGGGTAACTTCTATTGGAATGTCATGCCATTTGGTCTCAAGAATGCTAGTGCAACCTATCAGAGAGCTATGAAAACCATATTCCATTATATGATGCATAAAAACATGGAAAAATATGTTGATGACACACTTGCTAAATCACAACTAAGAAGCACTCATTTATCCGATTTGAGTTTGATATTGGACCGCATGGAATGATTTCAACTCAGATTGAATTCTAAGAAATGTGCTTTTGGTGTCACTTTTGGGAAACTACTAGGCTATATCATATCAACAAAAGGAATAGAGGTAGACCCGAAAAAGGTGCAAGCTATCATGGAGATGCCACCTCCTCACAACATAAAGCAATGAAGGGGTCTCCAAGGCTATCTCCAATATATTAGGTGGTTCATTTCTCAATTAGCTAATAGAGATAAACCTTTCAACAAGAATTTGCATAAAGGGGCTACTTGCATATGGAATGAGGAGTGTCAAAATAACTTGGACCAAATCAAGGATTACATAGCAAAACCTCCTATTCTTATGCTGCCTATCCAAGGGAAACCTTTGATACTCTACATAATTGCTACAACAAATTCTTTAGGAGCTCTCCTTGCACAACAAGATGATATGGGCAAAGAATGAGTTATCTATTACATCAGTCGCACCTTGGTTGCTTATGAGCTCAATTATACCAACATTGAAAAATCTTGTCTAGCAGTAGTGTTTGCATCCCAAAAACTCAGGCATTACATGCTCACACATACTACGCAACTGATCGCTAAAATTGATCCTTTAAAGTACCTCTTAAGTAAAGCTGCGCTTACCAGACGACTTGCTAAATGGATGCTGATTCTTTCAGAATTTGACATTCAATACATCGAAAGGAAATATATTAAAGGACAAGCAATCATGAATCAATTGGCTGAATTTCCCATGATTGATGATGCTCCTCTTCAGATAGACTTCCTAGATGCTTTGATCATGAATGTCACAGGGCCTGCATGGAAAATGTTCTTTGATGGTTCTCATACACAGAATGGGGCTGGTGCTAGAATCTTATTTGTTACACCTCATGGATAAATGATTCCTAAATCGTATAATCTTCTCTTTCCATGCACCAATAATATAGCTAAATATGAAGCCCTTCTCAATGGTGTTAAGCTTGCCCTAGAATGGAGGATTATAGAATTGCATACCTTTAGAGATTGACAGCTTGTCATAAATAGAGTAAACAACGATTACCAAACAAAGGATGACAAGTTGATTCCCTACAAGAAGCTGATAGACTCGCTTAGGAATTATTTCATATATGTTACATTCCAAAAAATTCCTAGAGCTAAGAACAAGGCTACTGATGCCATGGTTACTTTGGCATCCATTCTACAATTGGAAGAACATGAGTCACACTTTGAGTTCCTGGTGGAAGAGTTGCGTCATCCTGCCTATGATTCCCCTGAGGACCATGTCATTTACACTATGGTCGGTCATGATTCATCCCATTATGCTAATATATTTTCCTATCTCTGAGATTAGATTATTCCTAAAAATCTAATGCGCAATGAGAAGCACCAACTCATCTACAATGCCTCACATTTTACCCTTGTCTCTGATGACTTGTATAGGAAGGGTCTAGATGGAACTCTCCTTAGGTGTCTACAAATAGAGGATTCAGAAAAAGCGCTAGCTGAAGTCCACTATGGCATATGTGGTTCACACTCTAATGGTCTTGCGTTAGCTTAGAAATTGCTTAGGGCTGGTTACTATTGGCCTACTATGCAAGCTGATGCTATTCGATATGCCAAGTCCTACAAGAAATGTCAACTCCATGGGAATCTCATTCATGCTTCTCAACGTGAGCTTATTCCCTCTATTACATACTGGCCATTTCAACAATGGGCCTTCGACTTGGTAGGCAAGATTCATCCTAGTTCTTCAAGTGGGCATAAGTTCATTATTACAACTACTGAATATTTTACCAAATGGGTTGAAGCTGTCCCACTGTCTGCAGCTACAAGAAAACATGTTGCCTTGTTTATCTTAAATCACATCATTTTTTTCTATGGTATTCCTTCTTCCATAGTCACGGATAATGGCAGCTAGTTCAAAAATAAAGACCTGAAGCAATTGTGCAAAAAATTTAAAATTAAACAACATTGGTCTTCTATTTACTACCCTCAAGGGAATGGCCAAGCTAAGGCCTCGAATAAAACATTTTTGAAAATCCTTCATAGAATAGTACACAAATCAGGCAACGATTGGTATTTGCAGATCAATCCTGTGCTATGGGCTTATAGAACCTCTATTCGCACTCCTACAGGTGCCACACTTTTTTTTGTGGTCTATGGTTCTGAGGTTGTCTTACCATTAGAGGTCGAAATACCATCACTAAGAGTCTCTCTACATGGTTTGATTACCGACGAAGACCATAGGGCCATGAGAGTTCATGAGCTTACTACTTTGGAGGAATGCCGCAAGGCTGCCTTTGATCACATGCACACTTATCAGAAGAGAATGTCTGCTACCTATAATAAGAAGGTTCATCCTAGAGAGTTCCAAGTGGGTGAATTAGTCCTAAGAGAAAATCCTAAGAATTGATAGAATAGAGAGTAGAAAGGAAAGTTTGAGCCAAATTGGTTAGGGCCTTACATAATCATGACAACATTTGGGTCTGGGGCCTATTAGTTATCTACACCTGAGGGAGAAGAGCTGGCTGAACCTATTAATGTTCTACATCTGAAGAAGTTCTATGTCTAAGGTTCTTGAGCTCTTTGTATATATCTTATCGATCTTGAAGAAATTTAAAAAAAAATCATATATGATGTTGAAAAAATCCTAAAAAACATATAAAGTCCTAAAAAAAAAGAGCATCCTAGTGAAAACCTAGTAATAGGTGCTTTGATGTCTCACCAAAAAAATTGAAAAAATAAAAAATACCAAAAAAAAAGAAAAAGTGCCTTGGTGAAAACTTGGAAACAGGCACCTTGGTAGCAAAAATATAAAAGGTCCTAAAAAAAATTTGTCAAGCGGTGAAAACTTGGAAACAGGGGCTGCTTGAGACCCTTGCACCTATGTCTATTAGTCTTGTGTGGCGCTCATTTTCTCCACTGCTCGCTTTGTCTCTCCTAGCTTGGAATTAACTCTTGTTTTAGTCTCCGGGGCATACGTTGTTTTAGCCTATCTTGGGTCTCTTTGTGCGTTGAGGTTTCTTAGGCAACTTGGTTCAAATAGTGTTTCTCAACACTTTCCAACTATGTTTTTCAACACTTCCCTAGCATCAAGTGTTTCTCAACACTTATCAGATATCCTACCCGCAGTCTAGAATAATATGATATTTCTCACCGGCAGATGCGATACTCAAAGTTTGACTCTATGACCTACACACACGTAAACACTTGACTTGCTGAGACTTGTTTGACTTTATTTCTTTGTGCTATCTATGATGATTTATTTTGATGAGTGTTCTCTCCCTAATAGTTTTCGATGATGCATAGCTAGAAGATTGGGGGCATGAGGACATGTTTTATTTATTTTCTGCCTGTGGGTATATCTTGTTGATCCTAACTATCATGAGTATTTATGCTTGTTACACTTGACATTGAGGATCTACAATGTATTATCCTTGACTATTTTCTGCAAGTGCATGCTTATGGTCATCTTGACTTTCTGGTGTCTTGATGCGAGCATAATCTTGCTATACTAAACTTAGGGAACCTCACTGCACTAGTCATCTTGACCTACATGTCTTTGATGCTTAGGTGGGATTCCCACATACCTATCTGATATAGATCATATTCATATACCCATAGTTATACTAGTGCGTATTATATGATCTTGCGACGCTACCAATAAAGCTCGATGATGATTATTAGAGTCTAACAACTTTGTAACCTTGCAAGTAAACCACTTTTCATAGTAGCTTGCATTCTTAGGTTCATGTTAGTTTAGTTTGGCATCTTTCATATGGAGAGAGCTCTCCTTTCATCTTTCATGGACTTGTCATTCAACTGCGCTTGCCTTTCCCTTCCTCTCGATCATGTCTTTCGCTTCTTATATTTCATATCACATCCTTTTCTACTTCTATCATCACAAGGGGTTAATCTTATCATCATATATAAAAAAGATCATTTTCAAAAACATGAGTCTATATCATAACATGAGAACTAAACATACATCCATGAGAGAAACTATACATGAGCATTTATAAGCATATATCATATATTTGAGCAATATAACAAGACAATAAAACTGAAACATCCATCACAATGAGACAAGTACACAAGATATATCATAATCCAGTCATCTCATATATATAATCATGATACAAATACAATATGGGATTCACAAATCTGGATCATGTCTCAAGACATGTCTATACATCAAAACCCTAGACCTAGGACTAACTCCCCCCCTCATGTGTAGGAGGTGCTGGTGGAGCCTACGGTCCTGTCCTGTCAGCTGGCATGTCTGACCTCCCTGCCCTCTTGGAGTAGAGTGGAAATCATTGACCCATGGGCATGGCTACTATGTATAAACCATGGTAGTATGCTGCTTGTGCCACCTCTCTCCAGATCTTCACAGCATCATCTCATGCTGCCCTCTCCTACCTATCTATCTTGGCTTGTCCATCCATAAGATGCTGATCATGAATGATGATTGTAGTCCTCAAATGATGCACCTCAGCTTCTAAGGCCCAGATCCTAGTCCAGATATCCTCTCCTCCTCCAGCTATAGGCTGCTCCTGTCCTACATCAATCTGTTGGAGAACTAGTCTCACCTCCTCCTACTCCTCCTCCTCTTGAACTTGTCAGTGTGACCATCTATGGACACTTGATCGGGACCCTTGGCCTACCACTGCTCTCCTCCTACCTCCCCCTCCTCCATCATCTCCATCCCCACCCGGTGTCTGTGGTTGTGCATCTGGGACTGTAAACCTAGGGAATGGATGTCTCTGATGCTCTACTATATATGTTGCATCTGCCATGTCTGGCAGGTAGTCCCACGGCTCTCACCGCAACCCCACTGTCTCTTGTACTACTTGCTGGTAATCCAGCATTAGTTTCCATCCCAGTGTCTCATCCTCCCATACCCTAGCATATGTGGTGGTCTCTACTACCACTCTCTATTGCCTGCCAAACTACCTCCATACTCAGGTAATAACAAAACGCTCTACAATCTCAGTATGTCTGCCTAGTAGTGGCTGACTGCATAACATATACCCAAGCTACTGATCCTTTTCTCTCTACCACTCGCACTGCCTGTATGGCCTCCACTCAAACACCGTCAGCTCATCTACCAACCTCCTGTAATATGTAATATCTCCACTATGTGGTTGTGTGATGAATTCAGTATATCGATATATATATATATATATATATATATATATATATATATATATATATATATATATATATATATATATATATATATATATATATATATAGGGAGTCCTCTACTCCCGAGGCTATAATCATGGTCACACTACAACTATGTGCTCCCACGCCCATATCTGTGCCAAGACGGCCCTGCATGCCCATGACCAGCTATCCTTGTATACGATCTCATGCAGCTCATGATACATATTTGCAAGAATTGTTGGTCCCCACACCATCTGTCTAGGTCATGCCACCAGGTCTACAACCAGTCTCCCCTAGCCCAGTGAGAACCCTCTCTAACTCTAGTTAGTAATCAGAGCCTGTGCTACTATGGAGCACACAATGCATGACATTGGATAGTCCCGACCGTACTCCTCTATCATATAGAAAGATTACATTAATGAACATCTATAAACATGATTATGCTCACCGCATCTTGATGAATTGGTACACGAAGGATCTAGTAGATATCCTCAAGTGTGATAGAGGCCTCTCTGGTTGGCAAGTGAAAGGTGTTATGCTCACTATGCCACCTCTCTGCTAGTGCTGTCAGTAACCCATGGTTTTCTTGTATATGGGGCATCTCCAACAGGTAGCCAAAACCCATCCGATTCAAAGCTGCTCTACCTGGATCATCTAGATCCCAGACGTAGCGCAACCCGACCACCCTCGGTGCTCTGATGATGAGCATCGGCAGAACCTCCTGCAAACCATAAATCTACAAACCATATGTTAGAACATGTCATGATGGATGTCCAAAATTAGTACAAGTAATCTCAAAAGCAAAAATTGTCTCTACACATGTTATATTGCTCAAATTAAAGTCATGTGATACTTCTTATTATACTGGTGCGAAACTGTGTGCTGATACTTTATCGTGTGATACTTTCTTGTATAGTGGTACGATACCCTTGCCTTGTGCGATAGTTCGCACTGTGTCGCACAACATTTCATCCAAACTCATGTGATACTTTCCTGGATGGTCATGCGACATTTTGTGGCCCCACGAAGTATCGCACGATATAATATATAATAGGTGTGCGATACTTTTAAAGTATCGTATGATGTTTCACAAAAGCATAATTTGAAAATTCAAAAACATGTTTTAAAATTCAAAAAATGACTCAAATGGCTAGTTTTTGTGAAAACTTACCAAGGCACCATACTGAGGAGGCCGGTTGTGTAACCGATCACACTCGAATCAATGTGTGTGAATGGGAATGCCTGCCTACTGAGCTATAGTCTCTCTTGGATCTCTCAAAGCTCTCAAAATTCACATAAGACAAATGAATTTGAAAATGACCTTTTCACCCCTTATATAGCATTTTGACCTAATAGGGCATTTTGACCTCATTTTCAAAACATCTCAAAATTTCATAAAAATTGCACCCCTAGTTAACTTCGATGTCCTGGATCCATTTTCGGGATCAAAATCAAAATCTGAGTTCATTTTGATGGTCAAAATCACACTTTAAAATTTCTCCCCCTTCTGCACAGTTGACTGACCATTTGAGGCCTGGTCCTTCAATCTTCGCTGGGGCATCTTCATTTCTTCATCTCCATCTCTCTCAACCTCCTAGTCTTTCATTCATTTCCTTCACTTTGTCTCTCTGAGGTTTTGACTTTATCTTTATCCTATATCTTTCTCAGTCAAACCTAGTCAAATTGGGGCATATTTTCACTGCTTGATGGTTATTCTATTACCTTTCATCTTTGATTATGATTTCTAGTGATTTGATCATGTTGCTCTCATCTTGCTTCTTTATTCCCTCTACCTCATTTTGATTTTGATCCCGAGGGGGCAAACATATTCCATCAACTATTCTCTGAAGCATATGCTTGACCATTCCATTTTCTCTGATTGATCTATTGTGCTTGACATGTTAGTTCTCATCTCGAGTTCTGATACTATCCATCTCTCTCCTCAGTGTTCAGTACTGTCGCTACTAGGCTGACCATGCAGGATTTTCTATCTCTCTACACTTCATTATTTGGAGTCAGATCTCTATCTATTACCTTCTTGAATGATGTATTCTTTAACGTAATGTGTTCCTAGATCGATCACACATTAGTCAAAGAGGGGAAAATGTAATCACCCAAAAATGGTCATTTAGACTATTAGCCCCTTTCTAGCATTATTTGCTAAATTCATCAATTGCTTATTCTTGATCAAATCCTAATTCTATCATTTATTCAATTATATTATATGGATTAACTATTTTATCCTAAGTCTTTATTTAATTAAAAAGAATTCCCTCCCCTTTTATTAAATAAAAAGCTCCCACTTACCTTTTATCCTAAGTTGCACAAATAAAGTATTATTCCTATTTAATAAATAAATAGAAAGACTTTTTGTCTCACATGGGGCACAAAAGTCAACACTTCTTTCTCATTGGAAGATACTTGTGCACAAGGATTGCTCCCACTTTCAAACTCCACCCTTGATCAAATCTTTTGCCTCTTAATCTCCATGGTCCATTTATCTTTAAAAGGAGAGCTCTCTTCTCATTCTGGGATCCTACTTTTGATGCTAATGTTATGATGCAGGTTTTCTTGGTGCCATTGGAGGCTTTTTGAAGAATTTGTTGCATTTTAGTCTTCATATTTGCATTGTATCTTAGCTCTCATGGAATTCTTAGCTTAATTTTTTTTCATGCTTTAGCTTAGTTCATATAGTTTAACTAGTAATGGCTTGTAACACTAGCATTTTCATAGTTTAGTTGCATTCTTGCATTCTCATTCTAGCATAGCTTGCATTGCATTTTACATTGTGATTCTTGAAGATATTGACATTCTTGCATTTGTCTCTATGAATCTCCCATTGCATAGTTTACTAGCAAGGTTGTATGCTTAATAGCTCTAGCTAAGAGCCCTCTAAACACCCTTGCACTCCATGCCTAGAGATCTCTAGGTCATTTTTCAAGGTTTCTAATCCATGGATGCTCTTGGAATCAATGACTTAGAGAAGTGCACATTTTGAGTGTACACTATGCATCAGGTATTGAGCTTGACTTGGTGGGCTACACAAATTCAGATTGGGCGGGTAATTCTCAGGATCACAAGTCTACTTCAGGTTACAACTTCTCACTTGGTTCAGGTCCTGTTTATTGGTTGAGCAAGAAGAAGTCTGCTATTGCTCTATCTTCTACTGAAGCTAAGTATCAAAGGACTGTGAATGCTGCCACTGAGGCCATTTGGATTCAAAATCTTCTCACTAAGTTTGGTATCTAGATCAGATGACCATCAGTCATATATTGTGACAACCAGAGTGCCATTTAGATCTCACAAAATCTGGTCCATCATCAGCGAACCAAACACATAGAGATCCACATGCACTACATCCAGGAGCTCATCTATGGCCACATCATTGGCCTTTGTTATTGTCCAACTTTCAAGCAGGTTGCTGATATCTTCACCAAACCATTCACTGTGAGAAAGTTCCTTCATTTGCGCGCTTTGCTAGGGGTGCGGGATGCTTCATTTTTTATTTTATTTTTTTTGGGGGGGGCTTCTTCCTCTCACTCGGAGTCCTAAATCTCTCCTTCCTTTGGGGGGATTCTTCATTGTATATACATGATGTATGTTATAATAGGGGAGTTGTGATTACTCCTTCCATTCATGCATCTTGCCTTTTTTTTTACTCTCTTTTGGAGATGAGTTTTCTCCCATAGGGTTTTTCTCCTTTTCTCCAGTTATGAGAGGATGTTTTTTAGTTGTACATGGGTACCCAAAATGAATTTATTGTCAAGCCCCATAAGCTATTTTGTTCTCCCTAAGTTACACTTTAGGGGGGGTGTTAGAGTAAATGGTTATTTTCTATTTCACTCTTGACTTAGGTTTACTTGGGTGAACTTATTTATTAAGAGGAATTATTATTTTTTGGATATTATTGGGAGAATATTTTTGAGTCATGCTTTGACTCCAACTACTCCTAAAATGTGGTTGAGTCCATGTACTCCAACTAATTTATTTGGTAGTTGGTTGACTCCAACTACTCTTAAGAAGTGGTTGAGTCTAACTACTCCAACTACCTTATTTAGTAGTTAGTTGACTCCAACTAGTCTTCTAGAGAGGATGTGGTTGAAGGTTGACTTCAACTCTCTTCTAGAGAAGATGTGGTTGAAGGTTGACTCCAACTACTCCTACTAGCTCTTGCCTATATAAACAGGCTAGCTCTCATGTATTTGTAATATTGGAGATATATTGTATATCTCTTACTTTTGCATCCTCTTAATGCTATTTTTTTTTCTAGCATTTACATTACTCTCTTGGAAACCAACTCTATGTTGCTATTTTGATTTTGTATCATTTGCAATCATAGTTTAGATATCTATTTTTTGCACTAATTTTCTGGGTTAATAATTTTTTCAGATTCTAACACAATAAAGCATATCTTTGCTTCCAATCTTGTGGAGAATATTTGTGTAACATGTTATTATTCTTCATTCTTCTCCTAATTTAAATGTGAATAAATATTTTATTCTCAAAAAACTGTTATCGAAATTTGTTTTTTCTTTTGTATTTACAAATTTTTTTTTGAAGAAATTTGGAGCATTTGAGCATTGCTATTAGCATCACATCTCCGTTGTTTTAAATAGGAACAAGTATGTCTGATATGTAATTGCACACTTTTACATCTCCTGCATGCTATTGTTGGGCTTGTACTCATATCCTCATTGTGGAAATACATTGGATACATTTTTGCCACTTAGAGGTAAGATTCTCACTTCATCTTTTAGTCTGTGGTGTTGTCTTTGAATTATTTTGTCTTTTAGCATTCTTAACAACCTCGACAACCTATTCTCAACATTGTGATCTCCCTTTTTCGTATATTATTGATCTATAATTGAGAATTTTTAGTTTTTACAATGAATAAAAAACTCCATATTGTCGCATTGTCATTCTGAGCTCAACCACTATTTGTCTTCTCTGATTTTTTCTCAAATTTTAGTTATTTCTATTTTCTAACTTTATATTTGATACTAGATTATTGTTTTCATGTTTCCATTACAATATGAAATTAAACAAAGTTCTCATCATGCTAAAAGTCAAGTTAACACTAATTTCACCTTATTTTGTCCTAATATATGGCTAATTATAATCTCAATTTACTCTTAATTGATTGATCATACTTAATTTTAAATCATCTTGGGTTTAAATTAAACTTAATCTTATTACCATCATGCATGTATGAGAGAAGTTCAAACTTCATATATCTATATTAGAAAGCAACTTAGACATATAATTAACCTATGTACAACAACATAAACGTTTTCTTCTAATTTACAAATTTGTGTATGCTTACCTTGAATTTTACCATTTTTACTAATTAGCTTTCAACAAATTACATTTAACTTAGGCAAGAACTTTAACGCTTTGCGTCCTTGTTATTAGTTCTTATCATAGGCAAAAATACTTATGCATTGATGCATATTCTTTTTTGCTATTAGTTTCACCAATGATCACAATGAATTAAAATTTTTGAACAAAAAGTATATAGTCTATATTTATTTCTTATTTTTAATCATTATACAAATATCATTTCCTTGTAATCTTATTTGTCCATATAGCAAATAGTGCACATTTTTCTTTTTTCAAATGTTATTTTTAGTCTACCCAATTCATTGCATCACATCAAATGTCAAATAATATTAATTTCTTGAATGATATATATAAATGATAGATATACTATTATATATGTCATTGATTTTGACTTTCTTGTACATTTTTTTAAACAAATCTCATATAAAATCCTCAAATCTTTAAAATTTAAATTATTTTTGTTTTCAAAAATTTATCCATCATGCTTTTAATTTTATGAGACAAGCTTTTCCAGATTATTAATGCACAATCTAAAAGTGGTTGGAGAAATTTATTTTCCACAGTTAGAAGAGTCAATGATGGAAATGAATATATGTAAGACAATTTGCATTTTATTTTATTTGGTTCATTAGTACTAGTAATGTCAGTTGATTATGTGGGATTTTTTTCTTTCCTCCCAGACCATTAGTCATTGTGCATATTTAATGTCTTGGTGAAGAAAAATATTTGTTCAATGAATCCAGTTAAAGAGTTAGGAATTTTAATTTAATAACATCCCATATTATGGAATATTGAAGTCAAGTATTGGTAGATTATTTCCACAAATGATGCGAGAATGTGCATTAGTTTGCAAGGTAGGTTTTTGTTTCTTGTTGGGAAGATACATTTGTATTTCTAATTTCCTTTTTTTCTAGAAAAATTCTAATTCTATTTAACTACTCTCACATGTTTTTGACAAGAGAAATATTTTATCAGTGTTATAGGAGAAGTTGTAAAGGTGGATAATTTGAAAAAACTCTATTCATTCTTGGGACCAATTCTTCAGACAGTAGTAAGTAGTCTTCTATTTGATTTTTTATTTTTGGGTTGTTGTTCAAGAAAAACACAATTTTCCTATATGCTTGAATACGAATTCACTATGGTCGTATGTTATTATGATGTGGAGCAACACTTCCAATCATCTCAATACGTCCTCTATGATGTTTTTGGCTGATGTCTCTTATCTGTGTCTCTTATATGCCGATTGCGATAGAGATAGAGTTTTGGGGCCTGAGTCCTACGCCATAGACATTCATTCTCGTTTGCTAGACTACTTTGTATGTTGTTGTGTGCTAAAATGTTGTCACACTTCTATGAATCATTGCATGCAAGGAAACTCAAGAATGAGCCCTCACAAATCATCCATAGCTCTTTATGCATGGAGTTGCAAGATTATGGATTTGCTCTTAGTTAGAGCTATGGAGCATATGACCTTGCTAGTCAACCACACAATGAGAGATTCCAAATCAAAGACAAGGGCAAAAATGTCAATATCTCCAATGAAATCTAAATGAATGTAATGCAATGCAAAATTAATCTAAGATGAGCATGCAAGTATGCAAATTAGGCTATGAAAATGGAAATGAAAGAGTTACAAACCCTCTAATTAAACTATGTGAGATTAATCTAAAACATGAAAATAAATGATACCATTATGATGTAACTATGATGCAAGCTAGGATGTGATGTAGATGCAAGATAAATGCCAATGATGCTCTAAATTTTCAAAACTTGATGCAAGAATGTCTCCAAAAGCTTCAAGATGACTTAGAAAATCTGTAGCATAACAATAGCATAAAATTCAAGTGTATATAAAATGAAGAAGAGAGTTCTTCTTTTAAAGAGAATGAGAATCAATGGACGATCGAGATTAAGAGGCAAAAGACTTAATCAATGATGGAGAAAAATAGAAGCTTGATCATTGTGCACAAATATCCTTCAATAGGAAAATAGGAGTTGACTTTACTGTCCATATGAGACAAAAAGTACTTTTTCTCTTTTTTATAAAATAAGAATAATGTTTTATTTGTGCAACTTGGGATAAGAGGAAAAGTGGAGATTTTTTATTTAAATAAAAAGAGAGGAAATTCTTTTTAATTAAATAAAAGCTTAGGATAAAGTGATTTTATTATTTAATTAAAAGAGATTTTTAATTAATTAAAAAGAATTTATTAATTAATTAAAAGGGAGCATGTTCACTTAATTAAATAAGATTTTTATTTTTTTCTCTTTTAAATTAAATAAGACCCAAACTTTGGGAAATACTGAATTGATTATGATTTGATCAAGGAAATTGATATAATTGATATTGTTGATATTTGAAAATATTGATTCAGGGATTTGGCAAATTGCTGAATGGGGGCCCAAAGTCTAGGCAACCATTTTAGAGTGCATATATTTGCCTCTCTTTGACTAATGTGAGATTGATTTGGGATCACATGTGGTTAAATAATGAAATTGAAATGTGAGATCAATCTGGGATCACAAAACAACTCAGATGTGAGGTCGATTCGGGATCACATCTGGACAAAATATAAACAAAGGATTTTGGACATGAGGTCGATTCAAGATCATATCCAAAATAAGAGATAAGAATCTCAAGCTTGAGCGAAAGCTCACAGAAAGATAACTGAATCAAGAAAATCAAGGAATCAATGATTAAAATCCAATAGGTACTACCCCCTCAGAATCGAAATCGAAATCAGGTAGAGAGGAACAACAAACTGATAAAGAGTTGATCAAATCATAATGAAATCATAATCGAAGATAAATGATAACAGGATAACCATTAGACAGTGAAAACATGCCCTAGTGATGAATTAGAAGAAAAAATAAGTGGGGTGAATGGAAGACTAGAAGTTTGAAAGACATGAAAAAAGAAGAAATTTCATCAAAGATCAAAAAATTATGCCTCAAAAGGTCAGTCAACTGTATAGAAGAGAATGAAATGTGAGTTTGATGATCAAGGTGAACGCGGATTTCAGTTTCGATCCTGAAATGAATAGAAAATGACGTGATATGAAAGACCAGAAATGAAAGATATGATTAAGAAGAATCAGAAAATGAGCATAGTTGACCAACTAGTTCGTAGATGATAAAAAGAAGAGCTCTCTCCATATGCAAGATGCAGAAACTAAACTATGATGAACCTAAAAATGCAAGCTACTATAAAAGTGGTTGACTTGCAAGGTCACAATGCCTATAAATATCTAATTATCATCATCGAGTGTTATTGGTAGCATCGTAAGATCATACAATGCACACTAGCATAACTATGTGGATATGAATATGATCTCTATCAGATAGAAATGTGAAAATCCCACCTAGGCATCAAAGACATGGAGGTCAAGATGACTAATGCAGTGAGATTACCTAAGTTTGATATGGTGAGATTATGCTTGTATCAAGACACATGAAAGTCAGGATAACTAGAAGCATGCACTCGCAAAATAGTCAAGGATAATACCTTGTCAATCCCTAGTGTCAAGTAAGACCAACATAAATGCTCATGACAGTTAGAATCAACGAAATATACCCACAAGCAGATAAAAAAATAAAACATGTTCTCATACCCTCAGTCTTCTAGCTATGCATCATCGAAAACTTCTCAGGGAAAGACCACTCATCAAAGAAATCCTCATAGACAGCACACAAAGAAAAATAAAGTCAACATATCTCAAATGAATTGATTGTCTAAGTGCATGTGTGTTGGTCATAGAGTCAGACTCTGGTTATCACATCTACCAATGAGAAATATTGCATCATACTAGACTGTTGGGTAAGACATCTGATAAGTGTTAAGAAACACTCGATGCAAGGGTAGTGTTGAAAAACACTGTTTAGGGTGGTGTTGAAAAATATGTGTTGTGGAATGCCCCAAGAGACAAACACACCCAAAGGACCTATGCTAATAGTTATGCCCCCTAGACAAAGATAAAGACCAATTCTAGACTACGCCAAATAAGGTCAAGACATGATGAAAAAAGGTTCAGTGTCGAGGACGCATGCTAACAAATAGGAGTGCAAAGGCCTCAAGTAGCGCCTATTTCCAAGTTGTCACCACTTGAAATCTTTTTTCATTTTTTAATTTTAATTTTTTTTTTATATTTTTGCTACCAAGGCGCCTGTTTCCAAGTTTTCACCAAGGCACTTTTTCTATGTTTTTTTTTTTTAAATTTTTTTGTATTTTTTTCAGGACTTTTTATGCTTTTTAGGATTTTTTTCAGCATCATATATGAATTTTTTTTATTTTTTTTTTTGCAATATTTTTTTTTTTGGAGATACATCAAAGCGTCTATTACTAGATTTTCACTAAGATGATCATTTTTTCAAGACATTTTTTAATTTTTAGAATTTTTAACAATATACCATTTTTTTAAATTTTTTTAAGATCAATAAGTATGTACAAAGAATGCCCCCAGACAGAATGGACATCAAAATCCCAAGCAAGATCACATCATGTAGTCCCAATATCTGGCAAGGTGAGGGACAAGATGGATGGCAAGTTGGTGAATGAGATGGAGGAAAGGAGAATGAAGGCGAACGGAGGGAAGAAATCCTCAAGGTCAAACTCCTCAAGAATACCCAAGCTAGAGAAAAATTGTCATGCAAAACACATTTAGAAAAGCAATGAAAGGTTAGCATAGGATAAGTCACAAAAGTGCACTGAAAAAGAAGGAAGGGATGCAATCCAAAGGAGTAGACATATCAAGAGGCTTCATAGTATTATGTTTTACTCTTTTTTATTAGATCAAGACAAAAGGACAAGAGGATAGCGACAGACTAGAATGAATGAAGGAAAATGAAAGTGAAGGCTAAACAGAATCGATGAAATATGTAGAAGAACTACGCATGATGCCTAATTGCCAAGTTTTCATCATGGTACTTATCCAAGGCACCACAAGGGAGTGGTTTTCACCATAGGACGAATTTATTTCTCTTTACTTTTGCTACCAAGGTGCTTGTTTTCAAGTTTTCACCATGGCACATTTTTAATTTTTTTTTTTCATTTTTCTACTTTTTTGAATTTTTTTTTTTTTGGAAGAAGGCAAGCTTTTTAAATAATGTTCTTTGAAAGGATAAACCATGATATGCCAAAGATTCAAAATAATATGCTCAAAGACGCTGATAAGGAAAGGAAGATGGAAAGGAAGGTAAGATCAACATTGACACACACCTTGAAGGGTGGCGAGAGGGTGGAGGAAACGTGAATGAAGGAATACATGAAGGAATATGGTGAACAGATAACAGAGGTTGCGGTTTAGGCACATGGAATGAAATAATATTTTTGGAAGAAGATGAAGTGAAAGTCTTTAGAAGCTTGAATGTCAATTTCACTTTTTGCTCAACATGAGACTCTTTCAAGAGAGACTTTGGAATCCATATAGCCGTAGAATTTTCATTTCTTTTTGATGATTTAGAGAGAATATCTTCAATGATAGATTTTGGAACCCATACTTGTCTTGTAATTTTCTTCTTAGATATCTCTTTTGACTTTATGCCCCCATGTCGATTAGAGAAGACATGGTAATCTTTATTTTTTGATGGATTCTTGTATTTCTTCTTTTTCTTATATTGAACATTCAAGTTACTTCCAAAAGACTTGGGACTTGTGGAAGAAATAGGATATGACTGGTTTAGATGGGTGGGTGGATGAAAAAGATTCAAGGGTATGCATCTATGTTGATCTTGAGGAAATATAGGAGATAGAGGGATGTAAGGACCCAAGATGAATGATAAATTAGGAGAATTAAGAGGGGAAAGTGAAGGGACATAAGGACCCAAGATGGAAGGAAGACATGAAGCCCTTAGTATTGGTGGAGGAGGTCCAATGATGGACGTGGAAGATGCAAAAGGATAATCAATAAGTTCATCAACATCTATATGACAACCAAGGACATCAACATCTTTAGAGTGAGCATTAGGATTTGCAATAGGATCATGAACATCTTGAATAGGAGAAACTTCTTTGATAGGATTGTTCAAAGCTTTCAAGGACTTAGGAAGAGTATAAAGTGGAAGCGAACATGGAGTGAGAGAATAAGAAGATGGAAGACTTTGATCTTGACAAGTTGCTTTGGATAGCATAAGCGTAGAATTTTTCTTTTGATTTTCAATAGGCTTAACATTGGAAGTAACAACACCATTTTCAATAATCTTAATGGAAGTATCATCTTCAAAAAATGCAAGTGTAGTAAGGTTATTTTGATTGTCAATAAGCTCAACAGTGTAAGTAGTAGCTTGATCTTGCTTAGGAAAAGACTTAAGACATGGTGGAATGAATGAAAAAGAGCATAAAGGATCAAAAGAACCATGAAACGGATAAGAGACATCATGAAAATGATTGGATGACATGGAGGGTTCTTGATCTTGATCTTTCTTTATGTTCTTTTCTTTATTTTTAGAGTCGTCTTGACATGGAGCCACTTCTAAGGACAAGAAAGCATGTTGGAATTGTATGGAAGACTTTGGAAAAGATTGTGAAGGACTAGCTGAAGTAGGCATTATAGCGCATAAAGGCTTAGACTCTTTAGGTTTAACATTATTGAAAGTATTTGCAGCCAAGTGAAGGTTAACTTGAGTTTCTTTAAGAGGTAGCCTTTGAGGATAACTATAGGGAACCGCATGAAAAGTATTAGGATCTTTGTTAGATGAAAGATTTGTGATAGATTTGGAAGACTCAGAAGCTTTAAGAAATGTATGGTTATTGGAGGAAATAGGGGATGAAAAGGAACCATCACAAGACAAAGGTTCATCATTAACATGATCTTGCTTGGGAGTTTCATCTTTATTTTCAACATGAGAGTTCTTAAAGGAAGAATTCTTATACTATTGACATTTCAAATTGGTACGGTGCATTTTCTAGTCCTCAGTAGTAGTAAATGGATCATAATCAAAGTATTGTTCACAGAAATCATCAAAGTCTCTTTCAAAATTTGAATCATATGGATCGCCATCATGATCTCTCCAATAGGATGATCCATTTTCAATAAGCATGAGCACATGACTAGGAGGACTAGGAGAACTCTTAGGAACATAGGTATCATAGATATCACTACATTGCTCATTATAGTAGTCATCATAGTCATCATAGGTGGGTGTGTCACTCTTCATGGAAGAGGTATCATAAGACTATCACGTTGCTCATTATGGTATGTCTTGTGAAGAGAAGTAAGACTCTTTGAAGAAGTAGAAGAAGAATGAGATCATGAAGAAGAAGAAATTGAAGACTTAGTGTAGGAAGAGGACTTGGATAATGAGAAATTCGAATAATGTTTAGAAGAGTCATGATAAGATTTGGAAGATGAAGAATGTGAATATTGTTTAGAAGAATCGTGATAAGATTTAGAAGATGAAGAATGATGAGAAGATTTAGAAGATGAAAAATATTTGGATGAGATCATAAGTATGATTCTAGAAAAGGCATGTGATTTAATCGATTTTTCTTTTATTTTTGTCATAAATTCGTCATTCATGAGAATTTTGGAGGAACAACACTTTTCGAATATGTCAATGAGCTCAAGATCATCTATTCTTAATAAAGGTTCCAAAATCAGATATTTGAGATTCATAATTCTACAAGAAGAAGAATCAAGCATAGGACCAACAAAAGAGAAAATAGAAGAAAATAGACTAGATAATAAGAGAAAAAGAATCAAGAAGAAGAAGAAGAAGAATTTTCCATGGGAATAGAAGACTTCAAAAGAATCATGGGAAATTGAGAAGAAAGAAGAAGACTAAGATTCATCTTATGCAATTGATACCATAACATTCATTGAGATGTTGAGCAACATGACAGCACCTAGGATCTGACCTGGACTGACCAAGGAAGACCAAGCTTCTAAGGAGAACTCACTACAGCAGGACAAAACTCAGTTTCAGTATTCCAATTAGATTTTTCAAAAGATTTTGCAATGATGATCAAGCACATAGAACAACAACCAGGGAGTTCAAGCAAACAGTCTTCAAGCAATGGGCAAGGGACAAAGCAACCTTGCGCATGAACAAAGATAGTGACTTAGTATGCTACTTCTTAAAGATTCTACTTGTGTATGTTCTTGAAAATATTTTAGCAGGCACATAGAACACAACACCTTAACAAGCTGTCTACAAAGATATACATGGCTTTTTAAAAGGAGTCATCGATATACGCAAGGTACATGAGGCCCAAATCCGTAGATGAGAATAATTTAAAATCACACAGCCGAGGGGAGACGGTAACCCAAATCTCCTCCTTCACTTCTCAAAGGTATAAAGTTCTTTGAGGCTTAGCCAAGAGTGATATCAAACTCAATTCTCAAGAGAGGTGTCTTTCGATTCACCACCCGCTATTTATACTCCGTCTGAACATGGGAGTTAAGCTCATCCCTTGAGGTGGTGTGTCCCCAAGCAGACCTTCTAAAAATAAAATTAAGTAATTCACTATCAAAAATATTTAAAGCACTAAAGGTGGAACACTTAACTCTTCAAGTAAATGTGAAGTGAGTCCAAAAGTGAAACATTTAACTCTTCAAGTGAATGTGAAGTGAGTCCAAAAGTGGAACATTTAACTCTTCACACAAACTCAAAGTGAATCCACACTTTAGAAAATTAATGAGATCAAGAAAGCATAAAAAGGGGGAAACTTTGTGGAACACTTAACACTCTCTTCAAGTAGACCCCTCCCCTATGTATAAATGCTGACCTTGCATCCAAAAGGTGGTAATGAGGGGCAATTAGAAATAAGCAAGTCCAACACCCAATTTAGCTAACAAGATCAATCAAAAGTAATCTAAAATTGCTTATCAATACTACTCACAAATGACAAAAGGTTGAATCAATGAAATATTTAACTTTCCAAGCAAACACAGAGTGAGTCCACAAAGTGGTGCATTTAACTTTTTATGTAAACAATGAATGAATCCATGCCCTCAATCACTCAATGAGATATTTGATATTGGAACCAAGAATTACTTAAGATTTAAACATAAGCATTCACTTACGCAAACTTGTATGAAAGCAAATCTATGTTCATTCATTTTCCATTAAGAACATCAATTGAAATGTGTTTTATGAAAGCATGTAAACACTCAAGCCAAACACATGAGAGATTCATTTTTAATTCCAAAATCTAAATGTTGTAGAGATGTAACAAAATACATAAAGTCCAACGGAACGCGCTTAGTAGATTTTACTTTTTTTTTTTTTTTTTTTAAAGCATTTTCTATGAAAAGCAAGCTATGAACCTTCAAATGAACAAGATAAAAAAATAAGCAAACAAGATATACAATGTATACTCAACTTATGCAAACCCTAAGATGGTTATATATGGAAATCAATTGTTAGGAGTAATAATAACTAGAAAATAATCTAAATGACAATTTACATCATGCATTGAACCATGTGAAAAATAAGTGCATGCTAATCATCAAATACCCTTTTTTTAATTTTGATTTTTTGACCTTGTCAACAAGATTGGACTTATACCACATGAATTCGGACCCTAAACCAAAAATGCAAAAAAAAGACATTTGTCAAAAAATAGAGAGCTTTCCAAAAATGTCAAAATTTCAACAAGATTTTTTTATTTGTGCCCTAGAGAGATATTTTCTCAAAATAGACTAATTTTTATAAATCGACCAAATGAGCTATGATATGACTTCTAAATTAAAAACACAATGATTAGAACCCCTATATAATTTGAAGAGCTTTCTGAAAATGTAAATATTTTTGAAAAATATGCTAATTTGCGCCAAAAATTAATTTTTTATGAAAAATCAAGAAAAAATTATAAAAAATTGAAAATACCTCAAAAAATTTTGAATTTTTTATTGGAGCTTCTCTGATATGTCGCCAACCTGCAAAAAACTTTTTAGACCAAAAAATTAAACTATTTTGGAGATATGATCAAATCTTTCAAATCTAAAATTTTTCATCTCCAAACAAATCTGCACAAGAGTTAGTTCCAAAAATAATCAAAACCAACATGCAAGAGGTGGGTTGCCCCACGGTGGGCACCAAAAAATATGTGCTAAAATATTGTCACACTTCTATGAATCATTGCATGCAAGGAAACTCAAGAATGAATCTTCATAAATCTATCCATAGCTCTTTATGTATGGAGTTGCAAGATTATGGATTTGCTCTCAGTTAGAGCTATGAAGCATATGACCTTGCTAGTCAACCACACAATGAGAGATTCCAAATCAAAAATAAGGGCAACAATGCCAATATCTTCAATGAAATCTAAATAAATGTAATGCAATGCAAAATTAATCTAAGATGAGCATGCAAGTATGCAAATTAGGCTATGAAAATGGAAATGAAAGAGTTACAAACCCTCTAATTAAACTATGTGAGATTAATCTAAAACATGAAAGGAAATGATACCATGATAATGCAACTATGATGCAAGCTAGGATGTGATGTAGATGCAAGATGAATGCCAGTGATGCTCCAAATCTTCAAAAATTGATGGAAAAATGTCTCCAAAAGCTTCAAAATGACTTAGAAAATCTATAGCATAATAATTTCATAAAATTCAAGTGTATATAAAATGAAAAAGAGAGATCTTTTTTTATAGAGAATAAGAATCAATGGACGATCGAGATTAAGAGGCAAAAAACTTAATCAACGATGGAAAAAAATAGAAGCTTGATCCTTGTGCACAAATATCCTCCAATAAGAAAATAGAAGTTGACTTTAGTGTCCATATGAGACAAAAAGTATTTTTTCTCTTTTTTATAAAATAAGAATAATGTTTTATTTGTGCAACTTAGGATAAGAGGAAAAGTGAAGATTTTTTATTTAAATAAAAAAGGAGGAAATTCTTTTTAATTAAATAAAAGCTTAGGATAAAGTGATTTTATTATTTAATTAAAAGAGATTTTTAATTAATTAAAAGAGATTTATTAATTAATTAAAAATGAGCATGTTCACTTAATTAAATAAGATTTTTATTTTTTTCTTTTTTAAATTAAATAAGGCTCAAACCTTAAGAAATACTAAATTGATTATGATTTGATCAAGGAAATTGATATAATTGATATTGTTGATATTTAAAAATATTGATTCGGGGATTTGACAAATTGCTGAATGGGGGCCCAAAGTCTAGGCAACCATTTTAGGGTGCATACAGTTGTGACATGGTCTACAACCGCTCTTGGTTTGGTACTGCTAGTCATTCCAAGAATATTATTATTATGCGCGTAGATTGGGGCATTCCTAGAGTCAATTAATCCCTAATACCCTATTAGTCCACTTTCTATTCTCTAACAATGCTTGCTTATGGTGTCACTTGAGTTATATTATAGATTGTTTGTTGGCAATAAATTTTGTCATGTAATATCTGCATTGGGTTCTTGTTTTGTTGGTAGTTGTTGAGGAAATATTTCTTTAACCCCTGCTATTATGTTTCATTTCACCAGTTTCAGATGCCTTGCATAGCTTGGTTTCAACGTTAGATGTAGTTTTGGGTTGACCCAATCCTGCCACCTACGATTAGCGCTTAGGTCATGTTTCTTCCATTATTTTTTAATACCTCTTCATTCTATGCCAGATTGTGAATGCATGATGGCTACTCTGATATAACTGCATCATAACCCCATAGGTTTTATTTTGACCATAGTAGAGGCATTCATGTTGAAGTTTGTGGGTTGCATATTAAACCAACCCTCTTTAGGCTTATTCCAATCTAACAACCTAATCTCTAACTCAAGATTGAAAGGCTCTAGCTCACTGCTAGGTAGCTTGTTCACACCCTCTTCTCTGAGAGTTTATGTGTTTCTTGTTCTCTTTTTCTATTAATAGCCCTGATTTGCGACTCTACTCTTTTAATGACACATAACTTATTGTTTACGAGTCTCACCAGTCAACTAATATACTTAACTATATAATAGGTGAAATTCCTCGTTGGTGTACTTGAACATTTTGGGCTTAGCTTGCCATCTCATGAGTGTAGATGAGTTAGTCAGTTATATGGTCAAGGCCTTTATTAGTACTTGCCGGTAGGCTAAGTACTATTGTATCAATTTTTGAGTTTTTTTTTTATCTTAACTAGTGATTAAATGAACGCTTCGACACCAATCAAAATAAATTATATTTTATATTTCATTATAACTTTTTTCATTTCTAAAATGTAGATGCAATTTTTTTAACTTTATAATATGTAGAAATTATTTTTTTGTTATTTCATTAGACGAATGTATTTGAACTCTTATACACGGATTTCTCGCATTGTGAATATAATATTTTTAGAAAACAAGAAAATGGATGCCCACAAAATCAAGGAGTAATGCCACGGGTAAAAAAATACGAGGGAATAAGGTTTTGTTATTTACTTTTATCATGAATAATGTTGATAATTATTCATATTTTATAAAGTGAATTAGATTTTGGATTCATAAATACTTAAATACGTTGATTGATTTAGGGAGGAATTTGAACCACTCTCTTCCACCTGCTAGAAATTTTTTTTTACTTTGTGGGTGTAAATTTTTTATTGGTAATATATTATATAAATTAATAAATATTATTGAATTTGTTGGTAATATATCATACTTTTACAAAATAAGAATTAAATATTAGATATATATGGAGTCTAATTTAGTTAGAAGAGTAATGCAATTAATTATAATTTTATGTGTAATTGATAAGAATCTTTATATGAATGATAATAATTAAATTTTTTAAAATAATATACTAGTAGTCTTTAGTTTTTTAATTAATTTTAATTTATATCTAAATATAATTCTAATATTAATAAATGTATTATAATTATAAAATATATTTTGATTAATTATAAAACATAGCACACCTTATAAAATAACTATTAATTCAATTGTATATACTATTTACAATAAATATAATAAAATAGATTTAAGTTAATCTACAACTAAACTTGTAATTAAATCCGACAAGTACTAGCCACTACGTGACACTTGTTTTCTCTTCTATCTACACTGCCTATTGTGGTTTTGTCTATCATTTTCCTTAGACCAACATAGCATTTTATTTTGATGTTCCATTCAATTGGAGTGGCTATTCATCTTATGTTAGCTGATTGTCTCTTAGACGTAGAAGTCTGTGAGTGGTGTGGTTGAGAATCACCATATTTTTTAATTGTTTTACCCTCTTGTTATTCTCTATTTTTGGCGCTTCAATTAGGAGAGAAATCATTGCCAAAACATTGGTCTTTGAACTACGTTTCTTTGATTTTTCTTCTTAATGAGTTTCAAGAGCTGATTCACGTTTTGAAAAAGCAAGTTTGGTCTATGTCATAAGTAGCTATTTTTTTCATGAAGACATGGTAAATTGACCTCATTAACACACATGTGGTAACATATTATTTATTTTCTAAGATTAAAAATCAGAACCTCCTCTAAAATCCCATGTAAGCTTCACCCTTTCTAAGTATATTTTAATATCTCTTCTTTATTAAGAAGATTCTAAACAAAAAGATTCTATTCCATTTATAATTTATTTTTAAATAAGATGATAATTTTGGTTTTATCTTAAATAAAATTACTTATAAGTTATTTTTAAAAATAAGGAATAATTAGATAGGGGTTTTTATCATAGTTGTAACATGGATTTTTGAAAATAATTCTTATACTATTATATAAGTAAATAAAAGTTACAATTTTATAATAATATTAAAATAATATATTTTGAAGCTAAATACATATCATACACTTATAAGCGATTTATATATTTGTATTATCATTTTTCACAAGATAAACTATATGATTTTGAATAATATAAATATGAATTAAAGGTCTAGTTTTTCACCAATCAAATCTAGAAACATCTCAAACTAATATCATTGACTGGTAAAATCTTATGTATACGGTTTCAATTTTAAAAGACTGCAAAAATCTTGTTTCCAATTCAAGAATATAGAGTTTGTAAAACAACACCTATAAGGAAATTAGAAACAAAAATCTCTGTAGTAAGGATGCTCACAGTCCTCTCAACAACTTTTATCAAAATTCTATGCATAATTGGATGCATCATAGGGGATCTAGGTGATGCTCATATAATAGTATACACTAGACTTTTCTACCATTCCTAGATGCGTAATCAAGTCTAGAGCAATGGAATTGAAGAATATGTATAGGTATGATAGACAAGAATATAGAACATAACTACCGTAACAACTATCTATGGTGGGAGTGACTCAAATGAAGGTATAGAAAAAGTTGTGAGGAAACAATTGACATACAGAGCAATTGGATATTATGAGCATCTTCCATTGCTCATGTCCATTTAGTGCTTTTAATATCCATCACTGTGATTATAAATAATTAGCTTTCTGTAATTATAAAATTGAGTCTTGTCATAAGATTTGAATGTAAATTAAGAATTCAATTATAGACTTAATTTTCATTGGATTGAATATTTAAGTTCCATTTCTTTTAATATTTGTGTTAATATTAAGTTCAAGATCTACTTGTTGGAATTATAGAATTCCATTCAATAATTTTTTTAATTTAAAATTTAATTATGATAATACAGTGACTTCTTTTGAAAAGACTTAACTTTTTACTATTAATTTCTTCTCTAAAATTCTACTACTATTAATTACTTTTTTAAAATTCTACATTATTGCACTGATATTTAGTAATAAATGTTAAGTAATTATATTATCTAAAATCATAATATAATTTTTTTTTAATATAATGAGATTTTTGGATATGAATTGTGTTACTAATTTTATATCACTATTTGAGATTATATTTTATTATCCATTATCTTGATGTGTTTATTATACAGTCTATCTTTTTTATTATGCCAAATTAAATACAATTGTAGGAGGTGAATTGAGAAGATCAACTAACAACCTACCTCGACAAGTCTTTCTGGAAGAAACACGAAGGTGAGGTTTTTAAATCAATTCCATGATAGTTTTTTTCTCAATTATGCTTCTTTGATTTGTCAAATATATATGATTTAAAATTTATACTATGATAGGAAAAATAAATCCACTTATATAGTCTCTTTCCTTTATAACAATTCTTATTAATGCTTAGTTACACTTGGTCAAATCTAAATAAATATTTTCTTTATAGCTACAGATAATTTCCCAAGATAATTTCTTTTAAGCAGGGGGGTTTTGTCCTAGGATGGGAAACTACAGATGGGGCCATTTTGGCTCATGAAACTCTTCATTCCATTCATGAGTTCTCTACTCCATCTTTTATTGTTAAGCTAGATATGATGAAAGCTTATGACAAATTGAATTGGTCCTTCCTCATTAAGGTTTTGCTTAAGTTTAGCTTCTCCAAGAAATGATGTAAATGGGTTGAAGCTTGTATTTCTGGGGCTCATGTTTCTGTCATAATTAATGGGGTTCCTGCTGGTTACTTCCCATCTTCCCAAGGTGTTAGGCAAGGTGATCCTCTTTTGCCATGCCTTTTCATCTTAATGGCTGAAGCTCTGAGTCATTTTATTAATGCTTATCATGCTTCCAATCTCTGGTTGGGTGTAAAAATCCAAAATACATCTATTTCAGTTACTCATTTCCTCTTTGCTGATGACACATTAATGTTTCGATCAGCTTCGATTAGTGAAGCAAAGCAAGTTAAGAAGGTACTTGATATGTATACTCATGTTTCAGGTCAGAGAATTAATGCTCAAAAATCAAAAGTCTATACCTTTCATATGGACCCTAAGCTGTCAAATAAGATTGTTAATGTGTTAGGCTTTTCCTATGATGATCTTCCTTCTACATACCTAGGCATTCCTTTTTTTATGGGACAAAATAAACCTTCCTTTGGCAGGGAGTTATTAATTGCATCAAAGCCCACATTCTTTCCTGGAAGGATAAATGGTTGTCTCTCTCAAGTAGGATCTTGCTTATTAAATCGGTCCTATAAGCTATTCTAAATTATTATTTCTCGGTCCTGCAAGCTCCCAAGTCAGTTCTTAGTCAAATGGAAAGTCTTATTAGAGAATTCCTTTGGACTGCTAATATGACATGGTAGAAGAAGATTCCCCTTATTTCCTTATCTGACATGTCTTTAACTCTTCCTACTAGTGGAGTTGGTCTTCATGACCTTTCTAATAGGAATCTGGCCCTTGGTGGTAAATTGGTGTGGAAGATGTATTATCATCCTCACATTAAGTGGTGTCAGTTGATGCAACAAAAATATTTAGATAATTTAGATTTAGCTAGGATTATCTATGCTTTGGATTCCCCAAAGGGGTCTGTCATTTGGAATTTTATGATGAAGTCTAGGCATATCATCACATCCTAGGTTTCATAGGAAGTTCATAATGGAGAATCTGTTAGATTTTGGCTTGATTCATGGAATGGATGTCCTCTTTTAGTATCTTTGGACTTTTTTAGTGATGTTTGGGAGATTGCTTCTTCTAATTGGGGATCTTTTTTTATTAATTATGTTTCTGCAGTTCACATTCATTTTGGGCTCATTATTTAGAAGGACTTTCATGAGCTCCCAATTGATGATCACAAGGCTTCTAGTGCAAACCAATTGCTCCTAGAAAGGGTGGTATTTTTATCCAAGGCTCAGGATCAACTTTTTTGGACTCCTTCAGAGAATGGCTCATATTTTGTTAAGCAAGGATATGAGCTACTACAATCACTGCAAAGCAATGCTATTAAACATATAGCTTTCTCCTTTTGTTGGAATTCTGTTGTTCTTCCTAAAGCGGGTTGTTTTTCATGGTTAGTTTTGAAAAAAAGAGTCCTTACTAGTGATAGATTATCTAGACTTAATATTGTAGCCCCTTTTCAATGTGTCATTTGCAACCAAGAATTAGAGTCAGTTGAATATCTCTTTTTAAATTGTCCATTGGCCCAACTCTATAGGTAGTTTGTGTTGCAGAAACTAAATTTTCCTATGCCTCTCCCTTTTGGAATCTGAGATTTGTTTCAATCCTGGCCTATTTTGTGTCATAAATCAATGTTTTCATGTATTTGGATTATTATTCCATCACTAGTTTTGTGGTCATTATGGTGGGAAATAAATAAGAGGATTTTTCGCAGTCAGTCTTCATCTTTTGAATCTATTCTCTTATCCTTAGAAAGATCTATTGTGGAAGTTGTTAATGCTTATTCTTGCAAATTTAAGGGTGGTCGAATATTCTCATCTTGGGATAACTTTGTGGCAAAATTTTTTAAGGGGTTATTGTTTCCATCACTCCCCTTTCCCTTGTGCCCTAAGGATATATCTTCTATTAGATCCCAAGTCAAGTGGACCCCTCCCCAATAGGACTTTATTAAGCTTAATTTTGATGGTGCTTCTAAAGGAAATCTGGGAAATTCAGGTATTGGTTTTTCTCTTCAAGATTCCTCTGGATCTATTCTCTATTTTGAGGCTCGTCCTATTCCCCCTAGGAAAAATAATTTAGCAGAGGCTCTGGCTTTGTTGTGTGGTCTCTCTGCCGCTAAAAATTTAAAATGCAATTCTCTCCATATTGAAGGAGATTCTTCGGTGATTGTTAATGCCTATATCTCTAGACATGCTTTCTCCTAGAAAATTCTCTATGTTCTAGAACAGATCTAGTCCCTGCTAGATTCCTTATCTGAGTGTTATATATCACACATTTTTATAGAGGGAAACAACTTAGCAGATGCTCTCTCTAAACTTGGATCAGAGGGATGCACCTTACTATTCCCCTCTAGGTTAGTTTCCTTTGAATCTCATCCTTCTATTTTTAAAATTATAGATTTTGAGTCGATCTCTTCACCATGTTTGTAAATTGATAGTTGGTTGACATATTTTCATGACTGATTGGTTTGACTTGCTTTAATATTCCCTTTCTAGAGATTTGTACTTGGCATTTGTACGATGTTTTTGTCATGATCATTGGTCATGCTTTGTACTTTGCAGCAGGCTTCATGGCGTAAGAAAGGTTCGTATTTTGAGTTCATACCTTTGATTTTGAAATCTATTTATGTCATCTAATTAATTGGGATGTATGTTTCATTATTATTTTCCTAACCAGTCTGTGCCACTAATGCTTTCGATTTGACTAGTTATTATGATTTTTGATGCCTTAAAATCTTCAGTTGATGCTATGTTTATTTCATGATGACTCCATTACACGTGCTGTGGATTTTTTAAATCTGCTATCTGGTGTGGTTTTGTAAGGAAACTCAGGTGCGGAAACAGCTTCCTACGCTAATCTCTATAGGAGAGTATTATGCAAATTCTTATAAATCCTTACAATTTTAGATTCGTTAACTACTTTAACAAAGATATTGCAACCACATACCATACATATAGAAAAATAGAGAATGACACAATGATATACCCTGGGGAAAAACTTTTGGTAAAAAACCCCAGCACTCCAAAACTTGCACAATGTATTATCTTCAACACAAAGATTACAACACACTTGCAATGCAAGTTCTTTGAAGAAATGAGAGACAAAGCCAACAAGACTTAAATTTGTTATATCTTTCCCATAGGAGCAGCATCATATATATAGACTCCTCTGGACCCAAAAATAGGCACAACCACCAAGACCCATGCACAAAGCCACATGTACACAGTTGTTACATGCAATCCCAAGAATATGCGTCCATCCCTAGAATAGACTATGACAGCTTGTCATAGAATCTGCCAAAAATAACGGTCACAAGAGAAGTGTAAGAGAATCTGTCATAACAACCTATTTTTGGCATATTCTCTTACACACACCAACCACTTCTTCTTGGGTGCCCAAATAGGCCCAAGTCATAAGATGCTCTTACACCTGTCATAGCACATTCCTTAAATAGTTCTTATGCATCATAGGAATCCATCATGATCGTTTCAGTCATGATCTCCTTACGCACAAGATGCTGACACATCAAGTGGAGTGACACATCAACATGCCAACTAGACATGTACACTCACACTTAATTACATTATTTGCAAAAAATACATTTACAAAACAAATAATAAGAATAGGAATTATCCAAGGTTGAGACACCTTATTCCTAACAGGTTTAATGGATGTGTACAATCCTATGCTTCATCAATCTTTTCTACATTTATCCTTCCTTTCATTCCCTTTGTGCCTTCGTATATATTAATGTTTACGTTGCTATGCTTTTCTCTATGTAATGTGTTGTATTTGGGTAAGTCTTTTCTCTGGTTATTTTATGTAATGGTTTCTTCAAGATTTGTGGATGAATTCAAACCATTGAACTTAAGGGTTGAGACACCTTATTCCTAACATTCTCCCACTTTTTGAACACCTTGTAAGAGCAACAGGAACATAACAAGAACTTTAACCACTATAGGCCAAAAGGACCATAGACTCTGAACACCATCTGAACTTCTCAGTGCCCACTGGTTTCATTAATGCATCTGCAACATTCTTCACAATATCTACCTTCTCCAAATTTACCTTTCCATCTTCCACCATATCTCTCACAAAGTGAAACTGCACATCAATGTGCTTCATTTTGGCATGGAAAGTTGGAATCTTTGCAAGGCAAATAGCGCTCTGACTGTCACACCAAATAGTAATCTATTCTACATCAACACCAACATTAGAAAACAATCTTCTAAGCCAAATGGCTTCTTTACAAGCATGAGTAGCAGCCATGTACTCAGCTTCTGTAGTGGACAAAGCAACCAAAGGTTGTTGCTTACTCATCCAACTAATGGCACAACCAAACATAGTGAACACATAAGCACTGGTGGATCTCCTGCTATCAATATCACCTGCCCAATCTGAATCCACAAACCCACGAATACAAACTGAATGCAGAGATCTAGAAGAGTTACCATGATAACATATGGAGTAATCTGATGTACCCCTCAAATATCTGAATACTCTCTTAACTGCATCCCAATGTACCCGTCTAGGATTAGCCATAAACCGACTCAAGACTCCCACTACTTGGGCAATGTCTGGTCTAGTACAGACCATAGCATACATAAGACTACCAACTGCACTAGCATAAGGTACTCTACTCATGTCCTCCACCTCACTAGGAGATTTTGGACAATCATCTACAAATAACTTTGTTCCCATAGAAATAGGAACACATAGTGGTCTACAATCTGCCATGCTGAACCTGTCCAACACAGACTTCACATACTTACTCTGACTCAACCAAATTTTTCTGTTAGACCTGTCTCTACTGATTTCCATACCCAAGATGTACCTAGCTGCCCCAAGATCTTTCATCTCAAACTGTGCTAACAACTGAGATTTAAAATCAGAAATCATACCCTTACCCTTCCCAAACAACAACATATCATCAACATATAATGCAACAATAAGAAGGTGATCATTTTCAACTCTGAAATAAACACAATGATCTGATTTTGATCATACAAATCCAATTGAGAACACAAAGGCATCAAACTTAAGGTACCACATCCTAGGAGATTGCTTCAAACCATATAGAGATTTCTTTAATCTGCAAACTAAGGATTCTTTACCTTTAACAATGTAGTGCTCAGGCTATGACATATAAATCTCTTCCTCCAAATCACCATAAAGGAAAGTTGTCTTCACATCCATCTGTTCTATCTCTAAATCATATGATGCAACAAGAGATAACAGAAATCTAATGGATGTCAACTTTGCAACAGGAGAGAATATTTCACCATAATCTATTCCCTCTACCTGTGAATACCCCTTTGCAACCAATCTAGCTTTATACCTTTCAACACTGCCATCTGCACAGAATTTCTTCTTGAACACCCATTTACAGCCAATAGATTTTCTCCCTTTAGGCAAAGGTACAAGGTCCCAAGTTTTTTTTTTTTTGATGAAGCCATCTCATCATCCATAGCCTCAATCCAGGAGCCTGCATCTTCCATGCCCAAAGTCTCTTTCACAGATCTAGGCTCATCAGTGTTAGTAATCAAAGCAAAGACACAAATGGAATCTAACATAGAATAACCAAACCTTTTTGGTTGCTTTCTTTCTCTTGTGGATCTCCTCAAGGGCTGCGGTTGAGGTTGTTCTTCCTCTTCTTCTAAACTATCAGAGCTACTAGAGCTCTCCTCATTATTAGGCCCAACATGGTCTCTCTGTTCAGTCTTCTCAAGGGTAGGAGGCAACTGAACAACATCTTTTTCCTTTTCTTTTTCATCTGGTTGTAGCACAATAGGAGAAGATGTTAGCTCTCTGAAAATAACATTTCTACTATACAACACCTTACTAGTCACGGGATCCCAAAGCTTGTATCCTTTCACACCAGCACTGTATCCGATGAAAATACATTTAACAGCTTTATTTTCCAACTTAGATATTTTCTCCTTTGGAACATGTGCATAAGCTTCACAACCAAAAACATGAAGATGTCTAATTGAAGGCTTCTTACTAGACCACACCTCCATGGGTGTCTTACCAACAAGGGCTGATGTAGGAGATCTGTTAACCAGATAGCAAGCAGTGGCCACAGCTTCGGCCCAAAACCTTTGTTCTAAACTAGCTCCACTAAGCATACTCCTAGCCTTCTCCATCAGTGTCCTGTTCATTCTCTTTGTAATTCCATTTTTCTGTGGGGTATAAGGAGTTGTCTTATGCCTCTCGATACCTTGTTCTTTACAGAACTATTCAAACTCTGCTGAGAAAAACTCACCACCATTGTCAGTTCTCACACACTTAATCTTCTTACTAGTCTGATTCTCTACAAGAGCTTTAAATTCCTTGAACCGACTAAAGACCTCTGCCTTACTTTTAAGGAAATAAATCCACATCCTTCTACTGTAATCATCTATGAAAGATACAAAAAATACAAACTTGGATATTGAAGGAACTTTTACAGGACCAAATACATCAGAATGAATAAGATCCAAAACATCAGAAGATTTCTGAGAACTAGAGTAAAACTAAACATGATTTTTTTTACCATAGACATAGTGTTCATAGAATTCAAACTCAAGATTGCAATCATTTAACCCCTCAATGAGATTTTATTTTTCAGGGTTCTGAGACCCTTTTCACCAATGTGGCCAAATCTCATATGCCACAACATTGTCTTTTCTGTAGGAAGCTTACCTTCCAAAGTGTTTGCACTACCATCGGAACCAATAGCCACAGACTTCTTCACTACTTGTTCAGATGGTGAGGATGAAGAACTATTACATAGAGGATTACATGCATCTAGCTGAAATAAGGTACCTCTCCTGGTACCCCTTGCAAGCACTATCGATCCTCTCATCATCTTGCATCCTTCTTTCAAAAAAACAACTTGCACACCTACATCATTCAACATACTTATAGATAATAGGTTTCATGCCAAACTTGGAATGTGCATCACTCCGTTGATTCCCTTTACTCATCCATCAGGAAATTTGATAGTGACCCTTCCGCGTCCAACTATCTTTAGGTGAGTATCATCACCCAAGTACACCTTTCCACCATCGAACTCTTCATATTTTGAGAACCAGTTTCGATGAGAGGTCATGTTAAAAGATGTACTTGAGTCAACCAACCACACATCATCAGATGCATGGGCTGCAAAAGCTATGATGAATGCATCACCATCTTCTTGAGATCTTTCTGAAGCTGAATCTGAACCTTTCTTCTTCTTCTTCGGCTCTTTGCAGTCTTTACGGAAGTGCCCAGATTTATCACAGTTCCAACATTTGGCCTTGGACTTATTGGAAGTCTTTGACTTCCCACAGGATTTGGATCTACCCTTATTGTCAGACTTATTGTCATTTTTCTTCCCTCTTTCAGTGGATCTCCCACGAACAGCAAGGGCTTCTTTTTCCAAAATGGAAGCCTTTCTCCGCATCTCCTCTGATAGCAGCGAAGACACCACATCATCCATTTTGAAGGTGACTAAAGTGCTTTCGAGAGCCATCACAAGATTGTCCCATAAATTTGGTAAAGAACACAAAAGTGTGTAGCAACGATCCTCCTCCTCTAACTTGACACCAACTGATGTCAATTGTGCAGCCAACAGATTAAATGCATTTAAATGATCTGTTAAGGATCCACCTTCCTCCATTCATAGAGAGTACAACTTCTTCCTCAGGAATAACTTGTTCACCAGAGATTTGGCCTGATACACGGCCGCAAGTCTTTCCCACAAACTATTTGCGGTTTTCTCATCTAGAACATTCAGAAGGACTGCATCGATTAAACAGAGACTTATGAGACCCTTAGCTTTACGGTCTTTGATATCACAATCTGCTTGAGCTATAGTTTCTGGTCTTGTAGCATTTGAAGTCACTTCCCATAGGACATGATCCTCTAACATGTCTTCCATTTTGAGTTTTCACAACTCGAAATTAGTGCCATTAAATTTCTCCACCTCCATTCTTCCATATGATGAACTTGCCATCTCAATCTGCAAATAAGATTCAGAATGCTCTGCAAAAAACTCCCACTCAACTTGAGATTAGCTCAAAAAACCCTACCCAACAACTAGGATCAAAAGTTGATCAAGCTTTGATACCACTTGTAAGGAAACTCAGGTGCGGAAACAACTTCCTACACTAATCTCTATAGGAGAGTATTGTGCAAATTCTTATAAATCCTTACAATTTTAGATTCGTTAACTACTTTAACAAAGATATTGCAACCACATACCATACATACAGAAAAATAGAGAATGACACAATGATATACCCTGGGGAAAACCTTTCGGTAAAAAACCCCAGCACTCCAAAACCTGCACAATGTATTATCTTCAACACAAAGATTACAACACACTTGCAATGCAAGTTCTTTCAGGAAATGAGAGACAAAGCCAACAAGACTTAAATTTTGTTATATCTCTCCCATAGGAGTAGCATCATATATATAGACTCCTCTGGACCCAAAAATAGGCACAACCACCAAGACCCATGCACAAAGCCACATGTACACAGTTGTTACATGCAATCCCAATAATATGCGTCCATCCCTAGAATAGACTATGACAGCTTGTCATAGAATCTGCCAAAAATAACGGTCACAAGAGAAGTGTAAGAGAATCTGTCATAACAACCTATTTTTGGCATACTCTCTTACACACACCAACCACTTCTTCTTGGGCACCCAAACAGGCCCAAGTCATAAGATGCTCTTACACCTGTCATAGCACATTCCTTAAATAGTTCTTACGCATCATAGGAATCCGTCATGACCTTTTCATTCATGATCTCCTTACGCACAAGATGCTGACACATCAAGTGGAGTGACACATCAACATTCCAACTAGACATGTACACTCACACTTAATTACATTATTTGCAAAAAATACATTTACAAAACAAATAATAAGAATAGGAATTATCCAAGGTTGAGACACCTTATTCCTAACAAGTTTAATGGATGTGTACAATCCTATGCTTCATCAATCTTTTCTACATTTATCCTTCCTTTCATTCCCTTTGTGCCTTCGTATATATTAATGTTTACGTTGCTATACTTTCTCTATGTAATGTGTTGTATTTGGGTAAGTCTTTTCTCTGGTTATTTTATGTAATGGTTTCTTCAAGATTTGTGGATGAATTCAAACCATTGAACTTAAGGGTTTCCTTACCCTCTGATGAATTGGAGCTACCATTTGAAGGTAAAATCTCAGATGAATTTTTTGATTCTATGTTCCATGTTTACTCTCCAAAATGTCGAAGGTGCATTCGTCATTTAATTGGGGAATCTATTCTATCTCCAAGCTCCAAGAGAATTGTATTTCCTTCACAGATAATCTCTGTATTATGTTCTATATTTTTGGATCTTTCTCAATCTTGGTCATTATTGTATCATGTGGCTAATACTATTATCTGGCTTAAGTTTATTCATAATGACAAATTGTTGGCTATTGTTCAAGGGTATAATTTATGGGAAGGAGAAGCATGCATGGGTGATATCTTTCCACGTCACTTGTTGTTGACCTCGGACAAGTTTGTTTTGATCTATGGGGAAATTAAAGATTGCATTGCTTCCTCCTCTATCAAACCTCTGGATTTCATTATTCACAGGAACTCGATTGATGCTGCTTATTAGGGAAAGGCATTTTCCAAAACATATGCCATTTTGGGTCTTCTGGCTCATTCAGAGGCAATTTTTCGGGCTAACCTCTGTCCTCAAGATGCCTCCTCTACTGTTGAGGGAAGATCCTCTACTTTGGCTCCGGTCGATTCTTTAGTTCCTTTGATAAACCCTGAATTGGAACCAGGTAGAGGAAATCTTTCTCCCTCTTGGTGTTCTGTGGAAAACTTTGCTGATGGTTCTTCTATTTATGCGGAGGCTGATAGGATTTGGAGTTTGCTATTTTTTTCTCATCCATCTCACCTTGTGGATGCCACTGTGCAGTCTCAGGAATAATTTCATTGCATCTTTGTTTTTTTATCTTTTATTACTGTGAAGCTTCGATCTCTCCTTTTTGGTGTGTCACAGGTTCTTTCGGTTAGCTGGGATTATATTCCTATCGGGTGCTGCTCTATGGCCGATGATGATTTTGTTCGCTTCATCGTTGGGGATTGCTATAACTCTATATCATTTGTGATGACCCTTCATTTTCATAACTGTTTATCACCTACTGGCAAATTTTGATGTACATTTAGGCAAGGGCCTTTGCTTATATGTAAATATTTCTTTATTATCTTGTAAGGGTTTTTTGGGTTGATGGGTGCCCCTACCTAATTAATTATTGTTTATTTTGTGATAAGGTAGGGGTCATGGATTATTGCATATATCCACCCCTTATTCTTGACAGGGGTTTAGGAAGGATGGATATTTGAATTTATGATGGGATTTTGTAGCTAGGATCACAAACTGAAAGGTTTGCAGATTTGTCTACTTTGTAAATATGGGTAACGAATGAAGTTTTTCTTTTCTAGTTCTTTTCTCTGGGAGCCCTTTTTTGAACCAGTTTTATTAATATAAATATAAAATTTTAGCCAAAAAAAAATGATATTTACAAATATATATATTAAACATAATTATTGAACCCGAGAAGTCAATGATCAACTATTTAGTTTGTAAGATCCTCATCATTTTCATTTACCGTGTATTGATTTCTATACTATAGGAGAATGTAAAAGTAAGAAACAAATCATCGTGTATACGTTCCAAAGCCATAATGAGACCGTCCTATTATAGAACCAATTGATTCCATTATGATAGGACATATTTTCTACATCAATTGTCTAAAAGTCAAACATTCATTAAGGTTGATACTAGGTGAAGAATTTCTCACCAATAGTTTTGGAACAATCTATTACTCTGATATTGTGTCATACTTCTTGTCGAACTGCATGGACTTGACACAAAAGCCAAATTTTGTGCAGAAATTAGCGAAAACTTATATAAAGGACTACTTCCTTCCCCAAATTGGGTATAAGGAAATTCTTCTTTCTTATGTTGCAACTGCAAGTGATGCTCTTGTGGGGGCCTATTCTCCCATGAAACAATGAAAGAATGCGATGTTGCATCTTGTGTATGCGGTGCTCTCCAAATAGCCCTCACAAATGTCTTTAATACACTAAGGTTTTTGTACATGCACATGCTTCCTCGTGTCCCTGCACCATGTTCAACAAACACATCAACTTTAAACAACTACTTTGTGGGAAATAACATGTCAATGTTGCAAATCCTTCCTTTTCAACCTCCTAATTTGCAACATATATGTATTGTCTATGCATGCTAATGTTGTGGTCATAGAGCTATATTAATGCCACAATTGTTACATTGAAAAATATTTATGTGAACATAATACATTTCCCTTTAAGAAATGTATTGGTATATAATTAAAGCTATGTTAAGTAGTTGGTGTATATTTTTTAAACCAATTTCCAAAAAATTACTTCTCGCACATGGGTTTAATTGTCCTCCATCTACTCTCTTGTGCTCATGCCCCATGTTCAGAAAACACCTCCACTTTACAACACGTTTCTACAAAAGAAAACATTAATGCTATAAATCCTTCCTCTATGATGTCTTTCTAATTTGCAACATATTTGTACTGTCTATGTATTTTATCATTGTGGTCATAAAGCTATATACATTGTATAATTATTACCGTGAAAAAAATATCTATGAAAAAAATTACATTTCCCTTCAAGAAATGTAATGGCATACAGTTAAAGATATATAATGTTATTGGTTTACTTTTTTTGAGCAATTTTTAAAAATGTTGCTTCTTGAAAATAGGTTTGATTTTCTCCATGTTGCATGAACATGGACTTTGTTAATGCATTTGGGACATTTGATGAATATAGAAATCATCTAATTGAAAGTCCATAATTTTTGGTCATTGAAAAAGTTGAAGAACTTCCAGGAGAATGTAAAAAAAAAATACTGCAAAGATATTTCTACAACAATCCTATTCCAATATTTAGATAAGATGGACAAGGAGACATTAAGCTAGTACAAAACACTAATCAAATTCTCATCCTATCCCTATTGGTAAAAAAAATGCAATTGATGAATACCATTATTGATGAACTACAACTGATTGAATATCTAAATGAACTAAAGAAATAGTGATTAGAGATCACCGAGCTATTGAAATTATATGTAAGATGATTAAATCAGTCAATATGTTGTCATTGATGTCAACTAGTTTTAATAGTACTTATCATGATAGTTACAAACATCTAAACATCTGTTGAAGGAAGAAAATATGAATATCTGAGATATCTACATGAGGAAAAGATGGATATGATAGATAATGATAAGGAAAATATTGGGTAACTTGTTGATGAGTCTATGGCTTTATATTGTTGAATTGAACATGTTACATTAATCTATTATGAAGAAGACATTTGAAATTGAAAATGTTAATGTGGTCAGTAATTAAAAATTTTTGTATACACCGAGCTAGTGCAGTGTATACCGAGTAACAATATTAACTGAGCTAGTTAGCTAGGTATCATCAATGCATTTCTATATCAACCGAGTATGGATGAAAACATTAAATGCAAAGAACAACCGACTAAATTTGATGAGATGGAAATTGTTATGGTTTTGAGGTTAAAGATTAATTTTGTTATGAGATCCAAGATTGACAAACTTTGGAGTAGATCTAAAGGATGAGATTGAAACATGTTATTAAAACATCTACCGAGGAGATGAAGCGGCAAAATCTAATGGCTGATATAAAAATGGTTTACTGGTCTATATAGGAGATATGAGTTTCATTATTGAAACATGTTGGAAAGAAGAAGACTACAAAGATTTCATGTGAAGACTTTATTCATGCATGCCTGATCAAACTGGTTAGTGAAAGAACCGAGACTATAGACATTATTGAGTGTCAGAGAACCATTTATCGAGTGAAAGTAAGTTGAGAAATATTGAGGAAGTGAATTGATTAATAATCAGAGGATATTTGTATGGGCTTAGCATAGATTTGAATATTTGCAATTGAGTTGTATTTGAATTAGATCAATACTGTATCAATTTAACCATTGATTCAGAAAATCTCTTAACTGAGTGGACTTAACAGTCTTATGTTCTACCCCATGACATTCGTTGAATGTAAAGTGTTATCTTGTTGACCCCATAGTGAATGCTGGTCAAAAGTTAACTGTTAGTGATAAATCCTCTAACCAGGTCACACCTAACAGTGTGTATTGTAACCTTTAATAGGGTTGGCTCTTCATCGAGCTCACTTTAGAAGAGTGAATTATTTTGGGTTACCGGTCCCAGGTGGTTTTTGCCTTAGTAGGGTTTCCATGTTGAATCATTGTGTTATGTGTTATTTGCAATGATTCTTTTGATATCATACTTTACATACTACATAGTTGATTTAGTTGGTAATCGCAATTGGATAATTACTGGTAATCGGTAAACTGAACAGATAGATTGATATTTTATGTTACTGAGCTGCATAATTTATTGGAATTTTTTTATAAGGTACATCTTTGATGAAGGGTGCTCCCCTTAATACCACAAACACATAATAGAAATAGAGAAACAACAACAATATGCAAGAACAGAAAATTGGCTTCTTATTATCTCCACAAATGTGGAATTACAAACTTTCAGAATTACAATATGCAAAGCCACATGGGCATTCCCTTACAATATTCTGTAGGACAAAGCCTCGAACTATTACCCAGATCTACTACCTAGAACTATTCTGAACTGCCTAAGACAATACTACAGCCTTCTTTATATAGGCAATTTTCCACCGCCTAGGAAGGTTCCAGAATTTTAGCCAATAAGGCCGACCAAACTTAGAATTATTTTATTTTACATTTTATTACATCATAGTGGACTCAAGATAACCTTTGAAACCCGAACAAAAATTTTGAAAAAAATTATTTTCTGCCATTTCAGGTGGCCCAACTTCCGAAGACCATAAGTCATCACCAATTGACCCGATCGGCTATTATAACCCCATTTCGGAAATTCCACGAAGCGCTCTATAGGCTTGACTAGTGCAAGTGCCTGTCACCCAAATTTTTGACCTCATCTGGGGCCTCTAAAGCCTTCAAAACTGAGTTCAAAGTTTCTGTACCCTGCTGCCAATACTGAAAATCTTCAATATCTTCCAATATACACTTGATCTGGCAATGAAACTTTACTGGCAGACTTATATGACCAAAATGAACCTCCAAGAAAGAAATCAGGTCATTCTGAGCACATACAAAAATTACCAAAAATAGTAACTTTCCATAAATAGCAGCTCTACACAAAATAGCCCTTATTGAATATAAAAATAGAAATATTTTTTTGGGTGATGCAAGATTGCTCTTACACCCAGGATGCTCCTGCATCACACACCCAGGGTAATTTGAGAAGTGACCCTGTCATGACTCAGGTGTGCAGAGGAAAACCAAGACGGCTAACCTCCTCCTTTGTCAGACATGATGAATCTTCAACAGGTTGTCCTTTCCACTTGACCAGATATTCTTCATATGTCTTGTTCCTTGTGCTTCTGCCAACACGACTGTCCAGTATATCTTCAATCTCCTTAGTGTCTGAACTAGTTGCTGGAATACTCCACTATGCTGCTATGATCTCATCTTCAACACCTCCTTCATGATACTCTGTCAAATCTAAAATGTTAAACACTGGTGAAATATTTAGCTCAGTAGGCAATTCTACCTCATATGCATTTCCTGAATCATGTTTCTTCAGTATCCTACATGGTCCAAACTTCTTCATTTTTAGCTTGTTATATGTACCAACTGGAAACCACTCCTTCCACAAATGAACCATGACTTCATCACCAACCCAAAATTCCTTATACCTCCTTTTCTCATCTGCCTTAGCCTTATACTATGCGTTCATCTTGGTAATAGGCTTCCTCACCTCCCCATGGATGTTCTTCAAGTGTTCTACAAAATCCTCAGCTTCAGCACTACTTATTTCTCCTTTATCTATCTTCCTCAATTCAGATGCATTTCTTAGACTACTTCCATATACAATCTGGAATGGTGATTTACCAGTGCTCCTGTTGACAAAATTATTGTATGCAAATTCTGCCTGTAGTAAAATCAAATTCCATCCCGTTGGCTTATCTCCAACCAAACATCTCAGCAAATTTCCCAAACTCCTATTCACCACCTCTATCTATCCATCAGTCTGTGGATGATGTGATGAACTGAACTTCAAATCTATCTTCAACTTCTTCCACAATGTACGCCAAAAATATCCAACAAACTTAGTGTCCCGATCTGAAACTATGGTCTTTGGCAAACCATGAAGTCTCACTACTTCTCTGAAAAACAATTATGCTACATGAACAACATCATTAGTCTTCTTGCAGGGAATGAAATGTGTCATCTTTGAAAATTTGTCAACCACCACAAAAATTGAATCATGTCCCCGCTGAGTCCTCGGTAAACCAAGAACAAAGTCCATGCTGATATCCTCCCAAAGCTTCTTTGGTATGGGTAATGGCTGATACAACCCTGTATTCTACTTCACTCCTTTCGCCATCTGACATACTCTACAACTCTGTACAAACTTCTTCACATCTTGCTGCAACTATGGCCAATAATAATTCTCACTAACCAAACAAAGGGTTTTATCACAACCAAAATGTCTAACCAATCCTCCGCTATGCTTCTCCTTGATGAGATTCTCCCTCATAGAACTTCGTGAAATGCACAACTGACTCCCTCTGAATAGCATATCATCCTGGATGATGAAATCCAACCATTTTATCCTGTCTAGAGTAACAGGTTCTGTACAAGCTTTCCAAGCTTCACCAAAATCAGGATCCTCTGGATACAAATTCTTGAGTTCCTTAAACCCAACCACTTCAATCTGCATTTCTGTTAGCAATAGTTGCCTTCTGCTAAGAGCATCTGCAACCCTTTTAGACTTTCCACTCCTTTGTTTCAAAACAAATGTATAACTCTGCCAAAACTCAACCCATTTCAAATGCCTTTGATTCAATTTTCCTTGACTATTCAAATATTGCAAAGCTTGATGATCAGTATACAAAACAAACTCTTTAGGAAGCAGATAATGTCTCCACTTCTTTAATGTTTGAACTATAGCATAACATTCCTGATCATAAATAGAATATTTCCTCTTGGCATCATTTAACTTCTCACTGAAATAAGTAACAGGTTTACCTTCTTGGCTCATAACAGCTCCTATTGTAGTACCACTAGCATCACAATCTACTTGAAACACCTTATTAAAATCTGGAAGTGCTAAAACAAGTTGTTCTGTAACTTTTTGTTTCAACAATTGAAAACTCTTTTCTGCCCCATTAGTCCACTTAAACTCTTTTCTATCCCCTCTCATTGTTTCAGTCAAGGGTCCACAAATACTGCTAAAATTTCTAATAAACTTTCTATAAAAGCTAGCTAGACCATGAAAAGATCTTACCTCAGTAGCACTCCTTGGAGTAAGCCATTCAAGGATAGCCTGTACCTTCTCTGGGTCCATTTTTAGACCTTCTCCTGAAACTACAAATCCCAAATACACTAACTCTTTCTTCACAAAACTGCACTTCTTCAAATTAATCAATAATTTGTCATCTCTCAACTTCTCAAACACCATACGAATATGCATCGTATGTTCCTCCAATGTCTTGCTAAAAATCAAAATATCATCTAGGTAAACAATGAAAAACTTACCCAGAAATTCTTTCAGGACCTCGTTCATGAGCCGCATGAAAGTGCTCGGTGCATTAGTTAGCCCAAAAGGCATGACTAACCACTCATACAGTCCTTCCTTTCTCTTGAAGGCAGTCTTCCATTCATCTCCTTCTCTGATCTGAATCTGATGATATCCACTCTTCATATCTATCTTTGAGAAATACACAGCTCCACTCAAACAGTCCATAATATCATCCATTCGTGGCAATGGAAACCTGTACTTGATTGTGATCTTGTTTATTGCCCTAGAATCTGTACACATCCTCCATTCTCCATTCTTCTTTGGTGCTAATACCGCCGGTACAGCATAGGGACTGAGACTCTCATGGATCAATCTTTTCTATAATAGTTCATGTACTTGTCTGTTCAACTCCTCACTTTCTGCAGGTGTCATTCTGTGTGCTGCCTTATTTGGAAAACTCGCTCCTGGGATCAAGTCCATCTGATGACTGATCTTCCTGACTGGTGGTCCTTGTCCTCTTCCTCTTCTTCTCTGATCTCGATTATTCTGATCCTAGAAGTGATTGGAATTATTTCCTCACTGATTCTGACTACTACTAACCTCATCCTTCTTTTTTGGATCTTCATTTCGGCCACCATATGACCGTCCACCAGATCGTCCACCGCGACCTCTTCCATTTTGTCTGCTCTCAAACTTCTTGTTCAGCTTTTCCTCTACTTTTAGGGCAAACTGGTATGCCTCTTCAATACTGTTCATCCGAACTAGATTCATCTCCTCCTGAATGCTTGGCCTTAACCCATTAAGGTATCGGGCAACTTTCTCCTTATCAGCTTCTGCATGGCCTGTTCTGATGAGAAGTCGATAGAACTCCTCTGTATACTCCTGAACAGATCTTCCTGCTTGCTTCAAACTCTGTATTTTCTTCAGTAGGTCAAGCTCATAATCAACAAGAATGAACTATCGCTTTAATTTATCCACCATCCGATCCCATCTCGTGATTTTCTCTTTTCCCCTTCTATTTCGCTCCAACTGAATCTCTTGCCACCATATCTTCGCATGACCTTTCAGTCTGGCCTTCGCAAATTTGACCCTATCAGGATCCTCAACATCTTCATACTCAAAATATTCCTCACACTCATTTATCCATTTGATCAATTCTTCTGGGTTAAGATTTTCAGAAAATGTAGGAACCTCAATGTTAGGTCTTTTCCCAATCTTAGAAATGGCCCGACAAAGTCTTTCTTCCTCCTGGTTCACAATTTCAACTTCTCCTTCTTGATATTCTTCTTCAGCTTCATCCTCACTTTCATCTCTGACATTAAGATTCATTCCTCTATGAATCTCTTCTTGCAATACTCGCACTTGTCTCTGCAGTGCCCTAACCTCAGGTGTTACAACACCAGCTCTTCTGCCACGTTCCCTTCGTGGAGGCATTTTTGCGATGCGCACTGAAACCCTAACCACGGTCCTGGTGCAAACTGCCTCACAGTCGGCGATCTATTTACACACTTAGGAACTCCTGCTCTGATACCACTTGATGAAGGGTGCTCCCCTTAATACCACAAACACATAACAGAAATAGAGAAACAACAACAATATGCAAGAACAGAAAATTGGCTTCTTATTATCTCCACAAATGTGGAATTACAAACTTTTAGAATTACAATATGCAAAGCTACATGGGCATTCCCTTACAATATTCTGTAGGACAAAGCCTTGAACTATTACCCAGAACTATTCTGAACTGCCTAAGACAATAATACAGCCTTCCTTATATAGGCAATTTTCCACTGCCTGGGAAGGTTCCAGAATTTTAGCCAATAAGGCCGACCAAACTTAGAATTATTTTATTTTACATTTTATTACATCATAGTCAACTCAAGATAACCTTTGAAACCCGAACAGAAATTTTGAAGAAAATTATTTTCTGCCATTTCAGGTGGCCCAACTTCCGAAGACCATAAGTCATCACCAGTTGACCCGATCGGCTATTATAACCCCATTTCAGAAACGCCACAAAGTGCTCTACAAGCTTGACTAGCGCAAGCACTTGTCACCCAAATTTTCAACCTCATCTGGGGCCTCTAAAGCCTTCAAAACTGAGTTCAAAGTTTCTGTACCCTGCTGCCAATACTGAAAATCTTCAATATCTTCCAATATACACTTGATCTGGCAATGAAACTTTACTGGCAGACTTATATGACCAAAATGAATCTCCAAGAAAGAAATCAGGTCATTCTGAGCACATACAAAAATTACCAAAAATAGTAACTTTACATAAATAGCAGCTCTGCACAAAATAGCCCTTATTGAATATAAAAATACAAATATTTTTTTGGGTGATGCAAGATTGCTCTTACACCCAGGATGCTCCTGCATCAATCTTTGTATTTGGGACTACAGAATAACTAATCTAACTAACTCACCCCCCTCTCAGTTATTCTAATAATTGGTATTGGAGCATATTGGTTTCTTGGAAGAAATTTTTAAGGACTTGAGTAGAAAGATTACAAGAGGTATAAAAGGGAAGTGTCAAAGCTTAACAAAGACAAATTTACTACATGGAAAAGTCGGATGAGACTTCACATATCTAGTATTGGTGAATCTACTATAACTTTACTGAATAATGACTACATACAAATGACTGTTGGACCTTTGACTCTTGATGAGTTGAGAGACCGACATGAACAAAATATCACTATGATAGAGATTGTTGCTGCTTCTATCTGATGCTGAATTTGAGGATGCCAAGGATTACACTACAATGAAGCAAATGTGATGAGAGATAGAGATGAAATCTTGAGAGATAGATTTGATGACATGAAGATGAAGGAGAGATTATTACATAGTACACAAACCAAATCAAAGAGGTAGTTAATACTATTCGAGGAGCTGGTGGTATCATTTCTAAAGATACAGTGGTAAGTAAGATACTGAGAACCTTGTTGCCTATTTATGCAATCAGAATATCTGCTATTCATGAAATGAGGTCTGCACCTAATAGCACTCTTACTCTTGATAATCTGATTGGAAAGCTAACAACTTTTGAGCTGAATAATTTTGACAATAGTGTTGTACCGAATGTTGAGTCTTCTTTTATGTCATCTCTTAAGATTGGTAAATCTAGCAGTAAGCATAATATAAGGAATGAAATTTATAGTAATACTAATGATGAGCTTGATGAGCTTGAAGCACTTATGGCTTGTAGACTACAGAAAGGTAAAGGTAGATATAAGGGAAATTTACTTTTAGCTTGTTTTAATTGTAAAGAGGTTGGCCATATTACTGCTAGATGTCCTAACAAGAAATAGGAAGATAACGACCAATCTGGTGATTTGAAAAGTTTGGCAGAAGGAATAACAAAGGTTACTGACACTACAACAGAGACAACCAAGATGACAAAGATAAGGCAAAAAAGGCATGTTACCTTGTTGGAGAAGATGACACCAACACCGACACTGATGATAATATTGAGGTGGTGTTTGTTGCAATGGAAGATGATTCAAAAGAAGAGGAAAGGTATGTAGAAACAACACTTATTTTTAAAGTTAGTAAGAATGATACTTGGATCATTGATAGTGGCTGTACACATCACATGACTGGTGATGAAGATAAGTTTGATCATCTTGAGCATTATAATGGAGGTTCAATGAAAATGGGAAATGACACACCTTGCATGGTTAAAGGAAAAGGATCTATTTTATTGAATGATAGGATTAGATGTGATAATGCATACTGGGTAAAAGGACTTAATTACAATTTGTTGAGTGTAGCACAACTGAATAACTTAGGTCACTGAGTTGCATTTGAAAGCAAGAAGGTGAAAATATATGATGAAAATGGAAAGCTTGTCAGAATATGAGGACAATCAAAAGGTAATTTATTTTATCTTGACAATGCTGAGACTTCTTGTTTGCTAGTGAAAAATGAAGATGCATAGTTATGACATAAGAGGTTATGTCATGTAAATTTTGATAACATGATTAAGATCAGTAGAAAGAGAAAAGTTAGAGGATTTCCTAGTCTAACCAAACCTAATCATGTTATGTGCCACCAATGTCAGAAAGGAAAGATGAAAAAATATAGTTTTAAAAGTAAGGACTATTCATCTAAAGGAATTTTGGAGTTGGTTCACACTGACTTATGTGGTCCTATGAGAACTCAAAGCTACTATGGTGATAGATACTTTATTTTTTTTATTGATGACTATACTAGATTGATCACAGTTATATTCTTGAAAGAAAAATCTAAGGCATTCAAACTATTTAAAGGGTATAAGGCTAAAGTTAAAAAAGAAACCAAAAAAAGAATTGAAATGCTTAACGTTTGATAGAGGAGGTGAGTTTGTTTCTGATGAATTCACTAACTTCTGTAATGAGCATGGTATCAAAAGGCAGGTTTCTGCACCTAGAACACCACAGTAGAATGGAATTTTTGAATGAAGAAATCGATCTATTGTTGATTGTGCTAGAACATTGATGATTAAAAAAAATGTTGCACAAATGTACTGGAGAGAGGCATTTAGCACAATAGTATCTGTCCTGAACCGAGTTCAACTAAAGAAAGACACAAACAAGACACATTACAAGTTATGGTTTGGATACACACCGAGTGTAAGTTATTTCAGAATCTTTGGTAGTAAGTGTTATATTTCAAAAGATGATAGGAATGGTAAATTTGACTCTAGAGGTGATGAAGGAATATTCTTGGGATACTCTATTGAGAGTAAAGCTTATAAATGTTTGAACAAAGTTACTAACAAGATGATAGAAAGTGCTAATGTTAGAGTTGGTGAGTTTGTTGATAAGAATGATGAAGAAAGCATGAAGGAACCAAAAGACTATGGTAGGTTTACTTATGTTGTAGATCCAAATTATATACCGAAGCCACATGATGATTCTATCAAGAATTGGGAAAATGCTATCGAGAATCAACAAATGGAAACTGAGAATCAAGAAGAAGCTATCAAGCAGGAAAATGAACCTGAACAAAATGATGAGTAGAGAAGAGATCAAGTGCTAGTAAGATTTTTTACAAGACACCATCTAGAGAATCAAATCATTGGAGATAAGAAAGATGGCATGCTAACCATAAGTAAGTTAAGAAAAAACACATGCTTAGTTTGTGAGTTTGAACCTAAGAATATTAGGGATACACTTGAAAATGAGGAATGGATCAAGGCTATGAATGCGGAAATTGAACAAATTGAGAAAAATAAGACATGAACTTTAGTTCCTAGACTGACAGATAAAAATGTTATTGGCACCAAGTGGATATTTAAGAATAAGTTGAATGAAAATGGAGAGGTCACTAGGAATAAGGTGAGACTTGTTTGCAAGGGATATGCATAAGAAGAAGGTATTGATTATGGTGAAACCTTTGCACCTGTTGCTAGACTAGAAGGAGTTTGCATATTACTTGCTTATGTTGCACATAAGAGATTTAAAGTATATCAAATGGATGTGAAATCATCTTTTCTGAATGGAATTCTTGAGGAGGAGGTCTACATCTTGGAAGGGTTTATTGATCAAAATCAGAAAGACATGGTATGTAGACTGCACAAAGCCTTATATGGACTGAAGCAAGCACCGAGGACATGGTATGAAAGAATACATGTTTATCTTATAAGTATTGGTTTTGTAAGAACTAGTGAATAAAGTAATTTGTACATGAAAGGAGGATTTGATGATAACATTTTGATTGTTGGGATATTATAATCTTTGCTGGACAAGATCAGATTTGCAAATCTTTTGCTAATGACATGAGAAAGGACTTTGAGGTGTATATGTTTGGAGAGATTAAATTCTTTTTAGGTTTTCAGGTTATACAACAGAAAGATGGGATTTTCATCACTCAATAAAAATACATTAAAGAAATATTGAAGACTTTTGGCATGGAATATGCTAAACTAGTAGGAACATCGATGGTCATTGGATGTAAATTGTCAAAGGATGATGAATCTGGAGAAGTAAATCAAACTCTGTACTGATCTATGATTGGTAAACTAATGTATGTTGTACATAGTAGGCTTGATATTGCACATGTAGTGGGGATTGTGGTAAGATTTTTTGCCAATCCTAAAGATTCACATATGGTTGCAGTGAAAAGAATCTTGAGATACTTGAAGAAAATAAAGGACTATGGATTATGGTACACATTGGAAAGAAGATTTGAACTTAGGGTTTAGACCGATGCAGATTGGGCTGGAAACATAGATGACCAGAAGAGCACAACCGGTGGAGCATTATTTTTAGGGGAAAGGCTTGTGACTTGGATTAGCAAGAAACAAGCATGCATTTCTCAGTCTACTACTGAAGCAGAGTATGTTGTTGCTGCTGCAAATTGATCAAATATAGCTTGGATCAAACAAGTGTTGGAAGGGATGAATGAGGTAATCACTAACCCGGTGATTATATATTGTGACAACACTAGTGCTATAAATATTTCTACGAATCATGTGATGCATTCAAAGACAAAGCATATATCTATTAAGTATCACTACTTAAGGGAACAAGTTCAAGAGAAGTAGGTGAAACTAGAATTTGTAACATCTAAGGAACAACTTGCTGATATCTTTACTAAACCAATACCGAAGGACACATTTGAATATTTGAGGACTAGACTTGGGGTCCATCCCCTATCTACCCGTCACTGAGGTGATCTAAAGGTTGCATCAACCTATACTTCTCAGAAGATTATTCATGTTGATGCACATAGCTCACACTTTGGATTTTTTCTAAGGTTGTGAAAGATTGTAGAAGCTGGATGGTGTAGAGGCACCTCGACATATGACCAAGTTTTATAATATTGACAATAAGTCATTCCAAATTGTATTAAAATGCATTACAATGCACCCGAAATGGGATTGTATGGTTTTTTTGTGTAACCAAAAGCCAAATGGAATGTGATCGGTCATGGATAGGTGGATGGTTTTATAACTATCTGAGCATATCTATAAATAGGGAGACAATGTAATTGAATAGGGGGTTACGTGATATAGAGAGTAAAAATAATAAGAGGTTAGGGGAGATAAAAAAAAGGAGAGAGGAATGTATTGGGCTCTCTAGCGGCCATAGAGCCATTCACATTTTATAATCTTTGGTTTTTAATGTGATGTTTTATAATGGAATCAATAAATGTTGTTCCAGTTTTCATCTAGTTGTCTCTTTGTTAGTATTGTTATTCCCTTAGGCATTTTGGTTTTGCAAACCCATGTTAGTGCAGAAGTGAGTTTGAAAGTTTTGTTAGTATGTTTTCTATTATGTTCTATGTTATTGGCTTTTGTTTTCATTCCATGAAAGAATGCAACATCATAATGAATCGGCTATGAAGTAGCGGTCGTCAACATGGAATAATCTATTGTGTTGCCTATGTATCAGTTCATGGGTTTTGATCTAAATGAATTACAATGTTATCGATTCGATCATTGAGTTTTAAACTCCGTCAAAGTTATTTCCTTAATAGTCCCTTGATTTCAATTTTAGTGAAAACCCCAACAATGAATGTATCAGGTTTCAAGAGTTATTAAATAGTCATTCTAGTTATTGTTTTGGTTGTCCATGACAGTCCCGATTTGGGATGTTTAAGCTTGTTGTATGTGGCAAGGGGTTGTTCATGAATTTCTCAGTATATTGTATTTTAATGGTTTCAAGAACCATTACACATTTTTCATATTGGTTTCGAAAGATAGTAATGTTAAAGATGTTAAATCTATTTATGCCTAGAAGGAAACCATGGGGTAACATTTTGACAGTCATTGTGGAGAAGACCCGAGGAGAGGTGTGTGGAGAGATACTTATATTTTGGAATAGCTGAAAGATGTTGAATGTCATCCTTCCTAAGGTGACAACTGAAGATCACCTTAATCTATGCTCGACCTTTGAAAGGGAAAAGTGGCGAAAAGGTGGTGCATTTACAACTCGGCCTTTGAAATAGATAAAAGGTGGTGAACACACCACCAAATTCAGGTTAGAAATGGAAATTGACCAAAGTGGTGATGGATTTCAACTTCAATCTATGGATGATCCATAAAGTGTGCAATGTTCAGTAGACATTGGTGAGTTGATTCAGCGAAGGGTTATGAAGATGTTTTTAAGTTGAATATTATTAATTAGTGAGAGTTGAGAGATATTGTGTCTCCAAAGCATTGTTTACAAAGAAGAACAATGGGATTTGAAGATTTCAAGATCTTGTAGATGTAGATTCAGGAAGGACACTGAAGTGTTTGTAGAAAGAGAGAACGTCTTGATGCTCCTTCGCATCAAGTAGTATTAGAGCCCGTGAAAGATTTGGGTAGGGTAAAGAAATGTTCATGGTTGCAAGATTGATCCATCAAAGCTACAGAAGAATGAAGTTATTCTTGTGTGAAGATCTCAGAAGGGGGTCTTGATATTGTCTCCACCGAGATGAGGCTGGGTAGAAGGTGCCAGTGAGAAACCACTAAGAGAAGGGTGGTCAGCATCTTCCAGGATCTTGGGTGGGTAAGATGGTGATAAGGAGGTTGTGTGAAGCAACATGACGCATGGTGGATAGCGACTAGTATGCACTCCATTGAGAGGAGTCACATTTGAAAACAATAGCAGAAGCAATAGAGGAATCTTGATAGAGGATGGCAGACACAATGACACACATTGTTGGACACTTCCAAAGGGACTTGGAAATCTTTCAACTGTGGGAGTATGGTGCAGAGGCACCTCAACATATGACCAAGTTTTATAATATTGACAATAAGTCATTTCAAATTGTATTAAATTGCATTACAATGCACCCAAAATGGGATTGTATGATTTTTTTTGTGTAATCAAAAGCTAAATGGAATGTGATAGCTCATGGGTAGGTGGATGGTTTTATAACTGTCTGAGCATATCTATAAACAGGGAGACAATGTAACTGAATAGGGGGTTATGGGATATAGAGAGTAAAAACAAGAAGAGGTTAGGGGAGATATAAAAAGGAGAGAGGAAAGAATTGGGCTCTCTGGCTGGAGGCTAGAGATCCATTCACATTTTGTAATCTTTGGTTTTTAATGTGATGTTTTATAATAGAATCAATAAATGTTGTTCCAATTTTCATCTAGTCATCTCTTTGTTAGTATTGTTATTCCCTTATGCATTTCGGTTTTGCAAACCCATGTTAGTGCAGAAGTGAGTTCAAAAGTTTTGTTAGTATGCTTTCTATTACGTTCTATGTTATCAACTTTTATTTTCATTCTATGAAAGAATGCAACATCATAATGAATCAATTGTGAAGTAGTGGTCATCAGCATGGAATAATCTATTGTGTTGCTTATGTATCGGTTCTTGGGTTTTGATCTGAATGAATTACAATGTTATGGATTTGATCGTTGATTTTTAAACTCCATCAAAGTTATTTCCTTAATAGTCCCTTGATTTTGGGTTTAGTGAAAACCCCAACAACTAATGTATCAGGTTTCAAGAGTTATTAAATAGTCATTCTAGTTATTGTCTCAATTGTCCATGACAGTCTTGATTTGGGATGTTAATGCTAGTTGTATGTGGCAAGGGGTTGTTTGTGAATTTCTCAATATATTGTATTTGAATGGTTTCAAGAACCATTACATATATTTCATATTGGTTTCAAACCGTACAAGATAGTAACGTTAAAGATGTTAAATCTATTTATGCCTGAATGGAAACCGTGGGGTAGCATTTTGATATTCATCGTGGAGAAGACCCAAGGAAAGTTCTGCGCAGAGATACTTATATTTTGGAATACCTGAAAGATGTTGAATGTCATCCTTCGTAAGATGATAGCCAAAGATCACCTTAATCTATGCTTGACCTTTGAAAGGGAAAGGTGGTGAAAAGGTGGTGCATTTATGACTCAGCCTTTGAAATAGATAAAAGGTGGTGAACACACGACCAAATTTAGGTTAGAAATGGAAACCGATCAGAGTGGTGATGGAGTTCAACTTCAATCTATGGATTATCCATAAAGCGTGCAATGTTCAGTAGATGTTGGTGAGTTGATTCAGCGAAGGGTTATGAAGATGTTTTTAAATTGACTATTATTAATTAGTGAGAGTTGAGAGATATTGTGTGTCTCCAAAGTGTTGTTTACAAAGAAGAACAATGGGATTTGAAGATTTGAAGATCTCGTAGATGCAGATTTAGGAAGGACACTGAAGTGTTTTTAGAAAGAGAGAACGTCTTGATGCTCCTCCGCATCACTAGAACAATTTTTTTTTAATTTGTACATTGAGGTACCTGATTTAAACCAAACAACATAGAATTACTTGGCTGCTAAAGAGTCGTTTGTATATTTTCTTTAGCATTGTTGTCAAAGGGAGAGAAAAAGAATATGGAAAATCAGTTACTGAGAACTCAAATAGAGAGAGATTGCAAAAAGGGACAGACTTGAATATTTGTTGCTAAGAACAAAAGAAATCTGAGAACGTAAAAGATAAAATCCGTAGGGAGAGTTTGCACTTGTAATGCTGTTATGTTTTGTAGTGATTAAACATATTAAATTTGAGCTTACCAAGCTACAACATTTACTTATATAGTTGTAGAATACATGTTTGGTATGTGTATGAAATATTTTCATATTGCTTGTGTTGCCATCAATGCCAAAGGGAGAGATTGATGAACTACAACTGATTGAATATCTAAATGAACTAAAGAAACAGTGGTTAGAGATCACCGAGCTACTAAAATAATATGTAAGATGATTAAATTAGTCAATATGTTGTCATTGATGTCAACTAGTTTTGACAATACTTATCATGATAGTTACAAACATCTGAACATCTGTTGAAGGAAGAAAAGATGAAGAACTAAGATATTTGTATACACCTAAAAATGGCTTCATTAATTAATTAAATATTTATTATTTAATTGCTATTGACTTGATAAATTATTTAAATATTTATTATTTAATTAATATTTGTTTCTTCTATTTATTAAGTAAATTATTCAATTTATTTAATAAATTCACTATAGTCTAATTCTATATCCTAAGTCTTCTAAATAGTCTATTAAAGTGATTTAATTAAATACACAATCACCTAAATATGACTAATTCCCTTAGTCCACTTCATCCACCTAGTCACCTAACACATCACCTTGGCTAAGATAAATAATAATTATTAATTATTTATTCATATTTATCCTCACCCACACATGTCCTATTCTTAAGGGCTATGTGGCCTCATAGGACTTAGTCTCATGACCACTTTTCCTCTCAACAACCAAGTCAAGAGACATTCCCTATTCCTAAGGGGCTTCTCAAGCCACCTCTAAGGGTCAAGGGTGACTCATAGGACACTTGTGCAAAGAGTCCTCATGAGGAAAAGGTCTCTCCCTCTTTCTCTCTTTGGTCTTTGTGAGACACTTGACATGTGTCTTTCCCTTCCACCTTCTTCTCCTCTATGTCAATGTGAGAGGAACATCATCCCTATTCTTTCTCTCACATTCCAACTACATCCCCCTTTCTCTCAACTCCTTCAACCAAGTCAATTCTAGCCCTAGGATCTTCCACCTTTCATTCTCAACGATAGGATTCTACCACATAGACCTAGATCCTCCAAAACTCTATAAAAGGAGCTTCATTTTCCATTTGAAAACTAATAGGTATTTTTGAGAATAAGCATTCAAGCATCCAAGCATTCAAGCAATCAAGCAATCAAGCATCCATATTATCATCCCATCATTTGCATTTCATCCACCATATTTGCATAATCTAGTTTTAGTTGTGCACTCATTTCATTCAATCTCCACACTTTGGAATCATCTTGGGAAAGAGCTTCATTTGGAAATCTAAGAGCTCAACATCTTCAAGAAATCAAGGCTAGGAGGACAATGGAGACAAGCTACATTTGTAGGTGAAGGTAAATTGTTAATTTGGTTTCATTTGTTATTGCATTCTTCATTGTAGTTTGCTTATTAGATAGATTTATTAACCTTTTAATTAGTTAATTCATCATTCAGAATAGTATCCAACTAATTTGCATACATTTTTGGTGCTAGAAGGAGGGCCCAACTGGGCTTTTCACTTTCAATTTTTAGTTTCCCATGTGCAGGTTTTTCTACAGGTTATTTCTGCGCATTCGTCCATGATTCCTATGCATCTGTTCATTTCAGCTGCACATCCATTCTCTAGCATAAAATTTTCATTTGTTTTCCTCTTTGTTATAATTACTGCGCATTTGTTTCATTTTACTATGCATATATCACACTGTCCTGCGCATTTACAACAGAGTGCATTCCCACATGCTTTTGGAATTTCAAAATTACTTTTTCAAATACCCATTTTCATCTTCAATAAGATTCTAGAAAAATAGTTACGTTACATAGATCTTTGATTTCTAATTTGACCACTTTCATCATTTTCCATTATCATTTTCTTCTCAAGAATCAACAAGTCACTTTCTTCCAATCTTAAGATTTTCAGTGTAGTGTTGAAGATTTACCTTATATATCAGACTTCGATCTTGGTGAGCTTATCATATCAGGATATATCATCCTTAACTATCAAGCTTACTTAGATTATTGTTTCTTAACCCCAATTTTCAATACTTATCATATCTTTTCTACCAATCATTCTCCATATCTTTTTATCAAGAATCTTTCTTTTCCACAATCAATTTCATCTATTTTATGGTTCAAACTCGATCTCAGAAACTCAAACAACCTATTAATCCAGAATCCCTAGACAAAATGGAAGGCAATAACAGCAATGATGAGAATCCTTGGCCCAAACAGCCTCCTAAGAAAACTAATCCTCTCACATTTGATGACGAACCTACTGATGAGGAACTTAGGGATGCTCCACAAGATCCTAAATTTTTACAAGTCATGGAACGACTCATAGGCTTGGATAAAGAGATGTATTTCCTCATGCTTGCTCAACAAGGAGCTAAGTTACCAAGTGATTTTGATGTTACAACTCTTAGAGAACCAACCCCTACAAAAAATCAAGATATCCTTAAAGGTTCTCAAGATCCTCATGGAGCAAAGCAAATCAATCAACAATCCAATGCTTCTCAAATCAATCAACAATCCAATGCGTCCCATAGTGATCAACAACAAAATGCTTTTCAAAATAATTAGCAATCCAATGATCCTCAACATACTCAACAGTATAATGTTTCCCAAAACCCGCGAGGAAACACATTATCTTTGGATCCCATCCTACAACAAATCCAGATGCTTCAACAACAAATTCATGATATCCAAACTGGATCATCAACTAAGAAGTATTCTTTGGATGATATGTGTCCTTATCCTTTTGATAAGAATTTAGCAATGATTCCATTCCCTCCTCATTTTGAGGTACCAAAATTTGACAAATACAAAGGGAATTCGGATCCACAAGACCAAATTCGTGAGTTTTGTGCTACTTGTATTGAAGTCGCTCACAATGACACTTATCTTATGCGACTATTTCCGCAAAGTTTAGGAGGACAAGCCATGGAATGGTTCTCCAAACTTCCCCCTGGCATCAAATCTTTCAATGAGCTTCTTGACAAATTTGTGACTCATTATTCATATAACATCAAACATGAGGTCACTATGCTTGATCTTTGCAATGCACATCAAAAGAATGGAGAACCTTTCCTTACTTTTTTGCAAAGATGGCGTCAATTGTTTTCTAAATATCCATCAACGATTCCTAAACAAGAAAAGATGGATATTTTTGTGCATAACCTTACACCAGAAATGAGTTATAGGTTACAATTGCAATGTCCACCAAATTTCAATAAGCTCATAGAAAATGGTATCAAGATTGAGGAAGCTATGGTTCGAAAAGGTGAGATAAAACTTTATTCCAAAGACAATGCTGGATCCGCAAATTTGAATTCCAACACTTATAATTCCAATTCCAACAATGAAAAATTGAAATATTGGAATAAAAACAAAAACATTGTCAATGACGGAATTGTTGATAATCGTAATGTCCAACCGACAAAACCTCTTCTAAATCTCACAAGTACGACCAACGCTACTCAAGCTACATACAAAAATCAGTCGGCAAGTCAAAATACCACCAAGGATTCACCTAAACCAAGATTTCCTTTTATCTCACCTCGAAGAAACTTTACTCCTTTAGGGGAATCTCTCAAATCAGCATTACGGAAGTTAATCACCAAGAAACTCATCACGCTTTCTGAACCGAAAGATGATGAACCTAGAGTGAAGCCTTCTTGGTGGAATGGAAATGATTATTGTGAATTCCATAGAGGAAGAGGACATATAACCAATGAATGCCAATGGCTTAAAAATGTGATCCAAGACTTAATCGAAAGTGGTGAAATTAGTGTTGATGGACACATCTCGAATGAATCACATACGGCCTTCAAAGATCCACTTCCTGAGCATGAAAAAGGAGGTTCTTCCAACAATAAGGGTGACAACCAAGCCAATTATAATAACACACCCTATAGATATGTTGGTAACATTTCTGACCGTCATCCTTCTACATATTATGCCAATGTTATTACCATAAAGGGAAAATCAGAGAGTCAACCAATCCATGCTACTACTCGTGCTCAAGCCAAAGTTACTCTCCAAGGAGTCTAGTCTAAACCAAGCACTACTTAGAACAAATCCGTTTATGTCCCAAAGACCATACCCAATACTTCCAACTAGTATAATCTTTTGGAACAACTCAAAAAGACACCGGCCCAGATATCCATCTTAGAGCTTTTGCGTCTTTCTCCATCTCACAAAGATATCCTTGAAAAATCTCTCTTAGAGACCCAGGTTCCAACAACTCTAGATCTTGATCAATTTCAAGCTATGGTGGGCCATTTAACAACCCCACATTATTTGTCCTTTACTAAAAATGATGATTTAGCCATCACCCAACCTCATAATGCTCCTTTACATATCGAAGTCCTTGTCTAGAATCACAAGATTAAAAGAGTATTAATAGATGGGGGAGCTGGTTTGAATATCTGCACGTTAAAGCTAGTCCTTGCATTGGGATTTTCTGAGAATGTCATTGATCCAAAAAAGAAAATCACAATAAAAGCCTATGATGAGGAAGAGCGATCATCCAAGGGGTCCGTTGTTCTTCCAATTAGTATTGGTCCTATTGTCAAAGATGTATCTTGTCAAGTTCTGGACATGGATCTTGCTTATAATATTCTTTTGGGAAGGCCATGGATTCATTCCATGCAAGCTATGCCATCAACTTATCATCAATGTATAAAATTCCCTCACAATGGTCAGGAGATCACTATCAAAGGAGATTCCAATCCTTTTCAATATTGTAGCAATGTGAAGATTTATGATTCTTTGGTTCCCAATAATCGTACTGGATCTTCTGCAACTACACCTGGTGACCCTAGTAATATAGCATCAACTTCTAAATTAGATGGGATCAAGATAGATATCAAAGAAAGAAGTATAGGAGAATATACTTTAGGTCAAGCTCTTTGTATCACTGAGTTACCTTTATCTCCTAAATCATATGGTAGGTCTTTGATCACTAAACAACAATCAGAACCTCCTTCCACACTTGTTTATAACACATTTATAAGTGGGGGCACAATATCCAAAGAGGCAGCTGAGCATAATGCAAATTATTGGCTTAAGACACAGAAGATTGAAGAGGATATTAAACATGATTATATATCACCTGATGTCTATGGAAAAGGGTATACTTTGCTACAAAAGATGGGATATCAAGGTGCTAGACCTCTAGGGTTACAAAGAGAAGGTGTTATAAAACCAATTTTGCAAAATCCTAATTATCAAAGAGACACTACAGGATTAGGATATAAAGGAGAAGGACCACAAGAAACAAAAGGAAAAGCAAAAATGCCACCTTTTCATGAGACATCTAAAGCTCCTGCCTTACAATTCAGAAAGCATGGTATGTATGTAGATCCAGAGAAACAAAGGATAGCTCAAAGAATCATTAATAGACTTGAAGATAATGATGATTCTGATTCTAATGATTATGAATGGGATTCCTTATCTAATGGTACTGAAGAAATAGGAGTCGATGTTGTCCATCAATATAGTAATGATTACCATGAGGGTGAGAGTTTAATGAGTGACTCACTAGGATTAGTCCCACGTAATACTACTCGTGTTGATCATGAGCGAAGTGAGCATTATCCTGTGACAGATGATTTAGATGAGAGTATGGAAATAGACCTCGCTGATACTATCATAAACCTTGACAACTTTTCCATCAATACCATCTCTACTTTTGAAACCAACCCAAATGATCCACTGCCCCTTGTCCGTCCTAACCTTATTGATTGGGATTCTCCCGATCACCCCGAAATTGATATCTTCCATAATGATGATGTGATTATTGACTATCTTGGTATCAGGGATCATTTTCCACCAGGGGATCGCAAGTTAGGATTTTTGATAGAACTCAATGACATGGCCTATTTTGGAGAGAGTGCCAATCCTTTCAGTCATAAAAATATAAAAATAATCAACAGATCTAATGGTGAAAACCACTCAGTGGCAGTATTAGATCCAAAAATAGTAAAAAGACAAGATGCATCTGATGGTGAAAACCTCTCTAAGGCACCTGACGATGGAAGGATTGACACTCTTCCCAACTATCTAGATCGAGAGCAATCTTCCATTCTTATAGAACTGACAGTACCACTTAACATTGGAACAGAGGGGTCTCCACGCATCCTCAAGGTAGTAGCATCCTTGACAAAATTAGAGAAAGAAGCTTTTGCAAAATTCTTCAGAGAACGACAAATCAACTTTGCTTGGTCCTATGCTGATATGCCTGGTTTGGACCCCAATCTCATTATGAATCATTTATCTATCAAACCAGGTGTAAAACCAGTTAAACAGAAGCTCCGCAAAATGCATCCTCACATTGCTCTAATGGTGAAAGTAGAATTGAAGAAGCTCCTAGATGTTGGATTCATTCGGGCTATTGACTATGCTGAGTGGATTTCAAATATTGTTCTGGTTTCAAAACCAGACAAGTCTATCAGGATTTGTATTGATTTTTGAGATCTTAATAAAGCTTGTCCGAAAAATAACTTCCCTTTGCCAAATATTGATATGATTGTTGACCTAATAGCTGGTCATGAGATGTTATCATTAATGGATGGATTTTCTGGCTATAACCAAATCAAGATTGCGCTAGAAGACCAGGAAAAAACTACTTTTACTTGTCCATGGGGTACATACTGCTGGAATGTAATGCCTTTTGGCCTCAAAAATGCTGGAGAAACTTACCAAAGAGCCATGACCATGATCTTCCATGACATGATGCATACCATCATAGAAGATTATGTTGATGACATTTTAGCAAAATCCAAAGACAAAGCTGGTCATTTGAGAGTGTTAGATAAAATATTCACCCGGATGGAAAAATATCAGATTCGACTCAATCCAAAGAAATGTGCATTCAGGGTCACATCTAGCAAATTGTTAGGGTTCATTGTCTTAGCTAAAGGAATTGAAGTAGATCCAAAAAAGGTTAAAGCAATATTGGAGATGGCTTCCCCCACTAACATTAGTCAGCTAAGATCTTTACAGGGGCGTCTACAATCCATTCGAAGATTTGTTTCTCAACTAGCAGATTGCAGTCATCCCTTTCAACATTTGCTGTTTAAAAATATCTTATTCCAATGGGATGATAAGTGTGAGAAAGCTTTCAACAAAATCAAGCAGTATCTAGCGAATCCTCACCCTCTGATGTCACCAATTCCTGGCAAGCCACTCTTGCTCTACATTTCAGCCATGACAGCCTCACTAGGTGCTCTTCTCACTCAGCAAGATCATGAAGGAAAAGAAAAAGCCATCTACTACATCAGTCGCACTCTAGTGGGATATGAGTTAAACTATTCCCCTATTGAAAGAGCATGTCTGGCTGTTGTCTTTGCTTCACAAAAGTGGCGACATTACATGTTGTCACATTCTACTCAGCTTATTGCAAAGATTGATCCTTTAAAGTATTTGTTAAACAAGACTACATTGATAGGCAGGTTGGCTAAGTGGGTCATGCTACTTAGTGAGTTTGATATTGAATATGTAGATAGGAATGCTATCAAAGGTCAAGTGATCGCAGATCAACTAGCTGATGCTCCATTAACAGATGACCACCCTATACACACAGAGTTTCCTGATGCTCATATCTTAGCTTTGTCTACACAAACATGGAAATTATACTTTGATGGCTCATACACTCAACAGGGTTCAGGAGCTGGTATACTTTTTATCATGCCACAAGGATACACTATTCTGAAATCTTTCAAGTTGTTATTTCCTTGCACTAATAATGTAGCAGAATATGAGGCTTTGCTGATTGGGTTAAAAATGGCTTTACAATGGAATGTATCTGAAATAAATGTCTACGGAGATTCTCAGCTGATTGATAACCAGGTTAATGATGATTACCAGACCAAAGATGATAAGTTATTGCCATATAAACATATGGTGGATGACTTTAAAAAGTATTTCTCTGTCATCACTTTTAAGCAGATTCCTTGGCATGAAAACAAGGTTGTTGATGCCATGGCAACAATTGCTTCTTTATTTGATATAGAAGATACCAAGGCCCGTTTTGAATTCTTGGTGGAATCCCTGACTTGTCCTACATATGATGATCCTGATATGAGTATTATATGTCATCTGATTGGACATGACTCCCCAACCTATGGAAACATCTATTCTTACCTCAAAGATAACACTTTACCTCCTGACCTATCCCGTAATAAAAAATTAACTTTTCTCCACCAAACCTCCCGCTATATTTTAATATCCGACACCCTTTATCGGTGAGGTTTTGACAGTACTCTCTTGTGATGTCTCGAACATGATGAAGCTCAACTTTCCTTACGAGATGCCCATGAAGGTATTTGTGGGACACATTCGAGTGGTCCCTCTTTGGCTAAGAAACTCATGCGTCTGGCTTATTATTGGCCTACCATGGAAGCAGATTCCTTTCATTTTGCTAGGGCATGCAAGAAATTTCAGATACATAGAAACCTTATCCATGCTCCAACACAAGAGTTACATCCTTTTACAACTACTTTTCCATTCAGTCGGTGGGGACTCGACCTCGTGGGTGCTATTAATCCTCCATCTTCCAATGGTCACAAATGGATCCTCACTGCCACAGAATACTTCACTAAATGGATTGAGGTCATTCCATTGATTACCACCACAAGGAAAAAAATATCCATGTTTATCTTAAACTATATCATCTACAGATATGGTATACCTATGTATCTCATTACTGATCATGGGAAACAGTTCCAAAATTAGGACATGGATGAACTGTGTGCCAAATTCCATATCACCCACAACTATTCCACCATCTACTATCCTCAAGGAAACGGCCAAGCTGAGCCGTCAAACAAAACAATTGTTAAAATCCTCCAAAAGACTATCAATGACGCTGGCCGTGACTAGCATCTTCAACTTAATCCTTCCTTATGGGCTTACCGCACCTCCATCCATACTCCTACTGGAGCCACTCCATACTCCCTTGTCTATGGATCTGAAGCGGTCCTCCCCCTCGAGGTCAAGTTGCCTTCACCTCGTGTTACTCTTAAAGATTTAATTCCTGATGAAGAGTATAGAGTTGCATGCTTGACTGAATTGGAACTCCTAGATGAACGTCGTCAGCACGCCTATGATCATTTGAAAGTTTATCAGTAGCGTCTATCCCGTCAGTACAACAGCAAGGTAAAGATCAGAGACTTTCAGTTGGGTGACTTAGTCCTTCAAGAAAATCCAAAGAATCAACAACACCGTGAAAAGAAGGGTAAGTTCGAACCTAATTGGTTAGGACCTTTTGTGATCACAGCAGTCTATGGTTCTGGAGCTTATCAGTTATCTACACCTAAAGGGGATCCCTTGGATGAGCCTCTTAACAGTATCCATCTCAAGAAGTTTTATCCTTGAAATCCCAATGCAAGGGGCATGTATATAGGCTGTATATATATTTTGTAAATAAAAAATAATCAAAAATACAAAAAATCACAAAATCAAAAGAAAAACTGCAATAAAAGCATATGGTGAAAACCTGGAAACAGGCGCTATGTGTGACAAGTTAGCTCCTCTATCTATTAGGATTCTTTTAGTGTGTCCATTCATTGTATATATCCACAATAAAATAGTTATTCAATCCTTGTCCCCACCATGTATATATCATAATAAAATGGCCAGTTCGTACACCATCCATTGTATCTATCCGTAATAAAATCCCATCATAGCTTGATCTTTTATCATGGTCTTCATCCTAGTCTTGTTGCATCTTTCTTCACCCATAATAAGTCAATCCATCACCTCGCTGGGGGCATGTCCTCGACCTAGTTTGGGAAGTGGATCTATGATAGTCATGACTCTTAGAGGACATAATGGAGTTATTTTCACCAGGCAAGGCAAACACAACCAAATGTTCTTTCACAATGGTATCTTCATGCTGAATCAGCATCTATGATCTATCTTTCAAATTGTGACTGCTTATCTATACATCTTGACTATACATCATCACTTGAATTGATCAACATATCCTAAATCAATCTTTTTGGCAAAAGAAATGTATATTCATGGCAGGCATGTTAGAATGATTTGTTATAACTTATGCATTCATATCTAGATTTCATTGTTATCATGTTTCCTATGCTATTCCAGGATATCTTTGACATGATTTTGTAACTCTCATATGTCCTTGAATAGAATAGCCGGGATGGGGCATGATATTTTCTTTGATTGCTATTTGTGGGGTATTTTCCGATGAAATCAAAGGAACAAGTAATTGGGGTGTCTGTGTATAAGTGCCTTCATCCATTTCATAGTATGGACAACATACAAATCATGTTGTTCTAAAAAATGCTATTTATGGTGATACGCCATCGCATACCTCGACTCCAAATATTTGTTCCCCGATGGAGGGGGGAAATATTCCTTGTCTGTTAAGTGAATGAAACTCAGGTCATCTCGGTTCAATTATACCTAGATGCCTGTCAAGTTTGCAATATTAAACTCCATGCGAGAAGTGCTCAGGTCATCCTGGTTTAATTATACCATGATGCTTGCATTTTCTTGCAACATAACGAGCTCAATGATGAAACTCAAGTTCCAGTTATTATGAAGTTCTAAGATGTTACCTACAATTGTGGAGATACATTCCTTTCATATTGCATTCATTTACATAGTTCATGACTGACATATCAGTGCTCCTTTTATAGAGATTTATAGGTTACCTTTCTTATTAGGTTATTTGTTCTCTTAGTCTATTCTTCTTGTGTCAGATACATTGTTATTTAAGTTGAGGATATTTGGACAACCAAACATATTATGACTTTTTGCATTTAACACTTAAATCATTTAGAGACATATGTTATCTTCATTAGGAGTGTTCATTTATATATAATTTGGTCATTTATTATAGCTATCATTTCATTTATTGTTCATCACAAATATTGCAGTGATAATCACATAGTATTAGTAAACTCATTTAAGACATGCATTTATATCACCATCATATGATTATTAAGCATTAACAATATAAATCATTTTTCATTCTACGACATACATTTTATGCATATGAAAGTACATCATCACATCTTGCATATGTCAGTACGCACATGTATATAAATCATCAAAGTAAATCATGATAGAACTGCATCACATACAATCCATAAAACAACAAAAATATCTGAATGTCCAATGATATAAATCAATAACAATGTGTCCATAGTCAGTGTATGTCAAGTCAAAATATAATGATACAATAAATCATAATGATACAACAGTGTATACAATGATCTCTCAAAATCTATGAACCACTGCCTCCAAACTCTATCTACGGGATGCAATGTGGCCCTGTGCTGCTGCACTCCCTGATGCTGAGGATCCACCCTAACCTCCTAAACCTATCGGTGCTCTGGGAGGATGTGATGATACCCCTCCACTGCCAGCTAGTGCCTATCGCTCATATGTTGTTGATCTGATGCCAACTGAGCTCTCTCTATAGCTCATGATCAACTGATCTCTCGGGACTGCCTGTCTGTATGCCTCTCGTCAGTAGGATATCTTCTTCCCAGCATGTATCATGGCTCTCATGATATCCCCATGGGGACCTAGGTCCTCTATCCTCTGTAACTCATCTAGAAGCATCTTTGACTCCCTGAGTCTCAACAGCTGAATCTCTCTCTGCCTGCAACACATCCATCTGTCTGCCCATCCTCTCAATCTGTCTCTCCAGACCTAGAACCCAGTCTGCCTCTACCTGGATAACTGCTAGTCGGACTAGTAGTGCATCAATATCAGGCTCCTCCTCCACAGCATCTCTATGTAAATAGGGATCCTGTCCCTTGATGTCCATGTCTGCCTGCTCATCCTGTGCCTGTATATCTGGCATCTCCACATCTGGCTCATCCTGTCTGCCACCCTGTGCCACATCAACCTGAGCCAATAGAATGTCTACCTCATCATGTGCCTGCCCCTGTGCCTGTGCCTGTGCCTGTGCCTGTACTACAGCAATTGGTATCTGTACTATAGCCACTGGTCTCTGTACCTGCGTGACTGGTACCTGTAATGGCACTCCTGTAGCTGGCTGTGCTGGAGGCTGTCTCCATCCTTGTCCCCTCTACCTCACTCTGCCTCCCCTCATCCGTGGGCCAACTCTCCCTCCATCTCCACCACCTCCATCTCGGCCACCATCTCCACCACCTCCATCTCCACCTCCATCTCCTCCTCTCCCTCGTCCCCTCCTATCTCGACCTCATCGCCTCCCCCGATGTCTGTCTACTGGATCTCTCTCTGGAGGTCTTGCTGCTAGATCTGTAAGCCATGGCACAGGATGATCTCTCAAAAATTGCTCTAAATCCACAGTCATCCCAGGGTCAACCACTGTCTGTCTCATGGACCATGCCTGGTATGGTGCATCCAAAAACTCCTGCCATGCAACATCAAATGATGCCATGGGCCCCCAATCCTGTCTCTCCTGATGTGTCCATGCAAACTCGGTCACTCCCTGGGGCATACCCTATATTCTGCCAAACTGTCACAGAACCCGGCTAACCAGCTGTCTCTCAATAATAAAGGGTGTTCGCCCTATCAGCCATCACACCTCAAAACAAAAACCAAGCTATCGCTCATCATCCCATGGCTCACACCCTAAGTAGGGTCTCCATGTCACTATGTCTAGTGTGTCAAAAGTGTAGCGCCAAAACTTTAAATGTCCCAGTTTTGCCTGAGACAAAACTGAGGAGTACAAATGAATATAGGGCTGTCCTGCACCCCAGAATCTAATAGCCAATGGTCTCGTCACTGCAATATGCTCCCATGCCCAAACATGGAGCAGTGTCACCCCTACTGATAGAGATGCACTCCCGTGGTACACCACCTAATGTAAATCATGGTATAGGTGTGCTAATAAACACACCCCCCAAGCAAATTGGGTCCCCTCCATCACCCGCTGTAATATCTGGCCCCACCCAACTGCAAATCCATGTGACCTCTGATCAGGGCATACGAATCCTCCAATCGCACCTGCTAGAACCACTGGAAGAGGGTCATATAAGTCGACCATATCCTCCCAGCTAATCTTCCCATCCTCTATGTCATCATCACCAAAGATGGCTCTGCACTCTGTGACTCCACCGTGTCGATCGTACTGCACTAAATCTCCTGTGATGGGAAGCCAAAGGATGCGATATACATCCTCTAGTGTCACTGTCATCTCCCTTGTTAGAAGATGGAAAGTACTCATCTCCGAGTGCCATCTCTCAGCTAATGCGGTCATCATGCTCAGATTCGCCTGAATCTCGGGTGTGTAAATCACATAGTAAAGTCTCGACGCTCCTATCACTAGTCTCTTTGCCTCCGATAATGCTGGTCTCAGGTTCTGTGTGACAGTATATCTCTCCCATGACATCAGAACATTTGTGATATCCTCCTATTCAAGTCAACAACAATCAACCTATCAGATTTTGATAAACTAATCTATCAATCTATCTATCCTATCATATCTATTTCAAACATGTTTATCATGTGTTTTAACAGATGATTCTATCAATTATCTATTTCAGACTGGCTAACTAGTGAACATGCTACAATGTTGCCAATCTTGATCAAATCGATCACAATCAACCACCGGCAGATCAAATCGGCTTATCGACATCAAGTTTGACCAAATTGACTATCTATTATGACCAACTTCTACCACCTAAAACATATGCGCAACATTTAAACATGCATGCGCATCTTTCTTACACATTTGCGCAGGTTGTCACTGATGCGCAACTTTCTTCCACATTTGCGCAACATTTATCGACATTTGCGCAACTTTACACATATGCACCATTTTGTTGACCATTTGCACAGTTTTTCATAGCACATGCGCAACAAGTATCTATGCGCACTTTTAATTTATGCTTGCACAACACTACTATTATCCTATTATGAATGCACAAATATTCATAATGAATGCGCAACAAAATTGAGTTTCTACGCAAATGCCACAAGTTGCTGCGCATTGATGCGGTGTAACTCCGTATTCATCTTCCGCTACGAAAACTCAAATTTTCTAATCTAATTCTATCATTTGACATACATCAACATACATTAACATACATCAAATCATGGAATTTCAAAGCAGGATCGAGTCACCTACCGGTTCACCCGAATCGGGTGGTCACTGGAAGCATTTGACTCTCTCGAAGTGGTGATCTGACAAGGGGAACGGCATCCTGGCGGCTCTGCTCTACTCTCTCTCGTGCTCTACTCTTCACGTGACAAGTGTGCAAAATGAGCCTATTGTGGACCCCTTCGCCGTATTTATAGCTTGTGGACCCAATGTGCTTGGTGTGTGGACCCTACCTGACATTTTTCTTCCATTCTACCTCATTTTCCTCCATCTTTTCTACCGTTCATTCGTGAGATTGATTGAACAACCCCATAAAAAAAAAAAAAATAACAAAAAAAAAACACACAAATTATTTTTACAATATTCACATAACCTTTTTTGTCAATCAATCTCTTGAGGGGGCATGCATAGGTCGTCTGAGACATTGTCTGGGGCAAGGGCAAAAAAGCTTGATTTTTCTTTGAAACAATGTGACCAGCACATTATTTCAAAGAGGGGCAAAATGTATACACCTAAAAATGGCTTCATTAACTAATTAAATATTTATTATTTAATTGCTATTGACTTGATAAATTAATTAAATATTTATTATTTAATTAATATTTGTTTCTTCTATTTATTAAGTAAATTATTCAATTTATTTAATAAATTCACTATAGTCTAATTCTATATCCTAAGTCTTCTAAATAGTCTATTAAAGTGATTTAATTAAATACACAATCACCTAAATATGACTAATTCTCTTAGTCCACTTCATCCACCTAGTCACCTAACACATCACCTTGGCTAAGATAAATAATTATTATTAATTATGTATTCATATTTATCCTCACCCACACATGTCCTATTTTTAAGGGCTATGTGGCCTCATAGGACTTGGTCTCATGACCACTTGTCCTCTCAACAACCAAGTTAAGAGACATTCCCTATTCCTAAGGGGCTTCTCAAGCCACCTCTAAGGGTCAAGGGTAACTCATAGGACACTTGTGCAAAGAGTCCTCATGAGGAAAAGGTCTCTCCCTCTTTCTCTCTTTGGTCTTTGTGAGACACTTGACATGTGTCTTTCCCTTCCACCTTCTTCTCCTCTATGTCAATGTGAGAGGAACATCATCCCTATTCTTTCTCTCACATTCCAACTACATCCCCCTTTCTCTCAACTCCTTCAACCAAGTCAATTCTAGCCCTAGGATCTTCCACCTTTCATTCTCAACCGTAGGATTCTGCCACATAGACCTAGATCTTCCAAAACTCTATAAAAGGAGCCTCATTTTCCATTTGAAAACTAATAGGTATTTTTGAGAATAAGCATTCAAGCATCCAAGCATTCAAGCAATCAAGCAATCAAGCATCCATATTATCATCCCATCATTTGCATTTCATCCACCATATTTGCATAATCTAGTTTTAGTTGTGCACTCATTTCATTCAATCTCCACATTTTGGAATCATCTTGGGAAAGAGTTTCATTTAGAAATCTGAGAGCTCAACATCTTCAAGAAATCAAGGCTAGGAGGACAATGGAGACAAGCTGCATTTGTAGGTGAAGGTAAATTGTTAATTTGGTTTCATTTGTTATTGCATTCTTCATTGTAGTTTGCTTATTAGATAGATTTATTAACCTTTTAATTAGTTAATTCATCATTCAAAATAGTATCCAACTAATTTGCATACAATATCTACATGAGGAAAAGATGGATATGATAGATAAGGATAAGGAAAACATTGGGTAACTTATTGATGAGTCTATGGCTTTATATTGTTGACTTGAGCATGTTACATTAATCTATTATGAAGAAGAGATTTGAAAATGAACATGTTAATGTGGTCGATAATTGAAGATTTCTATATACACCGAGCCAGTGCAGTGTATACCGAGTGACAGTATTAACTGAGCTAGTTAGCTAGTTATCACTGACACATTTCTATATCAACCGAGTCTGGATGAAAACATTAAATGCAAAGATCATCCGACTGAATTTGATGAGCTAGAAATTGTTATGATTTCAAGGTTAAGGATGAAGTTTGTTATGAGATCCACGATTGGAAAAATTTGTAGTAGATCTAAAGGATGAGATTGAAATGTGTTATTGACACATCTGTTGAGGAAGGTTTAAGAGGCAAAATGGATGAAGGAGATGAAGTAGCAAAATCTAATCGCTGATATGAAAATGATTTACTTGTGTATATAAGAGATATGAGTTTCATTATTGAAACATGTCAGAAAGAAGAAGACTGCAAAGATTTTGCGTGAAGACTTTATTCATGCATGCTTGATCAAATTGGTTAGTGAAAGAATCAAGACTGCAGACATTACTTAGCGTCAAAGAACCATTTACCGAGTGAAAGAAAGTTGAGAAATATTGAGGAAGTGAATTGATTAATGATCAAAGGATATTTGTATGGGCTTAGCATAGATCTGAATATTTTCAATTGAGTTGTATTTGAATCAGATGAGTACTGTATCCGTTTAACCACTAATTCATAAAATCTCTTAACCGAGTGGACTTAACAGTCTTATGTTCTACCCTATGACATTTGTTGAATGTAAAGTTTTATCTTGTTGACCCCATAGTGAATGCTGGTCAAAAGTTAACTATTAGTGATAAATCCTCTAACGAGGTCACACCTAACAGTGTGTATTATAACTTTTAATAGGGTTGACTCTTCACCAAGCTCACTTCTGAAGAGTGAATTATTTTGGGTTACCGGCCCCAGGCGGTTTTTCCCTGAGCAAGGTTTCCACATTAAATCATTATGTTATGTGTTATTTGTGATGATTGTTTTTCTATCATACTTTATATACTACATAGTTAATTTAGTCAGTAATCACAGCTAGATAATTACTGGTAATCGGTAAATTGAACATACAAATTGATATTTTATGTTACCGAGCTGCATAATTTGTTGGAATTGTTTTATAAGGTACATCTCTATCTTTGGAACTATAGGATAACTAATCTAACTGATTCACCCCCTCTCAATTATTCAAACAATCATACCCAAATCATTGCAACATTGAGAACCCATGTGGTTTTTTTGACACACTAAAGTATGAGCAGAGATGGAGCCAGAGGTAATTCAAATTTGGTTTTGGGTGGGATTTCTCCTACGTATGTTGTAGGTGCCCCTGTAGATGCTTCTACCTATGGTGCAGAGATTCCTGCTGACTCAGGCTCAGAGGATGTGGAAAAGGAGGATGGGGTCCCATGTGAGAAGATCAAAGACCCTGGTAAAGCATATTTTTAGGAGGATGGTCAACCCCCTTTCCGACCACAAAATGGTAAGCCCTCAAGTTTCCTTGTTTCTACTTCATTTCATGGTCAGGATGTGGCCTCCCCTTTCAAACCCTGGTCCACCTTGTTCAGGGTCAAACCCATAGGTAAATCCTCTTTCCCTGGCACCAAGGATTTATTTGATAAAGGGAAAGGGAAATATGTTATAGTTGTTCCTGATGAGCTTGTTGACCATAACATCATTGTGATGGCTCTAACGCTAGTTTGGAAATTTTTTGGGGCTAGGCCTAATATTTATGTCGTTAGAGATTTCACTAAGAAAAGATGGAATCTCAAAGGCCATGTTGGTATTACTACCATGGCTAAGAGTTTCTTGTCCTTTGAATTCTCTTGTCAATAGGAATTTGATAGGATTCTCTATGCTGGGACTTGGACTTTAGGAAAGGCTACTTTGGCTTTATAGAAATAGTCTCCCAACTTGGATCCAAATGACTCTTTCTTTGTCTAGGCCCCGGTGAGGGTTCGGTTTCCTGTACTTCCTCTGGAGTTTTGGTTTGAGGATGTCTTTAACAATATTGCTAGGTCTTTTGGGGAAATCCTCTTGATTGACCCCATTATTGTAGCAAGAAGTAGGTTGACCTATGCTAGAATCTACATTGGGGTTGAACAAGGTAAAGACATGCCATAGATAATTGAGATTCATTCTAAGCTAGGGAAAAGACTAAAGAAGCTTGACTATGAAAGTGTGCATTTTTCTTACTTTCACTACAAGAAGGTGGGTCATCTGGCCAAGGCTTTCCTGGAGTTCATGGTTAAGAAAAAAGATAGAAAATCCCAAAGGAAAGCTTGGAAGAAAAAGGAAATGACAAGCTTGTCTGAGGAAGAAGCTCTTGCTAATAAGGGTTTTGTTCCACTCCATAAAAAAACCACAGTGTGGACCCCTTTGATAAATGTTCTGGAGCAGACCATAGTACACAATAATGTTGAGGAGGCCCCTTCTTTGAAAGGCCTTGAGCAGGATATGGTTAATGTTGAGACTTTCCCTTCTTCATGGGAGGAGACTATCAAGGATGGTGGTGGATCTATCCCTCTACTTCCTAAGAAGGATGGTGATAAAGAACAAAGGTTTCTGGAAGGAGGTGACTCTAACACTAACCGCATCTCTCTTGTCTCAAACTCTCTTAACATAAAAAATGCGGAGGAAGGAGAACTTATCCCAAGCCTTGTGGGATTTAATACCCCAGCTAGTGCTCATCTCCAAGAGGGACAATGATATAATACCCTTATCCCCTCCCTAGCCAAGCAGATCTTGGTCTCTAGTGAAAACCTTGGCTCTCCTAGCCAACTTTTTAAGATGGAGGAGTTGTTCAAATTGGTCTCTCCTAGATAGATTTCTAAGATGGAGGCATTATTTTGTAAATTCAAGGAAGGAATAGAAGATGGATGATGGATTTTGATTTCAAAGAAAGGTAAGAAAAAGATCAACATGAACACATCTCCTATCTCTCCAGTGGCAACAAGAAGTAAAAACAAAGCTGATGTGGGAGCCAAACCTAGAACATCGGGAAGGAAGAAAGTGGAAAGTCTCAAACTCTCAAAATCCATGGAGGTTGTAGAAACCATCTCTGATGGGGCTTCTAGGGGCCTTGCTATTTTTAGGAATTCTACCATCTTCAAAGGGAATGTCATACATGAGGAATGCAATCTTCTATTTATGAAATTCATGAGTAAACGTGATAATGATAGTTGGTTAATTTTGAATGTTTATGCTCCTAATTCAAAAAAGGCTAGATCCAAGTACTGGGAGAGGATTAGGACTATTACTTCTACCTTCCAGTTCTCTAGAGGGATTATCATGGGAGATTTCAACACTCCTCTTAAAGAAGGGGAAAATCTTGGAGGGAGTATTCCGGACTTGGAAAGAAGAATGGACTTTATGGACTTCATCAATGATCATGCCCTCTTCAACCTGGACCTCCATGAGGTAGCTTATATCTGGTCTAATAGAAGAACTGGTAATGATTCGGTTACATCTTGATTGTGCCCTTATTACCCTTTATTGGCTCCATCTCTTCTCTTGTACTCTTTCGGCCCTGGTTAGAATTTGTCCATTTCTCTTATCCTTGATCCCCTCATTGTTAAGAGAAGTTTTCCCTTCATATTTGAAAAATGTGGACCACCCACCCGAACCTGAGCAATAAGTTAAAGGAATGGTGGGATATTCATATTGACAGCTCTTCCATGTTTAGAATTGCTAAAAAACTTAGGAATGTTAAGAATAACATCAAGCTTTGGAACAAGAATGATTTTGGTAATATCTTTTATTCCAAAGTCAAGATTCTTATGGATCTTAATCTTATTCAAGGGGAGATTCAAAAATTTGGATATGATCTTGACCGCCTCCAAAAAGAGAGAGCCTTAATTTTTTATTATCATAATGTGATTGGCAAGGAGGAATTATACTGGAAACAAATGTCTAGATCTATCTAGCTGAAAGAAGGGGACAAAAATACAAGGTTCTTCCATCTTATGACTATGAAGCACAGAACATTCCAAGGATTATCTTTGAAGACCAAAATAAAGCTCTCTTCTCTATCCCTAAGGAGGGGGAAGTTTTCAAAGTTGTGCATTCTATGTTAGGGGATAAAGTGCCTAGCCCTGTGTTAGAATAACTGAGAGGGGGGTGAATTAGTTATCCATAGTCCCAAATCAAAATGTATAATTCAAAATAATTTACTCAAACTTCTGCAGCTCGGTAACATAAAATACTATATTGTTTGTGCTTTTATCGATTACCAGTCAATAACATATAATGATTACCGATCAAATCCAACATGCAATATGTAAAGTATGATAACAAATAATCACCACAATGAGCACATAACACAAAAGATTTAACGTGGAAACCTTGTGAAGGGAAAAACCACCTGGGATCGGCAACCCAAAAATTATTCACTCTTCTGAAGTGAGGTCGGTGAAGACCCAACCCTATTAAAGGTTACAAACACACTGTAAGGTGTGACCTTGTTAGAGGATTTTAGACCAACCGTTATCATCCAACTAGCATTCACTATGGGGTTGACAGGATAACAAATGTACATTCTATGAATAACATTACAAGACTTTCAAGTCCACTCGGTTAAGAGATTTATCTATTTACAATGGTTAAAATGTAACAGTAGGTGATCTGATTACAATACAACTTCAATTGCATATTATCAGATCTATGTTAAGCTCATTCAAATCCTCTCATCAATATATCAATTATGTATCAACAATAATCAATGACTTACCGTCGCTCGGTAATAGCTTTCTGACGCTCGGTAAACTCTGTAGTTCAGTTCTCCTTAACCAGTTTGATCAGGCATACATGAAGCTTGTTCATGCAATAATTTTGCAGTCTCCTTCCAGCATAAGTTTCATAAAGAAAACCTAGTCTCTTAAATAGACAAGTAAACCATTTTCTTCTCCTGCACAAGATTTTTCCGCTTGTTCTCCTTCATCCATTTTTCCACTTAAACCTTTCTTGGTTGATGTGTCAGTAACACATTTTAATTCCATCCTTTAGATCTTCCTTGAATTATGCTAGCTGTTGATCTTCATAAAAAACATTATCTCCATCTCTGATTTTGAGGTACTTTCTAGCTCATCAATCCTTATCGGCTAAACTAATTATTTAGTTCCTTTCTCCTGCTTGGTTAACAAAAAAATGTGTCGGTGAATACAAACTCAGTTTATACTGTGCTTGGTATACATTACACTGCTCGGTGTATACTGTGATGTTTCATCAACTAATCACACTGCCTTGTGTCTTTCAACTCTTTTCCTCATCATAGATGAATGAAACATAATCAAGTCAATAACATAGGGTCATAGACTCATCAACAAGTTACCCAATGTATTCCTTATCCTCATCTATCATATACATCTTCCTCATGTAGATATTTTTGCTCTTCATCTCTTTTACTCCTTTTCTACAGATGTTTAGGTATTGTAACTTACAAGATAAGTGATGTCAACCTAGTTGACATTAATGACAATATATTACTGATTTAATCAAATTACATATCTAATCAGAAACTCGGTGATCTCTAATCATAGATCTTCAATTAGGTTCTAAATCAGTTGTAGTTCATCACCCTGATGATCCCTGTGTTCTTTTTTTATATGTATTGGGACATTGTTAAGAGGGATGTGGTTCAAGATGTTCATGAATTCTTTAGCTCCAAGAACACTCTGAAGGAGCTGAATGCTACCTTCCTAGTTCTCATCCCCAAAAATTTTGGTGCGGAGGCTACGGAGAACTTCAGACCCATTAGCTTATGCAACTCTTTTTACAAGATCATTTCCAAGGTGCTTACCTTGAGACTTTTCAAGCTGCTTCCCTGTCTCATCTTGCATCAACAATCTAGTTTTGTCCTGGGGAGACAGATTCTCAACTCCATCATTACTGTTCATGAGGTCATACATTCCCTTGTTTTGGCCAATAAGGAAGGGTTCTTCCTTAAGCTTGATCTCTCCAAAGCTTATAATCAGGTGGATTGGCAACTTTTGTTTAAGATTTTGGCAGCTTTTGGCTTCAACCATGGCATTTGTAGAATCATCCACTAGCTGGTATCCTCTCCTTCTATGGCAGTTTTGATCAATGGGTTCCCGTCAGCTTTCTTCAAACCCTCCAAAGGCCTTAGACATGACAACCCCCTTTCCCCTATCCTCTTTGTTATTGTGGTTGAATACATCAGAAGACTTATTTTGGTAAATATTGCTTCTGGTGCCTTGCAAGGAATTAACCCTTCCTCAGGGAACTCTAAATTTTGTCATCAACAATTCGTTGATGACACTATTTTGCGGGGAGAGACCACGATCAAAGAAGCTAAAGTTATGAAAAGTAAGTTGAATAGTTATTTGAATGCAACTGGAAAGCTTATCAACTGGAACAAGAGTTTTGTTTATTTAATCAACACCCCTCTTGAAAGGCAGCAAAGGATTGCATAGATCTTGGGTTGTAGTACGGATCTCTTTCCTTTGACCTATTTGGGTCTTCCTTTAGGGCTCGTTTGGTAGTGGGAATTAGGAAATGATGGATTTGATCAAATGTTGGAAATGGTCAAATCATGGATTTGATAATTCAGTTTTTCATTTCTGGATCATGTTTGGACCGTTTGGTTCTACCTTTTGAAACTGGAATTGGAATTTGAGTATGATTTTTTAAAAAAAAAATTTGAAATTTTTAATGTTTTTGAATTTAATAATTCATTTTTATTAATGGAATTGAATTTAAAATCGAATGCAAACCATTTTAGGAAGCCAAATTTGGTGGTAGGCAACCAAGTTACAATCATTGCAACCAAAATTCCAAAAAAAATCGACAAAAAATTTGGAAAATAAATTCGAGAAAAAATTCAAAAAAATAAAAAATCAAATTTTAAAAAAAAAAATTGAAAAAAAATCCATCAAAAAATTTGAAAATAAAATTCAGCAAAAAATTTGAATTTTTTTCCAAAAAAATTGAATAAATAACAAAGTTACAAACCACCCACACAAATAAAAAATAAATTAAATCCCTCCCCACACAAATAAAAAATTAAAAAATTAAGTGTAGACATGAAAAATTTAAAAATTTGCTTTCCCCCATTCAAATTCCAATTCCACCTTTTCAGATGGAAGATGTAAATGCTCTTTTTTGGCAAAATGAGCATTTACATATTCCTATTATAATTTCATATTGCACTCCCAAACTGAAGATTCGACGAAATTGGAAATAAAAAATGTCAATTCCAGACTAATTCCCGCTACCAAACAGGCCCTTAGTTATTTCATGTGATTAATATATGAGCATCAATTAGAAATCTTCTTGCCCTTTGATACTAGTTTGTCTTTTCATCAAATAAACTTATGTAAACTAGCTATTTATATAGTTCCAAATGATTACATCATTACAAGTTGGGGACTTTGTATTTTTCATAATGGATAAGAAGGTCAGATTCATATAATAATCTTGTAGTTTCCCTCATCATTGTATTTATGGATGGTGAAGGGAGGATAGCGTAGTTACAGTTGCTAAAACTTAGTTGTGGATGATGAAGATCCTCCAAATGATAATACTTATTCTGTACTAAGAATGTTTCCTAGTGTTCAGCACAAATAGGGTCTTGCACATGCTATTAGTGGTTTGATAATGTAATCCTACCTCTTTGATTAGAACTCTTGTAATGAAGTATTGTATATTTATTACTTTGCATTTGGGTAAATGGTAGTTAGTACTCTCTGTGACATGCAAGTTGAAACTTATGGGCTAGTTTGTTATCCCATTTATATTGATTCTACTTTTCCCTTGTACATTGAGTTGAAAGTTACGGCTATTTTGTTATCCCACTCCATTTTGACTTATTCCAATTAGAAAGCTTCTTGTAGAATCTCTTTCCAGTGTTGGACAATCCACCAAAAAGGATAAAATATAGGGAGGCTACATTGGAGAGAAAGGTACCAGATTGTTCCCTTAAACTCCATTGTTTAGTGTCCATAAAATTTGTCTTAATGCAATTATAGGAAAACCTTGTTTTAGAGCTTTTACTAAATAAATTATGGAGATCATGCTTTAGGATTGTGTTTGTGCAAATGCAGTTCTTGTCCTTTGATACCAATTCATAATATCATCAGATTGTAAACTTACAAAAACTAGCTATTTATGAAGTTGCAAATGATTACATTGTTATAGGTTGGTACTGAAATCTAGTTTCTCGTATTTCTCATAATGGATAACAAAGTTCATATATTAGTTTGTATTTTCCCTCATTGGCATAGGAATATGTAGTTACAATTGCTGCAATTTAGTTGTGGATGGTGGATATCCTTCAAATGACAATACAAGTTGTGTACTAAGCATATTTCCTAGTGTCCAACAAAAATAGGGTCTTACACATGCTATTGGTGGTTCAACAATGTTACCCCACTTCTTTAAGTAGAATTGTTGCAACGAAGTTTTCTGAAATGAGAAAATTTGTAGTTATGACAAGTTGCATTTGGATAATTGGTTCCTAGAAATCTCTTTGAAATGCAAGTTGAAACTTTAGTGGGCTTGTTTTTTATCTCATTCTATTTTTATTGATTCTACTTTTCCATTGTGTATTTAGTTGACATATATAAATACTTGATTAGAAAGTTTCTGGTAGAAAATTTAAGGATAATTTAATGCTTTACTCTAGTTAATACATTTTTTTTTTGCCTAACACCCATTAGTTATTTTTTACCCTTTGAGATATAATGAAACAAGATTCCAATACAGGCATGTGATGCAGGACCTAATGGGAGTGCATATAATTGATCTAGAAAAGAAGAGATGGGAAGTTCTTTATGACCTATTTCATAGATCACAAGTAACTACTCTAGAAGGAAGCCATATTTCCAGAATAACTAACCCAGTGTCTGAATTCTTTGCATTCTTAAGCATTTGAATTCTTTGTGTTCTTAAGCATTTGGTTGATATTATCTGGCACAACTAATCCATTTGGATTTGCTACCAACTCATTGAATGTCAACCTTCTCGCATCAACTTCACTATATGGGGTTAAGATTCTTTATACAACAAACATTTAAAAAAAAATTTAAACACAGATTTGTAAGACTTCTATCCTTTCTTCACGAATGGTTTAAGTTAATAATATGGAAAAAAATGCTAGGATTGGATTATACATGTGTTCTAATAATTTAAAGAAGATACAATAATTGAAATTGACATGCTTGATGAGGTTGACAGGAATGAATAAAAATGGATCTGGTACATGTGTTTCATGTTTTAGATTTTTTTCATAACCATTTTGTGTGATTAATTGCCTTTGTCCATATTTCTTGTGTGCATCGTTCCTTTTTACCAAGGTGAAAATTCAAGATTTATTTTATAAATTTGAGGTCTTTAACATTTTTCCTTTGAATATAAATAAACATTTTGAACACATGGCTGGAAGTGAAACTTATACAATCGTTTGTAGGTCATACCATGCATGAGAATCCATGGCACAAGGCAACGAATATATTGTTGCAAATGCTTGCCTCTGTCAAATACCATTCTGTTGAAGGAACTATGCTACACGGTAGCTCTTGTTTGTAAATGGAATGAGTATAAGTGAACTAATAAGTGAGAATTTGTCTTCGTTTATATGGCATGCACTTTAAATAATAGATAAATAGAAATTATCTATGTTTCTTATAGTCTTATGGTCATGATTTGATTTTGTTTTGTATATTATTGTTATATAGTTTAGAGCTAGAATTAAGTTAATTCATTTGATGTTTTAAAGATTTAATGACAAATTCTACCAAATTCTTATCTTTAAAGATTTAAATATATAGTAAGATTTAATTTTACAAATTAAGGTTAGGAATAAGAATTTAAATAAAATTATGCTATGATTTATAATTTATTAGTATTAATTAGTGTGATTTTAAACCTTACTTTATGTTATTTAAACTATATATAAATATTCTTTGAAGATGTCAATGTCTTGTTATTATTCAATTTAATAAATATTCTTTGAAGATGTGAATGTCTTGTTATTGTGTTAGAAAATTTGCATTAGGTGAGAGTACATGATTTTAACTTGATTGAAGGGTTATAGGTATAAGATTGTTTGAAGATAATCTTGTTTAGTATCAGGGCTTTATGTGTTAAATCATTTGCATTTAGTTTTAAAATTGACTAGTTATATTCTTTTGTAGATTGTAACATTTATGTCAATATAGAATTTGTCATATTAGTGTCCTTTATATTGTAGGAATTAAAATTTTAGTAGAAGGGACTATGAATGTTATTCATAGGAAATTGATTTGCTACAACCAATTGGAGAATATAGATTTGTTTCTAGATAGACACAATTATACTTTATATAGTTAGGATAGTAAGTATTTTAGTGTTCATTCTCACTAAAAAATTGTTTTAACCCCGTTCATTTTTATATCATTTAGAGTTATGTATGAATGGCATGATCTTGAGACTCCTATGTAATGATTGTACTTTGTGATGCAAATAGGTTGTCCATGCAATTTAAGTCTATCCTTGGGGTGCTCATGGATTCATGTGTATGCTTTTAACCTTGTCAAGTAGGGGTTGTGATTTAAATGCAATATAAGTCTAGTTTATTTATGTCTTTGAAAATTGCCTATGGGAGTTGTGACTTAAGTTTGAGATTAATAGTTGTTAAAGGTGTGAGTTAATTATTTGTAAAGTTAGAATTGTAACCTAATTGAGATTTCATGAAGCTTTATCAACATTTATGTATAAATATGTAAAGTTTAATTAAGCTTTAGTTTGAAGATTGGTTGTGTTTAATTGATTTAACCTTGATGTGATTACATTCTTATGTGATGGTAAATCAGTATTTGAGATTTATTTTTTTGCGAGGGGAGGGGGGAGGAGGGTTTATAGTTGAGTCTATCAAATGATTACCAAAGGCCTTTTGGGGGGATTTTTCATATTTGCATACTTATCCTTGCGTATGATTTTGACTTCATGGTTGATGGTCCTTTGTGAAGTTTTATGTTTTATGTTGTTACGCTCAATGGGTTATGTTGGTCAGTAATTTAATGATATTGATGCGTTCTATGTTACTAATGGGTTGTCATTAATTCATAATTATTATTACAGTCAGTAAATTGATGATCTCTATGACTGATTTATCATGTGCTTCAATTACTTGTTAATTTGAAACTCAACTGTGTAATTGAGGTCATAGGAGGGTTGTCTCTCTACTTGGATATTTTATGGTTGTATTCTACCGATTTGATGATGATGTGTTGTGATAATGATGATTGTATTTTTAGATCCAAAGGGGACAACTGCATGATTTTTGAGGTATCTGGTTATGGTTTGTGCTTTGGAATCTAGGAAGGTTCCATTAGGTCCTCTACTTGAGGCTTTTTATGGCTTAACTTTGATGTCCCTTATGTTATAAAAATATAAATATGGATCTTGTTGATGATTTCTTATTTTTATGCTCCAAGATATGCTTAAGATTTCATTGGAAATAATGTATGTGTAAGGATATATTTATGGTTGTTTGATTTGTAATGGTTTCTCTTTTGGTTTTAATTTTGAGCATAGGAGTGGTTTACGATGAACATAGTAAGGGGAGTGGCTCACAGTAGAGATCGGGGCCCTAAAGTGGTTGCTAGGGGAAACCTATTGTGAATAGATAAATATCTAAAAACTTAATTAAATTTTTTAGTTGGGTTCAAACATTAAACAAGACAAATGATGTCTCCCCCATGACCTTAAGTTCTTGTTTAGACTAAGGATGGGTCAAAGAAGGCCTATATCAAAAATTGGTCCCTTCTCCTCATGAAAGGTGATGTAGGAGCATCTTGGGCTCTTGGCAATCTTGCATTGATCAACGATTTTTTTTTCATATTTTCCTGTTGGTTCAATCATTGAGTTTCTTTTAGCATTCCTTTAGTTTAGATCAGTTTCTATTGCACACCTCATGAAGTGTTCTTGGCATCATGTTTTACCTTCACCTAGGTTTGCATCTCGATTGGTTTCTTCTCATATGAGATATCTTGGATTCTTGGAGGGACTCCATTGTTCTTCACATTTCACGACCAGTCTGTGCTTTTTGGTCTTGCAAATGATTTTCCCAATCAACGAAGTTTTTTGGCTCATATCTTGATATTTCCACATCTATGGTCGACCTTCCTTTTGGTTTGCACATTGTGTTACATCTAGTTGTGAGAGATTCTTATGATTTAGGTCCAGACCTATAATGTAATATATTTTCCTATTGTTGGAAAATGTAATCTTTCCCATGATGAATTGATGCTTGTGAAGGCATTATAAGCCATTTTAATTGATCCTTAGAGGTATTTCACTCAGTAGTGACAACAAGAAGTAGATTTAGCAACAACTAGTGATAGATAGTATAAAAATATAACCTATAAAAGGCTCAAATAGGCATGTATGCTTGGAATGTAAGACCGCATGTTGCAAGTCCATTATACTCGACTCTATCTTAATAAGGAGGTTGATCTTTTCTATTTTCTATCTTGTATCTTGTTTTTTCCGTTGTGTGACTCATGTTGCAAGGATTGGATATATCTCATTGAGGTCCCTTTTGTCCTTGGCTGCATCATTTGGTATCAAAGTGAGGTTGTGTTCTTTGTGGAAGTAAGATCTTTGTTCTAGAGCTCATGAAGTCCTACATCATTTTTTTGTGGTGTGGTAGAGTGAATATCTAACCCATAATTGTAGAGGACTCATCTAAGATGGCACACAAAAGACATGCTAGAGGTGAAGGAAGGAGAAATGAAGATCCAATAGTATTGGAAATATTGAGGCAAATTGCAGCTAGGTTGGAAGTTGTGGAAATGACCTAGAGAAGAGGTCAACATATCAAGGATGTGAGAGATGAAGAGGAAGAAAGAGTTAGCAAAATAGTTGAAAAAGGTGAGGAGAAACCAGAACTTGGTGAAGGAGATGATAGATTTCTGAGAGCCCTAACTAGGGTAAATGCTCGACCACATTTCAATCCAACTAATCATGATGACTTGTTGGATGCAGATGAATTTATTGATTGGATTACAGAGATGGAGAAATACTTTGACTATGAGGGCACCGATAATGCCAAGAAGGTGAAGTATTCTTACTCAAAGATGAGGGGACATGCATCTTTATGGTGGGAACATTTACATACTGATAGACAAAGAATCTAGGAAATGATAAAACTAAATCATTGGATCAGATGGTGAACAAATTCAAGGCTAAGTTCTTACCTATTGATTACCAAGTAAGTTTTTTTAGGAAATTGCATAACCTAAAATAAAAGGATCTTAGTGCAAAGGAGTATACTGAGAAATTCTATAGGTTGGATATGCAGATCTGGTCATACAGATGATGAGGTTGAAAGGGTTACTAGGTATTTGAATGGTTTGAGGGTTTCAATTTAGGATGAAATCAGTTTGGTTAAATTGCAGAATGTGGAAGAGGATTATCAATATGCTCTAAAGGTAGAGAAAAAGTTGAACAAAAGGAAAGAGAAAAGACAAAGAGGAAGAGGTGGAAGATTTCAAAGAGGAAGAACATTTAGAGGAAGAGGAAGATCTTATTCAAATCCAAGGTAAGACAAAATTTAAGGAAGAAAGATTGTATTGAAGAGATGACATAAGTGTTGGAAATAATAGGTACTGAGAGGGGAGGGATGAATTAGTACTAATAAAACTTTTCACTTTTACTAATCTTCAAACAGTTAACAAAGAAGCTTTTAAATCATAAAGAATATAACTGAAACATTAAAGTTAAAATGTAATAACTCTAATGAAATCACATGCACACACATAACACCCTTATTTGGTTTCATAGAAACCCTTGATTAGAGGATAAATTTGTGGTGGGGATGACACCCACAATTCTTTCAATGCAATAGAAAAGAGTGCTCAGTTAGGAGATTACAATCTGTCACTTTTTAGGTGACTCGCCCTGTTAGGAGTGACTAATACCTTGCTAGAAGTACCAACAGTCCTATTACAGACTACCTTGTTAGAGGATTTAATCCCACCATTTCAGTGTTCACCCTGTTAGGGGATTTACATAAAAAGTCCAGTCAAAGACTACCTGGTTAAGGGATTTACAACTTGTTGAAACTATTAGGAATATAAAAAGAATACAATGACCTGTAATATGTAATTTACAATGCTGATTAGACCCCTTATGCTATTTTCTAATTCTGCAACCAACGATGTACCTTCTCTTCTTCCTAACACTTCATCAATTTTTCAACAACAATGACTTCTTTCATAATTCTCTTTTTTTTACACTTTTCTCAAACAAAAATTGTTCTTATATATTATCCTCACTGCCAAGTATAAGACCTAGTTAGGGTTTGCATTTCCCTCCAAAATTATTTTCTAATTCATAACTAACACATAAAAACTTAAAATCTTTATCACATCAGCCAAATCATGATGATAGTTTCCATTCCCTATGCACAATATTTCTTTATTCTTATTCGCCTAAACTTATCTTGAAATCTCAAAAGATCTATACATAATTCCCTAAGGATTGACTTATTCAATTCCTTGAACAATGTACTATGTTCTTTCTATTGTCCCGATTCAATGAATCTTCCTCCGTCATGACTAATTTGACTTATTAAGTATAACTATGTATTTTCCTATGTCCTTTACCTATTTGTCTTACTAACTAGTTAATAGTTTACTATTTACTTGTTCACCTATTTACCTTTTTACTGATAGTCTTCCTTGTTCACTGATAATAGACCTCTTTCCTCTTACCACTTGTCTTCACCTGTTGACTTGTTCTATTTGCCAATAAGGATTTACCTATTCCTTTTACTTGTTTGTCCCTTAGCAATAGTGAAGTATACCGGTTTCCTTTCCGTGTACTGATTATCTACTTTGTTTACTGGTCGGTGTAACTTCTCACACTTGACAAAAATAATTTCATCAGTGTGATGGTTTTCTAGCAATGACAACCATACCTTCCAAAATCATCATCACTAACATCATTATGATTTTCCAATCAACATTCTCCCCCTTTAGCATTAATGGCATAAACTTTCAAAATTCCAAAATTTGAGTAACACTTACTCCCCCTCAATTGGTTCTCCTATAAGTAACACTTAGTTTCTCAGTACTCTCCTTTTTGTTACTACTCCTCAGTAACACTTCTCACTCCCCCTTTTTGACAATCAATGTCAAAGACTAAAAGAAAAATGGTATACAATGATACTTGCTTCTCACAATTTATCAAATACAAGTTTGAATTTGTCTTGCGCACTATCTAATAACTATTTTCATGATTCATTCAAAGCTTTTAGTGTAAAACTATGACCATGTAAGTCAGATGCCAACTCTTCCATGTTGTCCATGGTGCTCAACTCCGATGTGGAAATCAATTCTTTGACTTTCTTAAGATATGCTTGCATTATGTCCATATGAGGGGTTAACATGCCTTGTAACTCAAGTAATGATATGTTGAGTCTATCATCTTTTGTCTTAAGTTCTCTTTCTCTAAATGATATTTCCCTCATTTTGGATGTATGCTCCATCACTGATGAGTTCAATGGGTCCAAATTTCTCACATGTGTGGCCAATTCATTCTCAAGTTTTCCTAACTTGATCTTTATTTTTACAATGAAATGTGTAGGAGTACATAGCTTGCCAATTATCTTACTAGCATCTGTTAGTGCATCCTCCATATCTTTTACAATATCAGATAGTGAAACTTTGATTAGTGAAATCTTTTGTAACAATATCTCTATCATTTCTTTCTCTAACCTCTTTGTTACTTTCTTCTCAATTCCAATTTATAGATCATGATCATAAAAATTGATAACATCAAATAGTGTCTTGAGTTGATCAATGAATGACTCATCTTCATCAATTTGCACTTTAGGTAGTAAATCAGAAAGTAAATTGATGATTTTCCTTAATATTCTTTCCTTTTGTTTCTTTCTTTTGAATTTGTCTCCCTTTCAACTTTCTCTACAAACTTCTGTGAATATAATAGCTTCTCTTTATACTTCGGTTTCTTAGGATCCTTTTTCAGTATCTCAAATTCAGAATCATTTTCATCATCTTCATCTTCTTCCTCTTTACTTCTTTTTTGTTTCTTTTTGTCCTCTTTTATTCCTTGTCAGCTGCTAAGGGTGTTTTCCTTAATGGTTTCTTCTTCACCTTTGGGTGTCCCCTATTTGTCATCCTATTTCTTTTCTCGTGTCTCTTTTTTATTGGTCTGTCTCTTGAGTTCATTCATGTTCTTGCTACTGTTTAGCTAGTTTCTCTTATTTGTTCTCTTGATAGGTATCCTTTTGGTGATCGGTGGTCATAGTTACTTGTTTAGGTTCTTTACTCTTTTCAGTTTCCTCAACCTTGTTTACTTTAGTATCAACCACATCATCAGTAATAATGATAGGAGTTTCTTCAAGTGGTGACTCATCATCATTAATTCCACCCAATGGGGAATCAAGAGTATCTATCATATCAACTTCAGTATCAGTTGTGTGATGTCTTCAATTATAATAGTCTTAGTTCCTGTGACTGGTAGTTGGTCAATTTTGAATATCCTTTCCCAAGTTGATACCGCTACTTCTTCAACTTCTTGTTCTTTACCAATAAGAATTAGTCTTGTAATATGACTAATTGTAAATATTTCTTTATATGTTTCAATTTCATTATCCTCTTCATGTACTGAGAGGTGTGGCATTGTGAACATGAGTGTCTTTTTTCTTACCTCTTTCTCCGACTTCAATGCTGCCTCCCATCTTATTTTTATTGCATCAAGTAATTTATCAGGCACATGTCCTTTAAGGTGATTAAGCACTCTAATATGTTTATGAAAATGAAATACAAGTGCATCCTCAATTTCCTTTTTCTCTTTATCTGAGAATTTCTCAAACTTGAAATCGCTTATGTAACCGATTGCACCGCATTCTCTTATTCCTTCTACAATTTCTGCAACAATTATTGTCTTTCCAGACTTACTTGTGTCTTTGATCTCCTTATTAGAATTAGTGTTTTCATTGTCCTCCTCCTTTTTCTTCTTCTCCCTTTTTCTCAGAGATGCCTTAGATTGACCTCTATTTTTTCTTATCTTAGGTTCAATGGATTGAATCCTGAACTTCATCCACTCCTTTTTCTTTTACCGATGGTAGTCCTAGTGATTTTGATTTTTTTTCCTTTTCTTTCCTCTCTGCATAGATCTCAGGAACTTCCTTCTTTTAACTTGTGGAATTGCTACTTTCTCCTATTTCAAATTTTTCTTCTAGATGACTTATACTCTTCTTTACTTTTATTTCCACTCTAGGCTTTTTCAGTTCAAATCTTATTCTCTTATGTGCTTCTTCATATGTTCCATATCTCTTTGCAGTTTTGTTCACCGATAATTGTAGCAATGCATCTATATGTAGGGTAATAAAATGTTCATTTGTCTCATACCCCATTGCCAGTATCCATGAGACTCTTGGTTCAATCGCTTGAATTTTACATGTGTCAGTATCCACAAGAAAACAAATTGTGTCCCTATACTTTTCAACTATGTGAGGGGGTATCCTATACCGCTTGTGCATTTTGTGTTGAAAATTTTTAAAATATCCCCACATAACATGATTTAGGTTATCTCCTAGTTCACCAATGTAATCATTCATTTGATAAATTCCAGGCTTATCAGTTTTTCAAATAACATCAATGCCTTTTCCAGGAAAATAGTTCTAGACATAGAAGAACATACATACCAATAGTGATCCAAATTTGAATGCATTTTTTTTGTTGGTCTAGATCTTCTTCAGATTTTCTAGTAACTATTTTTTGACCATCTCAGCTAGGTCATATCTTGTTCCATCCTTTACAATCTGATATGCAGAATGAATTGCACCGCAATGCACGCTATTCAAATGACTAGATTGATAGATTTTGTAACCCACAACCATTGAAGAAAATCTAACTTTCTGATCCTCAATATCATCAATCCTCATTGCATGATGATCTTTCCTTGAATATGTCATCTTTTCTACTGTTGGAATTGAAATTTGTCTTAGGGTACATGGTTCCCCGTCGATAGACAATCTAGTAATCAAATATATCAAATCCTTTATGATCTTGATTGGTTTCTCCAGCTAGATGAATTGGTCATGAAATAGACTTAGCACATAGTGTATCCATTCCTCCTTGAATATTTTTGGCATATCTAGTAGATGGGTCAAACACTTTGTCCGAAGGTGTTTGAACACATCTTTCAATTCTCCATTATCGCACATAGCCATATATTCCTCTTGAATCTGTTCATCTCCAAGCTCAACAATGTTACAATGTATAAATGTTCTTACATTCTCAATCAACAATACCCTAGGTGGAATTAGGGATAGGGCACTGATTTTATCTATTCCTACGGCTTTCAATGGACATAACTTATGTTTTGGTTTGGGTTCCTTGGTGATTTTGATTAGCTTTGGTGTTGTAGTGTTTGATGCCATGATAACTCTTCAAATTTATACCCTAAATTACAAATTACTTCCAATATCTTCTTAACTTATCACCACTCAACTTCAACCACTCAACTAGGGTTCCCAAATCCGTCAATCAATTTTCTACACAAATATTTCTCAAACGAGTCTCCCAATCAATCGAACTGAGTACTTACTCTTTGTTCTGATAACCGTTCTTCAGAATGCAATGTGAGTAATGAATAGGTTTCCCTATTATTTATTTGCCCAAATAGTTCTCCAACAACTAGTTAGATACAAAACTTTAATGCAGTTTATCAATAGCATATCATTACCGATATCAACTTCCACCGGTTAATGCTAAAAGTAGCATTAGTACACTTGTACATAACTTTCACAAATGATAAGATCAGTGATGACCAAATGCAGTCAACAATCTTAATTCATTGTAACACATCAAAATTAATATCAATGCATATCATTATGCAAGTAAATCTTACCACTCAAGCAATAGAACATTTAGAGGAACTTGTTTCAAATGTGGAGGAGAACATCAAGCCTTTGAATGTACCCAAGGAAATTCAAACAAGACGACTGAGAGAAAATATAGATCTGTTTATGCAAAAGAGGAATCTGTTGAATCTTTGAATCAACCAGAGGATGGGGAAGCCATAATGGTGAGGAGATCACTATGTCATGAGGAATACTTGAATGTTACCTGGTGCAATCTTACAAATCCAGAATTGAGATTTTGGATCTTGGTTTCTTCCTGATTCATTTGCCTTTACTGAAGACTGTGAATTCATAAACATAATGGTCCTTGGTTCTATGAGCAGTTGGGCCTCTTCATTACCTCTTGGAACCCTTTTTCTTAATCCTTCTTTTGTGATTATTTCCTATGTTCCCATCTAGATCAGATTATACTACCTTCCTCTTATCATGCAACATTTGGGGCTCATAAAAAATATGATTGATCGGATTGGATCCTTTGTTAAGTTGGACCCCAACTTTTTGGCTCCATATCCTTTGTGCCATCATTGACATCTCTCTACCGATCCACCATTTTGTCCAGATCCATTCCTCTCATGTCACATGGACCCATTTCCTTAATTATGAGGGCATGTCGCTCAAATGCTTTCGCTACCCCATGCTTGGCCATTTGGTGGCGGGGTTCTCATCTTCCAATTCTGCTGCTCCTAAAATATTCAGTCTCTATAAGTGGTTCAGTAAGACAATTGATCCTAACTCAGAATTCATATGGAGGAATCATGGTAAATTCTTTGAGAAATCTGGGATTCTCAATCATGGCACCAATGGGGTTTCTCCTTTTGTTGTGGCTCCCCCTCCTAATGTCTTGGATGCCCCTGATGCTCCTCTTGATGACAACCACTCTAATGAGTTTATTGGTGATGACCATGATTTTGAGGGATCTTATCCCTTTATGAATGATATGGACTATGGCTTTGATGATTTTTATGACTTTGATGATGTAGTTGACCCTATGAAACAATGCACCATCTCTCAAACTGCTAGTGCTATCTCTAAATCTAATATTTCAACTAAGAAGAAGAAAGGTCATAAATTTGAAGCTGAGAAGCTTCATATGGAAGGTCGTGATGTGGTGGTTGATGGCACTCAGTAGACCATGGATGTCCTTCTCACTAGGAGCCAAAGGAAGGTGCTAGGCAAATATCTTGGTTATGGAGGATGCGTTTGGTGAATTGGTTTTGCTTACATTTTCTTTGAAGTATCATGATTTATGGGTTCATAAGTTTCTTGAGCTCTTCCTTAGTTTATGTCTTAGTTCAATTTTTTAGGTGCTCCTCATATGTGGGCATGTAAATGTCTTTTGTACTTTTTTGGGAGCTGGCCCTATCCAACTATTTACTTATAAAAAAAACACCAGATTCATTTATTTATTGATTATTTAATATCAACCTAAATTAAAGTAAATCTTTAATGTTACCCACAATGTAGGAACTTCCCTCCTTGATCAACTACTTGTAAAAAGGCTTGTGTTGTCAATTATTTTCTTGCACACGTTATACTCAAGAAGTAAATAAGTTGATGACCTTCTCAGTAGCCAAACAATAAACTTCCCAATGCTTTTTAACATTGTCCTCAATTTGGTAGCAAATACAAAAGGAAAGCATGTAGCATAGAAGGTTACAACAATAATAGACATTTGTTCGTAGGAAACAAATTCTTTTGTGGTAATAAAATAATCTCAAACTAGGTTGTGTAATCTAGCCCAGTCCCTCAACATTTCAATATCAAAGAAAATTTTATCATAAATCTAGATTTGAAATCCAAAATCAAATTTACAATTTTGTTTATCGATCATGTCAAAATAATACATCATCCTACATCAACGCATACTCCATTAATTTAACGTCAAACTTATTTCTAATTAATTATTTAAATTATACGTAAATCAAAGCAATTCTTTTTATTTATTATTATTAAAAAAATGCATAAATAAATTACAATAAAAAAGGCAGTCAATAGATAGTCAAGATAAGTGCAAAAGAAACAATCTAAAACAACAAATAGACATATTAGTTGCAACCCATTCCCAACATTGAAAACTTATAAAACATTACATAAGCCTAATGTCACGAACATCACAAACTATACCACCCATTTTTCTTGAAAGCAATCCCTATAAAACAAAATTATCATTGAACAATACATAAAGATGTTTTTTCCTTTTTTTTGCTTGGCCAAGGGTACCCCCACAACCTAGCTCGAGGTCCAACTTACTCTACACTGGGTCGTCTTAGTGCCACATCAAGGCTAGGAAGGAGCGAGCTCGAACAATACTAATCCCATGGAGATGCACACAATAGCTTGCAAACCACAACCATATCAACAACCCTACTTGGGATTGGGTAATCAACTAGAATCATCGCCGTCCCTACAATTCTATGGGCCAATGCGAAATCATTCATTGGTTTTGAATCAATTTGGTCAAATCTTAAAATTGAATCCAGAATCAATAAAGAACAAACCCAAGACTCAAACTAACTCTACTACTCATTCTTAGACACATAGATGTTGCCTAGAAACTTCCCTCCTTGATCAACTACTTGGTTTGTATTGACAATTCTTTTCCTCCACACATTATAGTCAACAACCAACCACATATGAGACCTTTGCATTTCCTCCTCATCAACCGTGTTCAAATGCTATTACAACAGCCATTCCACACATTCACACGCTTTCCCATTGCTAATAAGGAATTCAGCCACGTTCGAGAGCATGCCAATGGCAATTAGGAGTCCACCCATTGAAAGATGGGTTACAAGCACATGGGCGGTGGAGAACAAACTAACAGTGACGTGGCGGACAAATGTACGTTCCAAAATCAGCCACGTGAAATGGGCAGATATAATTCCGAAGCTCTACCATCCTCATATTTTTCCCGCACCAAAACTAGCCTCACGTTTGTTAAATACATTCCATTCACGACATCTGCAAAGACCCTCTTTCATTCTTCCAAATCTCCTCTGCCCCAATTCTTCGAGACTTTTTTTCGAGGTCTCCGGTTCGAATCCGCTTGAGGGCCATAATTGAGGATTTATAGAAGAATGGCAGCTGTTGCTTTTACAGGCAATAGCTTATTGACCTCCTCTTGTTGTGGTAGAGGAGAGAGAAGGGTTTCGTTTGGGAAGGTCAGGAGTTCGAAGCCCTTTGTGGTGAAGCCGCTCATGAAGAATGTGAACGAAGGGAAAGGATTATTTGCGCCTGTTGTTGTGGTTGTCAGAAATGTTGTGGGACAGAAGACTTTCAACTCCTTGAGGGGAAAAGCCATTGCTTTGCACTCACAGGTACATAAATTATATTACCTTTATTCTCTGTTTCAACCTTTATTCCTTTTCACTGTTTTCACTGTATTTATTCTCTGTTTCAGCCTTTTTTGTGTCCAAACATGCTGTTTGCACAGTTAATGCCAGCATTTTTATCAATATTTGGGGTTAAATGCGTATCCAGGATGATGTTTGATAAATGTGCTATGTTTCAGTGTTAATATGAGTTTTTTGAACTGTATTTATTATCTGTTTCAGGCTATTGTGTATCCAAACATACTGTATGCACATTTAATGCCAGTATTTTATCAATATTTGGGGTTAAATGCGTATCCAGGATGATGTTTGATAAATGTGCTGTGTTTCAGTGTTAATATGATTTTTTTTTACTGTATTTATTATCTGCTTCAGGCTATTGTGTATCCAAACATACTGTATGCACATTTAATGTCAGTATTTTATCAATATTTGGGGTTAAATGTGTATCCAGTATATTGGATAAATGTGCTGTGTTTTAAGTGATAATATGATTTTTTTTTTAAATTTATTTATTTTATAAATAAGGGTTTATAAAAAAATGTTTCTTAAGTATGAATAGATTATTTATATTCAGTAGATAAATTGTTTAAATAGTAAATCTTATAATTTCAATTTTATGGTTAATTTAATTTTTTTTTATGTAAGTAAGAACTATTTATAGGCATTTGTTTCTCATGAACATATGTGTTCTATTTGATATCTATTTCATGTAAAAACTTGTAGTCAAATAATTTAATTGTAAGTTTTTAAAATTTATGTTTCTTATAATATTAGAATTTTCTGATTTCAGATTATTTTTCTACAAATAATTAATTTACGTTGATCTATTTTAGATTAAATCAACCCACAGAAAACTAATTTTATTTTTAAATATAAATGATCCATGTATATATATATATATATATATATATATATATATATATATATATGTATATACATACACATGTATCATATATTATTATATGCATATACATATCCATATGCATATGCATATATACATGTGTATGTGCATAAAAACACATGTGAACATTTTATATACATAGATATATACATGTCAAATATACATATATACATGTACATTTAAATATGCAATAAATACATACATGTAGGTATGTAGATATGCATATATGCATGTATATCCATCGATATATTTATGCATGTATATTTCACATAATTTATAAATCTTTTAAATTAATCACAAACATTATTACAATCATAATATTCATATCTTACTCTTTGACACATCAATTCACATTTTTCTTTGTGTTTTAGAAGAATTAATTCACAAGGGTCTATGTTCTTTGTGCATTAGATACAATGATCTACTACTTATTAGCTTGAATGGTTTGTTTGACTAGCATATGAACTTTATATATACTTGAATTTATTTGCATTAATCATGTTAAAATAATATAATTATATGATTTTAGTCTTACTCTTTAGAACATCTTAATCTACATTAGCTTATGTATGATGAGTATTTATTTATAAAGATCAATTTCTTATACTTATTATAAATAAAAAAATTAAATTATTTATAAGAGTTTGATTCAATTAGATGAAAACATTATTATCATGTGATCTAGTCTTTTTGGTATATCATCAATCTATCAACTTAATTTTTGGAATTAATTCACAAGGACTCATTTCTTATGAACATAAATGATCTAGTTAAAAGTCTTTACATATGATAAACACACAAATTATACATTTTCTAAATAAACCTAATTCAACTTGTATTATAGTCCTATATCATCATTGATTAGAATTCTTTTTACTTCACTAGTGCATTACTTTAAAAGTATTTCTTTTCAAGACTATGCTCAACTATATGTTTCATTTATGAAAGTCACTTATACTATGCTTCATTTAAGAACGTTTTTTTATTTATCTTTTGAATCTTTAGATTGAGTACTTTTCCTTTGACTATCTCTCCTTATTGCTGGAGAAATCTCTTTTTAAGAGAGAAGTACTTGGCTTCATTTCTTTGGGAAGAAAAAGACTTCAAATTTGACTCAATTATGATGAAATCGATCCAATATCCATTATAAAATCAAATGAATTTATTATTCTTTATATTACCCTCACATTCAATTGTTAATTATAAATGAATATAAATCTATTTTTAATATTACATCTACATCATAAAATATAATATTTTTAGAAAATAGAAAAAAATATCTAACATTAAATTTAATTATTAATTTAACTTATGTGAAGTTTTCTTTAATGTATCTTGCACTTTAAGGATTTAATTATCTATAAGTATTGATGATCATAATGACTTGTTTTGAATTACTAGATCTTCTTTACTTCCATTTTTTTTTTTCTTGTTTGTTTCATTTATATAAACCTAAGTTGTTAACAGGGAAATTTATTGATTTTTTAAAACATATTTTATAAAAATAATTGACCTCATATATTTTCTTATTATGAAACAGGTGATAACAGAGTTTTGTAGGTCGATAGGTGCTGATGCCAAACAAAGGCAAGGCTTGATTCGCTTGGCGAAAAAGAATGGTGAAAAGTTGGGCTTCTTAGCATAATTTATGCAAATACAGGATGCAAATTTTCTATTAAATTGATCTGCACCATGGTGTGCCTTGCAAATACAAAATGTCAACCGGAAAAAGTATTTCACACTATGTAATGTACACTGGGATGCATTGATATTGTATCTTTTACTATAAAAAAATTTATATAGATATGGTAGAACATTATTTTTTTGGGGTTGCATAGCTATTAAGGAATTGATTGAACTACTTTCACATTTTTAAAGCATTATATCCATTGCATTGCTCATATACAAGTTTGCAAATTATCATTTTTATAAAATGTCAATTATGTCACAAGCTTCAGAATTTTGAGAAAGAATCAAATTACTTTAAAAAATATATATTTTCTATTAATTATATTTTCAAATTGTTTCAAATGTTCAAATTATGTTAAATGTATTTTATACTAATTATATAAATGATTGTTTCAAATTGTTAAACTAAAAATTGAAGTTAACAAAATTGGAAGGTTAATGTGTTATTTGTTAGTGAGATAAGTGTGGATTTTAAAGGTTTTGACTAAATATATTTTTAAAAGTAATAATTTTTTTGTAAATATATAAGAACATTTTGTGAGCTACAAAATGCAAGTGTGTTTTATAAAAAACATTAAAAATGTTCATATTTTGTAAGACATAAAATATTCTTGTATTTTGTAGCTTATAAAATGATAGAAAGTTCCACAATTTTATTATGAAATAAGGCTTACCAAGTCATATATACACCTTCCTTATGCCTAAGACATAAACTAGGCCAACCTAATTATGACTATATATGTAAGGTCTATTTTAGGTGGAAAATGATTTCATAGAAGTTGGCATGAGATTTCTCATGTGGCTTTTCTACCATTTGTTTTGTGATACCACAATAGTTCTACACTCCTAGTAGTTTCTATAAATTGAGGACTTGTGTTAGTAGTGGTATCAAGTTTGTTCAAGTTTTGCTTTGCAGGGGTTATGCTACCAGATTGAAGACTTGAGAAGACTTTAGAGTGTTGTATTGTCATCACTTATTGATGATAATGCAATTCATTCATCTCTTATTGGTGGAATTTTTTGCGGAAAGGGTTTCTCCATGTAATTACAAATGTTACGTGTTTGGTTTTCTATAGTGTTCTCTTCTGTGTTATGGCTGATTTTATTTCCATTTGGTAAACATTATTGGATCTAATTTATAGTAGATTTGAAGCTTCTTTTATTGTTATCTACATCTTATTTTCTAACATTTGGTATCAGAGTTTGGCCAATTATGTGTCTTGGGAAGTAAAGGGGAGGTTTTCTTGAACTTTTGTGGGAGTTTTGGTTGATTTATTTATGGTATATTTTGTTGATACCATGGCTGCAACTTCTTCTTGTTTGGACATAAAGAAGTTCAATGAAACTGGTTATGACTTGTGGAAGTTGAAAATGGAGGATCCCATTGAAGAATAAGGTCAATGGGAGGCTATGACCAATAAAAAGAACCTTTCTAATGAAGATAGAGAGGTGGATAAAGATGTACACGGTACTATCATATTGTGTCTTTCCAATTTCGATCTCTTAAATGTGTCAAAAGAAAAGAATGTATATGCTTTATGGAACCAAATTGGTGTGATCTAGCAAACAAGTTCTTTACTTGAAACCAAAATTGTTTTCTCTTAAGATGAAGGAAGGTGATCAATAGTCGAACATTTAAATTTCTTTAATTTAATTTTGAGTCAATTACGCTCTCTAGATATATTAGTTGAAGAAGAGGCCAAATGCATCATGCTTCTTTGTTCTTTACTGGATTCATGGGAAAATTTCATTCTTTCTATCAGGGTATGTGCAGGATCATGGTATACCAAACTATGGCCTTAAATGGCAATGAAAAATCAGAAAATCAGGGTTAGTCAACTTGACGTAAAAGTTTGAACATCTTATGAACCTTATGTGAAAAATTTGTAAGAGTAGAATCTGTAGGAAATTGAATGTAGTTTCTAAACTACTAGCCCTTATTTGAAATTTTTTTCGTCTAATTGTTCAAAATTTTAGATTTCAATGCAGTACTATGAAAATTTCAGGAAAAAGATAAATAGTACGTGTATGTCTGACCACCTTAATCACAATCAAATGATGATATATTTTCCCAAGATTCTAGATATAAGTAGTAGACTCATGCTCGGATGTGACACATTTTTTTGTAATTTTTGGTCAAATAAATAATTAATTATGAATTTTCCACTACAACTTTTTAGAATAAAAAACTCGTGTCTGACCACCTTAACTAATTCAAAATTTCACCAAATTCAAAACTTTTTTTTTCTTATAGTAGCTAAAGCATAGAGTGTGACGCATGTTTCGGATTTCAAAAAGGTTAAACGGTTTGAAAGTTATAGTTGTTTTTCAATCAATATGTCAATTACGACTTTAAAGATAACTCAATTGAAAAATAAGTAATAATTATTTACTGAACTCAAAATTTGACATCAATTATATTGATGGAAAGCTGATAATGTCTTTAAGAAACCCTTTTCGTTTCATCAATTTCAAGTGAAAAAATAGTCATCAGCTACATGGTCGAAGTCTCGATATCAAAAACTATCTCCTAAAACATGCCTAAAGGGTTGACCACCCACGTTTGGTATTGCCAAAGCAAATACCAAGCCTAATCCGATATCCGAAAAAGCCCGCCTATTTTGAAATTTCAATTGCCCCACTTTTCCCAAATTCAAGTTTCATAATAAATGTATTTTTTTATAGTAATATTAATTGTGTTATATTAAATTGTATTATTTTAATGTTAACATTAATTCAATTGAGTATTTTAAGTTATATATTATAAATTATTATTTTTAATATTAATATTAAATAATAATAGCATAACATTTAATAATGGGAACTCAAAACTAGAATATTTACCTGTCTTAACGACCTTAAAAGATTTTGGTTGCTGGACAAATCCTTCTTCAGACTTCCGGCGGTAGATCAGCTTTAGGGTTTCATTGCAGAGCATTACTATTATAATATAATTTTTTATAATAGCATGTATTATATTATTATTTATTTCTCTATTGGGTATGTGCAAGATCATGAGGGGCCAAAAAGTGGCAATGTAAAAAAATCCACTTTTCAGTTGTCCAAAAGCGCATGAAAATGTATGTTGACTTTTTAGTAGGCTTGGGTGTCAGTACACCTAGGAAAACCTAACACCAAAGCACAAGCGTAATCGGGTACCCGAAAATATCAGGTATCCGAAACCTGTGGCATAAATCAAAATCCACGAGCCATTTTCCTCATTTCTCTCCACGTTTTGGGTTTAGAAAACGGCTCCAAATATCCTATACATGATATTTTTGAGTACCCGATTGTTCCAACAACAAATTCAACTCCACAGTTTATCCAGTAATTAAATTCTTGCTATATCTTGATTAATTTCTTTCATTTTCATGTTAAATGTAGTTTTTTTGGTTAAAATGGGGTTTTGTATTGATTTTTTTAATAATATATGAAATCAATTTGAAATTTATATTTGTTTATTATTTAATCAGGCATGGCTGACAACAATGAAGATAATAACCCTCCCCAACCAAATAACGATCCCCAAAACAATACCTTACCAAATCCTCTCGACCTCCTATTCATTTTATTTGTCTTAATCTCATAGGAGAAAACCTTGCCCTTACCTGTAATACCCTCCAGGTACTCCACCAGTTCCATTGCAATGACTGTTAGTGGTATGTTTGAAATTTGAACTGTGAAACTAATCATGATTAAGCTAGTCAACACTCTACTAAAATTCAATTATTTTAATTAATATTATGCCTCCCCTCCCAAAACCCAATAACAAAGACTAAATATTAGGACATTTATTTTTCTTTACTCTAGAATACCCTGTTCATGGAGCTTATTATGTTTGAGGTTTAACTTCTATACATTTCCTATGTTCTTATGTTTCATACCATTATACCTCCCACCCAAAGGGACAGTCAATCTCTTCAGATTTACAAACCACCTCTGTAAATGTTAACTTCCTCAATTAGAACACAACTGGATGCACGTATAAAAACCACAATTTTGCATTTAAGGTGTGCTCCAATGATAGCCCACATCTGCCAACTACCCAAAAAATCAATCTTTTTAATTCTTTGGACAACCCAACTCCATTACCATACACAACACATGTTCCATGTCTTCAAAGCCACACATACACATCTTATAACATCCCAAACTTCTCAACCAGCTATATATCTTTTCCATATACATGTCCTCACTCCAACATGCAAAACCATGAACCATATTTCTTGATTACCATTAAAATTCACCTAACATAATGTTAGGATAGTCCCAATAGATAACTGAGAGGGGGGGGGGGGTGAATCAGTTATCTACAAGATTCAATTCTTTATCCAATTAAGTATACTTAAACATAAAGCATAAACACAATGAAAGAACACATGAATACAACACCAATATTTTGGTTACGGGGAAACCCAAATAGGTAAAAACCCCAGTGGGACTTGATACCCACTAATATTTTGTACTAGTGTATAATGATCCTTGTTAGAAGATCTTTTACCCTGTTAGGAGTAGCTTTACAATATATTAAGTACAGTAGACCTCGTCAAGGGTCGGACCCTGTTAGGAGTCTTTTACAATTGTCCCTGTTAGGGGAGAGGATGCACTGTCCGAGAGCTCACTGCTCAAATGGGCGAAGGCTACAACCTTCTAAATAACAGATACACACTATATCTAGATCTTGGTGAGCTGTGCTTTGACCTGTTGTCTGGATCAGTTCCAATGAATAGCACAAGTACTTTACTTGGTCACATAGACCTTCTTCTGATGGCTCAACACTTTGCACACTTTTCTCTGTTGTGCTTAATCACTACAAACCACACTCCAGCAATAAAAAATGACTGCCTATAAATATCTTTCCTCCAAATGATATAATCAAGTCGGCTTGTTAGAACAACCTTGAAATCATATTAGAGAAACCATAACAAACTCTAATAAACATTATGTCGGCTCTACTATGCACGCAACTTATTCTGGGACCTCTCTAATAAGATAACTGTAGACACATGCTACACACTCTCAGCTCTACAAAAACAACTGGAACTTTCTCTATAAGCTAAATTAACCCATGCGCTCTTAACCAAACATCAATAACACTTCTCCAAGCTTAACTCCAAGGGTGCATACCCTAAAGATAGGCGCAACTCAAGAACCAATAAAATCTCTGTCGGCTCTTCTGAATAAACACATGAAACTGCTACTGGCAAATAGCGACTGCATAACTTCACTTCTACTCATCAACAGACTATGAGTCCATAATTGAAACATCACTAACATGTCTTCAACATATATCCTAGCATGCAAGGCTCCATGATAATTGTACGGACAACCATACACAAAACACTATATGTTACTCTGTCAGGAACACTGCTAACACCAACTGCTATATAACTATATGTACTAACAGTTAACCTCTGTGCCCATGATATCATGTTGATATCATGTCCATGCTACATATACTAAAAGCTTACTGCATAAGACTTTCATGCATGCTACTTTCCATATGTTGTCATCAATGACAAACATACAATTAGTACAGGCCTGCTATCTCCAACAATCTCCCCCTTTGGCATTGATGGCAACACGTGGAATGAAAAACCACCACCAACCCAAATGAACATTACTTTTATAACATTCTCCATTTCCTCAATTGTACTACTGTCATAATTGAATATTGCTCCCCCTTAGTATATTACTCCTCTTTTTGCTTCTATTTTTCATGACTCTGTATATACTCCCCCTTTGACATCAATGGCAAAGGGTGCCATTCATTTTAAGCACCGGTACTACTCCTGAGGTAGAGTAGTCAACCTTCCACCAGTCCCTGAGGACTGATGCCTTTCCATCTTTCTTCTAAGAAGAATCAAGGACGGGAATGACTCTCAACTTCTCCTTGAGATACTCAAAAGTATCCTTAGGCAAGGGCTTTGTGAATATATCTGCCAACTAATCTTTAGTACTCACATAGTCCAAATTGATTTCTTTCTCTACCACTTTCTCTCTTAGGAAGTGATACTTGATCTCTATGTGCTTTATCTTTGCATGCATCATAGGGTTCTTTGACATATTGATAGTGCTAGTGTTATCACGGTGAATAACAATAGGATAATCAATCTGAATTCCAAAATTCTTTATCATCTGCTTGATCCAAATAATTTTAGAACAATTCAAGGTTGCTACAACATACTCCACTTCTACTATTGACTGAGAAATAAAAATTTGTTTCTTTCTTGTCCAAGTGACAAGTGTATCACCAAGAAATACTGCTCCACCTGATGTACTTTTTCTATCATCAACACATCCTGCCCAATCTGCATCAGTGTACACATGAAGCTCAACATTTTTTGAATTAGGATACCATAGACCATAATCTATAGTGCCCTGCAAGTATCTAAATATTCTTTTTACTACCATGAGGTGACTTTGTTTAGGCTCTGCTACAAATCTTTCAACTATTCCAAGTGCATTGGAAATATCAGGTCTAGTCTGAGTAAGATATATGAGTTTACCAATCATAGACTTATACAATGTTATATCTACTGCTGGTGAGTCATCTTTTTTTGTAAGCTTGCATCCATTGATCATAGGGGTTCCTACTATCTTGCAATCATCCATCTTGAATTTCTTCAGTATCTCTTTCACATACTTAGACTGATTAATAAAAATTCATTTTTTCCATTTGCTGTACATTTAGTCCCAAAAAGTACTTGATAAGACCAATCATACTCATCTCAAATTCATTCTGCATTTCTTTGGAAAATTCAGCGCTAGTTTTTTCATTACTTCCAAAGATAATGTCATCAACAAATATAGCTACAAGTAGTAAACTTTCAAATGTCTCTCTAATGAATAGATTACAATATGTTGCTCCTTTCTTGAATCCAATCTTTGTTAAGTATCCATCTAGTCTCTCATACAATGCTCTAGGGGCTTGCTTGAGTCCATAGAGGGCCTTCTTCAATCTGCATACCATATCAGGTCTGTTTGATAAGGTGAATCCTTCTAGCTACTTAATGTATACTTCTTCTTTCAAATCTCCATTCAGGAATGCTGACCTGACATCCATCTAATAAACTTGAAAGTTTTTGACTATATCATAGGATAGAAGCAACTTAATGGCTTCTAATCTGCTCACAGGTGCAAATGTGTTTGAATAATCAATGTCTTCTCTTTGCGCATATCCCTTACATACTAATCTTACTTTCTTTCTTACTACTGTACCATCTTCATTCATCTTATTTCTGAATATCCACTTTGTTCCAATCACATTCTTATCACTAGGTCTTGGGACCAATTCCCAAGTGCCATTCTTAATAATCTGATCAAGTTCTTCTTTCATAGCACCATGCCAATCTGAATCATTACAAGCATCTTCAACACTTAAAGGTTCAATCTAAGATAGTAAACATACCACTTCACTACTAGCTAAGTTCTTTGCTTGTGATCTTGTTAAGACTTTTCTGTTATGATCTCCAATGATGTCTGCCTTGGAATGATTTCTTGATGTAAACTTTGGAACTTTAGGTGATGCTGAATCATCAGCCTTAGGACTATTTTCTTCACTTGTCTCAGGGTCATTAAATAACACACCAATACTGTCAAACATTTCTTCAATAATTGTCTCACTAGTGGAGGGTCTAGGTTCTTCTTCAATCATGGGTGAGTAATCATGATATCTTTCTTGAATCATAAACTTTTCATCAATCTTTACCTGAGCACTTTCAATGATCTTTTTCAATCTTAAATTGAAACATCTATAAGTTTTACTTTTAGTAGAGTAACCAAGAAAAATACCTTCATCAATTCTTGCATCAAACTTGACTACGGCTTCATCCCTCTTGATGTAGTACTTGCTTCCAAATATTCTAAAGTATTTTACTATGGGAACATTACCAAACCATATCTCATATGGTGTTTTGTCATCCCCTGGCCTCAATTGAATTCTATTGATGGTATAGATTGTTGTATTGACTGCATCTCTCCAATAGGTGTGTGCAACTTTTCCTTCTATCATAATGGTGCGCGTTGTATCAAGAATGATATTATTCCTTCTCTCTGCAATTCCATTCTACTAAGGGGTTCTAGGTGCACTTAACTGTCTATTTATGCCATGTTCTTCGTAGTACTCATAGAATTTGTCAGAGGTGAATTCTCCTCCTCTATCTGATCTCAAACATTTTATCTTTAGTCTAGATTCATTCTTAACCTTAGCTTTGAATATTTTGAATTTCTCAAATGCTTCTGACTTATCTTTCAAGAACGCAACCCACATCATCCTAGTATAATCATCAACAAACAAAATGAAATGCCTTTCACCATAGTATGATCTTGTTTGAGTTGGACCACATAGGTCTATATGAATCGGATCCAACCTATTTTCTGTTGAATTCTGCTTGCTCCTGAATGAATTTCTCACATGCTTCCCCATCACACATTCCCTACATATAGTATCAACTGGCTTTGCTATGCTAGGTAGATCTCTTACTACTTTAACATTTCTTATCTTTACTATATTATCAAAATTTATTTGACATAGTATTTTATGCCACAACCAACTGTTATAACACCATCTTTGACAAGCAACAAAACAACTTGCTTCTGAATTGAGTTGAAAAACATTACCTCTTGTCTTTGAGCCTGAGGCAATCATAACACCATCTTTTTTGTTAATGATGCATTTGTCATCTTTGAACTCCAACTGATATCCTTTTCCAAGTAACTACCCAACACTAAGAAGGTTATGTTTCAAGCCATCAACATAAAGAACATCATCAGTATTGTTCTTTCCATCCAAAGTGATGGCTCCTCTACCAACTATAGGTTTAGGAGTGTTGTCTCCAAATCTGACCATACCTCCATTGTATTTTTCCAAATCAACAAACCTGCCTTTATCATCTGTCATGTGATGTGAACCATTGTCTATGATCCAATCTGTCCTTATGTCAACTTGTGAAATCAATGCAAGCTCTTGATTCTCTTTCTTATATTCATGAACTATCTTGTTATTCATTTTATCTATAATAAAAATGAATCAAATTTCTTCTTCACCAGATTCTTCATCTGAAACTCCATCTCCATCATAGTAGCATTCTTTAGAATACTTAGGCTTGTAGTCCTTCTTGAAATTTCTAGCTCTTGTGGGACACTTAGATGCAAAATGACCGATCTTATTACATGAAAAGCACTTAAATGGTAATTGAACTTCATATTTTCCTTTTCCTTTCTTTTCTCTTTTGGAAATCATAGCAATAAAATCATCTAATGTTTTCTCTTCATCATCATCATCAAAATTACTAGAAGTGTTTACAGATTTCTTACCATGAACTGTTGCTTTGAAATTTGTCTCACTCTTTGGTTCTGTCTTCAATCTTGAAATCTCAAAGGCAGAGATTCTGCTGATCAAAGTCTCTCTCTTGAAATTAGATGTAAGTTGCATAGTCTCATCAAGGATGTTGATCTTGCTTTCATAGTTTGAAGTAAGAGTAGTCATCAATTTGTCCATAATGTCCTCCTCTGAAATCTCTCCACCATTGTTACTGATTCCAACAACTACTTCATTTATTCTTTGATTATAAGCTCTGATGTTTTCTTTAGGCAACATCTCTAATGCATTGTATCTTTTCTTCCATGTCTTTCTGTGTGCATCCTTTTCTTGTTTGTCTCCTTCAAATATTTCCTCTAGGTGCTTCCATATTTTATGGGTTGTATCTATCTTTCTTACTTTTGAAAATTCACCATTAGATAGGGCATTGATAAGGGCTTCTTTAGCAATAACTTTTTGATGAAATAATTCCTTTTGTGCATTAGTAGCATCATCTTTTACATGGTCTTCTAAAGTAGGAATCTTGGCTACTTTGATAGTTACATTAAAAACTTCAAAGGCAATGCACTGCAAATGAGTCACCATCTTGTTCTTCCAATCAAGATAATTCTCTCCATTGAACTTAGGACTTTCTTTCTTGAAGTACGCCATCTGATCAACCTCAAGCTGTTAAAATTTCTCTCTGAGGCACTTGGCTCTGATACCAATTGTTAGGAATAGTCCCAAGCGATAACTAAGAGGGGGGGGGGTGAATCAATTATCTACAAGATTCAATTCTTTATCCAATTAAGTATACTTAAACATAAAGCATAAACACAATGAAAGAACACATGAATACAACACCAATATTATGGTTACGGGGAAACCCAAATAGGTAAAAACCCCGATGGGACTTGATACCACTAATATTTTGTACTAGTGTATAATGATCCTTGTTAGAAGATCCTTTACCCTATTAGGAGTAGCTTTACAATATATTAAGTACAGTAGACCTCGTCAAGGGTCAGACCCTGTTAGGATTCTTTTACAATTGTCCCTGTTAGGGGAGAGGATGCACTATCTAAGAGTTCACTGCTCAAATGGGCGAAGGCTACAACCTTCTGAATAAAAGATACACACTATATCTATATCTTGGTGAACTACGCTTTGACTTGCTGTCTAGATCAGTTCCAATGAATAGCACAAGTACTTTACTTGGTCACATAGACCTTCTTTTGATGGCTCAGCACTTCGCACACTCTGCTCTACTATGCTTAATCACTACAAACCACACTCTAGCAATAAAAAATGACTACCTATAAATATCTTTCCTCCAAATGATATAATCAAGTTGGCCTATTAGAACCACCTTGAAATCATATTAGAGAAACTATAAAAAACTCTAATAAAAATATTGTCAGCTCTACTATGCATGCAACTCATTCTAGGACCTGTCTAATAAGATAATTGTAGACGCACGCTACACACTGTCGGCTCTACAAAAACAACTAAAACTTTCTCTGTAAGCTGAATTAACTCATGCGCTCTTAACTAAACATCATTAACACTTCTCCAATCTTAAATCCAAGGGTGTATACCCTAAAGATAGGTGCAACTCAAGAACCAATAAAATCTTTGTTGGCTCTTCTGAATAAACACAAGAAACTGCTGTTGGCGAATAGCAACTGCATAACTTCACTTCTACTCATCAACAGACTATGCGTCCATAACTAAAACATCACTAACATGTCTTCAACATATATCCTAGCGCGCAAGGCTCCATGATAACTGTACGGACAACCATACATAGAACACTGTCTATTACTCTGTCATGAACACTGCTAACACCAGCTACTATATAACTGTCTGTACTAATAGTTAACCTTTGAGCCCATGATATCATGCTGATATCATGTCCATGCTACATACATTGAAAGCTTACTGCATAAGGCTTCCATGCATGCTACTTTCTATATGTTGTCATCAATGATAAACATATAGTCAATACTGGCCCGCTGGCAAATCTCCAACACATAACATTTTATATCTCCATCTACTACATTACAAAGACAAGTGTTGATATTATACTCTATATATCCACTCTACTATGTCACAGATCCCATGGCCCTTAACCCAACTTGTAATCCCACTTGAGCCACTTAACTTACTATATTGTTTCAATACTATGTATATACTCACTGTTTATATAACACATCATATTGGGGTTTACTAAATCCACAGAGAAATGTAGCACTTGTGCTGTTAGGTATACATGCAATGCTTTTTCCTATCAACTGCTGCAAGATCCTACAACATTAGATGAACAAATTTCCATATACAAAATCAAAACCCAATATTGATACTGTATAGAACGGGTAACCAATTATACTATTTTAAATTGTAGTGCTACTTTGACATCCCACTAAAAACCTTTGAAATTCTAATTATTCTTATTGAATACTATTCCTCTTGTCAGAACACTCCACAAAATTAGTTTTACCATTACTAAACTCACCTCGGCTAAAAATGGATGCACATATGCATAAATTTGACCACATAGAAATCATATTTTGCTGGTAAAATCTCTTTGAATCATGAGCTAAACGTGGGGTTGGATCGAATGGAAAATGAATGTGTTGCACCTCTTGAATGGATATCTACTTTATGTCCTTTACACCATCAAGTGATGTGCCATTCATTCATCAATTTGACAAGCGCAGTAGTTTTTTCTTAATATAATTAGACTGTTGATGTGGTATTTTTAATATTGAATTTAAGACATTAGCTTCTTTTTTTTTTTGGGGGGGGGGGGGTTGAATTATTATTTTTTTTAAATTTCCCTACTTATTGTCCCTTCATGATTTCTTATAATAAGACAACTTTTGGAGAACCTAAACTATCCCTTTCTACATCATCAAAGTTCATCTTGAGAGAGAGAGAGAGAGAGAGAGAGAGAGAGAGAGAGAGAGAGAGAGAGAGTTGGAGAGAGGGAGAGAGAGAAGGGAAGGGAAGGGGAGAGAGTAGGAGAGAGAGACAGAGAGAGAGAGGGGGGGCAGAGAAAGAGAGAAGAGGAAGGGGAGAGAGTAGGAGAGAGAGAGAAGGGGAAGGGAAGAGAGTAGGAGATAGAGAGTAGGGGAAGGGCAGAGAGAGAGAGAGAGAGAGAGAGAGAGAGAGTAGGAGAAAGAGAGAAGGGGATGGGGAGAGAGTGTTGAAGGACCCCTTAGGACACACTTGAGCATTCAAATGTGTCGAAAGGGGTCATGGGGAATTCCTAGGGATCCTAATGCATGATAAGGTGTACTAGGACCTCTAGGAAGTCCCCATGACCCCTTTTGACATATTTGAACACTCAAGTGTGTCTGAAGAGGTCATAGGACCCCTTATGACACATTGGAGCATTCCAATGTGTTGAAAGGGGTCATGGGGACTTCCTAGGGGTCCTAATGCGTGATAAGGTGTACTAGAACCCCTAGGAAGTCCCCATGACCCCTCTTGACACATTTGAATGCTCAAGTGTGTCTGAAGGGGTCATAGGACCCCTTCAGAATGACCCCTTCAGACACACTTGAGCATTTAAATGTGTCAAAATGGGTCATGGGGACTTCTTAGGAGTCCTAACACATGATAAGGCATACTAGGAAACCTAGGAAGTCCCCATGACCCTTTTTGACACATTTGAACCCTCGAGTGTGTCCTCAGGGGTCATAGGACCCCTTAGGACACACTTGAGGGTTCCAATGTGTCTAAATGGGTCATGGGGACCTTCTAGGGATCCTAACACATGATAAGGCATACTAGGACCCCTAGGAAGTCTCCATGACCTATTTTGACACATTTAAATGCTCAAGTGTGTCCGAAGGGGTCGTAGGACTCCTTAGGACACACTTGACCATTCCAATGTGTCAAAAAAGGGTCATGGGGACTTCTTATGGGTCTTAACGCGTGATAAGGCGTACTAGGACCCCTAAGAAGTCCCCATGACCCCTTTTGACACATTTGAACCCTCAAGCATGTCCTAAGGGGTCATAGGACCCCTTAGGACACGCTTGAGGGTTCAAATGTGTCAAAAGGGGTCATGGGGACTTCCTAGGGGTCCTAACACATGATAAGGCATACTAGGATCCCTAGGAAGTCCCCATGACCCATTTTGACACATTTCAATGCTCAAGTGTGTCCGAAGGGGTCCTATGACCCCTTCGGACACACTTGAGCATTGAAATGTGTCAAAATGGGTCATGGGGACTTCCTAGGGATCCTAACATGTGATAAGGCATACTAGGACCCCTAGGATGTCCCCATGACCCCTTTTGACACATTGGAACCCTCAAGTGTGTCCTAAGGGGTTGTACCTAGGGATCCTAATGTGTGATAAGGCATACTAGGACCCCTAGGATGTCCCCATGACCCCTTTTGACACATTGGAACCCTCAAGTGTGTCCTAAGGGGTCGTAGGACCCCTTAGGACACACTTGAAGGTTCTAATGTGTCAAAAGGGGTCATGGGGACTTCCTAGGGGTCCTAACGCATGATAAGGCATACTAGGACCCCTAGGAAGTCCCCATGACCCCTTTTGACATATTTGGAATGCTCAAGTGTGTCTGAAGGGGTCATAAGACCCCTTAGGACACACTTGAGCATTCGAATGTGCCAAAAGGGGTCAGGGGGACTTCATAGGGGTCCTAATGTGTGAGAAGGCATACTAGGACCCCTAGGAAATCCTCATGACCCCTTTTGACACATTTGAATGCTCAAGTGTGTTCGAAGGAGTCGTAGGACCCCTTAGGACACACTTGAGCATTCCAATGTGTCAATAAAGGTCATGAGTACTTCCTAGGGGTCCAAACAACGTGATAAGGTGTACTAGGACCCCTAGGAAGTCCCCATGACCCCTTTTGACACATTTGAATGCTCAAGTGTGTCTGAAGGGATCGTAGGATCCCTTAGGACACACTTGAGCATTCCAATGTGTCCATAGGGGTCATGGGGACTTCCTAGGGGTCCTAACATGTGATAAGGCATACTAGGACCTCAGGCAGTCCCCATGACCCCTTTTGACAAATTTAAATGCTCAAGTGTATCTGAAGGGGTCTTAGGACCCCTTAGGACACACTTGAGCATTCCAATGTGTGGATAGGGGTCATGGGGACTTCCTAGGGGTCCTAACACATGATAAGGCATACTAGGACCCCTAAGAAGTCCCTATGACCCCTTTTGATACACTTGAGCCCTCAAGTGTGTCTGAAGGGGTTGTAGGACCCCTTAGGAAACACTTAAGCATTCTAATGTGTCAAAAGGGGTCATGGGGACTTTCTAGGGGTCATAACATGTGATAAGGCATACTAGGACCCCTAGGAAGTCCCCATGACCCCTTTTGACATATTTGAACCCTCAAGTGTGTCCTAAGGGGTCGTAGGACCCCTTAGGACACACTTGAGGGTTCCAATGTGTGAAAAGGGGTCATGGGGACTTCCTAGGGGTCCTAACACGTGATAAGGCATACTAGGACCCCTAGGAAGTCCCCATGACCCCTTTTGACACATTTGAAGACTCAAGTGTGTCTGAAGGGGTCATAGGACCCCTTAGGACACACTTGAGCATTCCAATGTGTCAAAAGGCATCATGGGGACTTCCTAGGGGTCCTAACGTGTGATAAGGTGTACTAGGACCCCTAGGAAGTCCCCATGGCCCCTTTTGACACATTTGAACACTCAAGTGTGTCTAAAGGGGTTGTAGAACCCCTTAGGACACACTTGAGAATTTCAATGTGTCGAGATGGGTCATGGGGACTTCTTAGGGGTCCTGACGGATGATAATGCATATTAGGACCACTAGGAAGTCCCCATGACCCCTTTTGACACATTTAAATACTTAAGTGTGTCTGAAGGGGTCGCAGGGCCCCTTAGGATACACTTGAGCATTTCAATGTGTCAAAAGGGGTCATGGGGACTTCCTAGGGGTCCTAACATGTGATAAGGCATACTAGGACCCCTAGGCAATCCCCATGACCCCTTTCGACATATTGGAACCCTCAAGTGTGTCATAAGGGTTTGTACAACCCCTTAGGACACACTTGAATGTTCCAATGTGTCAAAAGGGGTCATGGGGACTTCCTAGGGGTCCTAACGCATGGTAAAGCATACTGGGACTCCTAGGAAGTCCCCATGACCCCTTTTGACACATTTGAATGCTCAAGTGTGTCTGAAGGTGTCGTAGGACCCCTTAGGACATAGTTGAGCATTCTAATGTGTCAATAGGGGTCATGGGGAATTCCTAGGGGTCCTAACATGTGATAAGGTGTACTAGGACCCCTAGGAAGTCCCAACGACCCCTTTTGACACATTTAAATTCTCAAGTGTGTCCAACGGGGTCTTAGGACCCCTTAGGATACACTTGAGCATTCCAATGTGATGATAGGGGTCATGGGGATTTCCTAGGGGTCCTAATGCATGATAAGGTGTACTAGGACCCCTAGGAAATCCCCATGAGCTCTTTTGAAACATTTGAATGATCAAGTGTGTCTAAAAGGGTCGTAGAACCCCTTAGGACACACTTGAGCATTCCAATGTGTCCATAGGGGTCATAGGGACTTCCTAGGGGTTCTAGTACACCTTATCACACGTTGGAACCCCTAGGAAGTCCCCATGACCCCTTTCGACACATTAGAACCCTCAAGTGTGTCCTACTAGGTCCTACGACCCCTTAGGACACACTTGAGGGTTCTAATGTGTCGAAAGGGCTCATGGGGACTTCCTAGGGGTCCCAACATGTGATAAGGCGTACTAGGAGCCCTAGGAAGTCCCCATGGCCCCTTTTGACACATTTGAATGCTCAAGTGTGTCTAAAGGTGTTGTAGGACCCCTTAGGATAGACTTGAGCATTCCAATGTGTCAATAGGGGTCATGGGGACTTCCTAGGGGTCCTAATGCATGATAAGGCATACTAGGACTCCTAGGAAGTCCCCATGACCCATTTTGAAACATTTGAATGCTCAACTATGTTTGAAGGGGTTGTAGGACCCCTTAGGACACACTTGAGCATTCCAATATGTCAATAGGGGTCATGGAGACTTCCTAGGGGTCCTAACACATGATAAGGCATACTAGGACCCCTAGGAAGAGAGAGAGAGAGAGGGAGAATAGGAAGGGAGAGAGAGAGAGAGAGAGAGAGAGAGAGAGATTTTGCAAAAATTTTGGCAAGAGATATCGAATATTCGATAATATCAGATATCTGATAATTTTGGATATCTGATATTATCAGATATCCGTTTCTGTTTACATGTGTAAAAAAAAGAAAGATTCTCTGGGTCCCTCCAGAGAGTCACATTTTTTTCCTGAATTACAAGATTTGAGTTGCAGCGAGAAGATAAAAAACCACTTTTTGGGGTGATTTTCTCTATTACCAAAGGTATTTTCATCTTCTTTTTGGTCTAACTATGGGGAGTAGTAGTTGTCGAAAGCATAAACGGAAGAGGAGACTCACAAATGAAGATGTTGAAGTGTATAGAGAAATGGATAGGGTTTCCCATCAAAACATTAGCTCCGGTTGGGTAGGTAAACGCTAGGGACAACCCCATTTCGACCACTAAGTCAGTAGAACATTTCGGACCACGTCGGACCAAAGTATCCCCAAGTTGCACTAAGCATGATTGAGAAATGAAATTTTGAGGCTCATAACTCAGACCCCGTGAGATGCATTAGAGATTTGTAAGATGCTACAAGACTGCATTTCCAAGGCCTACGATAACCTCTCTCCATTCTGGGAGATTTAAATTTGTTTGAATTCGGCACGCCAGTCTCGCTCGATGTCAAAACTTGCAGTGAGGGTCAATTGAAAGTTACACCAATGGATTACTTCCAAACCATTCATCCCGGCACCGAATGGACTGTGCCATTAGCTTTGGTTGGGAAATTAAATGCTAGGGACAACCCCATTTCGACCACTAAGTTAGTAGAACATTCCAGACCATGTCGTACCAAAGTGTCCCCAAGGTGCACTAAGCACAATTGGGCAGTGAACTTTCGAGGCTCATAGCTCAAACCCCATGAGATGTATTTGAGATCCATCAGATGCTACAGGATGACATTTCTAAGGTCTATAATAACCTCTCTCCATTTTGGGAGATTCAAATTTGTTTGAATTTGGCACGCCATTCTCGCTCAATGCCAAAACTTGTATTAAGGGTCAGTTGAAAGTTGCACCAATGGATTACTTCCAAACTGTTCATCTCGACACCGAATGGACTATTCCATTAGCTCTGGCTAGGTGGTTAAACACTACGAACAACCCCATTTTGACCACTGAGTCAGTAGAACGTTCCAGACCACGCCGGACCAAAGTGTCCCCAAGGTGCACTAAGCACGATTGGGCAGTGAACTTTCGAGGCTCGTAGCTCATACCCCATGAGAGGTATCATAGATTCATGAGATACTACATGATGAAATTTTTGAGGCCCACAATAACCTCTCTCCATTTTGGGAGATTCAAATTTGTTTGAATTTGGCACGCCAGTCTCATTCGATGCCAAAACTTGCAATGAAGGTTAGTTGAAAGTTGCACCACTAGATTACTTCCAAACTGTTTGTCTCGGCACCAAATGGACTATTCCATTAGCTCTAGTTGGGTGGGTAAACACTAGGGACAACCCCATTTTGACCACTAAGTCAATAGAACATTCCAGACCAAAGTGTCCCCAAGGTGCACTAAGCACGATTGAGTAGCGAACTTTCGAGGCTCATAACTCAGACCTCATGAGAGGTATCAGAGATTTGTGAGATGCTACATGATGGAGTTTCTGAGGCCTACAATAACCTCTCTCTATTCTAGGAGATTCAAATTTGTTTGAATTTGGCATGCCAGTCTTGCTTGATGCCAAAACTTGTAGTGAGGGTCAGTTGAAAGTTGCACCACTGGATTAGTTCCAAACCATTTGTCCCGGCATCGAATGGATTGCGCCATTAGCTCCAGTTAGGTAGGTAAATGCTACGGACAACCCCGTTTTGACCACTAAGTTAGTAGAACATTTCGGACCACGCTGGACCAAAGTGTCCCCAAGGTGCACTAAGCACGATTGGTTAGTGAACTTTCGAGGCTCGTAACTCAGACCTTGTGAGAGGTATCGATGATCTGTGAGATGCTACAAGACTGTGTTTCTTAGGTGTTCTTAGTGTATTTGTAGGGGTACAGGCAGAGTACTGATATTTTGTCCAAAAGACCAATACCTGAATTTGAGATATGTTTTGATATGGCCAAAAGGGTGTTTGATTATTGCCAAAAGGGTGTTTGATTATGTAATTAGGCCAATTTGAAGTCTTTTAGCCATTGGGAGTAAAGGGTAAGTCTAGAAACCTTGAAACCACTTTAATAGATATCCTTATATACCTCAAATGATGAATTACATGTGTGAACACACGTAGCACATAAAGCATACACATAAATTTTCTTAAGTCATGAAGCATACATGTAGCACATAGATTATAAAGCATACAACACGAATTCACTTAAGTCATGCACATAGCCCATACACGTGAATTTAGGTTATGAATAATGTACTTGAATATACATGAATATACTTAAGGTGTTAGAGTAAAGTATTAATTATGTTAATCTTTACTCCCTTCTTAAGATGTCAACTCTTTTGCTTTAGTTATTTTAAATATAAATTTGCATGCATTAGTCTTGTAATAATTTAACTAATTATTACATGCACTAGGGTTTTCCTTTCAAGGCTTTCGATCTCCTTGATAAGGTTGATCCATTGTATATTTATTCATTCATTATTTGAGGATATTTTCTTCTTCATATTTTTGAGACAAACCCTTGTGCTCTTCTTGTCTCTACTTCCTTGTAACAAGTTTTCGTCTGCAGGTGATCTTCGGGTTTTATGGATTTGTATTGCTCAAATCCTACATGGTATCAGAGCCTAATCTGCTACAACTTGTTCTTTTTTGAAGGATTCAAAGATTATAAATTCATTTGTTTCAGATTAGCGCTTTTTTTTGTTTTTTATTGAAATTAGGGGGTCCCTAAATTTTGGTGCACTTTGAGCTCAAACGGACCTCACTGTTGAGCTTGCAGCACCCAAAAACCCCTATTTCAAAATAAAACACATCAAATTTGGACAACTTTGCATTTTGGGGCATTTTTTGGTACCAAAAAAATTAGCACACTTCCTGATGTAGAATTTGTATAGATTGACACGCTTCCTGAGGTAAATTTTTTATTTTGGTGCATAAATCAAGATAACAATTTTGCTATCTAGCACAAAAATTAAGACCAAAAAATGGCATGGATCCCGAGGTGCGCATGCGATTTTGCAAAAAAAAATTGTATTTTTTATTTTTTATTTTGGCCATCAAATTTAAGCCAGCGAATGCAGTTTAACCCTTGGTCATATGGCGACCAGGGCCCTAGAATTTTAGCCCCAGGGGGCTTGTATTCTATGACGGCCATTTGGCCATCAATTTTAAGCCTATGAAGTGCTGATGTCAGCACATCTAGACACTATTTTGGGCCCTCTAGAGCACTTGGTAGTATTTTGCTCATAACTTGAGCATACAGTGTCAAAATCGGGCAAACGAGGTATTGTCAGAAAGCTAGTTTCCAGCCCTGTCTAGATCTGGAGGTTTGAATTTTTTATTTTTCTTTTTTGATGATGTTTTTTACTATCAAAGCTAGATGTTCAATTTTGCACTCCGGAAGCTCTATATTGTGCATCCGGACTCCGTTTTGGGAAAGCAAGATATCGTTGGAAAGCTTGTTCTAAGAAATTTCTAGTGCTATGATTCATTTTACCAGATTCTGCTCCAGGTATATTTTATTCAATTTTTTTCATTTTTGCACTATGGTGGATATCTTGGATGTTACAAGTCCTGGGACCTCTTCCCTTTACGGGATGGCTCTTCTTAGGCTATGCTTTTGTTTTAGCAGCCTTATTTCTTATTTGAGTAGTGTATACTTCACTTTTGTAGCATTCTTTTATGCACATGCACTGAGATAAAGTGTCATTTTATTGCATGCTTGGAATCTTGAACATGTTTGTGCTATTTGTACATGCACTCCATTATAAAGTTTCATGGGGGGATTGATGTTTGCGCTTGTTTTCCATCTACCTTTGTCAAGTGAGTGTTCCTTCTAGGACATTAGCCTTAGGGTATCTTTATTTGTGTTTGTACTTTCACTGCACCTTCGATGTTCCCGGTTCTTCATGATGCAATTCTTATTGACACTTTTTTCAGTGTACCTATCACCTCTCTCTTGTCAGCATTATGGGGGGTTTCTATTGATGGTTCTTCTACTTCCTTAGTTGGATAGTGTGAGCTATGTATTTAATATTTGTTCCTATGTACTAGGAAGATGCAGTGGCTGGGTACCTATGTATTTCAGTGAGATGGATCATTTACCATATAAACACTCTTTCTTTCCTTTTTTTAGAGGCACTCTTCCATCTTTCATTGATCAGCTCTTCAGGCTTTGGTGTTTAATATCATCTGTATCTTCAAGTTCATTTGTTTGCCTTTGTTTGCCTCCTGATTCAAGTAGTGTCATTTGAGGGCACTCATACAAATTACAGTCTTCTCTATCTAGTCATGCTCTATTTCAGTGGAGGATCTTCAGATCAGCAGTTACTTCTTGACAGAGTTTGCATCTCCTTGCTTCATTGATGTTCTACATGTTCATTCTTGTTCCTATTTTCTGGAACATCCCTAGTTTTGGAGGCTTCTTCAGTCCTTCAGATTAGTCTTTGTCTCTTTTTGGAGTAGTGTTTTCCCATGTGGTTTTCTCTATTTCTCCACTTTATAGAGACTCTCTTTTGTACTTGGGTACCTCATCAAGCCATGTTGTCGGGACCCATTTTATGCTTTCAACACTGTAGTTTCCTTTTCTTTCTTCTTGCATTGTTTGTAGTTGAATTGTTGCTCATCTTAAGGGGGGGTGTTAGAGTAAAGTATTAATTATGTTAATTAATCTATACTCCCTTCTTAAGATGTCAACTCTTTTGCTTTAGTTGTTTTAATTATAAATTTGCATGCATTAGTCTTGTAATAATTTAACTAATTATTACATGCACTAGGGTTTTCCTTTCAAGGCTTTGGATCTCCTTTATAAGGTTGATCCATTGTATATTTTATTCATTCATTATTTGAGGATATTTTCTTCATATTTTTGAGTCAAACCCTTGCCCTCTTCTTGTCTCTACTTCCTTGTAACAAGTTTTCGTATGCAGGTGATCTTTGAGTTTTGTGGATTTGTATTGCTCAAATCCTACATAAGGCATAAATCGTACACATGAGTACATATACACAAGCATATTTACATACTAACAATGAATAAATGAACATACAATTAACAAATTGGATCGAATGTCAAGTTTCATATATATCAAAATGAATAATAATTATGTACATAGTTACATCTCAACATATCTAGATACAATGTGGCGTACGCCATCTCAAAATTTGTCATATGACATCTCAAAATAAGAAGTGCAACTATAAATGCTTCTAGGACATCCTATTCTATTGGTGGATCATCAAAATGCAGCCTCTTTGAAGTACTCTTCGGCTCTGATGGATCCTACATTCAAACACAAAAGTGAAACCCCAAGTTAGATTAAAATTCAAAATCATAGTCAACAATAATAAATAAAATTTAAACTAAAATTGAACTCTCACATGCCTCGCCTCTCTATCTCCTCCCGTGGACAGGAGACCTAATATATGTCCTTTGTAGCACAGGAATAGTGCCACCAATGTCGACTAGCACGACATCATCACATGCCACTTTCTGTCAAATAAACCATGTAAATTAAAAATGAGTACGCACAACTAACAAGTATACATGTATGCATAAACAAACTAAATTCGTTAATTACCTTTCCTTTATCAATGACTGACACCTGCATCCCCTCACATTGCCCCCTGGTGGCAACTGGTGACACCTGCATCAGTATGTAAAAGATGATCATAAAAATTAGAAAACAATGTACATATACTATTATCATAATTTAAATGGAAACCAATGAGTAAATTAAAACATATGTACCGTGGAAGAGTCAAGACCAAATGATATGGCTGAAAGCATGGACCCCTCCACCCATGCCATATCCTCCTCTATCATCAACTGAACATAAATGTAACACATAAAAAGACATAAGTAGGAAATTATTATAAGGAAATTCTACTAAAAATATGAACAATAAAATTTAAATACAATGTAAAAAGTGAACGGTTTACCCTTACTATAACAATGGGAGTCCATGGCATTGTAGACTCCTGATGCACATCTCCATGAGTTGCTTCACTGCTTGTAGTATGTTGTGTAGAATCGGCCCCATCGAAGCCAAAATTATATGCATCACTATCAGTCAAGGGACCAAAGCACAGATTCTTGCATATAATCCAAGTGTGGGGCACACAAACATGAAGCGCCAAAATCATAAGGATGAGGAGGCAACAATGTCATGTTCTGCGTAACCAGCAGCTCAGTCAAGGTGTGAATGGCTCGAATAGTTTGTGAGTCGGCCTCAACAATAATGTCTGGATGCTGCACTATGGGAGGTGGTGCAATCTCGGGAGGGGGGACATATGTGCAGGATTTCACCCATTGTGCCCATGGCCTGTCTTGTGGAGCACCTAAACCTACACCCTGGTTTGGTCTCATACTCCAATAATTCATCTTGTGACCGAGCACAAATTCAGCATACAATTTTTTAATAAAATAAAATGGGACATCCAAATTATTGTGAGGTGGTCTATCAAAAACCATCCACCAATAGTCCCAAAAGTTGTCACGTATTGCACTATTTGTGCACCATTTAATTGACAACTTGGTTTTTTTTAGGGTCTACTTTTAGACCGGTTTTAGGATCCACAAAAAGATTAGCTATGTCATGTTTTGTTATATTTAGGTTCATGACTTGATCATAATCAAGCCCATCATCAAACTAGGTGTGCATGGAATCGTGCCAAAGAGGTGTAGCACTATGTTGCTGTGTAAGTTTCTCCATGTTTTCAATAATTGAGTTCAATGTCGTAAACATGGGGCGCAATGTGGGGATATTGGCATATGCGGTTTGAAATCCTCTAAGTTCATTTAGATTATCTCCTATTAGATCTTCTAAACGATGAGGGTTTGTGACAGGTACATCTTCTAGAGGTGGAGGATTGTTGGGAGGTGGTTCTGGATTATTTGCAGGATCTTTAGGAGGGTTTTCTGATTCCATGTCTGATAACAATGAAAAAACAAATAGATAATTACAATGAATTTTTAAAAACAATATAAAAACTCATTTCTACCCTAATTTTTATATTAAAAACTATATAGTTCTATTTAAAAATAATTAAAACAATTAAAACAATAAAAATTAGAAGCTTTCACTTACCTGGCAATTTAGGAACAATCGGATAGGGGATTTAGGAGCTGATATCCGAAAACCCTAGCTGTGTTCACATTTTTACAATGAATAAAAGTTGAATGCAGCTAGGTACAGAGATATATATCTACTGGAAAATATCAGATATCCGATATTATCGGATATTGATAATATCAGATATCTGATTAAGCCTTCACCTTTGTCTTTTGGCTTGGCTATGTGTACTGACACCCAAGCCTACTAAAAAGTCAACAAATCTATTTGTGCGCTTTTGGACGAGTGAAAATAGGTTTTCTTCACATCACCACTTTTTGGCATACCATGATCTTGCACATGCATATAACATTCTTTTGGGACGACCTTGGATTCATTCTATGCAAGCTGTATCATCAACTTATCATTAGTGTCAAAAATTTCCCTACAATGGTCAAGAAATAACTATCAAAGGAGATCCCAATCCTTTTCAATATTGTATGATGCAGGAGCATCCTGGGTGTAAGAGCAATCTTGCATCACCCAAAAATATTTCTGTTTTTGTATTTAATAAGGGCTATCTTGTGCAGAGTTGCTATTTATGGAAACTTGCTATTTTTAGTAAGTTGGTCTTACGATCTCGGAATGTTCTAATTTTACATATGGAGGTTCATCTTAGTCATATCAGCCTGCCAGCAAAGTTTCATGGCTAGATCAGGTCTAGTTTTGAAGATATTGAAGATTTTCGGTATTGGCAGCAGGGTACAGAAACTTTGAACTCAGTTTTGAAGGCTTTAGAGGCCCCAAATGAGGTTGAATATTTGGGTGATGGGCACTTTGCACAAGTCAAGCCTATAGAGCACTTTATGGCGTTTCCAGAATGGGGTTATAATAGCCAATCGGGTCAACAAGTGATGACTTATGGTCTTCGGAAGTTGGGTCACCTGAAATGGTGGAAAATAATTTTTCTTCAAAATTTTTGTTTGGATTTCAAAACTCATTTTGAGCGGCCTTTGATGTAATAAATTGTAAAATAAAATAATTTTAAGTTCGGTCGGCCCTAAGGGCTAAATTTCTAGAACCTTCTCGGGCGGTGGAAATTGCCTATATAAAGAAGGCCCATAGTGTTCTCTAGGGCAGTTCTGGGTAGTAGATCTGGGTATTGATTCGAGGCTTTGTCCTATAGAATATTGTAAGGGAATGCCCATGTGGCTTTGCATATTGTAATTCTGAAAGTTTGTAATTCCACATTTGTGGAGATAATAAGAAGCCAATTTTCTGTTCTTGCATATTATTGTTGTTGTTTCTCTATTTTTGTTATGTGTTTGTGGTATTTGATGAAGGGTGCTCCCCTTAATACCACAAACACATAACAGAAATAGAGAAACAACAACAATAATATGCAAGAACAGAAAATTGGCTTCTTATTATCTCCACAAATGTGGAATTACAAACTTTCAGAATTACAATATGCAAAGCCACATGGGCATTCCCTTACAATATTCTGTAGGACAAAGCCTCGAATCAATACCCAGATCTACTACCCAGAACTACCCTAGACAACACTATGGGCCTTCTTTATATAGGCAATTTCCACCGCCCGAGAAGGTTCTAGAAATTTAGCCCTTAGGGCTGACCAAACTTAGAATTATTTTATTTTACAATTTATTACATCAAAGTTGGCTCAAAATGAGTTTTGAAACCCAAACAGAAATTTTGAAGAACAATTATTTTTCGCCATTTCAGGTGACCCAACTTCCGAAGACCATAAGTCATCACCCGTTGACCCGATTGGCTATTATAACCCCATTCTGGAAATGCCACGAAGTGCTCTACAGGCTTGACCCATGCAAAGTACTTGTCACCCAAATTTTCAACCTCATTCGGGGCCTCTAAAGCCTTCAAAATTGAGTTCGAAGTTTCTGTACCGTGCTGCCAATACCGAAAATCTTCAATATCTTCAAAACTAGACCTGATCTAGCCATGAAACTTTGCTGGCAGGCTGATATGACTGAGATGAACCTCCATATGTAAAATTAGAACATTCCGAGATCGTAAGACCAACTTACTAAAAATAGCAAGTTTCCATAAATAGCAACTCTACACAAGATAGCCCTTATTGAATACAAAAATAGAAATATTTTTGGGTGATGCAAGATTGCTCTTACACCCAGGATGCTCTTGCATCATTGTAACACTGTGAAGATAACACATGAGTCTTTGGTACCTTATAATTGTGTTGGAGCTTTTGCAACAACACCCATTGATCCAAGTAATGTGGCATCAATATCTAAATCCAGTGGTATCAAAATAGACATAAAAGAACAAAGTATGGGGAAATACAATTTGAGTCAATCCTTTTATATTACGAAGTTACCCTTATCTCCTAAGTCATATGGGAGATCTTTGATTATCAAACAACAATCATAAGCTCCTTCTACAACTATTTATGGCACATTTATAAGTGGGGGCACTATATCCAAGGAAGCAGTTGAGCGTAATGCTAATCATTTTCTTAATCAACACAAGAATGAGGAAGATGTAAAACATAAACATATATCACCTGCTGTATATGGTAAAGGATATAATTTGTTACAAAAGATGGGATATCAAGGCAATGGACCTGTAGGATTGCAGAAAGATGGTGTCATAAAACCAATTTTGAAAAATCAAAACTATTAAAGGGATACAACAGGGTTAGGTTATAAAGGAGAAGGACCAAAAGAACCTAAAGGTAAAGAAAAGATCACATCTTTCAATAAAGTTTCTCATGCTTTTGGATTAGGATTTTGAAAGGATGGAAAGTATATGGATAAGGAAAAATAGAGAATAGCAACAAAAATCATTGATAAACATAGGGATAATCAAGAACAAGATGATGATACTGACTCTAATGATTATGATTGAGATTCATTATCTGACTATACTGAAGAGTTAGGAGTTGATGTTTTTCACACCTATAGTGACTCTTACCATAAGTGGGAGAGTTCAAGGACTGAATCACTAGGATTAGTCCCACATAATACTATTTTGAATAATCATGAGGAAAGTGAGAATTATCTTGTGAGAGATAACTCGGACGAGAGTATGGAAATAGACCTTGCCGATACTATCATGAACCTTGATAATTTCTCTATAAACACCATTACCACCTTTGAAATCAACCCGAATGATCCATTACCACTTTTCCATCCTGAGCTTATAGATTGGGATTCTCCCACTAATCCAGAACTTGACATTTTCCAAAATGATGATGCAATTATCGATTATCTTGGAATCAGAGATCATCTACTACCAGGGGATCATAAGTCAAGATTTCTAATTGAAATCAATGACATGGCTTATTTTGGAGAGCATTCCAATCCTTTCAGTCGTAAAAATATAAAAATTATAAATAAATCTAATGGTGAAAACCACTCAGTGGTAGTATTAGATCTAGAAAAAGTAAAAAGAAAAGACGCATATGAGGGTGAAAACCTCTCCGAGGCACTCGAAAATGGAAGGATTGAAACTCTCCCCAATTATCAAGAGAAATCTGCAACACTTATTGAACCAATAGTACCTCTCAACATTATAACGGAGGAGTCCAAGCATATTCTTCAAGTAGTAGCATCTTTAACGGAGTCCGAAAGGGAGATCTTTTTGCATTTTTTCAAGGAAAGACAAGTTAACTTTGCCTAGTCTTATGCTAACATGCCAAGTTTAGATCCTAATCGCATTATGCATCACTTGTCTATAATATCATGGATCAAACCAATCAAGCAAAAACTTAGAAAAATGCATCCTCATATTGCACTCTTAGTGAAAGAAAAATTGAAGAAGCTCCTAGATGTTGGATTCATTCGAGCCATTGATTATGCTGAGTGGATTTCAAATATTGTATCAGTATCAAAGCTAGACAAGTCTATCAAGATTTGTATCGATTAACAAGATCTGAATAAGGATTGACCTAAGGATGATTTCTCATTGCCTAACATTGATATCATAGTCGATTTGACAGATGGTCATGAGATGTTATCCTTAATGGATAATTTTTTAGGCTATAACCAGATCAAGATTGTGCCAAAAGACCAGGATAAAACTACTTTCACATGTCCTTGGGGCACATATTGTTGGAATGTCATGCCTTTTGGGCTCAAAAATGTTGGAGCAACTTATCAGTGGGCCATGACCACAATCATCCATGACATGATGCCACTAGTACATTTGACCTTATTTTCCCACCAAAATTATCGACCAACAAATAAAAAGGTTTTGGTTGGTCGGATTATAGAAGGAAAAATTTTATTTTTTTAAATCCATGCCCGTGTTGGTCGAAATATCGACCAATACTTTAGCAATCAAAATTTCAACCACCCCGGGCATAACTTAAAAAAAGTTTCATTTATCACTTCAGTATTCCCTGTACACTCAAAATGTGCACTTCTCTAAGTCATTGCTTCCAAGAGAATCCAGTGATTGGAAACCTTGAAAAGGTGACTTAGAGCTCCCTAGGCATGGAGTCACAAGGGTGTTGATAGTGCTCTCAACTAGAGCTAGTAAAGCATATGACCTTGCTAGTAAACCATGCATTGGGAGATTCAAAGAGACAAGGGCAAGAATGCCAATATCTTCAAGAATCTTGATGAAAATGCAATGCAACTATGCTAGAATGAAGAATGCACCAAGCTATTGAAATGAAAGTGTTACAAGCCTTTGCTGATTAAACTAGGTGAGTTAAGCTAGAGCATGAAAGGAAACTATGTTAAGAATGCAATAAAAGAAACTAAGCTAAATGCAAGAATGAAAGCTAGAATGCAAGAAGATCTCCAAAGCTCCAAAATCACCAAGAAATCTTGCAGCATAAGATTAGTCTGAAAGAATTGGATCCCTAGAATGAGAAGAGAGCTCTTCTTTTATAGAAAATGAGAATCAACGGATGATGGAGATTAAGAGGCAAAAGATTTGGTCAAGGGTAGAGTTTGAAAGTGGGAGAAATCCATGTGTACAAGTCTCCTCCAATGAGAGTGAAGTGTTGAATTTTGAGCCTCATGTGAGATAAAAAGGCCTTTTCTTCTTTTTATAAAATAGGAATAATGCTTTATTTGTGTAACTTAGGATAAGAGATAAGTGGGGGCTTTTTATTTAATAAAAGGGGAGGGAATTCCTTTTAATTAAATGAAGACTTAGGATAAAATGGTTAGCCCATAGAATATAATCAAATAAATGATAGAATTAGGATTTGATCAAGAATAAGCAATTGATAAATTTAGCAAATAATGCTAGCAAGGGGCTAATAGTCTAGATGACCATTTTTGGGTGATTACATTTGCCCCTCTTTGATTAATGTGTGATCGATCTGGGAACACATTACGTCAAAGAATAGATCAGCCAAGAAGGTAATAGATAGAGATCTAACTCCAAAGAATGAAGTGCAAAGGGATAGCAAATCCTGCATGGTCAGTCTGGTAGTGACAATACTGAACACTTAGGAGAGAGATGGACAGTATTAGAACTCGAGATGAGAACTAACATGTCAAGCACAATAGATAGATCAAATCAATCAGAGAAAATGGAATGGTCAAGCATATGCTCTAGATAATAGCTGATAGAATATGATGTGTCTTCCCCCTCGAGATCGAAATCGAAATCAAGTAGAGGGAATGCAGAAGCAAGAGCAACTAGATCAAATAAGTAGAAATCATAATCGAAGATGAAAGATGATAGAATAACCATCAAGAAGTGAAGATATGCCCCAGTCAAGACCTTTGAGAGATGAAATGAATGAAATGAGTGAAAGACTAGAAGGGTGGGAGAGATGGAGATGAAGAAATGAAGATGCCCCAGTGAAGATCAAAGGATTAGGCCTCAAACGGTCAGCCAACTGCGTAAAAGAAGGGGGAAATTTTGAAATGTGACTTTGGCCATCAAGATGAACTCAAATTTCAATTTCGATCTTGAAAATGGATCCAAATCATAGAAAAAGATGTGATATGAAAGACAAGAAGTGGAAGACATGATTGAGAAGAAGTGAAAGGTGAGCGTAGTTGACTGACAAGTCCATGAAAGATGAAAGGAGAGCTCTCTCTATATGCAAGATGCAAGACTAAACTAACATGAACTTAAGAATGCAAGCTACTATGAAAAGTGGTTTACTTGCAAGGTCATAAAGCCATTAGACTCTAATAATCATCATTGAGCTTTATTGGTAGCATCGCAAGATCATACAATACACACTAGTATAACTATGTGAATCTGAATATGATCTATATCAGATAGGTATGTGGGAATCTCACCTAAGCATCAAAGACATGTAGGTCAAGATGACTAGTGCAATGAGGTTCCCTAAGTTTGGTATAGAAAGATTATGCTCACATCGAAACACAAGAAATTCAAGATGACTATAAGCATGCACTTGCGAAAAAAATAGTCAAGGATAATATATTGTAGATCCTAGTGTCAAGTGGAACAAGCATGAATGCTCATGACAGGTAGGATCAACAAAATATACCCATAGATAGAAAACAAATAGAACATGTCCTCTTTCCCCCAATCTTCTAGTCATATATCATTGAAAACTATTAGGGAGAGAACACTCATCAAATAAATCATCATAGACATCACACAAAGAAAGTCAAGCAAGTCTCAGCGAGTCAAGCGTTTAAGTGTGTGTGTGTAGGTCATAGAGTCAAACTTTGAGTATCGCATCTGCCAGTGGAACATATTGTATCATTGCAGACTATGGGTAGGATATCTAATAAGTGTTGAGAAACACTCGACGCTAGGGAAGTGTTGAAAAACACAGTTGGGGTGGTGTTGAAAACACCATTGGAACCAAGTTGCCCAAGAAACCCCGATGCATAAAGAGACCTAAGATAAGCTAAAACAACATATGCCCCCTAGACTAAGACAAGAGTCAATTATAGGCTAGGAGAGACAAAGCAAAAAGTGGAGCGAATGAGTGCCACTCAAGATTGATAGACATAGGTGCAAGGGTCCCAAGCAGTGCCTGTTTCCAAGTTTTCACCACTTGGAAGATTTTTTAGGAATTTTTTATAATTTTTTTGTTTTTTGGTACCAAGGCGCCTGTTTCTAGGTTTTCACCAAGGCACTTTTCTATTTTTATTTTTTATTTTTAATTTTTTTCAGGACTCTATATGCTTTTTAGGATTTTTTCAGCATCATATATGAAATTTTTTTGAATTTTTTCAACATCAATAAAATATGTACAAAGAGTGCGAGAACCTTAGGCATAGAACTTCTTCAGATGTAGAACATTGATAGGCTTGGTAAGTTCTTCTCCCTCAGGTGTAGATAGCTGATAGGCCCCATACCCAAATGTTGCCTTGATGATGTAAGGCCCTAACCAATTTGGCTCAAACTTGCCTTTCTGCTCTCTATTCTGCTGATTTTTGGGATTTTCTCTTAGAACTAGTTCACCCACATAGAACTCTCTAGGATGAACTTTCTTATTGTAAGTAATAGACATTCTCTTCTGATAGGTGCGCATGTGATCAAAGGCAGCCTTATGGCATTCTTCCAAAGTAGTGAGCTCGTGCACTCTCATGGCCCTCTGGTCTTCATCGATAATCAAACCATGTAGAGAGATCGTAGTGAAGGTATTCCAACCTCTAATGGTAAGACAGCCTCAGAACCATAGACCAAGGAAAAAGGTGTTGCACCTGTAGGAGTGCGGATAGAAGTTATGTAAGCCCATAGCATAGGATTGATCTGTAGATGCCAATCCTTGCCTGATTTGTGCACTATTCTGTGGAGAATTTTCAGCAATGTTTTGTTTGAGGCCTCAGCTTGGTCATTCCATTGAGGGTAGTAAACAGAAGACCAATGTTGTTTAATTTTGAACTTTTTGCACAAGTGCTTCAGGTCTTTGTTTTTTAACTGGCCACCATTATCCATGACTATGGAAGAAGGAATACCATAGTGGCAAATGATGTGATTCAAAATAAATAGGGCAACATGTTTGCCCATAGCTGTAGACAGTAGGATAGCTTCAACCCATTTAGTGAAATATTCAGTAGCTGTAATGATGAACTTATGCCCACTCAAAGAACTAGGATAAATTTTGCCTACCGAGTCAAAGGCCCATTGCTGAAATGGCCAGTAGGTAACATAGGGAATGAGATTGCGTCCAGGAGCATGAATGAGATTCCCATGTAGTTGACATTTCTTGCAGGACTTGGCATATTGAACAACATCAGTTTGCATAGTAGGCCAATAGTAACCAGCCCGAAGCAATTTCTGAGCTAGCGCAAGACCGTTAGAGTGTGAACCACATATTCCATTGTGGACTTCATCTAGCACTTTTTCTGAGTCCTCTATTTCTAGACACCTAAGGAGAGTTCTATCCAGACCCTTCCTATACAAGTCACCAAAGACAAGGGTAAAGAGTGAGGCATTGTGGATGAGTTGGTGCTTCTCATTGTGTGTTAGATTTTCATGGATAACTTGATATTAGAGATAGGAAAAGATGGTGGCATAGCGGGATGAGTCATGATTGACCACAGTGTAAATGACACGGTCATCAGGGGAATTGTAGGCAAGATAACGCAATTCTTCCACTAGGAACTCAAAGCATGATTCAAGCTCTTCCAATTGCAGAATGGATGCCAAAGTAGCCATGGCATCAGCAGCCTTGTTCTCAACTCTAGGAATTTTTTGGAATGTAACAGATGTGAAATAATTCCTAAGTGAGTCTATCATTTTCTTATAAGGAATCAACTTGCCATCCTTTTTCTGGTAATCATTTTTTACTTGAATTATGACAAGCTATGAATCTCCAAAGATATGAAACTTTGTAATCCTCCATTCTAGGGAAAGCTTAACACCATTGAGAAGAGCTTTATATTTAGCTATGTTATTGGTGCATGGAAAGAGAAGCTTATAGGATTTCGGAATGGTGTATCCATGAGGTGTAACAAATAAGATTCCAGCACCAACCCCATTCTGTGTATGAGAACCATCAAAGAACATTTTCCAAGTACGCTCTGTGACATTCATGATTGAAGCATCTGGGAAGTCTATCTGAAGAGGAGCATTATCATTCATGGGGAACTCAATCAATTGATCCGCAATTGCTTTCCCTTTAATATCTTTCCTTTCGACATATTGAATGTCAAATTCTGAGAGAATCAACATCCATTTAGCAAGTCGTCCAGTAAGCGCAGCTTTACTTAAGAGATACTTTAAAGGATCAATTTTGGTGACCAGCTGCATAGTATGCACAAGCATGTAATGTCTAAGTTTTTGAGAAGCAAACACCATTGCTAGACAAGCCTTTTCAATGCTAGTGTAATTGAGTTCATAAGAAACCAGAGTGTGACTGATGTAGTAGATAGCTCATTCTTTGCCCATATCATCTTGTTGTGCAAGGAGAGCTCCTAAGGAATTTGTCATAGCAAAAATGTATAGTATCAAAGGTTTCCCTTGGATAGGTGGCATAAGAATAGGAGGTCATGCTAGGTAATCTTTGATCTAGTCTAGGTTCTTTTGACACTCCTCATTCCATATGCAAGTAGATCCTTTATGCAAATTCTTATTGAAGGGTTGAGCTCTGTCAGCTAGTTGAGAAATGAACTGCCTAATAGACTAGAGATGGCCTTGGAGACCTCTTAATTGTTTTATGTTGCGAGGAGGTGGCATCTCCATAATAGCTTGCACCTTTTCTGGGTCTACCTCAATCCCTTTTGTTGATATGATATACCCTAGCAGTTTCCCAGAAGTGACACCAAAAGAACATATTTTAGGATTTAATTTGAGTTGAAATCGTTCCATCCAGTCCAATATCAAACTCAAATCAGATAGATGAGTGCTCCTTTGTTGAGATTTAGCAAGTGTATCATCAACATAGTCTTCCATGTTCTTATGCATCATATCATGGAATATAGTGGTCATAGCCCTTTAATAGGTTGCACCAGCATTCTTAAGACTAAAGGGCATGACATTCCAACAAAAGGTACCCCATGTGCAGGTGAATGTTGTCTTTTCTTGGTCTTCAGGGGAAATTCTGATTTGATTATATCCAGAGAAGCCGTCCATAAGGGAGTACATTTCATAGCCCACCGTCATGTCCACTATCATGTCAATGTTAGGAAGTGGAAAATCATCCTTAGGGCATGCTTTATTCAAGTCCCTGAAATCATTGCATACATGAATGGACTTGTTGTGTTTGTAAATAGGGACAATGTTAGAAATCCACTCAGTGTAGTCGATAGCTCTAATGAAGTTGTCTTTTAGAAGCTTCTTGAGTTCAGCCTTAACCAGTAATGCCACATGGGGATGCATCTTTTTGAGATTCTTCTTGATAGGTTTTACCCCTGGAGCAATGGAGAGATGGTGTATGATAAGCTCAGTATCCAAACCAAGCATGTCAGAATATGTCCATGCAAAGTTGATCTTTTTTTCTTGAAAGAATGTGGCAAATTGTTCTTTCTCCTCTACTAAGAGAGACTGAGCTACGTGGATGATCTTAGGAGAGTCTTATGTCCCTAAGTTGATGGGTTGCATAGGTTCGATTAGAACTGAAGATCTTTCTTGAAAATAGCTAGGCAGACTACCAAGTACCTCATCTTCAGGCACCTTGGAGAGGTTTTCACCATTAGATACGTCTTTATTTTTACTATTTTTACGTTCAAATACCACCACAATGTGGTTTTCTCCATCTGACCATTTCTTTTTTCTTTTGATTTTGTGACTGAAGTACTTGATATCTGATTCAGTCATGTTTGTTGTTGGTTCACTGGTGGAAGAGGTAATAGGTGCAATGGCATTGAGGTAGTAGGCAATCTCATAGTCATTTTGGAAAGAAGGCAATGTGGGTCTTTGATCCTAGGCAGACCAATCTATGAGATCTGAGTGTATGAGAGGAAGCGAAGTGACGGGTTCAAGGGCATTTATGTGATATGTGTCATCTTTGGTGACAAGAGAGGTTGAGCCTATAGAGTAGGCTCCAAAAGTGTCAAGATCTAGATTTGACATAGAAGGACCAGCGTGGTCCATTAAAGCAATACACGGATTGAACTCATTAGACCCTACGCGAGACTCATCAACTACATCAGGTTGGGCACTATAAGTATGAACCACATCAACTTCCATATCCATCATGGAAGATCCCTCTGAGAGTGTCCCATTCGTACTCATTTGAATCTATTGTTGAGCTTCTACTAGGGTGTTTGCACGAAGAAGGCTTAGGACGTCCAGAAGTAGAGGCACCCATGTAATTACATGTGAGATCTCCTCTTTCTACCAACCACAAGATATTTCTGTGTTGTCTACTTCTAGGCGTAGAGGCTTCAGCTGTGTCCTCATCAAGTATGCATTCTTCTCCCCAAAGCAGTGAAGTAGAAGGGAGACTGTCTGCTATTTGAGCCATAGTGTGAAGTGGTGACTCATCTATATCTGTGTCTAAATCACTGATCATGGGAGCATTTATAGAATAGTCAGGGAGGTCATCTTTGGCACCGTATCTGAGACCTATGGTATCCTTAGAAGGTCGGCCATTGGTATGACTCAAAGGCTCAACTAGGGTGTGTTCATTATCATTTATAGGTCCTTGACCTTGATAGCCCATTTGTTGCAAAAATGTATAGCCTTTACCATAGCGCTTAGGGGAGATAAGAGTAGCAATTATCGTACTGCCCTCTTCCTCTCTATAGATCCACTCCCTGATAGCTTGTTCTTATTTTTCTACCTCTAGGGGTACGGATGAATGAACAAAGGTACCAAAGACTATCATGGCATAAGTGGAAGGCTTCATCTTGTTAGAGGGTCTACCATATGATTTAGGAGAAGTAGGCATAGCAGAAATGGAATCCAGTGTGTATTCACCCATACCAATACTCATCATCTTTAATTTTTGTTCAGCAATAATCAGGGACACACTAGGATCATGAGAAGGTTTGTTGTGAGGAACAAACATTTCAGCAGCAGTGAGAGTATTAATAGCAATAGCATTGTCCCTAGGAATCACAATTTCAGCTCCATTGTATGGAAACTTGACACATTGATGGTAGGTAGAAGGGACAGCCTTCATGTCATGGATCCAAGGATGACCTAGAAGAATTTTGTATGCAAGTGGGATGTCTAATACTTGAAACACAATATCCTTCACAATTGGACCTACTCAGATAGACAGCACAATAAGACCCTTTGAGGACCTCTCCACTTCATCATATGCTTTGATAGTGATCTTCTGCCTAGGATCTACAGCAAATTTAGATAATCCCACCTATTGCACCATATGGAAAGAAACAATATTTAACCCTACACCATTGTCTATCAGGACTCGACAGACTCGAGTATGGTAGACTTGGACCTCGATATGCAAAGCAAGATTATGGGGGTGACTAAGAGATGTGTCATCTTCTGTAGAAAAGGAGAGGTAGTGGGGAGATGAGATATGGTTGACCATAGCCTGGAACCGATCTGGATCAATGTCATTGGGGACATTTGCCGTATGCAGAGCCTTCACAAGGATCTCTTTGTGCAAAGGGGATAACTCAAGCAACTCAAAATGGGTATCTGGGCTGGTGTCCATTGTAACTGGTGCACAAGATCATAGCTAGAGAAGACTGAAGGAGCCGCTTGTTTGGAAGAAGAGGCTTGCTTGGGATCATGCACAGTTTTAAGGACAATTTTGGCCTACCCCCTGGTAACAGTATTCAGTGTCTCACTTTGGGAAGATGGACCATCCATTGTTTGCAAGACCAACTTAGGTGTATCATGATTGTTATCACCAGTACCTTGAGGTCTCATCATGAAAACACTCTCAACAGGCTCTATTATGTTGATCACAGGCACATCGTTAGTGTATGTATAATTGATCTTTTCATCATGGTTTTTCTTGTTTTCTTGAGAGGTCTCCCCCTTTTCATACTCAGGTAGAGGGGTTTTGAAGGCCTTGTGATCAGAATTCTTAACCAAGCCATCTGTGAGAATTGTGCCTCCATCAATAAGATCTTAAATAGCATCCTTAAGCTTGAAGCAATTATCCATGTTGTGTCCCTTATTTCTATCATAATTGCAGAAATGATCCTCTCTCCACCAATCAGGCTTAACCGGTGGATTGAAGGGACAAGAATTGTCAGGAAGTGTAAGATACTTGTTGGCAACCAAGGTCTTAAGAATCACATCATAAGGTTCATCCAACTTGGTGTGGACTCATCGTTGATATTGCTTCTTTGTCTTGTCTGCATGTTGAGGCTTTGGTGCACCTTAAGTTTTGGCAGCCTCTTGTTGTTTCCCTACGTAGATAGTATTAGAGAGGTTGAAAGTAGGCTCTTTAGCTTTTGGGACATCCACAACCCCATCATTGAAAGAGGAGAACAGTTGTTTCCTAAGATCATAATACAACTCAGGCACAAGAGTGTTGATGAAGATGTCAATCTTTTCCCTCTTAGGTAGCTGACAAGGATATCGATAATACAACAACCTCCAACATTGCAAGTAAGTGGCAAATGCCTCACCTTGATTTTGCCTTAGAGCACTTAGATCTATCATGGTGATAGGCTATTGAATGTTGTATGAATAATGCTGGGTGAAGTGCCTGGCCAACTCATCAAAGGTCCTGAGAGGCAATGTCAACTTTGCAAACCATTCCAAGGCTTGTCCTCTTAAACTTCTAGGGAACAGTCATAGTAGAAATGTGTCTTCATGAAGGAAGTCCATGCTAAGAGTGTAAAAGTGATGCACATGGTCATGGGGGTCACCATTTCCATCATACTTATCATATTTGGGAACCTCAATATCCCTAGGAAATAGGACCATGTATAGACTCCTATCAAAGGGAAGAGCACAAATAGATTCTACAAAAGAGACCTTTGGAGGCTCCCTTTCTATTGCCATTTGGGCAAGATGTTGATTTTTCCTTTTTAATTCCTCTCTAAGGATTTCCAATTCTGTTGGCACTCTTTCTTGGACAATTTGTCAGACATCATAACCAAGAGGAAGCTTGTATCCTCTAGAAGTCATGTATTGAAAATATTGATCCCCATTATTCTCTAAAAGCTTATACATCATTCGTTGGGAAGCTTCATCTTGTTCAAATCTCATAAGTTCTTCACTAGACACATCACCAATGGCTTCTTCCTCATGGTGAGAGGGAGGAGGTCTAGGAGGTGAAGGAGGTGCGGCAAAAGTCCATCTTGGAGGGGACCTTGGTGGCGTATTGTTACCATGATTGCCACTATTACCGAAAAAAGATATATTCTCATGGCCACTAGTCCCAGCTTGATTGTGAGACATTCCTCTTGAAGTCATATGCCTAGTAGCATCCATTAAGATTTTATTATACTCTTTATCTAAGCGTTCTTGGTTGTCTCTTTGCTCAAAGTGTTCTTGCAAATGGTGATATTTCTCTTGTTCAGTCATGGTTAGTGAGACACTGTCTGTGCTTTTGGGGGCCTTGAGCAGAAAAAAGGAAGCCTCCTTTATACCATGGGGTGACCTTGGAATCCTCATATTTGTCTGGGCTAGAACTGTCATCACTGACTAGCACTTGTGAGCATCTTTTTGGAGAAGGTAACTGTGTATAATTGAATGGAGGGTGACTCCCTTGCTCAAATTGAGACCAAGTTGTAACCGGCATGAAAAGAAATGTTGTTTGACTAATAGAATGAGACAAAGTTTCTTAGATATTGAGATAAGCAAAGCTAATAAAGATCACTTGTCAAGATAGAACAATAGAGATGGATCATCAAAGGTGCTCAAGAACTTACAGCAATCAATTGACTCAAGCTGAGATATGAGCAAGAAGCTCGATTAGCAAGTAGCTAGAGAGATAACCGTGGTGTGACAAGTGATTAAAAATAGCATTTGTTAGGCTCAAACCCAATAGTTTTAACTCATTTTTTCAATCTAGAAGAAACCTAAGCATGCAAATAACAAACCAACTTCAGGTAAGAACAGGAAAAGACACTCTACAATAGGTTAAAATTCAAGTTTAGCAACTCCAGATCACAATAGTAGAAAGACAATAGAATAACTCAGGATGATATTTCACAAAATAGCAGGATGATGCAATTTATCAGGATGATATTTCACATGAGGCAGTACGATAGAATCCAGGCAAGTGATGCGATAAAGTGTATATTATGCAAGTGATAAAAAATCAGGAACAATGTATCACATGACAATTCTCAGAAGGGTGTGCGATGATTGTTCAGTATCGTACGACTCTTGACCAGTGAATGTGAAAAATACAGTTTTAAAGGCAATTTGGTTAATGTTGTAGGTTGACAAGTGCAATTTCTTGGTTTCAAACACAGTGATATCAAAAAATAGATAGGTTTGCAAATAGTAGGTGATCAAACATGTCATAAAACACTTGAACAAGGGCAAAATCAACCTTGTCAAGACAAGCACTTGGGATATCAAAGAGAAAAATCCTATGAGTACTACCGCGATGTTTGTTGTTCAAGAACGTTTACACGGGTAGATCACAGCTAAGATAATTCAAGCACTTTCTAGCCTAGAAGGACAAAGGCTCAATACTCAACAACTTGGCCCACACTTGATGTCCCATTGCCTCACACTAAGTGGTTTCCCATAATAGATGTTAGCTTTCTCGTGGAAGTGCCAATGACACAACCAAAGGAACACAGATGGTGATTAATCTTGGGGTGATCCGGGTTAGTCCACTAGGATTGATCCTTGCACCAAGATGTTAAGCAAAAAAATTGGGTGGCTTCTATCTATGGTTCATAGTAAGGGCTTCCATTTGTAATACCCCTCTTGCTCCCCAAAGGGACTCCTTACCTTGTGGCAAGTAACGGACCTCGCTGCCACAAGAGTACCTTAAGCATTCTTGCCTATCATTTTCCTCATGGTCACAATCCCACAAGTACTCACATCAAGTGAAGACAAGTACTACGTCTACCAAGGTTTTGTGTCCTTGATAGCCTTGATTTTATAGTGGGTCAGAATAGCTCGGTATTAGCTTGTCCCCACTTGGGTCATTCCTCTTGATTTCTCAAGAGAAAGCCCGCTAAAGGATTTTAAAACTAAACAAGAAATGGATCAACCTTTGAGGGTCAAGATTTCTGGTTCACCTCAAGGGTGAAGAGCATACTCTCCTATCTCAAAAATCTCTCCCAAACACACCAAGCAAAGTTCAATTAGCCCTCTTGCTTTCAAAATCTAAAGATGGGTCAAGATTTCTGGTTCACCACAAGGGTGAAGAGCATACTCTCCTACCACCAAAAGACTCTAATAACAAGATATTAAGTGCATAATAAAAGAAAGAACTAGTATATGCCGCACTTAAAAATGAAAGTAATGAACAAGCACTTGATTGTTTTTATGCTTTGGGCAGCCCTGCAAAAAATGATTAGTAGCCCTTGCACATTTGAAGCTTTGACATGTGTTCTTTTGGAAAATATTCAAGCAATGAGGGCACACCTACAAGCACAACTTGTTAGCCCCACAATGGTTAGTATATCAAAATCAAGATAATCTACAAGTAAAAAACCCTGTCTAGATACAACAAATTAAAACTAGATAATAGAAAATCTGAAACTTGCAAGATAAAAGAGCTAAAAATAGTCACTTCCAGGTCTGGATGATACTTTGCTGTCAAAAAAAAGTTCACACGATACTTCTCACTATAATATTGCAATACTTTCTCTTTGTACGACAAATCACACTATGTCCAGATGATAGAGTTCTGTATGTCTCTGAGACAGAATCCTGCAAGGGTGTACGATACTTTTTATTTAATAAAAGGGGAGGGAATTCCTTTTAATTAAATAAAGACTTAGGATAAAATGGTTAGCCCATATAATATAATCGAATAAATAATAGAATTAGGATTGGATCAAGAATAAGCAATTGATAAATTTAGCAAATAATGCTAGCAAGGGGCTAATAGTCTAGATGACCATTTTTGGGTGATTACATTCCCCATGGCAAAGAAGGGAAGCACACAAAGAGGATTCTCTACAATTTCATTTGGACCACCTGTAAGGATTTTGATTTGGGTTTTCCTGCATCTGCATTTTCATTTTCATTTTAATGTATTGATATTCAATCTAGTGCATTTTTATCTATGATTCCTATCATACCCATTAAATAAATAGATGAATGGCAGAAGTGATGGAAAACTCTCATTTCTTTGGCTCTCTCGATCTGTATGAACCTGTACAGATTCATCCTACAAGTCTGAGGTTAAATGGTTGAGTATTGATTGAGAGAAGCTATTACAGTCCTTTTGTGGTCAGGTTTATACCTTAACCTAGGGTTTTTGGAGTTTTTTTATTCTTCCTCTCAATGCCATCGTGGAAAAATTCTCATTCTTGGTGGGCTTGAACGTTTCTAAATGCTCTTTCATTTGAATATGGTCTTGAGGTGGGAGATTGCAGATGGAGAGATCACATTTCATTATGAAATGTGATCATAAAACCACACAATGCATCACCCTATAGTTCATAAACCTCTCAAATTTAGAATTTTTACTCACTTAGCATTCAATCCCTTACAAATTGGTCTGCCACATAGAGATGTCAGACCTTCGAAATATATATTTGACCATTACCACCATATGGGATCACTATGAAACCTCCTAAATCTGATATCTAACCCTAAACTCTATCATTTCACCAAGAATTATAATTTTTCAATGGTGGAATGAAGAGCTAAGGACATTTTTGTGACAAAACCCTATCTAGTTAGGGTTTTAGACTTGTTTGAACAAAATTTCTTATAACTCCTTGAAGTATAAATGGATCTATGTCAAACCAAATCCAAAAGAAATGTAATTCACTTATCTACACATCCATGTATGTTTTATACCTTTTCCAGTCCGTATCAGGTCATACAAATTGACTGATTACAAGGAAAACATAGAATACTAGGAAAATTCAAAACAAATCTTTATTGATCTCATTGAAAGCATCCCTAAATGGTCCATGTGACCTTATTACAATAAAAAAACACACAAAAAATTCCTAAACATCCTATATTTTTATGAATAAATGGCTTCTCCTACACCATGGGACCATGGTTGAACTTATGAGGTATCTCCTTGTGGATGCTACCATTGACCTTGACGTCTATATACTTCCCTATCTAGTATGTATGTAGATACATGCCCATAGGCACATAGCCAAGCCTCCCAAAGGGACTTTCAAAAAGATCCCTTTTTTAGGTGTGTACTCCATGTCAATCTAACATTTCCTCTCTCTTCTTCTATATTAAAAAATGCCACAAAATATGGAAATATAGAGAACACACCTTAATTGTTTAAAAAGAGATGTCATCCCATAGACTGCAATTATTGAAGAACAAAAATAAATAAATTTGTTTAATTAGATATAAAAAATTTAATCAAAATGATTTTGAATGGGTATAATGCCATACTTTACAACCTTTTCCATCATCTCTCCAACCTATATAAAAAAGGAAGTTTTAGAACTAGACACGAGCCTTCATCAAAGTATAATCAAAATATAATCAAAAGTGTATTTTTGTCAGATATCATAACTATAAATTCTCTAATAGATGTGTATGAAAAATGTGGAATCATACTCAATGCATGTGAAGTGTTTACTAGACCACCTCAAATAGATATCATCTCATGGAATAAGATTGTATTTTGATCAAGCCTGGTTTTGTACAGACAGTAGCTAGACAATGGAATAAGATTATATTTTGATCAATTATGAGATTTATATGGGGTGTTTTATGTGAGCTTTGATTGGAACAAGTATGAAAAGAATCTAAAAGATCTTAGAAGGTAATATTAACATTTTTTTATTGTTTTGAAAGTCATTTGATATGAATGTCCTCCCATTCACATCGTAGATAGCATTGTTCCTGTACATTTTCTACAACAAGTTGAATTTCATTATGAATAATAACTATTCCATGGACTCAAAGGCCTAGAATTCATAAAGTGTGATTTATATAAAATTGTATCTAGTCCTTTAACCTTTCATATGCAGAAAATTGGAAAGAGGAAGTGATCACAGTCAGGAAATGAAGAAAATATGGTGAAATTGGTGGCACATGTATTGCAATGAATGATCTAGTAAAAAAAGGGGTACATTTAATGATTTGGATTGTTTTAGTTTATTCATTTTATGGTGAATAAAGTGTCTTTTATGCTTATAAGTGATTGTAAGCATGACATTTAGAAAGCCCTAGAAATAAAGGTTTGGAGTGTCCAATTTGGGGCTTTTGGTGTTGTAGGGGGTCTGTGCCTAATTTCTCAGAGATTTGGCCATTTTGAACCATTATTAGAGGCTTATAAAAGTTTGGGGCCTTGGGAGTACAAGGAGTATAGGGTTTCTTTATTATTTGGGGTCTTTTTATGCATTTTTTAAGCCACAATGTGTAGACGTGACGCATGGTCCAAAATAGTCCATAGAAATCTTTTAGTATGTTAAAGTAATGGATAAAGGGTATCTGAATCACTTATTATTTCTTTTTTTCTTTGGAAAAGGTTGGAGATAAGGTCTTATGAAGTTTGTTGTAGGGCTACAAGACAGGGCTATTAGGCCTAGTGGCAGTTTGGAGAAGTTTGAAGGTCTAGGAGTTTGGGTTGTACTTGGAACCACAAAACCACTTGAATACACCTTAATAAAATCTAGAGATACCATATCCATCACCATTTTCCATTTGGGTTAGTCTTGGTTAGATTGAGGTCATTTGGAGGACTTGAGGGCTTGGGGATAGTGCCTAAACCAAGTAGATTCAAATCCTATCCTAATTTTTTATTTTGTTTTTATATGAGAAAAGGAATGTGAAATTACATAATTAATTAGATAAGCATTTCTTGAATTAATTGGTGATGGATGAAGGTTACAATAACAAATTGAATATGATTTAAATAATTCATGAATGTTAAGTACAAATAATTAAATAAGTATAATTATTTTGATTAACCATTAGAGTAAATTTGACCCAACTTACTCAATAAGGGGAAGATGCATCAAATTGTTGTTAGTCAATTAAAGCGTAATGGAACATAAGGACTCATAAAGTGATGTGAATTTGTGATTCTTAAATGGCTTAGAATAAAATTGAAGTAAATTAGGGGGTTTTGTGGATTGTATCTTGTAAATAGAAGAAAACTGTTAGTGAATGATATCTTATAAATAGAAGAACATGTTTAGAGATAGTCTAGGTTGTCCAAGTGTAGTATAGTTGTATAGTTTAAGAGGAAACCATTGTAGAAGGAGATGAAGATTTTGTATGGAGTCAAGAAAGAGAAAAAGAGATCATAGATCTTAAAGGGTTGTCATAGCTCAAGTCCATGTCATATGATTTGAATCTACCTACTTCCTAGGAATTATTTCCACACACTCTCTTAGCCATGATCCTATCTAACCAGTCCACTACACCTTCCTATCTTCCTCGCAACATCCCTTCCTCTCAACTAGACACCACATATTATGTCCTCTATGACAGTCCTTACAACTCTCTCCAAGATAAACTTACATAACCCTTGGATTGTTCTTTCTAACTTAAACCACCATTAGCTACCTTCACATATTTTCTCTAGGCCATGTCCCCCTTTCTAGACCCTCATATGGTCTACCAAATCTTTCACATAAATATAAACACAAAACAATTATTTACTGTCCTAACTGGACAGACATTTTCCTCACTCAAAAATACATCCTACAAACCATCATCTTAGATCTACTAGCCTCCACCTTCACCATGGAACATAAGGACACCCTTTGCAACACCCCTACACAAACAAACACACCCTCCAAAGGGATTATATATTCAATAAGATGATGAGAAGAAGATGAATCACATGGATTAAAAAAATTCAAATTTAAATGCAGTTGGTAAAGGTAAGGTTAATTTCTATGATTAGGTGACGGTAAGGAAAGCTCAGAAGCTGAGATCAAATCTACATTTAACTACTTAGGAGAAGAATTAATTTTTGAGCAATCTCAGAAGCAGTGACACTGAAATTTCATTGAAATTATCTCATACTACAATTCCATCAATTATGACTTGAATATTAAGTAGAAGAAGCTTTGGGATCACTCAACATTGATTCCTTTTCTTTGTTTGATCTAGGAATGAAAGGAACCACTATAGGTTGAGAGATAGGAGCTTCCATTTGTTTTCATCTTTTTTCTTTATACGTTTATGGAGGTGGAACCACAAAATATATAGGAGGCATATTAGGAGTATTAAAGATTCTCAATATATGATGTAGATTGAGAAGAGCTACTTCCATATCCATAGATAAAAAAAGGATGCTTGGGGGTAGCAATAAAAGTAGACCCCAAATAATTATAGAAGGATAAGTCAAAGATTCTATTGGTTTTAAACTTTTGATAAGAAAGTAATAGGATGAGTTGATTAGGTTTAAGAGGTTGAGTTTTTTGAGGCCAAAATTAATCAAGGGTAAATTTTCCTACAAATACATCCTCCAAACCATCATCTTTTCTTATTACATTGGAGGCATTCATATGACCTTTGAATTTTTTTGAAGCTAATCCAATTCACTGTTACAACACTGTCACCATTTAGAGGGTTATTAGTCAGCAAATGGTGGAAAAAATTTGAATTTGATGGCAAGGGTATTGCAGTAGATATTCTAGTCAAATGAGGGGTATGTTTTAGGTTTTGGAATCCTTTTGTATGTTGAATTCAAGGTGAAACAACCTTCAATTTGGTCTAACAGTGCTTGAAAGGAAGAGATTTAGAAAGCCGTAGAAACAAGGGTTTGGAACACCAAATTTGGTTCTTTTGGGGTTCTAGGAAGTTTGAGTCTAATTCCTTTGAGATTTTGAGTTTTGATAGAATAATATGACACTATCTATAGTTTGGAGTCTTGGGAGTACAAGAAACACAAGGTTGCTTTGTTAAATTACCCATTTTTATGCATTTTGGGAGTCACAAGGTGTGAGCAGCAGTACATGTTCCAAAACAACCATATCTTTCCTTTTGATATGATAATATAATAGGAAAAGGGTATCCAAAACACTAATTTATTTTGTCAATCCTTTGGAATTTTGCAGAGTTAAGTATTGTTTACCTTCGTTGCAGTGTTATTTTCCTTCTTTGCTTGATAGCAACTTCCTCAATCTTCATTCTAAGATCACTCCTGGACCCATCCCATTTCATAGACCTATCAGAGGTCAATCTTCAATCACCTTAAAACCCACTAGACTCCACACCTTGGATCTCCAAGCAACTCTTCAAACCCAAACTAGTCAATCATGCTCCATGCTCACAACATACACTCTTCACTCAATACGCTTCTGCAACCACACTCATGAACTATGCTTCCCATGGTGACCCTAAATCCTCTAAGGATCCCAATACACTCAAATCATGCACTCATTAACATCTCAATCCATTCTTCTGACCATTCTATCTCCTTGCACCAAATTGTCTGTAATGTCCCTGTTAGTTTGTAACCTTGGAAATCCTGCATTGAAATAGTTGTTAAAGCTAATGTATTGAAATGAAACAAGTCATCATTCAGACACATTTTCAATACCAAGAATAAGTTGAAGAGTGAGAGTGATGATGTTCAAGCCCAGATTTAAGTGTAGCGGGCCTCCAATAATTTAAATACTAAGGAAATTATTATACTTACAGAGATTCATGATATTGTTTCTAAGGAAGAGGAGTTCTGGAAAAAAAAATCTCATGCTATTTGGTTTCAAAGTGGTGATCATAACACCATGTTTTCTCATATGTCCACTTTTAAACATCGATAAACTAATATATTTCACTCTATTAGCTACAATGGGAGGAGCTTTTTTTAAACATGAGGATATTATTTAGGAAGCCATGAACTATTTTTATTCCCTATTGTGAAATGATCATCTTATGGATCCTACATGTTGACAAGAGTTAATCTTTGATATTCCTACTTTGGTGACTATCGATATGAATAATTCCCTTACAAGAATCCCTATAGATAATGAGGTTCCTGATGTATTATTTTATTTTTATGGTTACAAGGCTCTAGGCCTAGATATATTTCCTATGTTTTTATTTTAGACTTATTGGGATATTTTAGCCAATAATTTTATTCCTTTTGTTAAAGAATTTTTGGATCAATATCTTTCCTCAAGGAATTAAATGCAAATTTTATTGTTATTATTCCAAAGAAGACAAGAGTTGACTTATTTGAATATTTTTGTCCTTGATTAGTCTTTGCAATTCCTTTTATAAGATCTTTTTGAAGGTCTTGGTTATTTATCTAAAAAAAATTCTTCCTCTAGGTTATTTTGATTCAACGGAATGGCTTTGTGCTTGCTCACAAATTTCTAGACTCTATTTTGACTGTCCATGAGAATATTCAGTTTTCATATTAAACCTCATCATGGTAATCTCCTATCTAAAATTTAGCTAAACATTGCTCACTCACCAAAAAATTTCATTCATCCTACAACTAAGCAATCTAATAAGGATGTATGTTCCTTCTTATTTCCAACTACAACTTGCAGACCATTTATTTTACAATAATATTGTATGTACTCCTATCATCTATATTTACATTGCATATATCTTGTCTAAAAAAAACTTTTCCGTTGAATGTATTCTTGTCATCTATTCATCAAGACTCTTCTTACAACAAGTGTTTCTCAATTTTCTGCATCTTCTTATTGTGATGACTTAGCATCTTCCTCATTCACATTTTAAACTCTCACTTTTCCTTCACAAAATATTAACATATCACAAAAATCATTTGAAGACACGGGGTTGTCGACTGTACCCACGGGACAAAATATAATATGCAGAGAAAAATGTTTGTTTTATTGATTGAACCGATTACATTATGGTTTTCTTACACATCTACTTTACACCCCCCTTTCCACTCACATGGATCAACAAAGAAATAGGCTCAAACTCTTCAATGAAACCTGACTACAACCACCTAACTGCCCAAAACTATTACATAACAGTCATAAAACTAACTATCAAAACCAAATAGATCAATGATCGAAGTTTTTAGATTCTAAGAACACGTATATTCAGTGGAGGCTAGAAGGGTAGAAGGGATATTTGTGGAGATTTGTTAGATCTCAAAAATTTTAAAGAATATCTTCTTTATTGAGTTGAGGTGGGACAAAAGTAGCCTAGGTCTATGAAACCTTCACAAATATCCCTTCTTTAGCCTACACTCATACCTCTTCTCAGAACCTAGAAACTCTTCAAAGAAACAGGTGATGAACATGCAGATTTGCCTAAGTATTACTGGGAGCTTACCCTACAACACATGTACTATTGTGAAAATCATCACAAGTCCATTTTCTACGGGGTCTAGCTCCTAGTATTGCTCGGTCAAATCTGTATGTTTTTCACCTGTGCATATACCTTATTTGATCAACTCTTATATGCATAGGTGATGAACATTCATATTTTCCTAAGTAGTACTGGGAGCTTACCCCTCAACACATGTACTATTGTGAAAATCATTACAAGTCCATTTGTTGTAGGGTTTAGCTCCCAGTATTGCTTGGTCAAATCTGCATGTTTGTCACCTGTGCATATACCTTATCTGATCAACTCTTATATGCACAGGTGATGAACATGAATATTTTCCTAAGCACTATTGGGAGCTGACTCGACAACACATGTATTATTGTAAAAATCATGACAAGTCCATTTGTTGCGGGGTCTAGTTCCCAATAATGCTTGGTCAAATCTGCATGTTTGTTAAATCTAAATGGAATACTTTGTGCCTCGCATACTTAAATGGAAAACACCAAGAAGAACCAAATTATGAATGCTCAATTGTTGTAATGGAAAAGCATCAGAACCGTCCATTTATAGAACTTGATTCACTCTATGTAGAATACTATTTTGTTTAATGTTTTATTTCAGCTTGATATTTCATTCATTTTTCATATACATAGAGAAATGGATAGTTCTGAGACGGATTTCTATGGCTATGATAAATGTCCCTCTGTGTTGAGAAAATTAGAGTTGACAAAATGGTTTTTCAGCGACTGTATCTTCCATTAGAGACACTTCATATGCACAGGCAATGAACACGCAAATTTGCGTAAGTAGTACTGGAAGTTGACCCAGCACCACATGTACTATTGTGAAAATCATCACAAGTCCATTTGCTGTTGGGTCTAGTTCCCAGAATTTCTTGGTCAAATCTGCATTTTTTTCACCTGTTCATATAGTAAATGATGAATGCTCAATTGTTGTAATGGTAAAGCATCATAACCGTCCATTTCTAGAACTTGATTTTCTATAGTCTTAATGATTTTTCTATAGTCCTAATGATTTTTCTTATTTCTTGTCTTTTGTCCCTTTTTTATTTCTCATGTCTGTGCTTGGTGATAGGATTTTGAACATTGTTGACAAAGTGTGTTTCTTTTTCTGATTGTGGGGTTCTGCATTGTTTGTTGCTCTTGGTAAATTAGGCCTTGAATTTGAATTTTTGTTCACTATTTTACTTCAGCTTGATATTTCATTCATTTCTCATATACACAAAGACTTCACATGTTGATAAAAAAAATGAGCCATTTGATTTAGGTTTACTATTCATGATTGTAAATTGTCAATATTTCTGATAGTACTCCTTGGTGTATTCCATTTAAAATTAATAATATTTCTATGGCTATGATAAATGTCCCTTTGTGTTGAGAAAATTAGAGTTGACAAAATGGTTGTTCAACGACTGTATCTTCCATTAGAGCCACTTCATATGCATAGGTGATGAACATGCAGATTTGTCTAAGCAGTACTGGGAGATGACCCAGCAACACATGTACTATTGTGAAGATCATCACAATTCCATTTGCTACCGAGTCTAGTTCCCAGTAATGCTTGGTCAAATCTTATATGCACAGGTGATGAACATTCAGATTTTCCTAAGAAGCACTGCAAGCTTTCCCGCAACACATGTACTATTGTGAAAATCATCAAAATTCCATTTGTTGCAGGAAATCTCACAGTACACATGTCTGGAGGTTTGAAGGAAACAAGAGAATTTGAAGATTCATGAGTCTTAAGACTGTACTTAATATAGCCAAACTTCATTCAATGGTACATTCAAACATGAAACAAACCATCCTTAAACCAGTGATCTGGATTAAAATAGTAAACCAAAGGACAACAAACTAAATTTCATTAACTTGATGTGTTGTGAAAAGAAATGAACCACAGATAAATGCAGTAAGTGCAACTCATATCGCTTTGGAGGAATGCAATATGATTGTTTGACATAGTAAGCCAAACTATTAATATACAATAATATGCATTGTGCACCTTTGGTGATTATCCTACATAGTTCCACATAGACACAACATGTTCCTTAGAAGACTATTAATCTCACAATAGCTGAGAAATATAAATGTAGGCATCATGGTCACAATTCTCTAGAGATAAAACATAATTCAGTGGTATACCCAGATGATTCAATGCAAATAGTACTCCTCTAGTTCTAAGTTGACACTGTAGGATCCAAAAACCATAGATAACAACGGATTTTGGTCCCTATCTTGATTGGTTTTTGGACCCTACAGTGTCAACTTAGAGCTCAAGGAGTAGTAGTTGTGTTGCATCGTCTATTTATACACTCAATTATGTTGTATCTCCAAAGAATTGTGACCATGCATGATGCCTACATTTATGTTTCTCAATTGTTGTGTCCCAAGACCCCTTATGACCCTTTACAATCCCTAAGAATACATCTTATAGGTCTTAAAGTGTGGTAAGGGGTCATAAGAAGCTCCTAGGAGGGGCCAGATGAGCTTCCACCTTCACGTGGTTGGCCCTGTTAAGTAGAGAATGTTAAAATATTCTTGAAACAAAGAGAATCTCAATATTTCAAGGCCCCATGGACAAAAAAAAATTGTTCATAGTATTTAGTTTATGAAACTGTCCAAACTTGTTACGCTTTTGCAGCTCATCATGAACATTGGAGGTCTAAAGGAAATAAGAGAATTTGAAGAGTTGTGAGTCTTAAGATTGTACTTAATATAGCCAAACTTCATTCAATGGTACATTCAAACATGAAACAAACCATTCTTATTCCAGTGATCCAGATTAAACTAGTAAACCAAACTAATATCGCTTTGGAGGAATGCATGATTAATGTTTGACATAGTAAGCCAAACTATTAATATGCAATAATATGCATTGTGCACCTCATGGAGGGATTTTACAAATGATGATTAATATATATTGTTTTTTTTTTAGATATTCAATTTTTCATCAATTTTTCGACCAACATGACTGTTATCTTCGACATCAAAACCATACTCATGATGTATATAGTAGTGGATAATTCGACCAAGGTTGGTCAAAAATGATGAATGCTAGTAATATCGTAGCTAGCAATTTGGACATTGTTTTTAGTCAATTTTTTGACAAAATGGTAAGTCAAATATTTGACTTTTAAGAGAACGTGTGGAAAAATCTACAAAGAAAGTTCGACAAAAAAAATGGTCATTCTATCGACCATTTTGCGTCGAAAAATTGACCAATGAGCGTAAAAAATGAGGCTAAAATTTACTAGTGTGTATACTATAATGGAAGATTATGTAGATGATATCCTAGCAAAGTCTAAAACCAGAGAAGGTCATTTGAGAGGGCTAGAAAGGATATTCACCTAGATGGAAAAATACAAGATCAGACTCAATCCAAAGAAGTGTGCATTTGGGGTTACATCAGTAAAAATATTAGGGTATATTGTCTTGGCTAAAGGTATAGAAGTTTATCCAGATAAAGTCAAGGAAATCATGGAGATTTCTTCCCCTACAAATATCAATCAGTTAAGGTCTTTACAAGGATGATTCCAGTCAATCAGAAGATTTATTTCTCAACTGGTAGATGGAAGTCATCCTTTTCAACACTTGTTACATAAATATATCTCATTTAAATGGGATGATAAGTGTGAAGAAGCCTTTGACAAGATCAAACAATATTTGGAAAATCCACCTACTCTCATGTCACCAATTCCTGGCAAGCCACTCTTGCTCTATATTTCAGCTACTGAAGCCTCTCTAGGTGCTCTTCTAGCACGACAAGATCAAGAAGGTAAAGAAAAAGCTATATATTACATCAGTCAAACTCTCGTGGGATATGAGCTCAAGTATTCTTCAATTGAACGATCATGTTTGGATGTGGTCTTTGCTTCATAGAAATGGTGACATTACATGCTATCTCATTCTATCAAGCTTATTGCGAAGATAGATCCTTTAAAATATCTTTTGACCAAACCAACACTAACAGGAAGATTGGCTAAGTGGGTTATGTTGCTCAATGAATTTGATATAGAATATGTGGATAGGAAGGCTATTAAAGGACAAGTAATTGTGGATCAACTAGCTGAGACACCATTGACAGATGATCATCCTATACATATAGGATTTCCAGATGCAAACATTTTGACATTATCTACACAGTCATGGAAGTTATATTTTGATGGGTCATACACTCAACATGGTTCAGGAGCTAGAGTGCTATTTGTTACACCACAAGGGTATACAATACCAACGTCCTACAAATTTATTTTTCCTTGTACAAATAATGTAGTTGAGTATGAAGCATTGATGATAGGACTAAAGATGGCTTAACAATGGAAGGTCACATAACTAAATGTCTATGGAGACTCCCAGTTGATTATTAATCAAGTAAATAAGGATTATCAGACTAAGGATGACAAGTTATTACCATATAAACGTACGATGGATGACTTTAAGCAGTATTTTTCTATAATCACCTTTGAGAAAATTCCAAGACACGATAACAAGGTTGTAGATGCTATGGCTACAATTGCTTCTCTTTTTGACATGGAAGAAACAAAAGCCCGTTGTGAGTTCTTGGTGGAATCTTTGACTTATCCCGCGTATGATGATCTTGATACAAGTATCATATGTCATATTATTGGACAAGAATCCCCAACTTATGGGAAGATATATACCTACCTTAAAGATAATACTATTCCTCTCGAACTATCCATAAACCAAAAATGTACCTTTCTCCACCAAGCCTCCTGTTATATCTTAATATCTGACACCCTATATCGATGAGGTCTTGACGATACTCTCTTACGATGTCTCAAACATGATGAAGCTCAAACTGCCTTATGAGATGTCCACGGGGGTATTTGTGGAACACATTTGAGTGGTCCTTCCTTGGCTAAGAAGCTCATCCGTATGGGTTACTATTGGCCTTCTATGGAGAAAAATTCCTTTCACTTTGCTAGGAAATGCAAGAAATGTCAGCTCCATGGGAATCTTATTCATGCACCAGCATAGGAGCTCCATCCTTTTACAACCACATTGCCATTTAGTTAGTGGGGACTCGACCTTGTGGGTGTAATTCACCCTCCATCTTCTAACAGCCATAAATATATTATAACTACAACTGAATAAATTACCAAATGGATTGAAGTTGTTCCATTGATCACTACCACTAGAAAACAAATATCCATGTTTATTCTTAATTATATCATTTGCAGGTATGGTATCCCTATGCATCTTATTACTAATCATGGGAAGCAATTCCAAAATTAGGACATGGATGAACGATGTGAAAATTTTTACATCACCCATCACTAATCTACCATTTACTACCCCTAGGGAAATGGCCAAGCTAAGGCATCTAATAAAACCATTGTTAAAATACTTCAAAAAACTATCAATGACGTTGGCCGTTACTGGCATATCCAATTGAATCTTGCCTTATGGGCTTATCGAACATCCATATGTACTCCTACTGGAGCTACACCATATTCCCTTGTCTATGGTTTTGAAACTATCCTGCCCCTCCAGGTTGAGTTACCTTCTTTACGTGTATCCCTACAAGACTTGATTCTAGATGAAGAGTATAGAGTGGCATGGTTAAATGAGTTGGAATTATTAGATGAGTCCAGACAAAGGGCCTTTGATCATTTGAAGGTTTATCAACAAAGGATGTCTCACCAATATTACAGTAAGGTAAAGCCCAGAGATTTTCAGGTGGGTGATCTAGTCCTTCATGAGAATCCCAAAAATTAGCAACATCGTGACAAGAAGGGGAAATTTGAACCCAATTGGTTGGGTCCTTTTGTGATTACAGTAGTCTATGGCTCAGGGGCTTATCAGCTATCTACATATGAGGGTGATCTCAAGGATGAACCCCTAAACAGTATGCACCTCAAGAAGTTCTATGCTTAAAATCCCAATGCAAGGGATATAAAAAAATTAAAAATTAAAAAAACATAAAAATCAAAAAATCAAAAGAAAACTGCAATAAAAACAAGTGGTGAAAACTTGGAAACCAACACAATTTGTGACAAGTTAGCTCCTCTCTTTATTAGGATTCTTCTAGTGTCTCGTCTCCAAATATTTGTTCCCTAATGGAGGGGGGGAATATTCCTTGTCTGTTATGCAAGCGAAACTCAGGTCATCTCGATTTAATTATACTTAGATGCCTGTCAAGCTTGCTATATTAAACTCCATGTAAGAAGTGCCCAAGTCATCTTGGTTGAATTATACCATGATGCTTGCATTTTCTTGCAACATAATGAGCTCAATGATGAAAAACAAATTTCAGTTACCGTGATCTAAGGTATTTCATGAAGTTGTGGAGATATTCATTTTGTATTTCATTTTTCATTCATTAAGATCCTCTTGCATAAAGTGCTCCTTTTATAGGGTTTTGTGGGACTTCTTGCTTATTAGCTTATCTAGTTTCTTTGTCCATTCTTCTCGTGTAAGACATATTGTTATTAAAATTGAGGACATTTGGCATCAAAAACATAGGTTTCATGTTGCATTATTCATTTTGTATATTCAATTTTCATCATTTATTAACTCGTCATAATCAATTATGCATTGTTCATTACATATGTTTCTTTATCATCATCTTATCTTATCTTATCTTATTTTATTATCATAATCATTTGTCATTTGTACATATCCATTTTGTATTAAATACATTTTCAGGTCATTTAGTTGCATCTTATTATTATTCATATTTTCTCTCATTATCCCATTGTCCTATTATATCTTATTACCATTCAAAATTTGTCAATTTCTTTTAAATACCCATTATGAATTGTTCATTTCATATATTTCATTATCAACAATTACATGTTCATTTAGTTAGATCCCATTATTATTCTATTGTCATTAATTTCTAACATCATCATTATGTCTATAAACATCACATTCATTATCCATAATAAAATCATTCATTCACATATTTTACATTTTCAATTACATTGCAATAGGTCAATAAAATTACATGATCATCATTTAGAAATTCATTCCTCTACATAAATAATGTCAATTAACCCATCACATACTCATCATTGCAAGTAGCATCATAAAAATATATCATCTAAAGATAGAATCATAAACCATTATGCATCCATATCAAAATAAATCATCACATCTTGTATATGTCAATACCCACATGTATAAACCATAAAAGAAATGCATCATAATAGAATTGACCATAAAAGAAATGCATCATAGGAAAGTCCATCATAGTAAGTCTATCATAAGTCAGAAAGTCCATAAAAAACAATCAAATGTCCAACTGCCCAATGATATATCATACATAACAATATGTCCATCTAGTCTATAAATACATCATAATACATTATACAAATACAAAAAGTGTGTATACACAATGTCTAAGAGCCATTACCCCCTGACTCAGTTTGCCTATGTCTCCGTGATGCAATGGAAGGCCCCGCTGCACCTAGATCACCTAAACATGTGGGGTGGTCTAGGAGGTTGTGAAGTTGTGCCCCCACTGGGACCTTATCCATGTCTATGTACAGATGTTTGCACTGCATAAGAGCTCTCTCGGAAGCTCCCTATCCACTGGTCTCTCAACACAGCCTGTCTGTATGCCTCCTTCCAATAGGTGATCTCCCTACTAGCTCTCATCATCAAATGAAGACTATCTACATGAGGTCCCAATGCCTATGTCGACTCAAGCTCATCCAATAAGGTGTCAGCCTCACCTAGTCGCTCTATAGCTGAGTCTCACTCTAGTCTCACCTCTGTCAGCTCCACCTCTAATCTCTCCACTCGTCTCTCTAGTCCAAGGACACCATCCGCCTGTACCTGTGTCATTGCTAGTCTTACTAGCAATGCATCGATGTCAATGTCCTCCTCCTGAGCCTCTCTCTGTAATTATGGATCTTGGCCCCTTACATCATAGCCACCTACTCATCATGTATACCTATGTTAGGCATATGTACATCCTCTCCAGCTATGTCGAGCATCTTCTCATCCTGTATAGCCTCATCCTGTACCTGTGCACCTTGTACCTGTATATCCTCTATCTAAACCTGTGTCGGTGCCTGTACTAGGGCATCTGCATGTATCTATGCAGGTGGTGGTCTCGGTACATGTCTCGTCAGGGGTGGCATGAGTCCCTGTGATCGTACTCCTCTCATCTGAGATCTGCCTCTATCCCCTCTCCCTCCATCGGGTCCACCACTACCGTCATCGCCACCATCACCTCTGTCGTCTCTCCCTCTACCTATGTCGCCTCTCCCACGACTCTTGTCCCTCCTACCCTCTCCCACATCTCGTCATGGTGGCCTCTCCACAAGATTTGTCAGCCTCAGGAAGGGGTGGTCTTTCAGATACCTCTCGTACTCTACAGTCATCCCCAGATCTACCACCCCCTACCTCATCAACCATGCGTGAAATGACATGTCCAAAAACTCTTGACGAGCAATCTCAAATGATACCATGGGGCCTTAGTCTCACCTCTCCTGATGTGTCTAGGAAAACTCTCTCAAGCCCTGGGGCATCCCCTGAATCCGGCTAAAATGTCTAAGTACCTGGACTACAAGCTGCCTCTTAATGATGAAGGGAGTCCTCCCAATCAGCCATCTCGACTCAAAGTAGAATCCAAGCTGCCGCTCATCCTCCCATGGCTCACATTCAATATAAGGCCTCCAAATCATGACATCAATAGTATCAAATACATGCCTCCATAACTCTAACTGTCCCAGCTTATGCTGAGACTGAATAGATGCGTATAAGAATATGTATGTTTGATCGATGCCTCTGAATCTCATAGAAACCAGTCGTGTGATTGTGATATGCTCCCACGCCCATACATGAAGCAATGTAACTCATGTTGACAATGACGCACCCCTCTGGTACACTATCTGGTGAAGTTCATGATATAAGTGTGCTAATAGGCATACACCCCACGCAAATCGGGTCCCCTTCTCCATCATCCTCTGAAGTGTCCGACCCCATCCAACTGCAAAACCATGTGATTGTTGATCGCTCCAACCAATACAACAAGAAGAGACTCATACAGGTCCACCATGTCCTCCCAGCTGATCTCGGCCTTATCAATCTCATCATCTTTGAATACGGCTCTACACTTAGCCAAGTCATTGTGCCTATCGTAAAGCACCAACTCTCCTATGATGGGCAGCTAGAGGATGCGATAGACATCCTCTAAGGTCACTGTCATCTCCCTTGTAGCAAGATGGAAGGTACTAGTCTCGAAGTGCCACCGCTCCGCCAATGCTGTCAACATCCCCAGGTTCACCCGAATCTGAGGTGTGTAAATAATATGGTATAATCATGTGGCCCCTATCAATAATCTATTTGTCTCCAATAGTGCGAGCCTCAAATTCTGTGTGACGGGATATCTCTCCTTTGACATCAAAATATCTGTAATATCCTCCTATCATAATCAACACCACAAACAAACTATCAGGTTTATGCTTGATCTATTTGTCTATCCTATATCTCAATCAAACACATGTTTATCACATGTCTAACAAGATAATTCTATCAATTATCTAATCAAGTAGGTTAACTAGCAACCTTGCTACAATGTTGCCTACCTTCAAAACGATCTAAACACATTGTCAACATATCACATTAACTTAACGACCTCTGGTTTGACCTAATCAGCCTAATTACTTTCAAGATTTTACCCCTTGAAATGAATGCGCAACACATAAAACTGCATGTGCAACATCCCCTCACAAATGTGCAGATATAACATATGCACACTTACCGTAAACAAATGCACCATACATTTGGATGAATGTGCAGAAAAACATTTGCGCACATTTATTGACTAAATGCATAACCCCCCAATTTTCTAAAATGCATGTGCAGGTACCCCACATGTATGCGCAGTTTTAGCAATTTGTCGCACAAACATAGCATATTGTTGTGCACACATGTGCTGCAACTGTGCATTCATTTTCTGTAGCCTAATTTTTTTTCCTATCTATCCATAGGTTGAATCTACCTAAAACATGCTACAATTCTAGTTTAAAACATGCAAAATCATAAAATCACGAAGGAGGATCAAACCACCTACCGGCTCTCCGGAGTCAGGTGGTCTCTAGAAGTGTTAGACACGCTCGAAACAATGATCTAGTAGCGGGAAAGACATCTTGCTCAGCTCAACGCTCTTCTCTCCACATCTATGCTCTCTCAATGACAAGTGTACCAATGATAACCTATTGGACCCTTTTACTCCTATATATAGCATGTGGCCCCACTTTGCTCGGTGTGTGGACCCTACCTACCATAATTCTTTTGTCACAACATTTTCACGTTCGTTTCTTTCAATTCTTTTTGTGAGATTGATCGTCAACAAATTTTTTTTAATAATAATAAACATAAAAAAATAACTTGTCGATCAATCTCTCGAGGGGGCATGCTAATGTCACTTCTGTTTGGGGCATCGTCTGGTCACTTCTGTCTGGGGCATCCTCTAGGGCAGGGGCAAAATGCTTGATTTTTCTTTGAAACAATGTGACCAATGCATTATTTCAAAGAGGGGCAAAATGTATACACTTAAAATTGGCTTGATAAATTAATTAAATATTTATTATTTAATTAATGTTTATTTCCTCTATCATTAAATAAATTATTCAATTTATTTAATATGTTCATTTATCTTATTCTTCTTATCCTAAGTCCTCTAATTAGTCCTATTAAAGTGATTTAATGAATTAGTCAATTACACAATCACTATATGACTAAGTCCTTTAGTCCATCTCATAGACCTAGTCACCTAACACATCACCTTGGCTAAAGTAATTAATTTTTATTAATTATTAATAAGTCACAATTATCCTCACAAACACATGTCCTATTCTTAAGGGCTATGTGGCCTCATAAGACTTAGTTTCATGACCACGTCTTCTTCCAAACTTGGTCAAGAACACATTCCCTATTCCTAAGGAGCTTCTCTAGCCACCTCAAGGAGTCAAAGATGACTTATGGGACACTTGTGCCAAAAGTCCTTATGGGGAAAATGTCCTCCCACCTTCTTCTCAAGGGTCTTTGTGAGACACTTGACATGTGTCTTTCTCTTCCACCTTCCACTCCTCTTTGTCAATGTAGGAGGAATATTTCTCCTATTCCTCCTCTCACATTCCAACTACATCCCCATTTCTCTCAACCCCTTCAACCAAGTCAATTCCAACCTTAGGATCCTCCACCTTTCAATCTCGACCCTAGGATCTTGCCACCTAGGCTTCAGTCCTCCAAAAACCTATAAAAGGAGCCTTCCTCTTCCTTTGAGGGCTTAATAGCAATAGTGATTTCAAGCATTCAAGCAATCAAGTCATTTTAGCATAATTGTAAGCATTTGCATATCGTTCTTTTTCATCAAGTTTGCACCCACCATCATAGCATAAGGCAATCTAGATTTAGGTTAGTTTTGCATACATATCATCAATATCTCCATAGTTTGGAAACATCTTGGGCAAAAGGAGCACATTTAGAAATCTGAGATCTCACCAAATCCAAGAATTCAAGGCTAGGAGGACAATGGAGACAAGCTACATGGGCGAGTGAAGGTAAAAATTCTTGTTTTGATTTCATTTCAATCTTTGTAATCTTCATTGTCATGCATTTTAGATTGATTTAATAGCTTAATTTAGTTAATATTTCATTTCTAGGATTAGTAATTTAATTTGCATACAGAAATAAGCCAACGGAATGGGATTTGATTTTACTACAGACAGAATTTGCATACAACAATTATGTTCACAAGAGCACTGGTAAATCACCATTCTAGATTGTATATGGGAGTAATCCCAGAAATGCTTCCGAGTTAAGGAAGATAGACAGAGGAGAGATAAGTAGTGTTGAAGCTGAGGATTTCGCAGAACATTTGAAGAACATCCAGGAGGAGGTGAGGAAGCACATTACCAAGATGAATACATAGTATAAGGCTAAGGAAGATGAGAAACGAAGGCATAAGAAATTTCAGGTTGGGGATGAAATCATGGTTCATTTGCGGAAGGAGCGATTTCCAGTAGGTACATATAACAAGCTAAAAATGAAGAAGTTTGGGCCATGTACAATACTGAAGAAGTATGATTTAGGAAATGCCTATGAAGTAGAGTTTTCTACTGAGCTGAATATTTCACTAGTATTTAACATTTCAGATCTGACAAAGTATCAAGAAGGGGGTGTTGAAGATGAGATCACAGAAGCACAATGGAGTATTCCAACAACTACTTCAGCTACCAAGGAGATTGAGGATATACTGGGTAGTCGTGTTGGCAGAAGCACAACAAACAGGATATATAAAGAATATCTGGTCAAATGGAAATCACGACCTATTGAAGATTCATCATGGCTAACAAGGGAGAAGGTTAATTGTCTCGATTTTTCTCTACACATCTGAGTCGTGACAGGGTCACTTCTCAAATTACCACAAGTGCCTGATGCAGGAGCATCCTAGGTGTAAGGGCAATCTTGCATCACCCAAAAATATTTATGGTTTCGTTTCAATAAGGGCTATCTTGTGCAGAGCTACTATTTTTGGAAATTTACTATTTTTAGTAAGTTTTTCGTTTGAGCTTAGAATGGTCTATTTTCTTCCTTGGAGATTCACTTTGGTCATATCATCTTGCCAATAAAGTTTCATTGCCAAATCAAGTCTAGTTTTGAAGATATTGAAAATTTTCAGTATTGGCAATAGGGTACAAAACATTGAACTCAGTTTTGAAGGCTTTAGAGGCTCCGAACGGGGTCGAAACTTTGGCTGATTGGAGTTTGCGCCTTCTAAGTGTTGAAGAGCACTTCGCGCCCTTTCTGAAATGGGGTCATAATAGCCAATCGGGTCAACGGGCGATGACTTATGGTCTCCAGAAGTTGCGCTACCAAAATGGAAGAAAATAAATTTCCTTCAAAATTTCTTTTGAGTTCCGAAGTTGTTGAGCCGACTCTAATGTAATAAAATGAAAAATAAAATAATTCTAGGGTTGGCCGACCTTAAGGGCTAAAATTTTAGAACCTTCTCGGGCGGTGGAAAATTGCCTATATAACGAAGGCCCATAGTGTTTTTTAGGTAGCAGTTCTAGGTACTGATTCAAGGTTTTGTCCTACGGAATATTGTAAGGAAAATGTCCATGTGGCTTTGCATATTGTAATTCTAAAATTTGTAATTCCACACTTGTGGAGATAATAAAAAACCCATTTTCTGTTCTTGCAAATTGTTGTTGTTTCTTTGTTTCTATTATGTGTTTGTGGTATTAAGGGGAGCACCCTTCATCATCTTCTCTCTCCCCCTTTATCTCCCCCACTCACTCTATCTCTCCCCACCTCCCTTCCTTGCTCCCTCCCTATCCTTCCATTTCTCTCTCCATCTCAATATATTTATTTCTTCCAACTCTCTCTCTCTCTCTCTCTCTCTCCTCTCCATATACCTTTCCTTCAGCTCCATTTTTTACTGCTTATCCCTGCCTCACTCTCACTCTTCTTCGTCTCTTCCCATAGGTTGTATTTGCCACCCCCTCCCTCTCTCATTTCCTATATATACTCACTCATAGCTAGTATCATTCCATTCTATTGTATTATATTTGCATTTTATAGATTTTTCTCTTGGATTCTCCTAATGTGATTTTTCTTTTTTGGCATTTGCAATTCTCTCTTGGAGCCTAACTCTTTGTTATTTTGATCTTATATCATTTACATTCACAATTTTATTTCTATTTGTTTGCATTAGTTTTTTTGAGTTATTTATCTTTTCATGTTCTAACATAGAAAGCATTAATAAATTCTCATGTGAAAGAAAGCTACATCATGTTTTAGAAGTGATTTACCTAACGAAGGACAATGAGTAAACAAAGAAGTGGTAGATTTCCAGTTACAACAACTACACAAAGACAAGACTATATGAAGAAGCAAAAAGGTTGAATAGTATGTCTTACATTAATTAAGATCTCTATTGACCAACTTATTAAGAGGCTTAACAGAAGTTTATTCTAAATTTCAAAAAGTTAAAAGTTATATTATAAAAAATTCAAATACAAAACTAAACTATTCACATCTCAAAGGAATAACAAATGTTCAAAAGCCATACCTTGCAAAGAATATTTTCAACACGTGAAATTCTATATAAATACACCGAGGCAACATCAAAATTAAGCAAATCAATTAAAAACAATACCTAAATTAGAAAATATTAAATTATTATGCTACTAGTTGTGATAACCCTTCAAAAAATTAAGTGTTCTCAACAAGCCTTGTGCATTCTTGAAATATAAAAGGAAATCAAGCAGGGATATGGAGATCACCTGAGGTCCACTTATTAAAGCATCCTAAGGTTTCATACAAATACAATGCCATGAATGAGGATATCCTGAACATGTCTCAGATTATTCATATAATTCATAATTTTGTTTATAGTGAATATTCCAATTAATAACTGAAGAAAGTGAAGGTGTCAAATCCACCATTATCCAGACCCATCCACACACAATTGCCCATTAAGGTGTAGAAAGCTATAGAGGGATGGATTCACCTCCCAGCAATGTTGATAATCATCCCTATCTGATAGAGCAAACTAAAAGGGGAGATAGATTCACCTCCCTTCAATCTTCAGTAGAGAGCCATCTAATTTTGCCTGGTAACAAGAACAATTTGACCATGACTCTTTCTCTAACAAGGGGCAACCATACCCAGGACCAACAAATGGAATATAACTCAATGTGCACTGATACCCAAGACGAACCAAGGTAGGATGATCAATGGGATAACAAGAAGCACCAAATTCCAATGAGCTAATTAAATGAAGAGCCAAAAATAAAGGAGAGTGAAATCAATTCCTTCAGTATTACTCAGACGATGTATACCTCTGCAAAGACCTAGTGAATCCAATATAGAAGGATATAACACAATATCATGCCTTCCAACCTCTTCATGAACACAAATGCTTTGGTTTCTCTACAATGTCAAGAATAGCTCATAAGGTATTTTAATAAGATCAATACCCAATGTTTAAATGGAAGTAAGTCAATGCACAAATCAAATGTCAATTCACAAGAAGCAAAATAAAGAAATAACTCAGATGACCTTATAATATGACACCGAGTCAGCCAATAGTAGAGAGATTTTTAAAAAGCAATACCAAGGAAAATCTGCTTGTCTTTCCTTTCCCAACTGATATGTATGCCTCCTTTGGACATGGGCAATCCTAAAACAAAAATTCTGTTAGTATTTACTCAGGGACCTCAAGGTAGTTCTAACAGTATAAGCCACACAGACCACACATGCAAATGTCCTTCCTGGGAGCATTTCGACTCAGTTTAATGAAACATTGAACCCTATAGAAGTGGTGTGCTGCTGGAAGGCTTCCAATCTCACGAAGTTATATACTTTGATGTATACCCAGCCTGTTGTATCGAATTAAACAATGTCTCCTTTATTTCCAGATCAGCACTATCAAATAATCAAGATTGAATGCTATGTCGACAAAAAATTTGTGTACAGATAGCAGAATATGTAACCCCTAATCTCTTTCTCTTCTCTCTCTATCTGAAGTCTTGGGAAATATATTGTTTCTGTTAAACATTTATCAGGATAGTGCTATTTCTGTGAAAAGATTCTGTTATGGAACTATGTTGAAAATCCTCTTTTTAAGAAAAGCTTATCAGCACAGGTATAGAAAAGATTTCATTTCAAAAGATGTTCAGTAGGTCTATTAGATACTAAGGCATTGCCATATCCAATGATTGAAGGTTCCTCTGTTAAAAAATAATGCATTGGACCTGGTCTGTAATTCATCCCTGTAAACAGTTCAACTCCACAACATTTTGTTCGACCTCTGTCTACATGTCCACCTTGAGGTTATCAAGCGCTTGCCCAACTCCTTTGAGGTGGTCATTCAAAAGAACTTTGAAGAGGGGGCTTACCAAGTGCCAGTGTGCATAAAATGGCTCCAACGCCGAAAACTTGAAATGTTTTCAGTCTTCTTCTAGAAATCAATCATTACATCACGTGACAATTTCAACCACAAATGATAGGACATGGGACAAACACCATTTTCTGAGTTCATAATAGTGACATGAAGCATTTGGAAAAGCACTATCAGCAAGTGTGACTCCATAAGCGCAATAGCATTGAAGCTCTGTTTTTTACACCATTCAACTGTGAAACATTTGTCCTAGCTCTTGACGTCCACCATAAAGTTATCAAGAGTCAAATGGCTTCTAAAATGACTGCTGAAGCATTTAAAAGAGGAAAGCCTATGAAGTCCAATCAGATGCTAAAATAAGTTTATAATTCAAATGTTTGTAACTTTTTAGTCCTCTTCTACAAATCAATCATATTACAATTTAAGCAGCAAATCATTTTTTATCTGCCATAAACCACTCTACCAGTTTGTAATGGTGAAAGGAAGGATTTGAAGAACCCTATCAGCAACCATAGCGTAAGTGTATAACTGTACAGGACCATATTCACATTCTGCCATATTTCACCTTAGAGAAGAAAACCAACAGGTGGGTGTTTTAGGTTTGATATTTATCTCCACTTCAAAAATAGTATGTCCAAAACCCCAAAGTTATAAGGAATTATTTAATAATAATGTGATGATTAGCAAGTAGCCAGTCTAAGCCATTAAGGGCATGGTGTGCTGGTTAAAACTTGTTGATTTTGTTGCCACCTAGGTTCAAAACCCTACTCAACCATTGAATGACAGGCTTTGTGCCCCTGTTACAATGCTGTGCTCGTAGAATTGGACTGTATGTGTTAAAGTAGGGGATGGGGTCCCCTGCATGTAGCCCCACTGGCTGGGGACCCCACTTAATGCACAGATTCATGAACAGAAAGAGATCACTAGGCATTCTAGACTGATTTATCTTCATTTGTACAATTGTTTGACACCATTCCCCTATCAAATCTTATAGGTGATAATATGTTTCTCTTTTCAAAACCATAATTTAAGTTCATTTCCTGCATTACTTGTCTCGAGTACCTTTTGCTATATAATCTTGCACGATGAAATTTTATAGCATCGTTTCCAAGCGCTATTATACACTTCGTCTGTATCCATCTTACAACTACAATGTCCATTCTCCATGAAGAGGGCACCACGTTACATAGAACAATATGCCTTTGCTCCTAGAATGGTTCTCTTTGCATATTGGGCATGAGTCTTCCAGATTGTTACAGGTTTTTATGATTATATCATGTCACAGCATTGAGAAGGCAATATCAAAGTGTTTGGTAGCTAGAGGAGACCATTCTGAGCGCATGTTTCTCTAGCTTTATCCAGAAAGAACAAAAGTAAAAGCCAGCTGTTGATATCTGTGGTTACTTCCAAGAGGGAATGGGTGTCTACTTTAGAAATTCCTCCATCCAGCACACTTCACCTCTATTAGTTTTACATTTCACCTAATTATTATCAAGATTCTATCTGAGATAATTTTATTCTATTCTGATCAGTCTAACTCCAATTCAATCTTGTTAGAGTATCGTCTATGGTAGTGAAGTCAAAGTCCTTTATGAGAATTGAAATCAAATGGCAAGTGCAAAGCAACCCAAGGACTGATTATACTTCTGTTCCATTAACGGCTGGCTACCTGAAACTGTGTAGTGGGAAATATGAAGAAACCTGCTCAATGCAAATGCTTCTGCCAAGGTTGTTACCAATAGTCCCCACAAGAACACAGCCCATTCTTGAAATGATGAAAGCGATTGGGATCCCTCACAATAATCTCACGTCCTACAGTCTTGGAAATGAGCTTGGTTGCACTATGGCAATCACCACAGACACGGAGGTTCTTTGAGATTTGTATTAATGTCCCCGGGTAGGTACTGATAAGTCCGAATGCAAGAGTAAGCTTAACACTGTGACCGCAAAGGATTCTTAATTTCTTCTCTTTATCTACATCATGGAGAACAAAGTTGGTATCGGGAACATACCCTGCCTCTTTTATCTGCTTAAACAAGCTCTCTAACTTGTCATAAATTTGATCTGACTGTGGATGCCATGTGTCGCAAACAAGAAATTTGTGGACCCTACTCTTTACTTCAATCCAGCTGCATCCTGCCACTCTTTTTAGTCCCTTTTCTCTCATCACTTGTCTTATCTTCTCCACTTCTTCCCACCTACCAGCTCCAGCATAAATGTTTGATAGTAACACATAATTTCCAGGATTGTCAAGCTCTAATTCAAAAAGGTGCCTCGCTGCAAATTCTGCTATCTTTATATGCCCATGAATTCTGCAAGCACTAAGCAAAGCTCCATATACAGAAGCAGCAGGTTTTATTGGCATTCTTGTGACAAGGCTCAGAGCTTCACCCAGGAAGCCAGCACGTCCAAGTAGGTCAACCATGCATGCATAATGCTCAACACCTGGTGTAATACCATAATTTTGACCCATGCTGAAGAAGTATTCACGTCCTTTATCCACCATTCCTGCATGATTGAAGGCATATAGCAAAGAAAGCATAGTAATGTGGTCAGGTTTTTTGCCTGATGAGATCATCTCTTTAAACAGTTGAAGAGCAGTCTCCCCTTGCCCGTGTAAAGCATACCCCTGAATCATAGCATTCCATAAGGCCAAGTCTGTTTTAGGAGTTTTCTCAAACACTTGGCATGCATTCTGTATCCTGCCACATTTTGAATACATGTCAACAAGTCCACAGCCCACAAAGACATTGAACTCAATTCCACTCCTGAACATGTATTGATGGATCTCTTTGCCTAGTTTCAGAGCCCCTGTATAGGCACAAGCTGGTAGCACACTGGCAACGGAAACACCATCAGGATTCACTCCTTCCAAACTCATTTTGCGAAAAAGCACCAACACTTCATCATAATGCCCATTCTGCCCATAGCCTGCAGAATAATATCAGGGAAAATTTTGGAAAGTCTCTACATTTTGATAAGTATGAAATGATCTAGTTATAGTGTAACATTGAGGAGAACATATGATCTACTACTATACTCTAACTTCTGGCAATTTACAATTCACAAACTTTGGCGAATCTCACATCGCAATGTAGATCTTATATAGAAATTAGGGTAGTTTTTTTCTTGAAAAAATGAATTTGTAAACTAGGCTTTTTTTTTGTAATTTTTGGAACGTTTAGCCCATTGACAGAGAAAAATGCCTATGTAATATTCCTTCAAGGGTATCCTATAAGATGAGATCTCGTTGATGCATTTTGTCAAACCACTATTGTCAAATCTCTTAACTACCACATTTGGTATGAGATGAGATTTCATAGGGACATCTCAAATTATTTATGTGTGTAGTCTCTAAACTGCCTTATATGGCATGAGATGAGATCTTTCATCGAGCAATTTCTGTTCTGTCTCTCAACTACCACATTTGGCATGAGGTGGAATCTCAATTGATGCATTTTATCGAACATTTCCTTTGTAGTCTCTAAACTACCATATTTTTAAAGAGATGAGGTAATTTTTCTATTCCTTTGGTTGGTATATTCACTCTTTCCAGGAAACCTTCAGTTTGGATGCCACTACCAAGGGGTACCAGTTCACCCCAAAGTTGCCTAGATAGAAATGTGAGCTGCATGCAGTACCTCTGCATGCAAACTGCAGAGTGTCAAGTTTGAGATGCACCTGACTTCGTCTATTGAGGTACACCTTCCCAGAAATAAATGCAGTATATTCGAATCTAGGGATCTACTATAAAAACCCAATGATTTACATGATCTTATCTAGTTGACTCAAACAGAGTAAACACTTGGGCAAAGATCAAAGAGCACAAATAAGGTTACAAAACCACCACCTCCAGAGGCCCCTCTAGTGGAGACACATAAGGTTGAGCTTAAACCCAAGAATTGACAGAAGTTCAACCCAATATGTCAAAATGTCCTCATGGCTACTACATGGGAATTTCCTATAGAAATGAAACCCCCATTTACATTTCAAAACACCTCATTCACTACTGCTTGCTATTGTGAAGTAAGACAAGAATGAGGATTTTGAAACAATTGTCATGAAGTGTCTACTGTCTAGACTCTAAACTACTGTAAGACAATATGTCAGAGTAATTTTGTCCAAGAATAATTCTAATTTAGTATTTAAACCATCACATTTGGCATGAGACAAGATCTTGCTAAAGCATTTTGTCAAACAGTTACATTGCAGTCTGTGAACAACCACAATTGACATGAGATGTGATCTTCATTTAACATCTATTGAGAAATGCTTGTACAACCTAAATATGAACTCTCATTGGGGCATTTTGTCAAACTTAGCTTTCAACCTTCACTTGAGAGAGTTACAAAGTTAAGAACCTGTCTGACTCTGAACATTCCGGTTAGAATTTTGATGCACATTTACATTTACAAGTAAAAATATTTGAGCTACACTACTAGTTTTGGCATTAGTTGAAATCAAGAGGCATGTTGTCAAACAAAACTACCACATTCAACAAGATCTCACTGAGCTATTCGTCAAACAATTCTTGTGCAATTTCTAAAATGCCACATTTGACATGAGACATGGTGTAGTTGACGTGTTTTCAAACATTTATTATGGAATCCCTAAGCTCTCATATTTTGCATGAGATAAGATACTTGTGTGAATTCTCAAAACTACCACATTTTCCATGAAACAAGATTTCGATGAGGCATTTTATCACACAGTTCATATTCAGTTCCTAAACTAACTTGACATTGCATGGATGGTTCTCCTTCAGTCTTTAAGCTACTACATTTCGTAAGAGATAAGATCAGAATGAGCTATCTTATCAAATAATTCTGTCTGTAAGCCATAGTAGCAAAAATTTTCCCAGGATTGACTTACCAAATCAAAAGGTAAGTATTTATTCAATTAGCAAGGAAAAATTTGAGGAATAAAAATCTGAAATTTTCTTAAAAATAGATTTAAAAATTGCCATGTTTTTGGAAGATTTCATACCAAATAAACTAAAAAAATGGTGCTTTTCCATCCATAGCAGAATTAATTCATTCTTTTTCCCTTTTTAAAACCAAAATGAGGTATGTGGGTGGCAACTGCCAGTGGGGTTGAGGAGTTCAAAACCAAGTATTTTACAAGTACATTGAAAAAATGGATGAAACAACTACAGCTTATTTGTGATTAAACCAGCCTGGGGAAACATGCTAGCATTCAGAGTTAAAAACCAGAAACCTCCAGAACTGTGCCACTGATAGAGGAAAAAAATGATTATCCCAATTAGATCAGGTCACTGACTGGGCTGGTCATGGTTCTAAAGAGTTTTGCTACTATGCTCTAAACTGCCACATTCATTATAAGATGAGACCTTCGTAGAGAACTCTATCAAAAAGAAAACATGCAGCACCTAAACTATTACGCTTGGCATGACATTTGACCCCTCTGCAATTTTCCAAAATTTGCTTGACAGGAGATTTAATAAAGCTATTTTGTTTCATATACAGTATCTAAATCATCACATTTAGCAAAAATGAGACCTTGCTTAGTCAGTTTGCCTAAAATTCTTGTGCAGTCTGTAAACTATTTTATTAGGCAATAGATGTGATTTTTATGAGACATTTTGTCAGACACTTATCATGTATTTTCTATACTTCAGCATTTCACACGTTTGAATTTTCAATCAATTACCACATTTAGCATGAGAGGAAAATGAATTTGTCCAACAATTCTCCTGCGTTCTTTACACTAAAAATGGGCATTTTCTCAAACAGTTATTGTGCAATCTATAAACTATCAAATTATGCAATGGATGTGATCTCATTCAGACATGTTGGGAAACAGTTACTATGGATTATAGTACATCATTTGACATCAGCTATGTACCTGAAATAATGGTATTCCATGAAACAAGATCTCTGTAAACCATTTTGTCAAAAATTTCTCGAGCAATCTCAATACACCCACATTTTGCATACATGTCCATGAGCGCATTCACAATAAAAATATCAGACTCAAGACCTCTTTTCACAACATCATCATAGACCTTCTTGCCCTCCTTTAGATCCCCTATTCTCCCACAAACCTTAAGCATCCGTGGAAACGTAAACTTATCAGGTGTAAACCCATCCGCTTTCATTCTGCGATACAGTGCTAACGCATCCCTGCACATCCCCTCTCTTGCATACCCTGCAATCATTGCATTCCATGAAAAAACAGTTTGATTCTTTCCCATTGCCTCAAAAACCAGGCGTGCATTTTCAATACTTCCACACTGCGCATACATGTTTACAAGCTTGGACCATAAAAATGGAGCTTGCTTGATTTTGTTCCTGAGCATGTGTTTATGGACTTGTTTTCCCAATGCCAAAGCTTTGTGTTTCGCACAAGCTTCTAGAAGAGAAGCATAGACATATAAGTGTACTTGGATTTCCTGCTGATCCATAAAAGACAGAATTTTCATGGCTTCCTTCAATTCTTCATTTGTACAATTCCGCTTGACCTGCCCAATATATAATTACATTAGTCATAATTACCCACATATTCACAGTAATACTAGACAAACTGATGCTAGTGACGTGTGTAAATGTGTACATATGATTCTTCAAAGGAAGATCGGAAAATAATTTGCAGCCATAACGTAATTCATGAATTAAATTGGAAACAAAGTGTTTCTAAAACTATAGTTTATACTTGAAAAACAAACAAACAAAGAATTTACAATCATAACCTAGTTGAAATCCTAAATTGACATTAAGAAATGAATCATGGCTTGAGGAATTGCCTTAAAAGAGCAATCCACAGTTTGAACTACAAATTAATCATCACTATCCAGCATGCTAATGGGAATTCGTAGCTTCTGAAACTTTGCCAGTGTATAAAAAAATAACAAAAAGACAGTTTTCAACCATAAGCTAGTACACAAAAAAAAGGTAAATTGCTATTAACAGTACCATAGCGATGCAGAATATTTTCAAAGAGCTTCAAATGCAAACATCAAAATAATTACAATGTTCTTCCGTGATCAATTGCGTTGTGGCATTGGATTCAGACATTTTGGGCCTAAATTTTTGGGTTCCTTTTTTGCCTCTACCGAACTTGTGGAAAGGAAAGTTTCACGAGCCTAATTTTATTAGATTCATACTGAACTCATCAAAGAAAAGTTCAGTAGAGCAGATGGAAATGTCCCATTTCAATTGAATTACACAATGGATCACAGGGAGCATTTCAATTTGATACACAGAAACAAAAAACTCTCATGATACAGGCATATAATTACTTCAAAGCTAAATATTATTTACCAGGCAGACACAAAACCCTCCAATACTGAACACGTTTAACTATTGCAGACGAATGAGCACATTTTAATGGGTTCTACTTTACCCACCTTTGCGAATACACTGTTAAAATCATTCTTCGTGATACGGCATTGCAATGGGCTCTGTTTTTTTCTCTGTCCATTAAAGCCTGCAAGTGAAACTGCTTTGCCACTTGTGGGAATTGTTGGACAGACATCTTCATCATGTAATAAGCACTGATTTGTGAATTTGCTACGACCAACCTGGTGCAGTGCACCGCTTGGTGTTGGAGGCAACAGCAATGTCATGCTTAGAAGTGCAAAACTGTAGAAATGAAGGATTGGCCTTTCTGTGAGAAAACGCACCGGATCAGGTGTCCAACAACGCTTGTGTTGTTTGTGTGGCCTGTAAGTTCATGGGTGATCTTTTATAAACTATTTTTATGGCCGTTTAATCATTCCTAATATTGCTATCCTGGTTTTACATCAAAAGTTTTATCTCGCCTTCATCTTTGATATTCTCAGGTATTTTTCTATCCAATCCAATCCAATGATTGGAAAGATTAAATAAAGCTGCCAGTCCCCGATAAAACAAAACAAAACAAAACAATAAAATTTGCAACCCATAGTGAAATTGAGATAAAAACATTCAGGGCAATATTATTCCTAATCAGATAATTATGTGTAACACAAGTTCATCAATTGCAAATATATATATATATATATATATATGCAAAGATTACAAAAAAGATAAATATGATAATAGGTGAACGATTAGCATTGCAAAGAAAAAATATTACAAAGCATTTTGTAAAGGTCTATATGAGAGTTGTTACCTAGCTTGAAGTTATTGGAGTTGTGACATGGCTGAAGCATTCATCTCTTAAGTGCAATCACAATCGCAAGTGTAAAATTGTCCTATTTTCAAAATCCAGCATTAATGTTAGGTTGTAGCCAACTCAATTTCATTTAGTCGTTATGCATTAATTTTAATGCCAAATTATTCAAATTGTATGCCTAGGACGTATACATAAAATATCACCCTTAGGTAATTTGCAACTAACACTTTTCATCCAAGATCATCTCTAATCGAAATTGTTCATGCTCTTGTCATAACATTATTCAACATAGTTATTTTGAGTCCAATAATGTTTTTATCAAGAAATTTGAAAACCTTGGTTCTTCCATTATATCATATGATCTATTACACTTTGTTCAAGTTTCAAGCATATATAATTATCATAGATAATGTCAATTGCATTTGTCACTAGTACATTTGACATCATTTTTCTACAAAAATTATCGACCATTAATGAAAATGGTTTGGGTTCGTTGGGGTATAGAAGGAAAAAAAATTATTTTTTTTAAATCTATCCCCGTGTTCATCGAACTTTCGATGAATATGATGCCCGTCGAAAGTTCGACGAACACGGGCATATTAGTTAAAAAGAACATTTCAATCATTTTCATTTTTACGACAGTGAGTGAGCGCACGAATTGGGATTTTCACTGAGCTAAGGAGCTGAGCGGACTAGCGGAGCTTATTCCTGAATAGCGCTCAATTCTCTCAAGGTTAATAGCACATTTCTTATCTTCCAGAGTTTGAGGTATGTTAATCCACGACCGTGTGCTATATTTCGCATTACCGCGTACTGCATTGTCATTTTCGATTCTTGTACTCATCTTTGGTATTGAGTCAATGTGATATATGAATCAATGTGTATGTTTAGTGGTGTTTGAGTATGGTTTGTAAATGCTATGACCAAGAATTATGAAAGCTGCGACTAGGGTTTAGGATGCAGCGCCGTATAACCAATGCATAATCAATGGTTTTGGAATGTAGTTTTGAAAAAAAACAATCACTGAGATTTTAATGGCACGGTTTTACCTTTGTATTTGTCCTACATAGAAATGCCACTGTAAACATGGTACTCACGGTTTATTTGAAATACTCGACAAGGTTTGAATGTCTTTTATAATTGCAAGGCTGAGTTCAACCTACAATAACCTTTGCTTCAAATCCTCCTGCTTACTCTTTGCTGTAGACACAGGGCTCACGGTCTTATGATTGTTACCAAATAGTGACCCCGCACACACATACTCCTCTCGGGTCTCGATGGGAATGACCGTTGGAACAATACTGCAATCCTTTTCATAAAGACCGATATCAAGAATCAACATACGCTAAATCAAACAAAAACATTCCAAACTGAATCGTAACAGTAAAGATACAGCTCACAACTAGATACAGCTACCCCAGGCAAGCTAGTTTCCATAATTGGACAAGTTGAAAGGTGTCATGAAGAACCTATAATGATTGTCCTAGAATGACAGCATTTTGGTGAGTTAATTTATTTGTGTAGAAGTATGAATGGATTAGCCGGATCAATGGATTGGAATGGATTCATACTTCTACACAAATAAATTAGCTCACCAAAATGCTACCATTCTGGGACAGTCATACCATGTCTATAAAACTATACCAATAGTTGAAATAAAAGTAATGATTCATATGTTTCAAGGTAATAATGCAATAATTGGGGAAGAACATCTAAGTTATTTCATCAATACTACACATGAATATGAGACAGACAATGAGTATGCCATGATAAAATTGTTTGTGAATTCCTTAAAAGAAAGTGCCAAAGAATGGTACAAAAATATCCTAGACAGTAGTACTATTTCGACTTCATATTCATATTTCTTCTAAATAGTGTGATGACTATCCCAACTAGAGAATCACAACTTTATATTACAGGTTCTTCATGGAACCTTTCAACTTGTCCAATTATGCAAACTCATGCCTTGCCTGGGGTAGCTGTATCTAGTTGTGAGATTTTCATATTAGCAGTTCGTATTGCACTATAAAGGTCTCAGTGCAATCCAAAACCAGTTCTCATACCTTCCACAGTACTAATACCAATCATGCAATATAAGATTTATGATTCTCTAGTTGGGACAATCATCACACTGTTTGTGGACCCTTTGTCTATCTAGGAGATTTTTGTATCTTGAAACATATGAATCATTCCTATTTGTGCATCCTCATTATTTGTCTCATATTCATGTCTAATTCCTTTCTCTAATTTCCTCTCCTTCACTCACTACACAAAAAGGTAATTCTCTTATTACTAGACTTTGTCAGGGTGGGATCTTCTCTTCTTATGGTGTGGTAAGATCAGGATCCTAAATCAAGACTACTAAGGCTAGGACCATCAACATCAAGATAGGGTCAATTTTTCCTAGAGATTCATAGGAAGAAACAATCAAAAAGCCCTATACTTATGTCTAAAGGTGCATTGATTGAAGTATGAATTTTATGAGAAGGGTTTTTCCTAAAAAGGAGAGTGATCTAAAGGTCCAATTGTTAAGCTTGAGTTATATCTTAGAAAATAGAGCTTCCTAATCAATTTTATTTTTCTATTGTCCACCAGAGGGGCACCTAGGTGAGGGTATAGATCTTCTTTGGAAACCCAAAATGTGAGAAATGTCTTAATAAAGGCACTAGGGGCAACACTAATAGCACTTACTATGGGTAGGGATTTACAACACACCTGGGAAACTGCTTCAAACATAATGGGGACACCTACTAGTGTACAATTTTATTTTTTAACAAAATTTTATATTCGTCAAACTTTTGACCTTCAGACAAGCAATTTTTTGACTGTAATGCCATACCTGCGACGCTACTTTCCACGAACATACGTTGATAACTCGATGACAATGAGGAGGCAATGGTCAAAATTTTGACGTCGACACAAATTGACCCCGTCGAGGTGGATGGTCCATTCTTCTATTTCCAAAAGGTGGTTCTGGTGGATAATTCAATGACTAGATGCGTCGAAAGTTCGATGGTAAATTGCTATGTAGACAATTCGATGAAAAAAGATCGACGATAGTGATAGTCGTAAATTCGACTAATACCTATAGCAAATTTGACCTTTTCTCATCGAAATTTAGGTCAAAATTTTCTAGTGTATTAATTGTTGTCTTCTAATGTATCAAAATTATTGAATTGGTCCATATGACTTAACTATAATAGATTTTTTTTAAGGCTCCTCATTCTCACAACAATTTCTAATGGTGTTCTTCAACACCATCAAGTCTTATCAGTATAGGTTGCGAGAAAAAGCAAAGCTTTATTGCACGTATTAAACTTATGATAATCAAAATGTTAGATCCACACTAAAAGTTTAGAACTATTGTTGGTACCAAATAATGTCACTTCATAATTTTGGTGCTTTTGTAATCAATTAAAATTGCTAATGCTATTCTTTTTGGATTAAATTGTGTGAGAATTATTTGTATCAACATTTTAGATCACACTTTGTGATCCATCATCAAGATATAAGAGAGCTAAGAGAGACACTGAAATGAAACTATGAATAGGTTGTAAGAGATGACTATACATTAGACACTAATGAGACATATGCCCATTGAATTGCCTTTACATACAATAATTTAATTATAATACATTTCAATAGAAGTAATAAATGGGATAAATAGTTAAGTTTTTGGTCACATGAGTAGTTCACTCTAGTAGTGTTTATCTTTGACCATTTATATCTTATTGCATAAAAGAGTTGAGAAATTATGGCTTTTCTCTTATGGCTATTCATTAACTTGTATTGTTTCGAATTTCATAAATGAGATTAGATTCAACTTTGTACAAGTCTATTTTCTCTTATTTGCTAAGATATGTTAAAATTAGTATCATAATGATAGGGATTATTGATATGGCTATTAGTTTTTTGGTTTCATTATCAAGAACCTTATGCGAGTCTCCATGTCATTCACAACAATATCTTGGTAGATGATGCATGTGATAGGACTTTATAATATTTTATAAATGAAGTGGACATACTTGTCAAAAGTGTTGTCTAAAGTATTTTCTTTAGATTGCATTATTGGCCAACACATTGGTCAAAGAAGATTTAAGATTTTTTTTATTCCTTTACATATAAATTGTTTAAAGGAATTTTACGCTGGGAAAAGATAATAGAAAAACATGTTGAAGCTCTTTCTTGAAGTAATTTATTTACCATGGTACGGAGCTTCATAAAAAAGAGCTTCAACATGCTTTTCTACCAACATCTAATCCCAAAGTAAAATTCCTTTAAACAATTTATATGTAAAGGACTAAAAAATATGTGTTGTCATTAAATCATTCTCCATATTGTGGTAAATAAATATATCTTATTATTCAATCAAATGACTTACATATTTATAGGATTCTCAAATCCTATTTTAGAGGAAACAAATCTTCTAAATATATGAGTTGTTTTAACAACTCAACAACCATATATATATTCATGGATCAACACATGAATATAATACCTATTAGTAATGTTGAGCACAATATGTATCAAGAAAATTATATGAGAAGGTGAGAAGTTATTTAGTATATTTAATGGTGGGGAGGCCTTAAAAGACATACATTGAATGAGGTGATGCAATGTGAAAGTCTTGATAGTGAATGATTGCATGAAGGTGTCATATAATATTGATAGGTTTAGTGAGCCTATGAAAATATCAAAAAAATATTGAATGGAATTCTAGTGTGTGTTCTAGAAGTAAATATTTGTGCTCAAATGATACTAAACCAAGTCATTTCCTAAGAGCTCTAATATCCACAAATCTAAACCATAAAGGAGAATCCCTTGATGATTGTGAAGTACACAATTTTATAACATAGATGTTGTAGTGGCAAGCTAGAGAGGTATTTGAACATAAAGGTAATACAAATTATAATGTTATTTTTAAAAAAATTGTTACCAATTTTCAAAACAATTTTAGGCACACAAATATACTGAGCGGGGTGAATAAATATATTCTGATTTGTACTTGATCAAATCAAACATTAATTTCCATTAATAACTTCTCCAAGCATCACAACCAATCTCACATCCAAATCATTAGAACAATTACTAGATATTACTTTATTATTAGTGTGCAATTAAGCAAGTATTAACAATCACACATCAACACATAAGAACATCGGGTGTACTTGGAAACCTTGAAAGGGAAGATTGTGGTGAGAATAGATTCTTGGATATAGTATCCTATTAGGAATGAATGCAAAGTATTTTGGCAGTCATTCTGTAGCAGTTGTTGTTGCATTCATGACTTGGATTGTCATTGATGTCAACACAGTGATATTCTGGATATCAGCAAGAAAGTAGGTACAGTTTTGTTTTGCACACATGTTGTATTGTAGATTGGCTTTTGCACAGTTGATGGTATGTTTTTTGGTGTGTTATTAACCTATGGTTAACAGCACAAAAATAAATTCATTCATTTATGAGAGTTATGAGCATTTTGGTGAAAGCAGTGTTTAGACAGTGTTTCTGTGAAGCGATTTTTGAAAATCGGAGGATATCTCTTAGCTGGGATGGAATCTGATTTTGCGCAGTTAAAGGGATGTTGGAGACTCATTAATGATGATGTGGTTCACAGCGCAAACTTTGAAGATATTTTTGGAGAAAGTTACAGTATCTGGAAGCCGACAGTTTTATGTGAAATTTTGTGTGTAGCGTGTAGAATTTATTATTTTGTAATTGAGGACCGACTCATTTGTAATTATTTGAGTTTGGTATATAATAAGAAATTTTTTCCTTGTTGCAATATGTACTGTGAAGGTTGAGATGTGAATATATGCATGAAGTGAAGAAAAGAGCTAATTCAGTGATGAAGGAAGACTTGTGAGTACAAAGATCTGGAATTGTGATCTTGTGTAGCAGAGAGTGCGGTTTTGGCATAGTGTGAAGGAGGTAATATATTTCATATTATTCTATTGAATAATTCTAAGATCTTTTGGACAGTGGGTTCAGAGATCTTGCCTTGAAGCTATTTGGGTAGTGGGTCCTTCTGTCTTCCATAAACTCTTAACTGGGTTAGAGTCTTTTAACAAGGATTCAAAATCTCCTAACAGGGATTTATATGTACTAAATGTATTTCATAAGACTCCTAACAGGGTCCATCCTCTAACAAGGAACTTTCATATTAGTGCATTATTTTGTGGGCATCATTCCCACCGGGGTTTACTCTTTTCAAGAGGTTCCCTAGTAAACATATCTTGTGTTATTGTGTAATTGTGTATGGTTATCTTTCTATGGTTGATTAGTACATTAATTATATTATTTAAAGTAGTTGAATGGTTAAATTATCAAATAACTAATTCACCCCCCCCCCCCTTTCAGTTATCTAGGGGATCTTTACTTTCTAACAATTGGTATCAGAGCAGCAGGTCCTTGAAAGAAAAGTTTAACAACTTAAGGAGATCCATGGCGACTTTCAGAAAAGAAAGCCCTAAGTTTGATGGAGTAAATTTTGACAGCTGGAAAGAAAAGATGAAGACTCATCTATTGTGTTTAGGACCAAGTTATTGGTTGATTACAAAGAATGAGAAGACTATCATTGAGGAAGACAATCTAGAGGCAGGAACTAAAGATGAACTAGATCTATTCATGTGTAACATACTTGCAAGAGAAGGACTTTTGTCAGCACTACCGGAGAATGAATATATTCAGGTAAGATGTTTGAAAACATCTCATGCAATTTGGAAAGCTTTACATTCTACTTTTGAAGGTGATGAACATGCAAAGAAGGCTAGATTACATAATTGGATTTGTGCATTTGAAGATATCAGAATGATGGAAGATGAATCTATTAGAAGCTATATTGGTAGGATGTCTGAGATTGTAACAGGAATAAAGTCTTATGGAGGTGATAAGACAGAGAATGAAGTGATATGGAAAATTCTGAGAACTTTGACACCAGTATTCAAGCAGACAACACAGATGATTGAATAAGTGATACCTTGTACATCGAACTTTTCAAGAGAGACTCTTCTTGGAATATTAGAAACAACAGAGATGAACTTGAGATTATCAGGAGAGCTACCTAGAATGGAAACAACATTTAGTGCTCTTAACATTAGACCTACAAGAAGTACTAGTGTGAATGGAGATTATGCCAGCAATAGCAGATCTAAATCTGAGGAAGATAAGAAGATTGAAGAAGGTATTGCATTACTTGTAAAAAGAGAACCAGATGGTAAGAAAATCTTTAAATGTTGGACTTGTCAAGAATATGGTCATTTTGCATCTAAATGTCCTAAAAGAGTTAAGAAGTATAGAAGCAACTTTAAACCTTGGAGATCTAAAGAATGTTATTATGCAAATGATGAAGATCTTGAAGCAGGAATTGAAAGACATTTAAGTGACAGTGATAATGATAAGTTTGAGGAAATAGGATTTGTAGCAATTAAAGAAGAAAGTTCTGAATCTGATAAAAGGGAAGAAAAAGCATTAGTTTCTCAAGTTGAAAAGAAATCTGATTGGATTATAGACAGTGGTTGTTCACATCATATGACTTGAGATAAAAGAAAGTTTGTTAAGTTAGATAATTATGATGGAGGAATTGTTAGGGTTGGTAATAATGCACCTTGTTTGATTAAGGGTATAGGATCTATTACTCTTGATGGAAAGACTAGCACTGATGATGTTTACTTTGTTGATGGATTGACACATAATCTACTAAGCATTGGACAATTGGCTGATAAGGGTTATCAAGTTTGGTTTGCTGAGAAAACTTGTGTGATAAAAGATAAAGATGGAAATCTGATTGGAAAAGGATCCAGAACCAGAGGTAATATATTTCAGTTGAATCCTACTGAGATGACATGTTTGATAACTAAGATTGATGACAGTTGGTTATGGCATTAAAGGTTTTGTCATATAAACTTTGATAATATTGTCAAGGTGAGCACTACACTTGCGGTAAGAGATTTACCTAGAATTATGAAACCTACTAACATGATTTGCAAAGAATGTATGATGGCAAAGCAGAAAAGGAGTTCATTTCCCAACAAGAAGTTCACATCGACAGAGAAGTTGGAGATTGTTCATACAGACTTGAGTGGTCCTACTAGGACTAGAGGATTCTATGGAGAAAGGTATTTTATGATTCTTGTTGATGATTTTACAAGGATGATGTGGATTGTATTTTTGAAAGAAAAATCTGAAGCATTTGATAAATTTAGGATCATGTAAATAAAAATTGAGAATGAATCTTGAATGAAGATTAAGTGTCTAAGATCTGATAGAGGTGGTGAATTTACATCTAGAGAGTTTAACACCTTTTGTGAAATGAATGGTATTAAGAGACAACTTTCAACCCCTAGAACACCAAAACAAAATGGTATTGCATAAAGAAGGAACAAGTCAATAACTGAAGTAGCAAGAGCTATGTTGTTTGAAAATGATTTGGCTAAGACTTTTTGGAGAGAAGCAGTGAACACAGCATTATACACTATGAACAAAGTACAAATCAGAGCAGATACAAACAAGACACCTTATGAATTATGGTTTGGACATGCACCCTAAGTTAAGTATTTTAGAATTTTTGGAAGTAAATGTTATATAAAGAGAGATGATGATATAGGAAAATTTGATCCTAGAAGTGATGAAGGAATATTTCTTGGATATTCTTTAAAAAGAAAAGCATATAGATGTTATAACAAAAGAACTAAGACTATTGTTGAAAGTGCAAATGTAAAAGTTGATGAGAAGTTTAAAATTCAGGAAAGTATGCTTGATTATGAATCTGATGGAGAAGCACAACCTCAGCCTAACATTGAAAATGCAGAATTATTTTTTGAAACTAACAGTGATTTGTTGAATGAAAGTCATACTGAAGAAAATAGAGAAGAATCTACAGTTGGAACAAGATCAGTAACTATGACACCTAACAGGTATATTTCGAGACATCACCCTGTTGAGCAAGTTATTGGAAGTTTAGACAGAGGAGTTTTGACTCAAAATAAGGTACATTTATGTTTGATTTCTCAAATTGAACCTAAGACTACTAATGAAGCTTGTGAAGATGAACATTGGATTAATGCTATGAAAGAAGAACTGGAGCAGATTGAAAAAAACAAGACATGGGAATTGGTCCCTAGACTTGAAGACAAGAATGTGATTGGAACAAAGTGGGTATTCAGAAACAAGATGAATGAACAAGGAGAAGTGATAAGAAACAAAGCAAGATTGGTATGTAAAGGATATTCACAACAAGAAGGAATTGACTATGAAGAAACTTTTGCACCTGTGGCCAGTCTTGAAGCAATGAGAATGTTTCTAGCATATGCAGCTTACAAGAAATTCAAAGTGTATCAGATGGATGTGAAATCAGCATTTTTGAATGGTGAATTGGAAGAAGAAGTCTACATTGAGCAGCCTGAAGGTTTTCCATTGACACAAGAAGGAGATATGGTATGTAAGTTAAAGAAAGCTTTATATGGATTAAAACAAGCACCTAGAACCTGGTATGCAAGATTGGATAAGTATTTATTGAAATTGGGATTTATAAAAGGAACAGAAGATAGTAACTTATACACAAAAGAAATTGAGAATGGTTTGTTGGTTATAGTTATATTTGTTGATGATATAATCTTTGGAGGAGAAGATGAAGCTAGTGACAAATTTGTAGATGAAATGAAGACTGAATTTGAGATGAGCATGATTGGAGAAATGAAATATTTTTTGGGATTATAGATAACACAAAGCAATGAAGGTATATTTGTAAGTCAGACTAAGTATTTGAATGACTTATTGAAAATATTTGGAATGAAAGATTCTAAACCTGTTGGAACACCTATGGTAACTGGACATAAGTTATCTAGCAAAGATGAGACACCAGCAGTTGAGCAGAAAAAATACAGATCTATGATTGGAGGATTGCAGTACTTGACACATACAAGACCTGATATAGCACATTCAGTTGGGATTGTAGCAAGATTTCAAGAAAAACCTAGAGAATCACATTATGCAGCAGTAAAGAGGATACTGAGATATCTGAAAGGAACAATGGATTATGGATTATGGTATGAGAATTCTAATGATTTTACTTTATGTACCTATACTGATGCAGATTGGGGAGGCAACGTTGATGACAAGAAAAGCACCAATGGTGGAGCCTTTTTTCTTGGAAGAAAATTGGTCTCTTGGTTAAGTATGAAGCAGAATTGTACTTCACAAAGTATAGCAAAAGCAAAATATGTTGCAGCAGCAAATAATTGTAATTAGATTATTTGGATGAAGCAGATGTTTAAGGATATTGGAATAAAGTTTGATGAGCCTGTTGTTATACATTGTGATAACACCAGTATAGTGAGTATGTCAAAAAATCTTGTTTTACATTCTAAGACTAAACATATTGAGATCAAGTATCATGTTGTAAGAGAGAAAGTTGCAGAAAAAGAAGTAAGATTGGAGTACATAAGCACAAAGGAACAGATAGCAGATATATTTACAAAACCTTTACCTAAGGATACATTTGTGTATCTGAGAGGTATGCTTGGGGTTATGCCCCAACCTATTTTTGAGAATTGATGCAGATGATTGCATCCATCCAGTGGTATATGAGCCCTATCTTTCTTCTAGATTGGATGTTGGAACTTCCTCTATGGGGGAGTTTATGAGCTGAGTCATGAGGACTCTTGTTATTGTATTTTTCTGAAAAGTGTCTTTTGACATTAAGTTGTTGTTGACTTAGTGATGGAATTTTTGTCATTGATGTCAATGGGGGAGAGATATACATGAAAAACATTGTGGATTGTATGAGAGAGCTGAATAGGAAAATGAAGCAAGATTTAATTTAATATTTTGCAGTGATGTTGTAGTATTGGATTTTTGGAACATTGGATGTTTTTCATCTATGTTGCCATCAATGCCAATGGGGGAGATTGTTAGGAATGAATGAAAATTATTTTGGCAGTCATTCTGTAGCAATTGTTGTTGCATTCATGACTTGGATTGTCATTGATGTCAACACAGTGATATTCTGGATATCAGCAGGAAAGCAGGTACAATTTTGTTTTGCGCACATGTTGTATTGAAGATTGGATTTTGCACAGTTGATGGTATGTTCTTTGGTGTGTTATTAACCGATGGTTAATAGCACAAAAATAAATTCATTCATTTATGAGAGTTATGAGCATTTTGGTGAAAGCAGTGTTTAGACAATGTTTCTGTGAAGCGATTTTTGAAAATCAGAGGATATCTCTTAGCTGGGAAGGAATCTGATTTTGTGCAATTAAAGGGATGTTGGAGACTCATTAATGATGATGTGGTTCATAGTGAAAACTTTGAAGATGTGTTTGGAGAAAGTTACAGTATCTGGAAGCCGACAGTTTTATGTGAAATTTTGTGTGTAGCGTATAGAATTTATTATTTTGTAATTGAGGACCAACTCATTTGTAATTATTTGAGTTTGGTATATAAGAAGGAATTTTTTCCTTGTTGCAATATGTACTGTGAAGGTTGAGATGCGAATATATGCATGAAGTGAAGAAAAGAGCTAATTCAGTGATGAAGGAAGACTTGTGAGTACAGAGATCTGGAATTGTGATCTTGTGTAGCAGAGAGTGCAGTTTTGGCACAATGTGAAGGAGGTAATATATTTCATATTATTCTATTGAATAATTCTAAGATCTTTTGGACAGTGGGTTCAGAGATCTTGCCTTGAAGCTGTTTGGGTAGTGGGTCCTTCTATCTTCCATAAACTCTTAACCGGGTTAGAATCTTTTAACACGGATTCAAAATCTCCTAACAGGGATTTATATGTATTGAATGTATTTCATAAGACTCCTAATAGGGTCCATCCTCTAACAAGGAACTTTCATATTAGTGCATCATTTTGTGGGTTTCATTCCCATCGGGGTTTACTCTTTTCAAGAGGTTCCCTAGTCAACATATCTTGTGTTATTGTGCAATTGTGTATGGTTATCTTTCTATGGTTGATTAGTACATTAATTATATTGTTTAAAGCAATTGAATGGTTAAATTATCAGATAACTAATTCACCCCCCCCCCCCTCTCAGTTATCTTGGGGATCTTTACTTTCTAACATATCCAAGTCTAACCTCACAAAATAATGTATAACTTATAATATGAAGTAGGCAACAACCTATAGGAGACACCAATCCCCTACGCCAATATCCAAGCACCAACGCAACAAGTGAGACATCAATCTTAACAATATACAAGAGATATCAATTGTGGGACCTTCAAAATGAATACAAAACCTTCTTTTGATCTGAACACATTTTATAATTTCCTCATACATTATATTTGATCCTCTAATAAAATCACACAATGATTGGAATACAACTCACACTACCTTGCTCCAACGTCATGGATCAATTATAACATATACCTTGAATATTTACATTGACACAAACTCTAGGAATGAACTTAGATAATATGTGTGTGTGTTCATGTGCATGCATGCATGTGTATGTTGCAATCTCATAAATTACACCTCATGTAATGCTTTATCACATGATACCTCCAATTTGGCCAAAAATAAAAATTCAATCTAAGCCTCTATTCCATCCTGCTTACCTTGTCATATACCTTATTCAAATTATCAACCTTGTGGCTTGTTGGGTTTAGGGTGTGTGTGTGTCATACAAACATTTATGGGGTGTGTACTTGTCCCATGAATTTATAGATTAAAGGTGGCCTTTGAGACATTACACCTATTGTAGTGTAATGCCTCCTTGGACAGTCCACTAACATTGGGGATCCTTCTACCTTGTTTAAACTCTCATTTTTGCTTCATTTTCCATCTCTTAATCATTTGAATCAACTCTCTGACATGCTCTTGATCTCTCTCACACTCTCTTGAGATCTCTTCACCATTTTTGGACATTTTTCACAGCTTGTTGGTCATCTCACATCACTGCTCCAACACTCTCCATTGAAAACCAATTCATTTTCCTTCAATTCACTAAGCTTTGAATTCTTGGCTTAGGAGGGATGATCTTACATCCATCTACTTTTATTTGATTGGAATATAATAGTTTCTTGAACATCTCTACCTTTATTATTATTATCATTTATTATTTATCAATTTATTTGCTATCATGTTTATCTTTCTATCTTGATAATTTGTGAAAGTTGAAACACCAAAATGGGGTTCTGACTTTGGCAAGCCTCAAAAATAAATATCCCAACAATTTTCCTCATCTCTATGTGTGTAAGATCAAAGAATAAAATGGCATAGCTTCTTGGGATTCTTCTACCTCCATGTTGTAATATGCTTCCTTTCTTTTTCCTTGCTTTAGAATAGTTATTTTTTCTCTACAACTTACTTCTTGTTATTTAATTTCATCAATTTTTTAGTTTTGTTAGTCTAGTGGCTGATTTTGTGCCTACTAGTCTTGTACATTGCGTTGTTGTCCCAAATCTACATTGTAGTCCAAGACTCACATAGGCATCCAAGACAGTGGGTTAGCAAAATTCACTTGATAGTTTTGATCAACAACACTTTCATTTTTCAGTATCTTAAATATTTTTATCAATTCATAGCATAAATTTATTCTTATTTTACATACTTTTCATTCACATCAAAGCTTAATTTTGGTTTAGTTAACTAATCTCCCTATCTCACTAGAGTGCTAGTTAAGTGAGGTGGCACAAGGTTCAATTCATCCCTTGAATTTTTTTCAATATTGGGGTACCAAATTCTCTTCTCCAGACACACATATATGTATATATATACATACATACACATAGACACACACACACACACACACACACACACACACACATGTGTGTGTGTGTGTGTGTGTGTGTGTGTGTATTAAAATAATAACTACATTCACTGTCACACTAGAATAATAATAATGCACCACAAGTCAACCACAAAAATAACCCTTAACAAAATGTATAATATGATAGGTCAAAGAGCTCACCTGCTACTCCAAAATAAGGGGCACATTGTGTGTTACATAATGTAAACTTATCTAGTCCCAACAACCATGCATACGCTATCTCTAGTGAGCATACTCTACAAATCTATGGCATGCCAATTTGAAAAAACAACCCAATCAACTAACTCACATAGTGAACACTCTATCATTACTAACTTTCTATCTATTGAAGATAAACTTATAAAACATTAGAATCTGACATTATATTTGTACACATACCCTCCTTCCAAACCATAGGTCATAGCACTTAACCATAGAAAATTGTGATACAAAACAAATTGCTAATGTAAACACACTATTTGAGGAACAAACCTTAGTGACATATTATGGATAATATGGATTACATCCAACAACTATAATAGATGAAAATTATATTACAACATTTTTCAATAGACCTTATCTACATAACTTGTTACTCTTCTTCTAGAATTCAAATGCTCATAGATGTGACAATAATTGTAATCTTTGATATACGTTGCACTCTTCCAAATAAATTAACATCAATTATAGAAATTACCATCACCTTTGACATCAATGAAATCCTTTTTCCAACAATCTCTCCCTTTGTCATTGATGGAAGACCAATTGTTTGATGGTGAAAGAGAGATGGATACAATTCTAGCTATTAATTGAACTAGGACTAAACCCTTTTTCACCAAATATTTGTAATACAAACCACAAAAGAGTGGTTATTCTTGACTTACTCTTACTCAAAGAGAGTGAAGCAATTCCTTTTTGGGTTGTATTCCTTTGTTGTATGAAATATTGACTACTTGATTAAATTTTCACTAAATAGGTCCTAAAGAATGTAACAATGAACTTTTAACTAATCAAAGAAAATAGACAAAAAACAATGAACTACTACAAAGTGTAGATTTGGAATAGAGTTACATAGATACGTTTGTGGCTCAAAGAAGATCCCAAAATAGTTGGACACTATGGCTAGGCATCCTAGTCTAGTCAAATATCCAATTGAGCACATCAAGCAGATCCAAAATTCAGTCCTTATAAACAATCTCCTTGGAAAATTATAACCTAAACAAGGAGGACTATGGAATTAGGGCCTTGGTCTAAGAGGACTACGACACTAGGTGCCCTAGTCAAAGAGGAATATAGCACTAGGAACCCTAGTCCTAGTACATTGGCATGTGTTGGATTACAGAGAGGGAGGTGAATCAGTAATCCCTGATCCCAAATACCTTAATAACTTTTCTCTGATTAACTCGGTAGTAGCTCGGTAATACACAGTTCGCTATTTACCGATAATAGTAATTAAACTATAACAACTAGTAAATCATTCATACAAATCATTCAAAACATGTAACACCAATTGTTATCAAAATTTCACTACCTTAGCATTTTGCTACAAAGGGCACATTTTTGAATCAATTGCCCTCATTTATTTGATAAACCAACTAGCAAAGATTAAATACATTATGAAATTCTGCAAAGAATCATTTCATTTGTATTGAATAGTGATAAAATATATTTTTTGAGTTCATTCATTTGAAAATATAAATACATGTATTTAAAATCATTTCAAGTAAATGACTCACACAAGTTGTGAGCATAGCCTACTATTTCTCCTACAAACTTGAAACAGCATTAAAGACATAATAGGAGAAGAGAGATAGGTCAAGGTTAACTAGTCATTCCATGTTTCTTTGACTAGTTATAAGTGGTTGCTGGTCCTGAGTCTTTTCTATGTCTGTGAGTCTCCCAACATGTTCTTGAATCCTGTAAAATGGAATCAATGACGTTAGATCCCAATATGGATCTAAGCAATGGTTGGTTACCTCAAATTTTTTGTATGCCTATGCTACCTTTTAAGGTTGTCCTAAATCAGAAGAAGGAAAAAATCAAAATACCCTCAGGGCTTGTGAGAAAGAAATATTTATGCTAATATGTTTGTGCAATGTGTAGGAAGATAATCATTCTAATGTATATCTGCCCCTAACCGAGGCTCCCTTTGGGTATGAGCCCGACATATGCATTAGAATAATTACTTTAATAGGTGTCAAGATTAGGAAGTTCAGTGTAATATTAAAGGGACATGTTTACTCATAACATGAAACCTTTTATTATAGAAGAGAAAATTAGGTATTAAAGGGACATCTAATATCTTAGCATGAAACCTTTTACCTCAAAGATATATACAAAGAAGATTGATACCATTGGATATACTTAGTGTGTTTTAAATAGCTCAACAATTTGAGGGAGTCATAATGATCAAAAAATCAGATGACGGAACTTTGAATCAGAAAAAAGTAACAAGAAGAATGATAACATTCATAGAATAGTTTCTACGGAAAATAGACAAATCAAGAGCAACAGTCAAGGAAAAGGTGAAAGGGATCTATGAAATTGTTATAGTGCAACCCAATACATCATATACAAAATACATAGATCATTTACAACAGATGTGTTAATCATGAAAGTCAATGATTCAAAGTAAACAAATCGTACAATTAAAATATTCTAGTTTTGAAGCTTTACAGTTCAAAAGGAAATTATCATGACATGATACTACAACTATATGAGCGAACGATGATAGTAACCTTTAGGTTACAAAGTATTTAGTGGCAATCAAATTCAAGAAGGTACCAATGAGCATAATAATACATTTTTTCTATTAATGAGGAAATCTGAAAGATGGACAATATCAATAATAATAAAAGAGCTACATCACATGTCACAAGGACAACGAAAAGGCCATTATGTTCACTAAGTAGCAAGTAGTGTCTGAACATGAATGTTTATGTAGCATGAAATAGTAACAAGTGTAAAGAAATGATACATATGTAATGAAACCTCCTATAAGTACAGCTGGAATTAAGCAAGGGTCGTCATTACAATATCTTCAGAACAAAAAGTACATGAAACATTGTGAGCCATGAGCCATAATAAAAAAACAAAAAGAGGGAGCAATTGAGCCTCAAGGAATATAAGAACCATGATGAATTCATAAAGCTGATGACATAGCATAAATCTTCTGGTTAGATAACTGCCAAAATAATTTGGTCAAACTATTTTTCAATGTTTAAAGAATATTCTACATACCAAGATGTGGCATCAAATGCATCTGGGTTCATTCCAAAAGAGTTGTTTGAAGATGTTGTGGCAGAACTTGAGAAGTGGTATGAAGCAGATAGGATAAAGATAAAGGACACTTTGAATATGATGAAGATTGTAATAACATCATCTTTAACATTTGATCATTTTAAGGCTGACATGGCTGAAGCAGGTGACTTGGCAATAATATATGTTTCCTCAAGACAGGAGGACTGCAAATTATTGCTAGAAGATACTCAAGAGTACAGGGAAATTAAAGAGAGCAACTTTCCTAGGAGTCTTTTTGATGAATACATTGCTAGTCTTTGACATAAAGAAAAGTAAAGAGTAAAAGAATCCTCATTGGCAAGATAAGATACAAAAATACCCATGAAATTTTGAAAAAAACAAATACAGTGTCCTTCATGAGAAAATACCATGGAGAGGAGGAATACATTAGTTCTTAAAAGTCTGTATAACTTTCAGTATTCATAGTAGACTGTAAAACAAAGGAGTTCTTAGAAATATCTTTTGAGAAAGCCTAACCGTCATTCACAGTTGACAAAAGGAAAGTCTCAGTTTTTTTTATTTTCTTTTCGAATCTGGGTGATGTCATGATTTCAAGAAAATAATGCAACTTAAAATGAAAGTAATTAAACGATAAAGAATGATGCCAGAAACTCTCAAAAAGATCTTTCAGTTATACAAGGTGAAGTTCAGTCTCAGAATGTGAAGTACCTGAAGGATAAACTCCAGATTGATCACTAAGAAATTCTAGAAGGTCATAGCCAAAAACAAGTGTCTGAACAAAAGCCGCAACAATAGATACAGGAGGGCCATAAAATGCAAGGCAAAGAACTAGAATACTGCCAAATAATATTAAAGAAAATGGCAAGAATGAACAGTTGTAAAGGAAAAGTCGTTACAGTTTCATATTTCAACATAAAGCTCTTAGCAAATTTGTTAGAATGGCATTACGACAGTCCCAGAAAGAAGAAATCCCATACCAGTCGAGTCTTTGTATTTAACCAGTGTAAAAGGAAGTGCCCATGGCATACAAGGAGAATGTTATTTTTCACACGTAGTTAAAGAAGAAACACAATTCTAGTATTTGCACTAGAGGAAAAGGATTCATGCTAATCAATAATCCTTCAAATACTGAAGGCATTGTCTAGGAAAGACAAAGGAAGAAATAACACTTATAGTCCAGGCAATGGTGACGTCTTTCATGGAGATAGAATAATATCGGTAGGTCTCATCCATTTTCAGAAGCATAGGTAGAAGAATCTCCAAGGAAACCCTCTGATGGTGGTGTCTCTAGCAAACCCTCTCTCTTTCTCCTCGAAAATGAGATGAAGGAAATGATATGAAATCCTTAGGGTTGTTTGTAGTTTGTTGACCCCTCAAATGTATTGCATAAGTGCTTGAAGTCCCTGTCCAAAATGCATTTTGGTGGCACTTTGATGCAAATATATTTTATTAATTAATAATATATTCCATTGCCATATGGTTTTATTTTGTTAAGTAATAAAATATATTTGTCTTTGTTAATATTTTTCCATGGAAAATTTTGTAATTTAATAATCATTAATTGATTTATTTTATACATCAATTAATAATTATTAAAGTTTTGAGAGGAAAAACTATGTAATTTAATAATTGTTAATTGATGTGTTTTATAAATCAAATAATGATTATTAAAATCTCTTAAAAGGAAATATTAATGATGTAAAAATGGAGAGATAAGGGTGTTTTAATAGCTTGAGGGCTTCTTCTTAAGAGCTGGATGAGGTGTCCAGACATCTTGAGGGTATATAGGGTTTGTTGAGTCCTCTCAGGAGAGTGGAGAAGATTTAGGGGGTCGGATTGAACTTTTCAAGGCAATTTTAAAGGTCATTTATTGGCAGTTTGAGGTTTTTGGGGGTAGTTTTGATGAGTCACATGGATGGTTAATGCTTTGGTTAGACTTTTTCAATCTATTGATGTTTTTTGGAGGGACTTTTAGGTCCTATTTTCCAGGCTTTATTTTTGCATCTGAAAATGGGTTGTGGATTGTACTTAGTGAGTTTTGGACTCACTTTTTCATTAGTTCTGATTGTGCAGAGGAGGGCTTTTGTGGCATATTTTTGTCCTTGGTAGTTTTATGCAAAAATTTGTAACTCTTTTGGAGATTGATATATATTGACAACATTTTGGAGCATTTTTCTATCAAGTTCAGGCCTTCTTTCTTCCTGTGGCTATGTGTCAAAGTGAATGATTGATAGAAATAGTAAGTGAGTTTATAACTCCTTGATATTTTGTCTCATCCATTACCTTGTTGCAGGAATGTATGTTGTGTGCAAGTTATAATTTGTGTCCAAGATTCATAGGATTTTCATGTGAATAATTTCTCCTCCTTGTTAATTCATTTAAGGGCCTTATTATGAAATATTTATGCGCACCTATATAGAATGGAAGTGATTTATTTTCAGTGGTAAAATTTACAATTTCCAAAAAGAAAGGTCATTATCTTCTTAGTTTTCTCTCTCTTTGGTGTATCATCTGGTTTTCCTAAGTTTAGTTTTCAGTTTGCATGTTTATTTCTACAATTTCTATCTCTTTTCCCACAAAGTTTAAATTAGTTTTTTGAAGAGTTATAGGTGATCATCTTATAGGAATTGGCCTAGAATCTAGAGGTTTCATTTAAATTTATGCATTTTCCACATGTAGAAATGAATCCCATGTTAGGAAAAATTGTTAAACTTGTCTAGTTTAACACGGTGCAAATTTTTAGCCTTAACAGTTTTGGCATGCCTGGTGGGATAGAAGTTCATGTTTTTAATTTCATGCTAATTTGATATACTATTAGTGTGAATATTGACCTGTTTGAAGGTTATTATTATTTATATCTGGTGACTCCATGGTGAAAGAACAGTGATTGTAGCATTACAATATATTTTTTATGAGAAAAATTGGGACATGAAGCTCAAATACATTTGAATATCTATAGTTAGATACACCCAAAAGGAAGGGTAGAACTCTCAAACGAACTCCACATACAAAGAGGGTTCAATCTTCACCTCCAAGAGTTTATATAAGAAGGGGAAGGCCAAAGGAAAAAGAAAATTCTTTAAGGCATTCAACATCACCAACTATAAGAATAGAATATTCTAATCCTTTTGAGACGTTTGTATCACAAACCAATTTTGGTACTATTTTTGCTTCAGCAGCAAGTACTTTTCAAGCAAGTTCAAGTGGTGTTTCAGCAAGTGCCTCAGCACAAGCTAGTGTAATGGCATTTCCTAGAGCCTTTGCTTTCATACCATTTGATCAAGGCAGTCCCTTGAACCTTGTTGTGCACAATGACATACCTTTAGCAGTTTTGAATACCAAACGTCACAGGGGAGAGTCAAATAACCTCTTTTGAACATATTAGAGATGGGGCTTCCCTCTGCAATGTTCACCATGTGACACAAGATAATATTGCAGTCAGATTATTGGCGGCTTCGTTCAAAGGAAAAGCATTGGAGTGGTTTATGAATTTACCCGTGCCCTCCATTTCCACGTGGGATGAATTGGGTGATGCCTTCACCAAATGTTTTGAAGACAAGTCAGACCATTTGTCACTTGTAGAACAATTAACAACCATTAAAAGAGCCCCACAAGAGAAAATGATAGATTTTAATTCCCATTTTCAGAAAACATGGAATAGAATACTAGTGGCAGTGAGGCCAAGTGTAGACTATGCTTTTCTATAGTACTTGAAGAGTTTGAACAGTGATATATCAGTGATGATTTAGTCTATGGGAGGTACCTCATTGCCACAAGCTTTTCACATTGTTGTTAGAGCTGAAAATAGCCTTATATAGGCTGGCAAAATAGCCCCTAGGCCTCCTATGCCTTACTTTCCTAATATCCAGTCAAATATGCCTCTTAATATACCGCCAATGGCTCCTTTACCTATTGTTCCAGTTGGTTCTACTGCTAGGGCTTATGAAAATATAGTTGTTGGTCCATCAAATGAGTTGCAGGAAATTAAGAGTGGCCAGCAAAAGATAGAGAGTATATTACAGACCTTGGGTAATGAAGTCACAAGTATGAAAAAGCAGTACCAAGGTCCTAGGCCAACTTTTCAATAGCAGAATCAAGGTTTTAATCAGCAATATCATAATCAAGGCCAACAATTTCAACAAAATAGGTAACCATATCAAATTAACTTCCAAGGTGGGAGGCAAAATGTTAATCAAAGGCCTTTTCAGCCATATAATCTAGCACCATTAAATGCTGCAAATCTAGTTAGAGATATAGTACTTGCTCAAAACAACTTGACATTGGAGGTAGATTAGTGTTATCTGTGCAATCAAGCACTTAATCAGTCTACATATTTGAATAGGGTGATCAATCAGGCTCTCATGGTCTAAAATGTTGCAAGCTCATAGTCGGATGCATCTCCTAGTGGGCCCAAACAAGCGCAAGATATACACACCATGGAGACTGGGTTCCTTAACTGGCAAGGAGAGGAGTTTTGCAGACTGAATGGTGATTCATTAATTGCAGCCAATACCCAAGCAAAGAAAAGAGCCTTTGAGTTGGAGAAATCAACAGGCAAAGATAAAGGACCTACAATTGCAGATTCATCATCCACACGAATTCCAAGCATTTTAAAGAAAACTCCTATTGTACCAACTAAAGAACAGCCTCAACGAGATGTTGATTCAATAGTTGTTAAGACACAAAGAAAGACATATTCAGATGTTCCTTTCAACATTGTAGACAACATGAAGAAAATGAATGTGTCCATGAGTATGTGGGATTCTTTGGCTATTCCAGGTCAAGTGGATAGTTTGAAGAAGGCACTAAAAGAGGAGATCACTCCTAAGGTGACTTTTGCTGACAAAAATACAACAGTTGTCTTAACTAATGATGTTGTTCAAAGTGATGAAAAGAAAGCCAGCAATAAGGAAACATTTGTGGTTCAAGGTAAGAATGTAAAACCTCCTCCATTTTACATTTCCCTTATTATTGGTAACAATTTGGTGCATAATTGTATGGTTGAAAGTGGAGCTACATGCTTTGTTATGCCTAAGAAAATAGTAGACCAACTAGGGTTAGAGTACGAACTGTTAGAGAAAGGTGTAGTGCAGCTTGACAATTTAGCTGTCAAAATAATAGGTCTTATTAAAGATGCCAGTTTGACCTGTCATGCCCTGCAAGGGAACCGGGGAAGAGAACAAAGATTCTCTTTGTAAAAGAAAAACCTAAGTAGAGATTTATGAAAATTTTTGAACTTTTAAAATAATTACATGAACAAAACTTAAACTTAGTTTCCTCCCAAGGTTCCCTTATATTTAAATGTGTGATTCATTTAAGTCCATTAAGTTAACAACAAGATTTACTTCACAAAGAAAACTCCATCATATCTTTAAGAAATACAAAGTATTTTCATTTCAACTTTCCATTTAAAACCATCTATATTCCTAAGTATTCTTTATGCACAATATAACCTTTAAATCAAATAAAATCATTTAAATCACTTGATACATTGCAAATAATACATTTGTTCTTCAATAGCCTTTTCACTTAATCAATACTAAGAAACATACTAACATACTTGAAATGTTACCAAATCCTTTTCTTTTCCAATATACATCTTATACATGAAGTTCACCCTTTCCCTTTTTCCTAAGTCTACCCATTCCAAATAAATCATTTTGAAATACATTAATGATTACAATACATTCATCTCCTCTTAGGAGGTAACAGTAGTTTTACATCATGAAACATAATTACAAAGCCTTCATTCTTCAAGAACTGGTACATAAGCAAGCATGAATCTTCAAACACTGCATCCGCAAAAGATACCTTGATAAAAATATTTACCACCCAACCACATGGATACCTAAAAGGCCCACTCCCCCTGTGCTAGGAGATAAACACCAAGGTCCACAAAGAAGGAATAGCTAGGCCATACCTAGGGTTGGGTAACCTTTCCCAAATAGCAAATGAAAAGAGAGTCAAAGTATAAATCTTTCCCAAAAAGGTTCTAAGGCTTGGGTAGAAACTCTAAGAAACAACCTAAGTGAGTGTCATTGCATAGCCCTCACTCCTTGGGTTGTCCTGGTACTAGCCACTCTGGGCTCCGGCCCCCAAGTAGGCACATGCAGGATTGAATGCCTTTCGTACTGACAAGCGCCATTCGATCGTACCTACGCATAGGTACCTTCTCCCACTCACATCCATAGCCTTTACTAGCACTAATGGCATGGGTGAGGCATATTTAATCTTTTTTAATGTTTGAACCCATTCCCATAAGTTTAATTAAGTTTTCACTTGTTAAATAACTCTTCAGTCAGTTATCCTGGTTCTAGCCACTTAGGGCCCTGGCCCCGCACTAAGAGCCACTCACTAGGTGTCGTTAGGTTTTCTACCCTTAACCCACATATCACAATCACATCATACACATAGTAAAAACATATCATAAACACATTTGTAAGACTATATCAAAGAGTAGAAAATAATAAGATAGTTTATGGATGTTTTAGGGGAAAGTAGGAATGTTTAAGGATGTTTAGAATGGTCCTGATCTTCTTAGACAACCCTAAACCCTAAACTGCTTCCTACACACATCCTAACCCTATTAAGGCATCCAAATGCACTCAACATAACCTCTACCAAACAAGGAATGAACAAATTTAAGGTTTACTCAAAGTTCCATATACCAAAAGATAATGCTCCATGAAATTCATTCTAAGCCTGATATTTAACTAAACCTGAAATTTGACTAAGTCTGATTTTATTAAAAATCTAAAAATTAAAAGTTACAACTTAACTCCTAGGAAGTTGAAACCTATCTCAATCAATCCAAAAGGTACCTAAACCCTTTATACAAGTATAATTTAAAGTATAAGAAATCTTATACTTAAATGTTATACTTGTATAAAGCGAAAATATAATTATTGTACTAATTGGTTTAAATATTAAACTTTTTCAACTTCAAGCCTGATATAACGCAACAACTAATCACGCGTAAACAAAACAGGTCAAAACTATTATTCGGCCAAATGATAGAGAACCAAAACACGAGAATAGAACTATGTTCAAACTCGGGATTCTATAAACTTCTACAAACAGTTGGCTGACATAACAAAATGACAGAATAAAAGCAATGACAACAGGTTATAAATGGCTGGAATAATACATATAAAACCAAAAATAGCATGCATGGTACAATAATACAGCAACTTGTATTTGTATAAATATTTATGCAATAATAATGTACAAACATTTCTACAATAATACAATAGTACATATTGCAATAATGCATAAACATTTTGCATCAATACATTAATACATAATATAATAATACACAAAGGTTTCTGCAATAATATAATTATACAAAATATAATAAAGTATAAACGACATAGAATAAATTATTATTAAAATGACAGAATGCTGCAATAATATAGCATTTAAAACACAACAATATATCATTTCTATAATGTATGGATGGCTGGAAAAATAATGCAATAATATCTACATGACCAGCAATAATACAATAATGTATCAATATTCTGTAATAATACATTATTACAAAATACATCAATACATTATTATATAATACATCAGCATTCCACAATAATAATACACAAAACAATCCAATAATAAAACAATAGTACACAAACATTTTGTAATCATATTTCAAAACACAGAACATTCAAACAAATCTAAAATTAACATTCACACTATAAAATAAATCTATTTCTCAGGCTGGATTCCAACCTGGAGTCCTGCGAATGGTTGATGAAGGAAGATCAAATCCTCTCCTACTTTTCCAGCACTCCTTTGAATCCCTATGCTTGCAATCTTCCAGCCTTTACCCGCAACAATCCAAATGCCAAACTCAAAGAATAAGGGACTTCTCTCCTTAAAATATAAATTTTGCTACAATAATAATACTAATCTTTTTCTCGAAATCAGCTCTTCTTCCAACTCCCACACACAGGAAAGTATTTCCTGTAAATAGAATGGAGGAGGTGGTTGCACAGGTAATCCAACTGATGCAACCATCTCAACTATCCATCGGTTAATAATTAGGCTTAACAATATCATTAAAGCCTTTCCCAGAATTGTAAATTTTATGTTTCTTTTATTTAAGGAAGTTAATAATTATTATTATTATTTACAACCTTATCATTACTAATCTAATTATTCATTAATATAATGTAATAAATACTTACTCACCAATAATTATATAAATATATGCATATGCATATGTGTGCACCCATATGCCTATGTGTACATATATTATTATTATTATAAATATTATTGCAAACATAATATTATTATTATAAAACATATTATTTATTTACACACTTAATCCATATTCTTAATAAAATACAATAGTGATATATATATAAGGTGAAACATACCACTATTAATAAAACATTTATTATTATTATTGTCATAGACATTTTGTTATTAAATACCATAAAATTCTTTATTATTATTGATATTAAAATCACATATTTCAATCACATACTAACTCGTTCCTAACAAGATAAGCTAGTACATAAGTAGCTAATAATTAAGATAAATTACTAAATCATATCCTCAAATGAACAATAATTCACATCCATAATCTACTAATAAAATTGAATGTACCATAAAGACAACTAGAACTACTATACTCAAAACTTCATTCTCAATGAATGCAAAAGACAAGAAACTAACTAAAGATCCACAAAACCAATAAACCGAGAGATCACATAATACATCCACACAAGGGACTGACTCGACACTTCCCACTTAAGGATAAAAGGATCAAAGGTGAAGTTTCTTCTTGTGGAACTTGGTGATATCTTCGTAACAACAACAATGATCGAGGATTTTGAGGGATCGCTCAGACCTGTGAAGCTAGGTGGAGACGATACCTAGTACCTGCAATCCTGCATCACCAAGAAGAGATACATATATATACATATGGAGATACAAATAAGATATATGCAAGCAAATGACCAGGATCGATACATCGTGTGGACCTCAACTAAGTGAGTAACTACGACTTCGTCCTGAGTCATGAAAACACATCAGACACATATCCATAAAACATCATGATAATGGTTAGATTCAAATCCTTGGGTTAGATCCATAAAACATATAAAAATAGATAGTTTTCTAATCTCATAAACATATAAATGATAACCATAAATGAGCATATCCATCATATCATCATCCACAAAAATATAAATGTAAATGTATAGTCCTAACCATCATAATAAAATGTCCAAATCAAAAAAGTCTAAGTATCACCATAGGAGAGGGTATTACATGACCTTACATGATTGTCCCAATTTCTCTATATCACAGGACATTTATCTCATTGATTTACCTCTGTATTTTGCCTTATGTTTATCAAGAGAATTTACTGCCAAGATAGGAGGTTACCTCTCATGTGATTGGTCACATATGTTGTTCTGAACCATATATGGTACCAAAGTAACCATCCGATCAGAAATGTTGTCTAAGGATCACATAGAGCCATATACGCCTAGCGTCATTAATGCCAATTGTGTAATTTTTTATTCTAATGAATATGTTGCTACTTCGGAATCCAAGACTCAGATTAGTGAAACTCCGGATATCTTATTGGATGAATGGGTAGCAGAAAACATCTTCAATAATGAAGCTATTTCCCTTGTGGATGCTAGTTTAGGAAATTATATGTTTCAGGAAGCTGATTTGGTGATGCCAAATTTGGTCAAGGAGGTAGAAGGTGTTTCTGAACAACAGAATGGTGTTTGGGAAATGTACTTTGATGGTTCATGAAGTAGGAATGGTGCTGGTAGTGGTGTAATGTTGGTTTCACCTAATGGTGAGAAATATTATGCAGCTTTCTGCTTTGCATTTTGTTGTACAAATAATGCAGCAGAATATGAAGGTATGATTCGGGGCTTAGAATGGGCTAGAAAATGTCGGATCAACTTTTTGAAGGTATATGGAGATAGTGAGATGATATTTAATCAAGTTAAAGGCCTGAATGTAGCTAAAAATAACACATTGAAAGCATATAAGAACAAAGTTTGGAATTCTATAGAGGATTTTGAGGCTTTCAATATTATAGCAATACCAAGGAGTAAAAATTAGTATGTTGATCACTTAGCTACTGTTGGAGCTCAATTTGACATTCCAAACAACATTTCAAAAAGCCTTTCTCAATAGCATATTAAGGTAGGTATCAGACCTTCTATACCTAATAACAATGTTAACTGGCAAGTATTTGAACTTGATGAACAGATTTTACAATTTTTGCTTGAAGAAGATGAGTTTGCTACCTCAAATCAGCAAAAAATCTGACAATAGTATGGGGATCAAGTCATACAACTAAAGTCTAATAAGTTTCCTAAAGGCTTGGTTACCTTAGAATCTATATTCAACTTAGATGATCAGGCAAAAAAGGACAAAACCGGTTTGCTAGTCTCTCAAGAATATTATGAAAGTTTAGAGGTTGCACCGGGTAAAAGTTTAAAGTTTGGTAAGGTAAGTACTTCCTCAGAAAGGGAGTCCTATGTTTAGCTTTTTCAAGAATTTGTAGATGTATTTGCATGGGAATATGGTGATTTAAAAAGTTTTAATCCTGAGTTAACACAGCACACTATAGAACTCGAGCCCAATGCCAAGCCCGTAAGGCAAAGACAAAGACCTGTCGACCCCAAATTAGAGCCATTAATGCATAAAGAAGTTTTTAGGCTGATAGAGAGTGGCATCATTTTCCCAATCAAACACACTAGCTGGGTGTCCAATCTCATCCCTATCAGAAAGAAGAATGGAGAGCTAAGATTGTGCGTGGATTTCAGGGATTTGAATAGAGCATCATTGAAGGATAGGCATCCCCTTCCTTCTATGGAGAAAATACTATAGTATGTTGCTAGTTCAGAACACTTCTCTTTTTTAGATGGTTATTCGGGGTATAACCAAATTCTGGTCAGAAGTGAAGATCAATATAAAACTACTTTTACCACAAAATAGGGTACCATGGCATACAAGTGAATGCTTTTTGGTCTATCAAATACAGGGGCAACATTCCAAAAAGCCATGGATATGGCGTTTAGTAATCTGATGTATCAGTTTGTGTTAGTGTATCTTGATGATATCACTGTATACTCCAAAAAGGCAATAGATCATCTTGGTCAATTGAGGCAAATTTTTTAGCGTTGTAGAGAGTTTGGTGTCTCATTAAACCCCAAAAAATGTGTTTTTTCTATTCATGAGGGTAAACTATTGGGTTATGTTGTTTCCAAGCAAGGGGTCACGGTAGATCCGGAAAGGATAGTAGCAATTTTAGAGTTACCGTTGCCACACCATAAGAAGGGATTGCAGTCCTTTATTGGAAGAATTAATTTTGTAAGGCATTTTTGGCCTAACATTGCAGATTTATTAAAGCCCTTGATAGCCTTACTTAAAAAGAATATTGTTTTTAGTTGGACAAAAGAAGCCAAGGATAGTTTTCAAGTTATTAAAGAATCTATGGCAGCAGCTCCTACTTTAGTAAATCTTGATTTTAGCAAGGATTTTATTCTGTATGCATATGGCAATTATGAGACTATTTCTGCAATATTGGTACAACAAAATATGGAAGGATTGGAGCAGCCAATTGCCTTTTTCAGCAAAGGTTTAGAACATTATGAATAGAGATATAGTTTTGTGGAAAAACATGTCCTTGTTGTTGTAAAAATTCTCAAAAAATTTTGACACTTATTGTCTCATAACATGATTCATCTAAGGGTTGCACACCCTAGTGTCAAGGAATTCTTACTCAGTATGGACTTGAATGAAAAGAGAGTTGGTTGGATAACATGGGTCATGGAATATGATGTGGATATCCAAGTGGCTAAGTTGATTAGATGTTAGAGTAATAAAGTGTTTACTGATTAATTGAATCATATTGATTTAATTATTCAGTCACTTATTACCTCTTTCTACTTAAGCTAAACTTTAGGCATATAATAATTAATTTCTTTATAAATTATTATTATGCAACCTAGGGTTTTACCTTTTTAGGGTTTCTGATCTCCTTTCATAAGGATTGATCTCCTCTTATTTTGTAACCTTTTCTGACATTTCATTATTGATTGCGACTTTTGTTTTTGCACATCAAGGATTTCTCCTCTCTTGGATCAATGCATTCAGGCCTCCATAGCTGTTTGCTTCTCTCTCTTTCTATGATAGGTGTTTGAGTGTAGGTGTTCTTGGGAGATGTGGGTTGTTTTTCATCAACTCCATCATGGTATTAGAGCTTCAGATTTGCTTGCCCATGTCCTTTTCCTGAGAGATTCGGCCACGTTCATCATATCTGCATTTTTAGAGAGGGTTTCCTATCAAATCTGGGGGGACCTATTTTTCTGGTCATCTTGGCTTCAAACAGACTTCATGGTTGTGTTTAGAGCATCCAAGAACCCCAAGATCCATATAAAATTTATACATTTTGGACACAGTTGGAATCTATGAGAAAAAATTTTACAATCAGCCCCGGCATAGATCCCGAGGTGATCACTAGTTTTTGGGCACTTCTAGCCCAAACAGACCTCACGATTGCATCTGAAAGGCTTGAGATAGTCAAAATCCATATAAGACTTTTCATTTTTGGACAAGTTGCCCTCTGAGGCAAATTGTTTTTTGCCCACTAGTTCGTACGACCTAGCACACACTTTGAGGCAGTGCAAAGGTTGCGAATATAAAAAAAATAATTAAAAAAATTTAAGGGGGCGGCCACTCGGGCACCGCCCAATAGCCACCTAAGCGCCGCCCACTGCCTGTCTTCTCCCCCGCCACTGACGGCTCTCCACCGCTGCTCTCCGCCGCCACCGACAACACCGCCGGGCGGGCCGCGGTGACTGCTACGGTTACCACCGGGGTAGCCACCAGTCGATGGGCTGGTTAGGTTAACCACTCAATATTTTTTTTTTTTTTGCCTTTTGCATGGTGAGATTTTTTTTAGACAGGCTTTTTTTGACCTGTAGTTGGTTTTTCGAGCATATCTCGGGCATCCGGGATCAGAACAAGGTGAACGAGATATCACCGGAAAGGTAATTCTAAGGTGGATGTGTTCTTGCTAGAGTGGCTACCTAGATTTTCCATTAATGCTGCATTTATTTCAGTCAAAGGCAGAGGTGTTTTTGTGCTCTTGCATCTCAGCCCTCCTGACCTGTTTTGGGCATATCTTGGGCCTACGGTATCATTTTTTGGCAAACAAGATACCGTTGGAAAGCTGGTTCAGAGGTGCATCTTTCTAAAGTTTCAGATTTTGAATTTTCTTCCTCTAATTTTGGCACCAGTCGTTCAAAGTCAGGGCTCCTATTTTGCCTTCCCTCTAGCACTACCTGTTGGTTATTGGCTTCTATCTTTCTCATCCAGGCTCCGTTTTCTTCAAGCGATATATCGTCAGAAAGCTGGTTCTGAGTCCAATCTAAATTTTTTGGTATGGTTTTGTGATTTTTCTATTTTTATGATCTTTTTTTTCTATCAAAGTCAGATTTTATCTATGATCTTGGTGTTTCAGACCTCCTACCTTCCAGGATCCATTTCTCTTGCATCTGGGCTCTGTTTTCAGCAAACGAGATATTTTTGGAAAGCTCTTTGTAAGATTTTATCAGATCTAATGGTTTCATGTGGCTTTTTGTTCTTTTCTAATGTCACCCATCCTCAGATCCTTGCAGACACCTTCTTTGGGCCCTCCAGTGCAGTTGTTGATTTTTTTCTCATATCTTGAGCATACAGTGTCAAAATTTGGCAAACGAGATATCATAGGAAAGATGATTCCAAGCTCTTTCCAAATCTGGAGGTTATATTTTTTAGTTTTATTTTTTTGATGGTGTTTTTCTCTATGAAAGCCAGATCTTCAATTCTACACTCTGGGAGCTCTATCTTGCACATCCGAACTCCATTTTCAGAAAATGATATATCGTTAGAAAGCTTGTCCAAAGAGATTTTCATTTCTATGATTCATTTTTCTAGATTCTACTCTAGGTTCATTTGATTTAGATTCTTTCTTTTTTGCAGTCTGGTGGATATCTTGGTTGTTTCAGGTCCTAGGATCTCCTCCCTTTGAGGGATGGCTCATCTTAGGTTGTTCTTGTATACACCTAAAAATGGTCACCTAGAATATTAGCCCTCATTTGCTAAATCATCAATTGTTTATTCTTGATCAAATCCTAGTTATATCATTTATTTGATTATTTTCTATGGGCTAACCATCTTATCCTAAGTCTTTATTTATTAAAAGGAATATTCCCTCCCTTTTTAATAAATAAAAAGCCCCCACTTTTCCTCTTATCCTAAGTTGCACAAATAAAGCATTATTCTTATTTTATAAAAAGGGAAAAAGCATTTTTGTCTCATATGGACATAAAAGTCAACTCTTATTTTCTCATTGGAGGATATTTGTGCACATGGATTGCTCCACCCTTGATTAAATTTTTTGCATCTTAATCTCCATGGTCCATTGATTTTTCACCTCCTATAAAAGAAGAGCTCTCTTCCTCATTTGCACACACAAATTTTTATGCTATTGTTATGCTACAGGTTTTCTAGGTCATCTTGGACCTTTTGGAGATATTCTTGCATCTAGGGTTTGAAGATTTGGAGCATTGTTGGCATTCATCTTGGATCTTCATCAACACTCTATCTTCTTGTCTTCATTCTTGCATCATCATGGCTTTCTTGCTTCATAGTTAGATTTCATTTCTTGCATAGTAGTTTCATTTTCATGGCATTCTTAGTTTAGATTTTCTTTATGCTTTAGATTAATTCATTGAATCTCTCATTGCATGGTTTACTAGCAAGGTTATTGGCTTAATAGCTCTAGCTGAGAGCATTCTTAAAACTCTTGCACTCCATGCCTAGGGAGCTATGGATAGATTTGTGATGGCTCATTCTTGAGTTTCCTTACATGTAATGATTCATAGAAGTGTGACACATTTATAACACATATTTTTTGGTGCCCACCGTGGGGCAACCCACTTTTTTATATGCTAGTTTTGATTATTTTTGGAGCTAACACTTGCTGGTTCTAATTATTTTTGGAGTTAACCCTTGTGCAGATTTGTTTGGAGGTGATTTGTATTTTTTATGATTTTTTCTTGATTTTTCATAAAAAATTGATTTCTAGTGAAAATCATTGTATTTTTCAGAAATTTTTACATTTTTGAAAAGGTCTTGGAATTCTACAGGGGGTCCATTCATTGTGTTTTTAATTTAGAGATCATATCATAGCTCATTTGGTTGATTTACAAAAACTGGTCTATTTTGGTAAAATGGCTCTCTAGGGCACATATAAAGAGATTTTTCTAAAATTTTTACATTTTTGGAAAGCTCTCTATTTTTTGATAGAGGTATCTTTTTTGCATTTTAGGTTTAGGGTCCAAATTCATGTGGTAAAAATCAGATCTTGTTGACTAGGTCAAATGCAAAAAAAATAAAATTTTGTGATGGGTATGCACTTATTTTTCATTGTTCAATGCATGATATGAGTTATCATTTGGATTATTTGCTGGTTATCATTTCTCCTAACAATTAATTTTTAGATCTAATCCTAAGGTTTGCATAATTTGGATATACATTGCATATCTTGTTTGCTTGTGTCTTATCTTGTTCATTTGAAGGTGCTCTTGCTTTCATGGAATATGCTTAAAACAAAGCGTTGGACTTGAGGTATTTTGTTACATCCCTAAAACACTTGGATCTTGGGATTAAAATTGAACCTCTCATGTGTTTGTCTTGAGTGTTTACATGCTTTCATAGAACACATTTCAATTGATGCTCTTAATGGGAAATGAATGAACATAGATTTGCTTTCATACAAGTTTGTGTAAGTGAATGCTTGTGTTTGAACCCTAAGTAATTCTTGGTTCCAATATCAAATATATCATTGAGTGATTTAGGGCATGGATTCATTCTTTGTTTACATGGGGAGTTAAATGCACCACTTTGTGGACTCACTCTATGTTTGCTTGGAAAGTTAAATATTCCATTGATTCAACCCTTTGTCATTTGTGAGTAGTATTGATAAGCAACTTTAGATTACTTGTGATTGATCTAGATTGCTATCTTGGGTTATTGGACTCGCTAATCCGTCGGCCCCTTATTTCTGCCCCGTAGTTGCAAGATCAGTGCTACATTAAAGGGGAGGGGTCTACAGGAAAGAAGCGTTAATTGCTCCACTTGGCAACCCTTTTGTGCTTTTTGGAACTCACTTGTTTTCTAAGGTGTGGACTCACTTTGAGTTGATGTGAGGAGTTAAATGTTCCACTTTTGGGCTCACTTTGAGTTGGTGTGAAGAGTTAAATATTTCACTTTTGGACTCACTTTGAGTTGGTGTGAAGAGTTAAATGTTCCACTTTTGGACTCACTTTGAGTTTGTGTGAAGGGTTAAGTGTTCCACCTTTTGGACTCACTTCACATTCTCTTGAAGGGTTAAATGTTCCACTTTTGGACTCACTTCACATTATCTTAAAGGGTTAAATGTTCCACTTTTGGACTTGCTTCACATTCACTTGAAGGGTTAAGTGTCCCACTTTTGGACTCACTTTGCATTTACTTGAAGAGTTAAGTGTTCCACCTTTAGTGCTCTAAATACTTTTGATAGTGAATTACTTAATTTTATTTTTAGAAGGCCTGCTTGGGGAAACACCACCTCAAGGGATGACCTTAACTCTTGTGTTTCAGTGGAGTATAAATAGCGGGTGGTGAATCAAAAGACACCTCTTTTGGGAATTGAGTTTGATATCACTCTTGGCTAAGCCTCAAAGAACTTTATACCTTTGAGAAGTGAAGGAGGAGATTTGGGTTACCGTCTCCCCCCGGCTGTGTGATTTTAGATTCTTCTCATCTATGGATTTGGGCCTCACGCACCTTGCATATATCGAGGACTCCCTTTAGAAAAGCCATGTATAGCCTTATAGACAGCATGCTAGGATGTTGTCATGTTTTATGTGTCTGCTAAAACATTTTCAAGAACATACACAAGTAGCATCTCTAGGGAGTAGAAATACTAAGTCACTATCTCTGTTCATGTGCAAGGTTGTTTTGCCCCTTGCTCATTGTTTGAAGACAATTGCTTGCTTGAACTCCTTGATTGCTGTCTTATGTGCTTGATCAATGATAAAAATCTGTTGATATACTTACTTGATATTTTAAAATGCTTCAAAACTAAGTTTTTCACATTCACTGGTCAAAGAGTCATACGAATCTGCAACAGTATCGCATGCCTTACTGAGAAATATCGCAAGGGTTGCCCCACTAGCCTGGAGTCTATCACCCAACCATACTATAGTCTATCACCTGGCTTAAGGTGAAGTATCACCCAAACTGAGAAGTATCGCCTTGTCTGCCTGGAAAGTATCGCCCAGAATCTTTTTGTTGTCCTGTCATTGCTGCAATTCGGAGTAGCTAAACTTGCACTTTAACCTATCGTAGAGTGTCTTTTTCTGTTCTTACCTGAAACTGGTTTGTTACCTACATGCTTAGATTTGTTCTAGACTGAAACAAATGAGCTAAAACTATTGGGTTTGAGTTTAACGAATGCTACTCTTGATCACTTGTCGCATCATGGTTACCTCTTTAGCTACTTGTTTATTGAGCTTCTTGCTCATTGCTCGGCTTTAGTCAATTGATTGCTGTAAGTGATTGAGCACTTTTGATGAGCCATCTCTCTATTGTTCTACTTTGACAAGTGATCTTTATTAGCTTTTCTTATCTCAAATCTAAGAAACTTTGTCTCATTCTATTAGTCAACCAACATCTCTTTTCATGCCGGTTACAACTCGGTCTCAATTTGAGTAGGAGAGTCACCTCCGTTCAATTATACACAGTTACCTTCTCCAACTAGACGTTCAAAAGCACCCATTAGCAACAATAGTTCTAGTTCTGACCAATCTGAGAATTCTAAGGCTACACCGTGGTATAAAGGAGGTTTCCTCTTTTCTGCATTCAAGACCCCCAAAAACACAGACAGTGTCTCACTCACTTTGACTGAACAAGAAAAGTTTCAACTCTTGCAAGAACACTTTGAGCGTAAGGATAATCAAGCGCGCTTACACAAAGAACACAATCAACAAAGGATGGATGCTACTAGGCGCATGGCTTATAGAGGGACATTTCATGAGCAACCTGAGACTAGTAATCATGAGCATAGACCTCTTTTTAATGGCAACAATGGCAACAACACGCCACCAAGATCTCCTCCAAGAACCACTTTTAGTATGCCTTCTTCACCTCCTAGGCCTCCTCCCTCTCAACATGAGGCAGAGGCTAATGATGAGATTTCTAGTGAGGATCTTATGAGATGTGAACAAGATGTGGATTTCCAATGAATGATGCATAAGCTTTTAGAGCGTAATGGCGATCAATATTTTCAATATATGACTTCTAGAGGATACAAGCTTCCTCCCGGCTATGATGTCAGACAAATTGTCCAACAAAGAGTACCAACTGAATTGGAAGTCTTTCAAGAAGAATTACGTTGGACAAATCAACGCCTTACCCAAATGGCATTAGAAAGAGAGCCTCCAAAGGTCTCTTTTGTAGAATCAATTTGTGCTCTTCCTTTTGATAAAGATCTATACATGGTCCCGTTTCCTAAGGATATTGAGGTTCCTAAATATGACAAGTATGATGGAAATGGTGACCCTCATGACCATGTGCATCATTTTTATGCTCTTAGTATGGACTTTCTTCATGAAGACACATATCTCCTACGCTTATTCCCTTGAAGCTTAAGAGGCCAAGCTTTGGAATGGTTTGCAAAATTGACACCACCGCTTAAGACTTTTGATGAGTTAGCTCAGTGATTTACCTAGCAGTACTCTTACAACATCCAACAACCTATCACTGTGATAGATCTCGGTAATCTAAGACAACATCAAGGTGAGCCATTTGCAACTTACTTACAATGTTGGAGGTCATTATATTCTCGATATCCTCATCTGCTACCTGAAAGAGAAAAGATTGACATTTTTGTCAACACACTTGTGCCTGAGCTATTTTATGATCTAAGGAAGCAATTGTTCTCCTCTTTCAATGACATGGTTGAAAGTGCATATCGAATTAAGGATGTAGCTATAAGAAAAGGGGATATTGTTATTAATAAAGATGCTAAAGGCAATGGCAAAGACAAGAACAAACCTTGGAATAAGAACAAGTATGTTGTTAATGATGGGGTTGTTGATGCTCCTAAAGTTAAAGAGCCTGCTTTCAATCTCTCCAATGCTATCTATGTAGCAAAACAACAAGAAGCTAGCAACACTCACATAAACCTCAATATGCAGATAAGCCTAAGAAGTCATTTCGAAAGCGAGTCTATACCAAGTTGGCAGAACCTTACGATGTGATCCTTAAGACTTTGGTTGACAATGGATATCTTACGCTTCCTGATAAACCTGGTAACTAGGATCCGATAAATAAGACTGATTGGTGGAGAGAGGATCATTACTGCCATTATCACAGAAACAAGGGACATCCAACAGACAATTGTTTTAGGCTTAAGGATGATATTCAGGATCTTATTGAGAATGGCACAATCTCCATTGATGGCTTAACTAAAAATTCTGATCACATAGCTTTCAAAGATCCTCTACCTAAGCATGATAAGGGGGAAACCTCTCAAACACATAAGAAGAATCATGATGCTAAGATCAATTACACGTATCCTTCTAATTCACCTGTGATCAACATGGTAGAGCCCGTTGAGAGCATTCTAATGATGAGGTCTCAAGATGATAATAAAGCCAATCATGGTAAGCCAAAGTTGATCTTGCAAACACATGATAGTTCATCTTCCCAAAGTGAGACATTGAATGCTGTTACTAGGGGGCAAGCCAAGATTGTCCTTAAAACTGTGCAAGATCCCAAGAAAGCTTTGCCTTCCAAACAAGTGGCTCCTTCAGCCACCCCTAGCTATGATCTTGTCCAACATTTGCAAAAGACACCAGCACAGATATCTATCCTTGAGTTGCTTCGGTTATCCTCTTCGCATAGAGAGATTCTTGATGAGGCTCTACGTACAACACGTGTTCCCAATGACATTGATCTGAATCAATTTCAGGCCATGGTCAACCACATTTCATCTCCATTATCTCTCTCCTCTTCTGCAGAAGATGACATATCTATTGCTCACCCTCATAATCTAGCTTTACACATTGAAGTTCTAGTCTACAATACCCGAGTCCGCCGAGTCCTGATAGAAAATGGTGCAGGGTTAAATATTGTTTCTTTCAATGTCATACAACAATTGGGTTTGTCAGAATTCGCTGTGGATTCTAAAAAGAAGATTACTATAAAAGCTTACGATGAAGTGGAAAGATCTTCCAAAGGTCTTGTCACGCTGCCTGTCCGAGTGGGCCCTGTCATGAAAGATATTAGCTTCCAAGTATTGGACATCCCACTCGCATATAACATTCTTTTGGGTCATCCTTGGATCCATGACATGCAGGCTGTTCCTTCCACTTATCATCAGTGCGTCAAATTTCCATACAATGGCACTAAAGTTGTGATTCCTGGAGACCATACTATTGCTATCAATGCTCTTGCTACTACTGAAAAATTTGTTCCTCATAATGAACCTTTTGTTGATCCTAGTACGTCTCTAGCTGCTGCTGAGAAATCACTTAAGATGATGAGCCTTGGTATGGGTGAATATACACTAGGTTCCTTTGCTTCTATACCTGTTTCTCCTAGGTCATATGGGAGACCTTCTGATTAGATGAAGCCTTCCACTTCTGCTATGGTGATCTTTGATACCTTTGTTCCTTCATCCATTCCTTTACAAGCAGAAAGAGAAGAACAAGCTATTCAAGAGTGGATCTATAGAGAGGATTCTAGAAATACTCCCATGCTCAATTATTCAGACACAGATACAGATGAGTCACCGCTACACACTATGGCTCAAATGGGAGATGATCTTCCTTCTACTTCACTACTTTGGGGAGAAGAATGTATATCTACTGATGATATGGCTGAGGCCTCTATGTCTAGAACCTATGTGCCTAAAGAATCATTGCACTATGATAGACAACGTCGCAACATTGCACAACTGCTACAAAGAGGTGATCTCTCACATAATGACATGAGTATCTCTACTTCTCGGCATCTTAAGCCTCTTCCAGAAGATCCTCCCATGATAGATATGGATGTTGATGTGGTTCATACCTCTTGTAACCCACCTGACATGGTTGATGGGTCTTGTGTGGGGTCTGATGAGTTTGTTCCTCATATTGCCTTAGTGGACCACGCTGGTTCTTCTATGACAAGTCTAGATCTAGCTACTTTTGGAGCTTACTCTATAGGCTCAACCTCTCATGTCACCAAAGATGACATCCTTCACATAAATACTATTGAACCAGTCACTTCATTTCATCTCACATCAACACCTGTTACTTCTTCCACCAAAGAACTAGCAACAAAAAAGATTGAATCAGCAATCAAACATCACGGTCATCAAGTCAGAAGAAAAGAGAAATGGTCAGATGGCGAAAACCACATTGTGGTGGTATCCGCACCTAAGAAAAGTAAAAATAAAAATCTGCTCAAAAATAATGATTCTCAAATAAAAGATGACAAGCTGATTCTTTACAAAAAAATGGTGCACTACTTTAAGCATGATCTCATATCTGTTATATTTCAGCCCATTCCTAGAGCTGAGAATAAAGTTGCTAATGCCTTGGTTACTTCGGCATCCATTTTAAAAATGAAAAAGCATAAATTTTGCTTCAAGTTCCTAGTGGATGAATTACGCTATCCTACTCACAAATCTTATGATCCTACCATCTTTTCATATCTTTCACCTCATATTCCTCTTGCAAATCCACCACACCATTCCTTCCACCATCCCTTACACTTTGCCTTTGTCTCTGGTGACTTGTATAGGAAGGGTCTAGATGAAACTCTCCTTAAGTGTCTAGAAATAGAGGAGTCAAAAAAAGTGCTAGCTGAAATCCATGATGGCATATGTGGATCACATTCTAACGATCCTCTGCTAGCTTAGACATTGCTCAGGGCTGGTTATTATTGGTCAAACTGGTTGAGACCTCCTATTGTCATAGTTGTAGCATTTGGGCCTGGTGCCTATCAGGTCTCTACATCAGAGGAAGCAGATTCTTGATGCCCATTTCTGTCTGGGGCATCCTTTGTACATATTTTACGATCCTGAAAAAATACCAATAAAATTCATATATGAAGCTGAAAACATCCTAAAAAGCATAAAAAGTACTGAAAAAATGAGCATCCTAGTGAAAACCTAGTAATAGGCACTTTGATGTCTCACCAAAAAAATCAAAAAATCAAAAAAAAAATTGAAAAAGTGCCTTGGTGAAAACCTGGAAACAGGCGCCTTGGTAGCAAAAATACAAAAACAATTTATAAAAAGTCCTAAAAAAATTGCAAAAAAATCTATCAAGTGGTGAAAACCTAGAAATAGGCGCTGCTTGAGACCCTCTGCACCTATGTCTATCAGTCTTGCATGGCGTTCCTTCGCTCCACTTCTCTCTTTGCCTCTCTTAGCCTGGAATTGACTCTTGTCTTAGTCTAAGGGGCATACGTTGTTTTAAGCTTATCTTGGGTCTCTTTGTGCGTCTGGGTTTCTTAGGCACCTCGCAAATGATGTTTTTCAACACCACCCCAACTGTTTTTTTCAACACTGCCCTAGCATCAAGTGTTTCTTAACACTTATCAGATATCCTTCCCGCCGTCTTGGATGATGCAATATTTCTCCTTGACAGATGTGATACTCAAAGCTTGACTCTATGACCTACACACACGCACTTGACTTGCTGAGATTTGTTTGACTTTATTTCTTTGCGTGTTGTCTATGATGATTTCTTTGCTGAGTGTTCTCCCCCTATGATTGTTTTCGATGATGCATAGCTAGAAGACTGAGGGTATGAGAACATGTTTTATTTCTTTATCTGCTTGTGGGTATATCTTGTCGGTCCTCACTGTCATGAGCATTTATGCTAGTCTTACTTGACACTATGGACCTACAAGGTATTATCCTTGACTATTTCATGAGTGCATGCTTCTAGTCATCTTGACTTTCTTGTGTCTCGATGCGAGCATAATCTTGCTATATCAAACTTAGGTGATCTCACTGCATTAGTCATCTAGACCTACATGTCTTTGATGCCTAGGTGAGATTTCCAAATTTCTATCTGATATAGATCATATTCAAATCCACATAGTTATGCTAGTGTGTATTGTATGATCTTGCGACGCTACCAATAACGCTCAATGATGAATATTAGATGTCTATTGGCTTTGTGACCTTGCAAGTAAACCACTTTTCATGTAGCTTGCATTCTTAAGTTCATGTTAGTTTAGTTTTGCATCTTGCATACGGAGAGAGCTCTCCTTTTCATCTTACGTGGACTTGTTAATCAACTGCGCTCACCTTTCGCTTCTTCCTAATCATGTCTTTTACTTCTTGTCTTTCATATCTCATCATTTTCTATTCATTTTAGGATCGAAACTGAAATCCAAGTTCACCTTGATCATCCAAATCACCTTTTCCCCCTCTTTCATGCAATTGGCTGACCTTTTGAGGCCTGATCCTTCAATCTTCACCGGGGCATTCCTCACCTCTTCATCTCCATCTCTTTCAAACTTCTAGTCTTTCATTCACTTTCAATCTCAAGTTCAAATTCTTCCCCCTCTCCATGGTGTTTTCTGGTTGAGGGACCACTTGGTTCGTGCCCCGTGTCCCATGTGTGGGGCATACCTTCACTACTTGATGGTTGTTCTATTCTCTTCGGCTTCGATTATGATTTCTAGTGATTTGATCATGTCTCTCTTGCTTCTGCATTCCCTCTACCCAGATTTTGCTTTTGATCCCGAGGGGGCAGACACATCATATCTTATTGGTTATCTCTTTCCTAAGTGTTCAGTACTGTCGCTACCAGGCTGACCATGTAGGATTTTCTATCTCTCTGCACTTCATTCTTTGGAGTCAGATTGCTATTTGCTTGCCTTCTTGGCTATCTCTTGCTTTCTTGGCTGATCTGAGTTGCTTTGTGATCCCAAATCGATCTCACATTTCAACTTCATTCTTTGACTACATGTGTTCCCAGATCGATCACACATTAGTCAAAGAGGGGCAAATGTATACACCTAAAAATGGTCACCTAGACTATTAGCCCCCATTTGCTAAATCATCAATTGTTTATTCTTGATCAAATCCTAGTTCTATCATTTATTTGATTATTTTCTATGGGCTAACCATCTTATCCTAAGTCTTTATTTATTAAAAGGAATATTCCCTCCCCTTTTAATAAATAAAAAGCCCACACTTTTCCTCTTATCCTAAGTTGCACAAATAAAGCATTATTCTTATTTTATAAAAAGGGAAAAAGCACTTTTTGTCTCATATGGACACAAAAGTCAACTCTTATTTTCTCATTGGAGGATATTTGTGCACATGGATTGCTCCACCCTTGATTAAATCTTTTGCCTCTTAATCTCCATGGTCCATTGATTTTTCACCTCCTATAAAAGAAGAGCTCTCTTCCTCATTTGCACACACAAATTTTTATGCTATTGTTATGCTACAGGTTTTCTAGGTCATCTTGGACCTTTTGGAGATATTCTTGCATCTAGGGTTTGAAGATTTGGAGCATTGTTGGCATTCATCTTGGATCTTCATCAACACTCTATCTTCTTGTCTTCATTCTTGCATCATCATGGCTTTCTTGCTTCATAGTTAGATTTCATTTCTTGCATAGTAGTTTCATTTTCAAGGCATTCTTAGTTTAGATTTTCTTTATGCTTTAGATTAATTCATTGAATCTCTCATTGCATGGTTTACTAGCAAGGTTATTGGCTTAATAGCTCTAGCTGAGAGCATTCTTAAAACTCTTGCACTCCATGCCTAGGGAGCTATGGATCGATTTGTGATGGCTCATTCTTGAGTTTCCTTACATGTAATGATTCATAGAAGTGTGACACATTTATAACACACAGTTCTTTTGGTTCAGCATCCTTTGATCTTCTTTGAGTAGTGTATACTTCATTTTTGTAGCATTCTTTTATGCACATGCACTGAGATAAAGTGCCATTCTATTGCTTTGATGGGATCTTGCACATGTTCGTGCTCTTTGTACTTGCACTCCATTATAAAGTGCTAGGGGGGTTTGATATTTTCCTTTGTTTGCCATCTTCTTTTGTCATGTGATAATTCCTCCAATGACATTAGCCTCAGGTATCTTTATTTGTGTTTGTACTCTCTCTACACATTCAATGTTTCAGATTCATCTTCATCATGCAGTTCATATTGGATGATCTTTTCAATGTACCTATCATTACTCCCTTGTCAATAGTATGGGGGGGTTTCTACTATTGCTTCTACTGCTTCCTTGGTGCGATTGTGTGAGCCATGTATTTAGTATTTGATCCTATGTACTAGGCGGTTGCAGTGGCTGGGTACCTATGCGTTTCGGTGAGATGGATCATTTACCATATGGACATTATTTTCTTTCCTATTTTTTGGATGCACTCTTCCAAATTTGATTGATCAGCTATGTAGGCTTTTGGTCTTTATGCCATCTATATCTTTGAGTTCAAGTGTTTGCCTTTGTTTACCTCCTAATTCAAGTAGTGCTATTTGAGGGCACTCATGCAGATTATAGTCTTCTCTACCTGATCATATTTCAATGGAGGATCTTTAGATCATCAGTTTCTTCTTGATAGAGTTTGTAGTTTCATGCTTCAGTGATGTTGTACATGTTCATCTTTGTTCCTATTTTATGCAACATTCCTAGTTTTGGAGGCTTCTTCAATCCTTCAGACTAGTCTTTGTCTCTTTTTAGAGTAGAGTTTTTCCCATGTGGTTTTCTTTATTTCTCCACTTTTTAGAGACTCTCTTTTGTACTTGGGTACCTGATCAGGCCTTTGTTATCAGGATCCATTTGATTTCAGTAGTTCTTTCTAGGTTTTTAGCTTCCCCAAAGTTTATCTTAAGGGGGGGTGTTAGAGTAATAAAGTGTTTACTGATTAATTGAATCATATTGGTTTAATTATTCAGTCACTTATTACCTCTTTCTCCTTAAGCTAAACTTTAGGCATATAATAATTAATTTCTTTATTAATTATTATTATGCAACCTAGGGTTTTACCTTTTTAGGGTTTCTGATCTCCTTTCATAAGGATTGATCTCCTTTCATAAGGATCAATCTCCTCTTGTTTTGTAACCTTTTCTAACATTTCATTATTGATTGCAACTTTTGTTTTTGCACATCAAGGATTTCTCCTCTCTCGTGGATCAATGCGTTCAGGCCTCCATAGCTATTTGCTTCTCTCTCTTTCTGTGACAAGTGTTTGACTGCAGGTGTTCTTGGGAGCTGTGGGTTGTTTTTCATCAACTCCATCATTAGAGGCAAAGGCCTATGTGAGCAGATTATTGATAATGAGGTTTCAGAGCTTTAGGGACAAGAAAATACAATTTTGGTGCTTGGGATGGCAGCTGATGATGATAGGACAATGAGCTGGTTGCATGATATGGTTCATTTTTTGAAGACCAGTGAGTGTCCAACAAATTTGGACAAGGTAAAAAGAAGGTATTATCGGTTACAATTAGTTCCTTTTGTCTTAATTAATGATGTATTGTACAGAAAGGATCATAGTGGTGTACTTCTTAGATGCATTGATTCAGACCAGATTGCAGATATTTTGCATGAATTCCCTGATGGTCATTCAGGAGGCCATTTTTTCCCTAAGACTACTGCATATAAAATCCTAAGAGGTGATTATTATTGGCCAGATATTTTTAAAGACAACCATGCATATGTGAGGAAGTGCATGAAATGTGCCATGTTTGCAAGGAAAGAAAGGATGGCAGATTTTCCTTTGAAGCCAATTAGTACAACCTTTTCAAAAGTGGGGTGTTGACTTTATAGAGCTTATCATCCTCCGTCTAGTGTGGGGCACAAGTGGATAATTATTGCCACCGATTATTTCACATGTTGGACAGAGGCAACAACACTAAAGGATGCAAATGAGACAGTGGTCCTTAATTTTTATGATGATATTGTGAACAGATTTGGAGTTCCTAACTCTATAATATCTGATAATGTGCTTGCTTTCATTGGTCTGAGGGTAACTAAATGAGCACTCAAGCATGTAATTTATCTTAGTACTAGTTCCAACTATTATCCACAAGGTAATCGATTAGCAGAGTCCACAAAAAAGAATTTAATTAGAATTATCAAAAGAACTCTGCAAGAGAATCAGCGAGATTAGGATTCCAAGTTGAAGGTTGTCTTATGGGTGGATAGAATTACTCCAAAGAAACTTATTGGGAACTCACCTTATCAGTTAGTATATGGAAAGGAAGCTTAGTTGTCTATTGAAATGGAGTTGCCAACACTTGATCTTGCCTCTCAATTGGTTCTTTTTTAAGAAGGAGATCCTATGCAGGTGTGTTATGCACAACTGATGGAATTGGAGAGTAGAAGGAAAGCAATGCAAACTATGGAATTTCAGCAGATGCAAGTTAAGAAAAGCTTTGACAGAAAAGCAAAATCTAGAGATTTTAATGTGGAAGACATTATTCTCAAGTGGGATGAATTTAAGAGAAAATGAGGTAAGCATACTAAATTTGATTCATTTTGGGGAGGCCCATTTGTGATTATGGAATGCAAGGAACACAACACTTTTTAGTTGTCAACACTTGAAGGGGAAAATCTACCTATACCCGTTAATGGTATTCACCTCAAACCCTGTTTTGAGGTATGTCCTACTTTGTAAATCCTAGAGTTTCTGAATAAGGTGTTGCTGCATCATTTGTTTTGAGGTTTTCCTTTTCTAGGTGTTAGTTTTTAATCTTCAATGGAAGACACTTTTAACAGCACATCCATATTATGGTGCCTACATATAAAAATTCTATGCCACACATGTAGGAGATTCTTCTCAACTATCACATGTGCTATACAACATTCCTATGTAGGCATCATGATACATACCAATATGTAAAAGTTTTTTGTTGTTGTTGGTTTTAGTTATTTTTCCACTTTTCCTTAAGTGTTTTCAGAACACAACCTACCATGTTTTTGAGAGAAAATAAATGGCTAGTAAATATCGATATCTTTTAACATTCTGAGTGCACACCTATTCCTTGGGATAGGGGAGCCATTTTATCACAAGCCAAAAATCTACACTCAAAATCCTATCCTGCATTGATATTTATTAGTCACGTATCCTCCATTTGAGTGTTGTATATTTTTAATCCACTGCCCAATGGATATGTTAAGGCTATTGGTTTCATGTATAGCAGACATACAGACAATAGAGGTCGCCAAAATGTTATCAAAATTTCACTACCTTAGCATTTTGCTACAAAGGGCACATTTTTGAACCAATTGACCTCATTTATTTGATAAACCAACCAAAAAAGATTAAATACATTGTGAAATTCTGCAAAGAATCATTTCATTTGTATTGAACAATGATAAAATATATTTTTTGAGTTCATTCATTTGAAAATATAAATACATGTATTTAAAATCATTTCAAGTAAAAGACTCACACAAGTCGTGAGCATAGCCTACTATTTCTCCTACAAACTTAAAACATCATTGAAGATAGAATAAGAGAAGAGAGATAGGTCAAGGTTAACAAGTCATTGCCTATTGTTTTGATTGGTTATAAGTGGTTGTTGTTCATGAGTCTTTTCTATGTCTGCAAGTCTCCCAACATGTTCCTGAATCCTGTAAAATGGAAAACAACAACATTAGATCCCAATATAGATCTAAGCAATGGTTGGTTACCTCAAATTTTCTCTATGCCTATGCTACCTTTTAAGGCTATCCTAAATCTGAAGAAGGAAAAAATCAGAACACCCTCAGTGCTTGTGAGAAAGAAATATTTATGCTAATATGTTTGTGCAATGTGTAGGAACATAATCATTCTAATGTATATGTGCCCCTAACCAAGGCTCCCTTTGGGTATGAGCCCGACATATATATTAGAATAATTACTTTAATAGGTGTCAAGATCAAGAAGTTTAGTATAATATTAAAGGGATGTATTTACTCATAACTTGAAACCTTTTATTATAAAAGAGAAAATTAGGTATTAAAGGGACATTTAATATCTTAGCATGAAACCTTTTACCTCAAAGATATATACAAAGCAGATTGATACCATTGGATATGCTTAGTGTGTTTTAAACAACTCGGCAATTTGAGGGAGTCATAATGATCAGCAAATCAAATGATGAACCTTTGAATCAGCAAACAGTCGCAAGAAGAATGATAACATTCATAGAATAGTTTCTATGGAAAATAGACAAATCAAGAGCAACAGTCAAGGAAAAGGTGAAAGGGATCTATGAAACTATTATAGTGCAACCCAATACATCATATACAAAATACATAGATCATTTACAATAGATGTATTAATCATGAAAGTCAATGATTCAAAGTAAACAACTCCTACAATTAAAATATTCTAGTTTTGAAGCTTTACAGTTCAAAAGGAAATTATTATCATGACATGATACTACAACTATATGAGCGAATGATGATAGTAACCTTCAGGATACAAATTATTTAGTGGCAATCATATTCAAGAAGGTACCAATGAGCATAATAATACATTTTTTCTGTTAATGAAGAAAGCTAAAAGATGGACAGTATCAATAATAATAAAAGAGCTACATCACATGTCACAAGGACAACAAAAAAGCCATTATGTTCACTAAGTAGCAAGAAGTGTCTGAACATGAATGTTTATGTAGCATGAAACAGTAACAAGTGTAAAGAAATGATACATATGTAATGTAACCTCCTATAAGTACAACTGGAATTAAGCAAGGGTCATCATTACAATATCTTTAGAACAAAAAGTACATGAAACATTGTGAGCCATGAGCCATAATAAAAAAACAAAAAGAGGGAGCAATTGAGCCTCAAGGAATATAAGAACCATGATGAATTCATAAAGTTGATGACAGAGCATAAATCTTCTGGTTTATTAACTCCCAAAATAATTTGCTCAAACTATTTTTCAATGTTTAAAGACTATTTTGCATACCAGGATGTGGCATCAAATGCATCTGGGTTCATTCCAAAAGAGCTGTTTGAAGATGTTGTGCCAGAACTTGAGAAGCAGTATGAAGCAGATAGGATAAATATAAAGGACACTTTGAATATGATGAAGATTGTTATAACATCATCTTTAACATTTGATCACTTTAAGGCTGACATGGCTGAAGAAGGTGACTTGGCAATAATATATGTTTCCTCGAGAGAGGAGGACTACAAATTATTGCTAGAAGATACTCAAGAGTACAGGGAAATTAAAGAGAGAAACTTTTGTAGGAGTCTTTTTGATGAATACATTGCTAGTATTTGACATAAAGAAAAGTAAAGAGGAAAAGAATCCTCATTGGCAAGATAAGATACAAAAATACCCATGAAATTTTGTAAAAAACAAATACAGTGTCCTTCATGAGAAAATACCATGGAGAGGAGGAAGACATTCGTTCTTACAAGTCCATATAAATTTCAGTATTCATAGCAGACTGTAAAACAAAGGAGTTCTTAGAAATATCTTTTGAGAAAGCCTAACCGTCATTCACAGTTGACAAAAGGAAAGTCTCATTTTTTTAATTTTCTTTTCGAATCTAGGTGATGTCATGAGTTTAAGAAAATAATGTAACTTAAAATGAAAGTAATTAAATGGTAAATAATGATGCCAGAAACTCTTAGAAAGATCTTTGGGTTATACAAGGTGAAGTTCAGTCTCAGAATGTGAAGTACCTCAAGGATAAACTCCAAATTGATCACTAAGAAAATCCAGAAGGTCACAACTAGAAACAAGTGTCAAAACAAAAGCCACAACAATAGCTACAGGAGGGCCAGAAAATGCAAGGAAAAGAATTGGAATACTACCAAATAATATTAAGGAAAATGGCAAGAACAAAAAGTTGTAAAGGAAAAGTCATTACAGTTTCATATTTCAACATAAAGCTCTCAGCAAATTTGTTAGAATGGCATTACAGCAGTCCCAGAATGAAGAAACCCCTAACCAGTCGAGTCTGTGTATTTAACCAATGTAAAAGGAAGTGTCCATGGCAAACAAGGAGAATGTTGTTTTTCACACGTAGTTAAAGAAGAAACACAAGTCCAATATCTGCAGTAGAGGAAAAGGATTCACGCTAATCAATAATCCTTCAAATACTCACAACATTGTCTAGGAAAGACACAGGAAGAAATAACACTTACAATCCAGGAAATGTTGATGTCTTTCATGGAGATAGAATAATATCAGTAGGTCTCATCCATTTTCAAAAGCATAGGTAGAAGAATCTCCAAGGAAACTCTCTGATGGAGGCATCTCTAGCAAACCCTCTCTCTTTCTCCTCGAAAATGAGATGAAGGAAATGATACGAAATCCTTAGGGTTGTTTGTATTTTTTTGACCCCTCAAATGTATTGCATAAGTGCTTGAAGTTCATGGCCAAAATGCATTTTGGTGGCACTTTGATGCAAATATATTTTATTAATTAATAATATATTCCATTGCCATATGGTTTTATTTTGTTAAGTAATAAAATATATTTGTCTTTGTTAATATTTTTCCATGGAAAATTTTGTAATTTAATAATCATTAATTGATTTATTTTATACATCAATTAATAATTATTAAAGTTTTGAGAGGAAAAACTATGTAATTTAATAATTGTTAATTGATGTGTTTTATAAATCAAATAATGATTATTCAAATCTCTTAAAAGGAAATATTAATGATGTAAAAATGGAGAGATAAGGGTGTTTTAATAGCTTGAGGGCTTTTTCTTAGGAGCTAGATGAGGTGTCCAGACATCTTGAGGGTATATAGGGTTTGTTGAGTCCTTTTAGGAGAGTGGAGAAGATTTAGGGGGTCGGATTGAAATTTTCAAGGAGATTTTAAAGGTCATTTATTGCCAGTTTGAGATTTCTCGGGGCAGTTTTGATGAGTCACATGGATGGTTAATGCTTTGGTTAGACTTTTTCAATCTATTGATGTTTTTGGAGAGAGTTTTAGGTCCTATTTTCCAAGCTTTATTGTTGCATCCGAAAATGGGTTGTGGAATGTACTTAGTGAGTTTTGGACTCACTTTTTCATCAGTTCTGATTATGCAGAGGATGGCTTTTGTGACATATTTTTGTCCTTGGCAGTTTTATGCTGAAATTTGTAACTCTTTTGCAGACTGATATATATTGACAGCATTTTGGAGCATTTTTCTATCAAGTTCAGGCCTTATTTCTTCATGTGGCTATGTGTCAAAGTGAATGATTGATAGAAATAGTAAGTGAGTTTATAACTCCTTGATATTTTGTCTCATCCATTACCTTCTTCCAGGAATGTATGTTGTGTGTAGGTTATAATTTGTGTCCAAGATTCATAGGATTTTCATGTGAAGAATTTCTCCTCCTTGTTAATTCATTTATGAAATATTTATGCACACCTATATAGAATGGAAGTGTTTTATTTTTAGTGGTAGAATTTAAAGTTTCCAAAAAGAAAGGTCATTATCTTCTTAGTTTTCTCTCTTTGGTGTATCACCTAGTTTTCCTAAGTTTAGTTTTCAGTTTACATGTTCATTTCCGCAATTTCTATCTCTTTTCCCACAAAGTTTAAATTAGTTTTTTGAAGAGTTATAGGTGATCATCTTATAGGAACCGGCTTAGAATCTAGAGGTTTCATTTCGAGTTATGCATTTCCTGTAATACCTCTCCTATGGTGATACTTAGACTTTTCTGATTTGGACATTTTATTATTATTATGGTCAAGACTATACATTTACATTTATGTTTTGTGGATGATGACATGATGAATATGCTCATTTATGGTTAGTAATTACATGTTTATGAGATTAGAAAATTATCTATTTTTATATGGATCTAACCCAATTATTTGAATCTAACCACTATCATGATGTTTTATGTTTCATGGATGTGTCTGATGTGTTTTTCATGACTCCAGGACGAAGTCGTAGTTACTCACTTAGTTGAGGTCCACACGATGTATCGATCCTGGTCATCTGCTTGTATATATCTGATTTGTATCTCCATATGTATATATATGTATCTCTTCTTGGTGATGCAGGATTGCAGGTACCGGGTGTCGTCTCCACCTGGCTTCATAGGTCTGAGCGATCCCTCAAAATCCTCGATCGTTGTTGTTGTTAAATAAGTATCACCAGGTCCACAGGAAGAAACTTCACCTTTGATCCTTTTATCCTTAGGTGGGAAGTGTCGAGTCAGTCCCTTGTGTGAATGTCTAAGGAAATATTAATAATAAAAGGTTTTAAATAATAGTGGTAAAATTCTAACCTATGTTAGTAGCTACTTAATATATGCATATATATTTTAGAATGGGGATTAAGGTATGAATAAACAATATAGTTTATAATAATGTTATTCTAATGTTTAACATTAATAATAATGTACCTTATTTATGGTATTATTTTATAATACTAATAACGACAAAGAGTCTATAGCAATAAAATATATATATATATGTTTTATAATAATAATATTATGCTTGTAATAATATTTATAATAATAATAATATATGTACACATAGGCATATGGGTGCACACATATGCATATGCATACATATATTTATATATAATTATTACCATGTAATCATTTATTATATTAATAAATAATTAGATCAATTAGCGGTATGGTAAATAGGATTATCCTATTACCATAGTTAAATAATTTAATAAATTGTTTTAAGATTATAATATTTATTTTAATATCCTTAAATTTAGGGACTTAGATTATAGTTTATTTATCCCTTTTCGGGAATGAGTTTTCAAAACCATCTCTTTAACGGATGGATAGTTGAGATGGTTGTACCAGTTGGATTACCTGTGCAACCACCTCCTCCATCCTATTTACAGGAAAGATTTCCTGTGTAAAAGGAGTTGGGAGAAGAGGATTATTATTATTATTGTTGTAGAAAATTTATCCTGTGAGTTTGGCATTTGGATTGTTACGAGTAGAGGCTGGAAGATTGCAAGCAAAGGGATTCAAAGGAGTGTTGGAAACATTGGAGAGGGTTTGATCTTCCTTCTTCTCCAAGTGGTCTTTGCAGGACTCCAGGTTGGAATCCATCCTGAGAAGTAGATTTGTTTTGTAGAATGAATGTAAAATCTAGATTTCTGGAAAAGTTTCTGTATATTGTGCTATGGTTGCAAAATATATATATATGCATTATTGTAGTATTATTATCTTGTGTATATGAATGATCTATTACTCAATGAGATTATGATTGTTTACCTTTTTGTTTAGAATCAAAAACTATATATATATATGTTTTATTTTCTATGTATTTGAAATGTGTTTGTGGAAAGTTATTTTACGAATGTTTGTATGTTCACTGTGGTGAAACCTCCCTGGGAGGGTAGAAGTGGTTTTGATCTGGTAGGGTAGTGTATTTTACTGTCACTGGATGTATTATGAATGCTTCCAGATTTTAGAACTTTTGTTGCAACCTTACTGTTTCATGTCTATTTATGTGCCACCTTTCTTTTCCCAGATCTAGAAAATATTTGTTAGATAGATAGGGAGGATTGATGGGCCATTTCTGAAGGGAAACTGGGAGATCTCAAATGGGTCGTGCTCATTTTAGGCAACCTTAGCCCCCATAATGCCCAGTTTTACCCGCAAGACAAAGTTGACAGTCGTTCTCTGCAGTTCCAGTCGGTTCAGTGTGTTAACCGAGTTAGGTCGGTAATGTGTTAACCGAGTTAGGTCGGCTCAGTGTGTTAACCAAGTTAGGTCAGTAATGTGTTAACCGAGTTAGGTCAGTAATGTGTCAACCGAGTTAGGTCGGTAATGTGTTAATCGAGTTAGGTCGGTAATGTGTCAACCGAGTTAGGTCAGTAATGTGTTAACCGAGCTAGGTTGGTAGTGTGTTAACCGAGTTAGGTCGGTAGTGTGCTAACCGAGTCAGGTCGGTTTAGTGTTAACCGGGCCAGGTCAGTAGTGTGTCAATCGAGCAATACTGTGTCAACCGACCAGTCCAGTATAAACCGATAGAGCTAGTATAAACGGAGGAAAATAGGATTCAGACTTTATAAGTTTACGTACTTTAATTAATTTCTTATACTTTAAGTTATAATTGTATAAAGGGATTAGGTACCCTTTGAATCCATTGGAATAGGTTTCAAGTTCCTAGGAGTTAAGTTGTAACTTTTAAATTTTAGATTTTTAATTAAATCAGACTTAGTCAATTTTCAGGATTAGCCAGGTTTTAGGTATAGAAAGAGATTTTGTATAAACCTGAAGATTGTTCATTCCTTGTTAGGTGGAGATTATTTTCAGTACATTTAGATGCCTTTATTGAGATAGAATGTTTGTAAGGAGCAGTTTAGGGTTTAGAGTCAAGACATTTTAAACATTCTTAAACGTACTTAATTTCTCTAAACATACATAACTATCCTATTATTTCCAATCCTTTGTAGCAGTTTTCAAATGTGTTTACAATGTGCTTCTACTATATGTATGATGTAATTGTGATGTATGGGTTGAGGGTAGAAAACCTAACGACACCTAGTGAGTGGCTCTTAGTGCGGGGCTGGGGCCCTAAAGTGGCTAGAACCAGGATAACCGACTGAAGAGTTATTTAACAAGTGAAAATTTAATTAAACTGATGGGAATGGGTTAAAACATTAAAAAGATTAAATGTTCCTCGCCCATGCCATTAGTGCTAGTAAAGGCTATGGATGGGAGTGGGAGAAGGTACCTATGCGTAGGTATGATCGAATGGCACTTGTCTGTACGAAAGGCATTCGATCCCGCATGTGCCTACTTGGGGGCCGGGGCCCGAAGTGGCTAGTACCAGGACAACCCAAGGAGTGAGGGCTATGCGATGACACTCACTTAGGTTGTTGCTTAGAGTTTCTACCCAAGCCTTAGAACCTTTTGGGAAAGATCTATACTTTGACTCTCTTTTCATCTGCTATTTTGGGAAAGATTACCCAACCCTAGGTTTGGCCTAGCTATTCCTTCTTTGTGGACCTTGGTGTTTATCTCCTAGCACGGGGGAGTGGGCCTTATAGGTATCCACATGGTTGGGTGGTAAACATTTTTATCGAGGTATCTTTTGCAGATACATGCTTGAAGATTCATGCTTGCTTATGTACCAGATTTAAAGAATGAAGGCCTTGTGATTATATTTCATGATGCATAATATTGTTACCTCTTATGAGGAGTTGAATGCAATGTAATCAATAATGTATTTCAAAATGATGTAATTGGAATGGGTAGACTTAGGAAGAAGGGAAAAGGGAAATGTGAACTTTATGTTTAAGATGTATGTTGGAAAAGAAAAGGATTTTTCTAACATTCCAAATTATGTAACATGCTTTCATTATTGTTGTTTAAGTGAAGCTATTGAAAAACCAAATGTAGTATATTTTTAATGTATCAAATGAGTTGGATAAATTTTATAAGTTACATTGTTCATAAAGGATATTTAGGAATATAGATGATTTTTAAATGGAAAGTTGAAATGAAAATATTTTGTATTTCTTAAAGATATGATGCAGTTTGCTTTGAGAAATAAATCTTGTTGTTAGTTTACTTAATGGATTTGAATGAATCATGCATTTAAATGAAAAGGGAACCTTGGAAGGAATCTAAGTTTAAGTTTTGATTACATAACTCTTTTCAAAGTTCAAAATTTTTCATAAATTTTTACTTAGGTTTTCTTTTGTTAAGAGAATCTTTGTTCTCTTCCCTGGTTCCCTTGCGGGGCATGACATTTCCCACATGCAGAAATGAATCCCATGTTAGGCAAAATTGTTAAACTTGTCTAGTTTAACAGGGTGCAAATTTTTAGCCTTAACACCAATATTTAACATGGAAACCCATCTTTGGGAAAAACCACTATGGGAATTGTCACACACTAAGAAAATACTCTTTTGAAGTACGTCTGGTTAAGAGCCAATCTAGTTAAAGATTATAATACACATTGTTAGGTGTGAGACAGTCAAGGGATTTACCTCAGATCTGTTAGGATCTTCACCCTATTTGGAGTGGCCTTGTTATAGGGGTTTAAACACTCTTTAGAATGTCACCTTTTTCAAGGATTTTACAATAAGACTGTTAGGTCTACTCCATTAAGAGGTTTCTCTGTTACAAATGCTAGTAAGAAATAGTAAATAAAATGACCAATAAATTTGCAACTATATTTTATCAATCAAATCATTGTGTGCTCTTATGTCTTCACTTCAATTCTTCATTATCCACTGGCATCAACACTTCATCAAATATTTCTTTTCCCACTCCAAATCTCTATTTTCCTTCTTCACTGCAATAGTCGGTAACACTTCAACTATTCAGTTTTCCAATCATTTGTCCATACAAGATCATCCTTTATATAGACAATGTGTGCCTCTTAATATTATCTATTATGTTTTCATTTAATCAATCTTGAGTGTTCAATTCATTATACCTTGAATTTGAATCTTGGTAACACATCTTGTTTTCACCTAGGAACTTGAACTTTTCTAGAAAATTATTCCATCTCTTTTTCCACTTAGATCTTGTCATAGATCTTCACCTTGAATTTTCATGTCCGTAGATGTCTTGTAACTAATTTTCCTCATCATCTTGATCATCCAACTCCTCATATATAAATATTAAATATCAATTCAATCCTTATTTAATATCTATTCCTCGCTCGGTGTCCTCATTTGAATTACGGTTACATCGCTCGATGCCTAAACCTTTACTTGTTTAGTGCCTTTGGTTCCTTTGCCTTTACCGAGTAACCTTCCTTTTTACATTTACCTTACCAAGTGACTTTTCCTGATCTGTAGCCAAAATAACTTAACTTACCGAATTGTCAAATCTTCATCAACATACTTTACCAACTTAGAATAATCATATGTTAGTAGAAAATAATTATATCAACATAATCCAATCATTGTCTAATCTGTACCAATTTCCCAATTAAGTTCTTCAACTTCACAACTTCTCATTTCTTCTTCACCTTAACTCATTCACCTTATATGATTACCAAATGATATGACAATTTGCAACATAATATAAACCAAAAATCAATTGCTTGACATCAATGACAAGACAATAATTGATCTAACCTTTCTACTATCATGTATTCATCTAATCTTGGTCAATCTTCATGATCAGCTCCATTAGATAATCAATCTTCAACATTACTATTAGTTATAGTAACAATCTCCCTCTTGGCATTGATGGAAACACTAACAAATTTAGTGTTCAATTGATGATGCTACACTTCACTTTCATTCATATTTTGTACTCCCTATGAGTAGTAACTTCTTCTTTTCTGTTCTTGATCTTCCATCTGTAATCTACCTCTTTCTGTCAATAGCATTTTCTATTCTGATTCTAACAACAACATTCTCCTTCTATGAGTAGACTTATTCATGCCATTCATCTTCCTCATGATAATTTTTCATCAATTACTATTCTCCCTCTTTGATATATTTTCCCTGCTTCATATATTCTTCCTTTGATAGACAATCATCAATGATATTCTCCCTCTTTGAAAACATTGCCAAAGAAACATAAACTTATTAGATTATACCTCAAGTGTATAGATTTTCCATTGTAGTTATAAACTTCCTTCACAACTTCATGTTTCACCTAAAGAGTAAACACTAGAATCAACTCACAAAATAGATATTCTAATGAGTTCCAGAATTGATGCAACATGCATCTTTCCTTAATGAACATTAGATAGAGGAAGAACTCCTAACTTACCTTAGAGATACTCAAAAGCATCCTTCAGTAATGGTTTTGTAAATATGTCAACTATCTATTCTTTATTCAAATTCACATACTCCAATGTCACATGCTTATCTTGTACTTTCTCTCTCAAGTAGTGATACTTAATAGATATATGCTTTGTCTTGGAATGCATCACAAGGTTCTTTGATATGTTTATAGCACTGGTATTATTGCAATAAATTGTAATTGGATCACTAATCTCTTCATGCATACCTTCTAGTAGTTGTTTGATCCATACAGTGTTAGAATAATTCATAGTTGTTGCAACATATTCATCTTTGGAAGTAGATTATGAAATATAGCTATATTTCTTTCTTAACCATATCACTAGCCTTTCTCCTAAAAAGAAGGCTCTACCACTAGTTCTTTTTCTATCATCAATATTTCTAGCCTAGTCAACATTAGTATATACCTTGAGATCAAAATATCCTCCTCTTGTGTATAGAAGACCAAAATCTTTAGTCCCTTTTAGATATCTAAATATCCTCTTAACTACAGATAAATGTGTCTCCTTTGAGTTTGCAGAAAACCTTGCAAGAATACCAACAAAATGTGCAATATTAGGTCTACTGTGTACAACATATTATAGTTTACCAATCATAGATTCGTAAAGTGTCTCAATCACTTCCTTAGTGCCATCTTAGAAAATTTACAACTAGTATCCATCGGTGTTCCAATTGGTTTTGAGTCTTCCATATTGAATGTTTTTAGGATCTCCTTGATATGCTTTGATTGAGTTATGTAGATCACATCCTTTACTTGTTAAATTTGAAGTCCAATAAAGAATTTAATCTCTCCAATCATAGACATCTCAAATTCCTTTCTCATTTCCCCAGAAAATGATTTATACATTATCTCATTACCACAAAATATAATGTCATCAACAAATATCTCAGCAATCAATATTTCATCAGACTTATCACGTTTCAAGAATAAATTTTTTTTATCACTAGTCCTTTCAAATCCAATCTTAACTAAGTAAGAGTGCATTCTTTCAAGCCATGATCGGGGTGCATACTTCAATCCATATAAATCTTTATGCAGTTTTCATACCATATCCTTATTTATTTTGTCAAAAAATCCATTAGGTTGTTCAATGTAAAGTTCTTCTTCAAGAATTCTAAAAAAAATGTAGACTTAACATCCATTTGATAAAATTTGAATCCTTTGTATGCAGCATATGCAAGCAATATCCTTACACCTTCTAATCTAGCAACATGTGCAAAATTTTCACCATAATCAATACCTTCTTCTTCGGCATACCCTTTGTAGACTAATCTTTCTTTATTTCTAATCACATCTCCTTTCTCATTGAGTTTATTTCTAAAAATCCACTTTGTTCCAATCACATTCTTGTCCTTAGGTCTCGGTACCAGTGACCAAGTGTTATTCTTTTCAATTTGATCAATTTCTTCTTTCATAACATTCATCCAATCGTCATTCTCTAGTGCATCCTTCACTAATCTTGGCTCAAATTCAGAAATCAAACAAGTGTTATCTTTCAACTTACTTCTTATCATAACTCTTGCTTTCGTGTCTCGTATTCTTCTTCTCAGTGAGTGGTTTCATCTCACATATTTTTCTAATACAAGTTCGGTAGACTAATCATCAGTGTTTTCATCTCTCGATGGAGGCTCATCTTGTTCATTAGTTTCTTCTTGTAGCTGCTCATTTGTGTCAACTGAATCACCTTCCTAAACATTTAAAAAAATGTAATCCTCAGGTTCCTTTTTTCTATCATCTTCATTCCTTTTTGCAAATTCATCAAATCTTACATTTTCACTTTCAACAATTTTGTTAGAATCCTTGATTAAACATTTATATGCTTTTCTCTTTGATGAGTAACCAAGAAACATTCCTTCATCTCCTTTAGGGTCAAACTTTCAATTTATAGCATCTTTTAGTGTGTAACACCTACTTCCAAAAAATTTGAAATGACTTACATTCGATGTGTGACCAAACCAAAGTTCATAGGGTGTCTTGTTGGTACCATTCTTCAACTATATTTGGTTGAGAGTATAAACTACAATACTTATAGCTTCTCTCCAGAATGTTTGTGCAACCTTTTTGTCAATAAACAAGATTCTAGCACAATCAACAATGGATCTATTCCTTCTCTCAGCTATCCCATTTTGTTGTAGAGTCCTCGGTGCAAATACTTGTCTTTTAATTCCATGTTCATTGCAGAATATAGTAAATTCATCAGAGATAAATTCACCTCCTCTATCAGATCTCAAACACTTCAGTTGTTTACCTATTTCCTTCTCAACTCTTTCCTTATACCACTTAAACATTTGAAATGCATTAGATTTTTCTTTTAGAAACATAACAAACATCATTCTTGAATAATCATCAACTAACAAAATAAAGTACTGATCTGCATAATAGCTTTGAACTCTCATAGGACCACAAAGGTTAGTGTTAACCAATTCTAAAATATAATTGGTAGAGTAAGATTTTCTTGAAAAACTAGACTTAGTCATCTTACCATTTGACATTCCTTACACATCACTTTATCAGGTTTTCTTAATCTCAATAGGCCTCTAACTCTACTCTTTTTACTTACTTTGATCAAGCTATCTAAATTCACATGACACGGTCTCTTATACCATAGTCATACATCTTCAGTTTTAACAAACAAGAAACTCTTTGCATCAATATCAAGATAAAATAAATTACCTCTTGATTGTCCTCCAGTTCCAATTAGATCTCCATCAACACCATAGATCTTAACTTTTATGTTCTAAAATTCTAGTCGGTGGCCAGTATTGTTCAGTTGTGAAACACTCAACAGATTGTAGTTTAGTCCTTTAACCCAATATGAATCATTACATTTCATCTTCTCATTTAATACAATGGATCCTTTACCTTCCACAGGACATGGAGCATCATTGCCAAATCTGAAAAATCCCCCATCATACTCTTCTAGGTTATCAAACTTGTCAATATCACCAATCATATGATGTGAACAACCACTATCAATAATCCATAGGTCTGGTTTACTTACATGAGAAACAAGTTCTTTTTCATCTTCATACTTTTCTTCATCTAATTCTTCCTTTACAACTCAACATAGACAACTTCATATCCTTCTTTGGTATCATCAGATTCATCATCAGTTACACCTTCCTCAGCTAGGTAGCAAGACTTCTTGCCTTTATCCTTAAAATATCTAAATTTTTGGTGTCAGTTTTCTCTTTTGTCATTCTTATCATTTTTTCCATTGTCAAGACATCTAGATGCAATATGTCCAATCTTATTACAATTAAAAAATTTCAATGGTAACTTACCTTTGTAGTTTCCTTTACCTCTAAGTAGTCAGTTAGCCAACAGTGCTTCCAATTCTTCCTACTCTTTTTATTCATTCAAAATAATTTGATACTCACTTCCATATGAATTACTATGATTTTCTCTTTCCCTTCTTGATGTTCCAATTCTTACAGATGACTTGAAGGCAATTTCAATGGTCAATAGACTATTATCATAATTGCTAAGCTCAAATACAATCGGTTTAACAATTAGGGCTTCAAGAGTAACAACATTGTTTGGTATAGATCTCAATTATTGAATTGTAGATACTCTAATAGCTTACTTAGAAGAAAGGGTTCTCAATATTTTACTTACCACTTCTTCATTGGTCAATGATCCACCATCACCTCTAATGGCACTAACAAATTCCTTTATTCTACTACTATATTGTGTGATGTTCTCTTCATCTTTCATCCTCATTTCATCATACTTTCCTCTTAGACTATCAACCTTAGCTTTTTTAACATGTTGATCTCCTCCATAGGGGTGAACCCACAATAGTGGGTTACTCTTTTTTACATAAATGGACACTGAACTCTATATTTTGAAAAATTATCTTCATCTTTCATCCTCATTTCATCATACTTTCCTCTTAGACTATCAACCTTATCTTTTTTAACATGTTGATCTCCTCCATAGATAAGTGTAAGCATGTCCCACGTCTCTTTTGAATTGACGCAATCCTTAACATCATTGAATTCAACATCGAAGAGGGAAGAAGAAATCTCTATAATAACTGAGTTGTGTTCCCACTTTTCTCTCATCTGATCAACTGCCAAAGGTCCAGTAGGCGGTGGAGTGTAATCATTATCCAGCAAATTCAATGCATTTTATCCAATTCTAGATAGATATAATCTCATTCCTCTTTTCCATGTTGAGAAACTTTCTTTGTTCAACTTAGGTACTTCAACTCTCCTATACATCTTCAGATCTTTTACTAAAGTCTTTTAAATTTATCTCTTTAGAGTACTAATATCTAATACCAATTGTTGGATTATAGAGAGGAGGTTGAATCAGTAATCCTTGATCCCAAATACCTTAATAATTTTTCTCTAATTAACTTGGTAGAAGCTTAGTAATACACAGTTTGCTATTTACCAACAATAGTAATTAAACTATAACAATCAGTAAATCATTCATTCAAATCATTCACAATATATAATACCAATATTTAACATGGAAACCTGGCTTTGGAAGAAACCATTGTGGGAATTATCACCCACTAAGAAAATACTCTTTTGAAGTATGTCCGGTTAAGAGCCAATCTAGTTAAAGATTACAATACACACAGTTATGTGTGACCCAGTCAAGGGATTTACCTTAGATTTTTTAAGATCTTCACCCTATTAGGAGTGGCCTTGTTAGAAGGATTTAAACACTCTTTAGAATGTCACATTTTTCAATGATTTTACAATAAGACTGTTAGGTCTACTCTGTTAAGATATTTCTTTGTTACAAATGCTAGTAAGAAACAGTAAATAAAATGACCTGTAGATTTTCAACTATCTTTTCTCAATTAGATCATTGTGTGCTCTTATATTTTCACTTCAATTCTTCATTATCCACTAGCATCAACACTTCATCAAATCCTTCTTTTCCCACTCAGAATCTCTTTGTTCCTTCTTCACTGCAATAGTCGGTAACCCTTCAACTATTCAATTTTCCAGCCATTTGTCTATACAAGATCATCCTTTATATAGATAGATTTTGTCTCTTAGTCTCATCTATCATGTTTTCCTTTAATCAATCTTGACTGTTCAATTCATTATACCTCAAATTTGAATCTCAATTACACGTTTTCTTTTCACCTAGGAACTTGAACTTTTCTAGAAATGTGTTCCATCTCTTTTTCCACTTAAATTTTTCCGTAGATCTTCACTTTGAATTTTCGTATCCATAGATCTCTTGTAACTAACTTTCCTCATCATCATGATCATCCATCTCATCATAGAGAAACATTAAATATTGATTCAATCCTTATTTAATATATGTTCCTCGCTCGGTGTCCTTATTTGAATTTTGGTTACATTGCTCAGTGTCTAAACCTTTACTTGTTGTTCGGTAGCTTTGGTTATTTTTCCTTTACCGAGTGACCTTCCTTTTTACCTTTACCTTACTGAGTGACTTTTCCTTCTCTGTAGCCAAAATAACTTAACTTATTGAATTGTCAAATCTTCATCACCATACTTTACCGACTTAACATAATCATATGTTAGGTAGAAAATAATTATATCAACATAATCCAATCATTGTCTAATTTGTATCAGTTTCCCAATTAAGTTCTTCAACTTCACAACTTCTCATTTCTTCTTCACTTTAACTCATTCACCTTATATCATTATCGAATGATATGGAAACATAATATAAACTAGAAATCAATTGCTTGATATCAATGACAAGACAATAATTGATCTAACCTTTCTAGTATCATGTATTCCTATGATATTGGTCAGTCTTCATCATTAGCTCCATCAAATAATCAATCTTCAACATTACTATCAGTTATAGTAACAACACCATTTGTCACTGTGTTTCCCTTTTCAGATGATAGTTTTTTAGAAGTTCTAATTTTGGGTCTTGGGCATTGTTGTAGCTTCAAATGTTGACTTAGATCTATTTATAAATTTGCAAAAGGAAGATAATAGGTTTTGTGGCTATATAGGGGCTTACCTTAGTGAATCTCTTGTTTTGGTGATCTCCACCTCCATATATATTCAAGATAAATTTAACAAAAAAATAGTGTGTGCTTTAAATCTTAAGTGTGTCTAAGATTGTGATGAGCATGAGTGCATAAAAATAAATGAGAATATACTCAAGTGTGTTAGGGTGAACCCTAGATTAGATGATCAAAGGAGATGCATATACTAACTCCAAAATATATGAATCACATGAATGAATAGAAATCAATGATAAAACTCAAATATGAAGCTAAATTAAAAAAATGTAATAATGACATACCAAACCCCTAGGGGAGAGGTACAAGATAATCAACATTTGATGACTTCCTACCATCCTCTAGTGTTCCTTCAAGCTTCCATGACGATCAATTATTAATGAAGACTTGATATTGTTAATTCAATTCTCAGATATGTAGACTCACTTATTGTTAGTCTTAAGATCATATTACTGAGAGGGGGGTTGAATCAGTAAACTACCAATTATGCAATTTTTTTACCTCTTAATCTTTACAATAGCATTCACAAGATTATATTTAATAGTAGAAAATGAAAAAAATAATCATAATCACATCTACATAATAATGAAACACTTGACACAAATATTTATCTCATGGAAAACCAAATCCAAAAAAAACCATAGTGGGAATTAGTACCCACTAAATGATGTACTCTTCTGAAGTACATTGTGTGAGGAACTTAACCTTGTCGGTTAAGAGATTTACCTTAGGCCTATTAGGACCTTTACTCTGTTAGAAGTAGCCTTGATAGAGGACTTTAAAACACAAGCTAATGTGCCACCTTGTTAAAGGATTTACAATAAGGACATGTTAGGATTCACCCGATTAAGGGGTTTTGACTGTTGTAACTATTAGGTAACAAAAGATAGAATGATTTGTAGAAAAACACTACCTCTACTTGATTAGATCCATTGAAGCACACAATCTCTTCTCAACACACTTAACTCTACCTTGGCTTGATCGCAACTCGCACTTTACACTGCACTTTCCCAATAGATGATCAACACTAAAAACTTTCAACTTCATCACCTAAAAATTGTTTATCAAACCCTAGTGTTTTCCACTGCCTTAGGATTTCCCTAGATGGCTTACAATTTAAATTTAAAACTTCTCGCTTGAATCCAACACACCACACAACAAAATTCAATGTACAAAACAATTTTCCAAGATTACGTCGGCCAATACAATGATTTACATTGAGTTTTATGTCATGGGGTTAATAATGTTTTGACCAAACACTAGCTTCCTCTAGAATCTTCTCCACATGCTAGCATTGATCAATGTGATGCTAGATCATCACCTCCAATCATGAAGACACATAAGCAGATCATGACTAACTCAACCAAATTCACCGCAAGCTCTACATTGATCACCAATCAAAGATTCATCAATTGTCGCTCAAGAACACAAACACTTAAACCTATAACAACTTTGTATCTTCTCACCGGTCACCTATCCTTTACACCATTCACTCAAATTAGTTATGATTGTAACGATAGCTTCAACACACTATTGTCCACACCACATCCTGTGACTGCACCATAAGACACAACAAATATTTGACAAACCAATCAAATCACCAATTACATGTCACTAATTCTTACTGTCAACCTTCATCTGATCATAACTTTATTACTAGTCTACATCAATTGTAGCATTCATGCATTTGACATTCAGAGACATCCCTAAGTCTCTCATAAGAATCGCTACAATTGAAACTCACCACAACACCTTGATCATCATACTTATACTTAGCAACATACTAGGAACACTAGGTTAATATTTGACATCAATGACAACCCAATAAATGATCATCATGCAATCAAATATGTATCATGACAACATCATAAATCACTTACCACCATTGCATCAATTATGCCAACAATCTCCCCCTTTGGCATTGATGGAAACACTCTCTTCATCATTGGCTTCCTCTCTCCAACATGATACATTATGCAACACTAGGAACAAAAAAATGTTCCCACTTCTGTCTTTTACTTGTTCTGCAATTACTCCCCCTTTCACTTAACGTTTCTCATCTGCATTTTGTATTTTATTTTCTTTCTCTCCCAAAAAATTGGTCTCCCCCTTTGACAACAATGCCAAAGGTGTCGAACACACATGATATCTTCTTTTTCATACTTGACTAACCACAACACATTACTTCATAAACTTCTCCCCCTAAGGAGTAGCCCCACAACATCAATCCTAACATAACGATATTCACTAGATACACTTGGATTGATGCAACTACATATTCTTTCAATTAAATTCAGATAGGGGAATTACCCCTAACCTACCTCTTAGATACTCAAATGTAGGATCCTTAGGTAATGGCTTAGTGAAAATATCAACAACCTACTACTTAGTTGGCACATACTCCATCCTTACTTCCTTTTATTGTACTTGTTCTTTAAGAAAATAATATTTGATAGCTATATGCTTAGTCTTAGAGTGAATCACCGAGTTTTTAGTTATGTTAGTGGAACTTATATTGTCACAATAGATAACCACCGGTTCAATTAACTTATCCTAAATTCCTTCCAAAATTTTCTTAATCCACACTACCTATGTACAATTAATTGTAAAAACAACATATTCAACTTCAATTGTTGACTGAGATATACAATTCTTCTTTTTTCTTGTCCTAAACACAAGCCTATCACCAAGAACGAATGCACATCCACTTGTGCTCTTCTGATCATTAACATTTCCTTCCTAGTTAGCATCAGTAAACACACTCAAAGAGAAATCACCTTTATGGCCATACCAGAAATCATTATCTCCAGTCCCCTTAAGATATCTGAAGATTGTCTTTACCGCAATCAAATGTGATTCCTTAGGATTAGAAGAAAATCTAGCCACTAATCCAACTACCTACACAATGTATGGTCTTCTGTGCACCACATACTATAGCTTACTGATCATGAACCGGTAAAGAGTCTTGAGTCTTCTAACCCAAATGAGTTCAATATCTCTTTCACATATTTAGACTGGCTTATGTAGATACCATCTTTTATTTATTGAACTTGTAATCCAATGAAGAATTTAATCTCACTAATCATAGACATATCAAATTATTTCCTCATATCATCTGCAAATGATCTACTCATCGCTTCATTGCCACCAAAAATGATATCATCTAAAAATATCTTTGCAATCAATAACTTTTCATCTTTCTCAATCTTCAAATATACATTAATGTTGTCACATATCCTTAGGAAACCAATCTGAATCATATTTTAGTGCAATCTCTCAATACCATTCCCTAGGTGCTTGCTTTAACCCATATAAAGGTTTATGTAATTTGCACACCAAGTTCTTACCTTCTGAATTGGAAAATCATCCAGGTTGTTCAATGTATACCATCGGGGAATTCTATCGAAGTAAAGCATGTATCGAAATGAGGACAAGGAGCTTCAACCAAATAATCTGTTAAATCTTGTCCTTTAATTGACTTTTGAGAAATGGAATTAAGATCAAATTCCATAACATCACCCACTTTGTAAGACTTCCAGAGAGATCATGTTTTGAGAAATGATATTTCAAAGGATCAAATTTAACAATCACATTGACTTCAACATTTAATAGATAATGCTTGATTTTATGACAAGCATAAACTAAAGCTAAGCATTGTCTTTCCAAATTGGTATATCTTGTTTCATAATCAAGTAAAGTCTAACTAATGTAGTACACAGGTCTTTCCTTACCTTCACTATCATGTTGAGCCAACAATGCACTCACCGCATTCGGAGTGGCTGAAGTATACAGATAAAGGGGTTTATCAAATTGAGCAGGTTGCAAAATAGGAGGATTGGCGAGATACTCCTTAAATTTCTCAAAGAATTGTTTACATTCTTCATTCCAAGAGAAAGTGGTATACTTTCTAAGCAAGGAAGTAAAAGTAATAGTTCTATCAGCTAAGTTGGAAACAAAACAACAAATAGCTTGAATTTTTTCTTATAAACTTCATAACTGAAAAATGTTCTTAGGAGGAGGAATATTAACAATAGCTTCAACATTTTTAGTATCTACCTCTATGCCTCGTTTAGATATTATAAATCCCAATAATTTACCAGAATCAACTCCAAAGGCACATTTCTTAGGATTCAATCTCATATTGTAACTTTTAATCCTTTCAAATATCTATTGTAAAATACTAACATGACCTCCTCTTTGTATAGATTTTGCCAAGATGTCATCCACATAATTCTCAAGAATCTTATGAATGTAATCATGAAAAATCAAAGTCATGGCTCACCGATAAGTTGCTCCCGCATTTTTCAATCCAAAAGGCATCATGACCCAACAAAATGTTCACAAAGGTGTTATAAATGTGGTCTTAAATTGATCTGCAAGAGGAATAAAAATTTGATTATAGCCCAAAAAGCCATCCATAAAATATAATAAAGCATGACCCACTGTTGAATCCACAATCATATCAATATTAGGTAACGGGAAATCATCTTTTAAGGATTCTTTATTTAAATCTCTAAAGTCAGTACACATTCTTATCTTATTTTCTCCTTTTGAAATGGGCACACTATTTGAAATCCAATCTGAGTAATCAATAAAGCGGATGAATCCAGCATCCAATAATCTTTCAATTTCAGCCTTAACTAATAAGGCAATTCTTGGATTTATCTTTCAGATTTTTTGCTTCACAGGTTTAACATTTGGTTTGAGAACAATATTGTGAGTAATAATCTTAGAATCTATACCTAGCATATCCTAATATGTCCAAGAAAAAGTATCCTTAAATTCAAGTAAAAGGGAAACCAACTGATAACATTCATCTTGATTCAAACATTTCCCAATTTTTATCATCTTCTCAGAGTCATTCTCATCCATTTGAACCTCAAAAGTCTCAGTTATTAACAAATTACTTTGTATCAGAGAATCCATTGGTAAAGGAAAAATATTTTGTTTATCATGTTCTCCAAAATAAGCTTATGCATTTCGACAATAGGGCTTCCACATTTTATTGAATGTATTTTTTCAAGACTTTTTATACTTTTTAGGATTTTTTCAGCATCATATATCAATTTTTTTAGTATTTTTTCAGGATCCATAAATATGTACAAAGGATGCCCCCAGACAGAACATGCATCAAACTCTCAAGTAAGATCACATCATGTAGTCCCAATGTCTAGCAAGGTGAGGGACAAGATGGATGGCAAGCTGGTGAATGAGATGGAGGAAAGGAGAATGAAAGCGAACAAAGAGAAGAAATCCTCAAGGTCAAACTCCTCAAGAGTACCCAAGCTAGGGAAAAACTTGTCATATAAAGTACATTTGGACAAGCAATGAAAGGCCAACATAGGATAAGTCACAAAAGCGCACTGCAAAGAAGGAAAGGATGCAGTCCAAAAGAGTAGACATGTCAAGAGACTTCATAGCATCGTGTTTTACTCTTTTTTATTAGATCAAGACCAAAGGGGAAGAGGATAGCGAAAGGCTAGAATGAAGGGAGAAAAATAGATATGAAGGCTAAACATGAATGGAATGAAGGCAAGATCATCATAAGATAGCTCACAAGATAGCCAAATGTTCATGCATAGGTCAACATTGTCAAGATCAAAGATTGAAGACGGAATGAATGAAATATGTAGAAGAACTACGCATGATGCCTGATTGCCAGATTTTCATCACGGTACTTATCCAAGGTGCCACAAGGGAGTGGTTTTCACCATAGGACAAATTTATTTGTCTTTACTTTTGCTACCAAGGTGCCTATTTCCAGGTTTTCACCAAGGCATATTTTCAATATTTTCTTTTGTTTTTTTGTTTTCTTTTTGAATTTTTCTATTTTTTGGATTTTATTTTTATTTTTTTGGAAGAAGGAAAGCTTTTTAGATAATGCTCCTTGAAAGGATAAACCATGATATGCCAAAGATTCAAAATGATATGCTCAAAAATGTTGATAGGGAAAGGAAGATGAAAGAGAAAAATGGAGGATAAGGTTTTATGTAAAGCGAGTGAGGTTGGAAGATAGGAGGAATAGGCAAATGAGGAAAAAGGATAGAAGGTAGAAGGATAATGAATGGAGGGATTGTGAAAAGGTAGATAGAAAGGAAGGCAAGATCAACATCAACACACACCTTGAAGTGTGACAAGAGGATGGAGGAAACGTGAATGAAGGAATACGAGAAGGAATATGGCGAATGTTTAGCAAAGGTTGCGGTTCAGGCGCATGGAATTGAAGTTCATTTTTGGAAGGAGATGAAGTGGAAGCCTTTGGAAGCTTGAATGTCAACTTCACTTTTTGTTCAACATCATACTCTTTCAAGAGAGACTTTAGAATCCATATAGCCTTAGGCTTTTTATTTCCTTTGGATGATTTAGAGATAATATCTTCAATGATGGATTTTGGAACCCATACTTGTCTTGTATTTTTCTTCTTAGATATCTCTTTTGACTTTATGCTCCCATGTCGATTAGAGGAAACATGGTGATCTTTTTTTTTTTATGGATTTTTATATTTCTTCTTTTTTTTGTATTGAACATTCAAGTTACTTCCAAAAGACTTGGGACTTGTGGAAGAAGAAGGAAGATATGACTGGTTTAGATGGGTGGATGGATGAAAAGGATTCAAGGGTATGTATCTATGTTGATCTTGAGGAAAGATAGGAGATGGAGGGACGTAAGAACCCAAGATGGATGACGAATTAGGAGAATTAGAAGGGGAAAGTGAAGGGACATAAGGGCCCAAGATGGAAGGAAGACATGAAGCCTTTGGTATTGGTGGAGGAAGTCCAAGGATAGAAGTGAAAGATGCAAAAGGATAATCAATAAGTTCATCAGCATCTATATGACAACCAAGGACATCAGCATCTTTAGAGTGAGCATTATGATTTGCAATAGGATCATGAACATTTTGAATAGGAGCAACTTCTTTGATAGGATTGTTCAGAGCTTGCAAAGACTTAGGAAGAGTAGAAAGTGAAAGTGAACATGGAGTGGTAGAACAAGAAGATGGAAGACTTTGATCTTGACAAGGAACTTTGGATAGCATAAGCGTATCATTTTGTTTTGGATTTTCAATAAGCTTAACATCGAAAGTAACAACACCATTTTTAATAACCTTAATGGAAGTATCATCTTTGGAAAATGCAAGTGTAGTAAGGTTATTTTGATTGTCAATAAACACAATGGTGTGAGTAGTAGCTTGATCTTGCTTCGGAGAAGACTTAAGACATGGTGGAATAAATGAGGAAGGGCGTAAAGGATCAAAAGAACCATGACGCGGATAGAGAACATCATGAAAAGGAGTGGATGACATGGAGGGTTCTTGATCTTGATCTTTTTTAATATTCTTTTCTTTATCATTTTTAGAGTCCTCTTGACATGAAGCCACTTCTAAGGACAAGGAAGCAGGTTGGAGTTGTATGGAAGACTTTGGCAGAGATGGTGAAGGAATAGTTGAAGTAGGCATTATAGCGCATAAAGGCTTAGGCTCTTTAGATTTAGCATTATCAGAAGTATTTTCAGCCAAGTGAAGGTTAGCTTGAGTATCTTTAAGAGATGGCCCTTGAAGATAACTATAGGGAACCGCGTGAAAAATATTAGAATCTTTGTTGGATGAAGGATTTGTGAAATATTTGGAAGACTCGGAAGCTTTAGGAAATATATGGGTATTGGAGGAAGTAGGGGATGGAAGGGAACCATCACAAGATAAAGGTTCAACATTAACATGATCTTGCTTGAGAGTGCAATCTTTATTTTCAGCATGAATGTTCTTCGAGGAAAGATTCTTATAATATTTACGTTTCAAATCAGCACGGTGCATTTTATAGTCCTGAGTAGTAGTAACTGGATTATAATCAAGGTATTGTTCACAAAACTCATCAAAGTTTCTTTCAAAATCCGAATCATACAGATCACCATCACGATCTTTCCAATATGAGGACCCATTTCCAGTAAGCACAAGGACACGACTAGGAGGACTCTTAGGAATAGAAGCATCATAGGTATGGCTATATTGTCCATCGTCATAGTCATCATAGTCATCAAAGGTGGGTGTTTCACTCTTCGTAGAAGAGGTATCATAAGGACTATCACGTTGCTCATTATGGTATGTCTTGTGAAGAGAAGTAAGACTCTTTGAAGAAGTAGAAGAAGAATGAGATCGTGAAGAAGAGGAAATTGAAGACTTAGCGTAGGAAGAGGACTTGGATAATGAGGAATTTGAATAATGTTTAGAAGAGTCATGATAAGATTTGGAAGATGAAGAATGTGAATAGTATTTAGAAGAATCGTGATAAGATTTAGAAGATGAAGAATGTGAATAATGTTTAGGAAAATCATGATAAGATTTAGAATGTGAGGAATGATGAGAAGATTTAGAAGATGAAGAATATTTGGATGAGATCATGAGCATGATTCTAGCAAAGGCATCTGATTTAATCGATTTTTCTTTTATTTTTGTCATAAATTCGTCACTCATGAGAATTTTGGAGGAACAACACTTTTTGAATATGTCAATGAGCTCAAGATCATCTATTCTTAATAAAGGTTCCAAAACTAGATAGTCAAGATTCATGGTTATAGAAGAGGAGGAATCAAGCATGGAAGAAATGAATAGATGAATAGAAGAAAGTAGACTAGAAAATAAGTGGAAAAGAATCAAGAAGAAGAAGAAGAATTTCCCATGGGAATAGAAGACTTCAGAAGAACATGGGAAATAGAGAAGGAAGAAGAAGACTAAGATTCATCTTGTGCAATTGATACCATAACGTTCATTGAGATGTTGAGCAACATGACAGCACCTAGAATCTAAGATCTGGACTGACCAAGGAAGACCAAGCTTCTAAGGAGAACTCACTACAGCAGGACGGAACTCAGTTTCAATATTCCAATTAGATCTTTCAAAAGATTTCACAATGATGATCAAGCACATAGAACAGCAACCAGGGAGTTCAAGCAAACAGTCTTCAAGCAATGGGCAAGGGGCAAAGCAACCTTGCACATGAACAAGTATTATGACTTAGTATTTCTACTCCTTAAAGGTTCTACTTGTGTATGTTCTTAAAAATGTTTTAGCAGGCACATAGAATACAACAACACCTTAACAAGTTGTCTACAAGGATATACGTGCCTTTCTAAAAGGAGTCCTTGATATACGCAAGGTACGTGAGGCTCAAATTTGTAGATGACAAGAATCTAAAATCACACAGCCAGGGGGAGACGGTAACCCAAATCTCCTCCTTCACTTCTCAAAGGTATAAAGTTCTTTGAGACTTAGCCAAGAGTGATATCAAACTCAATTCCCAAGAGAGGTGTCTTTTGATTCACCACCCGCTATTTATACTCTGTTGGAACATGAGAGTTAAGGTCGTCCCTTGAGGTGGTGTGTCTCCAAACAGGCCTTCTAAAAATAAAATTAAGTAATTCACTATCAAAAGTATTTAGAACACTAAAGGTGGAACACTTAACTCTTCAAGTAAATGTGAAGTGAGTCCAAAAGTGGGACACTTAACCCTTCAAGTGAATGTGAAGCGAGTCCAAAAGTGGAATATTTAACCTTTTAAGATAATGTGAAGTGAGTCCAAAAGTGGAACATTTAACCCTTTAAGAGAATGTGAAGTGAGTCCAAAAGTGGAACATTTAACCCTTCAAGAGAATGTGAAGTGAGTCCAAAAGTGGAACATTTAACCCTTCAAGAGAATGTGAAGTGAGTCCAAAAAGTGGAACACTTAACCATTCACACAAACTCAAAGTGAGTCTAAAAGTGGAACATTTAACTCTTCACACCAACTCAAAGTGAGTCCAAAAGTGGAACATTTAACTCTTCACACCAATTCAAAGTGAGTCCAAAAGTGGAACATTTAACTCCTCACATCAACTCAAAGTGAGCCCAAAAGTGAAACATTTAACTCCTCACATCAACTCAAAGTGAGTCCACACCTTAGAAAATAAGTAAGTTCCAAAAAGCACAAAAGGGTTGCCTAGTGGAGCAATTAACGCTTCTTTCCTGTAGACCCCTCCCTTTTAATGTGGCGCTAATCTTGCAACCACGGGGCGGAAACGAGGGGCTGGCGGATTAGCAAGTCCAATAACCCAAGATAGCAATCTAGATCAATCACAAGTAATTTAAGACTGCTAATCAATACTACTCACAAATGAAAAAGGGTTGAACAATGGAATATTTAACTTTCCAAGTAAACATAGAGTGAGTCCACAAAGTGGTGCATTTAACTCCCTATGTAAACAAGGAATGAATCCATGCCCTCAATCACTCAATGAGATATTTGATATTGGAACCAAGAATTACTTAAGGTTTAAACACAAGCATTCACTTACACGAATTTGTATGAAAGCAAATCTATGTTCATTCATTTCCCATTAAGAGCATCAATTAAAATGTGTTCTATGAAAGCATGTAAAACACTCAAGCCAAACACATGAGAGGTTTAATTTTAATCTCAAAATCCAAATGTTGTAGAGATGGAACAAAGTACCTCAAGTCCAACGCTTTGTTTTAAGCATTTTCCATGAAAGCAAGAGCACCTGCAAATGAACAAGACAAGAAAATAAGCAAACAAGATATACAATGTATATCCAACTTATGCAAACCCTAGGGTTAGATTTGAAAATTAATTGTTAGGAGCAATGATAACCAGCAAATAATCTAAATGATAACTCATATCATGCAATGAACAATAAAAAATAAGTGCATGCCCATCACAAAATTTTATTTTTTTTGCATTTGACCTAGTCAACAAGATCTGATTTTTACCACATGAATTCAGACCCTAAACCCAAAATGTAGAAAAGAGACCTCTATCAAAAAATAGAGAACTTTCCAAAAATATAAAAATTTTAGAAAAATCTCTTCATTTGTGCCCTAGAGACCCATTTTACCAAAATAGACTAGTTTTTATAAATTGACCAAATGAGCTACGATATAATCTCTAAATTAAAAATGAAATGATTGGACCCCCTATAGAATTTTAAGACCTTTCCATAAATGTAAAAATTTCCAAAAAATATGCTGATTTGTGCCAAAAATTGATTTTTTATGAAAAATCAAGAAAAAATCATAAAAAATACAAATTACCTCTGAAAATTCTAAAAACTTTTTTGGAGCTTCTCTGATATGTCACCAAATTGCAAAAAAAATTTCAGACCAAAACACTAAGCCATTTGGGAGATATGATCAAATTTTTTAAATCTAGGGTTTTTCATCTCCAAACAAATCTACACAAGGGTTAGCTCAAAAAATAATCAAAACCAGCATGCAAGAGGTGGGTTTCCCCATGGTGGGTGCCAAAAATGTATGGTGAAAATGTGACCACACTTCTATGAATCCTTACATGCAAGAAAACTCAATAATGAGCCCTCACAAATCGATCCATAGCTCTCTATGCATGGAGTTGCAAGATTTGTAAAATTGCTCTCAGCTAGAGCTATAAACTCATGACCTTGCTAGTCAACCATACAATGAAAGATTCAAATCCAAAAACAAGGGAAAGAATGCCAATATCCCCAAATTGAATCAAAGTATGCAAATGCAATGCAAACTAATATGAATATGCAAGATTAATCTACCAAAATGAAAGTACAATGCAACTATGAAAAGAAATAGCAATGGATTACAAATCCCCTAATTAAGCTATGTGAAGCTAATCTATTGCATAAAAGAAAACTAAGCTAATATGTCATGATTATGCAACTAAACAAAAGAAATATGCAACTAAATGAGATGCAACAATGAAAAGCAAGTCTTCAAAGCTTGATGTAAAATGTCTTCAATAAGCTTCAAATAACCTAGAAAACCTGCAGCATAACATTAGCATAAAAGAGATGGATCTAGAATGAAGAAGAGAGCTCTCCTTTTATAGGAAATGAGATGAAAATGGACCATTGAGATTAAGAGGCCAAATACTTAATCAACGGTGGTGAAAAATGGAAGCTTGATCCTTGTGCATAAATATCCTCCAATAAGAAAATAGGAGTTGACTTTAGTGTCCATATGAGACAAAAAATATTTTTTCTCTTTTTATAAAATAGGAATAATATTTTATTTGTGCAACTTAGGATAAGAGGAAAAGGTGGGACTTTTTATTTAATAAAAGGAGAGAAAATATTCCTTTTGAGTAAATAAAAACTTAGGATAAATGGTTAGCCCATAGGATAAAATCCAATATATGATCGAAACTAAGATTTGATCAAGAAATTGATAATGTTGAGAATATTGATTATTGATAAAACTGATTCAGGATTGATAAATCAAATAAATGGGGCCCAAAGTCTAGGCGACCATTTTTTGGTGCATACAGGTAGATCCTCATAAGCTCCCAAAAAATCCGCTAAGGCTTCATCTTCATGAAAAATATCCAAGATAGGTTTTTGATCCATGTCAAGGAGGAGCGGGTTAACCAACTTCAAATGTCCACCACAGATATGATTAACATTGAGAGGAAAAGTCAATGGTTGTTTGTAAGGATTGAACCCCAATCCATATGTATAATCATAAATTTTGTTGTCCAAAGGTACTTGTATACCTTGTTCGTATTTACCACATTCTTTCTCATTAAATCTTGATTTCTTGAGTAGATGATAACCAAAACCATATCTATCGGCCATATCAGATTGAGTCCAAGGATCTGCATATGTCACAATGTCATGACAATCAGGTTTTATTGTTTCAATTGTTTCTTCAATCAAGGCAGCAACAAAGTTACTTTTTAATTCCGCAGAAAGCGAGGAAGGAGTAAAAACTTGTTTTTCAAACCCACTTTGTTGTTTCATGAATTCCAAATTAGAAACTTTATATTCTCCAATAAGAGAAGGATTAAAGTCCAATGTTCCCCAATCATCCCTAGTCAAAGAAGAAGATGGAGCTGTAGTTTGTTTAATCTCAAGTGGCCTTTTAGGCTCTTTACTTGGTTGGAGAGGTTCAGAAACTTTAGCATATTCCACATTTAAGCAAGAATTCGGTGCATCATCTGCATGTAACGTATACATCAAATTGTTATAAATATTAGAGTAATAAAGTGTTTTCTTATTAATTGAATCATATTGATTTAATTATTAAGTCACTTATTACCTCTTTCGACTTAAGCTAAACTTTAGGCATATAATAATTAATTACTTTATTAATTATTATTATGCAACCTAAGGTTTTACCTTTTTAGGTTTTCTGATCTCCTTTTATAAGGATTGATCTCATGACACTTTTTAACTTTTCTGACAATTCATTATTTGATTTGCAACTTTTATTTTTGCACATCAAGGATTTCTCCTCTCTCGTGGATCCATACATTCAAGTCTCCATAGTTATTTACTTCTCTCTCTTTCTATGACAGGTGTTTACATGCAGGTGTTTTTGGGAGCTATGGGTTATTTTTCATCAACTCCAATATGGTATCAGAGCTTTAGATCTGCTTGCCCTTGTCCTCTTCCTGAGAGATTTGGTTGTGTTCGTCAGATCTACGTTTTCAGAGGGTTTCATGTCAGATATGGGGGGACCTTTTTTTTTGGTCATTTTGGCTTCAAACAAACCTTACGGTTGCATTCATAGCATCTAAGAACCCCAAGATCCATATAAAATTTGTCCAATTTGGACAAAGTTGGAATCTGTAGCAAAAAAATATTTCAATTGGCCTCGGCATGGATCCCGAAGTGATCACAATTTTTTGGAGCACTTCTAGCCCAAACTGACCTCATGGTTGTGTCTAAAGCATCCGATAAACCCAAAATCTATATAAAACTTGTTGATTTTGGACAAGTTGGCTTCTGAGGCAAAAAAAAATTGCGTACTAGGTCGTACGGCCTAACACGCATCTCGAGACAGACATGGATCTTTAAAAAAAATTCACAGCAGTGCCACCACTGGAGGCTTCGCTAGTGGGAACTACTAACAACCCCACCAGCAGTCACCGCCAGCGTGACCACTGGGTTTGACCACCAGCAGTCACGGTTAAAAAAATTGTTAGCATTTTTTTGGCCCTTTTGCATGGTTTCGGTGCAATTCAGACAGGGAAATAGTTTTTTGCCCATAACTCGAGCATCTAGGATCGTAATCGGGCGTGTGATATACCATCGAAAAGATGGTTTCGAGCCTGATCCAAATTAGTTGGTATGTTTTTTAGATTTTACCATTTTGATGCTATTTTTTCTATCAAAGTCAGATATTTTTTGTGTTCTTGGCGTTTCAGACCTCTTGCATTATGGGATCCATTTCTCTTGCATCTGGGCTCCATTTTAAGAAAATGAGATATTTACGAAAAGCCCTTTCTAAGATTTTATCATATATGATGGTTTCATGTGTGATTTTATATTTTTTCTGATGTCACCCATCCTCAGATCCTTCCAGACACCTTCTTTGGGCCCTCTAGTGCAGTTGTTGGTTTTTTGCTCATAACTTGAGCATACGGCGTCAAAATTTAGCAAACGAGATATCATTGGAAAGATGATTTCAAGCTCTTTCCATATCTATAGGTTGATTTTTTATTTTTTATTTTTGGTATTTTTCACTGTCAAATCCAGATGTTTAGTTCTGCACTTTAGGAGCTCTATCTTGCGCATCTGAACTCTGTTTTGGATAAACGATATATCATTGAAAATATTTTTCAAAGAGCTTTCCAGTTTTGTGAGTCATTTTTACACATTTTTCTCTAGGTTCATTTTATTCAAATTCTTTCATTTTTCAGTCTAGTGGATATCTTGGATGTTATAGGTCCTACGATCTCTTCCCTTTGAGGGATGGCTCATCTTAGGTTGTTCTTTTGTTTCATCAACCTTCCCTCTTCTTTGAGCAGTGTATACTTCATTTTTTGTAGCATTCTTTTATGCACACGCACTGAGATAAAGTGTCATTCTATTGCATATATGAGATCTTGCACATGTTCGTGCTTTTTGTACTCGCACTCCATTATAAAGTTCCAGGGGAGTTTGATGTTTGCGTTTATTTTTCATCTAGTTTTGTCATGTGAGCGTTCCTCCAATGACATTAGCCTCAGGTATCTTTATTTGTGTTTGTACTCTCTCTTCACCTTCGATGTTCCTGGTATCATGCAGTTCATATTGGATGATCTTTTCAGCGTACCTGTCATTACTCCCTTGTCAGTAGTATGGGGGGTTTCTACTGTTGGTTCTACTACTTCGTTGGTTCGATAGTGTAAGCTATGTATTTAGTATTTAATTTTATGTACTAGGCAGATGCAGTGGCTGAGTATCTATGCATTCCGGTGAGATGGATCATTTACCATATGGACACTCTTTTTAGTGTACCTGTCATTACTCCCTTGTTAGTAGTATGGGGGGTTTCTATTGTTGGTTCTACTGCTTCCTTGGTTTGATAGTGTGAGTTATGTATTCAATATGTGATTATATGTACTAGGTGGATGCAGTGGCTAGGTACCTATGCATTTCGGTGAGATGGATCATTTACCATATGGACACTCTTTCTTTCCTATTTTTTGGACACACTCTTCCAGCTTTGATTGATCGGCTCTTCAAAATTTTGGTTTTTATGCCATCTATATCTTCAAGTTCAGGTGTTTGCCTTTGTTTGCCTCCTGATTCGAGTAGTGTTATTTGAGGGCACTCATGCAGATTATAGTCTTCTCTACCTAGTCATATTTATGTGGAGGATCTTTAGATCATCAATTTCTTCTTGACAAATTTTGCAGTTTCATGCTTCAGTGATGTTGTACATGTTCATCTTTGTTCCTATTTTTTGGAATATTCCTAGTTTTGGAGGCTTCTTCAGTCCTTCAGACTAGTCTTGGTCCCTTTTTGGAGTAGAGTTTTTTCCATGTGGTTTTCTCTATTTCTCCGCTTTATAGAGACTCTCTTTTTTACTTAGGTACATGATAAGGCTTTTTGTTACCGGGACCCATTTGCTTTCAGTTTTTCTTTCTATACTTTTAGCTTCTCCCAAAGTTTATCTTAAGGGGGGGTGTTAGAGTAATAAAGTATTTTCTTATTAATTGAATCATATTGATTTAATTATTAAGTCATTTATTACCTCTTTCAACTTAAGCTAAACTTTAAGCATATAATAATTAATTACTTTATTAATTATTATTATGCAACCTAGGGTTTTACCTTTTTAGGTTTTCTAATCTCCTTTTATAAGGATTGATCTCATAACACTTTGTAACCTTTTCTGACAATTCATTATTTGATTTGCAACTTTTTTTTTTGCACATCAAGGATTTCTCCTCTCTCGTGGATCCATACGTTCAGGTCTCCATAGTTGTTTGCTTCTCTCTTTTTATGTGATAGGTGTTTGCGTGCAGGTGTTCTTGGGAGCTGTGGGTTGTTCTTCATCAACTCCAATAATAAATGAACCTAACCTTGCAATGAAGAGTAGAAGGAATTGCATGCATAGTATGTAACCAAGGTCTACCTAAAAGAAGATTATAATTGAGAGGTCCAGGCATAACATGAATAGGTGTATTGAGAATAACTGGACCAACTTTAACAGGTAACGTAATAATGCCCAAAGTTCTCTTTACAATATTATCAGGTTGAATAGTTGTAAGATCGGCCTTAATTTCCTTAAGCATATCCATGCTACAAACATTAAGCCCAGATCCATTGTCAATTAATGTTCTATGAATGATACTCTGATTAATAGAAATAGCAACCATAAGGGCATCATATTGATTCTGCACCTCAACAGAAGGTAAATCATCATTGAAAAACACAATAGGAGGTACAGAAGGCATAGTATGCATGCACTCCAAAAAGGAATGTTCTCTTGGTTAGGAGGGGAAGCAGGAAGGGTAGATAAAGCCTTTTGCAATGCCTCGTGATATGTCGGGGAAGTTTGAAGCAATTCCCATAAAGATATCTTAGCAGGAGTAGCACATAATTGTTCTACTAAGTCATAATCCTTAAAGGAAGATGGAAACCTAGGGACGTGAGGAAGCATAGGTTGGGAAGGAAGTAAAGAAATCAGAACAGTAGGTTGAGAGTTATTCCGTGTGCGATAAGCATGTGAAACAAAATGTGTTATCAAAGAAATCCAAAAGATCTATAGGTTTACCCTTAATTGTTATTTGAGGACATCCTTTTACCGTCAACAAAGGTTTAAGATATAACATTCTAGGTGCAGCAATGTTGCAAATAATGGAACATGAAGGTAACCATGCACACACCCTATGGTAAAGGTCAATTGAAGAGGTTGTGGAGGAGGATGAAATAGGAATAGGATCAATGGAGATCTTATTCGAACAATTTTCATCCTCACTTCCATGTACCTCATTAGGGGATCTATCATGTTTTGTAATAAAAGCCTCATCAAAGTATTCAAAACAAAAATCATACATGTTGAACACAAAGTAGCACTACAAGCATGAAAAATGTAAATGTTTTTGTATTTTTAAAGAAATTTTGTGATTTTTTTAATTTATTTTTTTGAAATATAAATGCAAGAGCATAAAAGAAATCTACTTTTATATGTATGTAAGGTCTAACATAAAATGCAAATCTAACACCAAAAAAAAGAGTTGTCGTAAACAGGTTCACCAAAATATTTTGGTGTAAAATATGGATAGGGTTTAGAACAATGGGGGTTCGCACATAAAAGAGACCCTAAACCAATATTTAACACATACATGAAATTCTAATGATAAGGAATATAAATCTAGAAATGCTTGCAAAGAATAATGAAATTAAATAAAATGTAATACATACCTCATAACATAGCAGATCTAAAAATACCTTTTTTTTGGTGCATGTATCATGTTTCTGAAAATTCTGCAATCGGATTTAGAACAGAAACACAGATATGAAGAAAACTTAGAAATCTTTTTCTTTTTTGAACCAGGTCAACCTTGACCCAAATATGGGGGCGCAATTGTGCCCCTTTATGTCGACCTTGACTTGCACTACTCTGATGGAAATTATGTTCGCCAATCCCGAAAGTTTGCCGAAAAGAGTATCCAAATTTGCTCTGCAACTCCCAAAACAATGACTGTAGATATCTTAAAATGTTGTTTTGGGGTGGCTATGTAGCCCGTTTTGGTGATTTCCACCTCCACGAATAGCCAAATGTAATAGAATATGTGTGTGTGTTGCTCGTAGGAAGAGCTTTGAATGTGCAATGTCAAGATCTAATCCTCTAGATTGAAACCCTAGCATAAATTGAAATGAGAGAGCAATGCATAGATTTGAATATGATAGAGAAAGCATACCAAGCCCCTAAGGCTAAAGTACTACCAAACTCACAATCCGTAGTTGCTACCCCATGATTGTATCTCTAGAATGCTTGAATGTTGGAAATGGTAGATCAAGGAAGAAGGAATCTTTCTTGCTCCAAATGAATGTCCACAATAACTTGTCCACAAAATGCTTGCTTGCCTCAAGGCATCATCATATCTCATTCTCCTATATCATCCTCTTGCAATCTTGCATCATCATCTCATCATTATGTCATCTCCTCATAACTTATCTTTTTTTGAAATGAAGGCAAAAGAGAGTGCTTATATAGAGATTTCAAGGCAAGGTTCCTAGGTCAATGTAAGGGCCCCTAATTCAAATTTCACCTCGAATTATGGTCCAATGACAATAGCCAACTAAGGAGGAAATGTATTAAATGATTTTTGAATAAAAATCCTCCCGCATTCGGATCTAGAGGCCCATTTTTAATTTAGGGCCCTGCTATGATCAAAATTTGAAAGTGGGAACCAAAACCTGACAAAGGTTAAGGTTAACCTCGACCCTGACCTGAGGTTTCAGGCCAGTCAACTTAGAGTTTCAGTGAAGTTTCTGGGTCGGCCAATTTTGATGGGAAAACATAACAGAATGCTGGAAAAGGGCACAAAGGCCTAGAAGAAATGTGATGAAGGCTAGGAGGACCAGTACATAGGTCCTACCTAGAAAATAGAGCCACAAAGAAGGAAATCAAGGAGAATCCTCAGGATCCTAACCCTAATTTCACCTAGAAATGAAGAATCAAGTGCAGATGCATCCTAAATGCAAATTTATCATGAAAATGCACTAAATGAGGGTGCTAAACCTACCAAGATGGAAGTGCTTCCATTTTAAGACGATACAATTTGTAATTATTCTTTATGCTTAATTAAAATCAAACTTAATTATAGGGTCACATGGGACCACGTTCCATGCCCATATCATTTTCCATTTGCTTTTCTCTCTAGACTTATAATTTTCAATCAAAATTTCTTCACGTCTTTTTTCTTATCAAAATTAATTAATATTTAATTTAAAACAAATTCTTTTTTCAAGTCAATTTTTAAAAATTTATATTATCAATTAAAATTTATTAATTTCTAATGTGTCAAAAATATTTGTAGTCAAACAACCCTTCTTAATTTTGATTTGTGTATGATCTTTTCATTTTCTTATGCAACTCTATTTGAGTTGTTCTCTTATGTAATTTGCATTTTTTCAATTAAAGGAAAAAAACACTTCTCATATTTGACTAATTCATTATTTTATTCTTCGACTTCCACACTTTATCATAATTATAAGAAAATATGCTTTTTTTAATCTTCTCCTTCCACACATTATCATGATTACAAAGAAAAAAGGTGTTTATTTTACTCTTCCACTTCTTCATCATGATTATAAAAACAAAAGTGCTTATTTTACTCTTCTACTTCCACACATTATCATGATTACAAAGAAAAAAGGTGTTTATTTTACTCTTCCATTTCTTCCTATCTTCATGATTGCAAAAGAGGAAATGTTTATTTCACTCTTCCAATTCAATATTTTATATATTGGAAATGTCTATTTCATTCTTCCAACAATTCATTATTTTATATATTTTAAGACTTCTTAAATCTCAATTTTGAATTAACACTCTCACATATCTTGAATTGACAACCTCATACACCAATCTTTCACACTTTTTTTAAAAAAGAAGAAGATTTTTAACCAATTAAAAAATTTACATACATATATTTTTAAATTCTAATTTCTATTTACTTTTTAACTTAAAAAATGTTTCTTTTCACTAAAAAAAATTATTAAAAAAATATATATTCAATAAGAAATTGGATCTTGGTAGACACAACAACAACACCACCACTTAACCAATATACTAAATACTAAACCTCTTCCACTCAAATATTTTAATAAAAATATATATATTCAAATTAATAACACTCTTAATTAAAAAATATTTTCTTTCCAAAAATCCTAAAAATAAATCTAATTATAAATCTAATTTCAAATTCTATGAAATTCTAACTTAAACAACTTAAACAATGCATGTTAATCATCCTCCTCTATCTCACCTAAAATTACATGTCATTACACTCAATTCTAAAATTTTAAAATCTATACCATTACACTCAATCTTAAAATTTTGCATATACACTCAATCCTAATCATCCACAATGTCACCTACAAATATATACCATTAAACTCAATTTTAAAATTTTAAAATCTATACCATTACACTCAATCTTTTACCTACAAATATATACCATTAAACTTAATTTTAAAATTTTAAAGTCTATACCATTATACTCAATCTTTTAAAATAAGAAATGTAAATTAATCATTATCCTTCACACATCTCACCTAAAAAGATATACCTTTCCATTCAATCTTAAAATCCTAACCATTACACTCAATCTTAAAATACTAAATATACCATTACACTCAAATATTTTAATTAAAAACATATACTCAAATTAATAACAATCTTAATTAAAAAATATTTTTTCTAAAAAAATCTAAAAATAAATCTAATTTCAAATTCTAAGAGATTCTAACTTAAACAATGCAAGTTAATCATCCTCCTCCATCTCACCTAAAATTATGTCACTACACTCAATTCTAAAATTTTAAAATACATACCATTACACTCAATCTTAAAATTTTGTATATACACGAATCCTAATCATCCACAATCTCACTTACAAATATATATACCATTAAATTCAATTTTAAATTTTTAAAGTTTATACAATTGCACTCAATCTTTTACCTAAAACATATACCATTAAACTCAATCTTAAAATCTTAAAGTCTATACCATTACACTCAATCTTTTAAAATGAGGAAATGTAAGTTAATCATTATCCTTCACATATATCACCTAAAAAGATACACCATTCCATTCAATCTTAAAATACTAACCATTCCATTCAATCTTAAAATGCTAACCATTACACTCAAATCTTAAAATACTCAATATAACATTACACTCTATCTTCAAATGCTAACTTTTGAAAGATGTAAGTTATCATCCTTCTCAAAATTCACCTAAAAATATATACCATTAGATAACATACCTAACATCAACTCAAACCTAAATTTTTTATTTTTATTTCTTCCACCAATCAAGTACATGAATATTTTAACATTGACCCTTGACCTCCTTATTCAAAAAAGTCCAAAACATCAACATCTATACGGAAAGATATAAGATTAAAAAATATACACAATCAATCAAAATTACCATATGTGTCCATCATCCTGAAGTCCCGTACACTACTTGGTCTAGTGGACACTATTGAAAAACATTCATTCATTGGTTTGGTATGGAACCGGCCCCTCAAAAATTAAAATATATTTTTAAAACTAGACAACCGAAATTTATAGCTTTAATCGTATTTTAACAACCAAAGTACCTAATTTTACAGCCTCAATTATATTTTACCAACTAAACTACCTGACTTTCCGGCCGTAATTATGATTTCGATCCCTGTAAAGCGAAATGAACGGATCGGATCATCCATGAACAAAGTGCAAACTCACAGACAGAAGAAAATATATCAACAGACCATCCATGACGAAAGGAAAATTCACAGACAGCAGAAGTATATCAACAGATCATACATGACAGAAGGCAAATTCATGGAAAGAAGGATTATATATACATTTGACCATAACGAGTAAAAGAAGCTCAAGCAAGTTCCACAATTTCATAAGATTCCACAATAAGAATTCTATTTACAAAATTCTGCACAAACCCTAGCTATTCCAGCACTTGAAAAAATTCCAGTGTTGTTACTATTGTCTTTCCAGCTAGGGTTTGCACAATCGCTATAAAAAAAAATGGAAAAAGAAAGCAGAGAAGATAAAAGAAACTATCATTTGCTCTTATTATTCATTTTATTTGTCATCATTGTCTTAAATTCGTCAAAACTGATGAGTCCATCGCCATTCTTGTCAACGCTGTGAATAATGTTCTTAGACTCCTCCATGGTGCAGGGCTCCCCCATGTTTTTGAGAGTCTGGCACAGCTCAGCCGCTGAAATGGAGCCATTTCTGTCCAGATCGAACACCTTGAAAGCATTTTTCAAATCCTTCACAGAAACTCCTTTAATATTGAGATCTATAAACTCCTGCAGGCTAATAAAACCGTCACCGTCCGCATCAGCTTCCTTCATCATGGCCTGGACCTCTGCATCGCCTACCTTGCTTCCCATGGACTTCAGGATGTCTTCAAGCTCGGATTTTGAGATCTTTCCGTCCCCGTTCTTATCAAATTTCTTGAAAACCTCTTCCAATTCGTGAACGCTCTGTTCCACAACCCCTTCGCCAGAGCATGCCGACTCAGATCCGCTATTTGACGAAGCTTCATCCATTTTCTTCCGGGGAGATCTGTTGAACAGAGTTTTGCTTAAGCTTTTCTTCATTTCGTGACCTCAAATCACACAAAGAAGGAATTTATCACAGAAAACAGCTAGAAACTATCGATCCGAACGAGAAACTAGAGAGCAGATTGATTGTACTCTTTACGCGGCACACGAATTGAGGGATATCGATTTATTGTAAGGATTGCGTGTGAACAGATATACGCGTCTGAAAGCAATCTCGAGGAGCACAAATGTCACTTAATTAGGTCGATGATATAATTTCACGCGCTTTTCTACATTACTCTGTTCTGACTTTATTTATAATCATGCTTGCATTCATTAGGGCTTCTGCTTTAAGGCTTTTTCACTATGTAAGGTGGAGATTCGTTCCATAGAACTTGGAGGCCATGTACACCGTTCCGTATAGATTTATTGGTGTGTTTTTAAAAAAAATCATTTTGATTATAATTAGACTTAAAGATTAAAAAAGCAAAATCAAAGTGCATGAAAGCAGAGTTTAGATTTTTTATTTTTTTTTAAAGCATTGACGAAGTTATAAATAAATAATTTTTAATTATATTTAATTTAAATCTTGATTTTTGTTTTTAATATAATTAAGGTTATGAATAATTAGACTTGAAGATTAAAAAAGCAAAATTTTGCATGAAAGCAGAGTTTAGGTTTTTTATTTTTTTTAAAGCATTGACAAAATTATAAATAATTTTTTTTTTATTATATTTAATTTAAATCTAGATTTTTGCTTTTTAATAAATTAAGGTTATGAATAAATTATTATATTATTGTTCATATTTTAAGGTGTTTTTTGAGTTAGTAGTTTTGTGATTGAAAATATATCTTCTAAATTTGAAAAGATTTGAAATTATTATTAAATTATCATTAAAGTTATGAATAAATTATTATATCATTGTTCATATTTTAGGGTGTTTTTTTTGAGTTAGTGATTTTATGATTGAAAATGTATCTTATAATTTGAAAAGATTTGAAATTATTATTAAAATATAATTAAAGCTATGAATAAATTATTATATTATTGATTATATTTGAAGGAGTTTTCTTGATAGTGGTTGAAAAAAAATCTTATAAATTTGGGATGATTTGAAATTATTATTTATCATATAAATTTAAAAAATATATTTTAGAGATTTTAAAACTATAATTTGAAAGTAAATATGAAAATAAAAACAAAATTGTGTAATATAATATAGCTTCAGTCCCTTTTATTTATATGACAAAATTTGGAATCATTTTTATGTTTAATTATATGTTTACTTGTGAATACTTGTGTTTTAAAAATTAAGCATCAAATTTACTTAAGGAGTTACATTGGACCACTTCATGTGACGGAGTGATATGGTAAAATTTCCATGTCCATGTCATTTTCAATCAATTTTCTCTTCATTATGAGATAATGACATAATACATTTAGATATTGACAAATGTTGTAAATTTGTGCAAAGTCAAGTTCATCCTCTTGTTGCTACTATTCTATTCGCACACATACTCACATCCTTTATATGTGCCTTGTCCACATCTTCCCCTCTTCATGTGCACTCTTCATTTATTATCCATTTCCATGCAATTAAGCATCATTTGGACCACTATGTGTCTAAGTGTAATGGTAAAATTTCCATGTCTGTGTCATTTTCCATCTACTTTTGTAACGCCCCGCCAGGAGACCCAAGAGAATTACACTAAAATTATACTAAGTTATGCAACATTTTTTTTTTATTTTTTTTGTTTACTAATGTTAACAAGCACATTGAATAAAGCATCACATTGTTTTACAAACATCAGTTTAAATGAACACTTCATATGTTTTATTCCCAAGGGTCCCTGACGTAGAATTACGTTGTCTAACTAACACTACGCTAACATGATCGAATGTTAAAGAACTTTTAAGTACATAGCAGAATTAAATACATCACTTAAATCAATATTACATTACAACACATGATCACCTACATCCGCTACACATGTCGTAGGGTATGCGGTGATATTTAATACAATCACAAATATCCAAATACATCATGGACCCACGTAGGGATCATTACAAATCAAGTAAAACCTCCTATAAGTACAACATATAACTTCTAGCATCTGGGTACATAAATCTGCAACAAAGAGATAGACTGATCCAAGTGTACAATCAGGTGAAGAAGGGTAACCGCAACAGTCTCAATGGAGAAGTACACTACCTCCCGACCATGTGGAACCCAGAGGTCCACCCCACCGTGCTAGGGAGATAACACCAGGCCCACACATACACTAAGGACCAATCCACAATCATCACCTAGGAAGATATCTCTAGAACAAGAGGGTATACAGGTTACCAGAGGCACTGACCTACGTAGGATATCTACAGTGTGAATAGGAAGGTGTCATCACGTAGATCCACCCTTGAGTTTAGTCCTGAAGGTTCCTCACTGAACCGACGGCACTCAAGTGATCATACGTGGCATCGATATCTTTCATGAAGACAAGTATATCGATGATGCATCTAGCATCTTCCCGCATCCATCCTTAGTCTTAACTAGCACTCAAGGTATGGGCGAGGTATCTCACAAATTATCTTTTTATTGTTTTCCTATCTAGATCAATTTTTTTATAATGTTATCACTGGAATTAAAAAAACTTGACAATGGATGATCCGTCAGCCACTTGTGGGCCTCGGCGATCCATTGCAAGCCACCCCCTACATCACATTTAGATAACCTACCCTAGTTTCCAATCGACACTCATCCTGGTTTGTGGCCACTTATAACATATTAAGTTCTAATAATCAATCAAACAAATTAAACATAATCCCATTTCAAACATAAATCCACTTGGCCACTAATTCAAATTTTAATCCACCAGGAGGAAGATACTAACAGGGATCGGTTTGACCACCCCATCAAGGTCTCACATTGACCCTAATCCAAAACAAGCAAATGAAGATAGAATCCACATTGCACCATAAATACAATCAACAAACAGATAACTGATAACCACAACAAGTACCCGACCTCTGGATTTTACCCCCCTATTAGGACTTCTAATCTTGAATGCAAATCAACTACATCAACATAATATTTTACATGCACATATGATATACGCAGTAAGAGAACATCGTAAGCAAGAAATTGACATTTCGTAAGGAAATCAAATTCACAAGAATCATTTTAACAAGTAAATTTTCCTTTTGCTCACAAGGATAGCAAGCTCATACTTATGTGATTTTCTAATTTACTTTATAAATATTTTTCAATGTCCATATAATCTGTTAAAAAAGATGAAAATGGAACATCGTGATTACAAAATTTAAGACACCATGCCAATCCCACTTAATAATTTCAATATATTATCTCATTAAAAGAACTAGCTAACCCAACAATCGACTACGACAAGCTATCACTAATCTCTTCCTATTATATATATATAGTTATTGATTATAGAATACGTTCATTATCTAATTAAAAGATTATATTATGTCACTTAAGCTCCAGAATGCGCACAAGCTCCAGAGCTAGTTGCTCGTCCTCGACCTGTAACGCATTCCAATCAAGAACATGTGTCACATCTGGGATATATTTCCTAAGAACAGAAACATGGAATACATCATGTATGCGAGATAGGCTAGGTGGCAATGCAAGACGGTAAGCAACTGGACCTATCCTCTCCAAAATCTCAAATGGTCCAACAAATCGAGGCGCCAATTTAGAACCCTTTCCATAACGGATTGGACTCTTCCTTGGACGCACTCTCAAGAACACCTTATCTCCAACTGAAAACTGAATGTCTGACCTATGAGCATCTGCATATTTCTTCTATCTATCCTGTGCAGTGATCAAATGCTCTCGAATGCGCTCCACCTGTTGCTCCATATCACGAAGCATCTCTGGTCCCAAAAGAATCCTGTCATCTAACCTATCCCAACTAAGAGGTGTACGACAAGGACGTCCATACAATGCCTGAAATGGTGACATGCCAATGGAACTGTGGTATCCATTATTATATGCAAACTCCACCAAGTATAGATAATCCTCCCAATGTGTCTGCCTATCCATGACATACATCCTCAACATATCCTCTAGGACCTGATTCACACGCTCTGTCTGCCCATCTGTCTGAGGGTGATAGGCTATGCTAAAGTTCAACTGAGCACCCAAATCATGCTGCAAAGAAGTCCAAAATGCAGAAGTAAATACTGGATCCCTATCAGAAATAATCTTTCAAGGAATACCGTGCAATCTCACTATGTCCTGCATAAAGACTCTAGCTACTGATGAAGCTGTGTAGGAGGATCTCATGGGAGAAAAATGAGCTACTTTAGTCAACCGATCAACAGTGACCATGATAGCATCATGTCTACGGGGTGTCAAAGGCAAACCCACAATAAAATCCATCGATATAACATCCCATTTCCACGAGGGAATACTATGTGACTGTAAAAGTCCTGCTGGATGCTGATGTTCTGCCTTAACCCTCTGACACTCTAAGCACCTAGCAACAAAATCAGCAATGTCCCTCTTCATTCCTGACCAATGATATAGCTGTCGAAGATCTGCGTGTAACTTCTTGACACCAGGATGTGCCGAGTAAGGTACACAATGAGCCTCAGATAAGATCAATGAACGAAGATCATCCAATGGTGGTACATAGATCCAGCTCGCATGACGCAACAAACCATCAGACTCCAACACATACCCCTCAAATCTGCCTACTAGAGGTCTCCCAGACTCAATCTCTGCCTTCACCTCCTGATAAAAAGTATCTCGAGGAAGTGCCTACAAGATCCTACTCCTCAAGACAACACCAAGTGTAGTCACAGCTGCAACTCGTCTCTTCCTACTAAGAGCATCAGCTACCACATTCTCCTTCCCCTGGATATACTTAACCTCAAAATCATACTCACAAAGGAACTCCATCCATCTCCTCTGTCTAGCATTCAGATTAGGCTGAGTGAAAATATACTGTAGACTACGATGATCAGTATGAAGCTCAAATCGGTGTCCCAATAAAAAGTGTCTCCATCGGACCAAAGCATGGACTACAGCTGCTAGCTCAAGATCATGCGTGGGATAGTTCAACTCATGATCCTTGAGTTTGCGAGACTCATAAGCAATCACCCGTCCTCCTTGCATGAGGACTGCTCCAATACCCTCCAAAGAAGCATCTGTACAAACCATAAAATCACCTGTGGGATCAGGTACTGAAAGAATAGGTGCACTAGTCAACTTATGCTTGAGGGTTCTGAATGCCTCTTCACACTTCTCAGACCAAATGAACTTCTTGCCCTTTCTCTGCAATGAGGTGATGGGATAAGCAACTCTAGAGAAGTTCTCTACGAACTTACGATAATATCCTGCCAAACCCATAAAACTGCGAACCTCTGGCACATTTGTAGGTGCTGGCCAATCAACTATCGCCTGGATCTTTGCAGGATCCACTGCAATACCATCACCCGAGATCACGTGGCCCAAGTACTGAATCTCTGTCTTGAAGAACTCACACTTGGCTGGATTAGGATATAATTGATTCTCTCTAAGGCACTGTAATACCAACCGAAGATGCTCTTCGTGTTCCTCCATGGATTTAGAATAAACCAAAATATCATCCAAGAAGACAACAACGAAGTGATCAAGATACCTACGAAATACCCCATTCATCAAACTCATGAATACAGATGGAGCATTCATCAAACCAAATGGTACCACTGTAAACTCATAGTGACCATAGCGTGTCCGAAAAGCTGTCCTGTGGATGTCCTCCTCTCTAATGCGTAACTGATGATAACCTGACTTGAGATATATCTTAGAGAACACCCTTGCACCTTTCACTTGATCAAAGAGATCATCAATCCATGGCAAAGGATACCTATTCTTGACTGTTACTTTGTTCAACTGTCTGTAATCAATGCACAGTCGTAATGAACCGTCCTTCTTTTTGACAAAGAGGACTGGTGCTCCCCAAGGTGAAACACTAGGCCTGATACATCCCTTAGCCAACAATTCTTCCAATTGCAGCTTCAACTCACTCAACTCCTATGTAACTGTATCTATGGTGATTCCCAATTTACTCTCTTCTGTCCTCCACCATGATGATGCTGAATCTGTCAATTGCATGATAGCATATCTAGCTTTTACATTGCTAGCAAATGGATACATGGAGAAGTACCTATCTAAACCAATGAGCCATGTATCTACCTCAAACCCGGCACCTATGCCATCAAATGGAAGTTTTGGCATTCTAAATAGGTCCTTCATCTGACTTGCCATAGCGGCATCATACTCTACTGGTACAACCTGTCTAAGGGGAGTCCTTTCCCTCTCTCTAGCCTGATCTCCCTGATTACCTCTTGGATGATATTTTGGTTTATTCTAAATCCATGGAGGAACACGAAGAGCATCTTCAGTTGGTATTACAGTGCCTTAGAGAGAATCAATTATATGCTAATCCAGCCAAGTGTGAGTTCTTCAAGACAGAGATTCAGTACTTGGGCCACGTGATCTCGGGTGATGGTATTGCAGTGGATCCTGCAAAGATTCAAGCTATAGTTGATTGGCCGGCACCTACAAATGTGCCAGAGGTTCGCAGTTTTATGGGTTTGGCAGGATATTATCGTAAGTTCGTAGAGAACTTCTCTAGAGTTGCTTATCCCATCACCTCATTGCAGAGAAAGGGCAAGAAGTTCATTTGGTCTGAGAAGTGTGAAGAGGCATTCAGAACCCTCAAGCATAAGTTGACTAGTGCACCTATTCTTTCAGTACCTGATCCCACAGGTGATTTTATGGTTTGTACAGATGCTTCTTTGGAGGGTATTGGAGCAGTCCTCATGCAAGGAGGACGGGTGATTGCTTATGAGTCTCGCAAACTCAAGGATCATGAGTTGAACTATCCCACGCATGATCTTGAGCTAGCAGTTGTAGTCCATGCTTTGGTCCGATGGAGACACTTTTTATTGGGACACCGATTTGAGCTTCATACTGATCATCGTAGTCTACAGTATATTTTCACTCAGCCTAATCTGAATGCTAGACAGAGGAGATGGATGGAGTTCCTTTGTGAGTACGATTTTGAGGTTAAGTATATCCAGGGGAAGGAGAATGTGGTAGCTGATGCTCTTAGTAGGAAGAGACGAGTTGCAGCTGTGACTACACTTGGTGTTGTCTTGAGGAGTAGGATCTTGCAGGCACTTCCTCGAGATACTTTTTATCAGGAGGTGAAGGCAGAGATTGAGTCTGGGAGACCTCTAGTAGGCAGATTTGAGGGGTATGTGTTGGAGTCTGATGGTTTGTTGCATTATGCGAGCCGGATCTATGTACCGTCATTGGATGATCTTCGTTCATTGATTTTATCTGAGGCTCATTGTGCACCTTACTCGGCGCATCCTGGTGTCAAGAAGTTGCATGCAGATCTTCGACAGCTATATCATTGGTCAGGAATGAAGAGGGATATTGCTGATTTTGTTGCTAGGTGCTTAGAGTGTCAGAGGGTTAAGGCAGAACATCAGCATCCAGTAGGACTTTTACAGTCACATAGTATTCCCTCGTGGAAATGGGATGTTATATCGATGGATTTTATCGTGGGTTTGCCTTTGACACCCCGTAGACATGATGCTATCATGGTCGCTGTTGATCGATTGACTAAGGTAGCTCATTTTTCTCCCATGAGATCCTCCTACACAGCTTCATCAGTAGCCAGAGTCTTTATGCAGGACATAGTGAGATTGCACGGTATTCCTCGAAAGATTATTTCTGACAGGGATCCAGTATTTACTTCTACATTTTGGACTTCCTTGCAGCATGATTTGGGTGCTCAGTTGAACTTTAGCACAGCCTATCACCCTCAGACAGATGGGCAGACAGAGCGCGTGAATCAGGTCCTAGAGGATATGTTGAGGATGTATGTCATGGACAGGCAGACACATTGGGAGGATTATCTCTACCTGGTGGAGTTTGCATATAATAATGGATACCACAGCTCCATTGGCATGTCACCATTCCAGAACAAACCATCAGACTCCAACACATACCCCTCAAATCTGCCTACTAGAGGTCTCCCAGACTCAATCTCTGCCTTCACCTCCTGATAAAAAGTATCTCGAGGAAGTGCCTGCAAGATCCTACTCCTCAAGACAACACCAAGTGTAGTCACAGCTGCAACTCGTCTCCTCCTACTAAGAGCATCAACTACCACATTCTCCTTCCCCTGGATATACTTAACCTCAAAATCGTACTCACAAAGGAACTCCATCCATCTCCTCTGTCTAGCATTCAGATTAGGCTGAGTGAAAATATACTGTAGACTACGATGATCAGTATGAAGCTCAAATCGGTGTCCCAATAAAAAGTGTCTCCATCGGACCAAAGCATGGACTACAGCTGCTAGCTCAAGATCATGCGTGGGATAGTTCAACTCATGATCCTTGAGTTTGCGAGACTCATAAGCAATCACCCGTCCTCCTTGCATGAGGACTGCTCCAATACCCTCCAAAGAAGCATCTGTACAAACCATAAAATCACCTGTGGGATCAGGTACTGAAAGAATAGGTGCACTAGTCAACTTATGCTTGAGGGTTCTGAATGCCTCTTCACACTTCTCAGACCAAATGAACTTCTTGCCCTTTCTCTGCAATGAGGTGATGGGATAAGCAACTCTAGAGAAGTTCTCTACGAACTTACGATAATATCCTGCCAAACCCATAAAACTGCGAACCTCTGGCACATTTGTAGGTGCCGTCCAATCAACTATCGCCTGGATCTTTGCAGGATCCACTGCAATACCATCACCCGAGATCACGTGGCCCAAGTACTGAATCTCTGTCTTGAAGAACTCACACTTGGCTGGATTAGCATATAATTGATTCTCTCTAAGGCACTGTAATACCAACCGAAGATGCTCTTCGTGTTCCTCCATGGATTTAGAATAAACCAAAATATCATCCAAGAAGACAACAACGAAATGATCAAGATACTTACAGAATACCCCATTCATCAAACTCATGAATACAGATGGAGCATTCGTCAAGCCAAATGGTACCACTGTGAACTCATAGTGACCATAGCGTGTCCGAAAAGCTGTCTTGTGGATGTCCTCCTCTCTAATGTGCAACTGATGATAACCTGACTTGAGATATATCTTAGAGAACACGCTTGCACCTTTCACTTGATCAAAGAGATCATCAATCCATGGCAAAGGATACCTATTCTTGACTATTACTTTGTTCAACTGTTTGTAATCAATGCACAGTCGTAAAGAATCGTCCTTCTTTTTGACAAAGAGAACTGGTGCTCCCCAAGGTGAAACACTAGGCCTGATACATCCCTTAGCCAACAATTCTTCCAATTGCAGCTTCAACTCACTCAACTCCTATGTAACTGTATCTATGGTGATTCCCAATTTACTCTCTTCTGTCCTCCACCATGATGATGCTGAATTTGTCAATTGCATGATAGCATATCTAGCTTTTACATTGCTAGCAAATGCATACATGGAGAAGTACCTATCTAAACCAATGAGCCATGTATCTACCTCAACCCCGGTACCTATGCCATCAAATGGAAGTTTTGGCATTCTAAACAGGTCCTAGAGGATATGTTGAGGATGTATGTCATGGATAGGCAAACACATTGGGAGGATTATCTATACCTAGTGGAGTTTGCATATAATAATGGATACCACAGTTCCATTGGCATGTCACCATTTCAGGCATTGTATGGACGTCCTTGTCGTACACCTCTTAGTTGGGATAGGTTAGATGACAGGATTCTTTTGGGACCAGAGATGCTTCGTGATATGGAGCAACAGGTGGAGCGCATTCGAGAGCATTTGATCACTGCACAGGATAGACAGAAGAAATAAAAAGAAAAAAAAATTCTACAATTTTAAATTGTCTCATTTTAGGTAGTTGACTTGAATAGTAGGGGGAAAATAATAAAATATTTCTTCCCTACTTTCCAAGCCAATTTAGAGGCAAAAAGAGAGAGACTTGTCACTACTTTTTGATATGCAAAAATTTAGAGGAGAGAATGGAGAGAGAGATGAAGGGTTGAGGAAGAGAAGAGAGGAAGAATAGAAGGCAATTTGGGAGCTGATTTGGAAGCAGCTGAGAGTTCAAGCTTGTGGATTGGAGAGGTATTCTCGGCTGGACTTCATCAGCCTGCTTGTCGAACCAGGTAGGATTTGAGTTCTTTAATATGTTCTAAATTAGATTCTAATCTTTCCATCAAATGAGAGCATACACTTATCTCCTCAAAATGATGAGTGAAGCAATAGCTCAGTGAGAATTTAGTTTGCAATGTAGAATTTTAACATCACAAACATACAATCCTTCTCAAACTCAGTCATTAGTGAATTCATTTTGGAAAAGAAAAGAACTTGTTATCTCATATCACAATGGAGCTTGGTTATGTTTTGATTCAATGTTTTCCACATTATCTATTTAATAGATCACATAATTATTCTAAAAATTGAAGAAACTAATGTATCTTCTTGACAATCAAATTTGGAAATAAAAATCATCAATTTCATGATATAGCATATTAAACTAAATTTTGGAGGAGAGACAAATACAAATAAACTAAGTTTTTGAAACCAAATACACACTTCCAGCTTGCTGGAAAATGTATGAGGAAAAACATCTCCTTTCAAAAAAAAAAAAAACACAGTCAATATTATAATATTATTTCTATCAACTGGTATTTTATAAATTAATTAAATGTATATTCAACTCTCAAATAAACAAATGCTTATTTCAACTCTAACATAAATAACTTGTAAAATCAATTCAATGCAATTCTCATCAAAAAAATCTGGGTGGGACCCACCTTATTTTGGAGGACAAATCAATATTTAAGAACTTATTTAATATGCATATATTTTAAATTGTTTGAAAGGGCCTAGCCCTTTCCTCCTTGCCACTTGGCATTCTCCCCCTCTTCCCCCACACCTACCATGTATTCATTACCATCTTACACACTTTATCCACTTGCATTGGGCATTGGGTTCAACACCCAATGCTGGCGCCTATCCCACTTGTAGCCACCTATCTCCATGAAATGTATATTATATAATTTCAAAATATTAAAAACTTAACCTAGCATCCACATGCCCCAAGGGAAAGAGTCAAATCCTAAGTTAAGATGTTTGGAGGCCCCACTCCTAACCTACGTTCAAGACAAGGCTTGAATGAGTAAATTTTCAAACTCTAAGCATTCCTCATTAAGAAGAGAAAGATTGGGGGGGGGGGGGGGGGGGGGGACAAAAAGATTTGGTCCCACTTCCAACACAATAACCCATGCCTTTAGAGGTACGCCAGCATGGAAGGGCAAGAGTAAACAAGTTAAAAAAAAGAATTTGGAGGTGAATGCCTAGACCCACGTGCATGGTGGGAGAAAATTTTCAACAAAGTTTTAAATGCTCTTCCAAAGACCTGCGCCTAGGAAAGAGGGAAGACAAGGAAAGGTAGTGGGAAGTGGGTCCCACTCCTTTCCCATGTCATATCATAAAAGGGTAATTTCATTAAATTGTTTTGTGTTTAATTTCAAAGTATGGGCAAGGCTACGTGGGTTTTGATGAAGACATAAAAGGAAGACATTAAGTGAAGGGGCTTTGATGATGTGTCAGCCCCAAGTACACACTTGACCCAATAAAAAAGTTTGAAAACTTTATGCAAGACAAGACCTCCTTTCACATGTGCTAGTTTAGGGAAAGTATTTAATAAGGTAAGGGGGATATATTTCAAGGTTAATTTATTTGTTTATTGCTTGTTGAGGTGGTTGGATTTAAAAGCTATTAGAGCTTAATTGAAATTGAGTAGATACCTTTTTAGGATGCTAGTCTAGGATTTAAGTGGAGTAGTAAATTGATATATTTAATTTATGCATGTTTTATTTAATGATGAGTAATGCATTTATAATTTGTGGGGTTTATTAATTAACACATTAATAATTACAATTAATATTACATTGTAACATTGGGAATTAAGGTATATTCATAATTCTTAAGTGACATAATATAATCTTTTAATTAGATAATGAACGTATTCTATAATCAATAACTATATATATATAATAGGAAGAGATTAGTGATAGCTTGTCGTAGTCGATTGTTGGGTTAGCTAGTTCTTTTAATGAGATAATATATTGAAATTATTAAGTGGGATTGGCATGGTGTCTTAAATTTTGTAATCACGATGTTCCATTTTCATCTTTTTTAACAGATTATATGGACATTGAAAAATATTTATAAAGTAAATTAGAAAATCACATAAGTATGAGCTTGCTATCCTTGTGAGCAAAAGGAAAATTTACTTGTTAAAATGATTCTTGTGAATTTGATTTCCTTACGAAATGTCAATTTCTTGCTTACGATGTTCTCTTACTGCGTATATCATATGTGCATGTAAAATATTATGTTGATGTAGTTGATTTGCATTCAAGATTAGAAGTCCTAATAGGGGGGTAAAATCCAGAGGTCGGGTACTTGTTGTGGTTATCAGTTATCTGTTTGTTGATTGTATTTATGGTGCAATGTGGATTCTATCTTCATTTGCTTGTTTTGGATTAGGGTCAATGTGAGACCTTGATGGGGTGGTCAAACCGATCCCTGTTAGTATCTTCCTCCTGGTGGATTAAAATTTGAATTAGTGGCCAAGTGGATTTATGTTTGAAATGGGATTATGTTTAATTTGTTTGATTGATTATTAGAACTTAATATGTTATAAGTGGCCACAAACCAGGATGAGTGTCGATTGGAAACTAGGGTAGGTTATCTAAATGTGATGTAGGGGGTGGCTTGCAATGGATCGCCGAGGCCCACAAGTGGCTGACGGATCATCCATTGTCAAGTTTTTTTAATTCCAGTGATAACATTATAAAAAAATTGATCTAGATAGGAAAACAATAAAAAGATAATTTGTGAGATACCTCGCCCATACCTTGAGTGCTAGTTAAGACTAAGGATGGATGCGGGAAGATGCTAGATGCATCATCGATATACTTGTCTTCATGAAAGATATCGATGCCACGTATGATCACTTGAGTGCCGTCGGTTCAGTGAGGAACCTTCAGGACTAAACTCAAGGGTGGATCTACGTGATGACACCTTCCTATTCACACTGTAGATATCCTACGTAGGTCAGTGCCTCTGGTAACCTGTATACCCTCTTGTTCTAGAGATATCTTCCTAGGTGATGATTGTGGATTGGTCCTTAGTGTATGTGTGGGCCTGGTGTTATCTCCCTAGCACGGTGGGGTGGACCTCTGGGTTCCACATGGTCGGGAGGTAGTGTACTTCTCCATTGAGACTGTTGCGGTTACCCTTCTTCACCTGATTGTACACTTGGATCAGTCTATCTCTTTGTTGCAGATTTATGTACCCAGATGCTAGAAGTTATATGTTGTACTTATAGGAGGTTTTACTTGATTTGTAATGATCCCTACGTGGATCCATGATGTATTTGGATATTTGTGATTGTATTAAATATCACCGCATACCCTACGACATGTGTAGCGGATGTAGGTGATCATGTGTTGTAATGTAATATTGATTTAAGTGATGTATTTAATTCTGCTATGTACTTAAAAGTTCTTTAACATTCGATCATGTTAGCGTAGTGTTAGTTAGACAACGTAATTCTACGTCAGGGACCCTTGGGAATAAAACATATGAAGTGTTCATTTAAACTGATGTTTGTAAAACAATGTGATGCTTTATTCAATGTGCTTGTTAACATTAGTAAACAAAAAAAAAAAAAAAAAAAAATGTTGCATAACTTAGTATAATTTTAGTGTAATTCTCTTGGGTCTCTTGGCGGGGCGTTACAACTTTTCTCTTTATTATAAGATAATGACTTAATGCATTTAAATATTGATAAACATTGTAAATTTGTGCAAAGTCAAGCTCATCCTCTTGTTGCTACTATTCTATTTACATACATACTCACATCCTTTATATATACCTTGCCCACATCTTCCCCTCTTCCCATGCACTCTTCATTTATTACGTGTATAGATGCATGTGTTCCTCAACAATTCATTCTTACCTTGTTTCTACCATCTTTTTCTCGTAATGGTGAAGAGAATGTTCATTTAATTGTGACTTTTGTTTTGTAACTAGGAATTTCAAGTTATAAGTAAATTATAGAGAAATTTGTGAATAAATCATCATATTATGGTTCATATTTTAAGGTGTTCTTTGGTTTTATGGTTGTAAAAATATGTTATCAAATAAATTATAGGAGAAATTTTGAAACTAAAATTTGAAAGAAACTGTAAAAAAAGAGAACAAAATTTATGCAATATATTATAATTTCAGCCTCTTATTTATATGGGAAGATTTGGAATTATTATTTATGTTTAATTATATAGTTTACATGTGACTACTTGTGTTTAAAAAATTAAGCATGGAACTTAGTGAAGGAGTCACATAGGACCACTTTGTGATTAAGAGTAATGGTAAAATTTCCATGTCCATGTCATTTTCCTTTACTTTTCTCTCCATTATGAGAGAACGACTTAATAATTTGTAGATATTGACAAATGATGTAAATTTGTGCAAAGTCAAGTTCCTCCCTCGTTTCTACCATTCTATTTGTATGCATACCCACATCCTTTATTTGTACCTTGTTACACTTCCACCTCTTCACATGCACTCTTCATTTATTATGCATATCTATGCACTTGTCCCTAAATGTCGCATTCTTGCTTTGATCATACCATCTTTTTTCTCTTATGGTAAAGAGATTTTTCCATTTATTAGTTTGGTTATATCGGTCATTTCAAAATTACAACTTCTTATATGCCTTGGAAGCTTGGTTGCTCTTAAAATATGATGAGTAAATCTCACACAAGTGAAATTAGTCGTGTACCTACAAATCAAGCACTTAACATTTTAAAACTCAAATTCAAATTTGGATTAATACCTTTTAATATTTCATAAAAGCTTTGAGTGAGAAAAATATAAATGTAAGAGAAGATGTTAGCACTCCATATTAAAAAAAATAGAAAATAATAAATATTGTTCCATTGTGTCTCACAAAATTTACCCAAAGCATTTCTAATTTTACCATATTTGTTGCCTTGTCAAGCCTACAAGTGTAATTGTTTTGTAAATAATATTAACTTTCCCACACTTTCTAATTAATAGTGCACAAAAAGGCAAGATTGGTTATCAAAATTGAATACTGGGATTATAATTTATTGTGGAGTTTTCCTCTAATAATCATATGCTAAAAAATAGGATTTGATTAAGTAAATGAAAGAAAATAGAATCTAGCACTTTAGAGTCAATTAGATGGAGTTGGCACAAACAAAGATGAAAAATATCTAACAAAAAATCAATGTTTTCTACATCTAAGTAAATCTTATTTTCAAAGGTCTTTGGAGTAGAATTTGGCATCAAAATACTCATTGATTTGTTAATTTGATTTATATTTAAGGGATTGAAATGTGAGCCCTTTGAGATCTTTACAACAATATAAACAAATTCAATTTTCATACCAAGCTTAAAGTTATAATCCTGTCAAGTTGAGGTAGTAAAAATACATGGTTTTTGAAATTTTTGACTTCATAGTTATTTTATTCACATTTAGCAATCTATTTCAAATTCTGAAAAGGATGTGATAACTCTGGGAATTTTGTCAATTTGTATAAACTAGTATTTCAATTATAATGGATCATCTTTTTGGATTTGCATATATCTCTTTTTGAGTTTTTTTTTGTTTTGGAATTATTTGTTAGATATTACAATACTACAAGTTTTACACCAAGTATTGTCCTCCAAATCCATAATTTAGATCATAACGCAAACCAAAAATCAGAGGCACACATTCAATAGAATTAGATCCATGTGATAGAGGATGAATACATGGATACAACAATGATCCAAAGGCATAGACTCAACCCTCTATCATGCACTCTAATTGTCCAAATTTTGAGACAAAAAATAGATCCAGATGATCAATTTTCAATACTGATGCATGCATTAATATTAGTGTTTACAATATATTCATGCAAATCTTCACATCTTAACCTAACTACCTTTAATTATCATATTTATCTTATATACAATTATCATTTAATTTTCTTTGTGTGCATGTCTATATTCTCTCATTAATTAATCTAGGTTAATTTATGTTTATATTTATGTACTATAATAAATTATCTTACACTAAGATTTGGAAAATTTTATTTTCCCTTACATTTTTGGTGAATTTGTCTCATCTTATTCTCATTCCATATCGACCTTAGATTATATCTGTGTTAATTTTAGTGTAGTTTAGATATGAGTGTTTATGTACTTATTTATTTATTGCACTTTATATTAAGTTTACTGAAGTTTTTGATTATGGTAAAAATAGGTTTTGAAGGGACCCCGAAACCCTTTACAAATCTGGGACGAAAGAAAGGTCTATTGAAGTTCCATTAGTACAACAATCCAGCCAAAAGCAAAGGACCGAACCCCACAAGATCACACAAACGAAAGATTTGCAAGCACCTTCAACAAAACAGTCCATCCAAAAAAAGGAGGGACACCAAGACCAAAACACCAGACCTAAGACCCCTTTTTATGAGATCGGAAGATCATATCGAAAGAAAAGGAGGATTTCTTTGAAGTTTACTTAAGTTATTAGGTAACTCGTATTTATTTAGCAATCTAAATTTGAATATAGTTAAACACATGCGACATCTTCTTGATTGATTGGAACAATCCCACCTCAATCTCTATCAACTCCTTGACTGATAGTAGTTAGGTGGCACCTCTCCTCACAAATCCAATTCTACATGACACCATAACTATTGCATGTGGATCCAATTATTTGGATTACTAAATAGTTTTGTAATATTAAAGAATCCATCTCAAAACCTATATATGTAGTCATTTCCTTATTACACTTAATATTAATATTATTAAGTTTACACATGATTCGATATGCGTGGATTTTTTCGAAAGGCTACTCAAGGATTTTCTCCATTCTTATCCCTTACGCCCACCTCTAGGAGCCCTCTTTTTTCATTTTATTTAAACATATATAAACATTTGTAAAGCTAATAAAATTATATATAGAATATGTTATATATTTTTTAATTTATATTACTTTAAAATATTTTATTTTAATTATGTTATAATATATTTATGTGATATGATAAATTTTAAAATATAATTTAGAATAATATTTTTTATTTTTAAAATGAATTTACATTCTATAAAATATAATAAGAACATATTATGTTTTAATGTTTATATTTAGCTTTTTAGTTTTGGTTAAATCAAACATTTTTTTAAATGTTAGAATATTAAGGTTTATATTAACATTTTAAAAAATTTAAATAATATTTAATGTAGGAGAAGTTATGTAGTTACAACTTATGTTCTAATAATCATTCATTAGATTTTTCTAATGAAAAGTTCAATAAAAAATCATCTAGTGGGTCAATAGTTGCATATTGGTATACACAATACCTGAAAAAAAAGAAGTTAGTAATTAGATCAATTGTGCAATTTTATTCGTACCAATAGTGTTTGATTACTAGGGCATTTGTGCATATTATAACCTGTTATGTAATTCTTTGTTGGACCTAGAAATATGTTTTAGTTGTCTTCTTGTCACATTTCAAGCTAATTATATATGTGCAATTATTTGATCATCTAAGGACAAAAATAGACCTTATCTCTTATTATGGTCCACAAATTGGAAATCTACAAGACATGAAAAATTCATTAATTCATATGACAACAATGTTTTATAAATTATATTAGTTGTTACACTCTTATCTATTTAATGCTTCTAGATTTGATTGTGTAAAAATAATTTTCTAACATGAACATTTTGGGTCACACTAAATGATCAATGTTACTCTCTTATTAGTGTTTAACATTTATTATGAAAATTAGGATTAATTGGGGAATGGAAAAAAGAGATAATTCCCCCTATAAATTGTGGTTTAAAACAATGTTGATGGACAATTTTGACTTATTTTTCAACTTCTATATTTTTTTCCCTAGCTACAATTGTAATATTTTGGAGTTTCATGTGTCAAATTTAAAAGAAATAATAACATCACGTTGAAAAATAGAATTATACCTCTCAAACATATAAATATATTTATTATAAAAATATGAGAGAGTACATTGATATTCTCTTTTTGTGCCTGACTTCTCCCTCCTACTCTCGAGGCTAAAATATTACCTCATTTTATACATGATAATAAACTAAATTAAGTTTTCAACGAATCGAATTAGAATCCCATTATTTAGAAAATAGTTCAACGTCCTATATTATTGTTAAAAAAAACTTTATTCAGAAGTTTTGCAACCCCCCATTTATCAACAAAACACGAAAACCAAAATAACAACAATATGTGTCTACTTCACATCCTCTTATTATCCATTCAACACGTCAAGCTTAATAAATCAACATTTATTGCTAAAAATATCTTCACATATGTGGACAATCCCAACTTTAAAAAATCTTTCATTTCTGCTAATTATTACGCCGTAGGCGTTTCCATTTGGACACCCTCGGCCTGATTTTTCCGATCGACGGTTGGGAGTGGCCGAGAGCCCAATGACGGACATTGGGAGCTTCTTGAGCGTCCATCCTGCAGCAGACAATCTGATCGTTTTCACTTTACAGGTCATTTGAGATATTTAGTCTGCAAATGATCTTCCTTCGTGCTCACGCTGCAAGGGACGATTAAGAGCATAAAGTTTTGTGGCCCTGCCTTATCCAAGCAGCGATGTTACTAAGATGATGACTCCTCACAAGATTAATACCCCAGTCAGAAAAATATTTTGCTACCAGAATTCTTTTTAATCTCAGCCCCCACTGTCAGCTCGCCCCTCTCTCCGAATTCACGCTGTATACACAATTTTCGCCATGGGGAGATACGCTTCTTCTGTTGGGTAGGTTCTGTTTCTGTTTGTTTTTCTGTTATCAAATTCATTTTTGGCGTTTTTTCTGCTTTCTTCGGTTGTTTGGGATGTTTTGATAAGCTCAGTCCCATTCGCTCGATAGTTTTTGGGATGTCGAGAGTTCGAATCTTGCGGAGAATATGATCTTTGGATGTTATTTTGGAATCCTTGAGCTTTATTCTACAGCAAGTCGGTAGAAAGCGAGGATCAATTGGGCTTTTTGGGTTTTCTGTTTTTTTTCCTAAAATCTATTTTGTCCCTTTGGTCCTGAAGTGCTCCTTGCAGTCGTTCGAATTCCTCTTATTATTTGGATTGGTTTTAATTTCGCAGTAGACTTCTGGTAAGAATTCCAGTTTTTGCTTAGCGACTTCTTGAAGTGTTGAGAGCTAAGCTACTCATATTTTTGCTGTACCATTGAGCAGTTTTAGTATCTGTGGACAATATATATTTTTCTTCTTTCTTTTGGCAAAATCTCTTCTAGGTAGAAGATTTTTTTGTCTGCACTAGGTTCTTCTGTCTGAGGGATTTGAACAAATTTTCTTTGTTTTTTCGCTTTTGTTTCTGCATCCCCTACATCTAACCTTTGGGAGAGTGGACAGCTGGCACGGTGGGTCTGATCGATATTCAGGACAGGGCCAGATTGATCTTTTTCTGAATGTTTTAATGGCATCTGCCAGGAGAAACATGAAGGAAATAGAGAGTGAGCGACTTGGTCTTGAAATCCATGTGAATCTGGACGATTTGCGGACATGAAGCAGGGAGCTGAGTCCATACATCATTGTTCCCTTTGTCAAACAGACAAATATGTTACCACCGCCATTGTTACAGACCTAAATCGTCAATTTCTGTGCCAATGCAAGAAAGCCCCTTCCGAGCCGCTGAATTGCTTTAACGATAGAGATGACCCTTGACCTTTCTAATTCCGTTAACTCATTTGGGAACATCAACTGTAAAGCTAATTGGGTTTTTTCCCTTCTTGTGACAGGCATTAGCGGAATAAGAAGGGGGATAACATATATAGTGACTCTATAATGCCAAAGTCCATCCCCAAAACTTAGTGTAGGCCTCCTGAACAAAGCTTTCAAACATTCAGATGGCTGGATTTGGGATTCGAAAAGTGAGGCACAAAAATATAATTAAACTAGCCACAAAAAGGATAACTAAATAAACTCTATGCGATCTATGCTGATGAGTCGAACCTTGTAAGACAGCTGCTCCATTCTCAATTTTTTGTCATGGTTAATATCTTTTGATTTCATTTCTTCCTGTGAAGCCATTTCCAGTAGCAGGTGTTGGTGGTCATATGAAGCCATGGTTGGTTCTATGAACAGGCAGTGTCAATGTTAGCCAACACATGATTTTACAATAGTGATGCTAAAATAGCGTAGACTTCCACAAAAAACTCGAATAGCAATTGAATCCATTCTAACTGCAATTGAAGGCATTGCACTGGAGTCCATATGGCATAAATGAGAGAGTCCCAAAGTGCAGCTTGACCTGCTTGGCAGGCATGCAGCTCCACAGGTGGAAGGAACTAAATAGTTCATATGTGTCATTTCCCCCCTTCTGTAAATTGTTTTCGCCAAACCCTAGGTGTACATGGAAAAACTTACCCTAATCTTGACCAACTTTCTAACCTTTGTGGCCTGCCATCATGAACACAACAAACCCGGGTACTTTGTCTTAACCCAAGTTTAATTTAATTAACTACAAGGGTGACGTGAGATGGGAGGGCTTGTTGGAGATTGAAGACGTGTGGTACGATTTAGTAGAGAAAGGGCTACTACTTCAAGCATTCTACGATCGTCTATTGGTTGAGGAGCATTTGATGTTTCAACATGGCTTTGTGTTCCCTTTTTTACATATTCTTATAAATTTAATATGAATCTTCATTGCCAGCTATGAATGTAGGGTGTTTGAATTTGAGATTTTTATTTAGAACTTCTTTTACTTTTTATTCTGCACTCTTAGAGTATTTTCCCGGTGTTTACATTTGGTTTTTTATTATTATTTTATATTACAATATAGTAATTTCATATTTATATGATTAATACAATACATTACAAATATTAAAACATTTTTTTTAATTAATTTTTATTAAAAAAACTATATTTAGAAAATATTTACAGCCCCATCTACCATTTAATAGACGGCTCTAGAGAAATATACAATTACAAACTATTAAATATAGAATGTGATGCATAATATCTTTAATACTAGCACTTGCACCGAAAGGAGGTGCAAGGAACCGCCGATAGGCATTTAATTTGGAACCATGGTTGAAGCATTACATAATATAGGCCCGTGTATAAAAGTGTAAAAAAGAAGACAACACTCTGAAAGTACACTTTTACAATGCTAAGGATTGGAGAGTAGAAAGTCTATGAATTCGAAAGAAGTAACTACTAATGATTTACCCTTAACACAACAAGGCAATTCAAGTACAATTTAGTATATTTGAACGAGTAACAGTTGTATATAAAGTATTGGCATCCTTTGTCCTTTGTAGGACCTTGTTGGAAAAATGAAGCAGCTATATTGAGTAGAGTACAACAGGAGCAATTACGAATCTACACCACTTTCCTTGTTCCATCACTTTTATTTCTTCTTTATTAAACGTGTTACAGGGGGAGGTATATTATTAACTTTGTGTCGTCTTACATCATTTTTTTTTATTAAACAAAGTCAAAACAAAAGAGGAAGGTATCATTAGTCGTTATGGTTCCTTGTTTCTCTATAAAACAAAAAACAATTCAGACCACAAAAGGCAAATGCATATTGGTTTATGTTTAATTAGTGTAGACCGCAAAAGAATTCTTTGACAAATATGTCACTGCATGGAATCCTTGACCTAAATCTGAAATAGGGAACATGCTACACAGAACTCCAACTGATGAACCATGTCTGCCCAACACTAATGAAATACTTTCTTGTACACTTTCCTCGCATGTTCCAACTTTGGGTGATCTTTGAATACATTTGATTGTACCTATTATAAAATTGCATGGTCTCTATTTTCACATAATACACTTTACTAAATATGATTTCCTCTATTGGATCGTTTCATCCATTAACTTTCCTATTTATAAAAATAATCAACCCGAGGAAGTTGAAATGCTCAATTGAAAAATGTATATATGGCTAACAAGGAATGTCATGACTAGATATAGCCAATCGCAGCCATCAAGTCGGCAACTTGATTTCCTTCTCTGTACGTGTGTTCAATTGTCATTATAAATTTCTTATTTTTAATTGGCTCATGCAAGTTTAACAAAAAAAACAAATATAAAGCTAACCATTTCAACTGCAGAGCATTACCACCAAGGGAAAAAAATCAAGCAAAATTTGAGCAGCGTCAAGCATAAGAAGAGAAATGGGTTATTGAAAAAAATGGGTGGTCATTATAAAAGAAGATCTAATTCTTAATTGCATCATTTATTAAGTTGTCAAACATAGTTTGCTTCGGCACTGGCTTATATAGCAACATGATCAAAGCATATCAAATCAGTGGGCAGGTATACCCAACATACCAAGCATGACAACATATGAATATTATATAGGGAGCTTCTATTACTACATTCAATATCTGGCGTGCTTCTTTGAAACCGTTGAAGCTAATTCAAAATACTAGGTATGCCCAACAAGCCCCCAAAATCTGAGACATTTGTAGTAAGATTTCTACCACTCACCTAAAGTGAAATCATAATAAAAAATGAAAAACATACATGATCACGAAAATTCATTACAAATCTAGGGAAAGCGTAATCTTTAAAAACCAATGCAAGAATATATATTGGGCTCGAAATGGGAACATTCACAATAAGATGAGTGCACTTTTCTTTGACCTTAGATCTATCCCAACACTTATATTGGGCTCGAAATGGGAACATTCACAATAAGATGAGTGCACCTTTCTTTGACCTTAGATCTATCCCAACACTTAGGGTGAGCCTGCACAATTTAGAAGTCATAATTAATACTATTGTTTATGAAACATCTTAAAATATATTTAATGTAGTTTAAACTCGAATGTATTAGTAAATGTTAAAATATTAGTTAACTTAAAATATTAGTTAAAGAATTTTTATTTAACGCTTCAAGAGGTTAAATCTCATTTATAATTTTTTTTGTATAGCTTCTTATACTTTGTAAGTTATAAGTTATTATTGTTTATTTGAATATTAGATATTTTATATAATATATTAATCATTATTTAAAATATCCTTCAATTACTTATATCTATATAAGGAATAGTAAAAATTTTGGGAGCACAAGAGTTGGTAAAAATTTTTAAGTTATAAATATATAGTTTATTGATATCATAAATTTTATATAATATAGATTTACTAAATTTTCATATTAATATTTATATAATATATTTAATGTTTAACTTTAATGATTTGAAAATATGATTTATTATATATAGTTTTTTAAAATTATATATAATATTATTAAACTATTATTAATGTTTTAACTTTAATTATTTTAAACTATGATTTATTATATATAGTTTTCTAAAATTATATATAATATTATTAAACTATTATTAATGTTTAACTTTAATTATTTTAAAATATGATTTATTATATATAGTTTTCTAAAATTATATATAATATATATTAAACTATTATTAATATTATTTTTTTTCTAAAATGAAAAAATATAATTATCATTTTAATATATGAAATATTATTTTTATAACAGATAAACGTTGGTAGCTATAATATATATAAATATTATATATTATATAATATATAATACTTATGAACTATGAACCTTAATAGATAGTGTAATCGAGACACATAAAATCACCCTCACTAATTATACTCAATTAATTGAACATCAATCCTTTAATATATAAAAAATATAAAAATATCAAATAAACTATATTAAAATATAAAAACATATTTCATCAAAATAATTTTTTTTTTAAAATTAAATAATCGAGAGTTTACAAGCTGATACAATCAAAAAGAGGTGGGAGGCAAGCCTACCACCACCAACAAAGGTCCAATACAAAAAAACAGCACAAAAAATGTGCACCAACGAACAAAACTATTCTAGAATATCATCCTGATCATCAATCCATGCTGTCCATCCAAGCTCACCCTCCATCCATACGATTTTTTTCTGATCCAGAATCTAAGAGAAGAATTCCAGTCTATCAGAGAAGGGGCCTCTGGTAGTGCGCATCTCTTTAAGCAGTTCCTTTAAAGCACCTTCAAAAGCTGCCTGGTTATCAATGATAGTGGCCCATTCCAGCCCATGTTTCATTTCAGAAATGAACATCGTAGCAAGCCCATCATATTAATTTTAAAACGTATAAGTTTCAATTGAAACAAAGTAAGGGTACTATTAGCATCTTGAAATTTGCTTTCATTTCTACTTTTCCAAATAAACCAAAGAATATGAGAGGAAATAATATTCCATAAAAAGTTAGAATCCTTTTTAAAACCATGTATATTTCCAAAAATAGTATCTAAAACAGAGATGATCAGGTATAGAAAAATCAAAAGATTTCCAAGTATTTCTAGCAAATTGGCACGTAAAGAATAGGTGCCTCAAATTCTCAAGAGCCCTGCAAAAAGAACAATTATCAGTGATACTAGTTTGATTTTTAAAAGGAAGCCTATCAAGAAGAAGTTGCCATTTAAAATGCAAGATTTTAGGAGGAATATGAGCTTTCCAAAAATTTTCAAACATTTTTTGCCATTCAAGAGGACTCAAATTCATATACCACATAGTATTTAAATGAAGGATAATAGAGTTATCCTTGTTAAGCACTTTATAGATATCTTTGGCCTTAACCTAATGCAGCAAAGATCCATCATCCCATCTAAATTGCAAAAACCGGTGTGAGTCCACATCACATCTACAAGGAAGGTTAAGGATACTGCGACAGGCATGAGAGACCATATTATAGGTACGAATATGAGAATCGGGAAGATTGAACTTATCCTTAAAGTGCTGCCAACTAGGGAGACTGTCTTCCTCAAGAAGATCAATAAAATACTTAATACCTTGGCTATTCCAATGCTTCGCAGAGCAGCCCTGAATCATAGCAAGAGGTTTACCATTATGTTTCAAATTCCACCATATGGAACGTTCCCCATGAATAGAGTTGATGTCACTACATTTAGAATTATATATATATCCCCTCACAAGCTCCCAGGCCTTCCAAATGGATTTAAAGACCAGGGAGCCTTGGACAGTCACCGAGAATGACCCAGCAACAAGGTCAGCGAATGGCAAATTTTTCCAATGCTTAGCCTGCCTAGGATAACCATTCTGAATATTATTCCTAATAAGAATCTTCCAAGGTTCCTGACCATCAAGAGCCTGGAAGATCCATTTAGCAGCGAAGGCTATACCTTGCGTTTTCAAGTCTTTAAGACCAAGACCACCACATTTCTTCTCAATATGACACCAATTCCATCTAACAGCATGTTTCTTTTTATTTCCTTTGCCATCCGACCAAAGGAACCTCCTAATGGCCTTCTGGATTTCCAAAATTTGATAATTACTAAACATCCACACGAAAGAATAGTATATACTATATGATGACAAGATTTTTTGACAAACCTGCACCCTGCCAGCAAGCGAAAGCACTCTATTATCCCAGTTATACAATTTCTTAACAATTTTATCTTTGACCCAAGTCCACATATCTTTGAGGGAGGGGGAGATAGAAAAAGGAACCCCCAGGTATCTGACAATCTTGTTAGGTCCACCCCATGAGTACCCGAATTGAGGAAACCAATCAGGTGGTTCCTCATCCCATCCAAGCATAATAGATTTAGATTTAGAGATACGAGCACCAGACATAATTTCAAAAAACTTAATTTTTTGGTTAAGATGTTGAATATTAGAACATGAAAGTTCCAGGAACAGAGAAGTATCATCCGCAAATTGGATGTTAAGCAATTCAGAGTTATCAGGGAGGAGAATCCCATTAACTTTGGGAGAGATACTGTTATCTCTGAGAACATAATATAAAGCATCAGAAGCAATAACAAAGAGGGCAGGAGCAAGAGGGCATCCCTGCCTAATAGACCGAGACCGAGGAATAGGATTAGTCAACAGCCCATTTATTTCAATTCTAGCAGAGGAATCTTTAAGTAAAACTTGAATATATCTAACAAACTCATCAGGGAAGCCAAAGGCCTGAAGAATAACAAGAATAAAGTCCCATTCAACACGGTCATAGGCTTTCTCAAAGTCTAAAAGAAACATAGCAGACCTCTGGTTTGAGCCCTTGGCCCAATCCATAGCCTCCCAGCTCGTAACAAGGTTCTCGAGAATATACCTACCCTTAACGAAACCAGTTTGGGTGGGACATATGAAGTTGGGAAGAATATTAACAAGCCAAGAAGCCAAAGCTTTAGCTAAAATTTTGTAGGAAACATTAAGCAGAGTGATAGGGCGCCAGTTCTTAATGAGGGACTTATCTCCATCCTTAGGAATAAGTTTAATAATCCCAGCATTGATAAGATTGCCAAGGGTACCACAATCATAAGCTTCTGAGTATAAATCAAACAAATCCTTGACAATCCACACAATATTAGATTTATAAAATTCAGCAGGGAGACCATCAGGCCCAGGGGCCTTATCTTTTTTAAGAGTATTAATAGCATCAGTAATTTCCTGGGTTGAGATCCTAGCCCTAAGGATGGAGGCATATTTTTCGTTAATTTTCTTGGGTATAAGCGCCTTACATTGGTTCCTAAGATCTTTCGCTATGCTACTGTCTTCCGAAAGGAATAAGATTTTATAAAAATTTTCAAAGGCAGTAGCAATCTCATTAACATCAGTGAGTTCATGATTATCCACAACAATCTTGTCAATCCTTTCCTTATTATGCTTTTGCTTAAGATAGTTAAAGAAGAACTTAGATCCCTTATCCCCATGTTTTATCCACTGCTGGCGACTTCTAACAGAAGCCCCAATGGTTTTAACATGCTGATGTCTCCTTAGAGAATCCCTGGTAGCAAAGACCCGTTCGACATGGGGAATGGAAAAAGGATTAGCCTGAGCCTCAACTTCAGCAGATTGAAGATGTTCATTTAACAAATTTTCAACTCTCCTATAATTTTTAGCCTTTCTCTGCCCTAGAGTCTGAAACAATTTTTTCCATGAGGAGACATTCATATTCCATTTATCAATTTGAGAACAGTAATTAATATTAAGGTTAAACATTCTGATCATCTTAACAGCAACAATAGTATCCTGATCATTCAGGAGAGATGAATTAAGAATAAACTTTTCATTATGATGCATACTAGGAGCAAGAGCATTCCCAATGTTAACATTGGCAATGATAGGGAGATGATCAGATAAGGTAGAGGAAGAAACAAGGACAGGAGAATTCTGTTGATTAGGAGAAAAGGAAAAAAAATCAGCATTCACATAGAACCTATCAAGTCTAGAATAGATTCTTTTAACTCCTATCTGAAAATTACACCAGGTGAACCAAGGACCCGTGAAATCTTTTTTACATCCTTGCATAGGATCAAATAAATTGTGTTTAAATTTGCAGCGATCCCAGTGAGTCTTCTCTTGTTGTTTCCAAGCAAAAGGAAGACCACCAAGCTTATCTTCATGATGTTCAATCATATTAAAGTCTCCACCCAATATCCACGGGATGTCAGGGAGATTATAAATCCAATCCCATAAAGTAATCCTGTCCTTAACCTCATTAGGAGCATATATGGAGCATACCCCGAAAGAGGAGCCATTAAGTTTAATAACAACCCAAACAACACGGTTACAGGGGGAGCAACCAATAGAATCTATATATCTTCCCCAAAAAGGGTTAATAAGTAAAGCAGCACCACCTTTCCCTTTAGGGTGGTTAGTAACAAATTTAAGGGCATCCCTCCACAAAAATTCTAAGGAGGAATTAAGAGGGAAGTCAACCGCCTTTAGCTCCTGCATCATGAAGAAATCAAGGTCTTTATGTCCCATAAGAAATCTCTTAATGATAGCCTTCCTATCAGGGGATTCAATCCCTCTAATATTTCAAGAAATAAACTTCATGATGAAGGGGGTAAGGAGCAACCAGTAAGAGGGGCTATCAACTCCCCATTTTTCTTTTTATTTTTTGATCCCAAGGGTCTACCTTTTTTCTTAGATCCATTGGATCCCATGAGGGTGCCATCTTCTTCCTCATCACAAGTTAGATGAGCAGGGCTTGGTTGGGCTCCATTCATACTGAAATTCCCCCTCATATGAGATCCATCTACAATGTTGAAAATTTCAGTAGCTCTGTTATAGTTATTATCAACTGAGTTCCTCAATTTTTCAGAGTCGGGGCCATCTTTAGCTAAAATAACTTCAATGAAGGAATATTCATCTAGCTCGTTAAGGGCAGAGCTGGGAGGGATGGTGATATTATCATCATTAGGGCACACTCTGTTACTAACCAAATCTATAGCCACCTCTTGCATGGTAACTGTGTGCAATAAATGTGTCACACTTCTATGGATCATTACATGCAAGGAAACTCAAGAATGAGCCCTCACAAATCGATCCATAGCTCCCTAGGCATGGAGTGCAAGGGTTTTAAGAATGCTCTCAGCTAGAGCTATTTAGCATATAACCTTGCTAGTAAATCATGCAATGGGAGATTCAATGAAGACAAGGGCAAGAATGCCAATATCCTCAAGAATCAAGAATGAAAATGCAATGCAATGCTATGCTAGAAATGGAAATGCAAGCTAAGCTATGAAAGGAAATATGCAAGTGTTACAACCCAAGCTAATTAATCTATGTGAGCTAATCTAGTGCATAGAAATGAAGCTAATCTAAAAAAGCATAAATATGAAGCTAAGCTAAGAATGCAAGGAATGAGATGTAGAATGCAAGAATGCTCCAAATCTTCAAAAGTTCCAAAGTGTACCTAGAAAACCTGCAGCATAATATTAGCATAAAAAGTTGGGGATCTAGAATGAAGAAGAGAGCTCTCCTTTTATAAGAAATGAGGAGAAATGGACCATGGAGATTAAGAGGCAAAAGATTTAATCAATGGTGGAGCTTAAAAGAGGAGCAATCCATGTGCACAAGTATCCTCCAATGAGAAAATAGGAGTTGACTTTTGTGTCCATATGAGACAAAAAGTGCTTTTTCCTTTTTTATAAAATAAGAATAATGCTTTATTTGTGCAACTTAGGATAAGAGGAAAAGTGGGGGCTTTTTATTTATTAAAAGGGGAGGAAATATTCCTTTTAAATAAATAAAGACTTAGGATAAGATGGCTAGCCCATAGAAAATAATCAAATAAATGATAGGACTAGTATTTGATCAAGAAAAAGAAATTGATGATTTAGCAAAAGGGGTTAATAGTCTAGGTGACCATTTTTAGGTGTATACATTTGCCCCTCTTTGACTAATGTGTGATCGATCTGGGAACACATGTAGTCAAAGAATGAAGTTGAAATGTGAGATCGATTTGGGATCACAAAGCAACTCAGATCAGCTAAGAAAGTAAGAGATAGCCAAGAAGGCAAGCAAATAGCGATCTGACTCCAAAGAATGAAGTGCAGAGAGATAGCAAATCCTGCATGGTCAGCCTGGTAGCAACAGTACTGAACACTTAGGAAAGAGATAACGAATAAGATATGATGTGTCTGCCCCCTCGGGATCAAAAGCGAAATCCAGGTAGAGGGAATGCAGAAGCAAGAGAGACATGATCAAATCACTAGAAATCATAATCGAAGAGAGAGAACAGAATAACCATCAAGCAGTGAAGGTATGCCCACACACATGGGATCCGGGGCACGAACCAAGTGGTCCCTCAACCCAAAAACACCACGGAGGGGGATTTGAACTTGGGATTTGAAAGTGAATGAAAGATGGGAAGTTTGAAAGAGATGGAGATGAAGAGGTGAAGAATGCCCCAGCGAAGATCGAAGGATCAGGCCTCAAAAAGGTTAGCCAACTGCGCGGAAGAGGGGGAAAAGGTGATTTGGATGATCAAGGTGATCTTGGATTTCGGTTTCGATCCTGAAATGAAAGGAAAATGATGTGATATGAAAGACAAGAAGCGAAAGACATGATGAGGAAGAAGTGAAAGGTGAGCGCAGTTGATTAACAAGTCTGTGAAAGATGAAAGAAGAGCTCTTTCCATATGTAAGATGCAAAACTAACTAACATGAACTTAAGAATGCAAGCTACATGAAAAGTGGTTTACTTGCAAGGTTGCGAAGCCAATAGACATCTAATATTCATCATTGAGCATTATTGGTATTGTCACAAGATCATACAATACACACTAGCATAACTATGTGGATCTGAATATGATCTTTATCAGATAGGAATGTGGAAATCCCACCTAGGCATCAAAGACATGTAGGTCAAGATGACTAGTGCAGTGAGATTACCTAAGTTTGATATGGCAAGATTATGCTAGCATCAAGACACATGAAAAGTCGGGATAGCTATAAGCATGCACTTGTGAAATAGTCAAGGATAATACCTTGTAGGTCCAAAGTGTCAAGTAAGACCAGCATAAATGCTCATGACAGTTAGGACCAACAAAATATACCCACAAGCAGAAAAAGTAATAAAAACATGTTCTCATTCCCTCAGTCTTCTAGCTATGCATCATCGAAAATGATCATAGGGGGAGAACACTCAGCAAAGAAATCATCATAGACAGCACGCAAAGAAATAAAGTCAAACAAATCTCAGTGAGTCAAGTGCGTGTGTGTAGGTCATAGAGTCAAACTTTGAGTATCGCATCTGCCAGTGAGAAATATTGCATCATCTAGACTGTGGGTAGGACATCTGATAAGTGTTGAGAAACACTCGACGCGAGGGTAGTGTTGAAAAACACAGTTGGGGTGGTGTTGAAAAACACCATTTGCGAGGTGCCTAAGAAACCTAGATGCACAAAGAGACCCAAGATAAGCTTAAAACAACGTATGCCCCCTAGACTAAGACAAGAGTCAATTCCAGGCTAGGAGAGGCAAAGCGAGAAGTGGAGCGAATGAGCGCCACGCAAGACTGATAGACATAGGTGCAAAGGGTCTCAAGTAGCGCCTATTTCTAGGTTTTCACCACTTGATAGATTTATTGCAATTTTTTCAGGACTTTTTATAATTTTTTGTATTTTTGCTACCAAGGCCCCTGTTTCCAGGTTTTCACCAAGGCACTTTTTCAATTTTTTCAATTTTTTGAATTTTTTAATTTTTTTGGATTTTTTTCAGCATCATATATGAATTTTTTTGGAGTTTTTTCAAGATCATAAAATATGTACAAAGGATGCCCCAGACAGAAATGGGCATCAAGAATCTGCTTCCTCTGATGTAGAGAATTGATAGGCCCCAGGCCCAAATGCTGCAACTGTGACAATAGGAGGTCTCAACCAGTTCGACCAATAATAACCAGCCCTAAGCAATGTCTGAGCTAGCGGAGGATCATTAGAATGTGATCCACATATGCCATCGTGGATTTCAGCTAGCACTTTTTCTGACTCCTCTATTTCTAGACACTTAAGGAGAGTTCCGTCTAGACCCTTCCTATACAAGTCACCAGAGACAAAGGCAAAGTGTAAGGGATGGCGGAAGGAATGGCGTGGTGGATTTGCAAGAGGAATATGAGGTGGAAGATATGAAAAGATGGTAGGATTGTAAGATTTGTAAGCATGATAGCGTAATTCATCCACCAGGAACTTGAAGCGAAATTTATGCTTTTTCATTTGTAAGATGGATGTTGAAGTAACCAAGGCATTACCAACTTTGTTCTTAGCTCTAGGAATGGGCTGAAGTGTAACAGATATGAGATCATGCTTGAAGTAGTGCACCATTTTTTTGTAGAGAATCAAATTGTCATCTTTTATTTGATAATCAATATTTTTGAGCAGATTTTTATTTTTACTTTTCTTAGGTTCGGATACCGCCACAATGTGGTTTTCGCCATCCGACCATTGCTCTTTTCTTTTGACATGATGACTGTGATACTTGATTGTTGATTCAATCTTTTTTGGGGCTAGTTCGCTGGTGGAAGAAGTAACAGGTGTTGATGCAAGATGAAATGAAGTGACTGGTTCAATAGCATTTATGCGAGGGGTGTCATCTCTGGTAACAAGAGAGGTTGAGCCTATAGGGTAAGCTCCAAAAGTAGCTAGATCTAGACTTGTCATAGAAGAACCAGCGTGGTCCACTAAGGCAATACGAGGAACAAACTCATCAGACCCCACACAAGACCCATCGACCACATCGGGATGGTTACTACAAGAATGAACCATATCAACATCCATATCATCAGTAGATATACATTTTTCTCCCCAAAGAAGTGAAGTAGAGGGAAGATCATCTCCCATTTGAACCATAGTGTGTAGTGGTGACTCATCTGTATCTGTGTCTGAATTACTGAGCATGGGAGTATTTCTTGAATCATCTCTATAGATCCATTCTTGGACAGCTTGTTCTTCTTGTTCTGCCTCTAAAGGAATGGATGGAGGAACAAAAGTATCAAAGATCGCCATAGCAGAAGTGGAAGGCTTCATCTGATCAGAAGGTCTCCCATATGACCTAGGAGAAACAGGTATAGAAGCAAAGGAACCCAGTGTATATTCACCCATACCAAGGCTCATCATCTTAAGTGATTTCTTAGCAGCAGCTAGAGACGTACTAGGATCAACAAAAGGTTCATTATGAGGAACAAATTTTTCAGTAGCAGCAAGAGCATTGATAGCAATAGTATGGTCTCCAGGAATCACAACTTCAGTGCCATTGTATGGAAATTTGACGCACTGATGATAAGTGGAAGGAACAGCCTGCATGTCATGGATCCAAGGACGACCCAAAAGAATGTTATATGTGAGTGGGATGTCCAATACTTGGAAGCTAATATCTTTCGTGATAGGGCCCACTCGGACAGGCAGCGTGACAAGACCTTTGGAAGATCTTTCCACTTCATCGTAAGCTTTTATAGTAATCTTCTTCTTGGAATCCACAGCCAATTCTAACAAACCCAATTGTTGTATGACATTGAAAGAAACAATATTTAACCCTGCACCATTGTCTATCAGGACTCGGCGGACTCGGGTATTGTAGACTAGAACTTCAATGTGTAAAGCTAGATTATGTGGGTGAGCAATAGATATGTCATCTTCTGCAGAAAAGGAGAGAGATAGCGGAGATGAAATGTGGTTGACCATAGCTTGAAATTGATCTGGATCAATATCATTGGGAACACGTGTTGTACGTAGAGCCTCATCAAGAATCTCTCTATGCGAAGAGGATAACCGAAGCAACTCAAGGATAGATATCTGTGCTGGTGTCTTTTGCAAATGTTGGACAAGATCATAGCTAGGGGTGGCTAAAGGAGCCACTTGTTTGGAAGGCAAAGCTTGCTTGGGATCTTGCGCAGTTTTAAGGACAATCTTGGCTTGCCCCCTAGTAACAGCATTCAGTGTCTCACTTCGGGAAGATGAACTACCATGTGTTTGCAAGACTAACTTTGGCTTACCATGATTGGTGTTATTATCATCTTGAGACCTCATCATTAGAACTCTCTCAACGGGCTCTACCATGTTAATCACAAGCATATTAGAAGGATACGTGTAATTGATCTTTGCATCATGATTCTTCTTATGTGTTTGAGAGGTTCCCCCTTATCATGCTTAGGTAGAGGATCTTTGAAAGCTCTGTGATCAGAATTTTTAGTTAAGCCATCAGTGGAGATTGTGCCATTCTCAATAAGATCCTGAATATCATCCTTAAGCCTAAAACAATTGTCTGTTGGATGTCCCTTGTTTCTGTGATAATGGCAGTAATGATCCTCTCTCCACCAATCGGGCTTATTTATCGGATCCCAGTTACCAGGTTTATTAGGAAGTGTAAGATATCCATTGTCAACCAAAGTCTTAAGGATCACATCGTAAGGTTCTGCCAACTTGGTATAGACTCGCTTTCGAAATGACTTCTTAAGCTTATTTGCATATTGAGGTTTAGGAGCACTGTGAGCGTTGGTAGCTTCTTGTTGTTTTGCTGCATAGATAGCATTGGAAAGATTGAAAGCAGGCTCTTTAACTTTAGGAGCGTCAACAACCCCATCATTAACAACATACTTGTTCTTATTCCAAGGTTTGTTCTTGTCTTTACCATTGCCTTTAGCATCTTTATTAATAACAATATCCCCTTTTCTTATAGCTACATCCTCAATCCGATATGCAGTTTCAACCATGTCATGGAAGGAGAACAGTTGCTTCCTTAGATCATAAAATAGCTCAGGCACAAGTGTGTTGACGAAAATGTCAATCTTTTCTCTTTCAGGTAGCTGACGAGGATATCGAGAATACAATGACCTCCAACGTTGTAAGTAAGTTGCAAATGGCTCACCTTGATGTTGTCTTAGATTACCGAGATCTATCATAGTGACAGGTTGTTGGATGTTGTAAGAGTACTGTTGGGTAAATCGCTGAGCTAACTCATCAAAAGTCTTAAGAGGTGGTGTCAATTTCGCAAACCATTCCAAAGCTTGGCCTCTTAAGCTTCGAGGGAATAAGCGTAGGAGATATGTTTCTTCATGAAGAAAGTCCATACTAAGAGCATAAAAATGATGCACATGGTCATGAGGGTCACCATTTCCATCATACTTGTCATATTTAGGAACCTCAATATCCTTAGGAAACGGGACCATGTATAGATCTTTATCAAAAGGAAGAGCACAAATTGATTGTACAAAAGAGACCTTTGGAGGCTCTCTTTCTAATGCCATTTGGGTAAGGCGTTGATTTGTCCGACGTAATTCTTCTTGAAGGACTTCCAATTCAGTTGGTACTCTTTGTTGGACAATTTGTTTGACATCATAGCCGGGAGGAAGCTTGTATCCTCTGGAAGTCATATATTGAAAATATTGATCGCCATTACGCTCTAAAAGTTTATGCATCATTCGTTGGAAATCCACATCTTGTTCACATCTCATAAGATCCTCACTAGAAATCTCATCATTAGCCTCTACCTCATGTTGAGAGGGAGGAGGTCTAGGTGGTGAAGAAGGCATAGCAAAAGTTGGCCTTGGAGGAGATCTTGGTGGCGTGTTGTTGTCATTGTTGCCATTGTTAAAAAGAGGTCTATGCTCATGATTACTAGTCTCAGGTTGCTCATGAAATGTCCCTCTATAAGCCATGCGCCTAGTAGCATCCATCATTTGTTGATTGTGTTCTTTGTCTAAGCGCGCTTGATTATCCTTACGCTCAAAGTGTTCTTGCAAGAGTTGAAACTTTTCTTGTTCAATCAAATTGAGTGAGACACTATCTGTGTTTTTGGGAGTCTTGAACGCGGAAAAGAGGAAACCTCCTTTGTACCACAGTGTAGCCTTAGATTTCTCAGATTGGTCAGAACTAGAACTGTCTTTGCTAATGGGTGCTTTGGAACGTCTAGTTGGAGAAGGTAACTATGTATAATTGAGCGGAGGGTGATTCTCCTGCTCAAACTAGATAATCTATGTGAGCTAATCTAGTGCATAGAAATGAAGCTAATCTAAGAAAGCATAAATATGAAGCTAAGCTAAGAATGCAAGGAATGAGATGTAGAATGCAAGAATGAGATGTAGAATGCAAGAATGCTCCAAATCTTCAAAAGCTCCAAAGTGTACCTAGAAAACCTGCAGCATAATATTAGCATAAAAAGTTGGAGATCTAGAATGAAGAAGAGAGCTCTCCTTTTATAGGAAATGAGGAGAAATGGACCATGGAGATTAAGAGACAAAAAATTTAATCAATGGTGGAGCTTAAAAGAGGAGCAATCCATGTGCACAAGTATCCTCCAATGAGAAAATATGAGTTGACTTTTGTGTCCATATGAGACAAAAAGTGTTTTTTTCCCTTTTTATAAAATAAGAATAATGTTTTATTTGTGCAACTTAGGATAAGAGGAAAAGTGGGGGCTTTTTATTTATTAAAAGGGGAGGAAATATTCTTTTTAAATAAATAAAGACTTAGGATAAGATGGTTAGCCCATAGAAAATAATCAAATAAATGATAGGACTAGTATTTGATCAAGAAAAAGAAATTGATGATTTAGCAAAAGGGGTTAATAGTCTAGGTGACCATTTTTAGGTGTATACAGTAACATCACCAGCCCTTACACTAGTAGGACTTTGCCCTTTCGAGTTAAATGAATAAGTAACCCCTCTACCAGTACAAAAACCATCTTTAGTCAACAGTGTAGGAGAAGCTAAGGCAGCAAACAGATTAGTTTTCGAGGTAGCATGATTTCGGTCAGAAGCCAAATTTTGAGTGCTCTTTTTCCTAGGCTTTTAATTTTTAACAGTTTGGAAACCCTCACTATCCATTAGAAGATTATCTTGTTCAGGGATAGCAGAGTTTTGGTGAAAATTGGTTTGATCATTACCCTTAGGAATATCAGAACTTTTCCCAATTTGTGAGCCCGAAAGTTTATCTGGTGTAGGATAAACCTTTGGGGGTACCAACACCAGTTCTCTGTTGTTTGGTACCCCATTATCCTTATTTCCTTGCACAAGCTCTGAGTTCCTCTTAATAATCGGGCAGTTCTTTCGAATATGCCCTTCTTTTTTACACAAATAACAAGCATTAATGCCTCCGAGAATTTCCACTGGGCAACTAATAGTTTTGCCATGGATTTTTAAAGAAATTTTTTGAGGAATATCAACACCAGGTTTTAGGGAAATTAATACCCTGGTGTCAAGATTAGAAACCAGTCTGGAAGTTTCATCAATTCTAATAACAGAACCAAAGGGTGCTAATAAATGAGCAAGGAATTTCCATAAAAACGGAGGAACCTCTTTCAGAATCACCCACCGGGGGGAGGACAAAGCAATGATTTCATCACAGATAGCATCTTGAGACCAGGCCAATGCCCTAAATGAGGTTTTACCAATAGTCCAATACTGTCGTTTTAGGGCTTCGACTTGGGCCTCATGACTGTTAAAAAACACAATAAACAAACCTTTTTGAATTTGCCTGCAGAAAGATATTTTAAGCCCTAGCTTTAAATTCCACAGATTATGAAACCAATCATCAAGAAATTTCCTAGGAGGACACTTCTCTATATCTACGCAAGCAAAGAAAATTGCAGTGTCACAGAGCCGAGACTTCTCCAGTGCAATTTCCTTGAGCATTGCTTCATTCGGTGAAATGACAAACTCATTCGAGATGTGGGCAGCACCCTTACCTTCCTCGAGCGATCTTTTGCCTCCAACCACCTGCACAAAGTGCGCATCAGTGGAGACCCCATGGTTGCTCGGAGCCACAGTTTCAGCGAAGGATTTCCTCAGTGGCACTGAAGAAGGACTAGGGTTAGAAATATCGGCCGGGGGCACTAAGGGAGAGCCAGAGACCTCGGGTAACGCAGAAGACATCATACAATCTCCTATATTATCCAAGCCATCCGAGCCCATTTCCATGGGAGTAAATGCAGATCTAGCAAAATAAATGCACAGGGTAAGGAAGATCAAACCGTAATGGAGGAGTAAATTCCCCTCAGATCAGATCCAGGTTCCCAGACCACGCGTCACCATCCGTGCGACGCAGCAAGCCGGGAAGCCGCCAGAGGATAAACCTGCCAAAAACACTTAAAACACTGCAAAATTTCGCATCAAATTTTCGCATCCAATGTTTTCTTTTTTCTTTTATTATCAAAATAATTTGAAAAAAAAATATTTAATAATATATAATTAATTTAACACTGCTTTTACTTTTCAATATTTTTATATGTAAACTGCAATACTGAAATTATGTAATGTATTCTCTACATTTCAAAACTTCCATGCATTTCTACTGTTATCTATTTTAATATTTAAGTGAAATTGAACATTTCAAAAACTTCAATGATTTCTATTTTATCTATCTTAATATTTAAGTAAAATGGAGCATATCACCTTTAAAAAGTAGAAAGATTGGAAAGATACTACCAATGACGTTTTGTTATAAATATTATATTTTTAACATTTTGTTTAAAAATATATTTCTAATAAATTGCAAAACTCACTCATCGAAACAAAAAGTTTTGTCTACTATCATTATAACTGCTACTTTCTGTGACGTGGATTTTGTTTGTAACTCAGAAGTGATAAACATTATAAAAATATCAACAAAACAGATAAACTTCAATGTGATTGTGCTTCCCCATGCGAGTCCGCTTTCGACGCAAATCTGACGACCTGGTGTGAGACAAACGCGGCAGGCGTGAGAATTATCCGGCGTGGCCGTACACAGGCTTCCCCAAAAGGGAAGCCTATCGGCTAATAAATTAAATTATATATTTATATTATTTTTATAGACTATTTTTTATATTAAAATTATAAATCTAAGAAATATTTAATATTTAATAAATTTTTATATAAGATAAACTAAAATATTACATAAACCTAATATATAATTATAATTGTTTTAAATAATATAATTTAAATTTGGTATTTTTTGGATAATTTTTGTGTATTTTTACTAGTGAATTTATATATATGAAAAGAGTTATATAATGAAAAAATATAAATATATTGGTAATTATTTAAATGTGAAAAAGAAAATAAAATATGTTTCAAAAAATTGTGAAAAATGTGTTAAATAGTAATATAGTGAAAATTGAAGCATTTTGACTATTGTGAAGGAAAAAAGTGGGAGGAGTTGAGAAACGTGTAATAGATTGTTTGGTTAGTTTGCGTAAGAATAATCTTGTAACAAGTGTTTGGTTATGTTGCGTAAGAATATTTTTTTTTTAATAAAGGAAATGTTTTCCGTTAAAATGGTGCAACGTAACGTGAAATTAGATTCTTTTTTAAAAAACAACTTATTTTTTTATTGATAAATAGTATATACAATAAATTCCTATTGTAGAAGAATGTACAACACTACATTCTAAGTTTTATAAATATTCTTTTTAAAAAAAAATCACTATATTATTAATTTAATATACTCAATAAACAATTAAAAAAATATCTTTTATTTAAAAAAGATTAAATTATACTTATCAATAAATTTACATTTAATTTAAAAATAAACAAATTACAATGCAATGTTTCTATTCAAATTGATTAATTTTAGATACAATAAAAATATTTTTGGATTCGTTGAACATTAATACGGCGTACCCATTGCACACCAAGGTGCGATTGCTAGTTTTAAAATGAACTATTCTATGGAGGTCCTTATCTTATGAGAAGACTAAATTATTGTTTCTTTTTAGACAAATACACCTTGACCATGTCTCCAACTTGAATTCAATGCTCAACCGTGTGTTCTACATTCACAGTGATTGCAACTGGCATATAATTTGACACTTATATAAACCACCGATGTCATGTCATAGATTTTGTACTTAATGATTCCTGTCTTTTATTCCCCTTGCATAATTTATCATATATCTTTCTTTCCCCATCTCTACTTTGTATCTCTTCATCCCCCCACCTCTATCTCTTTGTCTACTTGTCTCCATCTTCCTCTCTTTCTTTGTCTTTATCTCCTCTTTCCCCCTTGAAAACCCCCCACTTGCCCTCACCAATTGTAAAATTGACATGAATATGTTTGTAATGGATGCATAGTTGATTAAAAGTTATCACTTATTTGTTCCACAAACAATATTATTTACTAAAAGATCTATGTATTGACCCCATGTACTACACTAAGGTATGCAAATAATAAACCAAACAATTATTTGATGACTTTCCAAAACTCTTCGGTGTACCCATCACATACCAAGATGCAATTGCTAATTTTATCATCTAAAATTACATGTATTAGAATTTTATCATTTTAATATTTTAAATTTTATGTTTTCGTAATTAGCCCATAGACTTCCCCTTTCAGATTGCTTGCAACCGAAATTTATCTCTCACTAGAAAAACAACTGCCGGTAAACCGTTTTCATATGATGGTATGGGGTGAAGTGTACATCAAACTTGAGTGCAAAAAATTGTATCCGATCTGCATTTATTATATCACATTATTCACTGCAATCTTCCTCCACACGTTATTTCTCTGTATTATATGTACGTTTGACTGGGGTACCTTTCTTGGGTATATCACCTTTGTACTTACTGCTTTGGATTAAATGCAGTGTATTTTAAGGAAGCTTGTGGAAGACAATCACATTCTGAGCGTATGATAGTGGGGAAGTCCAGTAACCCTGTTTGTTTGGTTAAACCATAGTTTATTTTATTATTACATTGAAACTGGTTTGTGTTGATATTATTTATTGCCATGGCCAATTATTGGGTTTTAGGATGATCATCACAATCTTATAATAGTAATGTATTTTGGACTTCATTTCTTTGGTGTTGTGTATTGACTAAGCCCAAGTCTTTGTCATAAAGTTTAGATATTGTCTTGATATGGACACAATTCTTGTTCATTTAACAAGACCGAATAGATGTGCACAAAGATTAATTTCTTTAAAAAATGAATTATTACAAACTAATTCTAGAAAAAAAGGTTTAGGAATACATTAGTGACTTAAATATTTTTAGGTTTGGATAATCATTATGATAGAAAATGGAATCAAATTAACATAGAAATCATTAAAAAAAATCATAAAAAGATATTAAATCTATTATGAAACATTATAAAGAATGAAACATGAAACAAAGAGATGTATGTATGTATGTACATGTATGTCAGAAAATACACCATGATACTAAAGTATATAGAATCTAAAAATAATTGAAATTATTATTGAATTCTTGTATGCAAGCACTATAATATAAACCAAAATAATGGAAAGTAGGGTACAAACACCAAAGTCAACTTTAATTCCCTTGTCAAAAAATTCGATTTAATTTTTTTAAAAAAATATAACATCAATACAAATTTGAAAGATTTATTTTATTCATAAGTCTTATAAAAGTCTATTTACACCACTAGATATTGAGAGCACCTTACAATGAAAATCTATATAGATATTGCCTCCAATGTCTAACTAAAATGTGACAAAGCTCAAAATACATGACTTGTGTAGCTTTGGTTTTAGGGGCTCCAAAACATATGTATAGGATAATATATAACCATTACCTCTAAAATATAACATTTATTTTCACACATTTTTTAATTTTCTAGGTCATCAAATAATGGAAAAAAATAGAAAATGCTCAAAATTTAAGAAATATGAGATTTTTTTAATTATAATTTGTAAACACTTTATGAGGAAAAGTTGTTGTTCACTTTGTGTTATTTTATAATAAAAAATTAGTGTTATTTAAGGCACATCTTAGGAATATCGGGATGCATCTATCATATAGATTAGACATTCTTGAGGCTACTTTGGTTGTACCTTGTACATTTAAAAACAATAATATTTTAATAACAGAGTATCAAAATGGATAAAATAGTATTGAAAAGCAAATGAAGGGAACTTGTTTTTCTAAGATCATTGTATATTATAATAGTATTTGATTTTTTTATATAAGATTTTTTTGATATAATTAAGCACATGGACAATTGTTGAGGTTAGCTAGTTGGGTATCAAAAATTTTGACTTGTTGGATAAGATTATATTGATAATCTCTTATAAGTTGCACATGTGAAGAGAGAAGTCGTAGATTGGGATGTTTACATTTTATCTATTAATTTGTTACCATGGAATGTAAATAGGGAGCTTAATATTTTAGAATTTCCATATAGACTATGAAAGTGCATAGTAATATTTGTTCTTGAGATAAAATATTGAGTGTGTGGGTGCCTACTAAATTTTTTCCCTATTAAGATTTGCTTGGAGTACATCTTGTGCCATCTTGGTGATATGTTTGTTTATTAATTTTCACCATGGATTCTAAATACTTATTTTTATATTTTATTCTTTAATTTATGTGAAATTATTTCATTATGACTATATTCTTTCTTTCTAAATATCTGTAACTATTATCCTTACTCTAATACCAATGAAGAGTATTAACACACGAATACAAACTCTAAGAAAAGCACAATAATATGAAACCTTGATATGAAAAAGCAAATTATATTCCAATCAAGGAAAAAATTGAAGTAACAAAATACATCATAGACATTTTATATTACATAGTGCAAGTAAATGTATAAGTGAGGGTAGCCAACTAAGGTACAACACCCATAATAAATGGAGCCTAAAAAATCTACTCATGTCCAACATGTGGAGGTAAGTGTAAGTTAACTAGGACTAGATAAGTGTAAATCAAGTACACAAGCTATAGTAATGTAACCAGACGACTCATTAACAAGAGAAATGACAATCAAGTGCATAAGTTAACTAGGACTAGGTAAGTGTCAATCAAGTGCATAAGTTAACTAGGACTAGGTAAGTGTCAATCAAGTGCACAAGCCATTGTGACACAATTAGATGACTTATTAACAAGAGAAATGACAATCAAGTGCTCTAGATCTCTTTGCAATATTTCAAGTTGTCTATCTACATAGATATTGTACAATAGATTTTTCTAAAAATGGTATTTGAATGGTTTTAATAACAGTTGGGTTTTTTCCTTCACTACACCAAGCATTATTTGCTTGTTACTACATCAAGTACTGGCTATTTGGTTCCAAATTGGATTTGAAAATCATTGTCTCTTCTACTCCTTGCTCCAGATTTGTTTGCAATACTTCAATGCCTTATCTACATGGATAGTGTAGACTATATGTTTCTAAAAGAAGTATTGGATAGTGTGCAATATATGTTTCAATAAAAGGAATTTCATTGATGTTAGCAGTTGCATGTTTTTTTCTTCCACAACCATACAAATCAATTCTCTCTCATACGTACTACTTGGTTTTTCGCCTCTTACTCATGGTGTATTACAACTTTGACACTTGATAACTTTTCACATACAACTACATCAATTTCAATAGTGAAAAATATGGTATAAAAGACAAGTCACAAGGCATAACACTAAATAAAGACACTTGATATAGGTAGAACTGAAAGACAATTCCTCACGTTTAGTGCAATTTATTATGTAAAGCTTTGATTATACTTTCAAATCAAACACCTATCGACGTACCCCCTACACCTCCTTTAGATACAAGTGCTAGTTATATTTTGATTTTAGGAAGACTTCATTATGTTAATCATTATTCTCTATTACATCTAACATTAGATCAAAGTAAGGTAGTCCAAGTAATATTTAATTTTTAGATTTAGGAATAGGACCAATTTTTTTCTACAAGTTTATATTGTTGTCTATATGGATTATCCACATTCACCTATTATAAGAGTTAGATAAGAAAGAAATAGGTTGTTGTAGTGCCTCTCAAAGTGATTCATATGCTTATGGAAGTAACCGCGATTGTTAAGAGAATATTAAACATTGCTTGTTAGAGATAAACTAAAGGTTCTTATAAAGCAACAATTAATATCTTTTCGAGCATGCGAATTGATTCAGTTATGAAATGGTTTGGTATTTAGAATCATTAAAAAACAAACTACAATCTTGTCAGAGATGTCAGAACGAAATCCTTTTATAATCATTTTTTCATGGATTTCTTTACTTTTTCAAAACTGCTTGGAATTCTATTTCTGTAATTACCATTTAGGCCCTGTTTGTTTGCAAAATTGGAATTTGAGTCAAAACTTGATTATCTCAAAATCAGGTTTTGAAATTCTGATTTTGTGTATTTGGAAGATAGTTTGGACCGTTTGGTTGACCCGGAAGATGGCTGAGACAATCCATATTTTGCATTTGGTTGCCATTTTTGAAATTGGAATTAGAACTGAACGACCAGAGTGAGGGATAATTCGGAGGATTTTTAAAGCTATTGATTCAAACCCCATGACAGATAACAAACCCTAACACCAGGACACCTTGGATGAGTAACTCTGATACGTAAGCTAATTAAAGAAACAGTGCTCGTAACTTTACCTTTGATAAAAATGCACATATCAGAAATCTTGAGAGGGATTGTTATTTCCCCACCGAGGCTACTTTGTGTTGGTTTCTTTGGTGAACATCTAAAAGTTCTTTTTGATGTTTCTCTTTCGAGGGTAGATTGCGATGTCCAATGACGAAGGCCTAGATTCTAATGTGGTTGATCATTTGACAACACCAGACCACCAATTAGAGAAAAATCCAGTGTCAAGTGACGACAAATTTGTTCTTCAGGGGACAGTAGCGTTGGTGTTCTTCGAAGGAAGTTTCAGCGTGATCTACCAAGTGCCCGGAGGAGTGAATGAACTAGGGAGGGTTGTAATGAGTGACACCATCGGTTTCAACATATTCTTGGTTGCAAATGCCCTAACTTTTCTTGCGTCATTGGTAGTAAACATGGAAACTAGCGACACAAAGGCTCTTAACAATAGAATTAAACATGGAAACTAGTGACACTTACAAAGATCAGAAAATGAAAAATATCTTACACTGTCCGTGGAGAAAGCGGGAAGTTCGCAGACCTGACGAAAATTCTAATTTGTTGTAATATTTTGCGAAACCTGGTTTTATTTTCGAATTCCACCTCTCTAGTGCGAAGATGGTGCTACCCGTTTTAGGGCCAAAACTCGATTTTGAACCCTAAACCTCGAATTGCATTTTACTCTCCCAAACGACAGATTTGTTGAAAATCAGAAAGTGTCGCTGCCAATTCCACTCCAATTCCCGCAAACAAACGGGGCCTTAAGGAATTATTCGGGGACACGACTAAGCTCCAAACAAAATGTACCATTGACTAAATTTCAAAAAACAGAAAACACAACAGATTTTTGAAAAATTTTCAGCATCCTTTTTTTATGATCTACACATTTTGTAGTCAAAAACTATAAAAAAATTGCAAAAAAAATTACTGTGTTTTTTGCAAATCTGAAAAAAAAAAGTTTTTTTTTTTTTTTTTTTTTGTCTTTGGTGTATTCTGTCTAGAGCTTCACGGCCTACCATTATTCAGATACATCTATGAAACAAACCATTAGACCATTATTTAATTTTAAAACTTCAAACAAGGCGTATATACCCTACCCCTTGTAAAATTTGAACTTGTGACCTCTCTTTCAAGAGTACTCTGAATTATAAATCTTCAATTGAACTGGACTTTGACCACTTAGAATGACTGGTGTGGGCCCAACCGCAATCTGTAAGTTTTCTATTTGCGGTTAACATTATTAGCAGAGCCTAGACCTCTCAAACTCCTCTCCACAAAGCGGACTATTAGACCACATACAGTACATCCATTTGTCTCTCTGTGTCTTGAATATGCCTTCACATTTTATAGTCATACCTTACATCCACCATTGCATTTGATTTCTAAGCATTTTAACATTCCATGAGATCACATTCCTCTGGGCGGAAATTTTGCTCAAATTAAATTGAGAAAAACGATGTTGTAAACCACAAAAATGCACCAGCCGGGAATCGAACCCGGGTCTGTACCGTGGCAGGGTACTATTCTACCACTAGACCACTGGTGCGACATATGAATTGGGTAGATGATTGTAAACAGAAAGCGGAGTAAAATAGGAACATATCGCCACCGTAAAGAGATAAATGAACTGCAACTGCAGGTGGAGATGCGGGGTATCGAACCCCGTACCTCTCGCATGCAAAGCGAGCGCTCTACCGTTTGAGCTACATCCCCGTATGGAGTTTTGGTATCATTGCATGAGAAATGAAGCGCAGCGTGGTGGGCATCGCTATGTGAGGTAGGATTCCTGATCCAGGTTTCGTCATTTTCCTACAGCTCAAACAAACCAGCTCAGTCTTGTAAACTGAAGGGTGGTTTGTTTGCTTGCCAAGCTCGGTTGAAGTGTATCCTTGTCTTTTGCTAGGAGCAGGAGTCGACTTTATCCGTAACATTTCTCATATAGTTTAACCACTCCCGAGGCGATGAAAGGACGGAGACGCGTACCTTTGATCCCACATTCATAATGCATTAATGATATTTCCACTACATATAATGCATTGTACGCATTACTTAATGTCTCTTCGGAGACATCCGATAAAATTGGAACGATACAGAGAAGATTAGCATGGCCCCTGCGCAAGGATGACACGCATAAATCGAGAAATGGTCCAAATTTTTTTAATACATTTTCCCCTTCTAAAAATTGTATATTCTATTATTATTATTATTATTTAATAAATTTATTATAACATCATTTTGTCCATTACATTATTATTATTATTTTTAATTTAATTTTTCTCTATTATATTCTTATTATTTTGTCCATTATATAATTTATAGTAGTTGGCATCTATATTTTGATTCAGTTCTTAAAATATTTATTTCCCCCTAGCTCATTTTTTAAACATAGACACATGTCATCCAACTACTTTATTTTCATAGATTCCTAAGGCCAATCACATCTTAAAACCCATTGCAAGGTATACACATTATTTATACATATTGTTCTCCTTATTTCCATTACTTAACTATTCATATGGTTACATAGTTTCCATTACAACTTCCCAACCTACATTCATATGAGAATATTATCATGGAGATATTTATTTTTTTTACCATCTTTACTAGAATAAAATTTTTAATCTTCTATTGAAATAATATTGTGTAGTCAAATAAATCTTGACTTTACGTTTTGAAATATTTTTACATAAATAGTTAATAAAATTACATTTATTACCCTCACCAAAATATATCATTTCTTGAGATGAAAATGACTACCATATAAATCATTATAACCATTGATTTTTCAATACAATCTTAGTCAATATATTTTTTTTATTACTCTAGACAATCATAGTAGATATGCAAATTTATGCCTCATCTTAAAACTTATATCAAATGTTCAAATGTCTATTTAAAGCCTCATTGATTTGATCATGTGTGTGATGAAATTTGTGCTTAATATGTGAATGATTTAGCAATAAATCCAAATAAAACACAAACAAATAAACAAGCACTCGAGATAGGGAAAAAGGGGTCAATTAAGCTTGCAATACCAACAAAATAAAGTATATCAAACCTTTTGTTGCAACAATTGACCAAGATGTTTGATTTGGATGTGTGTTCACAATTTCGGTAACATAATGATGCTCAAATGGAAAATGGAAGAGAGAGAGAGAGAGAGAGAGAGAGAGAGAGAGAGAGAGAGAGAGAGAGAGAGAGAGAGAGAGAGAGAGAGAGAGAGAGAGAGAGAGTTTTAAAAAAAGGTTAAGTGTTTAATATATAGGTTGAGGGATGGTTGAGATTGAGAGATAAAGAGCAATGGTGAAGAGTGGTTTGAGGAATTCAAAGAATAAAAAATTTGTTTTGGGTACTTGAATGGACATTAAGTATATGTACATTAATTTTTAGCCTAATAAGTATATGTACATTAATTTTTTTCGAAGCTGAATTAAATATTGGTATAACTTTTGTTAATGTAGACTTAATGTCATTAGTTGAGTGAAAATAAATGTGAGAGCATAGTATTTTCATAATATTGAATAGGGTCCTGAATTAGTCCCAGGATTTAAAATACAACTTTATTATTTTCCAAAATTAAATAACTCAGGACAACAAGTTCATGTTACAATTTTATCTTCTCTAACAACCTACAATAGAAGGCACTTGGATAATAGTTTGGGGCATTTTAGCACACCATGTTCATGTCACCAAGCCTCTTGATAAATCTTGAAGATTTACGTTACGTGACATGGCATGCAAACAATTATTCATATTGAAGCATTCAACTATTATTCAAGATGACTATCCATTTGATAAACTGCAAGCATCATTGGTTTTTTGACAATTTTGTTGGCATCATCCACACGGTTCTCAATCTAGTTTTCCAAAACATAAAGTTGAGCTCCATCATCTGATCCTTGTATTCTTTTCAATGCATTAAAAATAAAATGCAAGTGTCAGTATTTGATGGGACTCAATCATAGAACTTCTTTCAATCCATAACATTTTGAAAACTAGTCTTGTAAAGCAACAAAAAGTAACACACTAAAAAACTAGACTAATCTCAGTCTTGAAAAGAATATATCTAGGTATGTGCACCAAGATGATGGACAGTTTAGTGGCCACATCCAAAAAAAAAAGAAATTTTTCATAACCTGTGCGGGTTACAGAAAATTCAAAATCGTGCTAGGCTTGGTTTTACCAAGCCTAGTCAAAAATATAAAAAAATGCCAATAGGACCTCAAAACCCATACAAGTTTTGAGGAACAAAAATGAGCCTCAACATACCAATGTATTTAGAAATAACACAACACAAAATAACACAAATCCAACTTTTGCTAAAATGACAGATTGTTGAAGCTAGTAGATTATACTTTCTTGTACAAGGGACCATTTGCTTAGACAATACCTGCCTAGGTTCATACTCTGATACCCTCAGAAAGAAAATTGACAACACACTTTTTCTTCTAAAACTAAAATTCTAAGGCCTGAACAGGGGCCTTTAAATCTTACCAAATCTCTGGGTAGGACTGAACAATTGCAAAATCAATATCTTTGATTTGATTGTTGGTGATGAATTTTTTTTCCACGGAGAAGCCCGGATTAACCTGATTTTTGTAATCACCATAGAGCTACCTTTAGAAGGTGGTTTCCATCAATAGATTTGACATGGGCAGTCATTTCTTCTATCCATGCTTGCTTAACCATTACAATTATGCAACATTCCCTCATTAGAACAATCAATGCACACAAAATGGAGAATTTTTGCAAGAACAAATAAAGATCTCGTGCTCTGCATTTTCAACAACACTTCTTTTGTGTCCTATGACCTGCATTTATAAGAAATTAATCTTATTAAAACCTAACTCATAGAACCGCCAAGCTATAAACTCACCCAAAAATCATGTAGCAAAAAGCTTTGCGAGATGATCTTGAGTTTACCTTGAAACATCTTTGTAGAAGTAAAACTAACTCCTGTTAAAAAGCTAACTCCAATTCTAAATAGTGGATGCTCCGTATAATCCAGTTTTAAATCAGACAGCTCCGCATAATCCAACGCGGATTTGTTAAGATTAGGTAACACTTGAGAGGAGGGGTGAATCAGTATTACAGAACTTTGTTACTTTCAACTTTAACCAATTATAAACAATCCAAAGTAATGCAGAAATGAAAAGAGCATACAAACATAACACATTCATTACACCATGATTTTTTCTCAAGGAAACCCTGGCCAAAGGGAAAACCCCAGTGGGGATGGTACCCACAAATATGTACTAAAATATAATATCCCTGTTAGGAGATCTAGCCTTGTTAGGAGATGATTGTTACATAGTACATTTCCTTGTTAGGGGAATACAAAACCCTGTTAGGGGTATATAAAACACCTGGTTAAAGGTGGTGAGCACATTGCTCTTACAACCAATACTGTCCCAAAATAGTTCTCAAAAAGGGGGAACAATACAAGCACTTATCTTGCTTAGATAGTTCCAATTGTAGCTCGGCCTCTTACTAATCTCGCATCTTATCTCTGCTCTTCTATTCGCAAACTTGTTCTTTCATCCTTGTTAACCATACTTTTCCTTTACAAAAATACTCCATACTTATACAAAATCGGCCTCCTAGTCAGCTTCACAATTATCATGCAAAACATAATAATAACTTATGCAAATGTTATCTATGGAGTCAGCGCTCTTACAATACCAAAGAGTCGGCAATATACTTTATTCACCTATCTTAGCACGTTACTATATTCACTTTTCTTTCCTTAAACTTCACAACTATTTATACACCCTGTTACACTGTTTTACTGCCTTCGCATATCTTCCAAACACTGTATCTCACAATTCTGATAACCAAAACTTATGCGATCTTAACTGAAGCATCTGTCTATCCCAAAATACCTCCAGTTAACTTTGCAAGCCATAATATCTTACATATCTTCATCGCTGACCAAAACTGTGGCACTGTACCCTGTTATCCTGATTCTAGACTTAGTCATTTTCATGACTGTGACTCCAGTGGCAATCTCCACATCATGCGATCACTCCATCATGAGTGTTTCCATAAATGACAACCCTCAAGTGATTCCTAGTGCTCCAAACCATCACATGCCAACATGATTATTATGCACTTGACCAGTATCAATCTTATACCCGATTCATCCCCTGTATGCACTATAAGACCAGTACTATGCACTCTCTTTGATCCACCAGTGCATCTCTTCTGTTTAGTTTACCAATGCATATACTCTATTTGCATATACAAATGGTGTAAATTTGTGCAAAGTCAAGCTCCTCCCTTGTTTCTACCATTCTATTTGTATGCATACCCACATCCTTTCTTCATACCTTGTTCACACTTCCACCTCTTCACATGCAATCTTCATTTATTATGCATATCTATGCACTTGTCCCTAAATGTCGCATTCTCACTTTGATCATACCATCTTTTTTCTCTTATGGTAAAGAGATTTTTCCATTTATTAGTTTGGTTGTATCGGTCATTTTAGAATTAGAAGTTCTTATATGCCTTGGAAACTAGGTTGCTCTTATATAATGAGTAGATCTCACACAAGTGAAATTAGCCTTGTACCTACAAATCAAGCACTTAACATTTTAAAACTCAAATTCAAATTTTGATTAATACCTTTTAATATTTCATAAAAGCTTTGAGTGAGAAAAATATAAATGTAAGAGGAGATGTTAGCACTCCATATAAAATTAAAATAGAAAATAATAAATATTGTTGCATTGTGTCTCAAATAATTTACTCAAAGCATTTCTATTTTTTCCATATTTGTTGTCTTGTCAAGCCTACAAGTGTAATTATTTTGTAAATAATATTAGTTCCCACACTTTCTAATTAATAGTGCACAAAAAAGAAAGATTGGTTATCAAAATTGAATACTAGGACTATAAAATTGTGGAGTTTTCTTCTAATAATCTTATGCTAAAAAAATAGGATTTGATGAAGTAAATGAAAGAAAATAGAGCAATCTAGTAGTTTAGAGTCAATTAGATGGAGTTGGCACAAACAAAGATGAAAAATATCCAACAAACAATTAATATTTTCTACATCTAAGTAAATCATATTTTCAAAGGTCTTTGGAGTAGAATTTGACATCAAAATACTCATTGATTTATTAATTTGATTTATATTTAAGGGATTGGAATGAGAGCCCTTTGAGATCTTTACAACAATGTAATCAAATTCAAATTTCATCCACCAAGCTTAAAGTTATGACCCTGTCAAGTTGAGGTACTAAAAATACAGAGTTTTTTAAATTTTTGGCTTCATGGTTATTTTATTCACATTTAGCTATCTATTTCAAATTCTGAGAGGATGTGATAACTTTGGGAATATTGTCAACTTGTATAAACTAGGATTTCAAAGACAATGGATCATCTTTTTGGATTTGCATATATCTCTTTTTGAGTTTTTTTTGTTTTGGAGTTATTTGTTAGACATTACAATACTGCAAGTTGTACACCAAGTATTGCCCTCTGAATCCATAATTTAGATCATCACGCAAGCCAAAAATCAGAGGCACACATTGAATAGAATTAGATCCATGTGATAGAGGATGAATACATGGATACGACAGTGATCCAAAGGCATAGACTCAACCCTCCATCATGCACTCTAATTGTCCAAATTTTGAGACAAAAAATAGATCGAGAGAATCAATTTTCAATACCGACGTATGTATTAATATTAGTGTTTACAATATATTCATACAAATCTTCACATCTTAACCTAACTACCTTTAATTATCATGTTTATCTTATATATAATTAGCATTTAATTTTCTTTGTGCGTGTGTCCATATTCTCTCATTAATTAATCTAGGTTAATTTATGTTTATATTTATGCACTATAACAAATTATCTTACATTAAGATTTGAAATTTTTTATTTTTCCTTACATTTTTTGTGAATTTGTCTCATCTTATTATCATTCCATATCGACCTTCGATTATACCTTTGTTAATTTTAGTGTAGTTTAGATATGAGTGTTTATGTACTTATTTATTTATTGCACTTTATATTAACTTAGATACCAAATATTTATTTAGTAATCTAAATTTTAATATAGTTGAACACATGTGACATCTTGATTGATTGGAACAATCCCACCTCAATCTCGATCAACTCCTTAATGGTAGTAGTTAGGTGGCACCTCTCCTCACAAATCCAGTTCTACATGACACCATAACTATTGCATGTGGATCCAATTATTCAAGGATTACTAAATGGTTTTGTAATATTCAAGAATTCATCCCAAAACCTATATATGTTGTCATTTCCTTCATTACACCGAAGTTTTTGTATTTTTGCCTTCTTGTTTGGCTTCACCTACACAAAATATACACATGATTCGATATGCGTGGATTTGAAAGGCTACTCAAGGATTTTCTCCATTCTTATCCCTTACGCCCACCTCTAGGAGCCCTCTTTTTTCGTTTTGTTTAAACATTTATAAACATTTGTAAAGCTAATAAAATTATATATAGAATATGTTATATATATTTTAATTTATATTACTTAAAAATATTTTATTTTAATTATGTTTTAATATATTTATGTAATTTATTTGATATGATAAATTTTAAAATATAATTTATAATTATATTATTATTTTTAAAATGAATTTACATTCTATAAAATATAATAAGAACATATTATGTTTTAATGTTTATATTTGGATTTTTAGTTTTTGGTTAAATCAAACATTTTTTTAAATGTTAGGATATTAAGGTTTATATTAATATTTTAAAAAATTTAAATAATATTTAATGTAAGAGAAGTTATGTAGTTACAACTTATGTTCTAATAATCATTCATTAGATTTTTCTAATTAAAAGTTCAATAAAAAATCATCTAGTGGGCCAATAGTTGCATATTGGTATACACAATACCTCAAAAAAGAAGAAGTTAGTAATTAGATCAATTGTGCAATTTTATTCATACCAATAGTGTTTGATTACAAGGGCATTTGTGCATATTATAACCTACTATGTAGTTCTTTGTTGGACCTATAAATACGTTTTAGTTGTCTTCTTGTCACATTTCAAGATAATTGTATATGTGCAGTTATTTGGTCATCTTAGGACAAAAATAGACCTTATCTCTTATTATGGTCCACACATTGGAAATCTACAAGACATGGAATTTAAATTCATTAATTCATATGACAACAATGTTTTAGAAATTATATTAGTTGTTCCACTCTTATCTATTTAATGCTTCTAGATTTGATTGTGTAAAAATAATTTTCTAACATTAACATTTTGGGTCACACTAAATGATCGATGTTACTCTCTTATTAGTGTTTAACATTTATTGTAAAAATTGAGATTAATTGGGGAATAGAAAAAAGATATAATTTCCCCCCTATGAATTGTGGTTTAAAAAAATGTTGATGGAAAATTCTGACTTATTTTTCCAACTTCTATATTTTTTTTCCTAGCTACAATTGTAATATTTTAGAGTTTCATGTGTCAAATTTAAAAGAAATAATAACATCCCGTTGAAAAATAAAATTACAGCTCTCAAACATATAATTATATTTATCATAAAAATATGAGAGAGTACATTGATATTCTCTTTTTGTGCCTGACTTCTCCCTCCTACTCTCGAGGCTAAAATATTATCTCATTTTATACATGATAATAAACTAAATTAAGTTTTCAATGAATCCAATTAGGATCCCATTATTTAGAAAACACTTCAACCTCCTATATTATTGTTAAAACAAACTTTTTATTTAGAGGTTTTGCTTCCCCCCATTTATCAACAAAGACAATAACCAAAATAACAACAATATGCACCTGCTTCACATCCTCTTATTAGTACGTGTCGATAGGCTAAGTACTATCTACAAGTGTAATCATCTAAAAATGGTCATCTAAACTATTAGCCCCTTGCTAGCATTATGTGCTAAAATCATCAATTGCTTATTCTTGATCAAATCCTAATTTTGTCATTTATTCGATTATTTTCCTTGGGCTAACCATTTTATCCTATGTCTTTATTTATTAAAAGGAATATTTCCTCCCCTTTTAATAAATTAAAAACCCCCACTTTTTCTCTTATCCTAAGTTGCACAAATAAAACATTATTATTATTTTATAAAAAAGGAAAAAACACTTTTTGTCTCATATGGACACAAAAGTCAACTCTTATTTTCTCATTGGAGGATATTTGTGCACATGGATTGCTCCTCTTTGATGCTCCACCGTTGATTAAATCTTTTGCCTCTTAATCTCCATGGTCCATTCTTTCTCATTTCTTATAAAAGGAGAGCTCTCTTCTTCATTCTAGATCCCCAACTTTTTATGCTAACTTTATGCTGCAGGATTTCTTAGAGACTTTAGAGCTTTTGAAGACTTTGGAGCCTTTTGGAGATCTTTCTACATTTAGCTTTCATTCTTGCATTCTTAGCTTAGCTTCATATTTATGCTTTATTAACTTAGTTTCTTTTTCCATACTCTAGATTAGCTCACATAGATTAATTAGCTTGGATTGTAATACTTGCATATTTCCTTTCATAGCATAGCTTGCATTTCCATTCTTAGCATAGCTTGCATTTCATCTCCATTTGGATTCTTGAAGATATTGGCATTCTTGCCCTTGTCTCATTGAATCTCTCATTGCATGGTTTACTAGCAAAGTTATTGGCTTAATAGCTCTAGCTGAGAGCACTCTTAAAACCCTTGCACTCCATGCCTAGGGAGCTCTAAATCGATTTCTCAAGGTTTCCAATCCATGGATTCCCTTGGAAGTAATGACTTAGAGAAGTGCACATCTTAGTGTGTACATCAAGTAATTGTATCATTTTTTGAGTTGTGTATCTTAGCTAGTGATTAAATGAATTCTTGTGCACCAATCAAAATAAGTTATATTTTATATTTCATTATAATTTTTTCATTTCTATCATCTCATTGGACGAATGTATTTGAACTGTTATACATGGATTTCTCGCATTGTGGAACATAATATTTTATAAAATTTAATTTACCTCCATACTCTATCTTTTCTGCCCTATTTGTTGATGCATTTCTACTAACAAGATACTTGACTTTAGTTATATAATTAATTTTAATTTTAATTCTAATTTATATCTAAAATGATTTGTAATAATAAATAATTCTAAAATTACAACAATTATAGTTGTAATAATAACTTTGTTTAATTTTATAAATAATTATAAAATATTATTTATAATATATTTAAATTATAATTTTTTTACTTATAATTATATTAGAAATAAATCTTATTGTTATACTTTGTAAAATAATTTAAATTAACATTACAATAAAATAAAATTAACTACAATTTCTAATTTATATTATTAAAATAATTATAATGAAAAAAATTACTCTTTGATTGTGTTCTGATTTGCATTTACTCCCTGTCCTATGGAAAGAGTTCCGATGGCTCCATTAAACCTACTTCTGGTTTGGTTTCTCATTTTCCCTCCAATGTGTCTTCGGCTTCTGAATCTTCCACCTTGCCCTCTAGTTCAGAATCCACACCCTCGGCCTTTAAACCTAGCCCTAGCCCTTCAACCTTACCTCAAAAGAAGATGTTCGCTGAAATGGTGGCACCCAGCAATCTTGGGGTCTCCATTGATGCGAGATTTGTGCAGGTGGTTGGAGGCAAGAGATCGTTCGAAGAAGGTAAGGAATCTCCTAACATGTTGAATGAATTTGTTGTCTCACCCAATGATGCCATGCTTAAGGAAATTGCTCTGGAGAAGTCTCGGCTCTGTGACACCGCAATTTTCTTTGCATGCATTGATATTGAGAAATGCCCTCCTAGGAAATTCTTGGATGACTGGTTTCATAATCTATGGAATTTAAAATTAGGGCTTAAAATCTCATTCTGTAGATAGATTAAAAAAGGGCTTTTCATTATTTTCTTTAATAATCATGAGGCTCAGGTAGAAGCCCTAAAACAACAATACTGGAATGTTGGTAAAACTTCATTTAGGGCTTTGGCTTGGTCGCATGATGCTGTTTGTGAAGAAGTTCTTGCCCCGTCTTCACCCAGATGGCTTATTTTAAAAGAAGTCCCCCCTTTCCTTTGGAAATTCCTTACACAATTGCTTGCACCGTTTGGCTCTATCATCAGAATTGATGAAACTTCCAAGCTTGTGTCCAATCTTGATGCTAGGGTTTTGGTATCTCTTAAACCCGGGGTTGATATTCCCCAAAAGCTTACCTTGAAAATCCATGGTGAAACCATCTCCTTCCCGGTTGAAATCCTCGAGGGTCTCAACGCGTGTTTTTTGTGCAAAAAGGAAGGGCATATTCGAAAAAATTGCCCCATCATTAACAAGAAAAACAATGAACCGTCTCAGGGAAACATTGCAGATGGTAATCCCAATAGTAAGGAATTGGCCATTATCCCCGATACTTCGATTCCTAATCACTCCTTCTTTGATTCACACTCTGGAAAAGGGTCTGATAAATCTAATTTTATTAACCCTATAGTTAATCAATCCAGTAAGATTCAACACCCTGTCGTTTCAGACCAAAGAAATAGTTTGAGAGATAATGAGGGTTTTCAAACAGTGAAAAATAAGAAGCCTAGGAAAAAGAATGCTCAACAACTGGCTAATGAATAGATCCGTGCTACCTCCAAATCGAACCCCTTTGTTGCTTTGGCATTCCCTACTCTGTTAATTGAAAATGGACCATCTATGGACAGTATGATTTCTGATAAAAAAATGTTGAAAGGACAGAACTCACAGAATGGTAGGTCTGGTGATGTTACCATGAGTGAGGTCCCTACAGACATGGTTAGCAGTAAAATTTGCCCTAACCTGAATGTAGTCCCCCCTTCTGATGATAACACCATCAGCTCCCCCATTTCTGGTCTTAATGAGTTAGATGATGATTTTTTTATTGAAGTTATACTTGCTAATAAAGGCTCTGATAATGCTAGAATACAAAACCCGGTTGAACATAATATTAATGGGAATATAGGGAATCTTGTTTGCATGATGACCCGTACTTTGGATGGTTCTCATGTTATTGGTGATTTCGATATGATTGGCTCCTATTCCAATCTCTCTCAACTGAATAATGGTGAGGATGAGGAGGACCCTCTCTGGGGATCTTTGGCTTCCAAAAAGAAGGGAAGGCCCCTAGGTTCAAAAAATAAAAAGAAAAACGGGGAGACTCTGGCTCCTCTTACTGGCCCTCTTTTGCATTCTTCATCATGAAGTGCATATCTTGGAATATTAGAGGCCTAGAGTCTCCTGATAGGAAATCGATCATTAAGAGATTTTTAATGGGGCACAAAAACTTAGACTTTTTTTATGATGCAAGAGCTTAAGGCTGTTAATTTTCTTCTTAATTCTTCTCTAGATTTTATCTGGAGGGATGCTATTAAAATTTGTACTAATCATCCTAAAGGGAAAGGTGGTGCTTCTTTGCTTATTAATCCTTACTGGGATAAATATATTAAATCTGCTGGTTGCTCCCCTTGCAATTGTGTGGCTTGGGCTATTATTGAGCTTAACGGTTCATCATTTGGCGTTTGCTCCATTTACGCTCCCAATGAGGTTAAAGATAGGATCATTCTTTGGGACTGGCTATATAACCTCTCTGACATTCCCTGGATTTTGGCTGGGGACTTTAACATGGTCGAGAATCAAGATGATAAGCTCAGGGGTCTTCCTTTTGCTTGGAAACATCGGGAGAAGGTCTCTTGGGATCGCTGTAAGCATAAATTTAATTTATTTGATCCTATGGAAGGGCATAGAAGAGATACTTCCAGCCTCAGGGATAGGGTATCAATCCAAGAAATCTCTGATGTTATATCTACTCTTAAAAAGGATAAAGCGCCTGGGCCAGATGGCCTTCCTGCTGAATTCTACCAATCCAATATTGATTGGATTGCCAAGGATTTATTTGATCTTTATTCAGAAGCCTATGACTGTGGCACTCTTGGCAATTCTATCAATATGGGGATTATTAAACTTATCCCTAAGGATGGAGACAAGTCCCTCATCAAGAACTGGCGGCCAATTACTCTGCTTAATGTTTCTTACAAAATTATGGCCAAAGCTTTGGCCTCCAGACTTATTAATATTTTGCCTAACTTTATCTGTCCTACCCAGACTGGGTTCATCAAAGGACGCTATATCCTTGAAAACCTTGTTTCCAGCTGGGAGTCTATGGATTGGGCAAAAAATTTGAATCAGAGCTCTGCTATGTTTCTTTTAGATTTTGAGAAAGCTTATGACTGCGTTGAATGGGATTTCATCCTTTCTATTCTTCAAGCCTTTGGTTTCCTTGATGAATTTGTCAGGTACATTCAAGTCCTGTTTAAAGATTCCTCTGCTAAAATTAATCTCAATGGTTTTTTATCTAATCCTATCCCCCTGTCCTGATCTATTCGTCAAGGATGTCCCCTTGCTCCTGCTCTCTTTGTCATAGCTTCTGATGCCTTGTATTATATCCTCAGAGACAATACTATCTCTCCCAAAGTTAATGGCATTTCTCTCCCTGATAGCTCTGAGCTCCTCAATATCCAATTTGCGGATGATACCTCACTTTTCATTGAATTATCTTGTCTTAATTTCCAACATCTCAATCTGAAGCTTGACTTGTTTGAAACCATCTCAAGTGCTCGCATTTATAAATCCAAATCTATCATGCTTGGATGGAATGAGGAACCTCCAGATTGGTTTCCCCAATTTGGATACTCTTGGGGCGGACCTAATAAAATAGTGAGATATTTTGGGGTTCCTTTTTCCATCTCCCCTTCACTCAAAGACATGTGGATTTGGGTTAAGGATAGAATTATCAAGAAGCTTTACAAGTGGGATAATAGGGTGCTTTCACTTGCTGGTAGAGTGCAGGTTTGCCAGAAAGTCTTGTCGTCTTATAGTATATATTACTCTTCTGTTTGGATGTTCAACAATTACCAATAGTTTGAAATTCAGAAGGCCATCTGAAGATTCCTATGGTCTGATGGCCAAGGTAACAAAAAGAAGCACATTGTTAAATGGAGTTGGTGCCACATTGATAAGAAAGCTGGTGGTTTAGGCCTTAAAGACCTTAGGATCCAAGGTATTTCTCTTGCTGCTAAGTAGATCTTTCGGGCTCTTGATGGTCAGGAGCCTTGGAAGATTCTCCTTAGAAATAATATTCAATCTGGTCATCCTAAGCAAGCCAAGTATTGGAAGAATCTTCCTTTTGCTGACCTTGTTGCTGGAATGTTCCCTGTCTCCGTCCAAGGATCACTAGTTTTTAAGTCTATTTGGAAGGCTTGGGAACTTGTGAGGGGCTTTATTTATAATTCTAACTTTGATAACAATAACTCTATTCATAGTGAGCGATCTATATGGTGGAATTTGCAACATAATGGTAAGCCTCTTGCCATGACTCAAGGATGTTCTGCAAAATTCTGGAATAGCCAGGGTGTCAAAAGCCTCATTGATATCTTGGAGAATGATAACCTTGCCAGTTGGCAGGATATCATAATTAAATTCAATCTTCCCAACTCTCATAAGCGTACTTATAGTATGATTGCCAATGCCTGTCGTAATCTTAATCTTCCTCGTAGATGTAATTTGGATTCCCATAGATTTCTATCTTTTCGTTGGGATGATGGATCTCTCCTGCATAATATCAAAGCTAAAGATATATATAAGGTGCTTAACAAAGATCACTCTGTTATTTCACACCTGAATACCATCTGGTATGTGAACCTGGACTCTATTGAATGGCAAAAGATTCTTGATAGATTTTGGAAGTCTCATATTCCTCCCAAATTATTGCATTTTAAATGGCAACTTCTTCTTGATAGGCTACCTTTTAAAAATCAGAGTGGTGTTACTGCCTCTTGTTCTATTTGCAGGACTCCTGAAAGTTTAAGACATATTTTCTTTACTTGCCAATTTGCTAGATCTATATGGAATTTCTTTGGAATATCTATAGATGATCATGTCACTATTCTTGATGCTATTATTGGAAATATATTTGGTCTTAAGAGGGATGCTAATTTGTTTTGGAATATTCTTTCTTCCCATATCCTTTGGTTTATATGGAAATATAGAAATGAGGACATATTCCAAGATGTTAGTAGATCCCTTACTTTGTTTCAATTGAAACTTATACGTTTTAAGATTGTCTCGCAGGTTTGTTGCATTATGAAGGTTGAAAAAGACAAGTTGAAAAGATTTCTTCATGATGGGCTCGCTACGATGCTCATATACGAGATGAAACATGGGCTTGAATGGGCCAGCATTATTGACAATCAGGTTGCTTTTGAGGAAGCCCTCAAGGAGCTGCTCAAAGAGATGCAGGATACTAGAGGCCCCTTTTCAGATAGACTTGAGTTCTTTATTCAAATCCTTGAGAAGAAGAAAATTGTGTGGATGGAAGGAGAGCTGGGATGGATAGCTTGGTTTGATGACCAAGATGATATTTTGGATTAGCTTCTATATTGTTCTTTTTTGTAATCTCGTTAAACTGTACTTATTGTGCGAGTTGACTGAGTATGGTCTTCAGTTGAACTAGGTGGTTGAGGCTCGCCTCCCCCTTATTTTGTTATTGTACCTTCTTTTTGATCTATCGATTATTTAATTTTTAAAAAAATTACTTATTGCTACATCTAAAATTATTTAAACTAATATAATTATTATCATCATATTTTATAATTAATTAAAATACATTTATTAATATTAGAATTACATTTACATAGAATTATAATAAATATAATAAAATACATTTAAATTTATCTACAACTAAACTTATAATTAAATCTTAAGTACTGGCCACTACGTGGCACTTGTTATTCATTCAACACATCAAGCTTAATAAATCAACATTTATTGCTAAAAATATCTTCACATATGTGGACAATCCCAACTAAAAAATCTTTCATTTTTACTTATTATTTTAAAATGAACTATTCTATGGAGGTTCTTATCTTATGAGAAGACTAAATTATTATTTCTTTTTACACAAATACATTTTGACCATGTCTCCAACTTGAATCCAATGCTCAATCATGTGTTCTACATTCACAACGATTGCAACTTGCATATAATTTTACACTTATATTTCCAGTAATGTCATGTCATAGAATTGTACTTAATGATCCCCGTCTTTTATTCCTCTTAAATAATTTATATTGTATCTTTCTCTCCCCGTCTCTACTTTGTATCTCTTTATTCCCCCCACCTCTATCTTTCTATCTACTTGTCTCCATCGTCCTCTCTTTCTTTGTCTTTATCTCCCCTTTCCCCATTGCAAACCCCCCACTTGCCCCCACCAATTGTAAAATTGACATGAATATGTTTATAATGGATGCATAGTTGATTAAAAGTTATCACTCATTTGTTGTACACACAATATTATTTACTAAAAGACCTATGTATTGACCTCATCTACTACACTAAGATATGCAAATAATAAACCAAACAATTATTTGATTGACCTTTCAAAACTCTTCCGTGTACCCATTGCATACCAAGGTACAATTGCTAGTTTTATTATCTAAAAATGCATATATTAGAATTTTATCAGTTTAATATTTTAAAATTTACTAGATTTATGTTTTCGTAATTAGCCCATAGGCTTCCCCTTTCAGGTTGCTTGCAACCGAAATTTATCTCATGCTGGAAAAACAACTGCCGGTAAACCGTTTTCATATGATGGTATGGGGTGAAGTGTACATCAAACTTGAGTGCAAAAAATTGTATCCAATCTGCATTTATTATATCACATTATTCACTGCAATCTTCCTCCACACGTTATTTCTCTGCTCCTCCTTGCGTTATTTGTCTGTATTACATGTACGTTTGAATGGGGTGCCTTTCTTGGGTATATCACCTTTCTATTTACTGCTTTGGATTAAATGCATTCTATTGGTTGGGTTGGAAGTTTGAGAAAGCTTGTGGAAGAAAATCACATTCTGAGCGTATGATAGTGGAGAAGTCCCTGTTTGTTTCGTTAAACCATAGTTTATTTTATTATTACATTGAAACTGGTTTGTGTTGATATTATTTATTGTCATGGCCAATTATTGGGTTTTACGATGATCATCACAATCTTTTAATAGTAATGTATTTTGGACTTCATTTCTTTGGTGTTGTGTATTGACTAAGCCCAAGTCTTTGTCATAAAGTTTAGATATTGGCTTGATATGGACACAATTCTTGTTCATTTAACGAGAACCAAATAGATGTACACAAAGATTAATTTCTTTTAGAAAATGAATTATTACAAATTAATTCTAGAGAAAAAGGTTTAGGAATACATTAGTGACTTAAATATTTTTAGGTTTGGATAATCATTGTCATAGAAAATGGAATCAAATTATATAGAAATCACTAAAAAGATCATAAAAAGATATTAAATCTATTATGAAACATTATAAAGAATGAAACATGAAACAAAGAGATGAAATATATGTATGTATGTATGTATGCACATGTATGTCAGAAAATACACCATTATACTAAAGTATATAGAATCTAAAAATAAGTAAAATTGTTATTGAATTCTTGTATGCAAGCACTAGAATATAAACCAAAATAATGGAAAGTAGGGTAGAAACACCAAAGTCAACTTCAATTTCCTTTGTCAAAAAATTATATTTAATTTTTTTAAAAATAATATAGCATCGATACAAATTTAGAAGATTTATTTTACTCACAAGTCTTATAAAAGTTTATTTACACCACTAGATATTGAGAGCACCTTACATTGAAGATCTATATAGATATTGTCTCCAATGTCTAACTAAAATGTGACAAAGGGAAAATCTTTCCCAAATGCTCAAAATATATGAATTGTGTAGCTTTGGTCTAAGAGGCTCCAAAACATATGTATAGGATAAGGTATAACCATTACCTCTTAAATATAACATTTATTTTCACACATTTTTTAATTTTCTAGGTCATCAAAGAATGGAAAAAAAAAGAGAATGTTCAAAATTTAAGAAATATGAGATTTTCTTTATTATAATTTGTAAACACTTTATGAGGAAAGCTATTGTTCACTTTGTGTTATTTTATAATAAAAAATTAGTGTTATTTAAGGTACATCTTAGGAATATTGGATGCATCTATCATATAGATTAGACATTCTTGAGGCTACTTTGGTTGTACCTTGTACATTTAAAAACAATAATATTTTAATAACATAGTATCAAAATGGATAAACTAGTATTGTAAAGAAAATGAAGGGGACTTGTTTTTCTAAGATCATTGTATATTATAATAGTATTTGATTTTTTTATATAAGATTTTTTTGATACAGTTAAGCACATGGACAATTGTTGAGGTTAGCTAGTTGGGTATCAAAATTTTTGACTTGTTGGGTAAGATTATATTGATAATCTCTTATAAGTTACACATGTGAGGAGAGAAGTCGTAGATTGGGATGTTTACATTTTTTTAATTTATTTGTTAACATGGAATGTAGATAGGGAGCTTAATATTTTAGAAGTTCCATTTAGACTATGAAAGTGCATTGTAATATTTGTTCTTGAGATAAAATATTGAGTATGTTTTTTTCGCTATTAAGATTTTCTTGGAGTACATCTTGTGCCATCTTGGTATTTTTTTTTTTTCACCATGGATTCTAAATACTTATTTTTATATTTTGTTCTTTAATTTATGTGAAATTATTTCATTATGACTATATTCTTTCTTTCTAAATATTTGTAACTATTATCCTTACTCTAATACCAATGAAGAGTATTAACACACGAATACAAACTCTAAGAAAAGCACAATAATATGAAACCTTGATATGAAAAAGCCAATTATATTCCAATCAAGGAAAAAATAGAAGTAACAAAATACATCATAGACATTTTATATTACATAGTGCAAGTAAATGTATAAGTGAGGGTAGAAAACTAAGGTACAACACCCATAATAAATGGAGCCTAAAAAATCTACTCATGTCCAACATGTGGAGGTAAGTGTAAGTTAACTAGGACTAGATAAGTGTAAATCAAGTACACAAGCTATATTAATGTAACCAGACGACTCATTAACAAGAGAAATGACAATCAAGTGCATAAGTTAACTAGGACTAGGTAAGTATCAATCAAGTGCACAAGCCATTGTGACACAATTAGATGACTTATTAACAAGAGAAATGACAATCAAGTGCTCTAGATCTCTTTGCAATATTTCAAGTTGTCTATCTACATAGATATTGTACAATAGATTTTTTCTAAAAATGGTATTTGAATGGTTTTAATAATAGTTGGATTTTTTCCTTCACTACTCCAAGCATTATTTGCTTGTTACTACATCAAGTACTGGCTATTTGGTTCCAAATTGGATTTGAAAATCATTGTCTCTTCTACTCCTTGCTCCATATCTGTTTGAAATACTTCAATGCCTTATCTACATGGATAGTGTAGAATATATGTTTCTAAAAGAAGTATTGGATAGTGTGCAATATCTGTTTCAATAAAAGGAATTTGATTGATGTTAGCAGTTGCATGTTTTTTTCTTCCACAACCATACAAATCAATTCTCTCTCATATGTACCACTTGGTTTTTCGCCTCTTACTCATGGTGTATTACAACTTCGACACTTGAGAACTTTCCTCATACAACTACATTAATTTCAATAGTGAAAAATATGGTATAAAAGACAAGTCACAAGGCATAACACTAAATAAAGTCATACTTGATATAGGTAGAATTGAAAGACAATGCCTCACCTTTAGTGTAGTCTATAGAGTTAAATCACTAAAAGGTCTCCAAATAGAGCATGCCTTCTCCTTTGACCACTATTCTAGAATGAAAAAGAATCCATACAATATTATTAGAAAGAAAGAAGAAGCTCGCGTACAATTGCTCTCACAGTAAGTCCAGGTATATGAAGTTACTTTTACACCCACTTTTTAAGTACTACACTTTAAATTGTTCCCTTTCTTCAATTCACAATAATTATTTTCCCTTATCAATTATAGCATTTTAGCTTCTACAAGTTCACACTTTCTGATCAAGAAGAGGAAACAGAGAAGATATATAATTACACATACTACATTTTATTATGTGTCTTCATGTATTTGAACGCTACACTTTTTGAGGAGGACCTACAAAAAACACAGAAGGGCAATCCCGCCTAGGGGCTTGCCTACAAGATCGCACTGTAACTTTAATTCATCCAAAATGGATGCTACTATGTACAAGACTGCTTTCTACAATGAAGCATGTGTGTAAGCCCACACTTACTTTTATTATGTAAAGCTTTGATTATACTTTGTTAATGTTTGTAGCTTCAGTCGTATGATCACTTGGAATACATATAATACTTAGATATTGATTAATAATATATATATATATATATATATATATATATATATATTATTAATATATATTATTCTAATATATGATTAATTAATAAAACATTATAATATGGATAAACATGTCTCATGAAGGGACATGTCTCTCATAGCCTCATTCCCAATATAAACAAGAGAGATTGTTGCATTTAGAACATACATACAATGAGATAGTGCTATTACATTTGCAATGATCCTAAAACTTTAATATGGTATCAAAGCCAGACTGCAAATATAAGAAAGTGTTTAAAGGCATGGTAGATAAATTCATTTCAGAAATAGATGAATACTTGAGCGACATTTGAAGAAATGTTTTTCATCATAGGCTATTGAGCTATTGAGTATGCAGCTAATCAAGAAAGTTTGATATAGTCAGCACCATACTTAGAAACGCTCAGCATCCAATCAGCGCGTCAACCAAAAGAAAACAAAGCCAGGACCAAATACGTCCATTTGTCGAGAGTCCCATAAGCGATCATTGGATTACTTGACGCTGATAAGTATTCAAAACTCAACCTATCGGATGACACGGGGAGAATCACAGACCAACATACGCAATACAAGTCTCTATAGAACTAGAGACTTGACAATTATTGGAAGTTGTTAGGTATCTCCATGGAACATTACAGATTGGCCTCTATTTGCATAGACAAAATATTTAGCATCGACAGAAGTGATGAACAATATATATACGGGTTGGTATGAATTATTTTAATACCAAGATATTCCACCCCTGGAAGTGCTGCTATATTTTCTATTTATTAGATCATGATTGATGTCATATCCATCAATGCTTCTTACGGTTTATAAATCCATTATGAAGATTGGGTATGGTTCGAGAAGTAACTCTGTTAAGATACGTGTGTGGTATTGGGACTCTAAGAGATATCGATCAGATTGTCACAGATAATTTATATTGAATTATGTTCATGTGTGGAAAAACAAGGAGGCTTACTATTTATTGATTATCATGGTTTTAGTTTATAACATCTTCAGATGAAACCATAGCATATGCGTTGTTCTCTACCGAGTCTTAAGAATTGATTCCGTAAGAGGTGATGTAATGAACGATGGTGAAGGATTAATAATGATATGATGGGTAGAGACACTATAACGTCAATAAGCGTCATTTGATGATTAGTGAGGACATATAATAACCATTGTTGGTTATGAGATGCAATTAGATAATGTTGAACAACTGTAAGAAGAGATTTATGAAGGGATGTGATTTAGATATAACGTGTCCTTTCCTCCTCTTTTTTTTTTTTTTCAAGAGGTGCAACCCTTCTATCTAGCAAGATCGGTAGAAGATTGTTTGCATATATTTCTTGAGATATTAGAGACAACAACTTGTATACGTGTATATATATATATATATATATATATATATATATATATATATATACACACACACATACACATGCTAGTCACTAATCAGAAATTGTGCTATGTATAGTGGATGTGAGGCATAGATCTTTGGGTGAATGGAAGTCTAATATAGCCTATGGTTATAAGGTGTTGGAGGCATTGCGCATTGACCATATAACTAAGGGTAAAGGTGAGTATAAAGAATTTTTATTGGTAATGAACATTTCATAAATATTCATTTATATGTTTTATATTATACGAGATGGTATAATCGAAAGTATATGGTGATTATATTTAAAGAAGTAATATATGTAAAATCTTAGATTAAAGATATATACTTAGAAGATTGAATACGTATTCAAGGTATATATTTAAATTAGATCTTTATCTATATTACATTGGAATGATCCTATATCATTATGCAAAAATATCCTTGAGTATTAAATCAGTCTTTCTTTTTTCTTTTATACATACTATTTGCCTTGATCTTTTCTAAGGATACTCTTGTGGGAAAAGAAGATTGATATCAAATTCAGAGGGAGTCTGACACTTTATCTATTAGAAGGAAACCTTGGATGAGAAGGTTAGAAGGTTGATATCACATTCAGAAGAAGTTTGATGAACCATCAGAGGAAACCTTGGTTGAGAATGATAAATGTTGATGTTAGTACTCAAAGATTCAAAGGGAGTCAGTACAAAATCTAGAGGATATGCCTTATTTGATTTCCAAGGACCTTGGTCATATTGATATAGAGGAAGTAAACCATATTGAGATGGTTTCCCTAGTGACCAGAAAACTATAAAAACAAAAAGAATTGTGATTCAAATGATGAAATTCTATGTATGTGAACCAGAAGACTTTTATGTAGATATCTAGGTCATGATATTCTTAGATAGATGTTTGAGAATTCAAGAAAAAAGCATAATGCAGACTAAAGAACAAAGACATGACTTGCTCACAGAAGGTTGATATTAGATTCAGAGGGAGTATAATAGTTCATCTAAAATAACCTTGGATGAGGAGGTGAGGAGGTTGTTACAAGACATTAAAGGAAGCATCTAGAAGACTATGATCATGAGATTCAGTCTCATGCTTTTATGCTATCTCCTGCATAACTTGGGGTTCACCTAGAGTGATACAAACTATATAAGAGATATAGTGCATAAGTATGCTATTCAAGGTACATTATCCCCATAGAACATATGACTGATATTCTCACCAAGTTTCTTGCTAGAGGTAAGGTTGTGTACCTTCAAGATAAACTTGGCATGTTGGAGAATGAAACCTTAGATGAAAAGGAGTTTCAATATCTGTGATCTATTATCTTGTATGTTATTGCATTTTTCTCCTTGAAAGAGAAGTCTAAGGTGAAAACCCTTGTTTCACCCTTTGGGATGAGTCATGATGGATCCACCCTCTGAGTCAAGGTGGATCCACTCTAGGACTTATGGGCCCTCCTGTGAACATTGGAGAAAGGTGACAACTTTTCGGCAATGAACACTTGTATTTGATATTACAAGGTGACGATCTTGTAATATAGATTCATTATGGTAGACTTTTTGTCTATGCACATACCATAATAGGGTTATATGTAAATGGAATGTAATGTTCTTATTTACTATATCCTTGTATCACGATCTAAAGTGATATGAAAATTAGGTATCACGATCTAAGGTGATTCCTCATATCAAGGTGATATGAAAATTATGTATCACATTCTAAGGTGATTCCTCATATCAAGGTGGTATGAAAATCAGGCATCACATGTTAGGTGATTCCTCATATCACATGTTAGGTGATATTGAAAACTGGGGATCACATGTTAGGTGATTCCTCATATCACATGTTAGGTGATATTGAAAACTGGGCATCACATGTTATGTGATTCCTCATATCACATGTTAGGTGATATTGAAAATTGGGCATCACATGTTAGGTGATTCCTCATATCACATGTTAGGTGATATGTAAAGCTTGGTATTGTACACACAAAAGTAGTGCACTTCTATGAATCCTTACAATCAAGAACACTCAAGAATGAGGTCCCAAAAATTGATCCATAGCTCTCTATGTATGGAGTTGCAAAGTTGTAAAAATGCTCTCAGCTAGAGCTAATAGGCTTAATGACCTTGCTAGTCAACCACACAATAAGAGATTTAAGTGAAGACAAGTGCAAAAGTGCCAATATCTCCAAGAATCCAAATGAAATGCAATGCAAGTAAACTAAGAATGAAAATGCAAGCTAAGCTAAATGATAACAATGCAATGCTTGAAAGGAAATCTAATCTATGAAAGGAAAGTGCAAACTAGACTATGAAAGGAAAGTACAAGTCTTACAATCCCTCCTAATTAAGTTATGTGAGACTAATCTATTGCATAAAGGAAATCTATACTAAGAATGCCATGATTATGCAATGATGAAAGCAAACTAAATGAAATGCAACAACAATGTCTTCAAAGCTTGGATGCAAGGATGTCTTCAAAGAGCTCCAAATAACCTAGAAAACTTGCAGCATAATATTAGCATAAAACATGAATGGATATATGCAAATGAGGAAGAGAGCTCTCCTTTTATAGGAAATGAAAATGAATGGACCATGGAGATTAAGAGGCAAAAGACTTAATCAATGGTGGAGCATCAAAGAGGAGCAATCCATGTGCACAAATATCCTCCAATGAGAAAATAAGAGTTGACTTTTGTGTCCATATGCGACAAAAAGTACTTTTCTTCTTTTTATAAAATAGGAATAATGCTTTATTTGTGCAACTTAGGATAAGAGGAAAAGGTGGGGGCTTTTTATTTAATAAAAAGGGAAGAAATATTCCTTTTAATTAAATAAAGACTTTAGGATAAAATGGTTAGCCCAAGGTAAATAATCAAAAATGATAAAAGGATTTGATCAAGGAAATTGATATAATTGAAAAATGTTGATTTTTGAAAATATTGATTCAGGGATTTGATAAATTGCTGAATGGGGGCCCAAAGTCTAGGCGACCATTTTAGGGTGCATACATTGGCTCCTCTTTGACTAATGTGTGATCATTTCAGGAACACATGTAGTCAAAGAAGAATTGAAATGTGAGATCGATTTGGGATCACAAAACAACCCAGATGTGTGTTCATTTTGGGAACACATCAAGACAAAAATAAGCAAAAGCTGAAAGACAAGACCAACATCATTGCTGCTAGGTGCAAATCAAGCCTTAGAAAAAATTATCACCATCGCTGCTAGGCAATAATCAAGTCTAAAAAATAGGAGATAAAAATTGAAAGACAAAATTACCACCGTCGCTGCTAGGTGATAATCAAGTCTAAAAATAAAAATCTCAAGTTGAGCTGAATGATAAAGCTGAATCAAAGATTAAAGCTGATAGGCACTGCTCCCTCGGAATCGAAATCAAAATCAGGTAGAGGAGAATAGGAAATTGATAAACTTGATCAAGTCACTAGAAATCATGATCAAAGATGAAGCATGATAGGATAACCATCACGCAGTGAAGACATGCCTCAGGTTGACTAGGTTTGACTGGGAAAGATATAGGATAAAAATTAAGTCAAACCTTAGAGAAATGAAGTGAGTGATAATGAATGATAGACTAGGAGTTTTGAAAGAGATGGGGGGTGAAGAAATGAAGATGCACTAACAAAGATCGAAGGATCAGGCCTCAAATGGTCAACCAACTACGTAGATGAGGGTGAAAATTTTGAAATGCAATTTTGACTATCAATATTAACTCAAATTTTAATTTTGAGTCCGAAAATGGATCCAGGACGTCGAAATTAGCTAAGGGTGCAATTTATGCGCAATTCTGAGGTGTTTTGAAAATTAGGTCAAAAAGTCAAAATGTTATATTAGGGGCAAAAAGTGTCATTTTCAAAATCATTTGACTTTTATTGATTTGAGAATTGTGAGAGCTTAGAGAGAGAGAATGGCCCAACAAGCAGCGATTCCAGTCCATAGGCATCAGTTTGAGCGCGGGCGGTTGCATAACTGGCCTCCACACTATGCCGCCCCGGTGAGTTTTCAGAAAAACTTCACTTTTTTGAGTCATTAATGAGCATTTAAGATATTTAGCACGTTTTTAATTGTTTTTCAAATTTCAAATTTTTAGTTTAGGTGAAAAGTCATGCGACACTTTAGAAGTGTCGCACCCTTTGAAGATGAATGTTGTGCAACACTTTGTGGGTCAAAATAGTGTCACACGAGCATTGAATCCAGTGTTGCATGACACGGGATGAAATGTCGCGTGACACTATGCGAAGTGTTGCCCAAACAGAAACTGTCGCACTGCTATAAGACAAAGTGTCGCACGACACTTAATCAAAAAATAGTGTCGCCTAGTATAAAATTTTGACATGTTTTAATGTTTTTGAGCAAAATGACATGGTTCTAGACAATGTTTGATTTTAAAATTCATTGTACTAATATTATACATCCTTCCTGATATGTATTGACATCTGGTATGGTTTAAATGACTTGTAGGAGAACTTCCCTGCGCTCTATATCAAAGCACCCTAGGTGACTGGATTGCAGTTTGTCCGAGATCTGGATGATCTAGGCAAGGCCGATTTTAGGGCGATGGGCTTTTGGTATTTACTGCAGATGCCCCATATCTAAGCTGATCATGGGCTGTTGACTGCTCTTGCCAAGAGATGGCATAGTGAGTACAACATCTTTCATCTACCTACTGGAGAGGCATCCATCACATTGGAGGACGTCTACCGGATCCTATGGGTTCCATGTCATGGAGATCCTGTAAGTATAATCATGTTTATAGATAATCAAAGTTATAAAGTTTCCCTTATGATAGAAACTAACATGATTGTTTGATGACACAAGTATACTATGATCAGGATCCGACAGAGGGGAGACAAGTTATCCAGCGTATGTTCCGGGATGTCACCATCCTAGACCGACACATTAGCTGGGATCGATTGATGACCGACTTTGGTAGGGACTTCCCAGTGCCTTGTATTGTTTCATCTTTGATTGGACAGGCCCTTATCCTTGACAAGAGTCAGAAGGGTTTCCCACTGGGATGGGGGAGGTTGCTAGCAGATTTGGTGCAATGGCCACAACGGATCGCATGGGGTCCGACGATTCTAACCGATATGTACTATGAGCTACATGAGATCGTCTACCGAGATGGTAGGACTTGGGCGTGCAGGGCTATACTCGCTCAGATATGGGCATGGGAGCACATTGTTGTAGTGCGTCCATGAGTGCAGCCTAGGGAGCACAGATATCCCTACATGTATAAATATACCGGTGTCATCTCTCAGGCACATAGAGGGATTTTACTTACTATCGCAGGGTGTTGGATGAGCTCACCTCATTCACGTGGAGACCTTATAGGACATCTGAGCAGTGGGGTGATAGGCGGGAGCTGGATTATATGCTTTGTAGTCGGCCATTAGTAGGTCATCATGAAGACATTGTGAAGAGATTCGTTATTACTCAGGTCTGGAGATAGTTCGGATGCCAGTAGAGGGTGTCTACGGAGACCACTACACATGCTCAGTTTCATGACGAGGAGGGGCATGGTTGGCTGCCGATGCTGGATTACCAGCAGGAAGTACATGAGATAATTGCTATAGGTTAGGATCCATGGGAGTACCTTCCAGACATGGTGGATGCGGGTGCAAACACAACTTATAGAGTAGAGAGGCATAGGGCTCTATTCCCTAGATTCACCGTACCAGATGCACCGCTAGCTGCTCAGGGGGATGATGGGGGAGATGATGAAGACAGAGGGGACGGAGGAGACAGAGGGAGAGGGATGGAGAGAGGTGAGGGATCAAGATCAGGTGGCCGAAAATGGTCATGGAGATGGAGATCAGCGACACCTGAGGATGAGGTGAGACCAGCTTGTTGACAGGCAGAGGGATAACAGGAGCAGCCTGCAGGAGGGGAGGACCTAAGAGCCAGGATACAGGCTCTAGAGATAGAGATGCAGTAGCTGAGGATCACCATAGCTGTCATGGAGCAGCAACTCACAGATCAGAGAGTTGAGACAGAGCACCGAGAGAGGCAGCTACAAGTTTCCCTTATAGAGAGGCAGAGAGAGGCAGCGCGAGCCGTGTATTATCATGGTCTCTACATACAGGCAGTACCGGAGGGTCAAAGAGCTCCTTCCTACTCAGCAGTAGTGGGCAGATCAGATGTAGTACCAGATGTGGCACCACCTCCTCCACCACCAGGTCCTCGGGATGGTGGCAGTGAGTCCTAGGTCTAGGGCTTAGGTTTAGATGTTTCAGACATATCATGAGACTTTTGATCCAGATTTTGGGATCTCACTTTGTACTATGTATCATTACTTATATATATGAGATTACTGGATGTTTGATATATCATGTGTGTATGTCTCACTTGTGATGGATGTATCAGTTTATGTATTGTCTTGTCATTTTTCTCAAAATGTATGTTTATATGCTCATGTATATTCTCTCTCATAGACGTATGTTTAATTCTCATGTGTATGATATAGACTCATGTTTCTAAAAATGACATTTTTGAGATATAGATATGATGATATGATTAACCCCTTGTGATGACAAGAACATGTTTGAGATGAAAGACAAAGAGTGAAAGACATGATCGAGAAAAGGGAAGATGAGTGCAGTTGGCCAACAGGTCCATGTGAGATGAAAAGGAGAGCTCTCTCCATATGCAAAATGCAAAAACTAAACTATCATGAACCTAGGAATGCAAGATACTATGAAAAGTGGTTGACTTGTAAGGTCACAACGCTTATAGACATCTAATTATCATCATTGAGCGTTATTGGTAGCATCGTAAGATCATACAATATGTGGATCTGAATATGATCTATATCAGATGAAATGTGGAAATCCCACCTAGGCACCAAAGACATGTAGGTCAAGATGACTAGTGTAGTGAGATTACCTAAATTTAATATAGCGAGATTATGCTTGCATCAGGACATAAGAAGGTCAAGATGGCTATAAGCATGCACTCATGAAGTAGTCAAGGATAATACCTTGTCAATCCCTAGTGTTAAGTAGGACTAGCATAAATGCTCATGACAGTTAGGATCAATGAAATATACCCACAAGTAGATAAAGAAATAAAACATGTTCTCATACCCTCAGTCTTCTAGCTATGCATCATTGAAAACTTCTCAGGGAGAGACCACTCATCAAAGAAATCATCATAGACAACACACAAAATAAATATAGTCAACATATCTCAACGAGTCAAGTGTTTAAGTGTGTGTGTGTTGGTCATAGAGTCAAACTTTGAGTATCACATTTGCTTAGTGAGAAATATCACATCATACTAGACTGGTGGGTAAGACATCTGATAAGTGTTGAGAAACACTCGACGCTAGGATAGTGTCAAAAAATACTATTTGGGGTGGTGTTGAAAAACACCTGTTTGTGAAATTCCCCAAGAGACAAACGCACCTAAAGGACCTATGCTAATAGTTATGCCCCCAGAAAAAAATAAAGACCAATTCCAGATCAAGTCAAATAAGGTCAAGGCATGATGGAGAATGGTTAAGTGTCGAGGACGCATGCTAAGAGACAAGGGTGCAAAGGCCTCAAGTAGCGCCTGTTTCCAGGTTTTCACCACTTGGAGAATTTTTTTTATTTTTTCAATTTTTTTGTATTTTTTCTACCAAGGTGCCTATTTCCAGGTTTTCACCAAGGCATTTTTTCTATTTTTTTGAATTTTTTGTATTTTTTCAAGACTTTATATGCTTTTTAGGATTTTTTCAGCATCATATATGAATTTTTTGGAATTTTTTTAGGATCATAAAATATGTACAAAGGATGCCCCCAGACAGAATAGGCATCATGGATAGAACTTCTTGAGGTGCAAAACATTAATAGGATCAGGGAGCTATTCCCCCTGTTCATCAGATAGCAAGTAAGCACATGTCCCAAAAGCATCAGTAATAATGTATGGTCCAAGCGAATTAGGTTCAAATTTGCCCTTTTGTTCTCGATGTTGTTGGTTCTTTGGATTCTCACGCAGGACAAGATCCCCTACTTGGAATTCTCTAGGGTGAACCTTCTTGTTGAATGCTTTGGACATACACTTTTGGTAGACTCTCATGTGATCAAAATATGCTCTTCGTTTCTCATCAAGAAGTTCCAATTCTTGCAATCTCATGGCACGATAATCTTCATCTGGAATCAAACCTTTGAGAGAGACTCTAAGTGAGGGAATCTTAACTTCTAAAGGTAATACTGCTTCAGCACCATAAGTGAGGGAAAAAGGAGGAGCCCCTGTGGGAGTATGTATACTCGTTCTGTAAGCCCATAAGGCTGGATTGATCTATAAGTACCAGTCTCGACCATTCTTGTGAACTGTTCTATGGAGAATCTTAAGAATGGTTTTATTAGAGGCCTCTGCTTGTCCATTTCCTTATGGGAAGTAAATGGAGGACCAATGTTGTTTTATCTTGAATTTCTTGCAAGGGTGTGTAAGGTCCTTGTTTTTGAACTAACCTCCATTGTTAATGATTATCTCAGAAGGTATCCCAAACTAACAAATGATGTGATTCAATATGAACAAAGAAATTGTCTTTCCTGAAGCAACAGAGAGTGGAACGGCTTCTACCCATTTGGTAAAGTAGTCAGTAGCAATAATTATGAATTTATGTCCACTTGATGAGTTGAGATGAATCTGCCCAACAAGCTCAAAGGCCCAGCGCTGAAATGGCCAATGAGAAATAGAAGGAATAAGCTCCCTACCTGGAGCATGAATCAGGTTTCCATGTTTCTGAAACTTTTCACAAGACTTGACAAAAGCGATAGCATCCATCTGCATTGTGGGCCAATAGTACCCTGCCCTAAGCAACTTTCGAGCCATGGCAAGACCATTGGAATGTCCTCCACAAATGCCCTTGTGGATGTCAACTAACGCTCGATCGAACTCATCCTTTTCCAAGCACCTAAGAAGTGTCCCATCTAAACCCCTCCTATACAAATTACCAGAGATAAGGGTATGGCAAGAGGCATTACAGACAAGGTTTCTTCATTCAGATTGGTTAAATGATTCAGAAATGATGGCATCATGAAGGTATGAATAGATAGCACCATAAGGGGAAGACTCGTGAGTGACCAAGGTACAAATGACATGGCTTTTAGAGGAGTCAAAGATGGGATGATGTAGCTCTTCCACCAAGAATTCAAATCTTGATTCGTGTTGTTCCAACTGAAGGAGTGAAGCTAATGTAGCCATAGCATCTGTAGCCTTGTTTTTTGTTCTAGGGATTTGTTGAAATGTTACAAATGTGAAATAGCATCACAATGAATCAACTATCTTTTTGTAAGGTATCAGCTTATCATCCTTAGTTTGGTACTCTTCATTCACTTGGTTGATAATCAATTGCGAATCCCCAAAGACATGCAGCTCTGTAATTCCCCATTCTATGGCCATTTTCAATCCATTGGTTAAGGCCTCATATTTAGCAATGCTGTTTGTGCATGGGAACAATAATTTAGAGGACTTGGGAATAGTACACCCATGAGGGGAAACAAACAACACTCCAGCTCCTGATCCATTTTGCATATTTGAACCATCAAAGAATATTTTCCAAATACGCGTGGTCATGTACATGATATGCTCATCTGGGAATTCCACTTGAATAGGCATGCTATCCTTGACCGGGAAATCAGCAAGTTAATCTGCAATAGCTTGCGCTTTTATAGCCTTAGGCTCAATGTACTCTATGTCAAATTCTGACAAAACCATCATCCACTTAGCAAGTCTACCCATGAGAGCAGCCTTACTAAGCAAATACTTAAGAGGATCAATTTTTGCAACAAGATGTATAGTATGGGCAAGCATGTAGTGTCACAACTTTTGGGAAGCAAACACTACTGCAAGACAAGACTTTTTAATACTATTATAATTGATCTCATAAGATACTAGAGTACGGCTAATGTAGTAGATGGCTCTTTCCTTCCCCGTATCATCAAGTTGAGCCAATAATGCCCCCAAGGAAGATTCTGTCGCTGAGATGTACAAAATCAATGGTTTTCCTGGGATAGGAGGCATCAAAATTGGAGGATTAGCCAAGTATTGTTTTATTTGATCTAGGCTCTTTTGGCAATCCTCATTCCAAGCACATGTGGCTCCCTTATGCAATGTCTTGTTGAATGGCTGTGATCTATCTGCAAGCTGTGAAATAAACCTCCATATGGATTGGAGTCATCCTTGAAGACTTCTCATTTGACTAATGTTCTTAGGAGGTGGCATATCTAATATGGCTTGAACCTTTTCAGGATCCACCTCTATTCCTTTGGTTGAAATTATGAATCCTAGAATTTTACTTGAGGTAACCCCAAATGCACACTTTTTCAGATTCAACCTTAACTGAAACTTCTCCATTTGATCTAGAATTACTTCCAAATCTTCTAGGTGTGTACCCCTTTGCTTAGATTTGGCCAAGGTATCATCCACATAATCCTCCATGTTCATGAAATATTGTGGTCATAGCTCTTTGGTATGTGGCTCTTGCATTTTTTAATCCAAATGGCATGACGTTCCAACAATAGGTTCCCCATGCACATGTGAAGGCTGTCTTTTCTTGATCCTCAGGAGCTATTTTTATTTGGTTATAACTGGAGAAACCATCCATTAAAGAGTATACCTCATAGCCCACAGTCATATCCACTATCATGTCTATGTTAGGGAGTGGAAAGTCATCCTTTGGGCAAGTTTTGTTAAGATCTCTGAAGTTTGTGCATACACGAATGTACCCATCATGTTTTGAAACTGGAACAATATTTGAGATCCACTCAGCATAATCGATAGCTCTAATAAACCCTACTCCTAAGAGCTTTTCTAATTCATCCTTAACAAGGAGAGCTATATGAGGGTGCATTTTCCTCAACTTCTGTTTCACTGGTTTAATTCCTAGAGCTATAGATAAGTGATGCATAATAAGATTAGTGTCAAGCCCTGGCATGTCTGAATATGTCCAAGCAAAATTGATTTTCTTCTTTTGTAAGAACTTTGTGTATGCCTCTTTTTCTTGCACTGACAGAGACTGAGCTAGATGAATCACCTGTGGAGCCTCTTCTATATTCAAATTTACTGGTTGTGTAGGCTCAATAAGAACTGATGACCTATCTTGGAAATAACTCGATAGGTTATTAAGTACCCCATCCTTAGGTGCCTCAAAGAGGTTTTCACCTTCGGATACGTCCTTTCTTTTTACTTTTTTGGGTTCTGACACCGCCACATAGTGGTTTTCACCATCAGAACCATTTCCCTTTTGTTTCTTTTATTTTATTTTGTGACTAAGGTACTTAATATCCGGCTCCGTCATACTTGTTGTAGGTTCACTGGTGGAAGAGACTACGGGTTCAAGGGTATTTAGGTAGCAGGCTATTTTGTAGTCGTTGTGAAAAGTGAGGAGCTAAGGCTCTTGACAAAGTTGTGACCAATCAATCAAATGATGGTTGACAAGGGGTAGGTTGATGACTGGTTCAACATTATTGATACGAAAGGCAGTATCCCTGGTGATTACCTAGTTAGGATCTATCAAGTCTCCCTCTAAGATACTCGAATTAGGGCTTGTCTCACCAAATGAAGCATCGTCCACTAAGGCAATCCGAGGAGTCCAATCCTCTAGTCCTACACTAGGTTTGTTGGTCACATCAGGTTGAGTACTATAGGTATGGACAAAATCCATGTCCAAATCAACTGTTCCATCTGAAAGAGAGTCCCATTCGAACTCATGTGAATTTGTTTCTGAATCCCTGCTGGGATGTTTACACCAAGAAGGCTTGGGATATCTTGATGTAGAAGCTTCAAGATTGTGAAGGGTATCCCCTTCTCTAGCATTTGTGTTTGCGCTTACAGTTGTTAAGTCATCTGAATCCCCCAAAAGGAGATTTGTAGAAGGCACCCAATCATCAATCATATCTTGCTGGTTTTGGAGATTGGGTGTATAAAGTAGTCACTGTCACTATTCATCGCAGCTAGGATAGGAACACTTTTGTTCTTTCCATTATCAAACCCCAAGCCAATCATTGACTTAGTCCTATGACCAAAAAGAGCATGGTTGAGGGGTTCAGCCTTGGCATCTAACCTATGACTGAGAGGGCCATGACCTGGGTAGCCCATGTTGGTGACCAACGTGTATCCTCTCCCATAAGTCTTAGGAGATGGAGAAAATTTTTCATTATGTAGGTACTTTTCTTCTCTGTATATCCAATCTCTGACAGCCACCTCTTCTTTCTCATGCTGAATAGGTACTGAAGACTCTACAAAAGTATCGAACAGAGTCATGGCTGAAGACGAGGGATGCATCTCTTGTGACGGTTTACCATAGGACCTAGGTGAAATTAGCAATTTTGTAAAGGAGTCAATTTGATACCCTCCCATACCAAGGTCTATGGACTTGAATTTATCCTTATATTGTTCAAGAGCTACCCCAAAATTGTCTGCTTCTCTATTTAAGGGAACATGGGCCCCTGCTGAAATGGCATTAACAGATAAGGTACTATCACCTGGTATGCATACTTCTATGCCATTGTATGGAAACTTGACACATTGGTGATAGGTAGACGGTACTGCTAACTTCATATCTTAATTCTGGCACTAGATTGCTCACAATTATATCAATCCTTTCTTCCTCAAGGATGGTCCTAGAATATTTGGAGCATAAGCATCTCCACCTTTGTAAAAATGTCACAAAGGGTTCCCCTTGATTCTGTTTTAATTTACACAAATCAAGCATGGTGACTGACCTTGATAAATTATATGCAAAATGCTGCACAAACCTTTGGACAAGTTCTTTGAATGTTTTAACAGGAGGGGTAATGTTAGTAAACCACTCCATAGCTTGGCCTTTAAGGCTCCTTGGGAATAATCTCATAAGGTAGGAGTCCTCATGATGAAATTCAAAGCTCATGATATAGAACTGTCGTACATGGTCATGGGGGTCACCACTACCATCATATTTGTCATATGTGGGGATTTCAATGTTTCTAGGAAAATCTACCATAACCACACTTTTGTCAATGGGATTAGGACATATAGAATCCAATTTGAAGGAACTCTTAGGAGCCATCATTTTTTCCATAGTCTTTTGTATTTGCTTAATCACCTTATCAGTTGAAGGGTTTTGCTTCTTAATCTTTTGGTCCACATCAAAGTTGTATGAGACTTTTGCACCCTTATTGATTAGACTTTCTAAGAACTGATCCTTATTTTTCTCCACATACTTCTCCACATATTTTTGAAGGATGGTTCTTGTTGCATTGTCATGAAATCAATAGTGTCAAAGTTGGTATTACTTCCTCCATGTTGAGAGCCATGATGAGCTCGTTGGGAGGATTGTCTTGAATGTCTAGGAGATGATTGTCTCCTATGATGGTTATACCGAGAAGTCCTTCTTCCTCTAGGACTAGGTGATCTTGATGGGGTCCCTGACCTTCTTCTTGGACTTGGTGAGGGAGTAGATGGTGGAGAGTTGGTTCCACTGTTGGTACCCCTATTGTTGAATTGATTATGGAGTTGTTGCGCTAGGAGCCTATCTTGTTCTTCTTGTGCGGCTCTTCTCCTTATGTCTAGCAAAGCTCGTTCCTCATCCTCCAATTGTTTGAACCTTTCTTTCTTAGCATCTTGTTCATCTAAGAAAGCTTGTTTCTCCCTCTCAATGTGCTTCAACCTCTCACTTGTGTATTGTGAGGTGTCTCTAAATGGAGAAGGTTGTCTTGAATGTCTGGATATATTAGCTGCATTGATATGAGCATCACTAGATTTGTTGTTTTGGTCTTCATGTTGTGAATCCATGGTCTACCTAGTAGGATGTTGTATGCTAGAGGAGCATCACTAGATTTGTTGTACTGCTTGCATGTCGTGAATCCATGGTCTACCTAGTAGGATGTTGTATGCTAGAGGACCAACATTAACAATTTGAAACAAAATGTCCTTTTCAATAGGACCAATTCTGATTGGAAGAACAACTAACCCCTTAGAACTTCTCTCAGCCTCATCATAGGCTTTGATAGTAATTTTTTTCCTGGTATCAATGGCATGCTCTGAGTAACCCAAGTTTTTCAAAAGACTTAAAGAACAAATATTGAGCCCAGCACCCCCATCTATCAACACACGCCTAACATGGGTTTTATGGATCATGACCTCAATGTGAAGGGAAAGATTGTGTGGATGGCTCAAGGCTTTATCATCTTCTTTAGAAAATGTAAGGTAATGTGGGCTAGCAAGGTGGTGGACTATGTTCTGGAATTGGTCGACATCTATATTATTAGGGACATTTGCTGCACGCAAAGCATCCTCAAGGACATGCTTGTGTCTAGGAGACAATTCTAAGAGCTCAAAAATGGAAATCTATGCTGACGTTCGCTGTAACTGATCAACAACGTTGTAACTCATATCAGGACCAACTGCAGACTTGGGAGGAACACTTTTGGACACTGGTTGCTTGGATTTTCTAGAATTAGGACCTCTAATGATAATAGGACCTTGGGACTGACTCCTAGTAATAGCATTGAGAGGCTGAGATGACCTTCGAGATTGAGGACCTTTTAAGCACAACAACGGGTCCTTCATCAAATATTAGAGGTGAGCTTACATTATAGTCATAGGGATCATTCCCTCTCATCATGTTGACATCATTGTCCACAACCTCAAGCATATTAATGACATTTTCTGCAGCTATATAGGTATAATTGATTGCGGCCTTGCCATTCTTGTTTTGAGAGGTCTCCCCCTTCTCATATTTAGGCAAGGGCTCCTTAAAGGCCTTGTGGTCTGCGTTTGTGGTCAACCCATCAACTTGTAATTTCCCACTCTCAATAAGGTCTTGAACAAGATGTTTGAGTTTAAAACAACCTTCAATGTCATGTCCAATCCCATTGTGGTATACATAGTAAGCTTTCTCATTCCACCAATAAGGTTTAGGATCCGTTATGCGAAACTGTGTAGGATCTTGAGGTTGTGCCAAATTATGAGCAATCAAGGTCTTAAAAATGTCTGCATAAGAGTCTCCAAGCTTAGTGAATTGCCTCTTTCCTGACTTAGGTTTATTTTGATACATGGGCTTGTGCTCTTGTTGGTCTAAGGATGTCTGTAGCTTCATAGCTTCAACTGCATTAGATAAATTAAGAACTCCTTGTTCCTTAGGTTGTGGAGAGTCAACAACTCTGTCATTGACTACATGCTTATTTTTGTTCCAATACGAGTTCTTTTTATCCTTATTGTTGTTGTTATTGTTTTGGCCATTGTTGTTGTTACTTTGTTTGGCCAAAATACCTTGTTCTTTTAAAACATCCTTGATAATTGTTTGGCCAAAATACCTTGTATCTAAGTGAGCTTGCCTATGATGTCTTTTAGCTCGTTGATGAGCATCTAGATACCTTGTGTTGATAGGAGGTGATCCAGGTGGACTATCAGAAGAAGACCCAACATACATTGCGTCACCCCTATGTCGTTGGAACATGTCATTAAGAGTTTGATTCATTGCTTCTCTTTGTTGTCTAGTGAAGGTGTAACTCATATCCATATTTGAGGAACTAGGTGCTAAAGAGGTACTCAATCTGTTAGGATTACTCTTTGGGTCAAAACTAACTTAGACTCACTCTTAGGGGATTGATAAAAAATGGGTTCTTTTCCTTTTCATTGTTGATGAGTCTTAACTAAGGGTAACTGATTAAAGACAACTGGGGGTCATTTTCCTTGATTCACTTGGTACCTTGTTGTAACTGACATGAAAGAAAAAGATTCTTGAAGATAAGATGATCTCTCAAAGTGTTAACACCAAACTAAGATAATTAAAGTTCTCTAATGTCCAAAAAGAGATGGTAAGATAGAAATTGCAAATGGCATTACCAACACTGTCAAAGAGGTGCTAAAAATCAAAGGATCAATATCCTTTCACGTTTGAACTAGGAGGATGGACTTAGCCAAATTGTATAATTAAAATTGAATTTTAGTGGAAATGATTTGGACAAAAAGAGTAATAGAATTCTCCAAGAATGTTACTAACAACTCTAGAGATATACTTTCTCAATAGGAATAATCTTCTAACTTGACAATTCTTCCCAAGGTGACTTTGTAAATCGAATGACACTTCCCCTAGAGGGCTAAAATAAAAATTCAGGGTAAAGACAGGCTTCCAACGACAAGATAAGCTACCTTCCTAAAGACCCAGCCAACTAAAAGCAATTGCGAAATGACCAAAACCAGGTATACAGCAGAATATTCTCAGGTGACACTTTCCAGGCTAACCAGGTGACACTTTAAGGCCAGGCGACAATTCGCGCAATACAGGGCGACACTTTCTAGGCTAACAGTGTGCCACTTTCCAGGCAAGCGAGGTGACAGTTGTGTAGGGATGAACTGTCGCACGATAATTCTCAGAATAGGGTGCGACGACATTTCAGTGTCGTACAACTCTTTGACCAGTGAATGTCAAAATCTAAGTTTTAAGGCCTGTTTGTTCAATATTTTCAGTTTGAGGGTTGAATTTTCGATTACAATCACAATGATAACAGTAAATCGACAGGTTTGCAAATAGTATGGGATCAAACGTGTCTTCAAGCACTTGAAACAAGGGAAAAAGCAACCTTGCCAAGATAAACACTTGTGATATCAAAATAGAAAAACACCCTATGAATACTACCGATTGTTTGAATGTTCAAGAACGTTAACACTGGTATTACACAATCGAAAACACTTCAAGCAATATCTATCCTAGAAAGTCAAGGCTCAATACTTAACAACTTAGCCCACACTTGATGCTCCCTTGCCTCACACAAAGTGGTTGCCCACAATAGATATTGGCTTTGTCATGGAAGTGCCAAAGACACAACCAAAGGAACACATATGGTGAGTAATCTTGGGGTGATCTGGGTTATTCCACTTGGATCAATCCTTGCACCAAGAAGCTAAGCGGCAAAATAGGGTGGCCTCTAACTATGGTTCTTAATAAGGGCTTCCGTTCGTAGTACCCCTCTTGCTCCTCATAAAGGACTGGGACCTCGTGGCCTCAAGAGTACCTTAGGCATTCTTGCTCAATACTTTCCTCATGGTCACAATCCCACAAGTACTCACATCAAGCGAAGATAAGCACTACGTCTACCAAGGTTTTGTGTCCTCAATAGCCTTGAGTTTATAGTGGGTCAGAATAGCTGGCAATAAGCTTGTCCCCACTTGGGTTGTTCCTCTTGATTGCTCAAGAGCAGACCCGCTAAAGGATTCTAACAATCTAAACAAAAATTGGATCAACTTATGAGATTCAAGAATTTTGTCTCACCACAAGGGTGAAGAGCATACTCTCTTTATCTCAAAGCTTTCTCCCCAACACACCAAGCAAAGGTTCAATTACCTTCTTACTTTCAAAATCCTAAAATGGGTCAAGATTTTCTGGTTCACCACAAGAGTGAAGAGTATACTTCTCCTACCACCTCAAAATCTCTTCCACAAGATATTAAGTGCCTATGAAATGAAACAACTAGTATATGCCACACTCAATAAAGAAAGCAATTAAACAAGCACTTGATTTGGGTTTTTATGCTTTGGGCAGCCTTGCAAAAACTATTAGTAGCCCTTGTGCATTTGAAGCTTTGACATACATTCTTTTAGCAAAATATTTCAAGCAAATGCACCTACAACCACAACTTGTTAGCCCAACAAGGTTAGAATCATCCAAAATCCAATTAGCTCTAAGCAATCCACTATCAAAAGTATTTAAAGCACTAAAGGTGGAATACTTAACTTGCCAAATAAATGTGAAGTGAGTCCAAAAAGTGAAACATTTAATGCTTCACACAAACTCAAAGCAAGTCAACACCTTAGAAAACTAATGAGATCAAGAAAGCATAAAAATGAGAACTTTATGGAACACTTAACACTCTTTTCAAGTAGACCCCTCCCCTATGTATGAATGCTGACCTTGCATCCAAAGGGCGAAAATGAGGGGCGATTAGAAATAAGCAAGTCCAACAACCCAATGTAGCCAACAAGATCAATCAAAAGTACTGTTCAAGTGAGTGTGAAGTGAGTCCAAAAAAGTGGAACATTTAACTCCTCACACAAACTTAAGGTGAGTCCACACCTTAGAAAACTAATGAGATCAAGAAAACATAAAAAGGGGGAAACTTTGTAGAACACTTAACGCTCTTTTCAAGTAGACCCCTCCCCTATGTATGAATGCTGACCTTGCATCCAAAGGGTGAAAATGAGGGGCAATTAGAAATAAGCGAGTCCAACACCCAATTTAGCTAACAAGATCAATCAAAAGTACTCTAAAGTTGCTTATCAATACTACTCACAAATGAAAAAAGGTTGAATCAATGGAATATTTAACTTTCCAAGCAAACATAGAGTGAGTCCACAAAGTGGTGCATTTAACTCCCTATGTAAACAAGGAATGAATCCATGCCCCCAATCACTCAATGAGATATTTAATATTGGAAACCAAGAAGCATTCACTTACACAAACTTGTAAAAAAAAATCTATGTTCTTTCATTCACCATTAAGAGCATAAAAGAGATGTGCCTATGAAAGCAAGTAAAAATTCAAGCCAAATACATGAGAGGTTCTTTTTAGATCCAAAATCTAAATGAAATCTGCAAATAAAATCTATCTAACTACAGTAAATCAAACTAGTAAATGGATTAATCTAAATTTGGCCAAAAAGGTCTAAAAAAACTCACTGTCAGGTACATACGAGAATACAGTTACCAGAAATGTCGCGTGACACTTCTCTGCATATGAGGGTGATAGTTTATCCTAGGGTGACAGTTCTCCTTACCAATAGGCGACATAATGCATAAAACAGAGTGACACTTTTTATCAAACAGGGTGACACTTTTAATTGGTAAAGTGTCGCACTGCTATACAGGAAAATGTTGCATGACACTGGTGAAAAGTGTCGCACGACACTCTGAGACAGAAAATCAGAGACCAAAAATAAAGCCAAAAATTGACAAAAAATTTGACGGAAATGCAGAAAATAAAAGACAAAATGCTAATGTTCTGCCCCACGGTGGGCACTAGAAATGTACACACAAAAGTAGTGCACTTCTATGAATCCTTACAATCAAGAACACTCAAGAATGAGGTCTCAAAAATTGATCCATAGCTCTCTATGTATGGAGTTGCAAAGTTGTAAAAGTGCTCTCAGCTAGAGCTAATACGTTTAATGACCTTGCTAGTCAACCACACAATGAGAAATTCAAGTGAAGACAAGGGCAAGAGTGCCAATATCTCCAAAAATCCAAATAAAATGTAATGCAAGTAAACTAAGAATGAAGATGCGAGCTAAGCTAAATGATAACAATGCAATGCTTGAAAGAAAATCTAATCTATGAAAGGAAAGTGCAAACTAGACTATGGAAGGAAAGTACAAGTCTTACAATCCCTCCTAATTAAGCTATGTGAGACTAATCTATTGCATAAAAGAAATCTATACTAAGAATGCCATGATTATGCAACTATGAAAGCAAACTAAAGGAAATGCAACAACAATGTCTTCAAAGCTTGGATGCAAGGATGTCTTCAAAGAGCTCCAAATAACCTAGAAAACCTATAGCATAATATTAGCATAAAACATGAATGGATATATGCAAATGAGGAAGAGAGCTCTCCTTTTATAGGAAATGAAAATGAATGGACCATGGAGATTAAGAGGCAAAAGACTTAATCAATGGTGGAGCATCAAAGAGGAGCAATCCATGTGCACAAATATCCTCCAATGATAAAATAAGAGTTGACTTTTGTGTCCATATGAGACAAAAAATACTTTTCTTCTTTTTATAAAATAGGAATAATGCTTTATTTGTGCAACTTAGGATAAGAGGAAAAGGTGGGGGCTTTTTATTTAATAAAAGGGGAGGAAATATTCCTTTTAATTAAATAAAGACTTTAGGATAAAATGGTTAGCCCAAGGCAAATAATCGAAAATGATAAAAGGATTTGATCAAAGAAATTGATATAATTGAAAAATGTTGATTTTTAAAAATATTGATTCAGGGATTTGATAAATTGCTGAATGGGGGTCCAAAGTCTAGGTGACCATTTTAGGGTGCATACAGGTATCACATGTTAAGTGATACTTCATATCATGAATTATGTGATATATGATACTCTAAATCACAAGTTAAGTGATACTTCATATCACGAATTATGTGATATATGATACTCTATATCACAAGTTAGGTGATACTTCATATCACGATTTATGTGATATGTAATTTCTTAGTATCCATATGAATCATATTAGGATCCTTTTGAACTTAGTATTACATATTGATTGGACCTTGTGAAACATATCACATAGGGACATGTCTCTACATAAACTTAGTATCCATATGACAGACATCATGAGAGGTATTGTCATTAGACATGCCATGGATATTTATGAGCTATGGTGAACATCATGTGACTTGATATTCTTGCATATACCATATCTCCTGATATCATAGTGGGGTGATATCTCCTCTCTTTCAAAATTAATGATTTATTACCTTGATGGATTTTTATCTTCTCTAGCTAAGAGGGAGTGTTGATGTTTTGTATGGCTATAGTTAGGGTCATATGTGTTGACAAGGGAGACCACAACACATTTTATACAAAGAGGGAGTGTTAATGTTTGTAGCTTCAGTCGTATGATCACTTAGAATACATATAATACTTATATATATATATATATATATATATATATATATATATATATATATATATATATATATATATATATATATATATATATATATATATATATATAATTCTCATATATGATTAATTAATAAAACATTATAATATGAATAGACATGTCCCATGAAGGGACATGTCTCTCATAGCCTCATTCCCAATATAAACAAGAGAGATTGGTGCATTTGGAACATACATACAATGAGATAGTGCTATTACATTTGCAATGATCCTAAAACCTTAATAACTTTCAAATCAAACACCTATCGACGTACCCCTACACCTCCTTTAGATGAAGTGCTAGTTATATTTTGATTTTAGGAAGACTTCATTATGTTAATTATTATTCTCTATTACATCTAACATTAGATCAAAGTAAGGTAGTCCAAGTAATATTTAATTTTTAGATTTAGGAATAGGACCAACTTTTTTCTACAAGTTTATATTGTTGTCTATATGGATTATCCACATTCACCTATTATAAGAATTAGATAAGAAAGAAATAGGTTGTTGTAGTGCCTCTCAAAGCTATTCATATGCTTATGGAAGTAACTGTGATTGTTAAGGGCCCGTTTGGTGCATGGAATTAGCTTATCCATAATAGGCCTATTCTAGAATAAGGACCTATTCTTGAATTAATTAATCTTCAAAACGAAAGCTGGAATAATCTATGTTTGGATCCCATAATGTGAAATTGGAATAAAAATTATTTTTTATTTTTTTAATTTTAATTTTTAATTTTTGAACTTATCATTTTTGTTGCTGGGTTTTTAATTAAAATATATATGTATTTTTGTTGCTGGGAATGAGGAATGGGAGGATGTTGTTCAGGTGTGCAAAGAGATGGTGGGTGTTCTGGTCTGCGACTACTGGAAAAATGGAGAGTGGATTGTTTTTGGTGATATTGATAACAGATTAAAAGAGGTCAATAAACAACTGAATACTTGGTTTATCAGGGATAATGTTGCTGACTCCTTGATTTGGGGCCCGACTTCTTTTGGAAAATTCACGGTCGCCTCTGCTTCTAAAACTCTAATTCCTTCAGAGGTGCAACCTATTTGGGCTAAGGTATGGAATGCTAACCTGATCCCTAAGATTAACATGTTTTATTTGGCTGCTTGTCCAGAACAAAATATTGACTCAAGACAATCTAAGAAAGAGGGGATTCCAAATGCCCAATAGATGTGTTCTTTGCTACAAAGAAGAGGAAACTAGTGATCACCTCATGATTCATTGTTCCTTCTCTAGTGAGGTTTGGGAAATCATTATTGCTTCCAGTGAGATTAGCTGGGTGAAACCTCACAACATCCAACACTTTTCCCAACAGTGGCAAAGTCTGTTTAATGACAAAAATGCTAAGGAAATGTGGAATCTGGTGTTGCCCCATTTCTCTTGGCAAATTTGGAAAGAGAGAAACAATAGAATATTCAGAAATAAAAAAGTTCCTCCATCAATGGTGGCCTTTTTTATTTCTAGAAATATTCTGGAGAACTACAACAGGAAAGGTAATAAAGATGACATTAATTGGGATTTTCATTCTTCTAAAGACTGCTCTATCCCTTGGAAGTCCTTTGGAAAAGAAGATATCCAAAGCCCAAGAGAGAATATCATTTGGACAACTCCTCCTGCTGGATGGCTGAAAGGTAATTTTGATGGGTTTGCTAGGGGAAATCCTGGAAGAGCTAGAGGAGGAGGTCTTCTCAGAGACGAAGCTGGAAATTGTCTTGGGGCAGTGGCGGTCCCATTGGGTATTCAAACCAATCATGTGGCGGAAGCTGAGGCAGCTTTGTACTTGGTCATGCTGGCAAAAGAGAAGGGGTGTCTGAAACTTTGGCTGGAAGGTGATTCCCTTAATATTGTCAATTGTATCAAAGGGAAAATGAAGTGTTCATGGACCATAGATCACATAATTCAAAAAGTTAAAGAAATCATGGACACGTTTGAAGATTGCCATGTCACACATGTCTACTGGGAAGGTAATAAACTGGCGGATAGGTTGGCAAACGAAGGAAGAATGGGTGACATCATCCAAAAGTGGCATGGTGAGGCGAATCTCAAAGTGGAGATTATTAGTCTAATCAGATATGACAGAATTAATCACCATGTGGGCAATATCACTCGTTCCTATGATGACTAAGCTGAATCATTTTTTGAGGTGCTCTACTTGTCAGGCGAAGTGTGGGGAAATTATTTCACATTTAAGGAAGTATGGTAACTGGGTTATTTACATGCAAAAAAACCAAAAAGGCAATCCCAAAGAGAAACTGGAAACTACTGTAGCTGAGCTGAAAGTGAGTAACAGGAAAGTTCAAAGAATGGGAGGAGGTCTTAAGAGGGAAGAACCACCGGACTGTGAAAAATGGAGACTGGACAGACCTGTTTGGAAAAAGCTGAAAAAAGGAGGGGTGATGCCGTACCTAAAGAGGCTTCATGGGCACAACAAGTAGATTACTTCCCAGTTTGCGGACGGGTGGGTTAATGGCAAAGTGAATATCTGGGGTAAGTCTTTCTCGCTCACCATTTCCACCATTGCGGAGATTACTGGTTTACCTGTTGAAGGTACCCATTTTCATAGGGGTAATCACAGATTAGGCACTGAAGCTTATGGTAAATTTCCAAAAACGGATGATGAAAAAGCCCTTATGATTAGAGGCAAGGGAGATTATGTTGATATTATGAATATTGATGAATTTTGGGCTAAAATTCTGAGAGTTATCATTGAATATTTTACTCTGGACGGGAGGTACTCTAAAATTTACAATCTTCATTTTGTCTTTGCTAACCATTTTAGACACAATAGAAAAATATCTTTTCCTTTCTATCCGCTGAGCTCCTTGAATAGTAGTATTACGGAGCATAGAAAGAAAAAGAGTAATCCTGTGCTCCACGAAGGTCTTATTCTTCTGATATCTGAATATGCGAGGGATATGGTTCCGGACCCCATCCCTAAGCAGGTCACTAGGAAAAGAAAAGGGAAGAATGATAAGGATTCTATTGGGGAAACTAGCAAAAAGAAGAAATATTCAAAGAAAGGGATTCCCGCTTCGCCTGATTTCTTTGCCCTTCCTACTACGGATAAGAATCGAAAAGGGTCCACTATTAAGGGGAAAGATATTAAGGAGGAAAACTGTGAGCAGGGATTTGAGAAAGGTGAGATTATCCTGGATGATAATAAGGACTGTGAACAGGATGAGGAAGATGAGAAGGACTGTGAACAGGATGAGGGAACGATAGAGGAATGGGGGGAGAATCTTGAAGAACAGATGGAGAGCACTATTGATGAAATAGGGGACCCTTTTGTTGAGCAGGAGGATCAAGGAGAGGAACTTGAGGAAATGGAAGCGGGAGAGGAAGAGCAGGTAAACAATAACAAAGAGAAAGATGTTGAGATTGAGGTTCAGCCTGTCTTTCATGAGGAGGGGGAAACTAATGATGTTAGTCAGACCCCTGAACCGGAGACTGGGAACCTGATAAAGGGGGTTCCTACGGAAGATGATACTCAAGCGGCCATTTCGGATATGAGGGATGAAATGGATATTAATGATGATAGTGTGGATCTGGAGAAGATGACCAACAAAATTTTGACCATTTTTGAAGATAAGGGTATCAAAACTGGGGACATGTCGATTTCTAATGATAAGGAGAAGATGGAAAATTTTCAATCTACTCTGGTTGAAATTGTTTCCCAGGAGGACATCAAGATTAATCAAGATTGGGATAACAATGAAAATAATGAAAAAGAGCTCAAAGTGTTGAGTGAGAAAATGCAGGGGATGGAAAAAATTGTGAAGGACCTCAAGCTGAAACAAAATAAAATGGACAATATAACTTTTATTAAAGAAAAAGGGAAAAACAAGAATGCTGAAAGGAACACTGAGATAAAAAAGATTGTGAAGGAAACTGTGAATGATCAGATAAAAGGTATGCAAATCAGAATCGGTAATATGAAAAATATGGTTAAGATCTTGATGCATCACGGCAATGAAGGAATGAAAGCTACCATAAGCAATATGACTATGCTGTACAACTATTTAGAGAAGAATTTGCTGGAGAAAACTACAATCACTATAGATGAGGAAGCTGGGAATGCTAGACCTGGTACCCAAACAAGAGGGAGAATGCATAGGAAAGTCTCGGAACAACCAAGAGAGATGAAGGATATGCAGGAGGCTATGCTGAAGATGGAGGCCCTTAAGAAGAAGGTGGAAAAAATGATAGAAAATAGCTAGTCTGTCTGTTTCCTTTTTTGTTTCGTCTTGCTAGTTTCTTTTTGTTGGTTTCTTGTCCAGCTGTCGTTGTTTCCTGCTGTGTCTTTTTCCAGCAAGGTGTTCCTTTGTTTGACTTTAATGGCTTTTCGTTGTAATACTTTTAACTCAGGTTTCGGGTCCTTGTAAAACCTGTTTTTACCTAATTCAAAAACTTATATATTTTTAAATTAAAATATGTATTATTAACTTAAAAAAATAAGATTATAAAAAAAAATTGTAAAAAAAATTATTATTAAAAAAAAATTATAAAAAATTTAAATTATAAATTTTTTTTGTAAAAAAACAAGATTATAATCCCTTAACCATTCGCGCACGGACCTGAAAAACTTATACATTTTGATGTAATTTCGAATCCATGAAAAGCTTATTCCTGCAATAAAATTAATTCCACCTTTTTTCGGAATTAACTAATGCAAGCATTCGATCGAAAATGATAATTAGTTTTCTAATTTGAGAATTCAAAAAACGGCCACAAACAATGAATTAGTTTATTCTTGCATTCAATAAAGCCTATTCAAGGTTAATTCTGGTGCCAAACAGAAGAATATTAAACATTGCTTGTTAGAGATAAACTAAAGGTTCTTATAAAGCAACGATTAATATCTTTTTGAGCATGCGAACTGATTCAGTTATGAAAGGGTTTGGTATTTAGAATCATTAAAACACAAACTACAATCTTGTTAGAGACGTCAGAACGAAGCCCTTTTATAATAATTTTTTCATGGATTTCTTTACTTTTCGAGAATTGCTTGGAATTCCATTTCCTTAATTATCATTTAAGGAATTATTAGGGGACAAGCTAAGCTCTAGACAAAATGTACCATTGACTAAATTTGAAAAAATGGAAAACACAACAAATTTTTGAAAAAAATTCAACATCTGTTCGTCATGATCTGCACATTTTGTAGTAAAAAACTACAAAAAAATTGCAAAAAAAATTACTGTGTTTTTGGCAAATCTGAGAAAAAAGTTTGAACGAGGCGTATATACCCTACCCCTTGTAGAATTTGAACTTGTGACCTCTCTTTCAAAAATACTCTGAATTATGAATCTTCAATTGAGCTGGGCTTTGACCACTTAGGGGAGAGGACCCAGTAGTTGTGCACCCTAACTTCGGGCTTCTCAAAAACCTACGTGGAAATTTCAAATCACTCCCATTTTTTTACAGTAGCTTACTTGGTGAGTCTCCTGCTTATAACTAAGGTTTCAGAGCCACATCATCAAATATGATGCCACTTCAGCATGCTTTTTGCCAAGGTGTCCAAAACAACCCAAAAAAAAAGTGAGACCAATCATAGTGAATTAGAGACCCCAATAGTTGTGCAGCTCATGTGGCATCACACTATTGGCTGCTTTTTAGAACAAAGGGTACGTTTCATTCAATTATGGATAGTCATCATTAGCAAAAACAACTATAAGTCACAACTATTGGTACAATGTTGTCAAAAATATTGGAAATTAAATCAACAAGTATGGGTATTAAGTTAAGAACCGCTATCACAACCATTGGAACGTGTTCAAATACTGGATCCTCTCCCATAAAGTAGCTGATGTGGGGCCAACCACAATCTGTAAGTTTTCTATTTGCGGTTACCATTGCATTTGATTTCTAAGCAATTTTAACATTCCATAAGATCACATTCCTCTGGGCGGAAATTTTGCTCAAATTAAATTGAGAAAAACGGTGTTGTAAACCACAAAAATGCACCAGCCGGGAATCGAACCCGGGTCTGTACCGTGGCAGGATACTATTATAAAGCGAGCTGACATAGATGAATTGGGTAGATGATTGTAAACAGAAAGCGGAGTAAAATAGGAACATATCGCCGCCGTAAAGAGATAAATGAATTGCAACTGCAGGTGGAGATGCGGGGTATCGAACCCCGTACCTCTCGCATGCAAAGCGAGCGCTCTACCGTTTGAGCTACATCCCCGCATGGAGTTTTGGTATCATTGCATGACAAAAGAAGCGCAGCGTGGTGGGCATCGCTATGTGAGGTAGGATTCCTGATCCAGGTTTCGTCATTTTCCTACAGCTCAAACAAACCAGCTCAGTCTTGTAAACTGAAGGGTGGTTTGTTTGCTTGCCAAGCTCGGTTGAAGTGTATCCTTGTCTTTTGCTTGGAGCAGGAGTCGACTTTATCCGTAACATTTCTCATATACTTTAACCACTCCCGAGGCGATGAAAGGACGGAGACGCGTACCTTTGATCCCACATTCATAATGCATTAATGATATTTCCACTACATATAATGCATTGTACGCATTACCTAATGTCTCTTCGGAGACATCCGATAAAATTGGAACGATACAGAGAAGATTAGCATGGCCCCTGCGCAAGGATGACACGCATAAATCGAGAAATGGTCCAAATTTTTTTAATACATTTTCCGCTTCTAAAAATTGTATATTCCATTATTATTATTATTATTTAATAAATTTATTATAACATCATTTTGTCCATTACATTATTACTATTATTTTTAATTTAATTTTTCTCTATTATATTCTTATTATTTTGTCCATTATATAATTTATAGTAGTTGGCATCTATATTTTGATTCAGTTCTTAAAATATTTATTTCCCCCGAGCTCATTTTTTAAACGTAGACACATGCCATCCAACTACTTTATTTTCATAGATTCCTAAGGCCAATCACATCTTAAAACCCATTGCAAGGTATACACATTATTTATACATATTGTTCTCCTTATTTCCATTACTTAACTATTCATATGGTTACATAGTTTCCATTACAACTTCCCAACCTACATTCATATGAGAATATTATCATGGAGATATTTATTTTTTTTACCATCTTTACTAGAATTAAATTTTTAATCTTCTAGTGAAATAATATTGTGTATTCAAATAAATCTTGACTTTACGTTTTAAAATATTTTTACATAAATAGTTAATAAAATTACATTTATTACCCTCACCAAAATATATCATTTCTTGAGATGAAAATGACTACCATATAAATCATTATAACCATTGATTTTTCAATACAATCTTAGTCAATATAATGCTTTTATTACTCTAGACAATCATAGTAGATATGCAAATTTATGCATCATCCTAAAACTTATATCAAATGTTCAAATGTCTATTTAAAGCCTCATTGATTTGATCATGTGTGTGATGAAATTTGTGCTTAATATGTGAATGATTTAGCAAAAAATCCAAATAAAACACAAACAAATAAACAAGCACTTGAGATAGGGAAAAAAGGGTCAATTAAGCTTGCAATACCAACAAAATAAAGTATATCAAATCTCTTGTTGCAACAATTGGCCAAGATGTTTGAGTTGGATGTGTGTTCACAATTTCAGCAAAATAATGATGCTCAAATGGGAGAGAGAGAGAGAGAGAGAGAGAGAGAGAGAGAGAGAGAGAGAGATTTAAAAAAAGGTTAAGTGTTTAATATATAGGTTGAGGGATGGTTGAGATTGAGAGATAAAGAGCAATGGTGAAGAGTGGTTTGAGGAATTCAAAGAATTAAAAATTTGTTTTGGGTACTTGAATGGACAAGACCCACGTGCTTGCTTAAAAAGCCCATATGTTTGATGTGATGGGAGATTTGACCATGCTTATGCAAGGATTAAGTTTGTGCACTTGTTTAAGGAATGATTGGGTGGATATTTGACCAAATTATCTCCAAAATGGAAGAATCCAGACTCTTGATTTGATTGGCACATCCAAGCCTCAAAAATCTCGATGCCAAGCCAATTTCAGACAAATACCATAAACAAAAAACCACGTGCCTACGTTACCCAACTAGATATTGTCATCCACATTTTATGGCCATAGTTGCTTCTCCACATTCCCACCTGATAAAAAACACCCGCAAACCCACCTATAAACTACCTGACCCCACTCCTCACTCTCACCCCAATCAGAGCACAACCACTCACAAAAAATGGCCGCAATGGCGAAGCTCTCGTCCCTAGAATTCACAGGACAGATAACAAAAAGAGACTTCACAAGACAAATGGTGGGACTGAACAATGGAGACGGAATCAACATGTGTAGGGGCACCACTAAGACCGTAAAAGCCCTGATCACCTTGTTTGAGTTATATAATGGGAAATGTGATGACCCCTTCTCAATATTTATTCCGTATAGAACCTATATGTCACTGGTTAGGACATATTTCAGTCTGTAATTAAAGAGAGATCAAACCACATGTGTTTGTTATCTTTTTTTAAGCTTTCCATTCTGGAAAGCCCCGACCTATTTTGTGTGATCAACTGTTGCAAGTTGTGGAGAAGGAAATGGCTTCCATTGGGAGATTGTAAGCCATCCATCCTATGTAGAATGCAAATGTTAGGACAATTTCCAAAACTGTTGTTGTCTGAACAAGCTGATTTTGGGAATCGACGGTTCAAAGCTAAGAAAAAACCATGGCAAGTATCCACTCTGTTCATTGCATTGTCACCGTTCAACCCTCTACATCTTTTCCGTCATTACCTCCATTGTGCTCTATTCTACTTATGAGATTCTCAGATCATTCCTACAATTCTCACTTCACAAGTAGAAAGATAAATAGATCAGCAAGAAATAGTTGAAGGTTTCAAACTTATGATTATAGAAAAAGACAAAGAACATCTAAATTTAAAATGATCTGGTACTATGTAATATTAGTATGCAGCAAATGCCTGAACATTTCCAATTTGTGCCATTTGTACGCTAAAAATGTAAATGTTACTTGAATTTAATTACTTTTTGAATTTTCTAAAGGCTTATATATTCTCTCGATGCAAACTGTTAAAGCTTAGTGTTTAATCAAATTATTGTTCTAGTAGTTTGGACAAGGGGAAATTTGGATTGTAAAGTGACGTTGGTTACATCAATAATTTTAGTACTTTACGTCTTTCTTTTTACATTTTTTTAAATTGTGGGTTACTTTATTTTTATTTTACAGGTCTTTTACTTATGTAATTATTTCACTATTTTCCATTATTTTACCTCTTGCCTCACTTATTGGTGGAAATCATTTACCAGCCCAGCTTCAAAAAAGCTTGTCAATGCCCAAAAAGATTGGAAATCAAGAGATTCAGTAGATGAAAAGAATGGGCTTAATGGTAAATTAGGTTCAAAGTATTCAATATAATTATGATTTATTTATTTATAATTAATTTTTTTTTGTAAAAATGTGTTTTATTTATTTGTAATTAAAAAATTCTTGTGAAAATGTGTGTTTTTTATAGATATAATTATTTTATTCAACAAAATATTATAAAATGATTAAAATAATTAATTTCTTGACATGATGTAAGGCTGATATATAGAAAGTATGTTAAGGTAATGGTATAGTCTATGCCAAAAAAATTGAAGAAAACTCATGTGTGTGCGCCATAAATAATGCTCGATACCTACATTGTCTATAATCCCCTCAAACGTGAACCCACTATATCCCATTGATTTTTAGTGTTGAAATTTGTCTTTTTCGCAATTGTGTTGAGAAGGAGAAGGTTGTGTAGCAGCCAATATTTCTTTGATTAATAACTTAATATTTTGCTACACAGAGAAGACACATTGTGTGGATTTTTTTGGTAATTTCAGTTTGATTCCTTGCCAGCTTTTTCCTCACTCTAAATGTGACATCATCCATAATATATATTAATAGCGATTTGATCTATTCAACACAAACACCAATTTGTTCATGTCTTTGATGGATACCAATGGGATGTGAGAGAGAGAGAGAGAGAGAGAGAGAGAGAGAGAGAGAGAGAGAGAGAGAGAGAGAGATAGGGGTAGAGAGGAGAGATAATGACATAGAGATGGAGAGAGATAAATAGAGCGAGATGGGTGGAAAGAGAAAGAGATATATTGCAAAGAAGAGAGATATGGAGAGAGAGAGGGGGGCAGATAGGAAGAGATAGAGATAGAAAGAGGGAGAGGTGCAGAGGGAAGAGCAAGAAAGAAAAGAGATAGAAAGAGGTATGGAGAGAGAGAGAGAGAGAGAGAGGTCACAGAGAGAGATGGGTGGATATAGAGAGGGAGATTTGTCTAGATGGAGAGATAAGGTTAGAAATAGGGAGAGGTAGCATAAAGAGATAACATAAAGAGATAGAGAGAGATGTGGAGACAAAGATTGAAAAGAAGAGGGATATGGAGAGGAGAGGGGGGGGGGGAGAGTGTGGATGGAAGATGTAAATATATAATGAATCTAGAGAATGAGAGATATAAAGATAAAGATAGAGGTAGAAAGTGATAGAGAGAGAGAGAGAGGTAAAAGGGGGAGATATATAGGGATATAGAGTGATAGAGAGATGACAAGATAGAGATAGATATAGAGGGAGAGATGAGAGAAAAAATATGGAGATGTAGAGATTAAAATGTATAGGAAGAGGGTGATGGAGAGAGGAGTGGGAGGATGGGATAAAAATAGATAGACAAAAGAGATAGATCAAGAGGTGAAGATAGAAAGAGATCTAGGGAGATACAGAGGGAGACATAGAGAGGGAGAGATAGAGAGGAAGAGATATAAAGATACATAGATGGTGAGATATATTGATACCAAGATAAGGAGATCTAGAGAGGATGAGAGTGAGTGAAAAAAGGGAAAAATAATTAAATGACCTTTCCATAACTCTACGGTGTACCCATTGCACACTAAGGTGTGATTGCTAGTTTTATTTTATTTAAAATTTTATTACCACATTCAGATTGTCCATTGTGAATCTTCCATTGGGCTGGGCTTTGACTGCTTAGAGTGGCTGGTGTGGGGCCCAACCACAATCTGTTAGTTTTCTATTTACCGTTAACATTGCCTGTTGGTAGATGTATGGATGGGTAATGGTATGTTGTCCTGCATAATTTGTCAGTACGGTGGTATTATTGTTCTTTTACAATGTGTTTTCTCCCGCCCAAAAATTAATTGCCCACCCAAAAGATATAATGATGTTATGCTGATGGCATTGATGTAGTAGTGGAACGACAATATTTCTACATGCCATTTTCCTACATGAGAGATTATTGTTTCTCTTGAGGATGTGTTTTGTAGAGGTAGAGAGGTAGAGGGATAATGAGGTAGAGATAGAGACTACAAGATGAGGTAGAGCGATAATGAGTCTTAGAGGACATTGAACTCAAGGTAGAGGTGACAAGACTTGGAAGTATTATTGAGGGGATGGGGATGGATAGGAAGAGAACCTCTAGATGTCACTCATGATTCATATCCTCTCATAGATATTCCTCAATTCCACAGCTACCACCACAACCAAGGCTTGAGGGTTTCACTAGCCATAATTTATAGGGTAATGAGACAAATATGAGGTATTTATTGAATTTTATAATTTTATCTCTCTTATTTATATCAAAATATTTGTATTATTCTTTATATTTAATTAAAAAATTACATGACTACTTTCCTTTTAAAAATTAAGAATCAAACTTAGTTAAGGAGTCACATGGGACTACATTCCATTTACTTTTCTCTATAGACTTTATAAGTTTCAATTGAAACTTCTTCACATATTTTCTTTGTCAAAATTAACTAGCACATGCACCCACGAGGTGCAATGGTTATGCCGATAACAACATATGTTGTATGGTGATCGAGAGGTATAATTTTAAAGAAGAAAAGAACAAGTGAAATGTAAGGGTTAACAATGCTTTTTCATAAAATATAATTTTAGCCTAATAAGTATATGTACATTAATTTTTTTCGAAGCTGAATTAAATATTGGTATAACTTTTGTTAATGTAGAATTAATGTCATTAGTTGAGTGAAAATAAATGTGAGAGCATAGTATTTTCATAATATTGAATAGGGTTCTTAATTAGTCCCAGGATTTAAAATACAACTTTATTATTTTCAAAAATCAAATAACTCAGGACAACAAGTTCATGTTAAAATTTTATCTTCTCTAACAACCTTCAGCAGAAGGCACTTGGATAATAGTTTGGGACATTTTAGCACACCATGTTCATGTCACCAAGCCTCTTGATAAATCTTGAAGATTTACGCTGTAGGACATGGCATGCAAACAATGATTCATATTGAAGCATTCAAATATTATTCAAGATGACTATCCATTTGATAAACTGCAAGCATCACTAGCTTTTTGACAATTTTGTTGGTATCATAAACGCGGTTCTCAATCTAGTTTTCCAAAACATAAAGTTGAGCTCCATCATCTGATCCTTGTAGTCTTTTCAATGCATTAAAAATAAAATGCAAGTGTCATTATTTGATGGGACTCAATCATAGAACTTCTTTCAATCCATAACATTTTGAAAACTAGTCTTGTAAAGCAACAAAAAGTAACACACTAAAAAACTAGACTAATCTCAGTCTTGAAAAGTATATATCTGGGTATGTGCACCAAGATGGTGGACAGTTTAGTGGCCACATCCAAAAAAAAATGAAAATTTTCATAACCTGTGCGGGTTACACAAAATTCAAAATCATGTTAGGCTTGGTTTTACCAAGCCTAGCCAAAATTATAAAAAAATGCCAATAGGACCTCAAAACCCATACGGTTTTTGAGGAACAAAAATGAACCTCAACATACCAATGTATTTAGAAATAACACAACACAAAATAACACAAATCCAACTTTTTCTAAAATGACAGATTGTTGAAGCTAGTAGATTATACTTTCTTGTACAAGGGACCACTTTCTTAGACAATACCTGCCTAGGTTCGTACTCTAATACCCTCAGAAAGAAAATCGACAACACACTTTTTCTTCTAAAACTAAAATTCTAAGGCCTAAATAGGGGCCTTTAAATCTCACCAAATATCTGGGTAGGATTGAACAATTGCAAAATCAATATCTTTGATTCGATTGTTGGTGATAAAATTGTTTTCCACAGAGAAGCCTAGATTAACCTAATTTTTGTAATCACCATAGAAGTACCTTTAGAAGGTGGTTTCCATCAATAGATTTGACATGGGAAATCATTTCTTCTATCCATGCTTTCTTAACCATTACAATTATGCAAAATTCCCTCATTAGAACAATCAATGCACACAAAATGGAGAACTTTTGCAAGAACAAATAAAGATCTACTGTATATAAAATCTACAGAAAATATGTAATAGATGTAGCCATATGATGTATGTTATTTGAGAGGTAGAGTGGTTTTTTAATATTAATGTAAATAATATATTGTTTTAAAGAAATTATAATTTGAAATAAAAATAAGAACTGCCATTCCTGATCGTTTGTTGCATAAGTTGGGTATTCAGTCTGTTCAATCTTGGTGGAAAGACTGCAAGTGGTATACTGCTACACCCTTCAGCAGTTGCAAGCCCAAGTTGGGATATCGGTGGTTAACTCCTCATCTCCCTATGATCAACACGCTCAACCAGAGATGGCATTTGCAGTCTTCGCATCAACACTGGAGGTTTCACTTCCAAACCTTATGGTCTGCTATTATAGAACTCAAAATTTCTCTCTTTTCTTGGTGCCTATTGTTTCAAGGGCTCCCGTTGGGGCCTCAGCTCAAGCACTTGGGTGTGCCTGATCCTCAATATCCCTTTTGTGGGAATCCAAAGTCTCTTTTGCACATTTTTTGGCTCTGTAGGAGAGCTCAACAACATTGGCACTCGATTCATGATTTTTTAAGCCTTTCCATCTCGAGCCCTTTTCCTAGCACATAAGTTTGCTAGGAGACTCTCCGAGGATTCCTTCCAAGTTTACCTAGATTTGGCATACTTTCAGGACGAAGATTTTATTTACTTTATGGAAGGTTAGGAATGTTGTTCTTTTTTCCCACAACTCTCTTGATATTAATGTTGCCATGTATACTAAATATTGTATATGTAATAATGTAATGATGTAGATTCAGGTGCAAGCCAACAAGGTGTCGTTGGAGGTGGCCCACCTTTAGGAGCTAATTAATCATTGGGGAAATTCTCCTTGTACGATTTCCAGAGTTCCTCCTGACTCTATTTCTATTGATCACAATCTGCCTTGGGGTCACCGTTGGGCTCGCAGCTCTTCAACTTACCACTCAGGCACCCTGCATTTGCAGGCTCCCCGCCACTGCTCTCCTAATGGTGGTGATACTGACTGGCGGCACTGCTCGGCTTCTCCACCCCATCGTGGCTATGGCTGGTCCCCAGTGATTCATGCCCCTCGTGTTGCTCCTATTGCTCGTGGTGGCTCTACTTGGCCGGAGGCCAGCTCCTTCAAGTGGTCCTTCCCCCACCTGGCTCTGGCTATTTCTCCGCCACGGGAGGAGAAAGAAAAAGAAGATAATGATGATGATGTTGATGGGTGGTTGGTTCCCGACCCTCCTGCCAATCCCAGGGATGCCTGGGGTTCTGATCACATAGATCCTCCTCCTTTGGTTGGCACTACTCTTGCAGCCTGAAGGATTGCTTTATAAGTTTTTTGATGAATAGTTTGTGTTTCTAGCCTTGCATCATGTGAAATCTTTGCGGGGTGATCTTGTATCCCTTGACCCCTTTTTTGTGAATATGTAATGTTTATATTTTTTTAATAGACATGGGACTATTCATAAAAAAAAAGAAATTGTTGTTCCATCCATCTCTGAAATAAAAGTTTTAAAAAGTTGGAACCAAATTCAAAATTATTAAATGCAAGTAAAATTGAATTTTTAGTTGATCTCATGACATTCAACATAGTCAATATGTAATAATTTAGTAGTACATCAAAGTTGGAATGAATTCAAATGACTTAACAATAGTATGGGACTACTTTGTAGATGTCCTTATGGTTGGTTTGGTGGGATAGTATAAATAACCACCCTTTTTACCAATTATGAGAGAAACATAATTATTCAATTTATCCTTACATTTTTTGAATAAAGAGACAAGTTTTAACTTCTTCAACATTTGTAGGCATAAAGGAAGAAGACTTTGAGGATAATGGAGAAGTTAATAGTGAAAAAGAAATAATTAGCGGAGGCATTGAAGGATATGTATAGAGTCCACCATGTGGATACACATGTTATGAAAGTGGAGTGCCATAAGGTGGCATCAATGGATGAAACCACATAAACTAGTTAAAGTAAAATTTGTAACATTATAGCTTCCTTAACATATTGACATCAAGTTATTTTATCAATACTTGTCCTCCCCATATATATGGTTGGTGTCTCCTACACATGCATAAAGAAAATGGATATGCACTGCAGATGAACATGATCACAAACTTGAGAAGTTGTAGCCCAATCTGGGTATGCATGTGTAGTTGGTGTCTCCTACACATGCATAAAGAACATGGATGAGATCGTGAAATTTTTATCCATTTTCTTTATGACACGAAGAGGGACAAAAAGAGTCTTAATCCTTTCAAAGTTCTTTAGTTAAAATATTCTTTGTGGAATGAAGTTGTGAGACACACTTGACTTGTGAAAGATGGTTTTGTGGGAGTCTTGGCTAGTGTTCCTTCTTCCCCCATTTCCATTGGTTATGCAACTAAAACGTGATTCAACTTTGAAATCATTACAGATTAACATACTTTCTCAAATTCTAGTTGTGGTTTGCCTCAACAGAAATTAGACAAAGTCCATAAATTATCTTAGAAGCAGTTGTACCTGTGTGCTATAATTGTGTCACACTTCTATGAATCATTACATTCAAGAACACTCAAGAATGAGGTCTCAAAAATCGATCCATAGCTCCCTAGGCATGGAGTGCAAGAGTCTTAAGAATGCTCTTAGCTAGAGCTATTTAGCCTATAACCTTGCTAGTAAACTATGCAATGGGAGATTCAATGAAGATAAGGGCAAGAATGCCAATATCCTCAAGAATCAAATGAGAATGCAATGCAAGCTAGAAATGGAAATGCAAGCTAAGCTATGAAAATGAAAGATGCAAGTATTACAAAACCTCCTAGTTAAGCTAGATGAATTAATCTAAAGCATAAAGGAAATCTAAGCTAAGAATGCCATGATAATGCAAGAAATGAAACTATGATAACATGTAAATGTAAAAGCCAAGAATGCTCCAAAGCTTCAAAAAGCTCCAAATGTACCTAGAAAATCTGCAGCATAACATTAGCATAAAAAGTTGGGATCTAGAATGAAGAAGAGAGCTCTCCTTTTATAAGAAATGAGAAGGAATGAACCATGGAGATTAAGAGGCAAAAGATTTAATCAACGGTGGAGCTTGAAAGAGGAGCAATCCATGTGCACAAGTATCCTCCAATAGGAAAATAAAAGTTGACTTTTGTGTCCATATGAGACAAAAAGTGCTTTTTCCCTTTTTATAAAATAAAAATAATGCTTTATTTGTGCAACTTAGGATAAGAGGAAAAGTGGGGGCTTTTTATTTAATAAAAGGGGAGGAAATATTCCTTTTAAATAAATAAAAACTTAGGATAAAATGGTTAGCCCATAGAAAATAATCGAATTAATGATAGAGCTAAGATTTGATCAACAATAAGCAATTTATGATTTAGCAAAAGGGGCTAATAGTCTAGATGACCATTTTTAGGTGTATACAGTACCATGTGTTGTCAAATCCCCATGCCTATGTGAACCTAGTTTTACCTTTTAAAAATTTAAAACATATTTGGAATGAATAGTGATTGATTGCATTAAGAACAATGTGTTGATATGAAGTCATATTGTAGGTTAAACATGATGTCGTATTTTCTATTGCATGTTATATCATAAATAAGGAAAGCTTAGAGTTTCAAAAATATAGAACAACAAAGAGAGGGAAACTTTGATTTAAGTAAACAAGGCAAAGGAGAACAAGTACCTTGGATTGAAAGTTGTTGGTTAAGAAAATGAAAATCAAGAAGGTGGTTAGCATGCGTTTTGAAATATTTTTGGTGGGTTGTGAATGTAGAAAATTGAGCAATGTAAGTATTTAACTTCAATATAATACAAGAAAGTGAACAATACATATAAATGAGTACCTTATGCCATGTGAACTCTGAAATCAGTTGAGACATTACCATCTTCTATGTTGTTATTGTTAGAATAACTGAGAGGGGGCGAATTAGTTAGATCAGTTATCCTACAGTCCCAAATACAAATATGTACCTTATAAAATAATTCCAACAAATTATGTAGCTCGGTAACATATAATATCAATCTGTTTGTTCACTTTACCGATTACCAATAAATAACTAACCGTGACTACCGACCAAATCAACTATGTAATTTGTAAAGTATGATAGCAAAACAAACACCAAAAATAATACATAACACTATGATTTAATGTGGAAACCCTGTTAAGGTAAAAACCACCTAGGACTGGTAACCCAAAATAATTCACTCTTCTGAAGTGAGCTCAGTGAAGAACCAACCTTGTTAAAGGATACAAACACACTATTAAGTGTGACCTGGTTAGAGGATTTAACACTAACAGTTAAATTTTGACCAACATTCACTATGGGGTCAATAAGATAACAATGTACATTCTCTGAATGACATAGGGTAGAATATAAGACTATTAAGTCCACTCGGTTAAGAGATTTTTTGAATCAATGGTTAAACTAATACAGTAAATACAACTGAATTGCAGATATTCAGATCTATGCTAAGCCCATAAAAATCCTCTGATCATTAATCAAATTCACTTCTTCAATATTCATCAACTTACTGTCACTCAGTTAATGGTTATTTGATGCTCGGTTAACTTTGTAACTCAGTTCTTCAATAACCAGTTTGATCAGGCATGCATGAATAAAGTCTTCACACAATATCTCTATAGTCTTCTTCTTCCAGCATCATTTCAACAATGAAACTCATATCTCTTATATAGACAACTAAACCATTTTCATATCAACTATCAAATTTTGCTGCTTAATCTCCTTCATCCATTTTGCCTCTTAAACCTTCCTTGGTAGATGTGTCATTAACATGTTTCAATCTCATCCTTTAGATCTTCTCCAAATTTTGTTAGTCGTGGATCTCATAACAAACTTAATCCTTAATCTTGAAATCATAACAATTCCAATTCATCAAATTCAGTCAGTTGTTCTTTGCATTTAATGTTTTCATCCATTCTCAGTTAATATAGAAATGCATCGGTGATAAATAGTTAAACTAGCTCGATTAATACTGTTAGTCGGTATACACTGCACTGGCTTGGTGTATACAAAAATCTTCAATTACCGACCACATTGTCTTATACAATTTCAAATCTCTTCTTCATAATAGATTAATGTAACATGCTCAAGTCAACAATATAAAGCCATAGACTCATCAATGAGTTACCCAATGTTTACCTTATCCTTATCTATCATATCCATCTTTTCCCATGTAGATATCTCAGTTCTTCATCTTTTCTTTCTCCAACAGATGTTCAGATGTTTGTAACTAACATGATAAGTACTGTCAAGATTAGTTGACATCAATGACAATATATTAACCGATTTAATCATATTACATATCATTCCAATACTCGGTGATCTCTAATCACTATTTCTTCAGTTCATTCAGATATTCAATTAGTTGTAGTTCATCAATCTCTCCCTTTGGCAATGATGGCAACATAAGCAATATGAAAATATACCAAACACATACCAAAAATATATTCTACAACTATGCAAGTAAATGTTGTAGCTCGGTAAGCATTTAATATATTTAATCACTACAAAACATAACAACATTACAAGTGCAGACTCTCCCTGCGGATTTGATCTTTTCAGTTCTCAGATTCCCTTTGTTCTCAACAAAAAATATTCAAGTCTTTCCCTTTCTGTGTGCTCTCAATAACTGATTTTCCATATTTCATTCTCTCTCCCTTTGAAAACAATGCCAAAGAAAATATAAACAGCTCTACAACAGCCAAGTATTCTCTATTGTTTGGTTCATATCATGTACTTTCAACGTACAGATAAACAAATTTTTGTTCCATCTTCTACAATCTTTCACAACCTTAGACAAAATCCAAAGTGTGAGCTATGTGCATCAACATGAATGATCTTCTAATAAGTGTAGGTTGATGCAACCTCCAGATCATCTCAGTGACCGGTAGACAGGGGACAGACCCCAAGTCTAGTTCTCAAATATTCAAATGTGTCCTTTGGTAATGGTTTAGTAAAGATGTCAGCAAGTTGTTCCTTAGATGTTACAAATTCTAGTTGTACTTTCTTTTCTTGAACTTGTTCCCTTAAGAAGTGATACTTAATAGATATATGCTTTATCTTCAAATGCATCACAGGATTCTTAGAAATATTTATAGCACTGGTGTTGTCACAATATATAATCATTGGGTCAGTGATTACCTCATTCATTCCTTCCACCACTTGTCTGATCCAAGCTATATTTGAACAATTTTCAGCAGCAGCAACATACTCTACTTCAACAGTGGACTGAGAAATGCATGCTTATTTCTTACTAATCCAAGTCACAAGCCTTTCCCCTAAAAAGAATGCTCCACCAGTTGTGCTCTTCCGAACATCTATGTTTCCAGTCCAATCTGCATCGGTGTAAACTTTAAGTTCAAATTTACCTTCCAATGTGTACCATAATCCATAATCCTCTATTTTCTTCAAGTATCTCAAGATTCTCTTTATAGCAACCATATGTGAATCTTTAGGAGGCAAAAAATCTTGCCAATGTTCTTGTCCAAAAAATGAGCAACCATTGATCAAATCCACACACTTAAACCAAGCATATCTTAGTAAAAACAACTGAAAAATATTAACAATTGAAATAAAAAAACAACAAGGTCAAACAAATCTTGGTATCATGTACTAATCTAATGCTGAGGTGGAATCATTCTCTGAGTTTCTCCCTGATTAGGAACTGTCAGCCTCCACATGATCTTCAGATTGTTGATCAATGGGCTTCTCTTGGTCGTCATTCTCCTCATCTGTCTCCTCTTGAGAATCCTCACCAGCCCCTTCCTCATCATCAGAATCATCCTCATCCTCAGCCGTACCCACTTCATCATCTTCATCCTTGTCTTCTTCATCTTCCTCTGCATCTGAAGAGTCCTTACTACCCAACCTGTCCAATTTTTCATCATACCTGTATTGATAAACCCAGTCCAAGTCCTCATCCAAATCATCCCTGTAGGGAGCATCCAACCCTTCCTCAATGCCTAGAAATTGTGTAATAAATTTGATTCCTTTCTTCATCATGGATATCCTGATAAGTTGATTCTCGTATTCCCATCCCCATAAGATGAAAATCCTTCATGGAGGGCCACCGTAAATGTTTCACCGTGGGCTAGAGACAAAGCCTGGGAATGGGGAATCGACATAAATAACTATAGCAAGGTCCCAGGGAAGAGAAGTGTTGGTAGTGGGCCAACATCCCTCGCAGGGTTTGCAACATGGCTTAACTGCCTCTTGTGTCTTCTATAAGTCTAGTGGTTGTATTGGGCTTTAACAGGTTGATCTTTTGGTACAACGACAACCACTACTTTTAATAAGTGGTATCAGAACTTGGTCACAGGTTTGAATCCATGCAGGCCATGGTGAGTGATGCTAGGAGGGGCATTGTTGGCAATGGGCCAGCATCCCTCACAGGGTTCACGACATGGCTTAACCACCTCATGTGTCTTCTATAAGTCTAGTGGTTGTATCAGACATTAATAGGTCGATCTTTTGGTGCAACAGAAACCACTACTTGTAACAAGAAGTAGTAAGATCATAATAAACATTTACTATTGCTGCATGAAGACCCAGAAGGTAACTATCAACAAAGAAACACCTACAAAGATCCTCAGCTAAATTCTTGTTTGCACCTGCCACCAAAATGCTAGCCAAAAAACCAGCACTAATGTCCAAATTAACTCTGTATCTATGATTTGTGCTCACAAAATTGAAGCCCAATACTTTCCTAACTGCATGCAGAACAAGGCGATGGTGAAATTTGCAGACTTCCTTCAGTTTAGAAGTATCAATAGGATTATCAAATGCAATTTGATCTACATCTGCACTCAGCTTAATCGGAGTATCCATCATACCACTTTGTTGAGAAGAGCTCATGACATAGAGAAGTGCAATTCAACTTGGAACAAACCCATAAATTATCTTCCATACCCCATAAATTATCTGGCCACCCATCTTGCGTGTAGCTTATAGAAACATTGTACCTTTAGCTGAGCTGAACATCATACCACCGTCATGCCTTTATCCTATCTAATCACCATTGTTTCCAAAAGGTGGGTTATAAAAACATTCAAATTTGAGTCCTAAATTAGAAACTGTCGAAAATGAGTGTGAAGATAAGTTAAAAAAATTTGAAATGAAGGGATTTCCAAGATAGAGACAAATCCTAAAAGATATGACAAAACATACAACTATAGCTTCAGATTCAAGAAAGCCATCCCATCTTCACATCAACCATTGCAATAAATTTCCCTACGACTCCAAGCATGAAACAGTCCCAATATAGAAACCTTTAAAAGCTTTCTCATTAAGACCCAAAAATGAGGAATGCTGACAAAATTTCAAATGCATAAAAAAAAAGATCCCCAAAAGTACTGATACCTGATCATGTTAGAATAATTGAGAGGGGGGGTGAATCAGTTAGATCAGTTATCCTACATTCCCAAATACACAAATGTACCTTACAAAATAATTTCAACATATTATGCATCTCGGTAACATAAAATATCAATTTGTCTGTCCACTTTACCAATTACCAATAATTATCCAAACTATGATTACCAACTAAATCAACTATGCAGTATGTAAAGTATGATAGAAAAACAATCATAACAAGTAATACATAACACAATAATTTAATGTGGAAACTCTTGTTGATGTCAGTTTTGTACCACTACATAACATATAGCAATTGAAATACTTGATACAGCATACCAAACACTCAACCCTCTCTTGAAAAGTATATAAGATACTCCAAGGTTCCTTACACTTGTGGATACTAACTCCGTTATATTAATGTGATTTGTTGGTAATCACTTCAGCGGGCTTACGTTGTTCACTTGAGGATGTCAAATTCTTGCTATGATGAGATTTAGCTTTGCAATGTATACTCAATTGACTTTCTCCTTTTATATCACTTCCAACTTTTCTCTTTCCAAACTCTCAAACTTCACTTTCCAACTTCTAATTCTCAACTTCAACTACTAAGTTATTGATTACTTCTACTCCTAAGAATGGAAAGATTGGCAAATGGACGGGGATTGACCTAATGAAAGCTTGCCAGCGGCATTACCTCCACAGGTGCGATGATTCTAAGGAATGGAGATTAGAGTACCACACAAGGCTCCTTGACAAGCCGCCAAGATGCTAGTGGCCTAGTATAGGATCCCTATCAAATATCTACCAATATCACCATGCAATTAACCATCTATCACTACTCTTCCTTTAACACTTTCTTGAAAATGAAAATGCTTTAACAACTTAATTGAAATGAAATCTATCTCTAACAATTGGAAGTAGAAACCATGCAATAACACCAAGTGTTCTTAATCACCATGCAAGACACAACAATGATAAGAGAAGCAATTTTGGTATTATATTAGCAACAATTTTCTTCAACCCTTTACAAATGAGAGTACTGGGCCTTATATAGAGGCTCCAAATTACAATGAATGGCCAAGATTAAGAGGCAAAATCAAGGGCCAAGATTTAATCCCAAAAACCCTAATTAGGGTTACCACCTCACCAGCCAATGAGAAGATGCCACCTCATCAATGGACCAATGAAAAAAAAGAAAAGTGGTAACCAATAAGAAGGCACCAAAATGGTAGCCAATCAGAATTAGACACCTATCCTACCCAAAGAGAAAGGAAAATTTGCCACTTGGGCTTACATCAAATGATCTTCTAATACAATTCTATTCTTTTCTTTCATCTTTTTAGCATAAGCAATGAACTTAGCTAACATGTTGTTGATTTCCTCCATGGGAGGGCAAGGTGTATGCCTCATCCTGCGCTCAGCTGTGCTCATCATGTTCTCTGCTGCTTGTAGTGTCTTCTTATTCTCTTCTTCATCATCCTTTGCAAACTCGATCAAGGCCTTAAGAGAGGCAAGGAGGTCCAACTATTTTTCTCTAATGACAACCTTCCCCAACTCATCCAATCTTGATCCAAATTCTATCTCATTACAATCCTCTTCTTTGATGTCCTCAAAATCAAGTGCAATCCCCACATCGCTCAACTTGCTTGAAATGAGAGTGTCGATGCTTGGACTGTGTTGTGCAATTTCATCCTGTATTTCCTCAAGTAACCTCAATCTGTTAGTCATGGTAACATACCAAGCCTCCATAATACTCCTTCCTCCTTCATTAATCAACTTGGCCTTCACCAAGGATCCCTCTGATAGCTCCAAAGCTGCATGTAATCGAGGAATGGCCAAGTCATGAATTGGAAGGAAATCCTTCCACATTCCTTCAAATGCTCTGAATTTGTCTCTGAGAGACACCAATGACTTGAAAGTAGAGATAAAGGTAGGCATGAACCTTCGCCCCTCTTGAATTGTACGACTGATCCAATTTCTAGTTCCTTGTTCTTGAACTGATATTCCTTCTTGATTGTTCCCACTGCACTGTGGAAGAGCTGTCGGATGCACCTACTGGATAGGCTGACTATCTCTCCAATACTTGTTCTCAAACTCCAACTATGCATTTCTTTCATTTGCTATTCTCAACCTCTCCCTTATTGAAGCAATGCCTTCCTGAACCTCTAGACACTGCATATCATCCGTGACTCTACCCATGTTGTGTTCCACTATCTCATAGTCCTGGGCCACAATTTCACGCATTGTCTTGTTAACCTTTGGAACTGCAATTTGAACCCTTCGGTGACCATCATTGCCATCTCTGATTACCCTTGCCACTGTTCCTGCCATCTGTCTCTGTCCGACATCACCTTCCTTTTCCGCTAACCCTTGAATATCCTCAACTGTCCGGATGACCATAACCTCGCCCCTTGGCATCAGCATCTGTCTCAACCAACGTGGTGCAATGCACCTCCCCACATCTGGATTTGATTCAGGTAACAAACCTTCACCAACGGCCTCGGGCACCCGGTTGCCATCTTCATCTGATGGAGCCTCAACATCAATAGGCCCATTTCCCTCTTCACTAGTGGCTGCCATATCTTCATTAACTTGATTCTTTGAAAGAGGAGAGTACTCTGTACTGTAACTATAACCACTTGACTCTAAGCTAGAGCTCACCTCTACTGCCACCCCTTAATTTCTTGCATTAACCTCTTAGCCTTGAGCCCCAACTACACTCTCTCTTGATCGCACTGTACTCTATTTCTTTGTTTGAGGCTCAGGATATTTCTTATTCTTTTCAACCTCCAAACTCCTCTTATTCATAACTGCTTGCTGCTGTTTCTAACCACTATTACCACCTTGAGGTCCAACTGACCTTGTAGGAGTCTCTTCCTATTGCTTCATCTTCTCATAGGTAAGGCGTACCTTCCGACTCTGCAATTGCCTAATCTTCTTGTTATACCACCACTCAGTATGTAGCTCAACTGTTCTGTTAATTGCCTCTAAAGATGGATCCTGATGATCATTCCAATTAACTAGATCCAACTCTGCTCCTTCTACTGTATTATAATCTTCTCTTAGCACATCTTCATCCTCTTCCAACTGATCCAGAATATTGAAATTCTTCCATTTGCATGCCCTCATCATGTCCACTGATAACCTCGAGAAAGCTAGCTTCCTCACATGAAAGTCATCCTGTGCATTGGCCCAAAAATCTTCCAAAGTAGGGATATGCCTGAATGTTTCTCCTCGAGCCACCTTGATTAGACCATGAGGATCGAATCCTTGTCTTGCCTTATACCAAGCCAGGTGATATTGTTCTAATTCCTCTCCTGTAGCTGCAAAGGCAGTGGAATTGGGACAACTCTCATTGCCTATCATGAGTGAGAAGGTAACCCCTGTCTCGCCTTTTTGTTTCATCATTTTATCATACTGCTCAAGTTGTCTAGCCAACTCCAACAAAACTATCTTGTCGGGCGGGTACCTTGGAAGCCTCTTGGGACAACTTGTACACCCAGCCACTCGAATATAAGTGAATTGAGGAAACTGGATGAACCAACTCCCAAACTTCTTGACTTTTGCTTCTACTTCTGGTGAGAGCCTCCTGGCAGGTGTCCCTTGCAGTATCCTTACCATCCTCATGGCGAAGGCATCATAAAATATCTTGTAATCCTTGGTGTTGTGCAAATGAAGCTGTGGGTAGCACTCATGTACCAAATACTGTTTGGGCCTATTGCCAACTATCCCCCTAGCCTTAAGTCCAGGATGCTCATACAATCTTGCAATCAAATAAAAGAGGTAGGACCCCATTTGGAATCGCTTCTGAATTTGCACCGTCCTGAGCTGCAACTCCAAATTTTCACTTATGATTTTTGCCCAATCAAACCTTTTCTTTCCATTATCAATGCCTTCGATGAAATAGTACATCCAAGTCTCAAAATGCACACCCTGGGCAGAGCCCATGATTCGGTTGAGAAGAACAATGAGATCTCCATATTCTAACTTAAAATCTGACCTAGTGAGTTTTGACGCCTTGGTAACTCCCTTCTTTCCTTCATGTAACCAATTTTTCTTGAGTAAAGCAAAGTAGGTATCTTGACTATCCTGAAAGAACTTGCTTGCTTGATCCATCAAAACTACTATCATTCCTTTCTGCTAGGGTATACCGAATGCCTCCTCAATCACTTGATTCCCAATGTTACCCAACCTTCTCTTGCCCTCATCAAAGATGATGGATTTGGATGCAATATCAAATCGAGAAGCACACTCCATGATCAATTCTGGACAAGGCAAGGTAGGAGGGAAGACGACAGCTTGCACAATTCTAGACTTGTATATCTTCTTCACCATAGGGGATTGGCCTTCTTTCAACCTATCTCTTAATTGCATCATGTCAATGGTACCGATGTTAGTGTCTCGGACTCGTTTAAGTTTCGAGAAGAAGATGGTCTTGGGCATCATATCTTCCTTGTCAACTATTTTGGTATTAGTCCCCATTAGATTCTTGCTTGTACTAGCATCCGCTATGGAGTGATTCATAGCAAGCAAAAAAAGGGAAAAATCCAATCATGACAATCGAGAAATTTGCTTAATGAGCCAATCTTACAATCTCTCAACAAAACTTGTCTCCGCCACCCAAACAGTCGTTTGACCAAAAGACAAAACAACTAAGGAAAATAGATTAAAAGACAAAACTACACTCTTAACTTCTCAATCCCAATTTGAGATCACTTAGGAATTATCCAAGCCAAAACACCTTGCTCCTAATCAAATCACCCCTAACAAATTTGGACTTAAAACCCTCGAGAAAAAAACAACTTTACCTCTCAAAAAAAATCTGATATCACTTCACCAATTCATTTTCACTTCACAAATTTCACTCAAATCTGATACTTCCAAAGAAAACTGATGCCTCCACCAGATCAGGCCTGCTGTTCTCTAAGGCCTTCTCTTTGACTGATATCGCACCTCTACAGGCCGCCTTGCTATGAATTCGGGAGCCCTCCACAAGGCTAGTTTCGGGCCTCTACAGGCCTGCCTACTATGAATCTCGCCCCTGCTCCAGTTTTTCAGATCTTCTCTTGCAAGGCAATGTTGCTGGCTTCCCTTTGATTTTCAGATCTTCACTTATACAATTTTCACTGCCTCTTTACAAATAGCAGGTCTACTCCTTCACCTATTTCGCTGTCTTCTGATTTTTGGCCTGCTCCAAACTGCCCTCCTTGCTGCACTTAGATTGCTCCAATTCGCACCCTTCACTGCTGCCTTTGGACTGTGGAAGCTCTGCTCTGCTCTAGTTCGCACCCTTCACTGCTGCCTTTGGACTGCGGAAGCTCTGCTCTGCTCCAGTTCGCACCCTTCACTGCTGCGTTTGGACTGCGGATGAGTTTGAGTGTGGAGAGAGGGAGGGAGACCCCCCTCTATATAGGCGGTCTGGGGAGGCATTTTAAGGGCCGACCCTCCACCAAACTGCCAAAAATAATAAAAACAATTAAATAAATGCCTTTTAAGGGACGACTTAGGATTAGGCAATTAAAATACACCAAAAACAATTAATATTTCAAAAATCATCAATATTAATTGATTTTTATTTAATTTTCCATGGCAAATGATTTATTTATTTTTTATTTAAGTCTAAGCCCAAAATATATATATTTAAATGCTTGAAATTGATTTTTAAATAACCAAGGTTATATTTTCTTTTTATTTTTTTATCTTTTAAATAAAAATCGATATATCTAGGCTTAGAATTTAATTCCTTTTAATCTCCAAATTTTTATTTTTAATGCCAATTGATGAATTATCCAAATTTATCCTTTTGATGATCGAAATTGTAACAATTATAACCCAATTAATCATTTTCAAAGCAACTTCCAAATTGACAAGCCTGAATTTTCGAAGATCAATAATAAAAATGCCAAGAATATGAAATTGAATTGCACAAAAATGATATCATTAGCCCAAAATCGAAATTGAGGGTTAGAGATAAGTTCAGATTAACATCAAATCATCGTTTAGCAAGTAAACTCCATTTCAAGCAATTCAATCCATCGACAACCTTTATCAAAATCTCATAAAAAATCACCAAGGCTCGGACAATCGAAAACAGGAAGAAGGTCAAGTTGAAACCGAAAATGGGGGGTCCCCAAAATTTGGGGCGATGATGTGAAAACCTCACAACAACTCTGCTAAGGGAAAAACCACCTAGGACCAGTAACCCAAAATAATTCACTCTTCTAAAGTGAGCTCGGTGAAGAGCCAACCCTGTTAAAGGTTATAATGCACACTATTAGGTGTGACCTGGTTAGAGGATTTATCACTAATAGTTAACTTTTGACCAACATTCACTATGGGGTCAATAAGATAACACTTTATATTCAATGAATGTCATAGAGTAGTACAATAAGACTGTTAAGTCCACTCGGTTAAGAGATTTTCTGAATCAATGGTTAAAATGATACAATACTAATCTGATTCAAATACAACTCAATTGCAAATATTCAGATCTATGCTAAGCTCATAAAATCCTCTGATCATTAATCAATTCACTTCCTCAATATTTCTCAACTTACTTTCACTCGGTAATGTCTGCAGTTCGGTTCTTTCAATAACCAGTTTGATTAGGAATGCATGAATACAATCTTCACACGAAATCTCCGCAGTCTCCTTTTTTCTGGCATGTTTCAATAATGAAACTCATATCTCTTATATAGACAAGTAAATAATTTTCATATCAACCATAAGATTTTGCCCCTTAATCTCCTTCGTCCATTTTTTCGTTTAAACCTTCCTCGGCAGATGTGTCCATAACACGTTTCAATCTCATCCTTTAGATCATCTTTGAATTTTGTCAGTCGTGGATCTCATAACTAACTTCATCCCTAACCTCGAAATCATAACAATTTCTAGCTCATCAAATTCAGTCGGTTGTTCTTAGCATTTAATGTTTTCATCCATACTTGGTTAATATAGAAATGCTTCAGAGATAACTAGCTCGATTATACTATTACTCAGTATACACTGCACTAGCTCGGTGTATACATAAATCTTCAATTATCGACCACATTGACTTGTTCAATTTCAAATCTCTTCTTCATAATAGATTAATGTAACATGCTCAAGTCAACAATATAAAGCCACATAATCATCAATAAGTTACTCAATGTTTACTTTATCATTCTCTGTCATATCCATCTTTTTCTCATGTAGATATCTCAGTTCTTCATCTTTTCTTCCTTTAACAGATGTTCAGATATTTGTAACTATCATGATAAGTATTGTCAAAACTAGTTGACATCAATGACAACATATTGACTAATTTAATCATCTTACATATCATTTTAGTAGCTTGGTGATCTCTTATCACTATTTCTTCAGTTCATCAAATAGTCAATCAGTTGTAGTTCATCAGATCGAAAAGACAACTAGGAGAGGAGATCAAATTATTTCATACAAAAGAAGGGATTTTATTCTGCACAAGCATCTAGAAATTAAGAATGACTTTAAGAAGGAACAAATCTGTGATGACGAAGACAACTCTCCCTTTAATGTCAAGGTGTCATGATTAGACCTGATTATCCAGCACCCCCCATTGTTGTTAGTTAAATGTTGAAAGGACCTCTCAAATTATAAAGCTGATGGGTTAGGTTCTTGAGCCTCCTCCTCATCTCACATGACTTCACATATTCTCCTAGAGAAACTTTATTGGCCAACTCATCTACCAAGTGGTTTCCTTCACGGAATATGTGGTTAACCATTGTAGATTCAAATTTGTTCACCAAATTTAAAATAACTTCCAAAGTAGCTTGTAGTCTCCAGTTGGGTGTAGAGCATGTTCTTACAACATTTAGTGTTATCATTGAATCCCCTTCAATCTCCAGTTTATCCAAACCTAATTCAAATGCAATAGACAAACCAAAAAGCAAGGCTTTGAATTCTGCCATGTTGTTAGTATCTATCTCCAGAGGTTTTGCCAATTTTGCTAATACCTTGCCATCAGTGGAGTGAATAATGCATCCTGCCCCAAATGGACCTGGGTTACCTTTAGAGGCCCCATCAAAATTTAATTTGAACTATCCCTGAGAAGGAGTAGACCAAATACAATTTTCTTTGAGATGTGCATTTGCTTTCATACCTCTGCCTAACATAGGAGGAGTCTTAAGACCAAACCAACTCTTCAACATCTTATCATCCCAACTGGTAAAAAACATATGCTGGGAAGATTGTGCTTGGATACGAGCATTCATTACTTCTACTATGGAAGCTTCTATTTTATTAAGAACATATGTTTTATCCATTGACTTTCCATGAAAAATCCTTCTATTTTTTTCCTTCCATAACTCCCAGATCATGATAGATGGAGAAATAAGCCATAAATTTCCACACATACTATCCTTAAATGGAAGAGGCCGTGATGAAAAAGGGATAGAATATCACAAGGAAGGGTAGTAGAGCATCCTAATTTTGCACATAGCCATTTCCAGCATTCATTAGTAAAAGGGCATGCTAACAACAAATGATTTGTATCTTCTTCACTATTATAGCATAAAGAGAACATTGAAGGACCGCAATATCCCATCTTCTTAAACCAATTAGTAGTTAGAGTTCTGCCCTGAATTACTGCCCAAGAAAATAGTCTTGCTTTTGGAAGGCAGACTTTATTCCAGCATAATTGGTTGCAAAACTTAGAGTGTTTATGAGTGGAAACTCCTGTTAAGATCCTATAGCCATCCTTCACATTATATACCCCTGATTTTGAACCATTCCAAATAATTTCATCTTGACCCTGTTTGATTAGGAAAAATGTGTCTTCAAGGAGCTTTCTCAATTGCTCAAGTTCCAAAGGATCTAAGCTAAGTTCTGAGAATTTTCTCCACTGCCAAGAACCATCAGCCATATTCATCAGTGCGGGAATTACGTAATCTTTAACCAAAGGACCCCACTTATCAGAACATTCTTTACTGATTCTATTCGGGCCCAACAATTGATTAATACTAAGGAGACGTCCCCAAGAGTCATCCCAAAACTAAGCTTTACTCCCATCTTTTATATTCCAAATAATGTTGTTATCAATAATATTCCTTGATTTAGAAATGAAGTTCCAAATTGTGGACCCTCTGGAAAGTTCCTTAACTCGGACTACCTCTACCTCATCTATGTTGTGAAAATATTTACCCCTAATGATTCTTACCCATTTGAGATTCTGATCCTTAAGAATTTTCCAGTAAAGTTTCACCCCGAGGGCTTGATTTTGCCAAAATTGGCTCTTAATTCTTGTGCCCCCTGCCTCCACTGGTTTGCTAATCTTGTCCTAGGAAATGAGGGCAAATTTCCTTTTAGTGTTTGTTCCCTACCAAAAGAATTTCTTGAGTTTTTTAACAATATCCATGTAGCATCCCATGGGTAATGCAATGCAGGACATTAAATAGATGGGGATTGCTGCCAGCATGACTTTGATCATGACAACTCTACCTGCCCAAGATAGCCACTTAGATTTCCATGAATCCGTCCTTTTGTCCAATCTTTCACCAATGGGTTTCCAAGCTGATGAAGTTCTTAGAGCTTTGTCAATTGGAATACCAAGATAGGATAATGGGAGAGATCCAGTCTTAAATATCAATACCTTTTCAATTTTCTGCTGAATTTTCTTTTTAGTGTGAAAAAAGAAGATCAAAGATTTATCTTTGTTAGCCGCTTGTCCTGAAGCTAGTGCATAATTATCTAAATTTTTTTTAATATGTAAAGCCTCCCTAATGATGCCTTTCCCAAAAAGAAGAACATCATCAACAAATTGTTGGTGGGTTACTGTCGTGACCGAAGAAGTAATTTCCACACCCTTAATAATATCCCGATTATGAAGATTAATGAATCTACATCTGGGAGTTTCTGCCATCTACCATGATGATGAATAAAAAGGGAGATAAGGGATCTCCTTGCCTGATTCCATTAGAGTCTTCAAAAAAACATGAGGGGAGACATTGACAAGAATGGAGAATTTCAGAGTAGAAATACAGTAAAAGATTAAATTAATCCAGGCTTTAGAAAAACCAGATTTCTCCATACATTTAGCTAAAAACCACCTTCTTAATATCTAATTTAATTATCATGCTTGAATGTTTATTGCATTGAATGGAATGAATAGCTTCATGTGCTATAATGATGCCATCCAGGATTGATTCATACAATTACAAAGCTATCGGTCTGAATTCATCCATACAATTAGCTTGCTCCTTCTTGGGAATTAGAGCAATAAAAGTATTATTAATTTCAGTTAAAAATCTACTTGAGAAGCGAACAACCTCCAAAGCATCTGTGAGTTCTTTCCCTAATATGTGAGTTCTTTCTGAATCTCTTTCTAATCTTGAAGTAAGAACTTGGTATTTTTGTCTCCTGGACTTTATTGATGTGTTTTGTGTAGAATAATTTTTTTAATTGAGAGAAGCATTATCATACAAAATTACATAAAGCTGAGAAAACTCAGCAGCAAAATGTTAAAATAACTGAGCCATATGCAATTGATTACATATAAAGGTTGCAGCTGCTTGTAGATACAACACCTAAGAAAACTTGGCAGCAAAATGTTACAATAACTGAGCCATACACAACTAATAGCATATAAAGATTGTAACTTTCTATAGATACAACACCTAAGACAAGTGAAATAAGAAAGTAACAAGACAAAAAATAAACAAATCTTAGAATAGATTTAACTCATATAACTGTAATCTATTACACCTGTTTTTGTTTTTTAAGAGCAATCAGTTGAAAAAATACTATTGTAAGTCCACAAATTTTATTGACATTTAGGTTAAAGAACTGACATTACTATAAGAGCTACTTGTGGAAAAGAAAAGTAACCAACTAGTAAAATAACTTCAGAAAGACCCTTAAACTTTGTCTGAATTATCCATCACTGTTAAAAATCAAAATAGTTCCTACATAGAGTAGAAAAAAGCCTATGAATCATCCTGCAGGGGACCCAAACTGACAGTCGGGGCATTCCGAGAATTGAACTCGGGACCTCTCGCACCCTAAGCGAGAATCATACCACTAGACCAAATGCCCACATTGTAATTTGTAGTCATCCAGGATTTTACACAAAGACGGGTACATTCGTGGATCTTGTCATGAGGTATTACGTGGTCCATTGATATAATATATTTACATGTTCTCTGATTTTATATAACTGATTTTGTTTACATCTATAAAAATTTTAACAGTTATTTATATGTTAAATTCATATTCAGCAATCAAATATAATAATTAAATATTTAAAATCACGATATATTAAAAGTTTTGTATTTTCTTAAAGTATTTTGTATTTGATATGGATGATCATTGGAGACTTTTCTAGTGACTGTTTCCATGTGTCAGTGTTGTTTTATCAAGAATTTTATAGTTCTATGCATTATTGGGGTTTGTGGAGCCCATGGCTTTGCCTTTTAAGGGGTCTAAGAGACCCTTCTTCATTCAAGGACCTATAATCATACCAATAACTTTTAATGAAACTTACAAAAGATTTCAATATGAACCATATGAATGAAAAGTGTCCTCGATCCAATGGATGCTAGAGCTGAAAAGTGAGGATCAACCTATTTTAGTTCTTAACTTAGAATTAGTTAATTACCAATGTTTAGTGTCTCTTTGGGTATGCTCTAATATGTAAATGTTTGGGTATCAAAGTTCCTTTATCGTTGTTGGAGAACTAAGCTGATCACATTTGGCAAATAAAAGAAGGCATGGAGATTATTTTGGCTGCAAACAAATTTTTTGTGATTTTCTTCAAATGAGAATTCTAAAAATGGCTTTTGAATTTGGCACCTATTTTTGCAATCAAGCAAGCTTATTCGTTAAACCTTGACATGTGGGGTTTGATCCTATGAAAAAAATTTAGTGGTGTATTGTCATTTGGATTAAATTCTTGTAATTACCTATGCAATCCTAGAGATCTGATAGTTTGCAATCTATTGTTGTTCATTTTGGGAAACCCATAGGCTTCATAAAAAAAAGTTACTACATATGTTCATATATATGTTGAAATTAACCTTAACAAATTGCTTCTTAATTCTCTCAAAATCAGGTTGAGTGTCATGCAATGAATCCAATGGACGGACTATGAGGCCCTATCTTTTCATGTTATGGTCTTTTCTAAAGAGAGACTTTCCACAATAGATAACTAAACAAAAGATTCAACAAAAGGTAAAGCCCCAAATCATGCAATTTAAATTTATTTACAGGGTTTTATTCAAGTGAAGAATTGTAATTGAAAAATGGGTCTAGATTGTCTAAGAGGTAATGCTACAAGAGAAAAAGAGAACAATGGATTTGAAGTCTTCAAATTTTTTTAGGAATGTGGGCTTGCCATGGGTAAAAAGCCCCAACACTCTAGGGAGTGGATATGGATGTTCATGTTGTGCATTTGATGTAAATGAATGATATGTCTAATTTATGAGGAGCCTTGAATAAAAGTGTTTTTAATCCTCTCTACCAATCTATGGAATGTGGTGTTTTTCATGAAGCTCTCTTTAGTCACAATAACCTAGAAACACATTCTTTTGTTTCTATAGACTTTGGAAAGTTTCCACAAATTAGGTGTTATGGTATTATGCTTGGTAATAAGTTTGAAATTGAAAACATGGTAGGTGTAAAACATATCCTCCCAACTGTGAGATAAAATGTGCAAATAGCAGGATTTGTAGTGACTAATGTATGACTAGAATGCTACTAAAAACTCCACAAATAAGTAAACCAGTAAATTAAAATATTTTAGATGATGTAAGATTACTCTTACACCCTACTATTATCTTGCATCACTTGCTTTTAACTTCTTCCTAACCTCAAGATTGAAGAAACCAAAATTTGATAAATTCTCATGTCTAATTCTTGTGCCACACAACTTCTTGTAGAGAACAAAAATGAAAAAGATATTATTATTGATTGATAACTTCTAATTGATAACTTTGAATCCATTGATGAATGGAGGTCATGTAACCCTACTCGTACCTTTCAGCACATGGACAGTTCATATTGCTGCTTTCATTTATTGTTTGATGACAACCTAATAAATATTAAAAAATATTATGTACACTTAAAAATATGTGTGTATATATGTATAGGGAAACATATCATATAGTTTATTAAAAACAGAAGAATAAAAGAATACAACGCACATTATGATATTTAATTGCTCAATAAATTATGTGGAAAAAATATATGATTGGAGTTTGACAACAATCCTAATCTTGGGATTATTGTGAATAAAAAGAGAATATATCCTAAACGGAAGGATTCAACAAAGCTAGTTTTGAACCTTTTAGTTGTCAATGGTCTTATCTGTATTGGGGTTACATATATAACCTGGTGTGTAATGTGGCAAAGAAGGCATGTGGCATGGTGACAAGGGAGCAAATGATGGCCATCTGTTATCTTAGATTCGAGCTGTCAAACAATCTGTTGTGCATGGCATAAACATGCACAAGTATAAGAAGCACTTGCCTAATATGAAAATGTTTCTACCTGCTTCTGAAAGATTAGCAATACTAACAAGAAGAACAATAAGAAAAATGGCTACAGAAGACCCAGACACACCTACAGTGGATCCAGACACAGTAGAACCACCCCCAACTACAGTGGATCCGGCCCCAGCTGCTGTTACAGGAGACCCACCTCCTGTTACAGTAGATCCAGCTCCCATAAGAGGAAGAAAAGTGGAAGATGTTACTTAGGACGCCAAGCACCTAGGCCTGCTCATGAAATGGGCTCCATCAACCAAGCTCCTGATCCAGAATCCATTTCAGTATTTTTCTCTTCTTTGCATTTTGATTTCCTTGTTTTACAAAATCAATTCTTTTAAATCTATCAGATTTTTACAATTCATATAAATATTCATGAAAATTTCTGGATTTGATTGTGTAAGATTCATATAAATGTTTATGAAAATTTCTGGATGAAAGTTTCTGGACTGGACTGGATTTGATTGTGTAAGATTTCTGGATTTGATTGTGTAAAATTCTTTACCATCACTATTAGCCCATACAAGCCCATACAAGAAGAGTCATTATAAGAAGAGCTAGAGTCATTATAAGAAGAGCTAGAGCTGTTATCAGATACAATACAATACAGCGCATAGCACATAAAGAGAGATTATAGATTATGGATTATGGAAAATTATGTAGTGTGATTTGAAATGTTAATCTTTTGTCAATTTAATCCTTATAACAAACAAACAAATCAGGGATGAAATTATAGTTGATCAATAGAAGTGAAATTATAGTTGGGTCAATTATTTTTTGTGTTTATGTTGTTTATAGTATTGCTTGGTTATTTTTAAATTTTTGTTTTCAAGAATCCATGTTAGGTTTAGGAAAGCAATGAATAACCATTTGCATAGTATTCTCTAGTTGATTTGCTTTATTGGGTTGTAAACCCACATTCTTAAGATAAGGTTTTTATGAATACTGAACGTGGGTTGTAAACCCACAATCTTAAAATTGGTAGATACCAGAAAATCTTATGAAATTTGTTATATTAAACCCACAATCTTATATATTTCAGTGCAAATCTTATGAAATTTTGTTATATTGTTTGACACTGTAAATCAGATTGAAGACTTCTTAAAGACAGCACCAGCAGACCTTCGTTTTCCCACTACCAACCAGACAAGGCACTGCTTCACTCGTTATATTGAGTATCACAAGTATGGAGTTTTTTACTTCTGTTCTCATTTTATCATGAATTTCTTCCCAGATGAAATGTTTTTTTATATTATATATTTCAAGGGATGTTTATTTGTTATTTGATGTTTGTATACACAGATGCATTCAAGCTAAGGGAGAAGGTGCCAGTGAATGTGACAAGTTTGCTAGATATTATCGATCTTTATGTCCGACTGAATGGGTATGTAATTGTTCACAATTTTTTTCATTTTTTGAAAAAGAAATCTTATTGTTGTATTGCATAACTGGCTTACATGTCTGAGTTTGTTTGCCTTGCTAGAATTGTTAAGTTTTCCACATTTCTGACCTTTCTTGGCTATAACCATGCAGATAGTAAGATGGAATGAGCAAAGAGAACTTGGCATTTTTCCGGGACCTCTGTGATGATTTTTACTTGAATATCTGTAATTCTCTTGTAAATTATACTTCCATTATCTTTGGAACTGTAATATTATAATATTTTAGTTGTTGTGCCCCCCATAGCATTTCATAGCAACATTGTATAGGTCGTCAAATGGTACGCTTGAAAATGCAATTTTGTTTTGTATAATTTGCGTTGCTGAAAAATTCAATTTTGTATATCACAATGGATTTGTGTATAGGTAGTCCGATCTCGAAAATCTAATCCAATTTTGCATGTATAGATCATCAAATAGCATCAAATACTACATGCATAGGTCATCTCAAATACTACAAGAGATTTGTGTAATCTAATCTCAGAAAATTCAATCCAATTTTATATGTACAAGGGCAAGATTAATTTGACTAACAGTTGCCCTTCAACATTGTAAGGGTGTGGTGCCGGTGGCCATGAATATTATTAATTCTACTTATTTTTTAAAGTTTTAAATTATTTTTTTATTGTAAAATTTTTAAATTTTTATTTTATTTTATTAATAATTATTAATAATTTCCAAATATTTTGAAATAACCCAAGACTGTATGGTCAATTGACATTATGCTTCAGAATATTGTTGTCTATTATAGAAAATACAGAAAGAATATATAAAAATTGGTTTTTAAAATGTTGAAAAAATAAAAATAGAATTAGAACTACATGCCATCAAATTTATAGTCTCTGAAATATTTTCCAGCAAGTCTGCATCAAGTAGAAGAGTCTATTTTAAATTGTTTTTCAATTGTTAAGCAGTAGATACTCATGCTAAATAAAAAATTGAATGGAGACACTTCTATGTTTCTTGCACAAAAATTGAATGGAGACACTTTGCTGCTATATTTTAAAGCAGCCACATAAACAGCATGCTCTTAAAAGTCCAACTTTGCATACCATACCACACTCAAAGTCCAATTATGTGATATGCATATCACATACTAGGTGTATAGGTCATCAAATAGCACCTCTCACATATTAGGTGTATAGGTCGTCAAATAGCACCTCTTAGAGTCCAATTTTGCTTGCCTACCATGTCCAATTTTGCATATCACATACTAGGTGTATAGGTTGTCAAATAACACCTCTTTGCTTGCCTACCATGTCCGATTTTGCATCACATACTAGGTGTATAGATCGTCAAATAGCACTTCTTAGAGTCCAATTTTGCTTGCCTACCATGATTGTTGAATTGAATGGTGCTTATTTTAAAGCAGCCACATGGGGCATGGGGTAAGTAAGCCGTCAAATAGCATGCTCTTAAAAGTCCAACTTTGCATACCATAGCACACTCTTAAAGTCCAATTTTGCATATCACATACTAGGTGTATAGGTCATCAAATAGCACCTCTTAGAGTCCAATTTTGCTTGCCTACCACTATTGTTGTATCTAGGTTGTTAAATAACACCTCTTAAAGTCCAATTTTGCATAGCACGACTGTGGGCCAGCCTTAAACATCACACACTAAGAAAAAACTTGTGCTTGGAAAAAGTAAGTCAACTTTGACTATTTAACACTTTTAGCTTAGGAGTTAGTCATTAGTGTGTGATGTTCACAATCGAGGATGACTGTGTATAGGTCTTAAAATCCAATTTTGTATAGCGACGGATTTGTGTATGGGTCGTCAAATAACACACTCTTAAAATTCAATTTTACATACCAACAAATTTGTGTATAGGCCGTCAAATAACAAGCTTTTAAAAATTAATTTTGCATATTGACGGATTTGTGTATAGGTTGTCAATTAACAATATAGTTTTGCATAGCATGTTAAATTTTCTAGAGGTCATCAAATAACATGTGGGTATGTGCAGGATCATGGTGTACCAAACTAAGCCCTTAAGTGACAATGAAAATTTAAAAAATTAGGGTTAGGGAAGTTGACGTAAAAATTTGAATAAATTATCAATCTTATATAAAAATATGTAAGAAGAGAATCTGTAGCAAATTGAATGTGGTTTCTAAGTTACTAGCTCTTTTTTGAAAAAAAAATATTCTATATCCATGTGAAAATTTCAAATTTCAACGCAGTAGTACATAAATTTCAAGAAAACAAAATAGTGTATGTTTGACCACCTTAAACACAATCAAATGATAATATTTTTTTACGATCCATGTTTGGATGTGATGAATATAAATTGGATACATAATATAGTTGAATAAATAAAAACAAAGTATATATCATAAGTATATAATAAATTATAATATTATACTATATATATAATTGAGTCATATTATATATTATATATTATATTATATCATATAATATATTATATACTATATAATATATTATATCATATAATATATTATATACTATATAATATACAATATTTATATTCTAATATTATATTTAATATATTATATGATATAATATATATTAAATATTAAATATTATTTAATAAATTATGATAATGTTTATTATATAATATATAAAGAGTGTTTTTTAAAGTTTTGACATTGGGTCTCTCTCTCTCAAGATTTGCATGTCTCATGATTTTTACAAAATTAAAATCCAATTTTGATCCAATTTTGCATACCATGGTGGATTTTCATGTAAAGAATTGATAGATTTCACCTAATTTTTTTGGCCTTGATCTTTATTGATCTTCCTAATCTGCCTTCATTGTTTGCATCATAATCTACCCCCACTGTGGCCTTCTAATCTACCTCCATTGATCAATAATTTGCCTCCATTATGTTTGAATCCAAGCCTGTCTCCATTGTGGCCTACTAATCTGCCCCCCAATCTACCTCCATTGATCAATAATTTGCCTCCAATATGTTTGAATCCTAATCCGCCTCCATTGTGGCATTGTAATCTAATCCCATTGTATTTTTGTTATGCTTGATAATCTATCTCCATTGTGGCCTTCTAATCTACCTCCATTGTGGCCTTCTAATCTATTCCCATTGTCCCATTGTATTTGAGTTATGCTTTGAAAGGAAACTAAGTGAGCGGAAAATAGTTCCCTACGCTAAAATTCGAAGGAGAGGACCATGCAAATTCAGATTTAACCCTTATCAATTACAGAATGTTAATACAATTAACTTAGATGTTGTTGCAATAACATGAATACATGAAAAAGAGAATGACACAATGATATGCCCTAGGGAAAACCTTTCGATAAAAACCCCAGCACTCCAAAACCTGCACAATGTATTAATCAAAACTGTTACAGTTTACAATACACTTGCAATGCAAGTTCTTTCAGGAGATCATAAACACTTGAAGATAAATCCGACAGCATAAAATGTTCCAACAATACACTCTCTTCTCATCAAAATTCGCAACCCTAAAAAATGCTTATATCATGCACTTCCCTTTTTAGGGTAACTTCCAAAGAACAGTCGTATTAGGGTTTTACCATTCTCTGAGAAAATAGGAACCCGAACCCCATGGTTGCAGAAGAGTGTACAATACTCAACTTTATCAGTTGCCACATGTCTTGCATGTCTTCACCTGTCATCAAATCTTTCACAATTAGCTCTTACAAATATTAATGATCATCATAGGAATCTGTCATAACCGTTTTAGTCATGATCACCTTACACATTGTCCAAAGTGTTGACATTTAGAAAATAACAAGTAAAGAAATATACAAGGTTGAGACACCTTATTCCTAACATTCTCCCACCTGTCGAACACCTTGTAAGAGCCAAAGGAAATAACATGATTTAATTGCTATAGGCTGAGAGGCCCATAGACTCAGAACACCATCTGAACTTCTCCGTGCCCACAGGTTTTGTCAATGCATCCGCAACATTCTTTACTGTATCTACCTTCTCCAAACTTACCTTTCCATCCTCTACCATATCTCTCACAAAGTGAAACTGCACATCAATGTGCTTCGTTCTGGCATGGAAAGTTGGATTCTTTGCAAGGCAAATAGCACTCTAACTATCGCAACAAATTGTAATCTGTCTTGCATCAACACCAACATCTGAACACAGTCTCCTAAGCCAAATGGCTTCCTTAAAAGCATGAGTAGATGCCATGTACTCTACTTCTGTCATGGACAAAGCAACCAGAGGTTGTCGCTTACTCATCCAACTGCTGGCACCACCAAACATAGTGAACACATAAGCACTGGTGGATCTCCTGCTGTCAATGTCACCTACCCAATCTGAATCCACAAACCCACGAATACAAACTAAATGTGGAGCTCCAGAAGATTTTCCATGATAGCATATGGAATAATCTGATGTACCTTTCAAATATCTGAACACTCTCTTAACTGCATCCCAATGTACCCGTCCAGGTTTAGCCATAAAATGACTCAGGACTCCCACTGCATGGGCAATGTCTGGTCTAGTATAGACCATAGCATACACAAGGCTGCCAAATGCACTTGCATAAGGTACTTTGCACATGTCCTCCACCTCACTAGGAGATTTTGGACAATCATCCACAGATAACTTTTTTCCCATAGAAATAGGAACACACAATGGTCTGCAATCTGCCATGCTGAACTTGTCCAACATAGACTTCACATACTTACTCTGACTCAACCAAACTTTTCTGTTAGATCTATCTTTGGTGATTTCCATACTCATAATATACCTAGCTGTCCCTAGATCTTTCATCTCAAACTGTGTTGACAACTGAGACTTCAAATCATAAATCATACCCATACCCTTCCCAATCAACAACATATAATGCAATAATAAGAAGGTGATCATTGTCAACTTTGAAATAAACACAATGATCTGATTTCGATCTCAGAAAACCAATCAATAACACAAAGGCATCAACTTTAAGGCACCACATCCTAGGAGATTGTTTCAAACCATACAAAGACTTCTTTAATCTGCAAACTAAAGACTCTTTACCTTTCTGAATATAGTGCTCAGGCTGTGACATATAGATCTCTTCCTCCAAATCACCATGAAGGAAAGTTGTCTTCACATCCATCTGTTCTACCTCTAAATCATACGATGCTGCTAGAGATAACATAAATCTAATGGATGTAAGCTTTGCAACAGGAGAGAATATTTCACCATAATTAATTCCCTCCACTTGTGAGTACCCCTTTGCAACTAGTCTGGCCTTGTACCTCTCAACACTGCCATCTGCATATAATTTCTTCTTAAACACCCATTTGCTTCCAACAGGTTTCCATCCTTTAGGCAAAGGTACTAGATCCCACGTTTTGTTCTTCTCCAATGAAGCCATCTCATCATCCATGGCCTCAATCCAGGAAACTGAATCTTCCATACCCATAGCCTCTTTCACAGATCTAGGCTCATCAGTATTTGTAATCAGGGCATAATCACAACTGGAATCTAACATAGAAAATCCAAACCTCTCTAGCTGCTTTCTTTCTCTCATGGATCTCCTCAAGGGCCGAGGTTGAGGTTGTTCTACCTCTTCTTCTAAATTTTCAGAGCTGCTAGAGCTCTCCTCATCATCAGATCCATCATGGTCTCTCTGTTCAGTCTTCTTAGGGGTAGGAGGCAACTGAACAACATCTTCTTTCATTTCTTTTTCATCTGGCCGTAGCACAATAGGAGAAGGTGTTAGCTCTCTAAAAATAACATTTTTTCTATATAACACCTTACCAATCACAGGATCCCAAAGCTTGTATCCTTGCACACCAACACTGTAGCCGATGAAGATACATTTTACAGCCTCATTTTCCAACTTAGATCTTCTCTACTTAGGCACATGTGCATAAGCTTCACAACCAAAAACATGAAGATGTCTAACTAAAGGCTTCTTACTAGACCACACCTCCAAGGGTGTCTTACCAAAAAGAGCTGATGTAGGAGATCTGTTAACTAGATAGCAAGCAGTGGCTACAGCTTCAACCCAAAACCTTTGTTTGAGGCCAGCTCCACTAAGCATATTCCTAGCCTTCTCCATTAGTGTCCCGTTCATTCTTTCTACAACTCCATTTTGCTATGGGGTATAAGGAGTTGTCTTATGCCTCTCGATCCCTCATTCTTTACAAAACTATTCAAACTCTGTCGAACAAAACTCACCACCATTGTCAGTTCTCACACACTTAATTCTTTTACCAGTCTGATTCTCTACGAGAGCTTTAAATTCCTTGAACCAACTGAAAACTTGTGTCTTTCTTTTAAGGAAATAAATCCATGTCCTTCTACTATAATCATCTATAAAAGACACAAAATATATAGATTTGGAGAGTGAAGGAACTTTAATAGGACCAAACACATCCGAATGGATAAGATCCAAAATACTAGAAAACTTGTGAGAACTGGAGTAAAATTGAACACGATTTTGCTTACCATAAACAATGTTCACAGAAGTCAAACTCGAGATGACAATCATTTAACCCCTCAATGAGGTTTTTATTTTTCAGGGTTCTGAGACCCTTCTCACTAATGTGGCCAAATCTCTTATGCCACAACATTGTCTTTTCTGTAGGAAGTTTTCCTTCCAAAGTGTTAGCACCCTTAGGTACACTTGCTGCACTACCATCAGAACCCATTACCACAGACTTCTTCATTGATGGTTCAGTTGGTGGAGATGAAGAGACTGCTTCTCTCTTCCTAGAGATAGAAGAACTATTGCACTGTGAAGTGCAAGCATCAAGCTGAAGCAGGGTATCTCTCCTAGTACCTTTTGCAAGAACCATATATCCTCTAATCATCTTACATCCATCTTTTGAAAAACAACTTTCACACCTGCATCATTCAACATACTTACAGATAATAGGTTTCGTGCCAAACCCGGGATGTGCATTAACCCATTGATCCCCTTTACTCGTCCATTAGGGAATCTGATAGTGACTCTTCCTCGTTCAACTATTTGTAGGTGAGAATCATCACCTAGGCACACCTTTCCACCATCGAACTCCTCGTACTTTGAGAACCAACTTCGATGAGAGGTCATGTGAAAAGAATCACCCGAGTTAATCAGCCACACATCATCAGATGCATGGGTGGCCAAAGCTGTGACAAAAGCATCTCCATCTTCTTGAGATTTGTCAGAATCAGAATTTGGGCTTTTCTTCTTCTTCTCTGGCTCTTTGCAGTCCTTAGGGAAGTGCCCAGGCTTACCACAGTTCCAACATGTTTCCTTGGACTTACCAGGAGTCTTAGATTTCCCACGGGATTTGGATCTACCCTTTTCAAACTTCTTGTCATTTTTCTTTTCTCTGTCTTTGGATCTACCGCGAACAACAAGGGCTTCCTTGGTGGAATCAGAGGTCTTTCTTCACATCTCCTTAGATAATAGCGAAGAAACCACATCATCCATTTTGAAAGTGACAATAGTTCTCCCAAGGGCCATCACAAGATGGTCCCATGTGTCTGACAAGGAACATAGCAGGGTCATACATCGATCCTCCTCCTCCAACTTGACATCGGTTGATGTCAACTATGCAACCAGCATGTTAAATGCATTCAGGTGATCTGCAACAGATCCTCCTTCCTCTATTCTTAGAGAATACAACTTCTTTCTTAGGAACAATCTATTCACCAAGGACTTGGCCTGATACACAGACCCAAGACGTGTCCACAATTTGTTTGCAGTCTTCTCATCGAGAACATTCAGGAGAACAAAATCTGCTAGACATAGTCTAATGAGACCCTTAGCTTTTCGATCCTTGATATCCCAATCTTCTTGAGAAATGCTTACTGGTTTGATATCATTTTCAACTGCCTCCCATACATCACAGTCTACTAGCATGTCTTCCATCTTGAGTTTCCACAACTCAAAGTTTGTGCCACTAAACTTTTCCACCTCCATTCTACTATATGAAGAACTTGCCATCTCTTCTTGCAATAAGGTTATGAATACTCTGCAACAATACTCCCACTAGATTGAAGATTAGCTCAAAAAAATTGTACCCTAACAAATAGAACCAAAACTGGCCAGGCTCTGATACCAACTGAAAGGAAACTAAGTGAATGGAAAATAGTTCCCTACGCTAAACTCCTAAGGGGAGGACAGTGCAAATTCAGATTTAACCCTTATCAATTACAGAATGTTAATACAATTAACTTAGATGTTTCTGCAATAACATGAATACATGAAATAGAGAATGACACAATGATATACCCTAGGGAAAACCTTTTGGTAAAAACCCCAGCACTTCAAAACCTGCACAATGTATTAATCAAAATTGTTACAGTTTACAATACACTTGCAATGCAAGTTCTTTTAGGAGATCATAAACACTTGAAGACAAATCTGGCAGCATAAAACGTTCCAACAATACACTCGCTTCTCATCAAAATTCACAACCCTAAAAAATGCTTTTATCATGCGCTTCCCTTTTTAGGGCAACTTCCAAAGAACAATCATAATAGGGTTTTACCATTCTCCGAGAAAATAGGAACCCAAACCCCACGGTTGCAGAAGAGTGTATAGTACTCAACTTTATCAGTTGCCACATGTCTTGCATGTCTTCACCCGTCATCAAATCTTTCACAATTAGCTCTTACAAATATTAATGACCGTCATAAGAATCTGTCATAACCGTTTCAGTCATGATCACCTTACACATTGTCCAAAGTGCCAACATTTAGCAAATAACAAATGTAAGGAAATATACAAGGTTGAGACACCTTATTCCTAACATGCTCAATAATCTATCTCCACTGTGGCCTTCTAATCTACCTCCATTGTGTTCGAGTTATGCTCCATTGTGTTTGAGTTCTAATTTTGTGTATCATAATTGATTTTCATGCAATTTTCACGGATTCAATCTTCATACTTTGCACCTCTACAATGTTATATTAAGTTATGCAGATTTATATTTGGTTATGATTTATATTTGAGTTATGATAGTTCAAGAACTAAATTTGAAACCTTTACCAAAAAAGTAATATACATGAAAAACTCTTGTTGGTGGTAAATTTTTATCAACACTAATCTATTAAAAATTTACAATACTATTTTGTTAAAAAATTCATTGGAATGGATCTTCAATAGATTTGAGGGTTGCTATTCATCTCAAAAGACTTTCTAAAATTGATTGCTCCCATGGTGATAAGAAGTTTACAAGTAGGAGAAACATGGATGAAACTTTGTAGTTAAGCGCACTTGAGATGGAGTAGTACTGAGATGGGTGACCTCCCGGGAAGTCTTTGAGAATTACCTAGATGCAATGAGTGCTAAGTTCCATTCATTCTCATGAGATATGGGTTCTTGTGAACGACTACTCATGAAACATGGGTCAATGAGTTTGACTCAAAAACTACATAGTTGAATCCTGATAGCAATATCACAATAGGAAGTTTATATTTAAAAAGTAATTCTCAGTTTTTCATTTTATTTTTTCTTAAATGTTTTCATGAATTCTTCATTTTTTGTCATATATTCTTTTATAGGATTCCTCAAAGAATGATCGATGACTAGTTTTTTTAATAAATTCACAAGATGAATTGAATACATGATGATTAAACCCTTTAATTGATTTCTCCCATAGTAATAGGATTTTTTTGATTGAAGGTTTCAATAATAAATGTAACCATACACTCTAGTGGATTTCAATGTTCTAATTAGTTCACAAAATAAATTAAATATTTTTTTGTTAAAGGTTTCAATAATAAATATAACCATATCCTAATGGATTTTTACAAGATGAATTAAATACACGATGCCCCATTTAATTTAGCGATAAGGTGTTTTTGATAAAAGAATTCAATAATAAATCAACCACGCATTAATAGGTTTCTATACAACAGAGATGTATGTTTTTGATAGGATACTATACTTTTGATTGAAGCTTCCAATAATAAATGTAACCATACATTCTAATTGATTGATTTCTTCCATAGTGATAGGATCGATTCCTCCTATAGTGATACAATGCTTTTGATTAAAGGTCTCAATAATAAATGTAACCATATATTCTCTTAATCAAATACGCGCGAGTTCTTCATAATCACGTGATAAATTGATAATAAATGATAAACATGTAAACATATGTAGTTCCATATAAAATTTCAAATATATAATAATATATATGTAATCATAGAAATTCAAATATATAAATCATCTATAAAATAAATCATAAGAAGTGTGGAAATTTATTGAAGATAGGATCTAATACGGGACCACTACAGGTAGTATGAAAAATATGTATATAGTCTAGATTAGGGCCAAATGAAAGATGGCCAAATCTAGTAGCTCATACACATCATACCCATCCATATGAATAATAATATAAAAATTTAAATTAATCACATTAAAATTGTCCATAACCTAGTTCTGACTGTTTAACAAAAATCACAAATATAATAAATTATTATATTTCTTAAATATGGTATACCTATCTCATTATAAAGTTTTTACAAGATTCTTCTCATCACAATTCCCTATTTTATAACCTTCAATCCCACTCAAGGATCTTCATTCCTAGCTCTAATAGAGGTCACTCTTTTCAAACTCTTTTTTATCTCCATGTAAAATTGAATATTATCTCCTACTAAATTATCAAGAATCCTTCCTCTTTGTTGGTGTAATTAAGTATTTACTAATTACACTTTACTTAAGTTTACTTAGGATAATGCATTTGCATATTAGTTGTCTTTGAGACACCTAGGAGTTTGCATTTCATTTTAGCACATGGTTAGGAGAATCTCCACTTTAGGTGTGATAGTTGTCTTCACATACCTCTTTGTGTGTGAGATCCACCTTTAGTGCTCTTATCACATTATCATCCTCTCATTGTTGCACATGTTGCACATACTTTCATGTACAATGGAGGATGATCCACCTTTGGTGGACATGTGATTCCACCTTGTATGGGTGATATCTTATCATCTCCTTATCATGTAGCCTTATTGCATTGCCTATATATTTGGGCACTCCTACTTTGTAAATCAATCATTCAATCTATTGTTCATTATTTCATCATTTGATTATATCATATTTTGTCTCTCTTGAGCTTCTAAATCTTGGTTTCTACTCTTTGCCTTAGGCAAATTCTTACATGGTATCAGAGCCAAAGGAGTCTTCATTGCATAGCCATTGGAGAACAATTGATTGCTTCAACTTTTGGAGGGCCATGAACCAAATCTGGGATCAGAATTTTGTGGGAGTGTTTTGAGCTAGATCGGACCTCACCATTGCATCCGGGTGGCTATTTCCATAAATTTTGACTATAAATTTGCTTATATTGGGCAAAAGTCAAATTTGAGGCAAATTTTTTTTGCAAATCAGACCCCTAAGGCTGATCTACAAAATTGGAGCACTTTGGGCCAAATCTGATTGTTCCATTGCGATCAGAGTGGTCAAAAACCCCAAGATCTACTGTTCATTCGCCCAGATCGGACACTGTTTGTCTCAGAAAAAAAAATTCTCCCTCCTTGCCTGTCGTACATATTTCCACAGGCTGCAGGTACAATTTTTTTATTTTTAATATGATAAATTTTATTTCATTTTTGAAAAAATTGAAAATTTAAAATCAAAATTGGAGGGGGTTTTGTTTTTTGAAAAAGTTTTTATAAGAAATTTTTTTTTAAAGTTTGTTTTTGCAATGTGCAACACTGCACAGTGCGTACAACACTGTCCCACACTTCGTGCGGCCCCCAAAAGGGGTAAAACATTTTTTTTTAAAAAAGTTTTTTTTAATTGTTTTAATTTATGTTTTAAAAAATGTTTTTTTAATAAATTTTTAATATGTTTTTTTAGTAAATAAAAACTTTTTAATATGCTATGTTTTTTTTTCATAAGTTTTTTTTCAAATAAAAACTTTATTTTTCAATAAAACATTTATAATGTTTTTCTTTATTAATTTTTTTTAATAAAGTTTTTTTAAATCTAAAAATTAAAAAAAATTTGTGTTTTTCTTTATTTTTTAATAAAGTTCTTTTGGGCTTTTTAATAAATGTTTTTCTTAAACTTATTGGGTTTTTTGAAAAATAAAATATTACTAAATAAGTAAAATTGTGAACATTTTTTTTCTTTGCCACTTGTATACCTGTTTTGCAGCGTCATCCAATCGGCAGCCAGGGGGGGAGGCCAATTTTGTCCCAAAGACTTCCTAGCACAAGGCCAACAGGAGGACATTTTTTCTGCAGCATTTGACAGGGCATCCTTGATGGCTTCATCTTCTTCATGTTTCCAGCTTTACATTGTATTTGATGTTATATGCTCTTGCATGAGCCATGTTGTACACACACTATAATAAAGTGCCACATTTTTATTTGTACCTTGTCATTGATGACACATTTGATGTAATCCCTATGTTAGTAGATTAGGAATATCATGGGACTTGGTTCTTGAAAGTGATGCTCCAACCAATTAATGGATGCACGACACAAGTTCAACCTGTCAATTGAGTACCCAGTTGGTGCTTGCAGGTGTCTCCATGCCTCCACTAGTAAATTTTGCCCTAAATTTTGACGAGAAAAGGTCAAATTGTCTACAACAATTGGTCGAATAGGTGACTAAAACTATCGTCGATCTTTTTTCATTGAATTATCTACGTGGTGATTAATCATCGAATTGTCTACGTGGTGTTTAATCGTCAAAATTTTGACTAGACTAGTGGTCAAATTATCCACTACAACAATCCCTTGGAAGTGGAAGAATAAAACCACCACCTCGGCTGGTTCAATTGGTGTGAAGGTCGAAATTGAGACATTCACTAGGAAATTTTAGTGTCGAACTATCCATGATGGTTCGTGGAAAAGACCGTCGAATGCATAGCATTTTGGTCGAAAATGGAGTCAAACTATCCATGGTTGTTCGTGGAAAAGACCGTCGAATGCATAGCATTCTGGTCGAAAATAATAGTGTTTAAAGGTCGAAATTGAGACCAATACAAAATGTTGTTTAAAAAAAAATTGTGGTGCACCATTTCAATATATTCCTAGTTTTAGTTGAATATATTGGTTGTCTATAATTAGCATTGCAGTGTCAAATGCAGCATGAATTCATAATATGTGTGGGATTTATGGTAACTAAAATATAGCATAAATTGCAGTCCAATGAGATGAGATCAAGAGATAAAAATATTAGGGCTTCTTCTATTATAGATATTCATGTTAAATCCTCAGAAGAAATGACAAAGTGTTGAAATTGGGAAAGATAACACATCCAACTCTCTGGGTATGACATACCCCAACAAACTTGGACTACTGCAAATCCCAATTGAATTCACTAGAAGAGACACCTATCAGTCATGGTATTTAAGCTGGTCACGATGCAAGAGGAACTAACCAATCAAAAAAGAAATTTTACTCAAGTAGATTGGTAAAGGATATGCACAGATCATAAGGAAAGAAGCATCATATAAAATATTCATCACACGTTGTGGCGAAGTGCAAGACATATCTGCATGAGGACCAACATTGTGAAATAAAGTGGATAAACAACTAGAATCCTTACTTACAAACTAGAATATGCACATAAGTCCTTAAGGTGCCTCCATGAACTGAAAACAGTAAGTTAGAAACAGGAGGAAACACGGATACCAGAAGTAGAGACAACCAAGGTCCTATTTCAGTTGTGATCAACTAAGTCATAGAACTATAGGATGCGACATAAGATAGGATAGTAGAGTGAGAGAAACAAAGTCAATTCCACTAACAACACCTCTTCGCTGTCTCAAGACAATACAAAACGTTCATGGGCTAATGTTAAAAGCCAATGAAGTACTACACTCTCAGACCAAACATTAAATCCTTCAGATTCATCAAAGAACTCTAATGAGTAATATCATAGACCTAATTAAAGGAAACTAAACAAAAACCACTGCTTAAGCTGTAACTTGAAAGCACTCTAATACTCCAAATTACTCAAAATCAGACCATCATGTTAACTATACAACTAGTATTTTCTGCCTATTTTGTAATCAATGCATCCATAACATGAGTAACTTAAACCTCATCATTCTTGTCAACCAACCTTGGCTGCCAAAAAGTTACCACTGGCAACACTAACTCCAACATCATGCCAATGATCATTGTCACCATGATGACGAAGACTTGGTATTGGTGGCCCAAGAGAAAGTTTGGCTTCTATAGCAAACCAGATTGTCCCAGCTGCCTCCATAGCTGCTTCCAATGATTCAGTGTCTGTAATCTAATATTGCCCAACATATTTGGCCCTATTTCTTGCAAAATTAAATATTTTTGTTAACGTAAAATGTTCCAAGACATTGTCAGCAATTCCCAGTGTTAGCTTTAGTTTGTCAGAAATGCTGTTAAAATCTCAACGATGAATCACTGCTTTCGTCATCTTATATTATGCTATAAAGTTCTGACATCTAGATGACAGCCATGGCAACATATATGCAAGACCTCATAGAATAATAAATATTTGTCATTAGGTTTATAAGTGTGACCTCATAGAATTCATTATCACTTAGCATTTAGCAACATATCAGGTCATACTTCTAGTTGACATCTTTAAGACAAATGACAATCAGGATCAAACAGCTAAAAAATATATAATAGTATTACTACTAAATATTTTTGACACAAGGACAACTAAAATATATCATCACAATTGTGAAAAAATGGATATGAACAACTTCCCATCTACAATGTGAGACCTTTTTATTTGGAGGCCAACAAGAAATATGTAATTACCAAGCCATTCTTGAAATAATGGAAATAGATTTCATGTTCATATAGATCCTAGATCATATCTCAAAAGCCCCTCCTATTAATAAATACCCCACAATATGCTTTGAAGTATACAAAAGACAATATATATCAAAATGTCTAAATGCACATAAAACAATTGAATGGAAACTGAATAAATAACTAGAAAATGCCAGTTGAAGCATGCAGAAATACCCTAGTTCACTTCCAAAATTATACATCATATAAATAGATGTTCCTAGTTTCTTGTCTAAATGCAAGAGAGCTCTTAAGCTTTACTCCTGCTGATCCTCATTTCAGGATTCACCTTATAAATTGATTGCCTTCTTTGCTATTTAAACTCTATAATTGTTGAATCTTTGTTTCCTAGGTTACAAAGAAAGATCTATCAGCCCTTGCTTATGTAGGCTCACCGTTCCATTTATAAGGAAGTTGGCTTTCTCATTTCCTTATATAAGTGTGTCAAGGTAAGTCTCTTTAAAGTTTTGCAAATTTGGGAAGTGTCCCATTCCTCTATCCAATTGCTTCCACTGTCACTGCGTAGAGCCTGAATTGGCATTTTTGAAACACCTTTAGTTGTTGTCCTTTGGGCTATGCTATTGCACCCTAAATATCCACCTTGACTCCTAATAGAAGAGCATGCACTACTAAATTATCGCAATGGTTAAACACATGTCAAAGCAAGATGAAAGACGGTGTCATAATTTAGAAGCAACCCTGCTCCACCTTTAGATCAGTGTTGAATCTATAAACAACAAGCAAGATCTACTGACATGGATGGTTATAACATCTATGCATTGGATAGGACTTGATAGAGGGGGTTGAGGATGTGGTGCAGGAGAACCAAGGTCACAAGTAGGAGGCAGGATGAGCCATAGGGACACTGATGGATCCCGGGGAGGAGTGGAAGACAAATGGCCTTCAAAGGTCATCAAGACATGTAATAAGGCCTATCATGGTCTTGAAATGGTATTTTGATCACATGTTGATCATATTGTAATCAAAGCTTTAATGTAAGCCTTAATGGCATTATGAAGTCTCAAAAGTACCTAGGGGTCACTAGGAATGGACTAAGGGTTGATCCTAGGTTAGGTGTTAATGGAATTGACCTATAAGGGTCTTAATAGTTGTAATAAGGCCAATAGAGCCTCTAGATGATGCTAAAAGCACTAAAAGTGCAAGATTTTGTAAATTGCCTCTAATGGAAAAAATGGCCTAAAATGGGCTTAATGGGGTTAGTTGGGTTAGTAAAGGTTATAGGATGATAAAGGTTATCATTAAAACCTTTAGAAGTCTTTAGTTTTGGCATTATATGTTTAGGTTGTCGAGTTGACAACTTTGTTGTCAACTTGACAACAAATCTCTAAGTATTTCATGTTGTGAACAGTCAATTTTGACTGTTGCAGACAGTTACAAATAGTTAAGAGGTTGCTATCAGGTTTGAGGGAGAAGATGGAGTCTATTTAGAGGTTATTCCACGTGATTAGAGGGGAGAGATCATACTAAATATGAAAAGGCATGAAGTGAAAGGTTTTTGGAATGAATAAAATTTAATTCTCTGCAAATTAGTAACTCACTGTCCCGTGGACAGTCAAGACACCAGTGTGTTGTTCTGAGCGTGATCTTTGTTTTGTGTGGATGTAAAACATTTATTTGTTTGGGATTTTACTTGTTATTATTTCCATTACATTGTTTTTCCTTGAGAACACCAAGAAACTATTTGGTGTAGTGACAAAGACTGGCTCCTTAAGGGTACAATCAATGGTATGTTTTGAAGACCTTAACTATGTAAGGGAACTCCTATCCTTGTGATCTCTATGATTTGGATGGGAGATGTCTAATTATATTATATGTACATTATGGAAGTTTGATGCAGGGTGGAGCACAAAGTGAAAAAACAGTGAGTGACTGGTGAACATATAGTGAAGGTGCACTTGGAAAGCACCAAATGGTGGACAAGAGTGATCTAATGGATAGAGTAAGAATGTGATGGTGGAATATGTCTAGGGGGATGTATTGGAGAGTGTTTGAACCATATTTGTACTTGTGTGTTGCTTGGAAGGGCATTTTCCACAAAGCCCTAGATTTATGACCCTAGGAACAAGGGTTTAATGGTTTGGGAGTTGGGTGAGTAGTGTGACCAAGAAAAGTAGAAAATTGGTGGTTTGGAAACCTAATATAAGATTGTTTAAGGTCATAGAGTCTTGGAGAGTAGTGGAGTATAGGGTTGCTTTGATAAAGGAGGCTAATTAGGCCTAGGAAAGAGAGCAAGCAGCAATAGAAAGGTTCACCAGTCAAGGAATGAAGTCTTGAGGTTGAGATGGGTTTTGTAACTCCCAAAAGGGTACTTGGAAAGATAATTACTTTACCAGGTTGTTTGGAAACATTTCATTGAATCGACATTATTATTATGTCGATATCAGATTTTAGATTGTGTTTGGGCTCATTTATCCTTCCATTGCCGAGCTCTACATCAGGATGGAGGTAGGTTCCTATGGAGGGTGTTTGAGGATAGAGGAAGGTTTGTGACCAATTACGACATTCTTAATATTGTTGCATTCTCCCTCAAGAAGGTTCATACCTTAGTCTTTTACCTTTCTAAGCATCATTACTGTAGTTTCCCTGACAATACGTAGTGCATTGTTATATACTGCACAAATACACTCACTACACACATACAGTGAAACATGTGTCTAATTTATGGTCAAGTTCTATTGAGCTTGTTAATGTGATTTCAAAAGCACATTCCCATGTGCAGAACTAGCATGTCCACAAAACATGAATGAGAACAAGGTGAAAATCCAAAGCCCATTGGTTGGGATTTCCAAAGAGAGAAGGCATGAGACGATTGAGGATTGTAGTCTTCTAACAATGTAAATTTCACTTTGAAAACTAATATAAATGCTTTAGTTCTTTTCTTGTCAAGAAAAATGATCTCCTTTTGCTCTCCTAAATTATGGTATGATTTTTTTGATATTAACGAAAAGGTGCCATCTTCTCTCAATTTTTGGTACGAGGGTATCAGGGCACATAATAAAAGCCTATGAGATTCAGTTCCTTTACGATAGCTCAGAACTCAGTGGGCTTTGATATCATGTTAAAATTTATAGAGATAATAGCAGTACAAAGACAAGACACATACAAATAAAATTGTCTATATATTTTATTGAAGAAGATTACATGCTGCATGTAGTCTTTAAAGGGCACAATTTCTTCAAACCTAGATTTGAACTTGACAGCTAACTTAAACTAATTAGCTACCTAATAAAATCCAACTCTAACAAACTATGAAAACTAAAACTAACACTGCTAGCAACATGTTTAAGATTCAGTTTATACATGCAATGACTTATGATTGATTGTGACATAATGGAGACTTACTACAACATATTTTTCTTTCTAAACTCTGCTGGCAATAATCAACTCGTAGGAGAATGTGATTGCCATTTTTTTTATTTCTCTTGTCCATATATGAAATTTCTAGATGACATTTTTAATGTTATTTCTACGTTCATGTTTTGTTTTGAACATATATGAAATTCAGTATTCCATTTTTGTGTATCTGCAGACTATTAGAGTTGTTCAGGATGTTCCATCCTTGGAAAGTAGGAGCAACAGAATCATATTTAAAGATGTATCTTCAAATTACCCTTGACGAAAAACACTGCTCATGAAATAGTTATTTGTAAGAGTCTAGAATAGGTTATTAAGTCTTTAAGAAAGGGCTTATTGTTTAAAATATTCAAATGATTATTTGAATTTTCAAATATTTAAGTAAACAACAACTAGTTTAGGGCTTTAGCGGGAAGTTTGAGTTGGTTACTATTTTAAAGATCAAATCATTCAACTAACTGATGAAAGGTGGTTGAAGTAGTTTTAAGAAGTTCTGTTATTCGTTAAGGAGTCTTATTTAGGGAGTCTCTGTCACGGGACAAAGGGCATATTTTTGTGTAAAGATTGGTGAATACACAGCAATAAAACCCTTTGTTTTTGCGAGTCTATTCATTCTCGAGAATCTCAATTTGATTTTTTTTGATGTGTCAGTGAATTAACAAGGTTGTTCATTCAATATCATCATTTGGAATGTGTTTATTATTGCATTGAACTTGTTGTCGCGCCTGTTGTTTTGAACAACGTTCTTTTATCTTAACTCTCTGTGCAATAGGTTTAGAAATAATGTTTAGAATCATTCCATGAATACACATGCCTAATTCATGGAATGACCATTTGTTAATTTGTATTATTATGCTTCTAATTTTGCACATGCAGAATCGGGTGGAACAAGTGTGATCACAGTACGGAATATGGTGGAAAAATAGTGTAACGGATGCCAAGTATAGAAGTGGAAAATCTAACCAAACAAAGGATGTATTCTGGGTTTGAGAACATTATATGATGTTCACTTGATGGTGAATCCATCTTCAATTCATTGCAGGAGTGTGTAGAATCGGAAGCTTGAGGAAGCCCTAGATAACAGGGGTTTGAAGGCATAAATTGTGGGTTTTGGTGTTGCAGAGCCCTTGAGGCTAAACCCTTTTAAATTTGATCCATTTATGACATAAACAAGCACTATCTAGGATTTGGGACTATTAGGAGACCGTTGTGTAGTACTTCCTTTGTTAAACCAGTGAATTTCGGTGCATTGAATCAAGTTAATAGTGCTGAACAGGGGTGTTTGTCCAAAACAATAGTGTAAAAGCTTCTGATATGTTAATGAAATCAAAAAAGGGTATCCCTAAATGTCATCACATTATCTAGTGTTTTGAGGAAAGGTAGAGTTATTCATGTTCCAAGTCTTCTGCAGGATTGGTTGTCAACCTGTTAGACTTTTGAGTCCAATTTGAGAAAGCTTTGTGAAATAGGATTATGGAATTGAGATAGAGTCCTAAAAGCCTCTGAATCCAAGTATTAGGGAGTTTATAAGATCACAATCATCATTCAGGAGTGTTGTAGAAGGCTTTAGCATGTTAGATCATTGTAGCATTTGTGGTTGATTGATAGTGCCTAAACCCCTAAAATTATCAACTTTCATTATGTTTTGAATACCACCACCCTTCCCTCTGCATCATTTAGGAACATCATTGATGAGTCATTCATTTCACAACCCACTCATAGATTTTAATTTTTAAAGGTAAGAATTGAGGAACGTAGAATTGTGTGAAATTTAATGTTGATTTGAGGCAGATATTATTAATTTTTTTTGGTAAGTTAGTTCAAACATTAGGTTTTTGGTATTATTCAAATAAAAAGATATATTGATAGCAATGTAAGTGTTTATTGTTATACATATTCAAACATATACTCAGACATTTATATATGATAACAATAGCTTATTCTTTTCTGTTAAATTGGTCTAAGTGTGTTGTCCTTCAAGCACAAGTACTTGGCCTCAGGTCAATAGCATCAAAGCACCTTGTTATTGTCTATCAAATCCTAGTGGTATTGGAGTTGCTCATCTAAATCCTTTTTCAAATTTTGCATGTCTACTCACACAAGGTCCACATGGAGAAAGTAAGCTCTAGAAGTTCATGAACCTTGATCTTACTTATCTCCATAATCTCAATAGAAGATGCCAGACAAATTGATAGCAAAGATGCAACAACAAAGGGATGATTTGGAGAAACATTATGAATGGATATAGGCTATAATCTTGAATCTAGATTAGAATGTCACATAATATCATATAAACAACAAAAACACCATAAACTTGTAATCATAGCATCATGATCATACCATCGTATCATCATATGCTTCAAGTTCAACATCAAATTAATAAAATGTCAAATGATAAATCATAACATCAAGTTCAAGTAAAGGAAATAGAGCTTGTATAACCATATTTGTTTGTCATACCCTTTTTGCAAGGAACTCAAAAATTATTCAAATTAAACAAGTATGAACTGTAAGAGACTAAGAAAGAAGGGAAAGGTGTTGCCTCACTAGGATGATAGTAATAATGAGACAAAGAACCATGAAGACTAAATCCAAGGAGACCAGATCTGAACATCTGGGTTCGTTCAAATTCAAAAATTGGTTTGCCTTCATAGCATTGTCAAGTCAACAGCATGAGCATTATTTTGTGTCTAGCGTGTCATCAATGTTTTTAAATGTAGAATGAAATGGTTGTAAGTATGCATTTCTACCACATGCAAATGATTTTGAGATACAGACCTATGCAATCCAATCTCCCAAGGAATAGAAAGCACCACTTATCGCCATCTTTGCCAAAATAGGATTTGTCATAAAGTGATGTTAGAATCGTTACTAAAATGGTCATAAATTATGTTCTTATAGTAAAAGAATACTTTGACTTAAGAAAAAAACTACACAATATTAAAACATGACATTGTGTAATGAAGAACTTCATTTTGACTTGCTAATTGGTTGTCACTATTAACTCTAAGCTTATCTTTACAGTTTGAGCTTCACTTGGTTTCGAGAATAGTTTAATATTCTCTACTAAACAAGGCCAACCATGTGAAGGTGGAAGCTCATTTGGTCCCTCCCCACCCCCTTAACATCACTCTAAATTCCCCATTAACATTTAATAACATTCATTCATTCATTCATTCATCCATTTTTGAAATATAACATTCAATCATTATAATCACATGATAACATTCATTAACACACAACATTCATGAATAATTCATTAACACGCAACATTCATGAATAATTCATTAACACAAAACATTCATGAAGAATTCATTAACACATCATTCATCAACATTACTAGTACAAAATTACATCCATTAAGACAACATTCTTTCATTAGCAAAAAATGTTAATTACAATCATTTCTTTTTGGGTTTCTTGCTGTTTTTTTTACTCATGTAATTTCTAAGAGGAAGATCAATGCCCTCGTCATTCCCCTCCTCTACTGGTTCTAATTCCAACGCATGTCTCCTCCTCATCTGTTTAGGAACACAAGGCCATTGTGCCAAAGGGGGGTCCGCTGCAATAACAACTACTTCATGAGTTAAATTCACACCATTTTATATTAGTGAACTATGAGTATTTATTTAAGTAAAAGAACTATAAATCAAAAAATTAATTTAAAAGAACAAAACATAGATTTTCTTTACCTGAATGTCCCACATGATCTACATGGTGATCAGTCTGAACATCCTCCGATACTCATTCAACACGACATGATTCTGTATCCTCTAAAATATTCACAAAAAGGTTACACCAAGTTCAATTTAAGATGTTAAATTGTATTAATAATTACATAATTAGTTTTAAATAGCAAATGAGCACCTCCATGGACAGTACGATGCACATCAGGGGCTTCATGATGTAGCATATGATTTGTGTCACGATTAAGAGGCTGCATTACAATGTCATGCACATTATTATCAAATAGATTGTTGCTCAAGTATTCAATTTCTAATATATTTTTTGGCATATTTACCTATGCACATGATGCAGGAGACTCTTTGGTTGGGCCAGTGGAAGCTTGCTGTAGGCGTTCAAGCACAGCTTCATAGCCTTCCTTGAAGGTAATTTTTTTGTGTTCTTCTGTGGCCTCTAAATTAAAATCAGAGCCCTACATTTTTTTATTAATTAACAAAATTATTTGCATTTTATAAATAATTTTTCTTTGCAATTCATTTACTGCTACTTACAATTCATGCTTTAATTTTTGAATATCCACTAGAGCCAAGTCTGTGCTGCCCAATCTTTTCCAGCTTGGGCTTTGTTGCCTTTGATGTGTCCTGCAACCTATGAAAAGTTTGGAATATGTTAGATGATATAGATATAAAGATCACTAATTAGTGCATTATTACATTAATGTACTAGTAGTTAATACTATTGCATACCTTATCGCATTTGCTGGTGTAATTCCTCTTTGAGCATCCCCTTTCTCCTTTGCATCCAAAATGAACTCATTCCAATCCCTCACTGGAATAAAAGGAGGACGCTCGTACATTGGGTTCTAGACGAGACACTTTCTATATGAGTCCCTCACAGTCTTAAGATGTTTGCAAGCTCTTTCTAACACCATCTTCTGATCAAAAATATTATTACCAAACTCATGCTCTAAATCTTTAATGAGCTGATCTTTTAATTTTTTTTCTTGCAAGTTCCACCTTTTAAGAAAAAACACAAAATTGTTAGATATAGCTAGTAAAAGAAAAGACCCGAATGAAAGGAAAAATGTTGTACCAATTAATAATATGAAAAAAAAATAGCGGGAAAAAGTTAGTTCACTTATGATGTTCCACCTTGTACATATGGTGGGCCTGAATATTTGCAGTGCGAGGTTATAAAGCTTCTTATAAAATGAATCGTTTCCTACAAAAAATGTCATGGGATAATCAATCCAAAGCTTGTTATGAATAGGTAAATGCATATTACAATATAAAAAATAATTATTTAAAGTACCTAGAAGCTTAGGACATTTTAAAGGTATTGATTCATCATTGTCAATCAACAATGACGTCTGCATAACTCCCGTGCTAGAAACATGGGTAGCTCCAAAAAATGATGGTGAATTATCACTAATACATGTACTTTGATCTATATATGGCGTACCAAATGGTGCCACTGGTGTATCTCCTACTTCCAAAAAATAATCCACTATGTGATGCACCCAAGATTAAAGTACAAATTATCAACTCATAATTAACACAAAACCAAATAGAGCAAAACAAGGATTTACCAGCTCGAATAGATCATGAAGGCATCGATGTTTGCATGCCCCTTGTTGCCAACATTGCACTCAGAAATCTTGAATGGACGTCCATCGACCTCCTAGGAGGAGTCTCCTGCACTTGATGACTTGAACAATACATTGTTAGCAAAGACATCCTGAAATAATAAAAGTAAGAGTTAACTTAAGAAGTTTTTGAATGTTCCAAATAAAAAATTCCTTGTAACTTGTCAACTAAAGGATTATTTTACCAGTCCCGGATGAAGCTCTGCTAGTACCGGCCTCACCGCATTGTCCTTGACCAGGTTCTAGATTAGTTGCCAAAAAATCCTATAACAAGAACACATATTACATATTTTACTTCACAACATAAAAGAGTATAAAATATAAATCTTTATTGAACTTTTGTTATAACTAAAGATTCATTACTACTTACTTCATAACGACGTGCTTGCACTCTCAAATCAGAAATCCTCTTCATCGTCTCCTTGGTTGGAATATTTGCTTCATCCAAAATTCTCATTATTTCTAAATTGATTTTTTTAATTTTTTTCTTCAACATAATTGTTACATTGGGTGTTTCTGCAATATCATCATCAGAAGGGGTAGCTATTGCCTCTGTACTTACTGCAGGTGATTTTCCCCTATCCTGAACATCAAATTGTGATAGGAATATCCATCAAACTATCATAAAAACTCGAAAACCATAAATAAAATAACATAATAATATAACATTTTGCAACTATCTAATTTGTACAATTTCAATAAGGTTTACCCTTGCTGAAGAATGGGTGGGAGGAGCATCCTCGTGGCCTCTATCATGTGTGGGATCCACATCATCCTGTGACAAAGATTAAACATAAAAACTTTAGCGAACTGAAAGCAATAGACTTAGCAAAGAAAAAATTAATAAAATGGTATATAGTACTTACCACCCTCAAGATAGTAACTTTGTTTGTATCTATGCGATTTAAATGGTAATCTATTAGCAGTTCTTCCCCTGCACTTATTGATTTTATCACACATACAAAAACTTGATTCCCCTCACGCACCTCAAATATGCAATTGGGTTGCTTATTAGTTGAGGAAGGTCACGTACTATTTATAAAACCCACAATATTACTTGTTTCTTTTGGTCTCCCATCAATGTACATTGCAAATCTTTTACTTTGATCATTTTCTTTCCATTGTATATAATTAGCTGATAGTGCATACCTACGCATACTTTTTTTATATTGAACAATCCGCATCCAATCATTGTAATTGTAACACGCATCGACATACTTGAACAATTCAACAACTTTTTTGTAACATACCTTTATCCCATCCATGGAAAATAGGCCCAAACCATGTAATGAGGATGGAGCAACGTGATATATCCTCTCATTAACACAAAAATCAATGTTAATTGGAGGTAGCTCATTGGGTACCCATTATTTCACAATGTGTGTGTACCGAAAGGGCACCTTGATGTCGCCTTTGGTCTCATCATCATAAGAACATGACCCCCCATTAGCAAGGAAAAATTGTATGCGTTTATCAAATTTTTTTCTAATCTTTTGACCTCTAGTTGATCTCCCTATTTTAGCCGTACTACATGTAGAAATTTCATCTACCATTCCCTCATTTCCCTCATTCGATGTAGATAGATCTGACAAGTACCTATTTGGTGGGTCTTGCAATCCATCAAATGAGATATTGTCACGTCCCCACTTCAAATGGAAATTTGATAATATTTAAATAATATATATAGAATAATCAAGTCGTGACCCATATGTACGGTTCTTCTTTGTCTATATATAGATTATATGATTATATAATGTCTATTTATAACATACATGCTCAGTGATAAACAAGAAGAATATAAGAAAATTATGTCTATTTATTGACTTATACCTGCTGATCCATGTCACTGTGCACGATCCACGCCAAAGGGGTCAAATTTCCTGCATATGTTAATCATTTATTTTGAGTTAGCTAAAAATTACATGATATGTATGCTACAAATAACTTAGAAGACAACATGAACAATATGCACCATCGTAAACATGAACAAATTTACCTTATATATGGAATGCAAGATCGTTAATAGAAAGGGCGATGATGTCTGTAGTCAATTGCCTATTTGCAAAAAGGGTGATAATCAAACACAATATAAACATTGGTAATTATAAATCACATATGTTGTAATCATTAGAATTGAACACAATAAATATATAATCATTACAATTGAAAGCAATAAATCATGTCAACCATTACATTGATCATTTAAATTATGTCATTGATCATCTTCATCATCATCATCATCATCATCATCATCATCATCATCATCGCCATCATCCCCATCATCATCGCCATCATCACCATCACCATCATCATCATCATCACCATGATCACCATCATGATCACCATCATCATCACCATCATCTTGATCTTCATCATTTGCTTCTTCATCATCTTCAATATCTTCTTCTTCCATAACATTATACTTTATCAGCCTTCCTCTTGGATCATGTCTAACAACAAATGACCAACCCTCTTTATGTGGAACCTCTGAGTAAAACACTTGCTCACATTGGATTGGAAGAACATATGGCTTATCTCCAACTGGCTCAAACGACCTTGTATTAATCATTGTAAATCTATTATCATGTTGAATGACAGTTCTATCTGGATCATTTTGATTTAGTCGTAACTTGTATCATTTGATGACGAATAGAACTACTTTGAAGGAGTTAAAGTCGCACTCAATTATATCATCCAAGATGCCATAGTATTGATTTTGAGATTGTTGAGGATGTATGTCATTTCTAGATGATATATTGGTGACCTTGAAAACTTCAGTTATCCCAGAATCACAAGTTTTCTTTGTGTCATCCAACTTTTTTATGTGAAATTTGTGGCCATGATAGTACATAGCTTTGTGGTGCTTAATCTATAATTTTTCAAGCATGTGTAAATTATTTGCATCGTGAGTTGATATGAAACATATGTGGAGTCATGATCATTAATAAATTTGTACGTACCTCTCCACCTCTTAAACCATGTGCTAGATCAATTACCATTGGCGTAACATTTGAATCTCCATTAAGATGAGCTTCTCTAACCAAAGAAGCAACACCTTCCCATGTTAATGAGCAACCATTTTGTTGACATCGTTCAGTCCATACCGTCATCCAATCAAGATTGTTCGCAATATACAAATATATTACATCCCACTCTCGACCAACTGTATAAAACAAAATACACCAATTATAAATAACTTATATTGAAGATTTATAAGAATTAATTAACTACAATAGCATCTTAGATTTACCTCTCACTTTCCTCAATCTACCTTTGCCCATCAAGTACTCCCCTTCGAATTTGTTAATGGAGTTGGGATCCCAAATATGATCTACTTGGATCTTTGCTGCAAACTTAGGAAGATATTCACTAATGTACACCATTGTCTGGTATACCATATATCCCTCCACCATAGAACCCTCAAGATGTGCTCTCTATCAAACCAAGCCTTTCAAAAATTTCAAGTGCCTCTCAACCATCCACATTGACCTAGTTGGTACATGTCCACACAATTCAATCTCCTCAACTTGATGTATGAGGTAGTGTTCTTGTGCATTGAAAAAAGTTGAAGGTAGACACTTTTGCATTTCACACATAAGAAGAGGAATTTTTCTCTTCCAATATTTTATATCTTCTTTATTGATTTCTTTAGATTAAAACTACCTCATGTATTTTCCAAGATCATATATAACTTGTTTGACACTGTTGGCGAAGTGGTGCGGGAGAGATAGTGTTAGAACATACTGCAATATTTGTAAAATGATCTTGTTAATATTTTATAAAAGAATGCAATGAAAACTACATGCAGTATACAAATATATAGTGAATACAAAATAACATGAATTACCTTAATAAATGTATGCCAATCGTGTGTTTTCATCCTTGACCCAAATTCACTTTTCTTTGATATGAGATCGTTTATGTTCGCAACAAATCCTGTGGGAAATCGTATTTTTTTTATGACTTCTTTTATAGCATTGCTCTGCTGGTCTGACAATAACCAACTAAGGGCACTTGTATCAATCTGGTCTCCATTATTATTTGATCGAATGCCATTTTTCATTGCATGGTTGGATTCTTCAATATCACTACAAATTTTGACAATTTGGTCTTTGTCACACCTTCCATCCAAGATTTTCCATAATGTCTCTATTACATTCTTTCCAATATGCATAGGATCAAACAAATGCACAATTGGGTGTTGCTCGTAGTACGAAAACTTAGTAAATTGCGTAGGATAACTTTTTAGTCCTTTTGGAAGTTGGTCATTGCTGCCTTGAGGACCTTCACAAGCATCAATTACATCATCAGTAAACAAAACACAATATCAAAATATAAATTTGAAACAAAAACCATCAGATGGAATGACATTACCTCGACGATTTATTTTATTATATGCCGACTTCCATAGGTGAGGTGTCATTCTCTGTGGCTTTGATGTAGTCTATTCTTTCCCATTGAAAAGATGTTTTTCGGTAATTTGGTACTTATGATTTATGTGGAGAAAGTATCTATTCTCATCGAACACCTGCTTTCTTAAACTTTTTGAATGATGAGATTTTGTCTTTGGACCACAAATTGGACATGCAAATTTTCCCTTTGTCTGAAGACCTACAAGATTGTGTATAATTGGATTAAATGTGTTAACTTTGTGTTGGCACTATAACATACCAAAAAAGAGGTGTTAAGAAGAGAACATACCACAAAAATGTGTTAGCCCAAGGGCATCATGTATTTTCCATACAAGCATTGCTTGAAACTGAAATTGTCTTTGTCCTATTGGTCTAAAGATGCCATACATAGTAACCCCAATCCATAACACCATCAACTCGTCGATAAGGGGCTGAATATATACATTGATATGTTTAACTTGGTACTTACCTAGTTGAATGAACAAAAACATTACATAATTATTATGACCATTTTGATGGATTATTAATAATAAATTAATTTAGATGACCATTAAATCAAAAAATACCTAGAATAATCAGTGCCAACATTATGCGCTCCCTCTTTATGAACAACCAAGGAGGTATGTTATTGTTGATAACAAAAACAGGCCACATTGAGTAAGTAGATCTCATCTCTCCAAAAGGATTGACACCATCTGCTGCTAATGAAAGCTTGAGATTACGAGGTTCTTCTTTAAAGTGTGGCTATTTTTCCTCTATTTCCTTAAATGTCGAACCATCTGCAGGCATTCGCATAATGTCATCTTGACTTATATTGCGTGCATGGTAATCCATAAATTGTGCCAAGCTATTGCACTTGAATAATCGTTGCAGATGTGGAAAAATGGGAATATGTCGAAGAACCTTGCAAGGCACTTTTTTTGTTATTCAATCTGATTGATATCTACTAATATGACAAATAGGGCATTCTGTTGCAAATTCATGCTGTTTATGATATATAATATGATCGTTCGGACATGCATGTATTGTTTGATACTCCATTCCAATATCTTTCATAATGGCAGATAATTCTTGATATGAGCGAGGTAGAATGTTTGATGGTGGTAACAAACACTCACCTATCAACCTACGACCAAAAATATAATTTGTTAATTTAAAGAATATTAATTGCTACATGATTCACCCAATGTTAATTGTAAGGGAATTATGACTAAAATAATGAAAAAAGATGACATACCTTAACATATGTGTCATTGCTACATTGGATAAACCATTCATAACCTTCAAGTTCACCAACAACAGTACAACAACAAGAAGAGTTGTTTCAGAGCCTTCATATAGGGGCTCGTGTGCCTTCTCAAGTATAGGTACATCAAGCTCTGCGTCAACATCATCATCATCATCATCATCTTGATCATCGTGATCATCTTGATCATCGTGATCTTCTTCATCATCATGGTCTTCTTCCATGGTATCATTACCTTCTACTTCTATATTCACACCTCCATGTTCCCTCATTTGGAAATCCACATTCTCCGGATTGTCATGGTCCATAACATAAAACTCAGGGACGTTGACCTATATGAAAATGATGACCTTATATTAACCATGACCATGATGTCATCATCAAATCATGTCTTATGTATTTTATAAATTATTAAAATACATACCAATGGACGAAACTTGTTTCCCCCTTCAATGTGACCATGTTGCCTATAATGTTCATCAGCTGTTTTGATTAGATATCTTCAAGTCTTTAAGCCCTTACAAATTTTGCAAGGACAATAACATTTTCCATCACCTTTTCTTTTTAGGTTAGACCATAGTCTAGCAATTGTCTCCCTATTTTTTTGTGCGTTGATATCATCAGACATGGTCTTTCTTGAATGGAATGACTCATTGGTGGAAGAAGGATGATTTGTTTGCAACCTGCAAATACAAATCATTACTAAACAACTATTTTCTCAACTATAATTTTCTCAATGCAAAGGGACATTTATCATACCAAATTACAATAGCAATATAGGGTGTATAGATAGAAAAACAGTTGTAAAGAGTAGATTTAAATAAATAAAATTAGGTAAATAACTAGGGAAACTGAATAACATTGTAGGAATCCTTACCTCTGTATATAGGCTGCTCTTAAGTAATGAAAAAACAAAGAAAACTCTCCTAATCATATGAATACAAGCATGGATTTTTTTTTATTTCATTGTTAACTTGAGCACCCTATTTCAAATAGAACATTATCATAAAATCTCGTAGGCCTTAAATTTTTGTATTTTTTTAATGACATTGACATTAACATGAACCTTATGCTTGACGTGTGGTGTTAACTTTCTCAATGTAGTGACGAATCTATTGTTTAAATCAACTACACATGAATATGAGATAGACAATGAGGATGCACAAACATGAATGATTCATATGTTTCAAGGTACAAAAATCTCCTAGATAGACAAAGGGTCCACATACAGTTGAAGGATCCTATGCCACAACTATTCTTACTGATATAAATATGATATGAAAATCTCACAACTAGATACAGTTGCCCCAGGCAAGGCAGTTTGCATAATTGGACAAGTTGAAAGGTGCCATGAAGAACCTATAATTTCAACTATTGGTATAGTTTTATGGACATGGTATGACTGTCCCAGAATGACATCATTTTGGTGAGTTAATTTGTTTGTGTAGAAGTATGAATGGATTGGATCAACGGATTGGAATGGATATGGGCAAAGTATAGAAGAGTTTAGAATGATGTTAGAGTTTCTTGTGGATGAGAAGGCAAAGCCATACTATGCTTAGGGGAATAGTGTGATGACTGTCCCAATACAGCTGTAACAGGACATATGGAACTTAGTCAAACATATTGAGCACTTTAAATAAAGAATACAATGGAAAAAAAAGAGAAAATAGCTTTAAATCAAATTTTTAATTCAGTATTTTTTTAAAATGCCAAGTTACTGGCTAATTATTTTAACCAAAACCAAATCCAAATCCAAGTGTAAGTCAAAAATCAGCTTGCCAAGTACTCATCAAATCAATATATCTTTTTATTTGAATGTCAATTTTTACTGTCTAAAAAAACTATACATGCACACCTATGATTCTCTATCATAAAAATATGAATAATAGTCTTATGTTCTCAATTATCTCCACCAGAGTGAATGGTCACATGTTTGTTGGTTTCAATATAATGCTATGAAGCTACCTTTATAATAGCTATTTATAAACGCTACGAAGCTACCTTTATAATAGCTATTTATAAACGCTATGAAGCTACCTTTATAATAGATATTTATAATATTATGTGTCATGAAGTCTCTTTATCACGTAAAAATTAACTCTCCATATTGCTAGCTATTGAAATGTCAATGCTTGTTGTAATTCTGGAATGGCCATTCATTGGGTGTTTTCAGTGGTCGTGATTACAAGAAGTCTTTCATGCATCCAAGATACTCAATCAGAGTTATGATTCAGTCCCATCCTCCGGTTATGAATTTGAGGAAATTTATTTTCCACAATTTCTTTCCCTCATTCTATATCATAGTGTCTAGGGTCATCCATGGCATATATGCAAAATTATTTTCAGATCTTTCTCTTCTGCTGCATTAAAAATAATGGATCATTCTAAGGTATTCTAATTCCAGATTTGTATGAATCTGAGGAAATTTATTTTCCATAGTTTCTTTCCCTCATTCTATATCAAAGTGTCTAGGGTCATCCTTGGAATATGGATCTTCATCTTCTTGTTGTTCATTATTTTAAATTTTTTCTCCTCCACTGACTATTACAACTGCTAGAATGATGAGTTTCATGTAAACTAGGAAGACTTCATCTCTTGAAGAAGTTGCTCTCCTTTATTCTACTTGTTCCATTCATACTCTAGCACAACTCATGCTCATTGGAAAATAATCTTCTCTTTCCAAACAAATATTTTCCACTGCAACATCATCTATTTCTTCTCTTTAGTTCTTTCTTCTTTTTGACCTCTAATATTTGAAAAAAAAAACTCAATCATAAGTCTTGTATCAGGCAAACCAACAAGAAAAAATACATAAATATAAGAGATACACAGGTAACTGCACAAAAATGACAGATTGTGCCTACAAGGCTATGTGCATGTAAGAGGGTTATGTCATGACATGTCAATTATAGTGAATATTTATCTTTTTGCATATTTGATTTCTTCCACAAAATTGAGTTCACTAAGCCTTTTAGTCTCTTCCATTCTTAAAACTTATAATGTAACAAGTATGCTCCACTACATATACTCCATCTAATACTTGCCTTTGGGTATTTATATAAAAATTATAACTATATTGAAGTCATTCACAATGGCCAATATTTTGTGAGTAGTCATTGCTTATAAGTTTTTAGTATAGTGTGGATACTGATCAGTCACCAAGTGGGAGATTGTTAGCTTGTGGTGACTAATTAGGAAAGTACTATCTAGGAAAGTACTGTACACTTTTCCTCCCGACCTCGCCAGGGTTCGGGGCCAGATTGTTAGCTTGTGGTGACTAATCAGGAAAGTACTATCTAGGAAAGTACTGTACAAATTTTTTTTTGAGGCCGACTACTTTTCAGTTATTTGGGCCGACTACTTATAACTCATTCTAACCCTAAAGCAGGAAAATATTGTATAATATGGCTTAGGGTTAGGGTTTTTTTTCATTATGTATGTATGATTTTAGTACTTGCGGCAGAATTAGGCTGTAAGGGATTACGGATTGTAATCAGGTTGTAATCACTGGATAATAATAATATTGGACTCGCTGTTGGTGGACGTAGCCCAGGGATTGGGTGAAGCACGTTAAATCTGTGTGTCTTGTGTTCTATTCTGTGTGGTTTATTATTTTCTGATATTAGTTATATTTGCACATAATTGTTATTTCTGCCTTGTTAATCCTAACAAGTGGTATCAGAGCCAGGTTATTTCATTCGTTCTTTCATCTATTCTCTGAAGTAGGTCTCACGAGTTAGTGGGAGAGTCTCTCGGTTAAGTGGGAGAAATGGCAGACGAGGGTAGGCTGAAGGTTGATAAGTTTAATGGGCAGAACTTCCAGTTATGGAAGATGCAAATGGAGGATTATCTCTATCAGAAGGATCTATGGCGGCCATTAGAGGGAGTAGCCAAGAAAGAGCAATCAATGTCTCAGGAGGATTGGGATATTTTGGATAGGAAGGCACTGGGGAGTATTCGTCTATGCCTGGCACAATCGGTGGCATTCAATATTACTGAAGCAAAGACAGCTAAAGATCTGATGGAAACCCTAGCGAAGTTGTATGAAAAGCCTTCAGCTTCAAACAAGGTATTTCTTATGAAGCGTTTATTTAATATGAAAATGGTAGAAGGTGGATCAATTACTAATCATTTGAATGAGTTTAATACAGTTACAAGTCAATTAACCTCAGTTAAAATTACTTTTGATGAAGAGGTTAGGGCTCTCTTGATTTTGTGTTCTTTGCCAGAAAGCTGGAATGGCTTGGTAATGGCTGTTAGTAATTCTATTTTTGGTTCTAATACCCTAAAGTATGATGATGTTATTGGTGTTATATTGAGTGAGGAAATTCATAGGAAAAACTCAGGGGCATCCACATCGGGTAGTGTATTGAACATAGAAAGCAGAGGCAGAACAAGAGATAGAGGAAACAACTCTGGAAATCGTGGGAAATCAAGAGGAAAATCAAAGGGAAAGAGGTCCGAATCTAAAGGGCCAAATGATTGCTGGTACTGTGGAAAACCAGGTCATAAGAAGAAAGATTGTTGGTCTCGGAAGAAAGATCAAGGAGACAAAAATGATGGAAACAAGGAGGCAAATGTGGTAAGTAAAAAATCCGAGGAGGATGCTTTGCTCTTTTCCTTAGAAAGTATTGATGATTCATGGGTTTTAGATTCTGGGGCTTCATTTCATGCTACACCCCATAGAAGTTATTTTGTTGATTATGTCCAAGGGGATTTTGGGCTAGTTTATTTGAGAGATAATGAACCCTGTCAAATTGTTAGAAAGGGAAAAATTAAGATTAAGTTGCAGAATGGGAATCATTGGCTACTACAAGAGGTAAGACATCTTCCAAGGCTGAGTAGGAATTTAATTTCAGCAGGGCAACTGGGTGATGAGGGTTGCACAGTTACTTTTAATGATAAAAATTAGAAGGTTTCAAAAGGTTCCTTAGTAGTAGCAAAAGGTGTGAAAGTAGGCACCTCATATCTTTGTACAAGTCATATTGTTCCTTCTACTTTAATTGTTTCAAAAGATAATGAATTTTCAGGAACAGTGGCTGCAGTTGAGCAGGAAGAACATCAAACTGTTGCTGTAGATTCTGACACAGCACTGTGGCACAATAGACTAGGGCACATGAGTGAAAAAGGTATGAAATTACTTCATTCAAAGAAAGTTTTACCTGGTCTGAAATGTGTCAATATGGATTTCTGTGAAAGTTGTGTTTATGGAAAACAAAAGAGAGTTAGTTTTGTGAAGAGTGGGAAGGAAAAGAAAAATGAGAGATTAGAGCTTGTGCATACAGATGTATGGGGACCAGCTCAGGTATCTTCCCTTGGTGGCTCTCTGTATTATGTTACATTTATAGATGATGCAACAAGAAAAGTATGGATTTATTTCCTTAGACAGAAATCTGATGTATTTCAAACTTTTAAGAAATGGAAATGCTTGGTTGAGAATGAGACTAGTAAAAAGTTAAAATGTCTCAGATCTAATAATGGTGGTGAGTATTGCAGCACAGAATTTGAAGAATATTGTTCCTCTAATGGTATTCGTAGGAAAAAAACTGTACCAAGGACTCCACAAGAAAATGGAGTGGCTGAACGCATGAACAGGACAATAATGGAGCGTGCAAGGAGTATGAGGTTGCATGCTAGGCTGCCGAAAAATATGTGGGTAGAGGCAGTGAACACTGCTATTTATTTAATCAATAGAGGCCCCTCTACTCCTTTGGACTATGGTATTCCAGAGGAAGCATGGAGTGGTAAGAAGGTGAGTTATTTTTTTCTCAAAACCTTTGGTTGTGAAGCTTTTGCACTTATAGATTCTGAAAATAGAACCAAGCTGGAAGCTAAGTCAAAGAAATGTGTATTTGTTGGGTATGGCATTGATGAATTTGGTTATAGGCTTTGGGATTTTGAAAATCATAAAATTGTAAGAAGCAGGGATGTCATATTTAATGATAAAGTATTGTACAAAGATTTGTTGCTGCAGCATGAGAAGAAAGAAAATGACTATGTAGTACTGGATGATACTCCACAAGTTCATGTTCTAGTAGTTCCTTATGCTCCGCAACAACAGCAACAACAAATACCACACACCCCAGTGAGTGTTAGACGGTCAACAAGGCTAAGTAGACCTCCAGAAAGATTTTCTCCATCTTTGTATTCTATTCTGTTAACAGATGCTGGTGAACCTGAATGTTATAATGAAGCTGTGCAGGTGGATACAAAGCTTCAGTGGGAGTCTACAATGACAGATGAAATGGACTCTTTGCTGAAAAATCAGACATGGGATTTATGTAAGTTACCTGCAGGTAAAAGGGCTTTACAGAATAAATGGGTTTACAGGATAAAAGAAGAGGATGGAGGTATGAAAAGATTTAAAGCCAGATTAGTCGTAAAAGGATTTGCACAGAAACATGGTATTGATTTTGATGAGATATTTTCTCCAGTTGTTAAAATGACTTCTATTCATACTGTTTTAAGTATTGTGGCTACTGAAGATTTGCATTTAGAGTAGCTTGATGTTAAAACAGCCTTTCTTCATGGTGATTTGGATGAAGAAATATATATGGTTCAGCCACAAGGATTTGAGGTCAAGGGTAAGGAGAATTTGGTGTGCAGATTGCAGAAAAGTTTATATGGCTTGAAGCAAGCACCTCGGCAATGGTATATTAAATTTGACACTTTTATGAATGGGCATGGATATAGTCAGTGTCATTCTAACCATTGTGTTTATTTTAAGAGGTTGGATGATGACAACTACATTATTTTATGTTTATATGTTGATGATATGCTTGTAGCTGGGTCTAACATGGATCACATTAAGGGGTTGAAACAACAGTTAGCAAAATCTTTTGCTATGAAGGATTTGGGGGCAGAAAAACAAATCCTTGGTATGAAAATTTGTAGAGATAGGAAAAATAGGAAATTGTCTCTATCTCAGGCTGATTATATTGAGAAGGTGTTGCAACATTTCTCTATGGAAAATGCCAAAGCTGTCAGCACACCTTTGCCTGGTCATTTGAAATTGACTAAGGATATGTGTCCCAAGACACCAGAAGAAGAGACTAAAATGTCTAAGGTACCTTATGCTTCAGCTGTAGGGAGCTTAATGTATGCTATGGTATGTACTAGGCCAGATATTGCACACGCAGTGGGAGTCGTTAGCCGTTATATGTGTAACCCTGGTATTGAGCATTGGAATGCAGTCAAATGGATTCTCAGATATTTGAGAGGCACATCCAGTAAGTGTTTACACTTTGGGGGTTCTACTACTCCTGTACAAGGCTATGTTGACTCAGATTTGGCAGGAGATATAGATAGCAGGCGGAGTACTACAGGTTATATATTTACTATTGGTGGGACAACAGTGAGTTGGATTTCTCGACTACAAAAGGTGGTTGCTTTATCCACTACAGAGGTAGAGTATGTTGCTACTACAGAGGCAGCCAAGGAGATGATATGACTTCAATTCTTCATGGAAGAATTGGGACATCCACAAAAGGATAATTTTCTACATACAGATAGCCAAAGTGCCATTCATCTTGCAAAGAATTCTGCTTTGCACTCAAAGATAAAACACATACAGTTGCGGTACCATTTCATTCGATCAATTTTGGATGATGGACAGTTAAGGCTAGAAAAGATTCATACTAATGATAATCCAGCAGATATGTTTACAAAGGTAGTAACAAGGGAGAAGTTGAACTCATGTTCAGCTTCAGTTGGTCTTCTAGACTGAACAAAATAAAGGAACAGCTGAGTCCAAGGTGGTTCAATCCAGTGGGAGCCTCATGTGGGTAACAGTATTGCTACAGGATCAGTCTCCAAGTGGGAGGTTTTTTAGTATAGTGTGGATACTGATCAGTCACCAAGTGGGAGATTGTTAGCTTGTGGTGACTAATCAGGAAAGTACTATCCAGGAAAGTACTGTACACTTTTCCTCTCGAGGCTGACTACTTTTCGGTTATTTGGGCCGACTACTTATAACTCATTCTAACCCTAAAGCGGGAAAATATTGTATAATATGGCTTAGGGTTAGGGTTTTTTTTCATTATGTATGTATGATTTTAGTACTTGCGGCAGAATTGGGCTGTAAGGGATTACGGATTGTAATCAGGTTGTAATCACTGGATAATAATAATATTGGACTTGTTGTTGGTGGACGTAGCCCAGGGATTGGGTGAACCACGTTAAATCTGTGTGTCTTGTGTTCTATTCTGTGTGGTTTATTATTTTCTGATATTAGTTATATTTGCACATAATTGTTATTTCTGCCTTGTTAATCCTAACAATAAGACACTGCCTCATGAACAGTGGCAACAAGTAACATTAACATCATCAAGGACAATACTAACAGATCAACTTATTTTTCATCCTGAATCCTTCTTCAAAAATGGAAAATATTTTGATGTATGTGATACCTGATAGGCCTTCATTATCTCACAATTATTATCAGTGTGGAATTATATCACACCAATCCTTCTTTTAGTAATTGGATCTTCCAAATCTAAGATCATTTAGGCATTTGTATCTGTGAGATTCTTAATTGTCATTGGTGAAGCCATCCACAATAACCAATTTTCTATTTGTGGTAATTTCTTTTGACATCTATCTATATTGGTAATCATAAAAATTAAAGGGAGCCCACAAAGCACATAAGAAACTCTAAGAGATGTTCTCACTAGAGGGCTTTTATTGCATGTAGTTAAAAATCTCACCAAAATATAAACACTTCATTTTGAAAATTCTTATTTTCCATTTGCTAATGTTAGGGAATTGAATGGCTTACAAAAATAAGCTTTAAGGATGTACAATCTTATGTGATATATACTATTAAACAATAGTTTAATATAACTAAGTATTATTTTTGGAGCTTTCTAGAGACAATTATTAAGAGTTTTTGATCTTTGTGAAAATCTCACCCATGTATATTCTAAGTCATTTCTTGGATGACCAATATCCATGAGTGGTCATTAGTTAATAGATTTTCCCTCATGTACATATTGATAATGATCACAAGGCAAGAGGAGCCACAAAAAACTCAAGCACCCCAAAACATTTGTTAGTATGGAAGAGGAATACTAATTATTATTTATTACAAAATTCACCACTTTGGACTTTACACCTCTAATCTATTTCCTACCTGAAACATTTCGACATGGGATCATCACAAACAACCCAATATCATTCATTTTATTAAGTGATTGGACCTTCCATGGCCATTCTTTATTTGGATATAATCTAGAAATAATATGGGAAACCACTACTTCAATAAATTTCCCCTGATGTATGTCAACTATAATCATTATACAAGGGAACTTACATACCACACAAGCACCTCTAAGAGATTTTTGTGTTTATTTTGACCCCACAAGAATATCAACCTACTTTACCTTTGTCAAAGCCATAGAAGAAATTTTCGTAGTCCTTATGTAAGTTCTCTTTGCAAATAAATAGGAAACCAACATAACAAGATTTTACAAAATGCAATAACAAAAAATGCATTATAGTGTTAATCTTCGTAAGTCTACTTTCATTACTCTCAGTTATACATTGATCTGCATCCAAATCTAGATAAAATAAATGGTTTGGATAATTCTTCTGTATTGTGGTCCAAATCAAGAGAAGGTAAATTGTTTAGATAATTCTCATGTCTTACACCTTCATGTGGAAAATAAATGAATATCATTTAATTCTTATCATTGCATGTGCGTTAAAATAAGAATAGAACTGTGATACTTTACCTTTGCACGCAAATCTGAATCATGAAGAATAAAACCACCACCTCGACTGAGTCAATAAGTGTGATACTTTACCTTTGTACGCAAAGCTTGTGAAGGCCGAAATTGGTATCATGACTGCAGTCATGATACATATACATATTGTGACCTATATCGCTGAAGTCGATAATCATGATATTACCGTGCTTCGTGTGTTAAGTGTTAAAATAGTAATATGAAATGACATCATTATAATTAGAAGTTGATTGTTATCAAATGATTATTATTGTGGAAAGACATGACCCTACGTAACTGTTCAGTCATGTACGGTCATGTCCTTTCACAATAATAACCGTTCTTTCTTCTACTTATATGAGATCATATCTGTTGTTTAGAAATCAATCACAGTGGCAATTATCTAATCTAGCAGAAGTTCGATTACGAAAAAGCATTACGTTTATTATTTATTCTGATATATATTCTTTAACACCCTGTCCTGCAAAATGTATGCAAAATGTGGAAGTATAGACAAAGGCCAGCGAACTTTTTGACAAAATGCATTTAAGAATCATGGTTTTATGGAATGCCATGATTGCAGGATAATCACAAAATATACTTGCTGAAAAGGCTTTCAAAAAATTTCAAGCAAATGCAATCAACACGTGTAAAATCAAATTTGACAACCTGTCAGCATCCTTCCTGGATATTGCCAAAATGGGAGCTTTGGAACAGGGTATGGACATCCATCAAAGCATAATGATAGGGGTCTTGACAACAACATTGCTTTTTGATTTGGATCCTAAAAATGCTTTTTGAAAAATTATTGAGGTTGATGGGTATCTTGACAAAGATGGACAATAATTTTAGGCTTCACAAGACTAGAAATGTGAATTACTTGACTTGATTAGCCTCTTTTATCTATAATGATTCATCACTTGAAGGAAAAGAATCAAGAATTATGCTAATCATATCATCCTCTTATTCCAAGATATCATCATGAGTAGGGAAAACTTTGGGAGAGGGATCAACAATATCACTTATTGATTCATTGCTAGCAACAATGTCATTTAGGTACATGAAAGGTAAAATAGCATTAAGAAAAGTATTTATAATATTATCATCTTGCACTAAAATATCCTCATGGTGAAGGTACATTTTAGGAGAAGGATCAACATGATTCATCAAAAATTCATCCTTAGGAAGGGGATTTTTTAAAGAATTATTGATAATCTCTTGCATCAGAATGTCTTCATAGGTAGGAGAATATTTACAAGAAGGATAGAGTGATATACGGGATGCTAGGACACTATCACATCTATGAAATATATGCATCATGAAACTGTTTGAAAATAAAAAGGAAACAATTTTCTTTTTTCAAATGATAAATATACTAAATGCGTGATGTAAGTGGTAAAGTGTGCAATTTTAGGACTATTGAACCAATCCAAGTACACAAACCATATATGAATACATCTAGATTTTAAACAATTAGGACAAAATCAAATCTAAAACTAAAAATAAAAAATCATGCAAGTGTAAGACACACCAAGTTCACCAAAATGAAATGGTGGAAAATGGAGTCCTCTAAACTAAACATGTAAACTATAAACTATTGGTGAACGAAAAGGACTAAAAACTCTTTGTTTCTCTGCAATTCCATCCATTCTTGGAAACTCAATTTGATGAGTTTGATTTGAAAATGAATTGATAGGGTTCGTTATTCAAAACTATCTACTTTGAATGAGTTTCATTTTGTAGTGAGACTGTTGTTGCGACAGTTGTTTATCAGACAACATTTCTTGTTTTAGTTTTCTATTACTGTAGGGACTCAGGAATAAAGAGGAACATTCCATGAATATGAAGGCCTGATATTCATGGAATGTCAATACTTAACTTGTAATATATGTCGCTATTAACATTACATGTGCAGGATTAAACAAACCGCGCGGGTACAGTCAGAACAGTAAAGAAATACAATGAAGATGGTGGCTCGGGTGTGACAGTGGACGATCTATCCACATAAAATATACATTTTATGATTTGGAACAGTTTATTATGTTGAATTGAAGGTGATTCAATCACCAATTGGAGGCGAAAGTGTGTTGCTACAAGAGATTGAAGATGCCCTAGAAAGCAAGGGTTTAGAACCAAAAATTGGAGTTTCCAGTGTTGCAGAGCCCTTGAGGCTAATTCCTCTTGTATATGACCATTTTAAGACATAATGAAATACTCTCTAGGATTTGGGACTGTATGGAGACCGTTGTGTAGTACTTCCTTTGTTAGATTGAGAAAATTTCATGCATTGAAATAGGATAACTATTATGAATAGGTGTTGAGTTACCCATTAGGGCCATGACTTCATGGCAAAGCTGACACAATGTGTTGAGTTTGGCCTGACAGAATGTCATGGGACAGAGAGGAATAAACACAATGCAAACTATTTATCAGTTAAACACGAATGCACAAAAACTAATAACACGAATGCATTGGAGTTACTACAACACTGCTGAAATATCAGTTAAAATTATTGTGCTACCAACTATAAGAAATGAAAAAAAATAGAGAAGGAACGTACTCAGAATTTGCAATCCTAATTCGCGCGCTCCGTAAAAGTGAAAATGAGAATTGAAATGTTCTTTTTAAGTAATATGCCCGTATTCGTCAAAATTTCGACGAACACAGGCATGGTTTTAAAAAAAAGAAAATTTTTCCTTCTATACTGGTCAAAAATAACGGTCGAAAAATGATGTCAAATGTACTAGTGCTCATCTCTATCATATCTTAATGGGCATTCCATCGGTCATTCTACATCGACATTGGTACCTGATTTTGTCACACTTTGACATTCTAGGTGCAACATTGACTCTATTTTCTTCCTATGGAGGAGTATTGGTCAACATCTTGGACCATCTTTGTAGGAGATTCAACATTGAGGGGGTCCTCCTTTGTCTCTCTTCCCTATTTCCTTCCTTTGGGGGGATTCTTTATTGTATATGCATGATGTATGTCATAATTGGGGGGTCTTGTTTACTCCATCCATGCATGCATCTTGTATTCATCTCTCTTTTTGGGGGAGGGTTTTTCCCATGAGGTTTTCCCTCTTTCTCCGCTTTATGAGAGATTGCATTATCTATTGCTCTTGTAGTTTGTACATGGGTACCTAACATGGCCTAGTAGCCAGGACCCATCTTGCATTGTGAGCTTAAGTGCATTCCCCTAAGTTGCACTTAAGGGGGGGTGTTGGTGTAATTAAGTATTTACTAATTACACTTTACTTAAGTTTACTTAGGATAATGCATTTGCATATTAGTTGTCTTTGAGACACCTAGGAGTTTGCATTTCATTTTAGCACATGGTTAGGAGAATCTCCACTTTAGGTGTGATAGTTGTCTTCACATACCTCTTTGTGTGTGAGATCCACCTTTAGTGCTCTTATCACATTATCATCCTCTCATTGTTGCACATGTTGCACATACTTTCATGTACAATGGAGGATGATCCACCTTTGGTGGACATGTGATTCCACCTTGTATGGGTGATATCTTATCACCTCCTTATCATGTAGCCTTATTGCATTGCCTATATATTTGGGCACTCCTACTTTGTAAATCAATCATTCAATCTATTGTTCATTATTTGATCATTTGATCATATCATATTTTGTCTCTCTTGTGCTATCTCTTGAGCTTCTAGATCTTGGTTTCTACTCTTTGCCTTAGGCAAATTCTTACACTCTTATTATAATCCCCTATTTTACAACCTTTCTCTAATTACAATCCCACTCAAATATTTTCATTCCTCTATTAGAAGTTACTCTTTCAAAACTATTTTCTCTCCAAGTAAAACTGGATATTATCTCCTACTAAATTATCTAGGTGATAATGTGAGAAGAGATTTTATATAGCTCATTCACATATATACTTAGTTATCATACTCACTCTATTGTTTAAGCTAACTAGAGATTTTTTTCTTGCCACATGATTGTACCATATGTGTTCTCACACTTTTCCTAAGTCTTCCCACCATCCACAAATGTCATATCTCTAGAGGGGTGGCCAACTTTTAGTCCTTTCTTCTCACCTCCTTATCCTTGCTCTTATATGAAAGGTCTTCCTCAAGTACATCTTCATTCCTCTAATAGAGGTCGCTCTTTCTGAACTCTTTCATCTCTTCATGTAAAACAAGCTATTATCACCTACTAATTATCTAGGTGATAATGTGAAAAGAGGTTTTATCCAACTCATGTACGTCTACGTAGTTTTCCTATGTACACACTATTGTTTAAGCTCACTAGAAATTTTTTTACTCACCTCATGAGTGCACTATATGTGTTCTCACACTTTTCTTAAGTGTTCCTACACATGTCAAAGCTCCAAAGGGTTAGTTAAAATTTTAGTCCTATCTTCTCACCTCCTTATCCTTGTCCGTATATGAAAGGTTTTACTTTGAAACACATTCATTGGAATCTAATAAAGGTCATTTTTCAAACTCTTTTTTCTCTCTATATAAAACTAGATGTTATCTCCTACTATATGATCATAATAGGAGAAAATTTGAAAATGTTTTTTTCTGAACTCATTCACATCTACTTAGTTATCCTATTCACAATAATTTCTAAACTTGCTAGAGAAAAAATTTCTTGCCTCATGAGCACTATATGCATTATCATAGTTTTCCAAAGTGTGGCCACACATGTCATAGCTCAAGAGGAGTAGAAAAATGTTTATTCCTGTCTTCTCACCTTCTTATCTTTTCCTGCATTGGAAAGTCTTCCTCAAGAACATCTTCATTACTTTGGTAGAGGCCACTCTTTCCAAACTCTTTTTTCCCTCCATATAAAAGAAGATATTATCTCCTACTAAATCATCAAATTAGGTGATAATGTGAAATGAGGTTTTACTGAACTCATTCACATCTACCTAGTTGTCGTATTAACATTAGTGTTTAAGCTCACTAGATAATTTTTTCTCGCATCATGAGTGCACTATATGTATTCTCTCACACTTTTCCTAAGTGTGCCCACACATGTCATAGCTAGCTCTAGAGGGTAGTCAAAATTTTATTCATATCTTCTCACCTCCTTGTCCTTTCCTTTCTATGAAAGGTCTTCCTCAAGTACATCTTCATTTCTCTAATAGATGTTATTCTTTTCTAACTTGTAAAACCAAATATTATCTCCTAGTAAATTATCACTGTAGGTGATAATGAGAAAATAGGTTCTACCCAAATCATTCATGTCTAACTAGTTCTCCTAATCACACTAGTGTTTAAGCTCACCAACAAATGTTTTTCACCTCATGAGTGCACTTTAGGTGTTCTCACACTTTTCCTAAGTGTGCCTACACATATAAAAACTCTAGAGAGATAGTCATAATTTTAGTCCTATCTTCTCACCTCCTTTTCCTTTCCATTACATGAAAGGTCTTCCTCAAGTACATCTCCATTCCTTTAATAGAGGTCATTGTTTCCACTCTTTTTTTCTCTTCATGTAGAATCATATATTATTCCTACTAAATTATCACCATAGGTGATAATGTGAAAAGAGATTTTACCCAACTCATTCACATCTACCTAGTTGTCCTATTCACATTAGTGTTCAAGCTCACTATAGAATTTTCTCCTTGCCTCATGAGCACAATATATGTGTTCTACACTTTTCATAAGTGTTCCCATCAATTCCATATCTCTAGAGGGGTAGTTAAATGTTAGTCCTATCATCTCACCTCATTATCCTTTCCTTTATATGAAAGATCTTCCTCAAGTACAACTTCATTCCTCTTATATGGACTATCACTCTTTCCAAACTATTTTTTCTCTCCATGTTACACCAAATATTATTTCCTATTAAATTATCACCATAGGTGATAATGTGAACAGAGGATTTACCCAACTCATTCACATCTACCTAGTTGTCCTATCCACACTAGTGTTTAGGATCATTGAAGAATCTTTTTCTCACCTCATGAGAGATACCTATATGTTTTCTCACACTTTTCCTAAGTGTTCACCACACATGTTATAGCTCTAGAGGGGTAGTCAAACTTTTAGTTCTATCTTTTCACCTCCTTATCCTTTCCCTTATATGAAAGGTCTTCCTCAAGTACATTTTACATACTCTTTCAAGTATAAGTAATTATATTTTTTATTTAATCTCTTTGAAAAAGGCTTATTTGGTTTTGTGCAAATTTTGTGGGCTTGGGGGTCTCTTCATCACTCCAACATAGTATTAATCTTCTAGATCCATTCTCAAATAGTCTTGAATTTGCAAGTGTTTTGATCACTTACTCTAATAAGTTGTGTTGTAGAGAAAAATTGACCATATGGTTGTAAATTCAGAAGGTCTAAAATCTATATTTTTTGATAAGTTGAAAGTTTTAGAGGTTGGAAAAATGTTATTTTTGGGAGGGCATTCATTGAAGGTCATATAGAAGTCTCTATCACTTGAACAAACATACAAACACTAAGGACTAGAATGCATCCAACATTTCCTCTATTTCTTCCATGTAGGCTTCATAGGATGAGAATTTTCCAATTTAGGGAACAATCATTATGCAAGGTTGATGTCAACTATCAACAGGTCTAGGCTATAACATATAAGGCTTGGTCAAATGAGACACAAGCCTTGGGAAACACCATGCCCTTGGAGTTTAAACTCCCACATTTCTTTGTGCTACTATAGCCTTCCACTTGATGCTTCCCCTCACCACCTAAGATTACAACCTTTCCATTTTCCTTGTGGCCCAAACCTTTCACAACACTATCTATGCTTCCTTGACACAACCATAATCACTTACCATTTGAGTGTCACCACCCTATGACCACCACAAGGCCACTAGGACCTATGTAACATTCCTAAAAGGAGTCATGAACTTACTTTTTAGCATAATATAAATGTATAAAATAAATTTATGGACTTCTTATAGGATGGAGGTAGATACAACCTCCTTCCACCTAGATGAAGTTGTTAAGTTCTTTTTGAGAGTCTTCTTGGAAACAAATTTATCAATCTTTATGCAAGAAGTGAAGTGTCCATATTTGAAGAATTTTTAAACTTAAATGGGATTATTTGAAGAACTAGTTGCATTTATATTAGGTTTTTTCACAATCCAATGGTTGAGACCATGATCAATTATCTTATTTTAACAAAAATAATTACAAAAAGCCCTTTGATAAATTCATCTTAATGAAAATTTGTGCAAGTTATTCTAGCATACTTTGTAGTATTAGAAGAGAATTTTATATATTTGATTAAGTAGTTCCCAATTGCCCGCAACCCAAACTCACCAAAAATATATAAAAAATGTTATGAGAAAAGCCATACAAGAGTAAGAGATGATTTCAAAGACGATTAAAAGAGGTATACCATTGCTTCAAGCATAGAAAATTACAATCCCAAATTAATGGTCCCAAGGAAAAAACCATGATATGGTTAGAGACATATTTACACATAATCATAAAAGTTTCTTAGGTACAAGATTCTAAATATGCCTCCCCTTTTCATAGAAAGCCTCATGCCTCCTTAATCCACACTCCCAAGTTGCTAAGAATGGGTTAGAATCTATTGGATTTACCAATGAGTGAACATTTGCACAAGTTCTTACAATTCACTTTGTTATTGGGGTCAAAATTGAGGAATGAATTCTTTATTTTTGACACAAGATTCCACCAGATCCACAGGTTGTTACCTTTTATGGAGGAAGAGGCTTTTGTTGTTGACTTGCCATATTAATCACTTCTACAATTATCATTGGCAAAGGTCAAAGGTTGTTGTGGGACCTTGGTCATCATTGTAATCCCTAAGAGTGTAAAATGTTAGTTTTTTTCTTTTCTAATTGGGGCACATGTGCCAAACCACTAGTTCCCTTAAATCTGGAATGAGATCTCAAGAATACTTTGGAGATATAGCATGGTCAATAGTTGTATCGTGGCTATTCAGAGGAAAGATTAAAACCATATTATCAATGCAAAATTGTAAGATGAAGGGAGAAGCCACAAAAATTGTTAAAATATTTCTTAAAGAAGACTAAATCATATATTTATATAATAATATCAATGGGATACAAATTTATACATTTTTAACAAAATCATATGAAATAATGATCCAAATTATGGATTTGGATTACAATACCTAGTGTACAACTTGCACAATATAATTGAGAACAAAACCTTGAAAAAGAGATGTATGTAACTTAAAAAGGTAGTGTATTAGCTTTCAAAAATCAGTATATACAATTTGCAAAGAATTCAGAGCATCATCAGATCTCTTTGAAATTCGAAATGAATGGTCTGAATGTGGATAATTTCAAATATCTAAAATTACAATAAAATACTATATATTTTTTTAGTCCAAACTTGAAGGGTTATAACTTTTCGTTTGGTGCTCGAAATCTAACACCATTGGAAAGATCTTCAAAAGCTCTAATTTCAATCCCTTAAAATCAATACCTTGGACTTTTCAATTTAAGAGACTAATTACGAATTCAACCCCAAATTCTATTGTAAAAATATCTAAAATATAAAATACTAAATTTTAGAAAATACCAAAAATCTTAGAAAATTTTGATTTCCATATGTTCCATTATTACTTTTGCCAATGCCATTGAATGGTCCTAAATTGACAAATAATATATTATATAAAAAGATTTCAAAGAAACAATTACATCAAAAATTGTCTTTAGTTTTTTTCACTCAACGCAATAAAGCATTCAATTTCATTCAAATTTTCTATATAATGGTACAGGCCAGATTTGTGTTCTTGAGTCTTATATGTGGGCCGGCTAATGTAATTGAGAGGTTATTCTTCAATATTTTTGACATGCCATTGAACCCAACAAATGGTTTTGGATGTAAGAGCTTAGTTGAAACAAAATGAGATCCTTTTTCTCTGTTTTTTTCATTCAAACTCCAAAGCATGGACCAGCTAGAGAGTTAGAATTTAGGAAGCTCCATCATGCTCTGTTACTGAGCTCCCACAATTTTTACAGAACAACAATTTACAACCAAACCTCTATTTTGTCGTACAATGTTTGAAGCAACCCTAATTTTTTCTGCCAGCTATTCGACTATTTCTTGCTAGAACTGTATAATGGTACGCATGCTAAGATTGAATCAGTTTTTAAGTTCCATCTCAAAGCAGCAGGCCTTCACTTTATGGTATTCTTCTAATACTCCAAAAAGGGGAGGGGATAGGGTACAACCCTGTTTAACATCTGCGTTACAATGGGATGACACAAATGTGAAATTATCATGTCAGTCCGAAGATTTAAGTGACCTGTTGCAGAAATTGGAGAACAGTGAAGATAACAACATTAATTGGAGCAGGGAGATTCATGGGCTGTGCATCAATGGCAATGTGGACGATGCCTTTAATCTGCTAGATCGTCTCCGTCTAAAGGGCTATTGGCCAGACAGTCAGAATCTCAGCAGCCTAATTCATGGGCTATGCAATCAGGGTTAGTACTTTTGATGGGCTATATACGGCCAAATTTTACGAAGTTTAGTTCCCCAATCAGCAAAATTCAATATTCGTCAAGTTTTCTTGTGACATATACATAAAATTAGACTTGTCAATTTGACTACATTTGAAAGATTTTGATAACCAATCTATACAACGAACGAGTTCTGCCTCCTTAAATTTGTCTTGTACGTAATGCAGGTCGCTGGATCGAAGCCCACAGCCGGCTCTCCTTGGCGTTAGAATCCAAATGGCCTGTTCCTGATGAAAGAACTTGCAATGTACTTATTGGAAGGCTATGTGATGCAGACATGCCCACAGAAACTCTTCATATTATGGACCAGATGATTGCTGCTAAAGAAGGGTATGTTCCATCTATTGTGAATTATAACAAAATTGTTCACTGTTTTTGTACACACAGAAAATTCAACGATGCCGAGACGGTTATTATGACAATGAGGGACAGAGGATGTATTCCGAATCAAGTTACATACACCACACTGATCCATGGTTTGTGTAAAGTTGGAAGAGTTGAAGATGCACGAAAAATGTTTGACGAAATGTCCCTGAGAAATTGCTTACCTAATGCACTTACTTATAGTGTCATAATTGGAGGCCTATACAAACAAAATAGATATGTCGAGGGCAGGCAGCTAATGTGCAAGCTATGGGACCAAATGGGCACGACTGACCCCAGTACTAATTTGGCAGCTTACAGTAATTTGATTAGTGTCCTTTGCCAGGAAAGATCTTTTGTGGATGTTTTTGATCTCGTAGATAAACTGCCACAGGGGAATCATGTCCCTGGTGTTTTTGCTTGCAGTGTATTGGTTGATGCTCTCTGCAAGGCAGGCAATGTTAATGGGGCTGCTAGAGTGATATGTATATTGCAGAAAAGGTGTTGTGTTCCCGATTCCATCTCATACAGTGCGGTGATTCATGGACTGTGTAAGCAGGGGAATTTCATGAGGGCACATCAAGTGCTTGGAGAAGGAATCGAAATTGGATATGTTCCTTGTGAACCTACTTATAAGGTTCTAGTTGAGAAGTTTTGCAAGGTAGGGGAGTTGGAAAAGGCCAAGGAGCTTCTTAATTATATGCTACAAAAGAGTACTATAGAAAAATCTCGCATTTATAACATATTCCTACATGCTCTCTGTGCCACAAATAATCCTTCTGAACTCCTAAACACGATGCTCATCATGCTGCAGAGTGGCTGCACAGCTGATGTATTTGCACTTAACACTGTCATCCATGGTTTGTGTAAGGCAGGCCGGGTTGAGGAAGCTAAAAAGGTCTTAGATGATATGAAAATGGGCAATGTTTGCACGCCAGATGTCATTACATTCAGCACTGTGATTCGTGGCCTTGCAGACATGGGTCGTATTGATGAAGCACTGGACATTCTACATGAGATGCCAGAGAGAGGTTACTCTCCTAATGTCATAACTTACAATGCCATTATCACTGGGCTTTGCAAAACTCAGAAAATAGACAAAGCATTTGCAATCATAGACGAAATGAATACCAATGGTGTAAGTGCTGACAGTGTTACTTACACTGCGATCATTGGCGGTCTTTGTGAAAAGGGTCAGCTAAATAGAGTTCTTAATTTTTGGCATGACGTTGTCAAGCAATCTAAAAATCATAATGATTTTGTTTATACATCTCTGTTAAGAGGAATGTGCAAAGCTGGTTTTTTTATGGAAGCTTGTGACTTGTTACATGAAATGCTGAAGGATGGATTTGCTCCTGGTGTTGTGACCTTTAATGTTCTTATTGACGGTGCTTGTAAATTGGGTTTGAAAAGGGATGCATATATGATCTTGAATCAAATGAGAGGAAACCATTTGACTCCCGATGTAGTGACATGGAGAACACTAAACCAATTGCATGATAGTCAAAGCAAGAAAAGCGAAGTTTCCAGGTTGGAACAAAAAAAGTGTCCAGTGGAAAAAGGAGAGACTTTGGCAGAACTAGTTCGTAGAGTCTACAAGCTTTTCTAGTGAGTATTGTAAATTTATAAAGCAGTATCGTGTATGATAAACCCAAATGATGCTCTTCTGCATTCTGATGATGGATCACAGAATGTGATTCGAAACATTGATGATAAAAAATCTTTACACAATCAAACCTAGAAAAATTATAACATAAACATGGATTGTGAAAATCTAACAGCTTTGGTTAAACCCAAATAAGTCTGAACTGAGAAAATGCATTAGTCAGTCCTTCAAAATTGGACAAACAATCTCTACTTTTTCAATATATAATCTTTTCACCTCTGTTGGTTCCATTGTTCTGTTGTAATTGATTTCTATAAGCTGTGCCCCTGCTCATTATGATAGGGGAAATGGTCATTTTTCTTCTGTGATCTTGGTTTCTTTCTTAGCCTCCTGGACAATGGTAAAAACATTTTCATGGGAATTAATTTGTATATATGATTCTTGTTTATATTCAGATGCAGATACCCATGCAGATACCCATCCTTTGCTCTTGAATTTGTGATGCATATAAAGATTAATCAGGTCACAGAGCTGTTGCATCAAACCAAAAGTTGATATTTTGATATTCATAATGTTAAAAAGGAAGAGTTCATGACTTGTAGCAATCTTCTCTTAACCCAAAACGAAAATTCAACGATGCCCCTAGATGTAACCAAAATGCAATTGAGTTGAAATTTTTGATTTGACGATGACAAACTAAACCACAAGTTAAAATGTTGCTTACTGACCTATAAAATCAAAACTATAAACAAGTTCCTGCAGTCCTCAAATGGCTATAACCTAAAACATAAGTTGTCATTGACTGATACGCTTTCATCACTGCTGGAAGCACCTCTCAAAACAAAAACCATTATAATTCATACAATATTACTATTGCAACACATTCATATAGCTAAAATTATATGCTAACAACTAACACACAAAGTAGACATGGTTAAACAAAGCCATAAATATACGACCTTCTCTTGATCAATGAACTCCATATAACCAATCTACAAATGAAATTGACAATACAAACTTCAAGAAGTAGAATAAGAGAAATTTGTACTTTTTTTAAATCTCCTGTGCTCTTCCACTTGGATGCTCAATATTTCTTGCTCTTTCTCATGACTTGGATGCTGATTGGCAGATGGTGGGTGGTATCGTTGGAGTGTTGGAACACCCATTCATGTACACTTCAATCATTGTTGATGTAATGCAGGAGCATCTCGGGTCCTTGGCAATCCTGTGTCACCAAAATGAATTTGAAATTTGTCTGTGTTGCTCGGTCCCTTCTTTGACTGAGTTGGTTCAATGTTGGTCGGTTTCCTTTGCTTACCGAGTTCGGTCAGTTATCTCTTGGGCAGTCCGTTATTTCACTGGCGCTCGGTGATGCTTGTCTGTTGCTCAGTCATCCTTGTTTACCGAGTAGTTTATCTTGAGTTTCTGTTGTGGCCGACTTGTGCATTTATTATGGGTCACGGATTTAATGTTGGTATCCATCATTGGGAAGCGTGTGGTCCCAGATCTGATCGTTTCTTCCGTTGATTGTGGATCTGCAGGCCAACTCAGTTCGGTAGACTCTTGTATAAATGTAGTTGTTTGGTTAGAGTTTAGGGGGGATTTTTTCAGATAGAAGATAGAAGTTAGAAGATTAGAGATTTTGGACAAATCCTCGCATGTTTGAGGACTTCTATAATTCATTGTAATATCTAGCCGTAACCGGGAAGGCCTTATGGCCCGGCATGTATGAATCAATTGAAGTTAATATATGAATGATCTGACATTTTCTCTCTCCCATTGTGTTGTTGTTGCTTTCGCGTGTTGTTGAGCAAGGTGGATCTGGTTAGGGTGTGTCATTTCTTGGCCCCTGCCATCCTCCTTGCGTCAGGTGGTATCAAAGCATGGTTGAGATTTGGATCTAGGTTTGCGAATCTAGATTTGTAGGTTCCTTCTTGTGAAGCCCTAATTGATTTGTTGTGGGGTAGCAGATTGCAATCTGACCTACAATTGCAGAGGGTTTTCAAGATGGTTCATGGGAGGTGAGATGCAGATCCAGGATTGGCAGACATATTAAGACAAATTGCTGCTAGATTGGAAGCTGTTGAGATAGTTCAAAGAAGAGGCAGACATCTTGAAGATGTTAGTGATGATGAAATTGAAGAAGAACAAGGTAATGTAGAACCTACACCTATGATGGATCAGGGTGAAGAAAGATTTTTGAAAGCCTTGACAAGTCTGAACTCTACACCACATTTTAATCCTCCTGAGTATGGTGGAAAGTTAGATTATAATGAATTGGTAGATTGGATCACCCAGATGGAAAAGTACTTTGAGTATGAGAATGTACCTGAAGATAAGAAAGTGAAGATTGCAAGGACAAAGATGAAAAGTCATGCATCCTTATGGTGGGAACATTTGCAGCTGGACAAGAAAAGGAAAGGCAAAGACAAAATCAAGGTATGGACTAAAATGGTCAATAAGTTGAAAGGAAAGTTCTTATCTTGTGATTATCAGATTAACCTAGTTAGGCGAATACAAAATTTGAAGCAGAAAGATAGCTCGGTAAAGGAATATACTGAGGAATTCTATAGATTAGATATCAGATCTGGATATGATGAAGATGATGTGGAAAGAATTGCTAGATACCTGAATGGTTTGAGAGTTTCCATTCAAGAATAGATCAACATGGTCAAATTGGAGAATATTGAAGAGGCTTATCAATTTTCTTTGAAAGCCAAGGAGTTATTGAACAAGAGACATGAACAAAGACAAAGAGGTCGAGGTGGTAGATTCCGTAGAGGAAGAGGTAGATCCTATGGTGAAAATAGTAGATTTGAACTAGAAAAGACAAATCTGGATAAAGGCAAGACCGAGTGGAAAGGTGAAAGTTCATCTAGAGGCAGAGGCAGTAACTACCGAGGTGGTTATAGCAGAGGAAGTTTCTGAGGAACTTGTTACAATTGTGGAGAAGGACACAGATCATTTGAATGTACACAAGCAAGTGAGAAGGTTGGTAACAGTCGGAATGCTTTGGTGCAAGAAGAGTAACCGAATGAACCTGAGAAGGAAAATAACTTGATGGTACTAAGAGCACTGTGGAATGAAAGTAAAAAGGAAGATCCAGTAAGAAAAAGTTTGTTCAAGACTAGATGTAGAGTTTCTGACCAAGTTTGGAAGGTAATCATTGACAGTGGTAGCTTGGAGAATCTGGCATCTGAGGAGATGGTCACAAAATTGCAGTTGAAAAGGTTGGAACATCCGAAGCCCAATCAGATTTCATGGATCAAAGATGAGCACACACTCTTGGTAAGTGAACAATGCTATGTGAATTTGAAAATTGGAAAGTACTATGATAAGGTGTTGTGTGATATCATGCCTATGGATCGTTGTCATATTTTGTTGGGTAGACCTTGGCAATATGATAGACATACTATATATGATGAGAGATTGCATAAGTATACTATTGTGGTTGATGGAAAGAAACAAATCTTGTTGCTTTTGATGGAAGAACATGTTAGTAATGTTTGCACATCTGTGAAAGTTTGCTTGATGGAAGGAAGAAAGTTTGTTAAGGATTTGAAAAAGAATGATGTATGTTTTCACTAGTAAATTTTACCCTAAATTTTAACAAGAATTGGTTGAATTTTCTACAACAATTGGTCGAATAGACGACTAAAACTATCGTCGATATTTTTTTGTCGAATTTTCTACATGGTGAATAATAGTTGCAATTTCGACTAGACAAGTCGTCGAATTATCCACTGAAACAATCCCTTCGAACTGGAAGAATAACACCATCACCTCGTCGAAGTCAATTGGTGTGAAGGTCGAAATATCGACCTTTATGCCCTCGAATTATCCACCCTCGTTTGTCGAAAAGACCGTCGAATGTATATCATTCTGGTCGAAAATAGTACTGTGTAAAGGTTGAAATTGCGACCAATCCACCGTCAAATGTATAGCTTTCTGATAAAAAATAGTGTCGTATAAAGGTCAAAATTGCGACCAATTCAAACTTTTGTTTAAAAAAAAATTGTGGTACACCATTTTCAATATATTCCTACTTTTAGTTGAATATATTGGTTTTCTATAATTAGCATTGCAATGTCAAATGCAGCATGAATGTTATCATGGTTTCTTGCTTCTCAAAGCCATTTAAAATTTGTTGATATTGATATTTGATGAGGTTTGTTTGAACCATATATTTACAAACTTAAGTTCAAACAATAGTTGTTTATTTATTTGGATTATTAAATGGTTTTAATGAATGACTAGTACTGGTTTGAAAATCTGAAGCATTCCTGATTGCATCTATTTTGTTGTAGCTGTAATATAATCTAGTGAAACAAAATTTGATTAATATTTTGGGACTTACCTATTAGCATCAAAAAATTTGCATTCAGGTCTTAGTTTAGTTTTCTAAACTGTGATGTCTCCATCATATCCATGAAACCAAACAAGCATAAAACACATGTTTTGGACTAGGTGAGGCAGACCTGGGACACTTTCAAGTTAGTTAGGAAGTAGAAGTATCAATTGTACATAGCATTAAATAGTTACAAATAGTTAGTCAATATTGAAGGATGTTTTATGAACCATGTAAGTAACTGGCAGCAAATATGAATAAGAATAGCATCAAGGAAATGAAAGTTGAACTAATATCATATCTATGAAAGTCATCTTATTTATAAGACTTCACAATAAACAACAAGACGGATCATTTGATATCAAGAGAAAAGATTGTATGTCATTGTTGATAAGAGTGAAAGAGTAAGCATGGTACCATTGACAACACCACTTTGATACATGAATGGTACATTAGAAAACCAAGTGATCAACTATGTCTTGAATATAAGTGCTACTCTTCTGTTCATGGGTTCAAGACTTGAATCAAAACAACTAAACCATGAATACAAAATAGTTATGAGATAACAAGCAGACGATCGTTGTGGCCTTCATTTTGATTGTTTCTCATTTATTGTCTTCTCTTCTTTTTCTATGTGTCTTGAAAGGCACATATCACATGCAAAACACCTAATTAAAAGAGTTGGTATGCATCTATTTGAAATATAGGCCATAGGAAATTTGAAATTGATAAATAATAAAAATAAGGAAGAAGATCAATCTAGTTCATTTTACTTAATGATCAACATAAAAAAGTGAACATCACACCATTTGGGGACCACCCCGAGAAGTGATAAAGCATTTCTCACTCATAGAATCCCACAAAATTGTTAATTCATGAATCAAGACTATGAACTTTTAACCTAGGATCATTTGTGTGTCATTTAAAAGTGCATTAACATTAAACCAGGCCTATGTACATCTTATGTTGATCTATTCCAATGCTTCTTTTCCTGATCTAAAATTTGATTGATCTCCATTGGTCAAGGCCTACTGGTTGATAGTATAAATTTTATGAGGGTCACTATATGCCCTTAAGTCAACGCATAATGACCTAGGGAAGTATGCATGTAGAATGTGACCACCTTTTGGTAAATGCCAAGAAGGGTGAGAAAGATGTTGCTTGGCATATGATGAGTTGGTAGTAGAGATAACCATTGAGCTTGAAAAAGTTAAAGTGCTTGTAAATATTAGGCCACCAAGAAGAGGTATAATTTTGTCACTTCTTCATTGTTCTTTCTTGGGATGATGTTAATTCATATGAATGTGATGCATTTTTCATTCAATCACATAACTATCCAAGAGTTCGGCCTAGTCCAGTGTTCAAAATATTTCTAAAGATCTAAATGTTGACAAAAATATTTGTATTTATTGTTCTTTGATCATGGAGGATATAAATATGTTCATGTTTGTTTACTATATATCACAACCATGACTGTATCTTTTATTGTATCTTCTTTTACCTCATTATACTTTAGTGAGATGCCATGCTACTGCCAACCCAAAAAATTAGAGATCCATCACTTCCATTGACTGCTTTTATATGTACTAATTACCATTGTCTTCACAGTATACCCTTTCACTTTGGTGACTATCTATCTCATTACTAAGACTGTCAACACATATCTATATTACCGCTTTTTAGAATTAAGAACCACTAGTCTTCTTCACATCTACCATGTTGTCTTTTAGAAATGAAAATCAATTTTGTTACTGTGGTTTGTGAGACTAACTCCCATGCATTTGATTGTAGCATCAATGCTTTGATTTATTAGTCCTCATACCCATGCGCTTATGACATGTCTTAATCTTCATAATTGTTACTTTGACATTTACCTTAATTATTGTCTTTGTGTAAAACCACTAATTATGTCTTTAGAAGCAAGTGTTTTAATATTATAGTCTATATTCCTACTTCTTTAATGCTCATGATAACTACCTCCAAATATTTTTTGAACTAAATGCATTATCCCTGGTGTCCTTTAGATCTTTCACTATCTTGGACTATCATATGATGCTCAACTGATAGCACCATTCTATGCACAATTTGATATCATTGGTATGACCACTTTGTAGTCTTTATTCATGGCTTTATCCACACCTTTCATGTCATTGTTGTACTTTTCACTATTAGATCAATGTATATTACTGCCCTAAGATTTCATCATAGTGATCGAGACTCATCTTGGATAGTTATAAATCCAAATTGTCCATGAGTTCATTGCTTAAATTGCTACATGACACATCCACTTCTACTCTTCACCATATCTACCCTTTCGACAAATTTTATATGTTATATTTTCTACTATGTTTTTGCTGCATTTTGATCACTCTTATGATCTACTATGTTTTTGATGCATTTTGATCACTCTTATATTCTCCAGAATTGCCGATCAAAGGAGAAGTTATTGAGTTAATCGCGTGCAAAAGATAAGATGATGAAACAATGCATTAAGCACCAATTAACATAAAAGGTGTGAATCGTGATTGCCAAGAGTTAAATAATTAATTGCTAAGTGGTTTTATTTACTAAGGATTAGTGAAGAGTTGCAGTCTTTCATATTCACATCCTTTTGTAGCATATTAAAGAGACATCAATATCATTCCAAATGAAATCAACTCATTCAATCGGGTTATTTTATATACATTACAATTAGCATTGCAATGTCTATAACAAGCTGCCAAATCAGTTTTATAGGTTAATCAAACTTTGGTTCATTGGTGATAACTTGTTCATCAATCCACAATAGTTATAGTAAGCATTTCAATAGGTCAACCATATTGAACTATCCTTGAACAATAGCTTTGTAAGGGTGAGTTATTTGAGTATTGAAGCCATGACTTGTCATTGTTGGGTGAGTGCTTGTTGCAATGCCAACTTTAAGAGTATTTCAACTTTAAAAGCAATTTTTTCTAATTCATAATCTGGTTGTTATGAGTTGATGAGGTTTAAATCTGCAGGTCTTGTCTGCTGCTTGTTCATTGAGGTAGTGTCTTATCTTTTGTGCTTGTGGAGAAGGGAATTTATCACCCTCAAGATTGAAATCTCAAAGACGAATCGGCCCAACACCACCTCACTTCTACTAGCACTTTGGTGAGCTAAGGCAATCAATGACACTAATAGACTAAATATAATTTAAGACTTACGGGAAATGCAATGTGGAATAAAGAAATTGAATTAACTAAGGTATGCTAACTGAATTGTATGCATTGGAGTGCAGATTTGTTGGAAGAACCACAAAAGTTGGTTGTTTGCTGATGCAGACTAAGCCCGGATTGAGACACCAGTCATTATGAAAGCAATTTGATCCATGGAAGTGGAGATTTGGTGATTGAATGTGTATGGGGGGATCATTTATGAAGTGTTTGTGCTATTGTTTTAATTTGGGAGTGAGTTTAGAGGTCCTGTTGAACAGGCCCTAGATTAGTGACCCTAGAACCAAGGGTTTGGTGGCAAATGAGTTGGGTGAAGGGTAAAACCTTGTAAGTTTGGAATCCATTATTTCTCAACCTCTAGAAAGATTGTTTCAGTATTTAGAGTCATGGGAGCAAGTGGAGTTAGGGGTTGCTTTGTAAAAGTGGAGAATTAGGCCTATTGAGGATAGGCTAGGGGTATTGGATCTTGGGTATGGTCCAAAGGAGCATAGGCTAAAACTTTCAGAGGATTTAAATATCCCAAAAGGGTATCGAAATCATGTATTAGTTTCCTTAGTTGTTTGGGGAAAGTTGGAGGAAAAGTCAAATTAATGACTGGTGAGGGCTACTAGCTTCAAGGACTGATTGTGTGTGTTGGATAGAAGATGAGTGAGCTAGACTTAATGGGTTGATGAAACATGGTAGATAGGCTATATGGAGGTGTTTCATGAAGTTAGAACAAAGGTTGGGGCTTTGGGTGAAGATATGGTGTCTAGGAGGAACTAGGTACACTTGGGAGACAAGTCATGGAGGGACATTGAGGTAAAGAAGTTATTGCAAAGTGGAATGGATTTTTTGTTTGATATGATGAAGATGGATACCACACACCAGCTCTGTATTAGAATGTTTCTTTACACTATAATAAAAAAAACTGTTGGAGTTGATGAAAAACAACCCACAGCTCCCAAGAATCCCTGCATGCAAACACCTGTCACAGAAAGAGAGAGAAAACTATGGAGGCATGTAATCACAGATCTGAGAAAGAGAAGCCATGACTGAGAATAACAAATGAGAGAGAAAATCTCAATACAATAATTTATTCTCCATTAATTGATCCAATAAGTGAATGAATAAAATACAAAGAGGGAATCCTTATAAAAGGATACCAAAACCCTAAAGAATAAGAGATGCCTAAGTTTAACTTAAGTGTAGAGTATAATAGACTAATAATTAAATAAATAAATTATTACCTATAATATGACAACTCTAACACCCCCCCTTAAGTGTAACTTAGGGAGAAGCTAAACAACTAAGGACTAAAAGATGCATGAAACAAAATGCATGAAAGAACTATGGGTCCTGACAACTAGGCCTGATCAGGTACCCAAATACAAGAAATAAACTAGATGAAGGAAACAAAGCCTCCAATCTAGGGAAAGTCCCAAAGAAAGGAACAAGAAAGAGCATGTATAGCATCTCCGAAGCATGAAGCTGTAAACACTGTCAGAAGTAACTGCTGGAACCTCCACTGAAGAAGTGCATGATCAAGTAGAGAAGACAAAGTCTGAAGAGTTGATCAATCGAAGAGGTGGCCTCCAAAAGCAGGAATGAATGAGTGTCTATATAGTAGATGATCCATCTCACCGAAATGCATAGGTGCCTAGCCACTACATCTGCCTAGTACATAAGAACAAAAACTGTATACGTAGATCACTCGAACGAACCAAGGAAGCAATAGAACCAACAGGTTAACCCCCCCATAATGCTAAACAGAGAGAGGTGTGATAGGAACACTGAAATGCAATGCCAGAAACATCTACAAGAAGAAGAATTAGGAACACCAACAGTGCAACATAAGGATAAGCACAGGATAAAGGGCGGTGTCACGGACACACAGCATGGGCTAATGTTGTGGAAGGTAAACTCACTTGACAAAGGTGGATGAGCAAAAAAGGCAAAACATCATAACCCCCCATGGCACTTTATAAATGAGTGTGAGTACAAACAAACACAAGGTGCTCGAAATCTCAGATATGCAAAAGTAGGCACTTTATCTTAGTGCGTTTATAGAAAAGAGAATGCTACATAAGAGAAGTATACAATGCTCAGAAGAAAGCAAGAAGAGTGATCCAGAAGAACAGAAGAAGAGATCCCAGGACCTGTAGAATCCAAGTAATCCACTAGAGTGTGAAAGTGCAAAACTCGGAGGAGAAAGAACCTGAAGAAGAATCTGGATAAAAGACCCCTGCCACTGTAAAACTCACAGAACCAACTTTCCGACGATATCTAGTTTTCTCAAAAAAGAGTTCAGATGACCAAGATATAGCTCCCGGAAAGCAAAAAAAAACATCAACTTTGACAGAAAAAAATGCCATCAAAATGGAAAAATCAGAGAATCAGACCTCTACCATTGGATCAGGCTCAGAAAGAGCTTTCCGATGATATAAAGAAGTCGAAAATCCGATACCGTATGCTCAAGATACGGCCAAAAGACCACAAGCCGCTCTGGAGAACAAAAAAGTCAAAAAACACATGCAAAGCACCTCGGGATGCGTGCCAAATTTTTACTTTGATAAATATACAAAAATTTAAAAAATAATGCATTGGGAAGTGTGCCAAGTTTTTGCCTCGAGATGCGTGCTAAAAAAAAAGGTTACTTTGGGAATCATGCCAAAAATCATCACATCGGAAAGTGTGCTAATTATTGCCTCAAAATGCATGTCAAAAATAAAAAAATCACTACCTTGGGATGCGTGCCAGATCAGTATGGCTATGGGCCCAAAAAAATTTACCTCAAATTGCAAAGTTGTCCAAAATGGACAAATTTTATATGGATTCTTGGGTTTTTGGGCCCTCTGAGTGCAACAGTGATGTTCATTTGAGCCCAAAATGACCAAAAACAAAGGTCCCCCCTAAATCCACATAAAAAGCTTTTGAAAAACACAGATCTGAAGAACACAACCAAACCCTCTCAAATAATGAATAGGGACATGAAGATCTGAAGCTTTAATACCATGTTGGAGTTGATGAAAAGCAACCCACAGCTCCCAAGAATCCCTACATGCAAACACCTGTCATAGAAAGAGAGAAAAAACTATGGAGGCATGTAATCACAGATCTGAGAAAGAGAAGTCATGACTGAGAATAACAAAGGAGAGAGAAAATCTCAATACAATAATCTATTCTCCATTAATTAATCCAATAAGTGAATGAATAAAATACAAAGAGGGAATCCTTATAAAAAGATACTGAAACCCTAAAGGATAAGAGATGCCTAAGGTTAACTTAAGTGTAGAGTATAATAGACTAATAATTAAATAAATTAATTATTAGCTATAATATGACAACTCTAACAAAAACTATTTCAAATCATGCATATTGAATCCTTTAATTGACTAGTATACATGGAAGCCTAATAATATTTAATTGATGATAGCTATTAAAATATGTTAAACAACAATGAAATAATCAAATCCAAATAATAAAGAATATAATTTCTACAAGACGATAAATAAATGTCTCTAGAAGAGTAAAGAAACATTGAATATTTTAGTTGATTAGTTACTCAAAATAGTACACAACTCACCAGCATACTTTGTACAACAGTAAGATTCAAGTGAGCCAAATTATTCATAATCTTCAAAATACTAGATGCCACTTCTTCAAAATTGACAGGAAGCATATATGTTGCCTGTAGCTTCAAATCAAATAATTAGAGTAACCCTAGTCGCTTCAATAGGTGAACAAAAATTATCTATCTTGACTCAAATCTAAGCAAGATGCTTCCAAAAGTGTATATGGCTTGAATAGATAAATCATAACATCAAGTTCAACATCAAAATATTAAAATGTCATGATAAAACATAACATCAAGTTCAAGTAAAGGAAATAGAGCCTGTATAACCATATTTGTTTGTCATACCCTTTTTGCAAGGAACTCAAAAATTATTCAAATTAAACAAGTATGAACTGTAAGAGACTAAGAAAGAAGGCAAAGGTGTTACCTCACTAAGATGATAGTAATAATGAGACAAAGAACCATGAAGACTAAATCCAAGGAGACCAGATCTGAACATCCGGGTTCGATCAAATTAAAAAATTGGTTTGCCTTCATAGCATTGTCAAGTCAACATCATGAGCATTATTTTGTGTCTAGAGTGTCATCAATGTTTTTAAATGTAGAATGAAATGGTTGTAAGTATGCATTTCTGCCACATGCAAATGATTTTGAGATACAAACCTGTGCAATCCAATCGCCCAAGGAATAGACAACGCCACTTATCGCCATCTTTGCCAAAACAGGATTTGTCATAAAGCGATGTTAGAATAGTTACTAAAATGGTCATAAATTATGTTCTTATAGTAAAAGAATACTTTGACTTAAGAAAAAAACTACACAATATTAAAACATGACATTGTGCTTTAAAAACTAAAAAGGTACCTGTAACGAAGAACTTCATTTCAACTTGCTAATTGGTTGTCACTATTAACTCTAAGCTTGTCTTTAATGTTTGAGCTTCACTTGGTTTCAAGAATAGTTTAATATTCTCTACTAAACAAGACCAACCACATGAAGGTGGAAGCTCATTTGGGCCCTCCCCGCCCCCCCTAACATCACTCTAAATTCCCCATTAACATTTAATAACATTCATTCATTCATTCATTTATCCATTTTTGAAATATAACATTCAATCATTATAATCACATGATAACATTCATTAACACACAACATTCATGAATAATTCATTAACACAAAATTCATTAACACACAACATTCATAAATAATTCATTAACATATAAAATTCATTAACACACAACATTCATGAAGAATTCATTAACACATCATTCATCGACATTACTAGTACAAAATTACATCCATTAAGACAACGTTCTTTCATTAGCAAAAAATGTTAATTACAATCATTTCTTTTTGGGTTTCTTGCTATTTTTTTTAATCATGTAATTTCTAAGAGGAAGATCAATGTCCTCCTCATTCCCCTCCTCTACTGATTCTAATTCCAACGCGTGTCTCCTCCTCATCTGTTCAGGAACAGGAGGCCGCTGAGCCAAAGGGGGGTCCGCTGCAATAACAACTACTTCATGAGTTAAATTCACACCATTTTATATTAGTGAATTACAAGTATTTATTTAAGTAAAAGAACTATAAATCAAAAAATTAATTTAAAAGAACAAAACATAGATTTTCTTTACTTGAATGTGCCACATGATCTACATGGTGATCAGTCTGAACATCCTCCAGCACTCGTTTAGCATGACATGACTCTGTATCCTCTAAAATATACACAAAAAGGTTACACCAAGTTCAATTTAAGATGTTAAATTGTATTAATAATTACATAATTAGTTTTAAATAGAAAATGAGCACCTCCATGGATAGTACGATGCACATCAGGGGCTTCATGATGCAGTGTATGATCTGTGTCACGATTAAGAGGCTGCATTGCAATGTCATGCACATTATTATCAAATAGATTGTTGCTCAAGTATTCAATTTTTAATATATTTTTTGGCATATTTACCTATGCACATGATGCAAGAGACTCTTGGGTTGGGCTAGTGGAAGCTTGTCGTAGGCGTTCAGCCACAACTTGATAGCCTTCCTTGAAGGAAATTTTTTTGTGTTCTTCCATGGCCTCTAAATTAAAATCAGAGCCCTGCATTTTTTGATTAAACGAAATTATTTGCATTTTATAAATAATTTTTCTCTGCAATTCATTTATTGCTACTTACAATTTGTGCTTTAATTTTCAAATATCCACTAGAGCCAAGTTTGTGCTGCCCAATCTTTTGCAGCCTGGCCTTTGTTGCCATTGATGTGTCCTACAACCTATGAAAAGTTTGAAATATGTTAGATGATATAGATATAAAGATCACTAATTAGTGCATTATTACATTGTACTAGTAGTTAATACTATTGCATACCTTCTCGCATTTGCTGATGTAATTCCTCTTTGAGCATCCCCTTTCTCCTTTGCATCCAAATGAACTCATTTCAATCCCTCACTGAAATAAAAGGAGGACGCTCATACTTTGGGTTTTGGACGAGACTCTTTCTATATGAGTCCCTCACAGTCTTAAGATGTTTGCAAGTTCTTTCTAAAATTTTCTTCTTGTCAAAAATATTATTACCAAACTCATGCTCTAAATCTTTAACGAGCTGATCTTTTAATTTTTTTTCTTGTAAGTTCCACCTTTTAAGAAAAAATATAAAATTGTTAGATATAGCTAGTAAAAGAAAGGACTCGAATGAAAGGAAAAATACTATACCAATTAATGATATGAAAAAAAAATAGTGGGATAAAGTTAGTTCACTTATGATGTTCCACCTTGTACGTATGGTGGGCCCGAATATATGCAGTGCGAGGTCATAAAGCTTCTTATAAAATGTATCGTTTCCTATAAAAAATGTCATGGGATAATCAATCCAAAACTTGTTATGAATAGGTAAATGCATATTACAATATAAAAAATAATTATTTAAAGTACCTGGAAGCTTAAGGCCATTTTAAAAGCATCGATTCATTATTGTCAATGAACAATGACGTCTGCATAACTCCCGTGCTAGAAACATAGGTAGATCCAGGAAATGATGGTGAATTATCACCAATACATGTACTTTGATCTGTATCTGGCGTACTAGACAGTGTCGCCGCTGTATCTCCTACTCCAAAAAAATAATCCACTATGTGATGCACCCAAGATTAAAGTACAAATATCAAATCATAATTAACACAAAATCAAATATAGCAAAACAAGGATTTATCAGGTGGCATAGACCATGAAGGCATCGATGTTTGCATGCCCCTTGTTGCTGACATTGCACTCAAAAATCTCAAATGGATGTCTGTCAACCTCCTAGGAGGAGTCTCCTGTACTTGATGACCTGAACAATACATTGTTTGCAAAGACATTTTGAAATAATAAAAGTAAGAGTTAACTTAAGAAGTTTTTGAATGTTTCAAAGAAAAAATTCCTTGTAACTTGTCAACTAAAAGATTATTTTACCTGAGGTGGCTGGAGCTCTGCTAGTACCGGCCTCACCGCGTTGTCCTTGACTAGGTTCTGGATCAGTTACCAAAAATTCTTGTAACAAGAACACATATTACATATTTTACTTCACAACATTAAAGAGTATAAAATATAAACCTTTATTGAACTTTTGTTATAACTAAAGATTCATTACTGCTTACTTCATAATGACGTGCTTGCACTCTCAATTCAGATAGCCTCTTCGTCATCTCCTCGGTTGGAATAATTGCTTCATCGAAAATTTTCATTATTTCTAAATTGATTTTTTTTATTTTTTTCTTCAACATAATTGTTACATTAGGCATTTTCACAATAGCATCATCAGAAGGGGTAGCTATTGCCTCTGTACTTACTGTAGGTGCTTTTCCCCTATCCTAAACATCAAATTGTGACAGGAATATCAGTAAAACTATCATAAAAAATCCAAAACCGTAAATAAAATAACATAATAATATAACATTTTTCAACTATCTAATTTGTACAAATTCAATAAGGTTTACCCTTGTTGAAGAATGGGTGGGAGGAGCATCCTCGTGGCCTCTATCATGTGCGGGATCCATATCATCCTATGACAAAGATTAAATATAAAAAACTTCAGTGAACTGAAAGTAATAGACTTAGCAAAAAAAAAGTTATTAATAAAATGGTATATAGTACTTACCACCCTCAAGATAGTAACTTTGTTTGTATCTATGCGATTTAAATGGTAATCTATTAGCAGTTCTTCCCCTGCACTTATTGATTTTATTGCACATACAAAAACTTGATTCCCCTCACGTGCATCAAATATGCAATTGGGTTGCTTATTAGTTGAGGAAGGTCACGTACTATTTATAAAACCCACAATATTACCTGTTGCTTTTGGTCTCCCATCAATGTACATTGCAAATCTTTTACTTTGATCATTTTCTTTCTATTATATATAATTAGCTGATAGTGCATACCTACGCATACTTTTTTTATATTGAACAATTTGCATCCAATCATTGTAATTGTAACATGGACCGACATCAACAACTTTTTTGTAACATACCTTTATCTCATCCATGGAAAATAGGCCCAAACCATGTAATGAGGATGGAGCAATGTGATATATCCTCTCATTAACACAAAAATCAGTGTTAATTGGAGGTAGCTCATTGGGTACCCATTCTTTCTCAATGTGTGTGTACCGAAAGGGCACTTTGATTTTGCCTTTGATCTCATCATCATAAGAACATGACCCCCCATTAGCAAGGAAAAATTGCATGCGTTTATCAAATTTTTTTTTAATCTTTTGACCTCTAGTTGATCTCCCTATTTTAGCTATATTACATGTAGAACTTTCATCTAACATTCCCTCATTTCCCTCATTTGATGTAGATAGATCTGACAAGTGCCTATTTGGTGAGTCCTGCAATCCATCAAATGAGATATTGTCATGTCCCCGCTTGAAATAGAATTTTGATAATATTTAAATAATATATATAGAATAATCAAGTCATGACCCATACGTACGGTTCTTCTCTTTCTATATGTGAGAGATATAAAATGTACTAAGTTGAAAGTGATTATATATATACATTATATGATTATATAATATGTCTATTTATAACATACGTGCTCAGTGATAAACAAGAAGAATATAAGAAAATTATGTCTATTTATTGACTTATACCTGCTGATCCATGTCACTGTGCACGATCCACACCAAAGGGGTTAAATTTTTTGCATATGTTAATCATTTATCTTAAGTTAGCTAAAAATTACATGATACATATGCTACAAATAACTTAGAAGACAACATGAACAATATGCAACATCATAAACATGAACAAATTTACCTTATATATGGAATGCAAGATCGTCAACAGAAGGGGTGACGATGTCTGTAGTCAATTGCCTGTTTGCAAAAAAGGTGATAATCAAACACAATATATACATGTATCAGCAACAATTAATTGAGCATCATAAGCAAAACATTGGTAATTATAAATCACATATGTTGTAATCATTAGAATTGAACACAATAAATATGTAATCATTACAATTGAAAGCAATAAATCATGTCAATCATTTCATTGATCATTTCAATTATGTCATTGATCATCTTTTTCATCTTCATTATCATAATCATCATCATCATCATCATCATCATCATCATCATCATCATCATCATCATCATCATCATCGCCATCATCACCATCATCATCACCATCACCATCATTATCATCGCCATCATCATCATTATCATCATCATCATCACCATCATCATCATCATCACCATCATCTTGATCTTCATCATCTGCTTCTTCATCATCTTCAATATCTTCTTCTTCCATAACATTATACTTTATCAACCTTCCTCTTGGATCATATCTAACAACAAATGACCAACCCTGTTTATGTGGAACCTCTGAGTAAAACACTTGCTCACATTGGCTTGGAAGAACATAGGGCTCATCTCCAACTGGCTCAAACGACCTTGTATTAATCATTGTAAATCCATTATCATGTTGAATAACAGTTCTATCTGGATCATTTTGATTTAGTCATAGCCTGTACCATTTGACGACGAATATAACTACTTTGAAGGAGTTAAAGTCGCACTCAATTATATCATCCAAGATGCCATAGTATTGATTTTGAGATTTTTGAGGATGTATGTCATTTCTAAATGATATATTGGTGACTTCGAAAACTGCAATTATCCTAGAATCACAAGTTTTCTTTGTGTCATCCAACTTTTTTATGCAAAATTTGTGGCCATGATAGTACATAGCTTTGTGGTGCTTGACCTGCATTTTTTCAAGCTTGTGTAAATTATTTTCATCATGAGTTGATACGAAACATACAAGTCACGATAAAAAATAAATTTGTATGTACCTCTCCACCTCTTAAACCATGTGCTAGATTAATTACCATTTACATAACATTGGAATCTCCATTACGATGAGCTTCTCTAACCAATGAAGCAACACCTTCCCATGTTAATGAGCAACTATTTTGTTGACATCATTCAATCCATACCGTCATCCAATCAAGATTGTTCGCAATATACAAATGTATTGCATCCCACTCTTGACCAACTGTATCAAAAAAAATACACCAATTATAAATAACTTATATTGAAGATTTATAAGAATTAATTAACTACAATAACATCTTAGATTTACCTCTCACTTTCCTCAATCTACCTTTGCCCATCAAGTACTCCCCTTCGAATTTGTTAATGGAGTTGAGATCCCAAATACGATCTACATGGATTTTTGCTCCAAATTTAGGAAGATATTCACTAATGTACACCACGGTCTGGTATACCATATATCCCTCCACCATAGAACCTTCAAGATGTGCTCTTTGTTGAACTAAGCCTTTCAAAAATTTCAAGTGCCTCTCAACCATCCACATTGACCTAGTTGGTACAGGTCCACACAAGTCAATCTCCTCAACTTGATGTATGAGGTAGTGTTCTTATGCATTGAAAAAAGTTGAAGGTAGACACTTTTGCATTTCACACATAAGAAGAAAAATTTTTCTCTTCCAATATTTTATATCTTCTTTATTGATTTCTTTAGATGACAACCACCTCATGTATTTTCCAAGATCATATATAACTTGTTTGACACTGTTGGTGAAGTGGTGTGGGAGAGATAGAGGTAGAACATACTGCAATATTTGTAAAATGATCTTGTCAATATTTTATAAAAGAATGCAATGAAAACTACATGCAGTATACAAATATATAGTGAATACAAAATAACATGAATTACCTTAATAAATGTATGTCAATCGTGTGTTTTCATCCTTGGCCCAAATTCACTTTTCTTTGATATTAGATCATTTATGTTCGCAACAAATCTTGTGGGGAAATGTATTTTTTTTATGATTTCTTTTATAACATTGCTCTTCTGCTCTGACAATAACCAACTAAGGGCACTTGTATCAATTTGGTCTCCATTGTTATTTAATCGAATGATATTTTTCATTGCATGGTTAGATTTTTCAATGTCACTACAAATTTTGACAATTTGATCTTTGTCACGCCTTCCATCCAAGATTTTCCATAATGTCTTTGTTACATTATTTCCAATATACATAGGATCAAACAAATGCATGATTGGTAGTTGCCCGTAGTACAACAACCTAGTAAATTGCGTAGGATAAATTTTTAGTCCTTTTGGAAGTTGGTCATTGATGCTTTGACGACCTTCACAAGCATCAATTACATCATCAGTAAACAAAACACAATATCAAACTATAAATTTGAAATAAAAACTATCAGATGGAATGACATTACCTCGACGATTTATTTTATTGTATGCCGACTTCCATAGACGAGGTGTCATTCTCCGTGGCTTTGATGTAGTCTCTTCTTTCCCATTGAAAAGATATTTTTTGGTAATTCGGTACTTATGATTTCTGTGGAGAAAGTGTCTATTCTCATCGAACACCTACTTTCTTTAACTTTTTGAATGACGAGATTTTATCTTTGGGCCACAAACTAGACATGCAAATTTTCTCTTTGTCTGAAGACACACAAGATTGTGTATAATTGGATTAAATGTGTTAACTTTGAAATAGCACTATAACATACCAAAAAAGAGGTGTTAAGAAGAGAATATACCACAAAAATGTGTTAGCCCAGGGCCATCATGTATTGTCCATACAAGCATTGCATGGAATTGAAATTATCTTTGTCCTATTGGTCTAGAGATGTCATACATAGTGACCCCATTTCATAACACCATCAACTCGTCGATAAGGGGCTCAATATATACATTGATATATTTAACTTGGTACTTACCTTGTTGAATGAACAAAAATATTACATAATTATTATGACCATTTTGATGGATTATTAATAATAAATTAATTTAGATGACCATTAAATCAAAAAATACCTAGAACAATCAGTGCCAACATTATGTGCTCCCTCTTTATGGACAACCAAAGAGGAATGTTATTGTTGATAACAAAAATAGGCCACACCGAGTAAGTAGATCTCATCTCTCTAAACGGATTGACACCGTCTGCTGCCAATGAAAACTTAAGATTATGAGGTTCTTTAAAGTGTGGCCATTTTTTCTCTATTTCCTTAAATGCCGAACCATCCGCAGGCATTCGTATAATGTCATCTTGACTTTTATTGTGTGCATGGTAATCCATAAATTATGCCAAGCTATTGCACTTGAATAATCATTGCAGACGTGGAATAATGGGAATATGCCGAAGAACCTTGCGAGGCACCGTTTTTGTTATTCGATCTTATTGATATCTACTAATATGACAAGTAGGGCATTTTGTTGCAAATTCATGCTGTTTATGATATATACTATGATCGTTCGAACATGCATGTATTGTTTGATACTTCATTTCAATATCTTTCATAATGGCAGATAATTCTCGGTATGAGTGAGGTAGAATGTTTGATGGAGGTAACAAACACTCACCTATCAACCTATGGCCAAAAAATATAATTTGTTAATTTAAAGAATATTAATTGCTACACGATTCACCCAATGTTAATTGTAAGGGAATTACAACTAAAATAATGAAAAAAGATGACATACCTTAACATACGTGTCATTACTATGTTGGATAAATAATTCATAACCTTCAAGTTCACCAACAACAATACAGCAGCAAGAAGAGTTGTTTCGGAGCCTTCATATAGGGGCTCGTGTGCTTTCTCAAGTATAGGTACATCAAGCTATGCATCAACATCATCATCATCATCATCATCATCTTGATCATCATGATCATCTTGATCATCATGATCTTCTTCATCATTGTGGTTTTCTTCCATGGTATCATTACCTTCTACTTCTATATTCACACCTCCATGTTCCCTCATTTGGAAATCCACATTCTCCGGATTGTCATGGTTCATAACATGAAACTCAGGGACGTTGACCTATATGAAAATGATGACCTTATATTAACCATGACCATGATATCATCATCAAATCATGTCTTATGTATTTTATAAATTATTAAAATACATACCAATGGACGAAATTCGTTTCCCCCTTCAATGTGACCATGTTGCCTACAATGTTCCTCAGCTGTTTTGATTAGATATCTTCGAGTCTTTAAGCCCTTACAAATTTTACAAGGACAATAACATTTTCCATCACCTTTTCTTTTTAAGTTAGACCATAGTCTAGCAATTGTCTCCTTATTTTTTTGTGAGTAGATATCGTCAGACATGGTCTTTCTTGAATGGAATGACTCGGTGGAAGAAGGATGATTTGTTTGCAACCTGTAGATACAAATCATTACTGAACAACCAATTTCTCAACTATAATTTTCTCAACGCAAAGGGACATTTATCATACCAAATCAAAGTTTAGAAATGGACGGTTCTGATGCTTTGCCATTACAATAGCAATATAGGGTGTATAGATAGAAAAATAGTTGTAAAGAGTAGATTTAAATAAATAAAATCAGGTAAATAACTAGGGAAACTAAATAACATTGTAGGACTCCTTACCTCCATATATAGGCTGCTCTTAAGTAATGAAAACACAAAGAAACCTCTCATAATCATATGAATACAAGCATGGATTTTTTTATTTCATTGTTAATTTGAGCACCTTATTTCAAATAGAACATTATCATAAAATCTCGTAGGCTTTAATTTTTTGTATTTTTTTAATGACATTAACATGGTAACTTTCCAAAGTTAAGCACCTCCAATAATACTCCCAAGACCATTCTTGTGTCTTACCATAATGACAACTCATTTCTTAGTTTCCATAACTATTAAATTGCCTCTACAAGTCCATAGTACTTCCAATATTAGTAATCTATCTAGTTGTGAGATTTTCATATCTGATCTCTTAACATATTTTCTAGAAGCCCTCATATTTCTCTTAGTAAGAATAGTTGTGGCATAGGATCCTTCAATTGTTTGTGGACCCTTTGTCTTGTAAACAATGACCAATCTTTCAATCAAATGCACCTTATGTTTGACGTGTTGTGGTAACTTTCTCATTGTAGTGACGAATCTATTGCTTAAATCAACTATTGTCTCATAGATGCCCTTTTTAATAGTGGTAAATTCAAGTATAGAAAACTTGATATCGATCAGATCCCCATATTGTAATCTAAAAACACTCGTAAAATCCTCCCAAGAAATAGTACTACTGTCTAGGATATTTTTGTACCATTCTTTAGCACTTTCTTTTAAGGAATTCACAAATAATTTTATCATGGCATCCTCATTGTCTGTCTCATATTCATGTGTAGTATTGATGAAATAATTTAGATGTTCTTCCCCAATTACTCCATTATTACCTTGAAACATATGAATCATTCCTTTTATTTCAACTATTGGTACATTTTTATGGACATGGTATGACTGTCCCAGAATGAGAACATTTTGGTGAGTTAATTTGTTTATGTAGAAGTATGAATGGATTGGATCAATGGATTGGAATGGATATGGGCACAGTATAGAAGAGTTTAGAATGATGTTAGATTTTCTTGTGGATGAGAAGGCAAAGCCATAGTGCTTAGGGGAATAGTGTGATGACTGTCCCAACTAGAGAATCCCTCATATTTCTCTCAGTAAGCTGAATAGTTGTGGCATAGGATCCTTCAACTGTTTATGGACCCTTTGTCTTGTAAACAATGACCAATCTTTCAATCAAATGCACCTTATGTTTGACGTGTGGTGGTAACTTTCTCATTGTAGTGACGAATCTATTGTTTAAATCAACTACACATGAATATGAGACAGACAACGAGGATGCACAAATAGGAATGGTTCATATGTTTCAAGGTACAAAAATCTCTAAGATAGACAAAGGGTCCAAAAACAGTTGAAGTATCCTATGCCACAACTATTCTTACTGAGAGAAATATGAGGGCTTCTAGTAAATATGTTAAGAGATCAGATATGAAAATCTCACAACTAGATACACCTACCCCAGGCAAGCCAGTTTGCATAATTGGACAAGTTGAAAGGTGCCATGAAGAACCTATAATATAAAGTTGTGATTATCTAGTTGGGACAGTCATCACACTATTTAGAAGAAATATGAAGAAATATGAATATGAAGAAATAGTACTACTATCTATGATATTTTTGTACCATTCTTTGGCACTTTCTTTTAAGGAATTCACAAACAATTTTATCATGGCATCCTCATTGTCTGTCTCATATTCATGTGTAGTATTGATGAAATTACTTAGATTTTCTTCCCCAATTACTGCATTATTACCTTGAAACATATGAATCATTCCTTTTATTTCAACTATTGGTATAGTTTTATGGACATGGTATGACTGTCCTAGAATGACAACATTTTGGTGAGTTAATTTGTTTGTGTAGAAATATGAATGGATTGGATCAATGGATTGGAATGGATATGGGCATAGTATAGAAGAGTTTAGAATGATGTTAGAGTTTCTTGTGGATGAGAAGGCAAAGCCATAGTGTCCTTAGGGGAATAGTGTGATGACTGTCCCAATACAGCTGTAACAGGACATATGGAACTTAGTCAAACATATTGAGCAATTTAAATAAAGAATACAATGGAAAAGAAAGAGGAAATAGCTTTAAATCAAATTTTTAATTCAGTATTTTTTTTAAATGCCAAGTTACTGGCTAATTATTTTAACCAAAACCAAATTCAAATCCAAGTCCAAATCCAAGGGTCCACAAACAGTTGAAGTATCCTATGCCACAACTATTCTTACTGAGAGAAATATGAGGGCTTCTAGTAAATATGTTAAGAGATCAGATATGAAAATCTCACAACTAGATACATTTGCCCTAGGCAAGCCAGTTTGCATAATTGGACAAGTTGAAAGGTGCCATGAAGAACCTATAATATAAAGTTGTGATTCTCTAGTTGGGACAGTCATCACACTATTTAGAAGAAATATGAAGAAATAGTACTACTGTCTAGGATATTTTTGTACCATTCTTTGGCACTTTCTTTTAAGGAATTCACAAACAATTTTATCATGGCATCCTCATTGTCTGTCTCATATTCATGTGTAGTATTGATGAAATAACTTAGATGTTCTTCCCCAATTACTGCATTATTACCTTGAAACATATGAATCATTCCTTTTATTTCAACTATTGGTACAATTTTATGGACATGGTATGACTGTCCCAGAATGACAACATTTTGGTGAGTTAATTTTTTTGTGTAGAAGTATGAATGGATTGGATCAATGGATTGGAATGGATATGGGCAGACTATAGAAGAGTTTAGAATGATGTTAGAGTTTCTTGTGGATGAGAAGGCAAAGCCATAGTGTGCTTAGGGGAATAGTGTGATGACTGTCCCAATACAGCTATAACAGGACATATGGAACTTAGTCAAACATATTGAGCACTTTAAATAAAGAATACAATGGAAAATAAAGAGGAAATAGCTTTAAATCAAATTTTTAATTCAGTATTTTTTTAAAATTCCAAGTTACTGGCTAATTCTTTTAACCAAAACCAAATCCAAATCCAAGTCCAAATCCAAGGGTCCACAAACAGTTGAAGTATCCTATGCCACAACCTTTCTTACTGAGAGAAATATGAGGGCTTCTAGTAAATATGTTAAGAGATCAGATATGAAAATATCACAACTAGATACAGCTGCCCCAGGCAAGCCAGTTTGCATAATTGGACAAGTTGAAAGGTGCCATGAAGAACCTATAATATAAAGTTGTGATTCTCTAGTTGGGATAGTCATCACACTATTTAGAAGAAATATGAAGAAATATGAATATGAAGAAATAGTACTACTATCTAGGATATTTTTGTACCATTCTTTGGCACTTTCTTTTAAGGAATTCACAAACAATTTTATCATGGCATCCTCATTGTCTTTCTCATATTCATGTGTAGTATTGATGAAATAACTTAGATGTTCTTCCCTAATTACTGCATTATTACCTTGAAACATATGAATCATTCCTTTTATTTCAACTATTGGTACAGTTTTATGGACATGTATGACTGTCCCAGAATGACAACATTTTGGTGAGTTAATTTGTTTGTGTAGAAGTATGAATGGATTGGATCAATGGATTGGAATGGATATGGGCAGAGTATAGAAGAGTTTAGAATGATGTTAGAGTTTCTTGTGGATGAGAAGGCAAAGCCATAGTGTGCTTAGGGGAATAGTGTGATGATTGTCCCAATACAGCTGTAACATGACATATGGAACTTAGTCAAACATATTGAAAACTTTAAATAAAGAATACAATGGAAAAGAAAGATGAAATAGCTTTAAATCAAATTTTTAATTCAATATTTTTTTTAAATGCCAAGTTACTAGCTAATTCTTTTAACCAAAACCAAATCCAAATCCAAGTCCAAATCCAAGGGTCCATAAATAGTTGAAGTATCCTATGCCACAATCTTTCTTACTGAGAGAAATATGAGGGCTTCTAGTAAATATGTTAAGAGACCAGATATGAAAATCTCACAACTAGATACAGTTGCCCCAGGCAAGCCAGTTTGCATAATTGGACAAGTTTAAAGGTGCCATGAAGAACCTATAATATAAAGTTGTGATTCTCTAGTTGGGACAGTCATCACACTATTTAGAAGAAATATGAAGAAATGTGAATATGAAGAAATAGTACTACTGTCTAGGATATTTTTGTACCATTCTTTGGCACTTTCTTTTAAGGAATTCGCAAATAATTTTATCATGGCATCCTCATTGTCTGTCTCATATTCATGTGTAGTATTGATGAAATAACTTAGATGTTCTTCCCCAATTACTGCATTATTACCTTGAAACATATGAATCATTCCTTTTATTTCAACTATTGGTATAGTTTTATGGACATGGTATGACTGTCCCAGAATGACAACATTTTGGTGAGTTAATTTGTTTGTGTAAAAGTATGAATGGATTGGATCAATGGATTGGAATGGATATGGGCAGAGTATAGAAGAGTTTAGAATGATGTTAGAGTTTCTTGTGGATGAGAAGGCAAAGCCATAGTGTGCTTAGGGGAATAGTGTGATGACTGTCCCAATATAGCTGTAACAGGACATATGGAGCTTAGTCAAACATATTGAGCACTTTAAATAAAGAATACAATGGAAAAGAAAGATGAAATAGCTTTAAATCAAATTTTTAATTCAGTATTTTTTTTAAATGCCAAATTACTGGCTAATTCTTTTAACCAAAACCAAATCCAAATCCAAGTCCAAATCAAAGGGTCCACAAACAGTTGAAGTATCCTATGCCACAACCTTTCTTACTGAGAGAAATATGAGGGCTTCGAGTAAATATGTTAAGAGATCAGATATGAAAAACTCACAACTAGATACAGCTGCCCCAGGCAAGCTAGTTTGCATAATTGGACAAGTTGAAAGGTGCCATGAAGAACCTATAATATAAAGTTGTGAGTCTCTAGTTGGGACAGTCATCACACTATTTAGAAGAAATATGAAGAAATATGAATATGAAGAAATAGTACTACTGTCTAAGATATTTTTGTAGCATTCTTTGGCACTTTCTTTTAAGGAATTCACAAACAATTTTATCATGGCATCCTCATTGTCTGTCTCATATTCATGTGTAGTATTGATGAAATAACTTAGATGTTCTTCCCCAATTACTGCATTATTACCTTGAAACATATGAATCATTCCTTTTATTTCAACTATTGGTACAATTTTATGGACATGGTATGACTATCCCAGAATGACAACATTTTGGTGAGTTAATTTGTTTGTGTAGAAATATGAATGGATTGGATCAATGGATTGGAATGGATATGGGTAGAGTATAGAAGAGTTTAGAATGATGTTAGAGTTTCTTGTGGATGAGAAGGCAAAGCCATAGTGTGCTTAGGGGAATAGTGTGATGACTATCCCAATACAGCTGTAACAGGACATATGGAACTTAGTCAAACATATTGAGCACTTTAAATAAAGAATACAATGGAAAAGAAAGAGGAAATAGCTTTAAATCAAATTTTTAATTCAGTATTTTTTTTAAATGCCAAGTTACTAGCTAATTCTTTTAACTAAAACCAAATCCAAATCCAAGTCCAAATCTAATTCTTTTAACCATAACCAAATCCAAATCTAATTCTTTTAACCATTCTTTGGCACTTTCTTTTAAGGAATTCACAAACAATTTTATCATGGCATCCTCATTGTCTGTCTCATATTCATGTGTAGTATTGATGAAATAACTTAGATGTTCTTCCCCAATTACTGCATTATTACCTTGAAACATATGAATCATTCCTTTTATTTCATTGGGGATTGTGTTTGGGTAATTAGAAATTCCAAAGAAATCTAATTCATGTCTATATATTTCTGCTCTTACAGGGTGTTTGAACTTTGAAAGAAACAAACCTTTGAGCTCATATTCAAACTTGATGTCTAGGGTTTGGCACATTGCCAAACCATTGATTTCACTACTGAGTACTGAACTGCTACTAGCAACAATTTTATGGAACTTGATCATTGTTATGGTTCCCGTGTTGTTGTTGATTTCTATTTTATTATTTTTTATTTTCTCTCCCTTCAATAGGATGCATTGGCTATCTATTTTATCAAGAATCTTGTATATGCTCTTGTGACCTAGCAGGTGAAACATGATATGTGCATTTGTGTTTAAGCATGCCAAAAATTCTCTTACGTGCGTCCCTTAAATCTACAAATGCCTTAAATCTGCAAATGCATTGGTTATACTAGATGTACAATGTCATGCTACATCCTAAACAATGATATGTGCGTTTGTGTTTAAGCATGCCAAAAATTCTCTTATGTGCATCCCTTAAATCTGCAAATGCCTTAAATCTACAAATGCATTGGTTATACCAGATGTACAATGTCATGCTGCATCCTAAACCCTAGTCGCAACCTTCATAATTCTCGGTCATAGCATTTACAAACCCTAGTCAAACCGTAGTCACCACTAAGAATACTCATTGATTCAATCGCCTACCAGCATATTGTTAGGAATAAGGTGTCTCAACCTTGGATAATTCCTATTCTTATTATTTGTTTTGTAAAATGTATTTCTTGCAAATAATGTTGATGTGTCAGCATTTTGAATTGTGTGTAAGGAGATCATGGCTAAAATGGTTATGACAGATTCCTATGACACGTAAGAGCTATGTTAGGAAGATTCAATGATAGGTGAAGACATGTGGCAACTGATAAATTTGAGTACTGTACACTCTTCCCCAATCATGGGGTTCAAGGCATCGGCCCAAAATTTTTTTTGGGGTTCCTATTTTCTCGAAGAATGGTAAAACCCTAATACAATTATCTTTGGGAGTAGCCCTAAAAAGTGAAGCACATGATATAAGCATTTTTTAGGGTTGTGAAGAGATGTGATGTGAGTGTATTGTTGGAATGTTTTATGCTACTGTGATTTGTCTTCAAGGTTTTGAAATCTTCTGAAAGAACTTGCATTGCAAGTGTATTGTAAGTTGCGATAGTTTTGATCAATACATTGTGCAGGTTTTGGAGTGCTGGGGTTTTTACCGAAAGGTTTCCCCAGGGTATATCATTGTGTCATTCTCTATTTTGTTGTATGCATGGTATGTGGTTGCAATATCTTTGTTAAAGTATTTAATGAATCTGAAATTGTAAGTATTTAAAAGAATTTGTACAATACTTTCCTATAGAGATTAGCGTAGGAAGCTGTTTCCACACCTGAGTTTTCGCACCTGAGATTAGCGTAAGAAGTTGTACTCTCTATGAATGGAGGAAGGTGGATCCTTAACGGATCATTTAAATGCATTTAATCTGTTGGCTGCACAGTTGACATCAACTGGTGTCAAGTTAGAGGAGGAGGATTGTTGCTACACACTTTTGTGTTCTTTACCGGATTCATGGGACCATCTTGTGATGGCTCTCGGAAGCACGTTAGTCACCTTAAAAATGGATGATGTGGTGTCTTCACTGCTATCAAAGGAGATGCAGAGAAAGTCTTCCATTTCGGAAAAAGAAGCCTTTGCTGTTCGTGGGAGATCCACTGAAAGAGGGAAGAAAAATGATGATAAGTTTGAAAATAAGGGTAGATCCAAATCTCGTGGGAAGTCAAAGACTTCCAATAAGTCCAAGGAAAAATGTTGGAACTCTGATAAATCTAGGCACTTCTGTAAAGATTGCAAAGAGCCAAAGAAGAAGAAGAAAGGTTCAGATTCAGCTTTAGAAAGATCTCAAGAAGATGGCGATGCATTCATCGCAGCTTTGGCAGCCCATACATCTGATGATGTGTGGTTGGTTGACTCGGGTGCATCTTTTCACATGACCTCTCATCGAAATTGGTTCTCAAAATATGAAGAGTTCAATGGTGGAAAGGTGTACTTGGGTGATGATTCTCACGTAAAGATAGTTGGACGCGGAAGGGTCACTATCAGATTTCCTGATGCATGAGTAAAGGGAATCAACAGAGTTATGCACATTCCGGGTTTGGCATGAAACCTATTATCTGTAAGTATGCTGAATGATGTAGGTGTGCAGGTTGTTTTTTCGAAAGAAGGATGCAAGATGATGAGAGGATCTATAGTGCTTGTGAGGGGTACTAGGAGAGGTACCTTATTTCAGCTAGATGCATGTATTCCTCTATGTAATAGTTCTTCATCCTCACCATCTAAACAAGCAGTGAAGAAGTCTGTGGTTATTGGTTCCGATGGTAGTGCAAACACTTTGGAAGATAAGCTTCCTGTAGAAAAGACAATGTTGTGGCATATGAGATTTGGCCACATTGGTGAAAAGGGTCTCAGAACCCTGAAAAATAAAAATCTTGTTGAGGGGTTAAATGATTGCAATCTTGAGTTTGACTTTTGCGAACACTGTGTCTATGGTAAATAAAATCGTGTTCAGTTTTACTCTAGTTCTCACAAATCTTCTGATGTTTTGGATCTTATTCATTCTGATGTATTTGGTCCTGTAAAAGTTCCTTCAATCTCCAAGTCTGTATTTTTTGTATCTTTCATAGATGATTACAGTAGGACTTGGATTTATTTCCTTAAAAGTAAGACACAAGTCTTTAGTCGGTTCAAGGAATTTAAAGCTCTTGTAGAGAATTAGACTAGTAAGAAGATTAAGTGTGTGAGAACTGACAATGGTGGTGAGTTTTTCTTAGCAGAGTTTGAATAGTTCTGTAAAGAACAAGGTATCGAGAGGCATAAGACAACTCCTTATACCCCATAGAAAAATGGAGTTGTAGAGAGAATGAACGGGACACTGATGGAGAAGGCTAGGAGTATGCTTAGTGGAGTTGGTTTAGAACAAAGGTTTTGGGCTGAAGCTGTGGCCACTGCTTGCTATCTGGTTAACAGATCTCCTACATTAGCCCTTGTTGGTAAGACACCCATGGAGGTGTGGTCTGGTAAGAAGCCTTCAATCAGACATCTTCATGTTTTTGGTTGTGAAGCTTATGCACATGTTCCAAAGGAGAAAAGATCTAATTTGGAAAACAAAGTTGTTAAATGTATATTCATCGGATACAGTGTTGGTGTGAAAGGATACAAGCTTTGGGATCCTGTGACTAGTAAGGTGTTGTATAGTAGAAATGTTATTTTCAGAGAGCTAACATCTTCTCCTATTGTGCTACAACTAGATGAAAAAGAAAAGGAAAAAGATGTTGTTCAGTTGCCTCCTACCCCTAAGAAGACTGAACAAAGAGACCATGTTGGGCCTAATGATGAGGAGAGCTCTAGTAGCTCTGATAGTTTAGAAGAAGAGGAAGAACAACCTCAACCGCAGCCCTTGAGGAGATCCACAAGAGAAAGAAAGCAACTAGAAAGGTTTGGTTAATCTATGTTAGATTCCAGTTGTGCTTTTTCTTTGATTACTAACACTGATGAGCCTAGATCTATGAAAGAGGCTTTGGGCATGAAAGATGTAGGTTCCTGGATTGAGGCTATGGATGATGAGATTTGGAGGAAGAGATTTATATGTCATAGCCTGAGCACTACATTGTTAAAGGTAAAGAATCCTTAGTTTGCAGATTAAAGAAATCTCTATATGGTTTGAAGCAATCTCCTAGGATGTGGTACCTTAAGTTTGATGCCTTTGTGTTGTCAATTGGATTTGTAAGATCGAAATTAGATCATTGTGTTTATTTCAGAGTTGAAAATGATTGCCTTCTTATTGTTGCATTATATGTTGATGATATGTTGTTGTTTGGGAAGGGTAAGGGTATGAATTTTTATTTTAAATCTTAGTTGTTAGCATAGTTTGAGATGAAAGATCTTGGAGCAGCAAGGTACATCTTGGGTATGGAAATCAGTTAGACAAGTCTAATAGAAAACTTTGGTTGAGTCAGAGTAAGTATGTGAAGCATGGCAGACTGTAGACCACTATGTGTTCCTATTTCTGTGCTAACAAAGTTATTTGTAGATGATTGTCCAAAATCTCCTAGTGAGGTGGAGGACATGAGTAGAGTACCTTATGCTAGTGTAGTTGGTAGTCTTATGTATGCTATGGTTTGTACTAGACCAGACATTGCCCAAGCAGTGGGAGTCCTAAGTTGGTTTATGGCTAATTCTGGATGGGTGAATTGGGATGCAATTAAGCGAGTATTCAAATATTTGAGGGGTACATCAGATTACTACATATGTTATCATGGTAACTCTTCTGGATCTCTGCATTCAGTTTGTATTCATGGGTTTGTGGATTCAGATTGGGTAGGTGATATTGATAGTAGGAGATCCACCAGTGCTTATGTGTTCACTATGTTTGGTGGTGCCTTTAGTTGGATGAGTAAGCGACAACCTGTGGTTGCTTTGTCCACTACAAAAGTTGAGTACATGGCTACTACTCATGCTTGTAAGGAAGCCATTTGCCTTAGAAGATTGTGTTCTGATGTTGGTGTTGATGCAAAATAGATTACTATTTGGTGTGACAATCAGAGTGCTATTTGTCTTGCGAAGAATCCAACTTTCCATGCTAGAACGAAGCACATTGATGTGCAGTTTCACTTTGTGAGAGATATGGTGGAAGATAGAAAGGTAAATTTGGAGAAGGTAGATACTATGAAGAATGTTGCAGATGCATTAACGAAACTAGTGGGCACTGAGAAGTTCACATGGTGTTCGGAGTCTATGGGCCTTTTGGCCTATAGCGGTTAGTTCCTGTTGCTCTTACAAGTTGTTCAACAAGTGGGAGAATGTTAGGAATAAGGTGTCTCAACCTTGGATAATTCCTATTCTTATTATTTGTTTTGTAAAATGTATTTCTTGTAAATAATGTTGATGTGTCAGCATCTTGAATTGTGTGTAAGGAGATCATGGCTAAAATGGTTATGACAGATTCCTATGACACGTAAGAGCTATGTTAGGAAGATTCAATGACAGGTGAAGACATGTGGCAAATGATAAATTTGAGTACTATACACTCTTCCCCAATCGTGGGGTTCGGGGCATCGGCCTGAAATTTTTTTGGGGGTTCCTATTTTCTCGGAGAATGGTAAAACTCTAATACGGTTATCTTTGGGAGTAGCCCTAAAAAGTGAAGCGCATGATATAAGCATTTTTTAGGGTTGTGAAGAGATGTGATGTGAGTGTATTGTTGGAACATTTTATGCTATCGTGATTTGTCTTCAAGGTTTTGAAATCTTCTGAAAGAACTTCATTGCAAGTGTATTGTAAGCTGCGATAGTTTTGATCAATACATTGTGCAAGTTTTGGAGTGCTGGGGTTTTTACCGAAAGGTTTCCCCAGGGTATATCATTGTGTCATTCTCTATTTTGTTGTATGCATGGTATGTGGTTGCAATATCTTTGTTAAAGTATTTAACAAATCTGAAATTGTAAGGATTTAAAAGAATTTGCACAATACTTTCCTATAGAGATTAGCGTAGGAAGTTGTTTCCGCACCTAAGTTTCCTTACACATATTACTAACAGAGATGACAAGAAAATGAAAATCCAGTACGTAATGAAATATAGCAAACAAGGAAGATACCTCAAACTCCATGGAAGATAAATGATGAAATGTGCTATTAACCTTGGGTGTAGGGCTCTTCACGACCTAGAATAAGCTCCGCTCCTTAGCTTAGAAATGAAAATCCTAATTCGTGCGCTGCAACAGTAAAAATGAAAATGAGAATTGAAATGTTTTTTTAAAGTAATATGCCCGTGTTGGTCAAAATTTTGACCGACATGGTATTGGTGGAAATTTTGACCGACACAAGCATGGTTTTAAAAAAAAACAAATTTTTCCTTCTATACCCCGACCAACCTAAACCATTTTCATTAATGGTCGATAATTTTCGTAGAAAAATGATGTCAAATGTACTAGTGTTTGTTGTGATTCCTAACAAACCAAGTAAGAAAACCGAGGATAGTGTTCCTGAGGAGATTGATAAGTTGCTCACCGAGTATAGTGATATCATTTCTGATAATGTACCTGATGGTTTTCCACTGAAAAGAAGCATTGATCATTGCATGGATCTTATTCCTGGAGCTAGTTTACCGAATAAGGCACCTCATCAATTAACACCTATCGAGAATTAGGAATTGAACTGACAGATTCAAGAATTGTTGGAGAAAGGTTTGATTAGAGAAAGTTTGAGTCCTTGTGTAGTACCTGCTGTATTGGCACCTAAGAAGAATGGAGAATGGAGAATGTGTACTGATTCCAGAGAAATCAACAAGATAACAGTGAAATATAGGTTTCCTATACCGAGAATGGATGGCATAATGGATAGTTTGATTGGAGCAAAATATTTTACCAAAATTGATTTGAAAAGTGGATATCATAAGATCAAAATTAGAGAAGGTGATGAATGAAAGACTGCTTTCAAGACAAAAGCAGGTTTGTATGAGTGGTTGGTTATGCCTTTTGGTTTAACTAATGCACCAAGTACATTTATGAGATTGATCAATGAAGTTTTGAAGAAAATCTTGGGTAAGTTTGTGATTGTATATCTTGATGTATTTTGATATTCAGTAAGACCAGAGAAGAACATTTGTTGCATGTTAGACAAGTTTTTCAAAGATTGAAAGAGGAAAAGTTGTTGATAAATTTGAAAAAGTGTTCATTTATGAAAGAGGAGATTGGATATTTGGGATTTGTTATTTCAGCTGATGGTTTGAAGATGGATCCTAAAAATGTTGAAGCTATTTTGAATTGGCCTACACTTGAAAATGCTAGTGAGGTAAGATCATTTCATGGATTGGCAAGTTTTTACAGAAAGTTCATTAGAAATTTTAGTGCAATTTGTAATGCTATGACTGAGACTATGAGAGGAGACAAAAGAGTATTCAAGTGGACACATGGAGCTGATAAATGTTTTGAGACTCTGAAGCAGAAGGTTGTTGAAATTCCTATTTTGGCATTGCTTGATTTCAATAAGGTATTTCAAGTGGAATGTGATGCAAGTGGTAGTGCAATTGGAGCTGTGTTGAGTCAAGAAGGTAAACCTGTAGCTTTCTTTAGTGAAAAGTTGAATGATGCAAGAAGAAAACATTCTGTGTATGATCAAGAATTCTATGCTATTGTTCAAGCCTTGAAGAAATAGAGACATTATTTGATACCAAGTGAATTTGTGTTGTATATTGATCATAAGGCTTTACAGTATTTGGGTAGTCAGAATAAGTTGAATCAGAGACATATGAAATGGGTTGAGTATTTGTAGAGTTATACATTTGTGATAAAGCATAAAAGTGGAGTCACTAACTGAGTTGCTGATGCATTAAGTAGAAGATCTTTGATGACCGAGATGAAAATTCAAGTTCTTGGTTTTGATGAGATGAGAGATTCTTATGAGGATGATCTTGATTTTTTTGAGCTGTGGAGAAAGTGCAGAGTATCTATTCAAGATCAATCGAGTACTAAATGGGAAAAATATTTCATTCAGGAAGGTATGTTGTTTAAAGGTATTCAGTTATGTATACCGAGAGGACCAATGGGGAATAATTTGATAAAGGAGAAACATAGTAGTGTTTTGGCTGGACATTTTGGAATTGACAAAACATTGAATTTTCTTAAGGAGAAATACTTTTGGCCTCATTTGTATAAAGATGTTCAAAAATTTGTGAAAAATTGTGGAGCTTTTCAAGTTGCAAAAGGAGTAAGCCAGAATACTAGATTGTATGTATCGATTGTTGTTCCTGAGAAACCTTGGATTGACATCAGTATGGATTTTGTTCTTGGCTTACCAAAGACATTAAGAGGTAATGATTCTATATTTGTTGTTGTGGATAGATTTTTTAAGATGACACATTTTATACCATGTAGAAAGACATTAGATGTAGTACATGTAGCATATCTTTTCTTTAAGGAAATTGTTAGATTGCATGGATTACCAAGGAGTATTATCTCTGATCGAGATAGTAAATTTGTTGGATACTTTTGGAAGACTCTTTGGAAAAAGTTTGGTACTGAGTTGAAATATAGTTCTACATTTCACCCACAAACTGATGGACAGACAGAGGTCATGAACAAAAGTTTGGGTAATCTCTTGAGATGTTTAGTTGGAGACACACCGAGTAATTGAGATTCTGTGTTGGCACAAGAAAAGTTTGCATACAATAATTCAGTGAATAGGAGTACTTGAAAATCACCTTTTGAGATTGTAAATGACTTACAACCGAGAGGTATATTTGATTTGATAGATATTGATAATGAAAGTAAGAGAAGTGCCAAAGGAGTAAAATTTGCTGAGTATATGAAGACATTGCATGAAGATGTGAAGTTCAAGTTGGAAGAGAGTAATCAGAAATACAAAGACAAAGCTGATAGATCAAGGAGACATAAGACTTTTGATGTTGGTGATGAAGTGATGGTTCATTTGAAGAAAGGTTGATTTCCTGTTGGAACATATGGAAAGCTGAAGATGAAGAAGTTTAGACCTTGCAAGATTTCGAAGAAATTTGACAGTGGAAATGTATATGAGATTGAATTACCTGATGACATGGATATATCACCTATTTTCAACATTGCTGATTTGTATGAGTATCATGAACCTGAAGAAGAAATGACAGTACCGACAAAGTATCCTAAGAAGCAGAATGAAGAAGTTGAGCAGATTTTGGAACAAAGAGTTGGCAAGAGCACAAGAGGAAAGTAGTATATGGAATATTTGGTAAAATGGAAGAACATGCCGATTGAAGACAGTTCATAGATTTCATAATCTGAGTTGGATGCAACTAGATCATACCTACTAAATGATTCGAAGAATCATTTCAAAATAACCCCAGGTGTCTGATGCAGGAGCATCTCGGTTCCTTGGCAATCCTGTGTCACCAAAAATAATTTGAAGTTTGTTTGTATTGCTTGGTTCCTTCTTTGACCAAGTTGGTTCGATGTTGGTTGATTTCCTTTGGTTACCGAGTTCAGTCAGTTATCTCTTGGGCGGTCAGTTATTTCACTGGCACTCGAGGATGCTTGTCTGTTGCTTGGTCATCCTTGTTTACCGAGTAGTTTATTTTGAGTTTCTATTGTGGCTAACTTGTGCATTTATTATGGGTCATAGATTTAATGTTGGTATCCACCATTGGGAAGCGTGTAGTCCTAGATCTGACTATTTCTTCTGTTGATTGTGGATCTGAAGGTTGATTCAGTTTAGTAGACTCTTGTATAAAAGTAGTTGTTTGGTTAGAGTTTAGGGGGGAGTTTTTCAGATAGAAGATAGAAGTTAAAAGATTAGAGATTTTGGATAGACCCTCACATGTTTGAGGACTTTTGTAATTCATTGTAATATGTGGCCGTAACTAGGAAGGCCTTATAGCCCGGAATGTATGAATCAATAGAAGTTAATATATGAATGATCTATCATTTTCTCTCTCCCATTGTGTTGTTGTTGCTTCCGTGTGTTGTTGAGCAAGGTGGATCTAGTTAGGGTGTGCCATTTCTTGGCCCCTGCCATCCTCCTTGTGTCATGATGAGCTGTATCTATTGATTTTATGTTGCTCGTGTTGCCTACCATCTGCAACATCTCAAAGATCACCAAGATTTAGCTTCAAAATAACAATGCTTCCCAAGAGTAACTTGAATCTTTCCTTTTGCAGCTCTGTGAATATGAGAATTCATGCTTTTATCCTCAGAATTTGACTTCTGGCCAATATGTGATATCCCCTAGAAACCTTGTAAATTTTCTTACATACCTCTAGCTCTATTGTAGTTTGGACTAGAGGTGAATTTTGAGATCAAACTATGTTCAGTGGATACATATGTTGATGCAGTCAAGGATGGTGGATCCAATGAAGGACAGTCCAAACCTTGCAGCCAATAGAATTACGTAGCGAATTAATCAACAATGCAACATAAAGTAATTGTTTAACAATGATTTTCAGTAACATGCCCAACTGTAAGGCCTTCTGGGTTAGGGCCAATTACAATCAGAAAATAATTTTGCAAGATCCACAACTAGATCTTATACAATCTTAGCTAGTTCAGCTCTGAAGATAATTAGAAGCTGATAGAAACCCTAATGCAGATCTAAACTTGATCTCTCAAGCCTCCAAGCAATCTTTGTGTTCCCAAGTATGCAAACCCCTAGCTCTGCTACAAAGGAATATCAGATTACAATATGATCTGCAAGATCATCTAAGTACTTTTCCACAACTTCACTCTCAAGCTTCGCATTTGAATTCCAGATCTGCTAAGTTGTTCTTTTCAAAAAATCTATCCCTAAACATCTACCCAAGCCCTACTTAAATACTAATCATCAGCCACAAGTCAGCAAGATGAAACCCTTAACTCCCCAAAATAATAATTAAATGCCATACAAGTCGGCTTACAAATGTATACAAACATTTAATTCTGCATGTCGGCCCAAGACAATGGCTACCAATAATAAATTCACCAAGTCGGCTCAACAAATCACATAAAACTCCAGTCGGTAGGTCAAAACTATCGAGCGACAGTAAAATTACCAAGCATGCCAGGCATTGTCAAGCACCAGTGTCGACAAAGCACCGCAGGCATGGTCGAGTAACACTTTCACCGAGTGCTAGAGACTATCGAGTTCATTCAGTGACCGAGCTTCCTTCAATGACCGAGATCGTCGAACAAGGCTGCAACCAAGTAACACCGGCCAAAATACAAACACTCCATGCAATTTCACCGAGGACACAGAATGCCCTACCTTAACCTTGGATGCCCCTACATCAGACACCCCAGGTTCCAAAAGATGTTCATATATGAGAAGAACATCTTTCAGGATTCAACACATAAATCCCAAATTGGTTCTTCACATACAAGTCCTCCACCTTTTCTGCTTGCAAAGTCTTCCACTTCAGTTTCCTCTATCTCTTCAAGTCTTTCCTTGACAAGGTACAAGTTGGTTCTCCATACTAATCATTCATTTTCTCTGGATCCACAATCTCAACTCGGCTACCAATACTCAGGCTTCTCCTACCGAGTGTTGTATCCATCAAAGGCATCAATAAAAACTTCTTGTCATCCTTCTCAACAGTAAAGACATTTCTTACATAGTCATAAATAGCTCTGCAATCATATTTCCAAGGTCTACCGAGCAATATATCACAACTATTCATCTTCACAATGTCACAAAGCACAAGATCCTTGTACTGGCCAATCTGAACATCAATGAAGCATTGTTCTCTAACTTCCAAAGCATGAACATCTTGTAACCAACCAATCCTATAAGGACAAGGATGTTTCATTCTACTCAAATCAAGTTTCTAAACCAAGTCCTCAGCAACAAGGTTATCAGTACTACCACTATCAACAATAACATCATAGATTTTACCTTTAGTCTTGCATCGGGTCCTAAACAAGTTACTCCTTTGACAAGGTTCATCCTTTGTACCGAGCAATGTTCACCAAAGTAGCAAGCTCTTTGATTCAGGTTCATTCTGAATGTTCTCATTCATCACAAAAGTTCGTCGGTCAACCTTCTTCTATGTACACTCAAAAGAACAGTGTCCTTCCTCTCCATAATTATAGCAAGTACCTTTAAAGATAACTCTACTTGTCTTCTTCTTTGGTTCCACATGTTTCTATTCATCTTCTGCATCAGTCGGCTTATCCTTCACCAAGTGATCAATCTTTTCTTTCCCTTGGGAGTTGCTAGGTTGTTTCCTCTTCAACTTATCTTCTACCTTCAGAGCATACTGATAAGCATCTTCAATAGAATCAATATTTAGCATACCAAGCTCATCCTGAATATTGAATCTTAGATCATTCACATACCGAGCTACCTTTTCCTTACCAAGCTTTCGGTGTCTAGATCAAATAGTAAGTTTATAGAACTCCTCAGTATAATCTTCAACAAACAAATCCTTCTGTTTCAGATTTTGCAAATTCTTAAACAAGTCAAGCTCATAGTCAGCCGGTATGAACTTAGCTTTCAACTTAGTCACCATCAATCTCCACCGATTGATCTTTGTTTCACCTTCATCTTCTCAGTCTCTCTGTAGTTCTTTTCACCAAAGAGCAACATGTCCTTTCAACTTTGTCTGTGCTAATCTCACCTGAAGAGGATCTTCAATTTCTTCCAGCTCAAAGAAATCTTCAAGTTCACCAATCTAATCAATCAGATTTTCAGGCTTCAAGGTACTAGAGAAAGTAAAAACTTCCATTTGGTAATTACTAAACTGAGCAACAGGTCTAGGCAACCGAGTAGTTTTATCTTCACTAGATCTAATCCTGCGGTCATCACCACTAGATCCAACAGTCTCAAATTCCTCAACATCTTCTTCATAGCCATCCTCAGTACCAACATTTCAAGGTATGCCAACAATAGTTCTCATGATCTCGACGACCATATCATTCTTCATCAATTCCATCTCAGATCTGAAATCTGATTTCACCTTCTCTGTGATCCGGGATTCAACAGTATCACAAAGATCTGAAATAATTCTAGGGTCCAATCTTCTTGGAGGCATCCTTAAAGATAAGAGAAACCCTATGCAACAAACCCTCACCGACCACCTTGTGACAATTTTGAAGTTGCAACAAGTCAGATCTCAACCTGCAATCTTGCAAACAACTAGGGCACAATTTCACAAGTTTAGTGCTTCAGATAAGCAATCCAGATTGCACACAATCTCTGCTCCAACAAAATCAACTTCACAAGATCAGCCTTGCTAGGTCAAGCTTCTGCTTCAACAAGATCAACCTTTCACTCTGATACCACCTGATGCAGTCAAGGATGGTGGATCCAATGAAGGACAGTCCAAACCTTGTAGCCAGCATAATTACATAGTGGATTACTCAATAATGAAACACAAAGTAATTATTTAACACTAATTTTCATTAACATGCCTGACTATAAGGCCTTTCGGGTTAGGGCCAATTACAATCAAAAAATAGTTTTGCAAGATCCAAAACTAGATCTAATACAATCTCAGCTAGTTCAACTCTGAAGACAATCTGAAGCTGATGGAAACCCTAAGGCAGATCTAAACTTGAGCTCGCAAGCCTCCAAGCAACCTCCTTGTTCCCAAGTATGAAAACCCCTAGCTCTGCTACAAAGGACTATTAAATTACAATCTGATATGCAAGATCATCTAAGTACTTTTCCACAACTTTTCTCTCAAGCTTCGCATCTAAATTCCAAATCTACTAAGTTGTTCTTTTCAAAAACTCTATCCCTAAACATCTACCCAAGCCCTCCTTAAATACTAATCATCAACCACAAGTCGGCAAGATGAAACCCTTAACTCCCCAAAACAATAATTAAATGTCATACAAGTTAGCTTAGAAATGTATACAAACATTTAATTCTGCATGTCGACCCAAGACAAGGGCTACCAACAATAAATTCACCAAGTCGGCTCAAAAAATCACACAGAACTCCAGTCGGTAGGTCAGAACTACCGAGTGACAACAAAATTACCAAGCATGCCAGGCATCGTCGAGCACCAGTGTCGACCAAGTAACACTTTCACTAAGAACCAGAGACTACCGAGTTCATTCAGTGACAGAGCTTCCTTCAATGATCGAGACCGTCAGACAAGGCTGCAATCGAGTAACACCGGCCAAAATACAAACACTCCATGCAGTTTCACCAAGGACACATAATGCCCTACCTTGACCTTGGATGCCCCTACATCATGTGTGTAAGCATAGTGGTTATAAACATCTTATGTTAGTATTAATGAATGTGGTTACTAATATTATCTTGTTATCTATTAATCTAATGTAATATTTTGACTAATCTGGACTGATGAATTGGTGGAGTTGTGTTAATATTCTTGTTGGTTGCAGGTACCCGAGGTGCAAGGTGAAGTGGATTCTATAATCCAATGAGGAGAGACCAAAAATTAGTCACACCATTTTAGTGTTTAGATGTCTTTTGTTAGGGGCGTTGAGGTCCCTAACATTCCATGAGACAATCTACATTACTTTTAGGAAAGGGGTTTACCCTTCTCAGATCTTAACATTCTTCTAATTTTAAGTTGACCATCTACTTCCCCTTCTTTAGAGTGTTTTTTTTCATTGGATTTCCTTCCTCACTTTTTCCCTTCACAATAGTTTGGAGAAGTTAAGATGGCTTTCATTTGGCTTATACCTAATAATTTTCCTTATTGAAGGAGTATAGTAATCCATTGGTTCTCCTTAAGACAACACCTCTTGTAGAGAAAGATTTCCTTCTCATCCCTCTTCTACTCATGATTCCATAAGTTATGAAAGTATAAGATTGTGATCATTAGCTATAAGAGAGTGAAAAAGAACCATGACATGCTTATGTAAGGGAGAATGGTCCTCCAAGTGTAGAAAAAATTGAAAGGGGCTTGCTTGAGCCAAAGGAGAGAGTTGCACTAAGGACTAAAAATACGTATTATTTAGTGGATATTGCCTAGTCCTAACATCAATTTGTTGAACAATGGGTGTAGTCCCAACTCGAGGATCTTTGGTAGTGGCTAAAGGGTCAAGATCCAATTTCTTATCACCTTGTAGAGTAGGGGAAGAATAAGCATCCATATGATTGCAATATTTTTTTGCTTGGTTGAGAGGAGCTTCCTTTGGTTTAGACAAAGAAGAGGAGGGAGCTAAAATAATGTAACAATCTGACACAAAATGACCTCTATTGTTGTAACAAGATCAAATGGTTTGACAAGAATGAATTTCCACCTGCTTCCAAGACCTGGCTTTATTAATGATTTCCAACTCTTCCCACAATGGAACACTCAAATTCAGATCAATGCATATGCAAACATAAATTCCAAAGGCTCCAACAAAAGAATTCTCATCCATATTTATATATATTCCAATTACGCCATCAATGTCTCAGGGAGAACCTTCATTCCAATATTTAGATGGAAGACTATATAGTTTAATCCAAATGGGTGTCTTACCTAGAGGTTGAGACTATGGATTGAGATTGGGCTTCCAAATTATTTGAGAAAGAAACTGTTGGTGTAATTAAATATTAATAATTACACTTTACTTAAGTTTACTTAGGATAATGCATTTTCATATTAGTTGTCATTGTGACACCTTGGAGTTTGCATTTCATTTTAGCACATGGTTAGGAGAATTTCTACTTTAGATGTAATAGTTGTCATCACATACCTCTTTGTGTGTGAGATCCACCTTTAGTGATCTTATCACATTATCATCCTCTCATTGTTGCACATACTTTGATGTACAATGGAGGATGATCCACCTTTGGTGGACATGTGATTCTACCATGTCTAGTTGATAGCTTATCACTTGCATATCTTCTAGTTATCATGCATTGCCTATATATTTAGGCACTCCTAATTTGTAATCAATCAATAATTCAATTAGCTATAATCAATTATTTGATTTTTTTTCTATCTCTCTTGTGCTATCTCTTGAGCTTCTAGATCTTGGCATTTATTCTTTGCCTTAGGCAAATTCTTACATGGTATCAAAGCCATAGGAGTTTCATTGTATAGCCTATTTTGAGAGATTTTTATTGCAGGTCAAAATTGGAGCTTGCTAGTGCAAATTAGAGGTTGGCATCACAATGAGGAGGTCCAAAAACCCCTAAATCAAATTTTGTTTCATCCAAATCGGACATCTGAAGCCAAATCTAGAGCCATTTAAATTTTCAAGGCTCGGCGGCTGCGATTCAGAAAATATAATTTCAGAGGTGATTGTCAAACAGTGATATCTTAGTCATCTGGAGTCCTTTTTTTTAGCAATTTTTTTTGTTTTGGGGTAGAATTTCACAATCTACACAATGGTGTAGGTGATTTCTGATCTCTGTTTCTGATGTTTTCTGAAAATCAAAAATCCTAAGTTTTACAACTTTAGAGGCTTTGTTTGGGCTCATATGGACACATTTTTAGGTGCTATTTTTTTTGAAAGTTTATGATTTTTTGTCTACTTTCCAGATTTGGTATCAGATTGGATAAATTCTTAGTGGACATAGTACTTTCAGAATTTGGTCTATTTTGACCTATTTTTTGCACTTGTAATTGATTCTTCTTTGAGGGATCTTGTGTCTTATCTTCTTGAGTCTTCTATAGCTTTATATTTTCTGTTGTAAACATCAAAATTAGAATTCCACTTTGGTTCATTTTGGCAAGTGGCAATTGTACACACACTATATATTAAGTGCCAAAATCATCTATTTGGGGGGGGGGGGGGGGGGTGGGGTTCTTTGGCTCATTGCATTTTGGGGGCTGCATTGATTTTTTAATCTCATTGTTTCATGTGAGAATTACATCATGGATGGTTTAATTAAGTTGACAAGAGGAAACTATAAGAAATGGAGTGAATTGGTTCTTTCTCATCTTAGTGAGCATAACCTATTGTCCTATTTGTATGAGTATAGACCTAAAAGTCCTTCTTACAATTGTGACTCTTACTCAGAAGTTGTTAAGGTTATCTATTTGAATATGGATATGGATGTTATGGATTCCCTTGATGACTATGAAGATGAAACAATGAATAATCTTTGGACTATTCTTTGGGAAATGTATGGAGATCCACATATTCCTCCACTTCCAAAACATCCAGAACCTCCAGTTGCAGCTCCTTCTCCTCCTATTGAGATCGCACCTATTGTTTCTCCCAATGATGCTTGCGTTCACATAGCTATGGGTTCAGGTGATTCAATGCAACAAGGTATTCATTATCTTCCAGACTTGGTTCCATTGGATGACTACTTGACAGACATTGCAGGTTTGTTTGTGGAGTCCTACATTTCAGATTTGGGAGACTTCATTAATGATATTCATCTTCTCTTTGTTGAAGATGATCCTTCTTTAGTTGTTTTGAGGGAGTATGTTGAACCTCATCTTCATTCTCCACTTGATCCTTCTTTCGAGATTGACATGATTGTGGATCCTTTGATACAAAATTTGGAGGATGTCTCTTTAACTTCAGAGAAGACATTTGATTCTTTGGAGATTGATTTTCATGAGTCTCAAACTTCACTTGAGATGTCACATTGCATGGTTCACGTTGACCATACTCATGTGTTGAAGATTCCTATTTAGCTTCCTGAGACATCATACATTTTGAGTATTCTTCCTAGAGATTGGGGAGGATTCATTGATCCACCTATGGACTTGTTTCTTCTTAAGGGAAGGAACATCATTTAGTTTTCTTGGTGTAGTTTCTACATTGATCTAGGTGCATCTATCATTGGTGTTCATTCTACATTGGGGGGGGGGGGGTGGGGGGGCTATTTGGTCTCTCTTCCACTTCTTCTCTCTTATGGGGGGGATATTTTCCTCACATGAGGTCTTCTCTTTCATATTCTATTATTGTATTCATCTCTTTTTTGGGGGGAGGGTTTTTCCCATGAGGTTATACCTCTTTCTCCACTTTATGAGAGATTGCATTGTTCTTCCATATTGTACATGGGTACCTAACATGGCCTAGTAGCTGGGACCCATCTTGCATTGTGAGCTTAAGTGCATTCCCCTAAGTTGCACTGAAGGGGGGGTGTTGGTGTAATTAAATATTACTAATTACACTTTACTTAAGTTTACTTAGGATAATGCATTTGCATAGTAGTTGTCATTGTGACACCTAGGAGTTTGCATTTCATTTTAGCACATGGTTAGGAGAATTTCTATTTTAGGTGTGATAGTTTTCATTGCATACCTCTTTGTGTGTGAGATCCACCTTTAGTGCTCTTATCACACTATCATCCTCTGATTGTTGCACATGTTGCACATACTTTGATGTACAATGGAGGATGATCCACCTTTGGTGGACATGTGATTCCACCATGTCTAGTTGATAGCTTATCACTTGCATATCTTCTAGTTATCATGCATTGCCTATATATTTAGGCACTCCTATTTTGTAATCAATCAATAATTCAATTAGCTATAATCAATTATTTGATTATTTTTCCTATTTCTCTTGTGCTATCTCTTGAGCTTCTAGATCTTGGCGTTCATTCTTTTCCTTAGACAAATTCTTACAGAAAATAATCCCATCCATCAATTAGAATTGAGATATAATGTTATTTTCAACTTGACAACACACATTCTACCAGACCCCAACAATCTGACCATCATTGTGAAATTTTCCCTTGAGTAGATCATTTGGAAAAAAGGCTTGCTCCTTAAGATGATTTACTAAAGATTTTAGGAATTGGGGAGAAAGAACAATGACCTTGCAATTATCAATTATAAGTGATGCAATCTTTTAGTGTTAGGTAATTTTTTGAGATTTTATATTTTCAATCATAGATCTCTGGTTGTTGTGAGGATGCAAGAGAGGAATAACATCAAGACCATTGCTTCCTTGGTTGAAAGCTCGGGGGAATCCAATTCGCCCTCATGGAAAAACTATTATTGTAGCCTCTAGCATTGTCTAACAAGAATCTATTAGACATTGGAAAGGTTCTTGAACATCATCACTTAGAGGAAAACATTTCACCACTCAGTTTGTCAACAATATGAATTATCATTTCCCTCTATTGTTAATTAAATAATTTTAATTTTTCCCTCCTCAAATAAATAAAATAAATGTTTTATTTATCTCCCTTGTTAAGGTTTTAGGATCATAGCAAATGTAATAGCACTATTTGTGATGCAAGAGCATCCTGGATGTAAGAGCAATCTTGCATCACCCAAAAATATTTCTAGTTTTGTATTCAATAAGGGCTATCTTGTGCAGAGCTGCTATTTATGGAAACTTGCTATTTTTTAGTAAGTTGGTCTTACGATCTCGAAATGTTCTGATTTTACATGTGGAGGTTCATCTCAATCATATCAGCCTGCCAACAAAGTTTCATGGTTAGATCAGGTCTAGTTTTGAAGATATTGAAGATTTTCGGTATTGGCAGTAGGGTACAGAAACTTTGAACTTAGTTTTGAAGGCTTTAGAGGCCCCAGATGAGGTCAAAAATTTGGGTGACAGACACTTACATTGGTCAAGCCTGTAGAGCGCTTTGTGGCATTTTTGAAATGGGGTTACAATAGTCAATCGGGTCAACTGGTGATGACTTATGGTCTTCGGAAGTCAAGCCACCTGAAATGGTGGAAAATAATTTTCCTTCAAAATTTTTGTTCGGGTTTCAAAAGTTATTTTGAGCCAACTTTGATGTAATAAATTGAAAAATAAAATAATTCTAAGTTTGGTCGGCCCTTAGGGCTAAATTTCTAGAACCTTCTCGAGCGGTGGAAAATGCCTATATAAAGAAAGCCCGTAGTGTCGTCTAGGGTAGTTCTGGGTAGTAGATATGGGTATTGATTTGAGGCTTTGTCCTACAGAATATTGTAAGGGAATGCCCATGTGGCTTTGCATATTGTAATTCTGAAAGTTTGTAATTCCACATTTGTGGAGATAATAAGAAGCCAATTTTCTGTTCTTGCATATTGTTGTTGTTGTTTCTCTGTTTCTATTATGTGTTTGCATTATTAAGGGGAGCACCCTTCATCAATTTGATTGTATGTGTTTTCCAAATGCATCAATCTCTTTGTATTTATACATGACAAGGACAAGAAAAGACATGTCCCTTCATTAATTTATTTTATCAATTTAACTATTTAGTTATTATGAGAATAATTATAAGCTAACTTTATATATATATATATAATTTATTTGACTGATGTTACAAACATCAACACTCCCTCTTAGCTAGGGAGGATAAATCAATCCAATGTCAACACTTAAGATACTTGACAACATCAATTATATTATGTAAGCAATAAAGGCATAATCCTCATGATGTAATCAATAGAAATAGTCTCAAAGTGTGGATTGCCTCCATCAACGATTCTATCCAAAAGCCCTCAGGTGGATTACCTACATCGGCGATTCTATCCACAAGTCCTTAGGTGGATTGCCTCCATCGATGATTCTATCGACAAGTCCTCTGGTGGGTTACCTCCATCGGCAATTCTATCCATTATATTTGATATCTTGAGTATTGGCCTATCAGAATGTCAGCACATGAAATTCACCTAAGTACTCAAGAGTTCATAAAGATATCATCTCATGATATCGAGAGCATTGCCTTGTAGAATATCAACTCTCAAGATATTCATCAAGTGCTTAGAGTAATGGCCTACCAACATCAATTCTCATGATGTCCACCAAGTACTCAAGAGTTCATAAACATATCATCTCATGATATTGAGAGCATTGGCCTGCAGAATATCAAGTCTCATGATATTCACCAAGTGCTCAAAGTAATGGCCTGTAGAATATCAAGTCTCATGATATCCACCAAGTACTCAACAAATGTTCATAGGTAATGTGTACTTACCATAAGAACATTCACATCATTTATTATGATCTGTTTCAACCATCACAAGATGTTTATCACAATAGAAGATGCCATCTATTATGATTTGTTTCACCCATCACAAGATGTTTATCACAATAGAAGATGTCATCTATCATGATCTATTTCAGCCATCACAAGATGTCTATCACAATAGAAGATCAAGTTATTGTAAGATCGTCACCTTCCAATGGCTTTTTCAAATACAAGTGATAATCATTTGGAAGTCACACTTCCTCGTGATTTACATAGGGGGTGGGCCCATTACAAACATTCATGATTCATTAGTATAATAATCGATTATATCAAGTTTACCTCATAAGTGTTCACCTTCAATAGTGAACTCCCTCTCAGTCAATATGATCAAGATTGTCACAAGTTGACTGAACCATCTTCTCCCTCTGAAGCTCAAGTTTATCAACTTCTTAACCTCTTTTGAAATGTTAGAATCCCTTTGCATCTAGTCTCAATCATCAATCCATTTGCAAGCATCAAGTTCTTTCTCCCTTGAATGCAATTATCTTGTGCTTCTGCCCTGAAGGTATGTTAGAGAGAGATTACAAATAGCTCACTAAACTATCTCGACTAGAAATACCAATGATAGAAGAATACAATATTTTACTATCCAATAGTATAACATTAATGACAAACTCAAAAATTATGTGCATTAATAAAACATGAAATACTTATCTTTTATAAATTTCACGTATTTCATTCTGTAAGGTGAGCCCATATAGAAAATATCATGCAAATTCACAAAATGATGTCGCAGTTCTTGAACATTACCATAATTCTTCACATGATCTGTCTTGAATATCCAAATGTTCTATACACTATGAAAACCTTCAATATGATTAGATCTCCCTTCAATCGGTTAGGCTTTTAAAGAAGGAACCTCATCCTTTTACAGATTTTGCATAGACCCGTACACAATTGGTCATAACTTTTGAACCTAACATTTTATCTCCAGTCTCTCTGGTTCAATTCTTCTAAATTTGTTTATCACCAACATATCCAAAATTCAAAAAAATCCAACAGTGCATTTGTGAGATATGGTCCTCTTACTGAGACTATGTTTTTTGAGACAGTCACACATTCACCATCAACAAACTACTCTCTTACATTTGCAACCTAGCTCTGATACCATGTTAAGGTTTTAAGATCATTGCAAATGTAATAGCACTATTTGATTGTATGTGTTTTCCAAATGCATCGATCTTTTTGTATTTATACATGACAAAGATAAGAAGAGACATGTATTCATTAATTTATTTTATCAATTTAACTATTTAGTTACTATGAGAATAATTATAATCTAACTTTATATATATATATATATATATATATATATATATATATATATATATATATATATCATTTCTCATAATAATCTATAATCAATATTATTTATCTGACCGATGCTACAAACATCAACATCACTTTATGCATTTACAACCCTCATTTTTCCACCTCATCAATCTATGTGCAACTATAGGTCCTCCCCTCTCAATTGTTTTCATCTATCAATCTTTCTAATTAATCTCAACCATTTTCCAAATGTTACGTGAGATATATAAATAATAGCTGATCCCAGGTGACCCCACAATAGTGGGTTACACTTTTTTAAACATGTTGATTTTTGCTAAAAAAACATATTTTTAATAAAATATGATGATTTAAGCCTTGAGAGGTTCCATTTCAAGAAATTAATCACAAATGGTTAGCTCAAAGCCTCTTAAATAAAAAATAAATAAAATTGATTTAACATCTATACTCCGCATTCATACCTACAATGGAGTCTCTTTCGCACCTATTAAAATGCTAACACAAAATCACTTTGACTTTATATTTTGGAAGATTAAATGATTCCATTTGACAAACCTATCTATGTAGTAAGGTACTACTAAGAAAAATATTTCCAACAATTATAATGTTAATATATATTAAGTTTATTATGCCTTTGTATTTTTAGTTTTACTAATCATAAATATTTCACTATATGTCTATCTCTATATTTGAGGCTTATTAAAAAATAGTAAATGAGAGAACAAAAATTCTAAAAAATATCCATGCCCTAGGTATTGAAGTTATCTTTCTATCAAAAAAATAAAAATAAAATTAGACTAATACACGACAAGTTATAAGCTATGTAGTCAAGGTATGTCAAACTTATGGTTTAGTCAACTTAAAACGTTAATAAAATATGAAATAATTGTGATAATATCATCAAACCAATTGCATGCCCTCCGTATGTATGTTACAAAACTAAATTTGAAAGAAGCACAATGATATCTATTTTAGAAAAAAAGTTATGCTCTAGATGAAAATAATGTAACTATTTGAAAATGACATTTTCAATAACATACCAATTTTTGTGGGAGAAAGAAAAAACCACTCAAATCAATTCAAAAATAAAAATAAAAAATATATTTAGAATCTAGACAGAAAATCCTAAAATACTCTAACTTACTTCATCTTCTTATTTCAAACGGTTTAACGACAATATGCATCCGAATCTGAAATTTTTCTTCAAAATGTAGAGTTCAGTGTCTATTCAGGCAAAAAAGTGTAACCCACTATTGTGGGTTCACCCTTCAAGAACCCTCATTCATTTCTCCCTAGAGCTAGCACTTCTTGAGATCAAGAGCACTACTATCATTTTGAACAAGCATCTATCATCATCATCATCATCATCATCATCATCAAGCATTAATCAAACAAGCTATCATCGATCAAGTATCTATTATCAAGCATCAAACCTTCATACTATCATGATAATATCAAAGTTATGCTACAATTTTGAGAGAAAATATACATTAAAAATTCAAGTGTTTATCAAGAAACAACATAGCAATCTAAGTTCTTGGCTATGATAATATTGGTTATCATTTGATTTGTGCATATATAATAGGTTTTATTGAGTAATTTTGGAAATGTGAATTTGGATTTTGCATTACATTATTTCCATTATTTCGATTCACATTTTGGCAGACTTGATGAGACTCACATCCCTATTTTTAGAGATTTATCTAACCTTTGTCTTTTTATTTTGTTCATTTCTTGTTGTATCAAATCAAATAAAAAAATAAACAAATCTTTTATCTTTGTGACTGGAGGTGTTAATGTGCTTGACACCTTTAATTGTCTATTTTTTAATTTACATATTGTCAAAATAAGTAATTCATGAAAAATAACTACCAGTATACAAAGATTCACATACCAAACTTTCAAAAGAAATCAAAATAAAATAGATTGCAAACATGAAAAATCATACATGACAATCACAAGATCACGACACAAGAAAAACATGGAATCTCAACAACTTGAGTCAAATAGCCTAATTTCTACAGGATGAACTCAATTTATGTTTGGAATTCTAAAATATTTACCTCCTCTTCAAGGTAATCAAAGCACTTAACCCACACAAACTCAACAGTCATAGATTATAATTGAAGATCTGGATAAATTTCCAAATTAGAAGAGCTAAGAGAGATTGAACAAGATCCTAATTCAATGAAAGTGGTAGAAATGATTCTTGTTGCAAATAATGTTCATTATTATACATTTCTTGATAAGAAATCTGTGAAGTTACTTCCTCTTCATCTTATAAACCTCACCACTTCTATCCAAACCTATCCTATTTCTATACACGATCTTTTGATCTCAACTCATAATTCATCTAAACTCTTAGGGTATCCTTATTGCGACTTGGAAGATCATCACACACCTAAGAATTCAAATAAAATTCCACCATTCATTCCCTTTCCAACCATGATTATATGATTTTCATCCATCCCACAAACCCAACCCCAAATTACCATGAGAATACCCCAACTTTCCACCTACAACCAAACTCAACTTATGACATCTTGTGCCTATGCTTACCACGATTATATTTTACAAGGTCAACCTTTATTTTTATTCCACAAAGATAACCAACCATCTCCACCTATAGCCTTAAATTTCCTCCATTAATCCAAATGAGTGATGTCCCAAATCAAGAGCTTACAACAAGAGATAACAAACATGAAAATAGGACACACAAAAAAGAGTTATACATTTGAGGACATGTACCCTCATCCCTTTTGTTAGTGTAATTAAATATTCATAATTACACTTAAGTTAATCTTACTTAGGATAATGCATTGCATAGTAGTTTGTCATTGAGACACCTAAGAGTTTGCACCTCAATTAAGCACATGGTATTGGAGAAATTCCACTTTAGGTGTGAGATCCACCTTTAGTGCTCTTATCATATTATCATCCTAATCCCATTGCACATACTTCATTGCATAATGAAGGATGATCCACATTTGGTGGACATATGATTACACCTTACATAGGTGATACCTTATCAACTCCTTATCATTCTCTCTTATTGCCTTTCCTATATAAGGAGGCCTATTATGTAATCATGTAAAGTGAATTCATTAGATCAATTCAATATCAATTATTGCATGCATATAATCTCTCTTGTGCTTTTATTTAACCTCTAGATTCTTGGTTCAATCTTTGTTATTTGTAAATTCTTACATGGTATCAAAACCATTGGAGCATTCTGATAGCCTATTTGGAGAGATCTTATTGCAAGCATTGAAGGTCCAAATCTTAGATATAAAGACCAGTGTGTTGTAAAAGTGTCTTGAGGTAGATCTAACCTCACTATTACGTCCGGGAGGCTATTTCAGTTAAGATTGACTATAAACTTGCCCATATCCGACGAAATTCAAAATCAAGGCAATCTTTTTTGCAAATCGAGTCGTACAGCCCGATCAACACCTCTGCAATATGATTTTGATTTTTTTTTTAAAAATTTGCGTTATTCTCATAATTTTTTTTTGTAAAATTTTCCTTTCGGGGTTGGCACGACCCCTGTCATTATTGTTGGCTGCCAAGGAATATTCCAAGGCACTTAGCATCAATAGTGCATCATCACCTTACATCGTGAATATTCATCGATCTCAGACCTAAGCTCAAGGCTGGAGCCAAGCCCGAGCCTAAGACCGGCTCACATATTTGGTTTGGATAGTGTGACACTACACATACAACTGACCCTCTCCACATCCTTGGCTCAATGTGGGACTAAAGTCCCAACATCATCAAAGTAAAAGTTGTACCTATCCGCACCCGATCTGCCCACAGACACGAAATCAGAGTCGATAAATCATTCGACCTGCACCAAGAAGAAACTGACCTACATTGGTTGAACCACATAGAACATGATCCACACAGAGTGAGCCAAATCAGAGTCGACTGGGAGGTCGAGCCCCTGTCGGGCTCCTCTTTTGTTTCCATATTCGAGACCCTGCATATATTAAGGGTTTAAAGAGGTCGAGCCCCTATCGGGCTCCTCTTTTGTTTCCATATCCGGGACCCTGCATATATTAAGGGTTTAAAAACCATTCTCTTATTGCATGTGAGATTAAAAATCCCTACCCGTGCCACCTCCATGCAGCTCCCAAGTGGCCCAGCCAGCAGTTGTGCCATCGCAACCTCCACCTGGGCTAAACATGCCACACGGTGCCTTAGGAGGCCACCACACGACACCCCTTCCTACCACCTCATCAGCAGTCAGCCCATTTAGGGCGCGACACGTGACAGTTGCCACATCAACCAAAGTGACATCAACAGACATGTCACCGTATGGTACTATACAAAGAGCCTAGTCAATTGCCATGTTAGCCAAGGGGTTTTTTTGGCCATGTCACCATCATATGAGCCTAAATTTGGCAGTCGTCCAGTTGTCAAAATAGGCCAAATTGGCTATTTTGGTGATGTCCATACGACCGTCAAATTTAATAAAGCATTTTGCTGATGTCAACAAGGGTTTGATTTTCTCAGCCTTCACCATTGGAGTTTTTGAATTTGTTGTCCAACTTCAAAGGACCATATCTTGCTCATTTTTACTCCTTTTTTTGAGCAATTTTTTATTTATTTTGGGTAAAATTTGTAGAAGAATCCAATGGTGGCATTATTTTTACAATTTGGTGGCCCGATTTATCAAAAATTATAGATTTTGATGATTGTTCCTACCTGTTCTTGATTTCTGCAACTTTCTGGGCTACGTTTGGGCACATACGATAACATTTTGAGATGATTTATTTTTTGAAAGTGCATAATTTTTTATCTACTTTCCAGATCTGCAATCAGATTTTAGTGATTCAGGGTGGATATATCACTTTCAAAAATAGGTCATTTTGGGGCTATATTTGCACTTGGTTAATCCTCAGATTTTAATTTTTTGATTTGCATCAGTCATTTTAAGGAGTCATTAGTATTTATCAGTCATTATTTGGTTGTATTATGGATAATTCAAAGGTCAAAATCTTCACTCCATATAACTACCATGAATGGAAAGTATCTTTAAGTGATCATTTGTTGAGTATTGAATTGCTTAGAATGACTCTTGGGAAGGATCTGTATACACCTAAAAATGGTCACTTAGACTATTAGCCCCTTTCTAGCATTATTTGCTAAAATCATCAATTGCTTATTCTTGATCAAATCCTAGTTTTATCATTTATTCGATTATTTTCTATGGGCTAACCATTTTATCCTAAGTCTTTATTTAATTAAAAAGAATCTCCTCCTCTTTTAATTAAATAAAAAGCCCCCACTTTTCCTCTTATCCTAAGTTGCACAAATAAAACATTATTCTTATTTTATAAAAAAGGAAAAAACACATTTTGTCTCATATGGACACAAAAGTCAACTCTTATTTTCTCATTGGAGGATATTTGTGCACATGGATTGCTCCTCTTTCAAGCTCCACCCTTGATTAAATATTTTGCCTCTTAATCTCCATGGTCCATTCCTTTTCATTTCCTATAAAAGAAGAGCTCTCTTCTCATTTGCATATGCATCTTTTTGAATACTAATGTTATGCTGCAGGTTTTCTAGGTGATTTTGGAGCTTTGGAGATTTGGAGCATTCTTGGCTTTCATATTTACATGCTATTATAGTTTCATTTCTTGCATCTTTCCTTTTCATAGCATAGCTTGTACTTTCATTTCCATAGCTTAGCTTGCATCTCTCATTTCTAGCTTGCATATTCATCTTAATCTAGTTGCATTTGCATTTCATAGTGATTCTTGGGGATATTGACATTCTTTCCCTTGTCTTCATTTGAATCTCTCATTGTGTAGTTGACGAGCAAGGTCATTAGCTTAATAGCTCTAGCTGAGAGCAAACTTAAAATAATCTTGCAACTCCATGCATAAAGAGCTCTAAATCGATTTCTCAAAGTTTCCAATCCATGAATTCTCTTGGATGTAATGATTTAGAGAAGTGCACCATTTGAGTGTGTACATTTTTGGCACCCACCGTGGGACAACCCACTTTTACATGCTGGTTTTGATTATTTTTGGAGCTAGCCCCCTTGTGCAGATTTGCTTGGAGACTAAAACCCTAGATTTTCAAAGATTTAATCATATCTCCCAAACAACTTGGTGTTTTGGTCTAAAAATTGTTTTGCAAGTTGGCAGTATATTAGAGAATCTCCAATAAAAAATTCAAAATTTTCTGAGGTATTTTAGATTTTTTATAATTTTTTCTTGATTTTTCATAAAAAATTAACTTTCGGCACAAATTAGCATATTTTTAAGAAATTTTTATAGTTTTAAAAAGCTCTTCTAATTTCATAGGGGGTCCATTCTTTGTGATTTGAATTTGGATGCAATATCATAGCTCAAATAATTAGTTTACAAAAAGTGGTCTATTTTCATAAAATGGGTCTCTAGGGCACAAATGAATAGATTTTTTTGAAATTTTTACATTTTTGGAAAGCTCTTTATTTTTGATAGAGGTCTCTTTTCTACATTTTGGGTTTAGGGTCCGAATTCATATGGTATAAGTCCAATCTTGTTGACAAGGTCAAAAATCAAAATTAAAAAAAAGGGTATTTGATGATTAGCATGCACTTATTTTTCACATGGTTCAATGCATGATGTGAGTTTTCATTTGGATTATTTGCTGGTTATTATTGCTCCTAACAATTGATTTTAAGATCTAACCACCTTAGGGTTTGCATAAGTTGAGTATACATTGCATATCTTGTTTGCTTGTTTGCTTGTCTTGTTCATTGGAAGGTTCGTGGCTTGCTTTCATGGAGATGCTGAACAAAAAAACAAAAATGAGGTAAAATCTACTAAGCGCATTGCTTTGGACTTGAGGTATTTTGTTACATCTCTACAACATTTGGATTTTGGAAATAAGAATGAACCTCTCATGTGTTTGGCTTGAGTCTTTACATGCTTTCATAAAACACATTTCAATTGATGCTCTTAATGGGAAATGAATGAACATAGATTTGCTTTCATACAAGTTTGTGTAAGTGAATGCTTGTGTTTACACCTTAAGTAATTCTTGGTTCCAATATCAAAAATCTCATTGATTAATTTAGGGCATGGATTCATTCCTTATTTACATGAAGAGTTAAATGCACCACTTTGTTGACTCACTTCATGTTTACTTGGAAAGTTAAATATTCCAGGGTTCAAACTCTTTTGCGCTTGTGAGTAGTATTGATAAGCAATCTTAGAGTACTTTTGATTGATCTTGTTAGCTAAATTGGGTTGTTGGACTCGCTTTTTTTAATCACCCATCATTCAGCCCTTTGGATGCAATCCCAACACCATATTCAGGGGATGGGTCTACCTAAAAAAGCGTTAAGTGCTCCACAAAGTTTTTCCCATTTTGTGCTTTCTTGATCTCATTAGTGTTCTAAGGTGTGGACTCACTTTGAGTTTGTGTGAGGAGTTAAATGCACCACTTTGTGGACTCACCTCATGTTCACTTGAAGAGTTAAATGTACCACCTTTAGTGCTTTCGAATACTTTTGATAGAGAATTGCTTACTTTTTATTTTTAGAAGGCCTGCTTGAGGACACATCATGTCAAGGGACAACCTTAACTCCTATGTTCCGGCAGAGTATAAATAGCGGGTGGTGAATCGAAAGACACCTCTCTTGGGAACAAGTTAGATATCACTCTTGGCTAAGCCTCAAAGAACTTTATACCTTTGAGAAGTGAAGGAGGAGATTTGGGTTACCGTCTCCCCCCAATTGTGTGATTTCAGATTCTTCTCATCTATGGATTTGGGCCTCACATACCTTGCGTATATCAAGGACTCCCTTTAGAAGAGCTATGTATAGCCTTGTAGATAGCTTGCTAGGATGTTGTTGTGTTTTAAGTGCCTGCTAAAACATTCTCAAGAACATACACAAGTAGTTCTTAAGGAGTAGAAATACTAAGTCACTATTTTTGTTCATGTGCAAGGTTGCTTTGTCCCTTGCTCATTGTTTGAAGACAATTTCTTGTCTTGGCAAGGTTGCTTTTGCTCTTGCGCAAGTGTTTTATGACATGTTTGATCACCTACTATTTGCAAACTTGTCTACTTCCTGATATTATTGTGCTTGAAACCAAAAAATTGTACTTGCAACCTACAACATTGACCAAATTGCTTTCAAAACTGAGTTTTTCACATTCACTGGTCAAGAGTCATACGATACTGAAACATCATCACATACCTTCAACCAAGAATCCTGAGTTATTCTGTTGTCCTACTACTATTGCAATTCAGAGTTGTTACACTTGCATTTTAACCTGCTATAGAGTGTCTTTTTCTTGTTCTTATCTGAAGCTGGCTTGTTGTCTACATGCTTAGGATTGTTCTAGACTAAAACAAATGAGCTAAAACTATTGGATTTGAGCCTATTAAATTTCACTTTTGATCACTTGTCAAAACATAGTTACCTATCTAGCTACTTGCTAATCAAGCTTCTTGCTCACATCTAGGCTTGTGTCAATTGACTGCTGTAAGTTCTTGAGCACTTTGACCAGCCATCTCTATTGTTCTATCTCGACAAGTGATCATCATTGGCTTTTGCTTATCTCAACATCTAAGAAACTTTGTCTCATTCTATTAGTCAACCAACAATTCTTTTTCATTCCGGTTACAACTCGGTCTCAATTTGAGCAGGAGAATCATCCTTCATTCAATTACACTCAGTTACCTTCAACAACCAGATGCTCACAAGCGCCCGCTCACAATGACAGCTCTAGTTCTGACCACTCTAAGGATTCTAAGGCTACCCTGTGGTATAAAGGAGGCTTCCTCTTTTTCGCACTCAAAACCCCCAAAAACACAGACAGTGTCTCACTTGCTATGACCGAACAAGAGAGATATCATCATATGCAAGAACACTTTGAGCAAAGAGATAAACAAGCACTCTTGGATAGAGAGTATAGTAAAAGCTTAATGGAAGCTGCTAGGCGCATGACTTCAATAGGGATGTCCCATGAACAACCCGGGACTAGTAGCTATGAAAATAGACCTTTCTTTGGCACCAGTGGCAACAATAGAAACAACACACCACCAAGGTCCCCTCCAAGATGGACTTTTGATGTACCTTCTTCACCTCCTAGACCACCTCCCTCTCACCATGAGGAAGAGGCCGTTGATGATATTTCTAGTGAGGATCTTATTGCATTTGAACAAGATGAAGACTCCCAACGAAAGATGATTAAGCTTTTAGAGCGCAATGGCGACCAATATTTCCAATATATGACTTCTAGAGGATACAAGCTTCCTCCCGGCTATGATGTCAGACAAATTGTTCAATAAAGAGTACCAACTAAATTGGAAGTCCTTAAGGAAGAACTACGTTGGACAAATCAATGCCTTACCCAAATGGTAATAGAAAGAGAGCCTCCAAAGGTCTCCTTTGTAGAATCTATTTGTGCTCTTCCATTTGATAGGAGTCTATACATGGTCTCATTTCCTAGGGATATTGAGGTTCCCAAATATGACAAGTATGATGGAAATGGTGACCCCCATGACCATGTGTGTCACTTTTACTCTCTTAGCATGGACTTCCTTCACGAAGACAAATTTTTGCTACGATTATTCCCTCGAAGCTTAACAGGGAAAGCTTTAGAATGGTTTGAAAAGTTGACACCTCCTTTGAAGACTTTTGATGAGTTGGCTATGCGCTTCACACAACACTATTCATACAATATCCAACAGCCTATCACCATGATAGATCTTGGTGCTTTGAGACAAAACCAAGGAGAGTTATTTGCTACTTATTTGCAATGTTGGAGGTCATTGTATTCTCGATATCCTCGCCAGTTACCCGAAAGGGAAAAGATTGACATTTTTGTCAACACTCTTGTGCCTGAGCTATATTATGATCTAAGGAAGCAACTGTTCTCCTCTTTCAATGACATGGTTGAAAGTGCATATCGGATTGAGGATTTGGCCATCAGAAAGGGGGATATTGTTATTAATAAAGATACTAGAACCAATGGAAAAGACAAGAGAAAACCTTGGAATAGGAATAAGTATGTTGTCAATGATGGGGTTGTAGATGTCCCTAAAGCTAAAGAGCCTGCTTTCAACCTTTCTAATTCCATCTACGCAGAAAAACAACAAGAAGCTTCCAACACTCAAAATGCTCCTAAGCCTTAGAATGCAGATAAGCCAAAGAAGCAATTCTGACAATGGGTCTATACCCCATTGGCTGAACCATGTGATGTGATTCTTAAGACTTTGGTTGAAAATAATTATCTTACGCTTCCTGAGAAAATGCGTCCCTATGATCCGCCAGTTAACCCTGATTGGTGGAGAGAGGATCATTACTACCACTATCATAGAAACAAGGGACACAAGACTGACAATTGTTTCACACTTAAAGATGCTATACAAGATCTCATTGAGGGAGGCATAGTTCTCATAGATGGCTTAGTTAAAAATTTTGATCACACAACTTTCAAAGATCCTCTACCTAAGTATAACAAAGGTGAAACCTCTCAAGCACATAAGAAGAATCATGATGCTAAGATCAACTATACATATACTTCTGATTCACCTGTGATCAACATGGTAGAGTCCATTGAGAGTGTTCTTATGATGTGACCTCAAGATGATAATAAAGCCAATCATGGTATGCCAAATTTGGTCTTGCAAACACATGGTAGTTCATCTTCCTGAAGTGAGGCATTGAATGCTGTTACTAGGGGGCAAGCTAAACTAGTCCTTAAAACTACGCCTGATCCTAAACAAGCCTCATCTTCCAAACCAGCAGTTCCTTCAGCTCTGTCTAGCTATGATCTTGTCCATCAGTTGCAATGGACACCCACACAGATATCTATTTTTGAGTTGCTTGAGCTATCCCCTTTGCACAAGGAGATCCTTGAAAAGGCTTTGCGTATAGCTAATGTCCCTAATGACATTGACCCAGATAGGTTCCAGGCTATGGTCAACCACATCTCATCACCTCATTATCTATCCTTTTTTGCAGAAGATGATGTATCTATTAGTCACCCTCACAATCTTGCCTTACATATTGAAGTTATGGTCTACCATACCTGAGTTCGCTGAGTCCTCATAGATAATGGTGCTAGGTTAAATATCATTTCTTTCAATGCCATACAACAACTGGGTTTGTCAGAATTTGTTGTCGATCCTAAACAAAAAATTACTATAAAAGCATATGATGAAGTTGAAAGATCTTCCAAAGGTCTTGTCATGCTATCTGTCCGAGTGGGCCCTGTCACGAAAGATATTATGTTCTAAGTATTGGACATCCCACTTGCTTATAACATTCTTTTGGGTCATCCTTGGATCCATGACATGCAAGATGTGCCTTCGACATACCATCAGTGTGTCAAATTTCCACATAAAGGAGCTGAAATTGTGATCCCCGGGGATCATACTATTGCTATCAATACTCTTGCTATTGCTGAAACGTTTATTCCTCACAACAAACCCTCTAATGATCCTACTACATCCCTGGCTGCTGCTGAGAAAAATTTTAAGATGATGAGCTTGGGTATGGGTGAGTACATGCTGGATTCCATTGCTGCTATGCCTACTTCTCCTAGATCATATGGGAGACCTTCTAATAAGATGAAGCCTTCTGCTCCTGCCATGACAATTTTTGGTAATTTTGTTCAAGCGTCTATACCCCTAGAGGCAGAAAGAGAAGAACAAGCTGTTAGAGAATGGATCTATAGAGACAAAGAAGATAGTACCACTATTGCTACTCCTATTTCTCCTAAGCACTATGGTAAAGGCTATAAATTTTTGCAGCAAATGGGCTATTAAGGTCATAGACCTATAAATGATAATGGGCACGCCCTAGTCGAGCCTTTGAGTCATACTAATGGCTGACCCTCTAAGATTACAACAGGTCTAGGATATGGTGCCAATGATGACCTCCCTACATGGTCTAGAAATGCTCCCATGATTAGTGATTCAGACACAAATACATATGAGTCACCATTGCACACTATGGCTCAAATGGGAGACAATCTTCCTTCTACTTCACTCCTTTGGGAAGGAGAATGCCTGTCTACTGATGATATAGCTGAAGCCTCCACATCCAAAAATTTTATACCTAATGAGTCATTGAGCTTTGATAGACAACGTAGAAATATTGCATGCTTAATGAAAAGATGAGATCTCACACATAATGAGGCTGAAGCCTCTACTTCTAAAGGTCCTAAACCTTCTTGGTGCAAGCATTCCAGTAGAAGCGTAACAACAGATTCAAATGAATATGAATGGGATACTCTCTCTGACGGATCTTCCACAGTGGATATGGAAGTGGATGTGGTTCATACTCATGGTGACCAACCCGACGTAGTTGATGAGTCTCGCGTAGGGTCTGATGAGTTTAATCCACATATTGCTTTAGTGGACCACGCTAGTACTTCTATGACAAGTCTAGATCTTAACACTTTCGGAGCTTACCCTATAGGCTCAACCTCTCTTGTCACTAGAGATGACATCCCTCGCATAAATGCTATTGAACCAGTCACTTCATTTCATCTCGCAAAATCAGATCTCATAGCTTGGTCCACCCAGGATCAACATGCCATTGAACCTGTTACTTCTTCCACCAATGAACCAGCAACAAAAAGGACTGAATAAAAAATAAAGTATCTCAATCATCAAATCAAAAGAAAAGAGCAATGGTCAGATGGCGAAAACCACATTGTGGCGGTATCTGAACCTCAAAAAAGTAAAAATAAAGACCTACTAAAAAATGATGATTCTCAAATAAAAGCTGACAAGTTGATTCTCTATAAAAAAATGGTGAAAATTTTCAAGAATTATTTCACATCTGTCATATTTCAGCACATTCCTAGAGCTCCACTCAAAGCTACTAATGCCTTGGTTACTTTGGCATCCATTTTACAATTGAAAAAGCATAAATCCCGCTTCAAGTTCTTGGTGGAAGAATTATGCTATCTTGCCCACAATTCCTACAATGCCACCATCTTTTCCTATCTCCAAGATCATGTTATTCCTGAAAGTCTAACATGAGATATGACGCGCCATCTCATCCATCATGCCTCACACTTTACCCCTATCTCTAGTGACTTGCATAAGAAGGGTCTAGATGAAACTCTCCTTAAGTGTCTCGAAATAGATGAGTCAGACAAAGTGCTAGTTGAAGTCCATGACGGTATATGTGGATCACACTTTAACGACCTAGCGTTAGCTTGGAAATTGCTTAGGGATGGCTATTATTGGTTAGGACCTTGTATTATCACAACAACATTTGGGTCTGAGGCCTCTTAGCTATCTACGCTAGAGGGAGAAGAGCTTATTGGGCCTACCAATTCTCTACATCAGAAGAAGTACTATGTCTGAGGTTCTTGAGCTCTTTGTATATATTCTTATTGATCCTGAAAAAATTCTAAAAAAAATTCATATATGATGCTGAAAAAATCCTAAAAAGCATAAATAGTACTGAAAAAATGAGCATCCTAGTGAAAACCTAGCAATAGGTGCTTTGATGTCTCACCAAAAAAATCAAAAAATTCAAAAATTCAAAAAAAATAGAAAAAGTGCCTTGGTGAAAACTTGGAAACAGGCGCCTTGGTAGCAAAAATACAAAAAAATTGAAAAAAGTCCTGAAAAAATCTATCAAGTGGTGAAAACTTGGAAACAGGCGCTACTTGAGACCCTTGCACCTATGTCTATCAATCTTGCGTGGTGCTCCTTCACTCCACTTCTCGCTTTGCCTCTCCTAGCCTAGAATTGACTCTTGTCTTAGTCTAAGGGGCATACGTTGTTCTAGCTTATCTTGGGTCTCTTTGTGCGTTCGGGTTTCTTGGGCCACTTGGTTCCAATGGTGTTTTTCAACACCACCCCAATTGTGTTTTTCAACACTTTCCTAGCGTCGAGTGTTTCTCAACATTTATCACATGTCTTACCCACAGTCTAGCATGATATGCAATATTTCTCACTAACAGATGTGATACTCAAAGTTTGACTCTATGACCTACACACTCACTTAAACACTTGACTCGCTGAGACTTGTTTGACTTTGTTTTCTTTGTGTGCTGTCTATAATGATTTCTTTGATGAGTTTTCTCTCCCTATGATAGTTTTCGATGATGCATAGCTAGAAGATTGAGGGCATGAGGACATGTTTTATTGCTTTTTCTGCTTGTGGGTATATTTTGTTAGTCCTAATTGTCATTAGCATTTATGCTTGTTCCACTTGACACCTAGGATCTACAAGGTATTATCCTTGACTGTTTTATGCGAGTGCATGCTTATAGCCATCTTGACCTTCTTATGTCCTGATGCAAGCATAATCTCGCTATAGAAAACTTAGGTAATCTCACTGCACTAGTCATCTTGACCTACATGTCTTTGGTGCTTAGGTGGGATTTCCACATTTCTATCTGATATAGATCATATTCATATTCACATAGTCATACTAGTGTGTATTGTATGGTCTTTTGATGCTACCAATAAAGCTCGATGATGGTTATTAGATGTCTATTGGCGTTGTGACCTTGCAAGTCAACCACTTTTTCATAGCAGCTTGCATTTTTAGGTTCATGTTAGTTAGTTTTGCATCTTGCATATGGAGAGAGCTCTCCTTTCATCTTCTGTGGACCTATCGGTTAACTGCGCTCATCTTTCGCTTCTTCCCAATCATGTCTTTCGCTTCTTGTCTTTCATATCACATCATTTTCTCTTCATTTCGGGATCGAAACCGAAATCCAAGTTCACCTTGATCGTCAAAATCGCATTTCTCCTTCTGCGCAGTTGGCTGACCTTTTGAGGCCTGATCATTCAATCTTTGCTGGGGCATCTTTCTCTCCTTATCCCCATCTCTTTCAAACTTCTAGTCTTCCATTTCATTTTTCACTTCATCTTTATCCTATAGTCTTGACTGGGGCATAACTTCACTACTTGATGGTTATTCTCTTATCTTTCATCTTCAATTATGATTTCTAGTGATTTGATCATGTTGCTCTTGCTTCTGCCTTCCCTCTACCTAATTTCGCTTTCGATCCCAAGGGGGCAGACACATCATATCCTATTGGCTATTCTTCGGAGCATATGCTTGACCATTCCATTTGCTCTGATCGATCTATCTTTGCGCTTGACATGTTAGTTCTCGTCTCGAGTTCTGATACTGTCCATCTCTTTCCTAAGTGTTCAATACTGTCGCTACCAGGCTGACCATGCAGGATTTTCTATCTCTCTGCACTTCATACTTTGGAATCGGACCGCTATCTATTGCTTTCTTGGCTGATCTATTCTTTGACGTAATGTGTTCCTAGATCAATCACACATTAGTCAAAGAGGGGCAAATGTATACACCTAAAAATAGTCACTTAGACTATTAGCCCCTTTCTAGCATTATTTGCTAAAATAATCAATTGCTTATTCTTGATCAAATCCTAGTTCTATCATTTATTCAATTATTTTCTATGGGTTAACCATTTTATCCTAAGTCTTTATTTAATTAAAAAGAATCTCCTCCTCTTTTAATTAAATAAAAAGTCCCCACTTTTCCTCTTATCCTAAGTTGCACAAATAAAACATTATTCTTATTTTATAAAAAGGGAAAAAGCACTTTTTGTCTCATATGGACACAAAAGTCAACTCTTATTTTCTCATTGGAGGATATTTGTGCACATGGATTGCTCCTCTTTCAAGCTCCACCCTTGATTAAATCTTTTGCCTCTTAATCTCGATGGTCCATTCCTTTTCATTTCCTATAAAAGAAGAGCTCTCTTCTCATTTGCATATGCATCTTTTTGAATACTAATGTTATGCTGCAGGTTTTCTAGGTGATTTTGGAGCTTTGGAGATTTGGAGCATTCTTGGCTTTCATATTTACATGCTATTATAGTTTCATTTCTTGCATCTTTCCTTTTCATAGCATAGCTTGTACTTTCATTTCCATAGTTTAGCTTGCATCTCTCATTTCTAGCTTGCATATTCATCTTAATCTAGTTGCATTTGCATTTCATAGTGATTCTTGGGGATATTGGCACTCTTGCCCTTGTCTTCATTTGAATCTCTCATTGTGTGGTTGACTAGCAAGGTCATTAGCTTAATAGCTCTAGCTGAGAGCAAACTTAAAATAATCTTGCAACTCCATGCATAGAGAGCTCTAAATCAATTTCTCAAGGTTTCCAACCCATGGATTCTCTTGGATGTAATGATTTAGAGAAGTGCACCATTTGAGAGTGTACAGGATCAAGATCCACTTACAGGTGTTGTAGAAAGGTGAAAATAGTTTGATTGAAGGGATAAAGCACTTGGCTCTCTTAGATCATCCATCTCTCACGATTTTCACTTTCATATTACATCTTGCACACATCCTCATGATTCTTGGGCCATATTGGAAAGATTCTTTGGTAAACCTGATAGAATGAGAAAATTTAGATTAGAGAATGAGCTCATAGGTCTAAATCCTAGTGATTTTGACAATATTCAAGACTTTTTCTCTAAGTTCAATTCTATTAGATTGGATCTTTCTACATATGGCATTGTTAAAGGGGATGAATAATTGATCTTTTTTTTTCTTTCTAAGCTAGATCATGATTATTCTATCTTTGTTTCTACATTCTATGCTACTATGGATGCTCTTGGTAGTGCATAAAAATTGCCTTCTCTCGATTAATTTGCAGCTCAAGTCACAAGGGAACAAGCAAAGTTGGCACATATGGGTCTATTGAAGTCTTCCACACATCATGCATTGATTGCAAGTGAGTCCACATCAAAGGCTTCTAATGGCGAAGGAAAGAAACAACATAAGGATCCTAAGCCTCATGACAAAGGTAATGAATCTTCTTCACACAATACTACTGAATCTAAGTCCTTGTCAAGAGAGGACTCATCTAGAAGAAAGAGGGATAATGTGTTTATTGCAAAAAGATAGGACATGATGAGCATAAGTGTTTTCAAAAGAAGATTGATGAGATAACTCACAAAGGGATAAATGTGCTTATTGCAAAAAGCTAGGACATAATGAGAATAAGTGTTTTCAAAAGAAGATTGATGAGCTAACCCACGTTATTTAGAAGCACAATATTAAGTTTCCCTCATCAGTGTCTACTCCTACACATTTGGCATCTTCTACATCTCCATCATCATCCAAAGATAAAGGTAAAGGACAAGCACACTTGGCTTCCACACATCCTGAGCAAGGTAAATGGCTTCTTGATTTAGGTGCATCACATCATATGGCATCTTCTATGGATATGTTTTCTTCTATTGAGCCTTGTAATTCTCCTAATATTTTGATGGGTAACAACACATTCATGAGATTTTGTGGGAAAGGTTCTATTCCTATGGGAGAGGGGACATTTAATGATGTTCTTTGTGTACAATTCTTGACCACTAATCTCATTTCTATTTACCAAATTACACATGCGGCACAAGGTAAAATTATTGAGTTCACTCTTGATTATGTCTACATTAGGGACATGGAGACTAGAGATGTCATAGCTATGGGAGTTGTTAATCATACATCACACTTGTATTCCTTTTCACATTTTGTTGATGATGATGATGATATTCATGATGTACACATCCCTTTGCCAAGGGATAATTATGTATATGAGGAGAACTTTGGACACTTGAATCATTTTGTTGTTGAGACAAGTGTTGAGCTTCCTAATCCTCCACCTCCTGCTTCTTTAGACATGGGCTCTACTATTCAGCAGGATGATCATAGAGTTTCAGATCTTGCAGAATGTGATGACTACTTGGATGCTTCTTCAACATTTGTTGATTCTCATGATGCAGATTTGGGAGACATACATGAGGTGGTTTCTCTTTCCTTTGATGATAGCATCATAGTTGGAGACACTTCTTCACCTTCTTTAGAGATTGGTGTTCTTGATTCTTCTCCTTCTTCACTTGATTTGTCACATGAGGTGATAGATTCTTTGAGCTTGGAGATACCTATTCAGTCTTTAAAGATTCATACATGGAGACCTTCATCTTCTTCCTCCTTCCATTTGCACATAGATTGGCTTCTTCATCATTTGATGTATCTATTTCTTCCTAAGGGGAGACATGTTTCTTGTAAGCATTGGCTTATTTATTATTTGCAGGTACTCTTCATCGACATGGGAGCTTCTTCATTATGGGGGGATATCATGTCTCCAACTATCCTTCTTATGGGGGGATAATTCTTTGTATATACATGATGTATGTAGTTCTTGGGGGGTCTTGAGTGCTCCATCCATCCATGCATCTTGTTTTCTTCTCTCTTTTTGAGGGAGGGTTTTTCCCATGAGGTTTTCCCTCTTTCTCCACTTTATGAGAGTTATTGCATTTCATGTATTGCATTGCATATTGTACATGGGTACCTAACATGGCCTAGTAGCCGGGACCCATCTTGCATTGTGAGTTTAAGTGCATTCCCCTAAGTTGCACTTAAGGGGGGGTGTTGGTGTAATTAAATATTCCTAATTACACTTAACTTAATCTTACTTAGAATAATGCATTGCATAGTAGTTTGTCATTGAGACACCTAGGAGTTTTCACCTCAATTAAGCACATGGTGTAGGAGAAATTCCACTTTAGGTGTGAGATTTGCCTTTAGTTCTCTTATCACATTCTCATCCTAATCCCATTGCACATAATTTATTGCATAATGGAGGATGATCCACATTTGGTGGACATGTGATTACACCTTGCATAGGTGATAGCTTATCATTTCCTTATCATTCTCTCTTATTGCCTTTCCTATATAAGGAGGCCTATTATGTAATCATGTAAAGTGAATTCATTAGATCAATTCAATATCAATTATTGCATTCATGTCATCTCTCTTGTGCTTTTATTTAACCTCCAGATCCTTGGTTTAATCTTTGCTATTTGCAAGTTCTTACACCTTTGATAGATCCCTACCTATGATACCTTTTCCATAAAACTTTTACTTACCTAAAATTGACAAGTATAAAGGAAAAGGTTCTCCTTGTGAGCATGCACTATAGTTTTATTTGGTTTGCATAAAAGGTTTCTTATAATCACACTTACCTTATGTGCCTTACTCCAAGAAGTTTGGAAGGTCAAGCTATTAATTGGTTTTCATGTTTAGTTCATGGGATTAGATCCTTTCACAAGTTGGCATAAAAATTTGTTTCACACTTTTCATACAATATTAAACATGAGATTTATATGACTTTAATACGTGCAGCATAAAACAAATAAATGGATAAAAATTTAAGTTTCCTTTCTACAATTACAAATAAATCTAGAAAGTAAGGTTCCTTATCACATTGCGAAAAAAATTGTTGACATATTTGTTCAAAACTTGAAGAATCTCTACTTACAAGCTCAATATTCCAACACATTTGATTAGATCATAGAGAAAGAGACCAGTACTAAAAAAGCTATGATTGATAAGGGTCTTAAGAAATTCTAGAAAGACAACACGAACAACCCTTCTACATCTAGTGATACCTTTCCCTTGGGCTAAAAACTAGAATATTTTCAATTATGGCATAGTGTATCTTCTTCAAGAATGATGATTATTCTACCATGGCTAATGATTACACTATAGATTATCTAGATCGAGTTTAATACCTTCCATAGTAAGTGTCCCTTTTGTTCCAACAAAATGCAAAGCTAAGATTTTAAATCAAGGTTATCAAGTTTAATACCTTCCATAGTAAGTGTCCCTTATGTTCCAACAAAATGCAAAGCTAAGATTGTAAATCAAGGTCAAATTATCCCTTGTATGCTATCTCATGATCCTCTTTAGGTAATAATGATAAAATATCCTTCAATCCCATCTAGTGATAAACCTCCACCTCAAGAGAAAGATATCCTTCCATCCCATCCAATTGTCCTATTCTCTAATAAATCAAGACATCCCTACTCCATCTCATGATCCCAAGCCTCCACAAGTTCTAATAATAACTATCCAAGAAATGCTTATCAAAGGATCCAAGCTTGTTCATCCAAAAACCTCAACCAACCTTAATTCAAAGCCTCTACCATGTATCTTTCATTACACCATCCTCTCTTTGATCTTGGTTATCCTATCCATATCCTCCATCACATATGCTTCATATTCTCTAAGCCTTCCTAGCCCACCTTTGATCGACTCGATTTATCTCTTATCTTTTATATCTAGCTATCATCTACAAGCTTATCAAAACCACCATCATTATAGAAACAACAAGAAGATCAAAACTTGTAGTTTCAAAATAGAGAATCAATAAGCTTAATCAATATATGATCATACCAAAATAAGGATTTGTCTATCTATTCTCCTTGGCTGAGTGATGGGTGTGGCTCTACATTGTTTTTTTGAGAAAAATAGAATCACAAAGAAATATAGGTACATTTACAATCAAAAGAGAAAACAAAGATCAAACTTTGCACATCATGATGAGATAAAACATTGAGATTTCATGAAATTCATAAGTGAGAGACTGATACACACACACACACACACATATATGTGTGTGTGTGTGTGTGTGTAGTCTTGATGGATGTATCCTTCCTATATTAGGCTTTGTATATTTGAATTGAGCTTATCCTTTTGGCAAAAAATATTGTTAGAGTAAAGTATTAATTATATTGATTAACTTTACTCCCTTCTTAAGATGTCAACACTTTTATTTTTAGTTGTTTATATTTAAACACACATGCACTAGTTGATTCAAACTTATGCACTAGTTGTTTTAAATATAAACTTGCATGCATTAGTCTTGTAATAATTTAACTAATTATTACATGCACTTCTATTTTTTAGGTTTACCTTTCAAGGCTTTCAATCTCCTTTATAAGGATGATCCATTGTACATTCAATTCATTCATTATTTGAGGATACTTTCTTCTTCATATTTTTGAGTCAAACCCTTGCCCTCTTCTTGTCTCTACTTCCTTGTAATAAGTTTTCGTATGCAGGTGATCTTCGAGTTTTGTGGATTTGTATTGCTCAAATCCTACAGATATGTTGGCTATTGACTTGTTTGTCATTTTACGGATTTGCTTGCTAGTTTATCATTCAAATCTACTTGCATTTTATCACAATCCTTAATCCTTAATCATTTTATCATAATATTTGATCCTTGATCATTTTATCTTGATATTTAAACATTTTATGATTGGAACCTTTTTATCATAATATTTGATCCTTGGTTATTTTACCTTAATCTTAATCTTTGACCATTTTATCTTAATCTTAATATTCAATCTTTGATCTTATCTTAATATTTGATCCTTGATCTTAATCTTGATATTTGATCTTTGATCTTTGATCATTAGTCTTTTTATCTTTCAATATTCTCTTTTGATGAAGCTCATGGAAGCTTTGGACTTGATATTATAGTGGAGAGTGAGTAATGGAGCATGATCTTTGCTTGTATGCACATCTTGTTGAACTTTTATTTTCACTTGTTCTAAGGAAGCTCATGGAAGCCTCGATCTTGATAAATTGGTGGAGAGTGAAGAATGAGGCATTTTGATTGCTTTATCATTTTGATCTTTGACTTTTGAGCTTGATCATTGTTTGCTTGTGTGTTTTCTAATTCATAAGATGCTCAATAATGATACAAAACATAACAAGTAACATACATTTTTCATTTCCTATCATATTTATCCATCTTGCATATCCTTTTATATCCTACCTATACTATATATCTTGTCTTACCACCTCACTCCTACTTGCACAAAATACATAGAAATTTGAAGGCTACAACCCAACTTCCTTCAATAATTTAACAAATATATTTTCACAATAATCTATCCACTTTCTCTCACATGCATTAGGGGTCTTAGCATGATCTATATTATTGCATAGATCATAACCATAGTATAATATTTTACTCTTAAATGTCTTATATCATGTAACTCATATGTTAACTATTTAAATTCTAGTAGTAAATGTGAAATGCTAAAAATAAAAAAATTAAAAAAAATGTTAACTATTTAAATTCTACCGTCATGTAAAAGGTATTTGTTTTCCTGATTAAAAATGTTATTTTTTAGTTTCACTGCAAACCAATTCCACATCAATTAAAAAACCCCAAATCAAAAAAACCAGATATCTACTAATCTGGTCATGCCTAATTTACTTCCATTCCTTGAGTATTCAATAACGAACTGGGTTTGATTTGATCATGAGAAATTCTGTTTTATAGAGGACTATTTTGAAACCCAAAACAGAACAAAACTTCAAGAACATTATTGATTTCTAATTCTGAATTCTGAATGAACAACAAACTGGAATATTCAATCAGTGAAAGATATGGTAGATAATTCATGATAAAACCAATGGATAGGCTTGTGTTTGCAGAGGGAATATGCTGTAGGAAATGTGAGAGCATAAATTACAGTAAGCAACTGGATCTTGACGCCTTGAAAGCTTACCGTCTAAGGGCATTTGGTCTAGTGGTATGATTCTCGCTTAGGGTGCGAGAGGTCCCGAGTTCAATTCTCGGAATGCCCCGTTTTCGAGATGATTAGTTGTATGTCTGTTATTTTTCCTGTAATTATAAGGTATAAGGTCTTTTGTAAGGATTTCTTTCGAATTCTTAGTATCATCAAGTTTGCCAGTTAAACTTGTATAAGACTTCTAAAGCCATCGACCATAAAGACATTTAAGTTTAATGGCAATCTTGAATGTCATGAAATGCAGGTGTCTGAATTAACTAAGCTTACTGTCAGTTCCTAGCTACAGCCATATTTGTAGTGCAGGCAGGTTCCAAATTAGCAAAATATGAATCTGCTTAACTGGAAAAATATGAATTCCATTTATCAGTTTTCCTTCAAAGAAGATTCGCTTAAATCTTCTTCCAAACATGAAATTAAATCCAATACTTCATGCCAAATAGAGCTGCAAATTTCAGTAAAAGTTCAGCTGGGGTGAGAGAGGCTCGAACTCTCGACCTCAGTAAAAGTTCAGCTGGGGTGAGAGAGGCTCGAACTCTCGACCTCAGGATTACTCAACTTCAGCTATGAGACCTACGCGCTAGCCAACTGCGCCACCACCCCTCCTGACTTTCAGTAGGTAATTAATATATATCGTTTGCAAAATTAACAGAAGTTTTATTGCTCCTCCACTGAAATGTAATCTGCCGGCAAAATAGGATAAGGGAAATCCGAAAAAGCATAGAATAGTTACGGAAGCTTCAGCTGATAACAACCTTGTATCAGAGCCAGGTTTCGATCCTGGGACCTGTGGGTTATGGGCCCACCACGCTTCCGCTGCGCCACTCTGATTAGTTGAGATAACATGCAATTCTATCTTTTCAGAAAAAACTGACGAAATGTCCCAGTTCTCTGTCAAACAATTTTTCTGTAACTATAGATCCTCTTTAAGATTTTTTCTCGAGTCCACTAGTACTGAATGCCAACCTAGCAAGTTTGTCCTCCACTTTATTCAGGTCGATGCTCTTACTTTAATGGTCTGATCTGCAGGCTATTCCAAAAACAGGTGCCTGAATTAATTAAGCTTACTGTCAGTTCTTGCTGCAACCATATTTGTAGTGCAGGCAGGCAGGTCCCAAATTACCAAAATATGAATCTGCTTAACTGGAAAACATAGCTAAACACAAAGGATTTACCCTGGGAAAATTGAGGAAATTTTTGTTAATAGTATGGACTGTGCCTTCTCTCACCACTATATCATTTTAAATTGTCAAGCCAAATGCTTCCTTCAAGCCTTGAAAAATATCAACAACACAATAATGTTCTCCCAGCTTGACTTGCTTCAATAAACTTCCATACTCCCAAAACTCTCAAGTGAGAAGAATTACATGATTCTCAAAGGTTGTGTGATGTGTATATACAATTTCAGCATATGTATCGAATAGACAATCCAGCAGGATTTAGCTTTTGGAAAGATAAAATTCCAAAGAGTTTGAGCTTCTTTTTATTCCATGGAGTCTACCATTCTGTCTTTTCTACATGGCTTTGTAAGTGTGGAACCTTTCCATCTGCCCTATTCTATAGAGGAGTTTGTCATGGTATGAAACTGCATCATAAGTGGCTGCACACTAATCATTCAAGTTTTGTTTTCATATAGCTGGCCTAGACTAACTGGGTTAGAAGTAGTCCAAATGGGTTCGTAGCTTGTTTACCAATAGTCATAGTTAAGAGCAACTTAGAAGTTTCATTATTGCCACAACTAAATTTTCACGAACACTTTTATCTAGAGAGTGCTCATAAAGGAGGAGGATAAATATTTTTGTAGATTGCATCTGTGACTATTCCTTTGGATCCAACTCTGCTTTAATGGTTACCTGAAATGTGATTTGAAGATAAAATTCAACATAATCCCATGTTTTAATGAGAAAATTGGCATCAATATTGTCTATGAGCCAAATCGATGAAGCCACTCTTTATATGGGAAGCCTTGCTGCTTCTATTGAGATTTGATCATAAATATTTCTTTTTACATGACCATGTCTACAGGTGTGAAACAAACATATGTAGAGTGTAAGTGAAGTAGGAGCGATCTACTTAGGTTGTACAATATGTTATGAAAGTCTTAAAGAAGCCATGGTTCTCTGCAGAGTGGGATACCAACATCTGTAGACTGCAAGTGAAGTAGGTGTCAGAGAACTATGTTCTACTATGTTGCAATCAAATTGTTGGAGGGCACATGATTATGCAGAATAGCTTGAACGAAATTTACCTGACAAGTGACAGCATCAGAATTAAAAATCAACCATCCAGTTGATTCATTTGCCACAAATCTTGACAATACTTGAGCATTTAAATTGTTGCAAATATATAGTTATTTCCTTGATGTACATCATTTCTCAGCTAAGTTGCCGATTCGGGTGCGGATGAGAGAATCAGGTGTGTTGATGTGTGAAATTATTTTTTGGGGATGCAGATGTCTGTGTGTGCATGCGCAAAGAAATGCAAGAAATATTTCATATTTGATAATTCAACTTAAAACTTCATAGATACTAATATTCAAATTGAAATAAGTTCAAAAACTAATTACTCATGTTCAAGATTCCAATACAATTTGAACTACAAAATCAAAACTTAGTTGATGATTCAATGTTCATCAATCAAGAGTCAAGACTCAAGATTCACTAATCAGATTCAGAATGGTTGAATAGCCTTTTTTAGGACCGTTTTAGAGTTTAGGAGAGAAAAATAGATTAAAAAATGATTATTAGCAGATATTTTTTGAAAAAGTTTAGTTACAAAAAAGTGAAAAAGGACGTTTTTTTGTGAGCTATGCGGGAAGCCTTCGAAAGCGCCCGAATGCCCTGTAGGTGTCACCTGAAAGCCACCATAGACATCTAAAGCATGCTTTCATGCCTCAAACTGTTACAGCAGAGTACTTCACTATAAATGTTCAGGGAATTTGTTTGAGACTCTAACTTCTGTTCTTATTTATATGATATATCAATTGTTACAAAACAGGGGTTTAACGGAAAAACATTTTTATTGCAGTCTCTTGAAAATAAGTGGTGCAGAATGATTTTGGTAAAGCAGATAGGATTAAGAAAGGGCCAAAAGATTACAACCAGTAGAAATCAGTTGGCGGATTTGAAGAAAATATCGAGATGTTTTTGGAATAGCCTGCAGATTAGACTATTAAAGTAGAGCATCGACCTGAATAATGTGGAGGACAAACTTGCTAGGCTGGCATTCAGTACTAATGGACTCGAGAAAAAATCTTAAAGAGGATCTATAGTTACAGAAAAATTGTTTGACAGAGAACTGAGATATTCTATCAATTTTTTCTGAAAAGATAGAATTGCATGTTACCTCAGCGAATCAGAGTGGCGCAGCGGAAGCGTGGTGGGCCCATAACCCACAGGTCCCAGGATCGAAACCTGGCTCTGATACGATTTTGTTATCAGCTGAAGCTTGCGTAACTTCTCTATTTTTTTCGGATTTCCCCCTATTTTGCCGGCAGATTCCATTTCAGTGGAGGAGCAATTCAATTTCTGTTGTATCTACAATGCAAAGGATATATATTAATTGCCCGCTGACAATCATGAGGGGTGGTGGCGCAGTTGGCTAGCGCGTAGGTCTCATAGCTGAACTTGAGTAATCCTGAGGTCGAGAGTTCGAGCCTCTCTCACCCCACCTAAAATTTTACTGAAATTTACATTTGCAGCTCTATTTGGTATGAAGTATTGGGTGAGAGAGGCAGCTGAAATTTTACTGAAATTTGCATTTGCAGCTCTATTTGGAGAAAGGTGCAAATTTTCCTAAGTTCCATAGGCCCCAACGATTTTTAAAAATGCAATGAAACCTTTGGACTTATTGGTTAAGCTGAAAGAATTGGCGCTTGGTAAAAGCGGCCGTCCATGATTTTGGATTAATCTGTTCAACCAAATAGAAGAAGATTTGAAACTAAATCCTTGCTGAAGAAACTCCAATTTAAGAAATTACAAACTTGTTGTGAGAGTTTCCAAATAGATTGCAAAGAATCAGAGGTTCTTAAACAAAGAAGGGAGTCATAAAATTTTATCAATCCACCCCACAGTTTTCCCCTTCTTTCATAGCAGCAAGAGAAATAGGGTGATAAGCCAGGAGTTTCCATGGTTCATCACCGTCACCACTCTTATAATCCATTTCGCATATAAACGAGCTCATCGAGTTTTAGGATCCAACAAATCCAACCCACTCTTATTTCGAAGTTGTATGCAATGTAACGGAGAAAATCTTTAAATCCAGGTTTTCCATCCCAATTTGACTACAGGAAATGCCGCACAATTTTATTTAACCTACCAAAACCCTTCTTGGAGGGCATACAGCAAATTGAGGAGTAAATATGAGTAGCCAAAAAAAATATTATTAACTACCTAAATTCTACCATTCTACCATCAAGTGAAAGGTGTTTGTTTCCCTAATTAAAGATGTTATTTTTAAGTTTCGCTACAAACCAATTTGAAACCCAAAACAGAACAATATAAACCCAAAACTTCAAGAGCATTATGGATTTCTGTCCTGAATTCACAACATTCTGTTATGAACAAAATAGGACTTAAGGACAACTGCATTGTTTTAGATTTTTACCAATTGTATGTATGTATATACGTAAATATTGTGGGGAAGAAAATTTTCCTGATGTCGAAAGCCAATCTAATTGGACAAAACAATGGAATATTCAATCACTCAAAGATATGGTAGATAATTCTAAAACTGCACAAACTTCATGATAAAATCGATGGTTAAACTTGTGTTTGCAGAGGAAATGTGAGTGCATAAATTACAGTAAACTACTGGATCTTAACACCTGAAACTATCATTGTAGAAGGGCATTTGGTCTAGTGGTATGATTCTCGCTTAGGGTGCGAGAGGTCCCGAGTTCAATTCTCGGAATGCCCCAGTTTCTAGGTGCTTGGTTGAGTGGGACCTAATTTTCCTGTAATTATAAGGTCTTTTGCAGGGATTTCTTTCGAGTTCTTAGTCCTACCAAGTTTACCAGTCAAACTTCAATGCAAAGTCTTCTAAACTCATCACCATAAAGACAATTCTTGAATGTCATGAAATATAGGTGTCTGAATTAATTAAGCTTACTGTCAGTTCCAAGCTGCAACCATATTTGCAGTGCAGTCAGGCAGGTTCCAAATTAGCAAAATATAAATCTGCTTAACTGGAAAACATAGCTAAAAACAAAGGACTTACCCTGGGGAAATAGAGGAAATTGTTGCCAAGAGTATGGATTGTGCCTTCTCTCACCACCATATTCTTTCAAATTGGCAAGCCAAATGCTTCTTTCAGGCCTCTTTCAGGCCTTGAAGAATATCAACAACACAACAATGTTCTCCCAGCTTGACTTGCTTTGAAACTTGCTTCAATGCACTTTCATGCTCCCAAAAATCGCAAGTGAGAAGAATTACATGATCCTCACAGGGTGTGTGATGTGTATATACAATTTGAACAAATGGATCAAATAGACAATCCAGCAGGAAAGATAGAACTCCAAAAAGTTTGAGCTTCTTTGTAATCCATGGAGTCTACCATTTCTGTCTTTTTTACATGGCTTTGTAAGTGTGGAACCTTTCCATCTGCCCTATTCCAGAGAGAATGAGATTGTCATGGTATGAAACTGCATCATAAGTGGCTGCACACTAATCATTCAAGTTTTGTTTTCATATAGCTGCACACTAATCATTCAGGTTTTGTTTTCATATAGCTGCCATAGACTAACTGGGTTAGAAGTAGTCCAAATGGGTTCGTAGCTTGTTTACCAATAGTCATAGTTAAGAGCAACTTAGAAGTTTCATCTATTGCCACAACTAAATTTTCACAAACACTTTTATCTAGAGAATGCTCATAAAGGAGGAGAATAAATATTTTTGTAGATTGCCTCTGTGACTAATCTTTGGAACAACCTCTGCTTTAATGGTTACCTGAAATGTGATTTGAAGACAAAATTCAACATAATCCACCGTTTTAATGAGAAAATTCGCATCTATATTGTCTATGACCAAAAATGATGAAGTCTCTCTTTACATGGGAAGCCTTGCTACTTCTATTGAGATTTGATCATAAATATTTCTTTTTACATGAGCTTTTCTATAGGTGTGAAACAAACAAACGTAGACTGCAAGTGAAGTAGGAGCGAGCTACTTAGGTTGTACAATATAATGTTATGAAAGTCTTAAAGAGGCCATGATTCTCTGCAGAGTGGGATACCAACATCTGTAATTTGCAAGTGAAGTAGGTGTGAGAGAATAGCTTGGACGAAATTTACCTGACAAGTGACAGCATCAGGATTAAAAATCAACCATCCAGTTGATTCATTCGCCACAAATCTTGACAATACTTGAGCATTTAAATTGTTGCAAATATATAGTTATTTCCTTGATGTACATCGTTTCTCAGGCTAATGTTGTGGAGTAGATCTTGAAAGGAGGAAGGGTTAAATGTAGGAGTGAGTTATGCTAATGACAACTGCCCCTTCTTATGTAGGAGTGAGGATTGAACAATTCTCGCTGACCCTTCTTACAAACATAGAGGTTAAATAAGTCTAAATATCCACTCCATGAAGAAAGAACTTAAGAACTTGGGATAAATGAAAAAATGTTCAATTAGATACACATTCCTTCCAGACAGTTGTTCCTGTTATATGGCATCGATGAGAGACAAAGACGTCCCTTTATTTCTTTGTTTTAAGTGCTAAAGAATTCTGCAAAAAAGTCTCCACCTATGATCACAACTATTCTTGTCATAATGACAGAAAAATTAAACCTTATGAGGTTTCAGCACCCATGTTAAATATGTCAACTTAATTCTTGTTAGCTTATGGAACCAGCTTTTCCAGTTTAGAGTTTTTAAACATATTTTTGTTGACTGGATTTCTTATAATTTTAATGACTTCTTTTTAAAGTTTTATATATGTTGGCATCATTATAAATCTAAACATATTTTTGTTGACTGGATTTCTTATAATTTTAATGACTTCTTTTTAAAGTTTTATATATGTTGGCATCATTGTCTCTCACCATCCCCTTGTAGTCCCCATATTTTGAACAATGGCTCTCTTAAGCAAGGGACAAAAAGGAAGATGTACAGAAAAATGTATATATAATCAAATCTCAATGGAAGTAGCAAGGTTTTTCATGGGAGAGACCATTTGTCTCACTAAAGCATGGGATTATGTTGAATTTTATCTTAAAATACCTTTCAAATAATTATATGAAATATAATTGAATCCAAAGATAATCTGGAACAATATTTATACTCCTTCCTTATGAGCACTCTCTGGATAAATAAGTTTGAAAATTTTCATTGTAGCAACATGATAAAACTTTTAAGTTTGCTCATATGTCATAACTATGATTATAAAACTTTTAAGGTTGCTCATATGTCATAACTATGATTATTGATAAACAAGCTATTAAGTGACTTGGAATAGTCCTTAATCAATCAATCTATGCCAACATTTCAGTGACCAAAGAAACTGCCTGCCTGGACAAAAATATGGTAGTGGGTAGTTATTGAGATTAAGGTTATTTAATTCAGGCACTTTTATTTCATCACATTTCAGTGACCTATACAATAGATTCACTTCTAATCTGACTATTGTATGCTCATTTGCGAGTACAAAGTACTCTTTCAGAGCTAGGAAATGCATATTCAACCTCGCCATTAAACTGAAATTATTTTCAGAACAAATTAGTATGGAATGGTCAATGAGTTCAGAAGATATGAAGTTTTGACTGGCAATATTGTTTTCGTAAAATCCTGGAAATGTGAATGTGTTGCAGAAATAAACTGTATAGTTGACAGAAAGATGAGTAATACCGTTAGAAAAACATCTAAATCATGCTTTCATACCTCAAACTATTACAGCAGAGTTCTTCACTATAAATGTTCATGGAATTTGTTTGAGACTCTAACTTCTGTTCTTATTTATATCAATTGGAACAAAACAGGGGTTTAACGGAATTTTTTTTTTTATTGCAGTCTCTTGAAAATAAGTGCTGCAGAATGATTTTGGTAAAGCAAATAGGATTAAGAAAGGGCCAAAAGATTACAACCAGTAGAAATCAGTTGGCAGATTTGAAGAAAATATCAAGATGCTTTTGGAATAGCCTGCAGGTTAGACCAGTAAAGTAAGGGCATCGACCTGAATAATGTGGAGGGCAAACTTGCTAGGTTTGGCATACAGTACTAATGGAATCGAGAAAAAACCTTAAAAAGGATCTATAATTACAGAAAAATTGTTTGACAAAGAACTGGGACATTCCATCAGTTTTTTGTGAAAAGATAGAATTGCATGTCACCTCAACGAATCAGAGTGGCGCAGCGGAAGCGTGGTGGGCCCATAACCCACAGGTCCCAGGATCGAAACCTGGCTCTGATACGAGTTTATTATCAGGTGAGGTTTTCGTAATTTTATTATGCTTTTTCGGATTTCCGTTATCCAATTTAGCAATTTTCATTTCAGTGGAAGAGCAATTCCAGTTCAATTTCTGTTGTATCTACAATGCAAACTATATATTTTAATTACCAGCTCACGGGTCAGGAGGGGGTGGTGGCGCAGTTGGCTAGCGCGTAGGTCTCATAGCTGAAGTTGAGTAATCCTGAGGTCGAGAGTTCGACCCTCTCTCACCCCAACTGAACTTTTGCTGAAATTTGCAGCTCCACTAGGCATGAAGTATTGGATTTCATTTCATGTTTGGAAGAAGATTTAAGTAAATCTTCTTTGAAGGAAAACCGAAAAATCGAATTATTCCAGGCAAAGTCAATCTTTAAAACCATTGAATTGGAGAGAAGTGCAAATTTTCCTAAGAAGTTCTATAGGCAACAAGGATTTTAAAAACCACTTAATCTAATAAAAAAGGTTAAAATCTTAAATATCACCATTAATGAGCTTGTTTGGTAAAAATAATTGCAAAGTGGTTGTCCATGATTTTGCTTTAATCTGTTCAACCAAATAGAGGAGGGTCTGAAACTAAATCCAATGCAGAAGAGACTCTCTCCAATTTAAGAAATTAAAAACATGTTGTGAGGCTTTTCAAATAGATTGGAAAGAATCAGAGGCTCTTAAATGAAAAAGGGAGTCGTATAAATCTTTTCAATCCATTCCACAGTTTTCCACTTATTTCATAGCAGCAAGAGAAATACGGTGATAAACTAAGAATTTCCATGGTTCATCACCAGTCACCACTCCTATAGTCCATTTGGCTTATAAACAAGCCCTTTCAATTTTAAGATCCGACAAATCCAACCCACTCTTATTTTGAAGTTGTATGCAATGTAACCTAGAAGAATCTTTAAATCCAGGTTTTCTATCCCAATTTGGCCACAGGAAATGCCCCACAATTTTATTTAACTTAGCATAACCCTTCTTAGAGGGTACGCAGCAAAAAGAGTACATATGAGAAGCCAAAAATATTATTAACTACTTAAATTCTACCATCAAGTGAAAGATATTATTTTTTAGTTTCGCTACAAACCAATTCCACATAGTAAAGAAACCCCAAACCAAAAGAAATACCCAGATATCTACTAATCTGATCATGCCTAATTTACTTCCATTCCTTAGATATCCGACAAAGAACTGGGTGTGATTTGATAATGGGAAATTCTCTTTTATAGAGGATTAATTTGAAACCCAAAACAGAATAATATGGATCCAAAACTTCAAGAACATTATCGATTTCTTGTTCTGAATTCACTGTTGTGAACAAAATAGAAGTTAAGGAGAACGGCATTGTTTTAAATTTTTTCCAATTGTATGTATGCATATACGGATATATTGTTGGGGAGTAAATTTTCCTGACGTTTATACCTTCTGCTTATGTCGAAAGCCAATCTAATTTCGACAAAACAATGGAATATTCAATCAGTGAAAGATATGGTAGTTAATTCTAAAACTACACAAACTTCATGATAAAATCGATGGATAAACTTGTGTTTGCAGAGGATATGTGAGGGCGTAAATTACAGTAAACGACTGGATCTTAACACCTGAAAGTTTCAATGTGGAAGGGCATTTGGTCTAGTGGTATGATTCTCGCTTAGGGTGCGAGAGGTCCCGAGTTCAATTCTCGGAATGCCCCAATTTCTTGGTGCGTTGTTCAATGTCAACTAATTTTCCTGTAAATTATAAGGTCTTTTGTAAGGATTTCTTTCGAGTTCTCAGTCCTACCAAGTTTGCCAGTCAAAATTCAATGTAAAGTCTTCTAAACTCATCAGCATAAAGACACTGGTGTTGAATGGCAATCATGCTGAAATACAGGTGCCTGAATTAAGTAAGCTTACTGTCAGTTTCTGCTGCAACCATATTTGTAGTGCAGGCAGGTCCCAAATTAGCAAA